>OY728147.1:385559545-388043295 GCA_963277665.1 Viscum album | reverse complement strand
CAATTACTAATAAGAGTCTTATTTATTTGTTCTAAATACAACAGAGATTATGAAACAAGTTTTTTCAGTCCTAAAATAAGGAGTGATAAAATTCAAATTTTATTATAGCTTTATTTTAGCACTTAAAAAATATAGGATCATGATATTATTCAAATTTCTACAAGAGTGGGGGGGGGAATGAATTATAGTTTATAAAAATAAAATGAAAATTTTTCTAGAAATCTTAAAATAGGTTATAAAATAAACACTCTATTAAATTTATAGATATGTAATTGGAGAGTCCAATACATTATAATTTTTAGAGTATTATAAAAAATTATAACAAATGTATCCTTGTGGGAATCTAAATACCATAAAACAATTTGTTAATAGTGTTGTTAAATGTTCCATTTTGTAATGTAACCATTTTTCTTCTAATAGGATAAAGATTATTCTTATGGTATAATGAAAATAATCATCCATTAGTTTTATAGTAGGTCATCAAGAGAGTATTTCAACCTCAGTCTGGTAAATTCTTTTCTATTTAAAAAAGTATAAATATTTTTGTGAGACTTCGTTATACATTGTAATTTAGGTATTATAAAAACATTATTTGATGAAATAAAAAATTTATTATCCAATGTACAAACTATATTTCCAACTCATTAACATTACATGTCCATCCATTTATAAAAATCCATATGAAATAATTAATCTAATGACATTTTTACAAAGTTAGTTATGATGAAAAAGTTTTCTATACCGAGTAAAAAAATATGTTTTCTATAAAATAATTCTAAAAACATGGGAAGTGTAAATTTAGTAAAAGAAGTGTTTATATGAAAGTGGGTGGTGATTTTCGAAACATAGGTTGGAAAGTGTTTAAATTAGAACTTTCATCTCAACAAAAAATTATTTTTTATTAGTACTTAAAAAAACAAATGATAAAGGTTAAGGATTAAAATCACAGAATCTATATTAGTGTATATTAATCAAAAACATGTTCAAAATTCTTGGAAAATTGAATTTTTTTAATCATGGTAACATATCACTAACATTTTTAAAACATAAATTATTATTTAACACCATTCCATAGTTTATAACCCATGATACTTTTTTACCAATGATTTATCCAAAAAATACTATTAACGAATTACAATTTCATAAAATATATATTAATATATATTTTTCTATGTGACTAAAAATCGATTTTTTGGAACAAATAGGAAATTTTATTCCATAATTAGAGGTATGTTCACACACTCAAACAACTAATAAATAAATGTCAACCTAGGAAAAAACTCTTTCAAAGCTAACTTAAACTAAAAAAGTCTCATAGGATTACACTAACCAAATTCACAACCATAAGAATAGAAAAATATATATTCTAAATTTATGCAATGACCCACATTATCAAAAAATTGTGAAATTAAGAAGTATTCATTTTTAAATGAACAAAAAAATATGAGTGTTATTGTAGTGACCCATGCTAATCATGCCTATATTTTACATTCTTTACATTATTTAAAATAATAAATTTCATAAATTATAATATCCGAGAGACCGATAGGTTCTTTTTATTTGAATACAAGCTACATTATAGTATTATTTTAAAAAAACTTATGATCATTTCTCCTTAATGGTTTTATACTACACCATATCCTAGAAATATCATTAGTAAGACTCATCCTCATAACCAGGGGAATGAGAACAAAAAAAGGGGGGGCTCAAATGCTCAGTAAGGGGTGAAAATAAATTTTCATCAAGGGTGAGTTAATAATAATAAGTTAAAAACATGATCATAAGAGAAATATCATAACATCATTTGTGATTACCATAAGACACAAGTGAGATTAAAAGTGCATGGTATAATATCTTAAAGATATAAAATATATATATGAATGAATAACAACATTAAATACTTTATAATCATTTAACATAAAATTTGAATCATGTGGATATAATATCATAATAGATAATATCCTTTAACTATATAATAGACATTAATATAGGGAAGCATTACATTCATGATCCACAACATAAGTTCTCATGCTTGTGAGAAAATAAATTGTACTCATGAATACCTATATCATATTTATAAACTCTTAACTAACATATTTGAGGGTGATATAGAAACCCACTTATCATAAATATATACATTTCTATTTCTATTAAAAATCATTAAATTTTAATATCATAAATAACCCACTGAAATAAAATGTTTTTTATAAAACACCCACTTCAAAATCATTCAGTTTTCCTAATGAACCCACATAAATAAAATGGTTTTCTTAAAACATCCTAATGTTAAAATATAACAGAAAAAATTAAATCATTTTATAATAAAAACATGATCACCTAAAATAATCACATAATAAAATAAAAATTGAGTTTGAGTGACCAATTCCTTAAATATTACCCTTGATTTACATCAACGTGATTTAACCTCATGTATCATAAATATAAAAATATCAATTAACTATTTCAAAACATTATTTATATTTATTTCTACATATATTCTTCATTAATTACAATTCTATTCATATATTAGTTTGTTGTAATCACTTTTCCACATTAAGTGTTAATAACATTAACAATTTTCACATATTTTATAATGTTGACATCATTACCCGTTATTTGATACCAAGTTCATAATTAATATATCTGTTAAGTTACTATAATATAAAACTTATATTTATTTATAAATATATTATATCTTTCCATAAGGGTTATAGTTACGTTGTATGAAAATGAAATCAGTGTTGGATTATTTCATTGATTTTACTCAATTATGTTGATACTTCCATAATAAGTTAAATAATTAATATAATATTTTAAAAACCATATAAAATTAGTTTATAATAATTTTAAATTGTTATTTATTATTATTCTCCCATATTCATATATTATAGAGTTTTATAACAACATCCATGTATGTGGTTAAACTGACTGAAACATGAACACACTTTTATTTTATGGATGAGTAAGGTTAGAGAAGTGTTTATTTTGATATAATATAATATAATTGAATAATAATTATTTTATTATGATTTTTATATTTAACTATATTATAATATTTTTGTATATATATATTGAAAAAATAGATGAAAAATAAAAAACGTTTCTTCGTAGAGGTGGTAGTTCACACACACACAAGTGATGTTCATGTGTTTTCAAAAGTGGGTCAAAATGAGTAAATAAGGGTTTTAATATTATTAAAAAAATTATTAGTATACTAATGATATTTAATTCATCATATTTTTATGATTATAATATATTTATAAGAGACATGTGAAGAACGAGAAATTAATAATAAGATAATACTTACACTGGAGACGTGATCTTTCATTAGAATGCTCCTTGGAATTGAAGGGATTAGGATATTATAGTGTGAATAGGTTATTTGTGAAATTTTATTGTGTTATATTAGGATAAAATATTATATTTTAAATTATTAATTCAAAGGATATACAAAACTTTGATATAGTGGATGTGGTATCAATTTATAATAGAAGAAAAGTGTACTTTTAGAAGGATCCATGGTTTTTAAATAATTATTTGAAAATTTTCAAGGGAAAATTTATAAAAAAGTGTAAAAATATTTAGTGTAGAAAAATATATGGTCTATAATCCTATATTTAATTTATTTTATGAAAATTTGATAATTATTTATGTAATTTATTTTTTACTTATTTCCTTTTACCCAAATAAAGTTTTACTATGTCTGATAGTTTAAAAAATTAATTTTACATCATATTAAATATAACGGGTAGACATATTACCTAATTTTTATGTTATGTAACTAAATTTAGTCCCCATTTAATCAAATAAAATATCTAAATGGTAGAATATTAACTTCTAATTTAAAACATATTATATTTAGAGAGTCCATTTTTGTAGAAAAATGGATCTTTCACTATTTAGTGTTTTCAATCTGATTTAATATTGATTAACCACTAGATGAGTGTTAATATATATATATATATATTAGAGTCATAATTTACTATATATTAATATAATTTATTAGATAAAAATTACCTGTCGTTATTAAAATAATTCAAAAGTATTATTTTCGCCATTAATGTGGTCATTAACATTAAGTTCTCTAGTCTAATTTTTATGCCTAAAAATTGAATTTTATTTATAAAATAATATAAAAATTAATATCTCAAACATTATATCAATTTTTTTAAATTAAATTTTTACAACATAGAAAATTGATTTTAGGGGTGGATAATGTAATGCACAAAAACCCATTTCTTGAAAAAGTGTATTTATAAGTTTGAAGTTTATGTATAGAATACAAAATATCTATGTAGTTAATTATTACAAAATTAATAATATTAATATTTTTAAAATAATATTTACTTGGAATTATGATAAACCCAAAACCAAATTTACCTGTGTTTAAAGCTAATTAAATAAATACACAAATAATAGTTTTCGTAAAATATTAATTGATTTTCGAAAATGATATTCATTGTTTTTAAAAATTGAAAATGTTATTCTTAAAAGATTTTTTAATTTATGAAAATATTTTTTTATAAAAATGGTTTAAAAAAATAGAAGTCATACAAAAGTGACAGAATTATCAAAATCAATATTTTTAAATATTCACCTAAAAATCAGTTACTTTAGAAAAATCATGAAATATGAATTTATTGTTGAATACATGGTGCTTAAATACCAATTCCAAATACAATGAATTGAATGTTTTTAGTTTTTATCAATAAATTTTTAAGCTTTAATTTTCTAGTTGGTGCAAGATAATTAGACCTCATATTGTCACATTGTATTTTCTTATTCAGTTGTAAATTTTGGGGCTGTGGGTTGGGTCACCAACTCATGCTCGGGCCTCTTTAATTATTTTAGAAAAATCTAAAAAAATATTACTATGATAATTTTTTGGTGATAAATTCAAAATTTATCTTCTTTATATTAATTTCAAGCTCAATAATTAATATAAATTTGATACAATATAAATGAACATGGAACGAAATTACATTTTTTAGAAAAATATATTTTTATGTATAATGGGAAAGTGTTATTATTTTTTTCCAAGTGATATCTATTTCATATATGGTAAATTATTTTTTTGTATATTAATGACTGAAATGTGTTTAAATTCATTTTAATATTGGAACATATAACTTAAAAAGGGAATTAGGCTTACAAAAGATTTTATATTGATATGTTCATTCAATTTTATAGATAATAATTACATGTTGATGTCATACTAATTTATAATTAAAATATCTTTATGACATCCTCACAATATTTCAATGTAATATAATTTGTAGTTGTTCGAAAAGGTGGTGTTTTAACTAGCATGTATTTTTTATAGAGTTCTACGTGCATAAGCTTCTCATGTAAATTATTTCACACAAGCTATAATTTTTTAAGTTTGGAATTAGCGTGATCTTGAGAAAAATATATAAAATCTACTTCCTTTTTGTTCTTATAAAAATGGACATCATAAGGAAGACTTTCTCTTCCAAATATCATTGATTTTTAGTTTTTTATTGATTTTTCAATATGGTAACTCCAATTTATACTAGAAAATTTTCTGTAAATCTTTTAATGATCATATTTAATATAATAAACTTTTTAAGTTTATTTTTATGATATAGTGTGTGAAACATGATATTTAATATATTATTAACTTAAGAAGTATATAAAATGATATTTTAGGTCATTAGAATTGTATTTTTTGTATTTGTATTTAGAGGGAAATAGTTTTGGGTGTTTTTTATTAGTCAATGTGACTAATCAAAAATGATAACATGAATAGAAATGTTGAGAGAGAAAATTTATCATGAGGTAAAGGGAATCATTGTTTGGTTGGATTCCATAACATCACCTAAAACCCTAATTGTAGTCCATTTAGATTTTTTTGGATGATCAAGGGATATCTGCCACTTGTAATTCCATTAAGAACCCAGTGGTTACATTGAGAGTGTGGTGAGTGGGACCAAACTAATAGTGGAAATACCAAACCCAACATTAATGTAAGGAAATTTTTTTATTCTTGGGGGTTTATTTATTGGAATCTTCACGATAGTAGGAGTATTCCCCTTCACCCAATTCTCTATTTTGGTTCTCTATCAATCAAATATGGGTTGAGTTTAATTATTCAAATTAGTTTATGGTAGGTTCTCCATCTTATTTCCCTTTCCTCTTCTATTTTTTCTCATAGGATTTTAGTGTGTTCATGTAAGGAATTTGTTTTTTAATTTCATTGGATCATGTTTAATCCCAAACATGATGATGATGATTTTGTGTGTGGTGGGTAGATGAAGATTTGGATAGAACACATTTTTTATCATCCTTTCATTGAGGGTAAGTTTCCTAGTGATTGTTCAAAAGGAATTAAATTAATTTTAGTTTTAATTAATTTTTTGGGTTATGAAAATTAGGTATTTTCAAATAATACTATCAGGAGTGTTCCAAGAGTTTTTTGCATACCACCATTTGGGTTTTTAACAATTTTAATTAACTAGGTGAGATTTTAGGGTTTATGATTATTTTCAAATTTGGTTATGGATTTATTGATAATTATAAAATGTGATTTTGATACATTTAGTACACATAGGCATTGAGGAAACCATTAAAACTATGAATAAATATTTATACATTGTTATGTTGGTAAACTTTTCTCAATGAGTATTATGATTGTTGTGGCATGTCATTCATTCCATGATGGTTATATTATGTTCATATGTGACTATTTTAATGGTAAACATGATTCCATAACATCAAATGGATATATAAAAGAATATTAACTTGATTCATATTAATAGTCACTAAAGGATGAAATAGATATGTTAACAATTCATTTTTTGGTGTATTAGTTTAGCTTGTGATGGTGTCAAATTTTCTGATAGGTATGGGTGGTGTGAGTTCGAATTTTTAGTCTACATTTATGTGTTGAAATAGTTGTCCTTTAAAATGAAGTATTAAATTTAAATAAATAATTTAAAATTTAACTACAATTGGAATTAAAATGATTTTTCAATACAAATATTTAAAATGATATTTTAATAAAAAGAGGCTTTTACTGGGATTTTAGGAGAAGGGATGTAACATCCTAGGTAAATAAATAATATTACTTTCTTATATTTACTAAAAATTGTTAGTTAAATATTAATTTTACCTTAAAGGGTATTCTATGTTTTATGGCATACCTGATACGCAACAACAGGTTTCTTTGAAAATCTTATGTTTCACACAATACTGAGCGATAATAAAAAATAATAATATTATTTTATTTTAAATGGTAGTTAACGCCTAGAAATTGTATTGGAGAGAATGGAAATAACTAACTATAATATGAATATAATTTTTTGTTAATTTTTTTACATTTATCCAATAAATTTTATAGGCTTAAAATAAGAATGAATCTGATTTTAAGCTTCAATACTCTAATATTCATTAAAAGGTCGATTTACCACCTTTTGATGGAAAACCCTCGTTAAATATAGTTTTGGTCACTTTTATATGTTTTATTTGAAAAAATAAAATTATTATTTAGAATCAGCACATCAAAATTTAATTTGGGTAATTTTGTGGTATTTTTCTGATAAATTTGTTATTATTCATTGTGAAAAAAACTGTATTTTAATTCAAAACTGACTTTAAATATAATTTATTTATATTATTATATTATCAATTTTAATTGGTTTTAATGTGTAATTAGATTATGTTTTAATATTTTAATCCAATTTTGGTCATTAAAAGTATTTTTACTTTGAAATTGGACATAAATAAGTTTCAATCTTTTGAAAGTTATTATTTCTTAAAAACACGCTTTTTGTTTAGACAACAGGAATTAATTTTAAATAAATTTCTACCACTTCTATGTTTTTAATTTTTAGAAATGGTTTCCATATTTGTAATCAGGAGGTTCAAATTTTTTAAATAGGTATCTTTAATTTTTTTACAATATGAATATTTACTTCAGAAAAAATTTTATTTAACATTGTTAAAGGGTAAATCTGGTAAATAAGGGTAACAAAATATTATTTGAATAAAATGAAATTACCCTAAAATGTGTCTAATCCTGTTGGTTAACACTTTTCCAACAATGATAATCCTTGGTTCTATTTGGGTACCCCACGGAGCCACCTAAGAGTGATAATGACACTTTATATTAATTTATTTAAATTAAAGACAAAAATGACAAAAACATATATCTTATAGTAAATAAATTTTTACATCACATTATATAAGTTATCTCATTGACTACGAATATTAATTTGAAATCTAAAATTATTTCCTATATCATGGAATTTGTTTATAATTTTTAGACCTCAAATAAATAAAATTATTTATGGCATAATAATGATGCAGTGTTTGCCCCATTAATGAATGATTTAAATAAATAAGATTATAAAAATTGAAACAATATCTAAAACCGGTACAATTCTTATTGGATAATTTTATTTCGAACATTAGTCATCTTATCTTTAACTTTAATTTGTTTTGTACCTTTAGAAACAGAAAATAATTATATAATAAAATAATATTTTCAAGTTTTCTTAAAGAGCCACTCCTCCCCCTTATAAAAAGCCCTCATTCTAACCCATTCCTCACACTTATCAAGCCTCTAGGATCAACCAAAATTTGTCAATTAAGCTACCTATATCCCACTCCTCCTCCTAGATTCCTTCCACTTGACAGAAGGCAATTCAAGTAAACATTTTGGTTCAAACCAAAGGGAGATACCTGATTTAAAGGTAACCTCTTTTCTTAAGTTCTTTTGTTTTACTTTACTTCTGAAACCCCATAAACTCTTTTTATTCTTTTATTTTATAAAAAAACTTGAATAATAAATATAAAAGGTTTTTTTATGATAATTATTCGAACTAAACTTATACACACCTCTATCTAATGGGTAAAAAACATCTTGTTTCTGTGGATGGCGAACTGTTGCCTCATGAAACGATGATTATTCAATCGTCTCCTACCACCTCTCGTGATGGAAATTTTGATGCGAATGTAGTTATATATGATATATATTATATTTATGTTTTCTATATGATTCTATAATTTTTATTTACAAACATACCTTTTTTCTTTCCAATATGTGTAAATACGATAATTTCATTTGAGGAAGTGAGGACTACCGCCCCCTCAAGGTGATATGATTCGTTCAAGACATACATGGAACATATAAAAGATGAAGTTAATGAAATTATGTAACATATAAATAATATGATGTTATACTGTATTTATTATATACCAATGCATTATTATGTTTTCATTCATTTAAATATGAAATATAAATGAAAGTAGCGTTCATGCGTACATACATTTTACCGTCTCTTTGAACAGTGCATTTCATTTCTTATCTCCAATTTTTATTTAATATTATAAATACATATATATATGTACTGTATATATATGACATATATTATATCTATATAATTAATATCATTCTGGATATAATGGAATTTTGACCACATGAACAACCTGTAATTATAAGAAGTTCATTTTTGACTCAAGTACCAAATATCGACAAAAGGACCATTATTAACTTAAATGATTGTGTAATGTTTATAGAATGATAATAAGTTATATAAAAGTAATAATAAACTCGAAAAAGGTTCTTAATCAATTAGAAATTAACTTTAGCTTATTATTCATGAGATTAAAGAATGAACGGGTCATGTCAGACACGAGGTAAGGGGTTTCTTATCTCGCTTTTAATTCTATGAGATTTCCATTGTTCGCCACTTATTTCTTTAATGTAGTGTATTGTTTTCTTCCATTGATATATATTATAATTATTCTTTTTATATTCATGGTATTTTTTGATTCATTTGGTTGTTATTACCTTTTTTTCATACGACTCGATTGATTACAACGTGGAAAGGGGTGTCTTATCTAATTTTTAATTCTGTAAGATTTCCATTGTTTTCCACTTATTTATTAAATGTGGTGTATTGTTTACTAACATTTTATTTATATTATCATTATTCTATTTATATTCATGGTATTGTGTGATTCATTTGTTGGTTATTAACTTTTGGTCGTACGAATCAATTGATTACAATGTGGTAAGACGTTTTCAACTCACCTTTTATTCTCCTGAGATTCATGCTATATTTGCCACTATTTCATTTTGGGTGGTGTATGTACTACCCTTGAGTGTATTAATTGTGTAATATAATTTAATTTATTGGTATTTACATCTTCATTTTATGACCCTTCTATCATGGGGTGTATGTTTTTTAAGTTACAAAATTGGTGAGGGAATCTTTCACCCTCCTCTTTTTAAAGGACTTCATTTATGTTATCTCTTTTAATTTACACTTTCTTATGTTGAGATATGTTATTATATATCCTAATTCTGGAAAATTTTGTTTCCATGTGATGATAAAACCTTTTCTCTCTCATCAACTCATTTTTTAAATTTTTAAGTGACGCTGTTAGGCTGTCGAATTTTTGTAAGGGAACTTCTTAACCCAATTTCCATTCATTGGGTTAATCTTATATTTCATAATTATGTAACACTATGATTTTTTATGGAATAAATTTTTATTTGTTAATTTTTTTATTTCCACTCCCATTTTTTGGATATAATTTTTATACACATAATCACGCCATAGATAAATTCTCAAGTCATCGATATGAACTTGACAAGAGTAATTTTAACTCAATTTATATTCATTGAGTTAAACATCCAAGTCATTGGTGTTGTTTTTACAAAAATATGTGTGAATTTTCTCTGATTGAATTACACTGAATTTCCAATCATATTGAGTGTATTTATATTTATCACACATTATTATTTAATTTATTTATCTTTAATCTGAGGATATAGTTTTTATACAGGATTTCGTCTCAATTTAAAATCCGTTGAGACTTCATTATTTTTATGAACCAATTCACTCTTATATGGTGTATATACAATCCTTTGGAATATTATATCATCAATTCTTTTATTCTCATGATATTATAATCTTTTATTGATGTTATTTCTCAATATTTTGTATTCAAGTGTCTCTCATTTGGTTAGAAAGTCTTTAACTAAAATATTGCTTTAAATGTTTTCAAGATTTATTCTTATAAATAATTCTCATTAATTTCCATGTTTTAAAAATGGTTTTAAGGATTTATTTATAAAGACATTAATGTTTTAAAATTTTAATTCATTTAAAATTTTCTAATTGTTATGGGGCATAATGATTCAAAAATCAATTTATTAAATATTTTAAATGGTTTTGAAAATGGTTTGATAAAGCATTGATTATTTAAAATATCTTGAAATGATATATTTTGATTTAAATTTGGATATGTTATATTTCCTTTATTCTAGTTTTAGGTGTTATGAATGTGTTATGGTTGTTGGGAATTTTTTACTTATATGGGTGGTTCCATGATAAACCTAGGGCAGGTGAGCCAGATATAGCTCTCCAATGCATTGGGTAACATGATAGAGGTAAACGTTAATGTTTCTCCTAAGAGATTTAGGGAATATACTATGATGTGTATTACAATGTAACTCCTTACATGGATGTGATAGAAACAATGTAAATATGATAAAAATTCCAGAAGTTACCTTTATGATTTATGATTTCTATATATTATTCATAAAACTTATGATTTCATGAGGTATGTCATTATTGAAAGTAATGGTTTCATTGATTTGTATTTATTGACAAGATAATGTTTCCTTTCCTTATTTTTTAACCCTTACTAAGCTTTTTATGGTCGTCCCATGTTTTTGAAATTTTTTCCACAGGGATTAAAGATGAATATGGTCAAGGATGGAATTAAGGAAAAGTCATGTTGTCTAAAACATGGGAGTATACATGCTTCTTATTAATATTTTTTATTTTATTAAAAAAATGGATCCGGAATATTAGTGTTTACTTGTAATTTTATAGTTGATATGTAATAATTATGGCCTAATTCTCTAAAACTCTAAACCTAAAAAGTTCCTCAATGTGAATTATTCATCTAATTCATGATTATGCAATTTTTAATGGACGAGTCTTTATAGTTGGTATCAGAGGTCGGTTTAGATAACATTAGATGTTAGGGTGTTGTTTAAACATAAGTGAAATATCCATAATGGTTATAATATTATAAAGATCCATAGTTATTTTAGATAAATTTAATGAGTTTGAGATAACATGAATAACTCTATCTTAGTATTTACCCTCCTCATAAGATATTATAAGATGATTTTACAGATATACTGACAATGATCTTTTTTGTTTTAGTAAATTTATGGATCTAGTAGGAACTAAAGTAATAGTGGATGTGAATAAAACTGTGATGGTTTTCTGAATTAGCAACTGAACGAAATGGGAGCTACAATGAGAACTCTTGTGGTTATTCTCAACTATCTAACTGGAGTCATGATTGGCCACCTGAACCATGGTGATTTTTATAAGGCATCATATATGATAGAAACAAATCCCTATGGATGTTCATGTAATAATTAAAAAGTTATTTATGTTCAGAAACCTATGTTTCAAGGATGTGGAAAGAGACACCTAGGAAAATGATTCAATTGGATGGGAAGATGCTATTGATATGGGAATGAAGGTCATAAAGAAATAACCTTCCTTGGAAAAAGGAAGCATCTAGTTGAATCTAGGAAAGGGAAATAAGTTCTTTCTGAGGGATCAATTGAATGTTTTAAATGTGGTGTGAATGGTAATTATACAAACAGATGTCCAACAAAGAAGTTTCCAGAATGGGATCACCAATATCGTACAAATATATGTTTACCAATACCTAATTCCATTCAATTAGGGATGAATAAACTAACAATTACCAAAGAAAGGTATGGATTATTTCTTAACATATGTTTTGATATTATTGAATCTTAGTATATGATTCATTATTTTGTTTGTAAGAATGAAGTATTTCAGAATAAGTTTGTAAGGAATGGATAATGAATCATGAAGAACATTGAATGAGTAAAATGTAAACATATAAGGGATTTAAGAGTTGTGGTATATTTTAAGATGATGAAATGATTAAAATTATTAAGGCTCTTTTAAGGATGAGATTACATTGGAAGTCTTTTTATAGTATGTGTAACCCTGAAGTTTGATATATGAAAATGTTATTCAAGGAATAATTATCATTTATTTTGAAGATTAATGGTGGAATTCTATTTTAGAATAATCTATGTTTTTATTATAGATATATGGTGATTTTCATTAATTATGTAAATGATTAATCTATCATAGATAATATGTGTTTATGTTAATTACACTTAATTATGATACTTTAAGAGTAGTTGATGATTTTGGTGACAAATGTTATGATTTACTATGGAATACTTTGTGATTAAATCATTCTGAGTTTTTGGTTTCAATATTAGTTTGGATTATTTTGAATAATTTTAATGAAAATTGTATATTTAATAGTATTTCTTGAACTTTTTGTTGTTTTTGCTGAATTTTAGAGATTAAGAGTAGTATTTCTTTTTATAAAGGATTATCCTATTGGGGATTATCTGATCTTTTACTAACCAATTTTGGTTTTGGTTGATGCCTAAAGATAGGGGAAATATATAGTTAATCTTTTTTAGATTACTTGAAACTCTAGATGTTTATTCTAGCACCTCATGTATGAACAAGTCATCTTGAATACTTACCATTTGGAGAAATGATGATTTTGTGGTAGAAATTTACTAAAGGATGACACTCTACATAACTAGTTAGTATATTTCCACATGATATTAGTCCAGTTATTAATATAATTCTTCAACTCTATGAAATGTATCTTGAAGAAAAAAATTTATAAGCTCTCTTTTATCATTAGACTTTTACCCAACCACAAATTTTTGGTATTGTGGTGGTTAACTTTCTGTGATCATGTTCCAATCAATCTCTATTAATCTATGACTGTTAGTTTCTCTTCCATATCCATGTTTTTAGGGAACTCTAGTATATGTTATCTCTAGTGACCCTTGTATTTCTCTTTCTTTCTTTTAATGTGATATTTTTATTGAATCTTTTTCTGATCTAGAACTTTCAATTAACTTTCCAAGACCAATTTTAAAATTGCACGCAATTTCCCAAAGTGGGGAGGATATAACATCCCAGGTAAATGAAAAATATAAAATTTTTATATTTATTAGAATTTTCAAAATAAATATTAATTTTACCTTAAATGGGATGTTATGTTCGATGGAATACCCAATACACAACAACGGGTTTCTTTGAAATCTTATATTGCACACAATGCTGAGTCATATGAAAAATAATAATATAATATTATTTTAAATGGTAGTTAACTTCTACCCTTGTATTGGAAATAATGGACAGAACTAACTATAATATGAATGTACTTGTTTGTTAAATGTTTTTACATTTTTTCAATATATTTTAAATGATTAAAATCGTAATGAATCCGATTTTAATCATAAATACTCTAATATTCATTAGAAGGTCGATTTACTGCCTTTTAATGGAGAAACCTATTCAAATATAGTTTTAGTAACTTATATATAGTATAATTGACAAAATAAAATTCTTATTTAGAATGCGGACATCATAATTTACTTTGGGTGATTTTTTGGTTTTTTCTGATAAAATTTATTTTTTATGAATAGTGAAAAAACTGTATTTTAATTCAAAACTACCTTTTAATTAAATTTATTTATATGGTTATATTATTATTCTAATTGGTTTTAAAGTTTAATTAGATTATTATATTAATATTTAATCTAATTTTGTTCATTTTAAGTAATATCACTTTGAAATTGGACATAAATAAGTGTCAATCTTTTGATAGTTATTATTTCTTAAAAACAAGCTTTTTGTTTTGACAGCAGGAATTAATATTAAATTAATTTCTTACACTTATGTGTTTTGATTTTTTAAAAATGGATTCCATATTTTGAGTCAGTATTTCCTAATTTTTTATATTGGTAAATTTTATTTTTAGACAATTTGAATGTTTACTTCAATAAAAAATTTATTTACAAGGGTTAAAGGGTAAATCTGGTAAATAAGGGTAACAAAATATTATTATAATATTATAAAACTACCCTAAAATGTGTCCTAATTTTATTGGTTAATACATTTCAGACCATGGGAATCCATGGGTCTATTTTGGAACCCCATGGAGCTACTTAAGAGTGATAATGGCACTTTATATTAATTTATTTAAAGTAAATACAAAAATGATATAAACATATATCTTATAGAAAATCAATTTTTACATGGTGTTATATATGCTATATCTTCTACTATAAATATTAATTTTAAAGATAAAACGATTTACTATATCATGGTATTTTTTTATAAATTTTAGATATCAAATAAATAAAATTATTTTTGACACAATAATGATGCAGTGTTTACATCATTAATGAATGATTTAAATAAATAAGATTATAAAGATTAAACAAATATCCAAAACTGGTCCAATTATTATTGGATGATATTATTTCGAACACGGGTTATCTTATATTCTATGTTAATGAGTTTTTTATTTTTAGAGACTGAAAATCATTAGATAATAAAGTAATATTTTCAAATTTTCTTAAAGAGCCCCTCTTCCCCCTTATAAAAATCCCTCACTTCTAATACATTCCTAACACTTCTCAAGCAACTTGGATCATCCAAACTATGTACAATTAAGCTTAATACATTCCTATACTCCTCATAAAATCCTTCCCCAAGGAATAAGGCAATTCAAGTAAACCTTTTGGTTCAAACCAAATCGAGATACCCGATTTAAAGGTAACTTCTTCTCTTAAGTTCTTTTGTTTTGTTTTACTTCTCCAACCCCATAAAATCTTTTTATTATTTTATTTTATAACAAACCCAGTATCCTAAAAATAAAAGGTTGTTTTTATGAGAATTATTTGAACTACACTTGCACACACCTCCGTCTAATGGGTAAAGAACATAATGTTTCTGTGGATGGTGAACTACTGCCTCACGAAATGATGATTGTTCAATCTTCTCCTACCTCCTTTCATTCTAGCCATTATGATGGCACTGTATTTAAATATGATATATATTATTTTCATTTTTTCTATGCACTTATGTAATATATTATTTACAGACATTCTATTATTCTTTCCAATACGTGTAAATATGATAATTTCATTTGAGGAAATGCGCACTACGGCCCCCTCAAGGTGATATGATTCATTCATGACATACATGGAATGTATAAAGGATGGAATTAATGAAATTATTTAACATATATATCATATTATATCACACTAGAATTATAATATACCAATGTATCATTAAATATTCATTCCATTAAATTTGGAATAGAAATGAAAGTAGCATACATGCGTACGTATGACTTACCATCTCCATGAATGGTGCATTTCATTTATTATATCCAAATGTTATGTAATATTATAAATACATAAATATATTGTATATATATGATATATATGATATCAAAATTGTGAATATAATTCTGGATATAATAGAATTTTGACCATAAGAACAACTTCTAATTATAAGATGTTCATTTTTGACTCAAGTACCAAATATCGACAAAAAGACCATTATTAACATAAATGATTTCATAATGACTATAACATGGTAATAAGTGATATAAAATGAATATTAAATGTGAAAAATGGTCTTAAGATTGTATAAATTAACTTTATCTTATTATTCATGTGATTAAAGAACGAACAGGTCAAGTCGGACATGTGGTAAGGGGTTTCTTATCTCACTTTTAATTCTATGATATTTCCATTGTTTTCAACTTTTCTCGTGAATGTTGTGTATATATTACTGCCATTTGATATATATTATCATGATTCTATTTATATACATGGTATTCTATTATTTATTTGGTTGTTATTAACTTTTTGTCATACGACTCGATTGATTACAACGTGGTAAGGGGTTTCTTATCTCACTTTTAATTCCGTGATATTTCCATTGTTTGGAACTTATTTCTTGAATGTGGTGTATTTTTAATGAAATTTGACATATATTATAAATATTGTTTTTATATTCATGGTATTATATGATTAATTTTTTGGTTTTTAACATTTTCTCATACGACTCAATTGATCACAACATGGTAAGGCGTTTTCATCTCACTTTTTATTCCCGTGAGATTCATGTTATATTTGACACTATTTCATTTTGTGTGTGGTGTGTACTGCCAATGATTGTATTCATTGTGTACTATACTTTAATTTATTAGTATTAAATCTTAATTTTATGATACTTCTTTCATGGGGTGTATGTTTGGTAAGTTACCAAATCATTGGGGGAATCATTCACCCTCCTCTTTTAAAAGGACTTCATTTATGTTATGTCTTTTAATTTTCCCATTATTGTGTATGGATATGTTATTGTAGATCCTTATTGTTGAAAATTTTTTTACAAGTGATGATAGAACCTTTTCTTCTTTATCAACAAATTTTATGAATTTTAATGTGACATCGTTAGGCTATCGAGTTTCTGTAAGGGAACTTCTTAACCCAATTTCCATTCCTTAGGTTAATCTTACAATTCCTAATTATGGCATGCTATAAATATGAGTGGAATAACTGTTTATTTATTTATGTTGTAATTTATACTCCTCTTTGTGTGGATATACATTTGATACACATAATCACTCCATTGATAAATTCTCATGTCATCGATATGAACTTGATAGGAGTAATTTTAACTCAACATCCATTCATTGAGTTAAACATCCCAATCATTGGGGTTGTTTTACAAAAATATGTGTGAATGTTCTTCGATTAATTTACACTAAATATCCAATCTTATTGAGTGTATTTATATTTTTCACACATTCTTATGTAATTCATTTATCATTAAACTAAGGATACAGTTTTTATAAGGGATTTCATCTCACTTTACATTTTATTGAGACTTCATTATTGTTATGCACCATTTCACTCTTATATGGTGTATGTACTATCCTATGGAATATTATATCATTAATCCATTTATTCACATTAAATTATAATATTTTATTGATGTTATTCCTCAATTTCTTGTATTGAAGCTTCTCTCATTTGGTGAAAAAACTCTTCAACTAAAACATCATTTTAAATGTTTTAAAATTTTATTCTTCTAAATATTTATAATTAATGTGCATGTTTTAAAAATGGTTTTATTTATTTAATTTTATAGAAATTAATGTTTTAAAATTTTAATTCCTTTAAAAGTTTCAAAGTGGTATGGGACACTTTGATTCAAGAATATATTTCTTAATTGTTCTAAATGGTTTTGAAAATGGTTTGATAAAGCATTGATTATGTCAAATATCTTGAAATGATATATTGGGATTGCAATGTGGAAATTTTATCTTTAATTTATTCTTGTTTTAGGTGTTCTGAATGTGTTATGGTTATTGGGAATTGTTTGCGTATACAGGTGGTTCTGTGATAAACCTAGGGCGGGTGAGCACGAGATAACTCTCCAATGAATTGGGTAACGTGGCGGAGGTAAACATTATTGTTTCTCCTAAGAGATTTAGAGAATATATTGTGATGGTTATTCCAACGTAACTCCCTACGTAGCTATGATAGCTACAATATAAGTATGATACGAATGCCACAAACTACGTTGATGATTTAGGATTTCTATGTAATGTTCAAAAATATTATGATTTCATGAGGTATGTTATGATTGAAAAGTATGGTTTCATTGATTTGTATTTATTGATGGGTTAATGCTTCCTTTTCTTATTTTATAATCCTTTCTGAGATTTTTATACTCATCCCATGTTTTTTAAATTTTTTCGACAAGAATTAAATATGAATAGGGTCAAGTATGGGATCAAGGAAAATTCAAGTTGTCTAAAACTTGGAACTAGACATGTTTCTTTTTACGAGTATTTATTTGATGAAAAAAATGGCTACCGAGTAGTATTGTCTACATTTAATTTTCAAGATAATATGTAATAGTTATCGAAAAATTATTTAAAACTCTAAACCAGAAAAGATCATCAATTTGAATTATTCATTTAATTCAATATTGTTTAACGTTTTAAGACTGGGTCCTTATAAGGGCCATCGGTGTGATAAAAAAAATGAGATACTTTTTTGGTGGGTTATAAAAGAGAATTTTGATCCTTTTTTTAAATAAATGGAAAGGGTGATGATTTTGAGGAATTTTTTGGTTTGATTGATATCTTATGGGATGTAAAATATTTTGAAATATTGATGTTCTATAATTCTCACTTGATGTGATACTACCTTGTATTAATTTTCCATGACCTAATTGTTATATTTTGGTGAATCTTGTTGTATATTATACTCTATTAAAAACCATACCTAGAATGAGGTTTAAACTAGCTCAGGATGTCTATCAAGTCCCTCAAAGTCCATATATTCATGGGACCATGATGTGATGCCCAAGAACTTTTTTTTCAGGTATGTTCAAATATTTGATTTTGGTTTCCTTTTTTTGGGTGAGTATTTTTTACAATGAAATTGGGAGGATACCGTTAATGGTGAAGGAAGATATTTTTGGAATTTTAAATATAGAAACCTGTAGTTTCTACTACTTGCTGGGAACTCACATGCCATGAAAGTGAGGTGGACTCCATGTAATGGTTATTGGGATAAAGTCGTGAATATGGTACATGGTATGAATGGTTCACACACTATGTAATATTTATACACTATGTATGTATAAAAATGTGGTTTTTAATTAAAAAGAAACATGTTTTCCATGTATACAAAATATCAGGAATACACAAGATGTAAATGGGCTACACACCATGTAAATTTCACAGTTTTGGTTTTTAGTTCATTGTACAAGTGATATGTTTCATCTGTTCCCTATGAAGACTTCCATACTCATCCAAAAGATCTCCCTATTTGATTTTGGGTGAATCTTATCCTTTTGGATGGTTCTTTTAGAGATCGATCACCATTGTGGTTGGATTGATCCTGATAAGCATTATTTCTGGTTCTTATTTGGTTTTGGTTTCAACTAGGGTTTTCTTATGGTATTCTACTCATATTGTGTTTTCTATCGATCATTTTCAGCCTCTTATCATTCCTTGTATTTCGAAGGAAGATGTTGTGGTTTCCAATCCTCATTTTAAAAGGTAGTAAGATTTTCTAATTCCTTTTGGTATGTGTATCTATCAACGTTTTGTAATTTCTTGAATTTCTTGTTTTTATTATTAATTCATTGATATTTGAAATGTAATTGCATGTGTTTAAATTAAAAAGGTAATGAATTTATTTTTTAAATGGGTTATTTCTTTGAAAATCGTATTTCCATGATTTAGAGGAAAATAGATTTTTAATCCATGAAGAAGATTGGCTAGGATTTGATATGGATTTATAAAAATGTGAGAATTATTTTTAAAAAGAAAATTGAAAAACATTAAACATTGGGAACCTTTGGTGCATCTATAATGAGACACAGGTAGTTATAGTGTGTCTGACAGCACTAGGATGAAACCTTTTGTATATCGATGGACTGTGGTGGGACATGATATTAGTTGGATCTAACCTTATGACCTTTTAGGCTCATGAGTGTATAGTATGTATTATTACATACACTAGAGCCTAACTAGAAGGTGCGTTGTTGTTTCTGGTTATTTATTACATGATAGATTATTTAAGGGATTATTTCTAACATGTATATTTATATATAAATATGTTTACATTATTTGTTTTATACTGGGCATGTTTCTGAATTTGGAAAACATGACATGAAATTTATGAAAATACTAAGGAATGTTTGAGAAAAGTTTCCAAAATTCTTTTATTTATAATAATTTTTGGAAAATTATTTTGTTTTAAAGCTATATCTTGTTCATTATTTATATTAAAAATTTTATATAATCCTTGATTGTTTTCTACTAGGTTCAGTTTAACACACCCTTATTTTACCTTGGGAAACTGTATAAATTGTTTTGTTGGACACTAATAAAGATATAGAAATTTTGTAGAAGGATAGATTTTCTATATGTCGTTGTTTCAGTTTCTGATTCATTGTGGAGGTAATGTTTAGTTAAATAGAGACTTGTTGGTCTAGACATATCATACTTCCTAGTTTAGATGTTTTCCATATGTGTATCTTCCTATTTTCCACTTTGTACTATAGTAGTATGCCTCTATTTTTTGATATTTAATAATTGTCTTGTTATCTTTTTTTATACCTGACCACGTAATAGGCTAGCTAGTGTGAATGGTCTGGTTGACCCGGGATTATCCATTACATTTTAGTGTCATAGTAGTTTCACAGCCTAAATTTTGTCATCCTTGCCTGATTTGGTTATGTTTCTTTGGGGGAAAATTGTAGGACCATCAGAATTACGATAGTAGGTTTATAAAATATTCATATTCATCTCACTCATGTAATTTTATTTGAGCCTCCATGGGTTTTCTAAAAATATTTACAAATTCCAGGACTAGGTATTTTGGTATAATTGAATGAATTTTATGTGAAATCTATGTTATTTTATATATCTACTACATTTGGGGACTTGATGTGTATAAGATCAATTTAATTAACTAAGATTTGATTTTATTTAGATGGAACTCTTCCATTCCAAAATGTGTTGTCTTTTTTCATAGAATTCATAATAGCTTCTAATTATTATCATTTTCAAACTTTTTTTTTGGATTCTATAAGTTGGTTCAATGGTTTTAGAGTTTCTAAAGATTTATTGGTTATTTTCTTGTGTTTAACAAGCAATTCCTCCTAGAAGAGACCTTCCAAATATGATAGGGGAACCAGGGAGGTAGGTTCCACAGGTAGACCCTCTAGTGGACCCATCTTTGGTTGAAGTACTTATCCTTACCCTTCAGACTCTACGTTAAGTTTGAATTTTAAACCTGAGATGAGTAAGTAATCATGGATTAGAATTTACCATGTAGAATCCATATTTCTTATATGGTGATAAAGGAACCTAATAATAAAAGGAGTGGCTTGAACAGATTGAAAGGATCATCAAAATTTTGAAGATACATAAGTATTCTTAGGTGTGTTTTTCGACATATATGCTTTGGGGTCTAAGAAGAAGATGGAGGTACTCTATCATGAAAGCGATTTTTTAAGAGGATCTTCCCTAGTTTTCTTTCAAGAAACTATTCTAATCAACTATTTTATCCTTATAACTTGTATTCATCAAATAACCAAGAGTTTCCCACTATGTAGTATGGGTAGCATACCATTTTGGAGTAGTCCACCCATTTTGCTGAGTTGGTGCATCTATCACCGAATCCTGTCGCCAATGATTACCTGATGGCTAAGAGATTCAATATGGGGCTAAGTGTTTATATTCAGTTGATGAAGGTTATTTTATAACTTTTACCCTTTGTGAGGGTAGTCGATAATGTATCATTATCTAAGGTAGACATATATGGAAGGATAGGTTTGGGCAGGGCTTTAGTTGGTGCAATAGTGATCAAGGTTTCTCCATTTTGTCAAGAAAATAATTGACAGAGTGGTTATTTTTCTATAAGATTGTATTTAGGGAATTATTAAGGGATTCAATAGGTTATCTGGTCCTAGAGTAGGATTTGTGGTCATTCCAACTCCCATTGTACGAAGGCTCCTAGTACATGTCATCTTTATTAGTGGTTTGTAAATTTGACATATTTCTGTGACCGGATATCCCAAGGTTGTAAGGTGGGATCCACTTTCACCAAGGGGTCACAAGTTTATGTTGATACTCCCAAAGGTGGTGGGTCCCATTATTTGGACAAGGGGGATTTTTGAGTGGTAATTTATGGAGATATTTCTCTAGTAGATTGTGTGCTAAAGAAAAATAAATCAGGTTGAGATGATGTTAGTGGTATGGTTTTTATTTTGTCTTCTATGATGATAGATTTGTTTGATATAGATGCTCCTCATTATTCTATATCATAATAGTCGGTTAACATTTTGGGTTTTCATTTGGATAATATTCTCTTCTTGTTGGATCTTTCCATGCCTTTGGGAAAGAGTACTGAAAAAGGTATCAAATTTCCTACATTTTTTGTGGTGATACCCGATGATGAGGTGGTTTTGGACTTCTTAGTTCTCGATTCAACATATTAGACTTGATTATTGGATAACATGGGATTATTAGTATGAAGGCTCAGATATACTGTTATCTCCCTTGGGTATAGTTCATATCTACCGATGGGGTAACTCATATTTACTAGGGTGAGTGGAACTATAGATCAAGAAGGGCATGGTCGATTGTTCTTTATGATGATATAATCTCATGATGGTTGTTAAAAATGTTTCTTTATACAATTAACCCTTTCTTGGGCATTCAACTACCTATTGTGTAACACCCTGATATTTTATGGGAAGTATTTTTTATGTCTTATGTTATACGCAACATAAAAGAAATCTTTCACTACACACAACACTAGCTTGGCTTTCTTTACACATAATTGCGACCTTCCACGACAGCGTGTGTTGTACGTAATACCGAGTTTCACTAAACAATGATATGCTATTAAAATTTTATATAAATTAGCAATTATGAATAGTAATACCCACTTTTTGAAATTTTATAAATTTTATCTTTCAAAATGGACTTCATTTTTCGATGCGGAATATGGAAATTAGCCTAGGGTGAAATTTTTTGTATTTTTCTGAAAACATTCAGTTTTTTATGAATAGTGAAAACACTGAGTTATTAGTTAAAACCGTCTTTTTATCTAAATAATTATTTATTTTATTTAAATTTATTTTATGTCAAAATAGATACATAATACTTATATAAGTTCAATGTAATTCATTGGAGTCATTTTATAATAATTTTAGATATATAAAAATTGTATATAACTTTTCACCATCTTTTACCCACCTCCTAGGAGAATTTGCAATTGTACATAAAACGTAATTTTACCACTTATATGAGTTGAAATTCAAAAATACAAGATACACGGTTAATATAAATGAGTAAAATGTGGTTCAATAAGATAAAAATATTTTTTTTCTGAATAGTAACTTTTTACATTTATTTACCACGGTTAAAAGTAAATAGGGTAGTTAAGGGTAAAAATGATATTATTATTACCCTAAAACATGTCCTAATTCTATTTGATAAGTTTAATTAGACCAAAAAAACCATAGGAATAAAATATTACCCTTTAGGTCCACTTGGATTAGATTTGGACACTTATTATTATTTTATTTAAAGAAGAGTTAAAAGAGTTAAAATCAATGTTCAATAACTAAAACATTTTTAATATAGGGTTATACATAAGATAAATTCAACTATAAATATTCATTATAAAGATAAAAAATTTCCTAAATAATGGAATTTTATTTATAATTTTTAGACATTATATAATTTAATTTATTTAGGACATAATGATGATGCAGTAATTAACTTATTAATGATATATTAACATAATTGATGTTATAAATACCCAAATAAATGTAATTTCAGAATTTTTATGACTTAAACTCATTTTCTAGCTTAATATGACATGTTAGTATTGATTTAATTAACTTTTTTCAAACAAATCATGCTGTTATGATTTAAAAAAATTCAATTACCAAATAGTTTCAAAATTGACATAAAATAGTTTTAAACCAAATATTATATTAATTGTTATTATGTTCCTAAAAATCTAAGGTTTGGTCAAATGACTTAGATAAGGTTATATATATTAATACATAACCACTTGGTGTTCTTTTGTCTTGTTATAGTATGTTTATTAACCATATAGTGTAAGAAAGAAAGTAGACACGGTAAAAGTTAAATTATTTAACTTAGAGTTAAATCTAAATGATAAGGTTACAATAGCAACCTAAACTATTCTAAAACCTATTAGTTGAGAGTATTTAGACCCATCCCCACTTTATATTTAAAATAAATCTATATGTAGCCATTATAAACCGAATATGACTTTATTATAAAATAATATTTTAAGTTTTTCTTATGGTGCCCCTCTCTTCCCTTATAAAAGGCACCTCCTCCCTCTCCTAATCGCACAATTTTGAGCCTTAAAGCTCGACCAAACCATGCCCATTTCCCTTCTCAACTTCCATAGAAACATATTAGAGGTTCTGGTCTTCTTAAAATACCAATTTTAGTGCCCTAACAAGAGGTTCCAAAGAGGCGTGTCGAAGAAGAGGTAATATCTGTTAACGATTCCTTCAAACTTATTTCTTATTATAATTCCTCTTAATTGGTTGTTTAATTATGAAGTAATAACATCCGTATCACTCATATACTGATATGTTATTATAAATATGAAATAGTCCTATTTCACCTTCTATCCACCCTACGGAAAATGAAATCACTGCGCGTGCATACGTACGGAATACCGTCTCCACACCGTGGTGTAATCTGTTTTCCACCACCACCTTACTTGGATGGGTATAATGGTGTAAATAATAACTATATATGATTATCATAAAGTTATATTGATTCTTAAATAGTATAAATACACTTCAATACAATTCCAAGATCATGGTAATGATATCATCGCTCGTGCGTACGTACGGCCTACCGTCTCCACGATGTGATGCGACTCGTTCTACATGATGTTCATTGAATAATGATTATATAAATGATATGAATGAATAAATATGATATATATTACACTAATACCATTATTTAAATGATTTATCTATAACCTAAAAATAATAATAAGAATTTATTAGACAAAACATGCATAAGAACATAAAGCAATGAACACCCGAATAACAAGTAGCAATGAAATATTACTAATAAGAAGATACGAATATGACCACACATGATATCATAACAATTAATATGATTCATTAATAAGTCAATGACATTATTTATATCATTATACTATAGGTTTAGATTCGTATGAAGCAAATCAGACCTAAGGTAAGGGAAAATATCGCAATCTCATTTTTATCCGAGATTGTTTGTACTTCAGAATTTACTAGGGATTATTTATCATCTACATCCATGTTTCCACAATATGTAATATTTTTTCAATCCTCCTAAAATTTTTTAAATCTTATTTTACCCATTTGTGAGTTTTTATTAAAAGATATGAGAGCAATCTTTTGTCGTTTTTAGTACGATGTACTTTTTGACTTTTCTGGCCAAAGTACGAGAAAAATGTTTTTAGACATTATACAGCATGAATGGATTTTTATGATTTCATAAAACATTATTTCCGTGAAGCTTCCTTTAAAAGTTTTCAAGTTTATTTTCAATCAACTTATTTTAGTTTAAACTTTTATGACATGTTAATAATGGAAAAATGTTTTTGAAGTAGAATGTATATTTTCCTCAAGAATGGAGTTCAAGTGTTTTATCAAAATTATTTTCCACCTATGATAATGTAGGGTTCTGTTTCTATCCCTTTTTTTACATTGATTTTATTATGTTATGATGGAATTAATTTTATTATGTCCTTTTATCTTATATGGATTATGTTATGATGGCATGATGTTTATGAATCCTATTTTTATTACATTGGTTATGCTATGATATATGATTTATGATTTTGTGGCACACATAATAATGGTTTCATTATGAGATGGTTGGGACCTATATATCCCTCTAATTAATTGGGTAAATATTTATATCTCATGAGATATACATGGCTAGAATGGTAGGTTAATCCAGTTCAGTGATATAGGACTGGAACGAGGAGTGAACTCGGTTCAGTAATGGACTTTATCCGTTATGATGGTCTTGGAAATGAGCCTTGACTAATATGAAATTATTTTCTATGATTATGTGTCTATTCCACAAGGTTTCATGTTTTAATTTATGATTATTGGGATTACATTTTACTACTATTATTTATCCCATGTTATGATGTTATGATCTCTTTTGAAGGTAAAGATTTTCAAAATGTTATGTTCTTATGAATATGATATGATTGATATTTCTTTTGTTTAACCTTAATGAGCATTTGAGATCACCATTTTGTATGTTTTCTTTTCCCCAGGTCAGGAAGAAGGGTATTAAGTATGATATTCCAAAAGGGACTCTAGATATGATGAAATAAATGGGAGAAAATGTAGATGATTTATGAACCAATTGTTTATGTTTCCCAGTTTCTAAAGACACTATACCTATACGGTCCTATCATGATTTTATTATATGTTGTAATAAGTATGCTTCAATTATGAATTAATAACCATGTATGTAAAGTATGGGTCGTTATAGTTGGTATCAGAGGAAAGGTATAGTCAACCTTTGGAAAGTAGGATGTGAAAGCCTTAGTAAGAACTCTAAGGATATGTCTAAACATAGAAGACAATATTAGTGTTTTAGAAATATCCATGAACAACCTATGATAAGACCTAAAGTGTGAAATTTTATTCTTTATTATGTGGTTTTCCTGTTGTTATTAGTCTTTCTCACACTATGCTTCTTGGTTGTAGTCAATGGCTGGAACCTGAAATAATCCTGTTAATGCTCAATGAGACGGGCAATGCAATGATTGTCCCCTTAAGCAACTAAAGTTATGGGAGCTAGAATGAAAAATATTATAGTAATGATAACACAAATTGTTCATGCTATAAATCATGCTGGACTTCCAAACGAGCAATGTAAGGAGGAACATTCTATTGAATCCTTCATTAGGCAGCACCCACCTTTATTCAGCGGGTCTTCTGATCCATTAATGGCTGAAAAATGGATCAGTACGACTGAAAAGATATTTTATGTTCTACAATGTTCTGAACATGATAAAGTCATCTTAGCATTATATTTTTTGGAAGGTGAAGCTTATCAATGGTGGAATCTTATTAAGAATATGAGGCAAAGGGATGAAATTGAGTCCATAGAATGGGATAAGTTCAAGAACTTGTTTTTCAATAAGTAATTCCCTCGTATTCTTTGAACAAATATGGAGAAAGATTTTCTTGAACTAAAGCATAAGGATGATGAATCTATTAGTACCTACGAAGAAAATTTTACAAGACATGCAAGGTACGCATCCAGAATTATTATCCAACCTGAGAGTAAAATAGATCGATTCTTTAGTGGCATAAAACCAAGTCTTCGAAGGGAGTTAGCCATAAGGGACTTCAATAGCTACGAGGATATTGTTCAATGTGCTCTCAAGGTTGAGATGGAGATTGGAGTAACCCATCAATCATTTGGGTTTGATAAGAAGTGGAAAATGTAATTCAAATGAAAATATAAATACTACACAGAAAAGAAGATGAGTTTTCCCTTATGGTCAAAGTGTGGAAAGAAAGATGGAGGGAATTGTCTTAAAGGGATAAGTAAATATTTTATGTGTGGAAAAGAAGGTCATCAGGCAGTTGAATATAGAAATAATGGGAAGAAGATGTCTAATGATGCGAACAAAGAAAGGGATACAAAGAATGAACCTCCTACACTTCAATGTTTCAAGTGCAAGGAAATGGGGATTTATGCAAATCAATGCCCTAATCCAAGGGTTGTTGATGATGATCGACGTTAAAAAATCATAAGGCCAAAGACAAATTAAAGTCGTAGGAAATTTCTATCGGTGATGTAGAGTATGATAACAAAGTGTTTAAAGGTACACTTACCATCCACTCTAAAGTAGAAAATGTTTTATTTGATTTTTGATCCACCCACTCT
Organism: Viscum album; assembly: GCA_963277665.1. NCBI lineage: Eukaryota > Viridiplantae > Streptophyta > Magnoliopsida > Santalales > Viscaceae > Viscum > Viscum album. The sequence continues at coordinate 388,014,852 of OY728147.1, read as the reverse complement.
TTTATTTCTTAAGAATTTTCCAAGGGTATCGCCATATTACCTCAGCAGTTAGATATTGAGTTAGCTGTGACAACCCCTAATGGAACAACAGTCGCATAAAAAGTTTACAATTCTTCTTCGGTTGAAGTTTGTGAGAATGTACTTCCTGTAAATCTTGGGATCCTTCCTATAGTGGAATTTTATGTGATTCATGGCGTGGATTTGATTTCTTTATAAGGATCTCATATCAATTTCCAAAGAAGGGAAATCACATTTAATATTTCCGATCAATCTACTATCATCTATCGATGCAAGGAAGAATATAACCTTCCAGTGGAAATTTATTCCATATTATGGGCCTTGATTCCAATAAATGAAAGTTATTTATCTCAAATGGTTGGAGAGAAAATCACGATTAAGAATATTCCCATTGTACAAGAGTTTGATGATGTCTTTCCGGAGGAATTTCCAGGTATTCCACCAAATTGTGAAGTTGAGTTTTCAATAGAACTCATACTGGGTGCTATTCCTATTCCAAAGACACCATATATAATGGCCCCAATTGAGGTGGTGGAAATGAAGAAGCAACTCCAAGACAATCTTGATAAAGGATACATACTCTCTAGTGCGTCACCTTGGGGATCACCTGTTCTATTTTTTAAAAATAAAGATGGATCAATGAGACTTTTCATTGATTATAGAGAACTTAACAAGATCACTATCAAGAACAAATATCCTCTCTCACGCATTGATGACTTATTTGACCAACTACGCGGAGCTCAATACTTTTCCAAGATTGATCTTCATTTAGGGTATCATTAATTAAGAATCATAAAGGAGGATATACCAAAGACCGCTTTCCATACAAGGTATGGACACTATGAGTTTATAGTGATGCCATTTGGTCTTACTAATACCCCTTCTATCTTTATGTATCTAATGAATAGAGTTTTTAGAAACTATCTTGATCAGATCATGGTGCTCTTTATAGACGATATTCATGTCTATTAAAGGATAAATGAAGAACATTAATATCACTTGAGAATTGTATTAAAGACCCTAAGAAAGGAGAAGCTTTATGCCAAATTTTCCAAGTTTGAATTTTAGCTTCAAAAAGTTTCATTTTTGGGTCACATAATCTCAAAAGAGGGGATATCTGTGGATCCAGCAAAAATAGAGGTTATCGAAATATGGTCGAGACCAACAATAGTAACTGAGATCCAAAGTCTTCTTGGTCTGGCTGGATATTATCGACATTTTGTGAAAGATTTTTCAAGGTTATATAATCCACTCACCAGGTTGACTCGAAGAGGCATTATGTTTGTTTGTACGGAGGAGTGTGAAGATAATTTCAAAGAGTTAAAACGAAGGTTATCAAGTGCACCTGTGCTCACACTGCTGTGTAGTGAAGAATGGTTTGTGATCTAAAGTGATGCGTCCAAGAAGGGACTGGGGTTTGTTCTCATGAAAAATGATATGGTCATAGCTTATGCCTCACGAAAATTGAAAATCCATGAGCAAAATTACCCAACTCATGATTTCGAGTTAGCCGCGGTAATCTTTTCATTAAAAATAATGAGGCATTATCTTTATGGTGAAAGGTGTGATATTTATAATGATTATAAAAGTTTAACAAATATTTTCACACCAAAGGAGATGAATATGCGCCAAAGAATATGGTTGGGGTTGATTACGGACTACGACTTCTCAATTCATTATCACCCTGGGAAAGAAAACAAAGTGGCAGATGCATTAAGCCGACAAGACCATGCTAGCTTATCCATGATGAGGATCACAAAAGATCCAATATTTATGGATTTACAAAGGATGGATCTTGGAATTATAATTGAAGGGGAAAAATTTTATCTTTCTCAAATGAATGTTCAACCATATATACATGTGGATATTAAAGAGGCATAAAAAGAAGATGTAGAGTTAAAATAGAAGGTGAGAAATTTTCATGAATTCAACCTTGATTGTGATGAGATAATAAGGTTCAGGAATCGGGTTTGGGTTCCTCCCATCCCAGAATTAAAGAAGGATCTGTTGGATGAGCCTCATAGTTCTTCATTCTCTATTCATCTTGGAAGCACGAAGATTTATAGGGACCTGAAAGAGTACTTCTGGTGGGATGGCATGAAAGGTGATGTTGTTGAATATGTCTCTCGATGCTTGGTTTGTTAGCAAGTTAAAGCTGAGAGACTGAAGTATAAGGGGATGTTACAACCATTACCCATACCCAAATGGAAATGGGGAAACATCGCTATGGACTTTGTCACCTGACTTCCTAGAACATGCAAAGGTAATAATGCTATTTGGGTCATATTTGATCATCTTACCAAGTCGGCACACTTCATTACTATTAGATAAGATTTCTCTCTGGATCAGCTTTCCAAGATATATTTAAAGTGGTAATATTGCATGGATTACCACTTTACATTTTATCTGATCGGGATCCAAGGTTTACCTCGATGTTCTGGCGAAGTTATTAGTATACTTTTGATACAGAGTTGAGTTTCAGCACTGGTTATCATCCTCAAACAAACTGTAATTCTGAGAGAAAAATTCAAACTCTAGAAGATATGTTAAGAGATTGATCTATGGATTTCAAAGGTGTTTGGGATCAACATCTACCTTTGGTAGAATTTTATTATAATACTAGCTTTCACTTTAGTATTCAGATGGATCCTTATGAAGCTCTCTGTGGAAAGAAATGCAGGACTCCAACTTGCTGGGATGATGTTGAGGAAAGAATGGTATTAGGACCTGGTCTTGTTGATGAGATGGAAGAAAAGGTCATATCTATTAAACAACACATAAGACCCGCTTAGAGTCGAGAAAAAAGTTATGCTGACAACCAAAGAAAAGACCTAGAGTTTGAAGTGGGTGATAAAGTGTTCTTACAAATATTACCTTGGAAGAGAGTAATGAGATTTGGAATGAAGGGAAAGCTGAGCCCTAGGTATATCGGTCCTTTCGAAATACTGGATCATGTTGGGAAGGTTTATTACCGAATGGTACTTCCACCAAATCTCTCTCAAGTTCACGATGTGTTCCATGTATCTCTCCTGAGAAAGTACATACCCGATCCTTCACATGTACTAATCTCAGAAGTTGTACCGCTGGATCATGTTCTTTTTTATGATGAACAACCGATTGAGATTTTGGATCATAGCGAAAACGTTCTATGGAACAAGACCACTCGCTTGGTGAAAGTTTTATGGAGTAACCACCAATTAGAAGAAGCTACATGGGAGCTTGATGATATTATGAGGGAGAGGTATCCTCATATGTTTGTTATGATGTGACGAATTTCGAGGGAAAAATTCATTTTAAGGGTGGTAGAATGTAACACTCTGATAGTTTATGAGAAGTATATATATATATATATTTTTATGTCTTATGTTATACACAACATCAAAAGAATATTTCACTACACACAACACTATCTTGTCTTGCTTTACACGCAATCACAACCTTCCACGATAGAGTATGTTGTACACAATACCGACTTTCACTAAACAACGATATGCTATTAAAATATTATATAAACTAGCCATTATGAATAGTAATATCCACTTTTTGAAATTTTATAAATTTTATCCATAAAAATGGACTTCATTTTTGGATTCGGAATATCGAAATTAGTCTAGGGTGAAATTTTTGGTATTTTTCTGAAAACATTCAATTTTTGATGAATAGTGAAAACACTGCGTTATCGGTTAAAACCGTATTTTTATTTAAATAATCATTTATATTATTTAAATTTATTTTAGGTAAAAATAGATACATAATACATATATAATATCAATGTAATTCATTGGAGTCATTTTATAATAGTTTTAGATATATAAAAATTTTATTGAACATTTCACCATCTTTTACCCACATCCTAGAAGCATTTGCAATTGTACATAAAACAAAATTTTACCTCTTCTGTGAGTTAAATTTAAAAAATCCTAGAGACACAGTTAATATCAAGAATCATAATGTGGTTCAATAAGATAAAAATAATTTTTGGTGAATAGTAACTTTTTACTTATATTTTCCCATTTTAAAAGTAAATTGGGTAATTAAGGGGAAAATGAAATTATTATTACCCTAACACATGTCCTAATTATATTGGATAAGTGTAATTCTACCAAAAAGAACCATATGAATAAAATATTACTCTTTAGGTCCACTTCTATTAGATTAGAAAACTTATTATTATTATATGTAAAGAAGAGTTTAAAGTGTTAAAATCAAAGTTTAATAACTAAAAAATATTTAGTATGGGGTTATAAATAAGATAAATTCGACTATAAATATTCATTAGAAAGATAAAAATATTTCCTACTTAATAGTATTTTATTTATAATTTTTATACATCAAATAATTTAATTTATATATGAAACAATGATGATGTAGTAATTACATTATTAATGAAATATTAACATAATTATTGTTATAAATACCCAAATAAATGTAATTTGAGACTTTTTATGAATTACACTAATTTTTAGGTTACTATGACATATTATTATTGATTTAATTAACTTTTTTCAAACTAATAATTCTGTTATGATTTTCAAAAAAATCAATTACCAAATAGATTCAAAATTGACATAAAATTGTTTTTAAAACAAATATTATTTTATTAATTATTATTCTATTCCTAAAAATCTAATGTTTATCCAAATGACTTAGATAAGGCTATATATATTAATAATTAGTCACTTGGGGATCTTTTTTCTTGTTATAGTATGTTTATTAACCACATAGAGTTGGAAAACAAGAAGACACGGTAAAAGTTAAATTATTTAACTTAGAGTTAAATCTAAATGATAAGGTTAAAATAGTAACCTAAACTTGTCTAAAACCAATTTTTTGAGATTTTTTCGACCAATCCCAACTTTATATTATAAATAAATTAATTTGGAGCTATTATAATCCGAATATGACTTTATTATAAAATAATATTTTAAGTTCTTTCTAAGGTGCCCCTCTCCTCCCTTATAAAAGGGCACCTCCTCCCTCTCCTCATCACACAATTTTGAGCCATAAATCTCAGCCAACCCCTACCCATTTACCTTCCAAACTTCCCTAGAAACAAACTAGAGGTCCTGGTCTTCTTCAAAGTCTAATTTTAGTGCCCTAAAAGGTGGTTTCAAATAGGCACGTCGAAGAAGAGGTAATATTCATTACCGATTCTTTCAAATTTATTTCTTCTTATAATTCCTCTTATTTAGTTGTTTAATTATGAATTAATAACATAATTATCACTCGTATACTTATACGTTTTTATAAATATGAAACAAATCTATTTCACCTTCTATACATCCTACGGAAAACGAAATCACCACGTGTGCGTACGTACGGAATACCGTCTCCACGCCGTGGTGTAATCTGTTTTCCACCACCAACTTACTTGGATGGGTATAATGGTGTAAAAAAAAACTATATATAATTATTTTAATGTGATATTGATTCTGAAGTAGTATACATACACTTCAATACATGTCCACGATCATGTGAACGATATCATCGCTCGTGCGTACGTACGGCCTACCGTCTCCACGATGTGATGAGACTCATTCTACATGATCTTCATTGAATAATGATTATATAAATTAATTTAATTAATAAATATGATATATATTATAATAATAATATTCTGTAAATGAGGTATCTATAACTTAAAAATAAGAATAAGAATTTATTCGACAAAACATGCATAAGAAAATAAAGCAATGAACACCTGAATAACAAGTAGCAATGAAATATTACTAATAAAAAGATAAGAATATGACCATATATGATATAATAACAATGAATATGATTATTTAATAAGTCAATGACATTATTTAAATCATTATATAGGAGGTTTGAATACGTACTAAGAAAATCGGACCTATGTTAAGGGAAAATCTCGCAATCTCATTTTTATCCGATATTGTTTATACTTTAGAATTTACAGGGGAATATTTATCATATACATCCATGTTTCCTAAATATATAATGTTATTTATATACTCCTACAATTTATTAAATCCAATTTTACCCATTTGTGAGGTTTTAGTAAAATATATGAAAGGAATCTTTTTTCGTTTTTAGTAGGAGGTACTTTTTGACTTTTCAGGCCAAAGTATGAGAAGAATGTTTTTTTAACTTATACGGCATGAATGGATTTTTATGATTTCATAGAGCATTATTTCCATGATGCTTCATTTTCATGTATTCAATTTTATTTTTAATGAAATTCTTTTATTTTAAAATGGTATGAAATGTTAAGAAAGGAAAAATATTTTTCAAGAAGAAAGGATATATTCCTCAAGAATGGAGTTCAAGTGTTTTATCAAAATTATTTTCCATCTAAGATAATATAGGGTTCTATTTCTATCCCCATTTTTACATTTATTTGATTATGTTATGATGGAATTAATTTTATGATGTCCTTTTATCTTATATGGATTATGTTATGATGGCATGATGTTTAAGAATCCCATTTTTATTACATGGGTTATGCTATGATATATGATATATGATTTTGTGGCACACATAAGAATGGTTACATTATGAGATGGGTGGGACCTATATCTCTCTCCAATGCATTGGGTAAATATTTATATCTCATGAGATAGACATGGATGGAACGACAAGTTAATCCGGTTCAGTGATACATGACTGGAATGAGGAGTGAACTCGGTTCAGTAATGGACTTTGTCCGCTATGATGGTCTTGGAAATGATCCTTGACTAATATGAAATGGTTTTCTATGATTATGTGTGTATTACAAAAAGTTTCATGTTTTATGTTATGATTATTGTGATTACATTTCACTACAATGATTTATCCCTTGTTATGATATTATGATCTCTTTTGCAGGTTATGATTTTCAAAATGTTATGTTCTTATGAGTATGATATGATTGATATTTTTTTACCCTTACTGAGCATTTGAGCTCACCCTTTTGTATGTTTTCTTTTCCCCAGGTCAGGAAGAAGGGTATTAAGTAGGATATGTAATAAGGGACTCTAGATATGATGAAATAAACAGGAGACAATATAGATGATTTATAAACCAGTTGTTTATGTTTCCCAGTTTCTAAACACAGTATACCTATACGGTCCTGTCATGGTTTTGTTATATGTTATAATAATTATGCTTAAATTATGAAGTAATAACCATTTATGTAAAGTATGGGTCCTTATATATTGTTTTGGGTTCATACCCAAAGGACTTTCTAGATGTTTTTTCATTTTACTGTAATAGAGAGAGGTCAAATATACTTTTAACCTACTCCTATGAATGATTCAAATTTATATTTCATCCTATCTAATGGAACCTACTTCATAGGTGGAACTTAAGGTCTATCTCGAGGACCTAGTGGAAAAATGATTTCTTCATCTTATCATTTCACAATTTTCCCTTCGTGTACTCTTTTCTAAGAAGGCTGATGAATGTCTCAGGGTTTCTATAGACTGTTCAAAGTTAAAACATGTGACCCTCTTAAACAAGTATCTTTTACCTAGAATTGATGATATCTTTCATCAATTTAGAGGGGCCCATTGGTTTTATAAGATTAACCTATGGTCTGGGCACCACCAGTTGAGAGTCCAAAAGGATGAAATACTCCAAATCATAGGAGGAACACATGGACCATTTGGATTTCATTCTTGAACTATTGAAAGAAAGTCATTTGTATGGTAAACATTTCAATTTTGGGTTTCTAATTTTAGAGGTGATATGTTTGTGAAATTTTATTTTTTAGAGGCATGTTTTAGTGGATCCTAAAAGGGTATTTCTAGTTATGTCCCATGAAAATCCTAGAAACATGTTTGAGATTTGATGCTTCTTGAGGTTGGCTGGTTATTACAGACGGTTTGATCCGGAGTTTTCCAAGATTTTATATTCAATGAAATATTTTACCATTATTTGTGTAATTTTTTAGTGGGATAAAAAATTTTGGATATATTTTTAGGAGTTGAATTTGAGGTTGTGTTCATCACCAGTTTCGATTCTCCCAGTATAATGTTTGGGTTATGATGTTTTCTTGGATTCTCTAGGTACGGGTTTGGGATGTGTCTGGATGAAAGAGAAATATTTTTGGGCTTATGCCTCATTATAGTCATCCATTCATGAGAAGAACTACCCTACACATGATATTGATGTGTTAATGATTATGAATTCACACGATACATGGTGTTACAATCTTTTTTTAGAGATATTCACATTATATTATAATAATAAATTCCTGAAGTATCTTTTCAATATAAGGGACATAAAATTATAATACGAACATTGAGTTTATTTTATTTAGATTTTGTATTTTGATATCATATATACCCCCAATGAAGGAAATTTGGTTGTTGATGTACTGAGAAAACGAGTATCAACCCAATAATTGAAGATATCAATTAAAGAGTGGTCTCTAATGAGTTTGATTTCCTAGATGAACTTGGCAGTGAAATTGGTTGGTTGGTAGATCTTCTTGGCTTCGATAAAGTTTGTGTCATCCTTTTATGAGTGAGTTCGACATAAGAAGACAAGAAAAACCAAGAATTTATAGTTAAGATAAATCAAAAATAGTTGGGAGACCTTGAGTGAGTGGTCTTGATCTCCCAGTGGTGCTTTGTGATTTTAATATAGGTTGGTTCTTCCATTTTCCCTGATATAGGAGTTATTAGATAGATCATGTTAGTGCAATCACCCTAGGACTAAAAAGTTTTACCATGATTTGACACATCAATATTGGTGGCTGGGGATGAGGTGATTAGTTATGGATTTTTTATCGAGGTGTCTCAATTCTCAAAGAGTTAAGTCATAACACCAGACACCAAAAATATTGTTTCATCCTTTACCTATTATATTAGGGATGTGGGATTAAATTTACAAGAATTTAATCATTGGTTTACAACATAGTTATAGTGGGAAGGATGAGATTTTGGTGATTATCAACAGAATCACAAAATCAGTGCATTTCATTGCAATAAAAAAATGATGAAAGTGGTATAGCTTGGGACTTATACGTTCAATAGATTGTGAGACTTCATGTGGTTCCCTAAACAGTTTTTAATAGGTACATGAGGTTCAAATCCCAATTCTAAAGAGTTTTTCAACAGGAACGTGGTTTCCATTGGAAATTGAGCTTGAACTATCATCTGTAGATTGATGGATCGGCAGAGAGGGATATCTAGGTTCTTCAGGATATGCTCTGGGATTGTGTTCTTGATTTCAGTGGATATTGGGATATAATTTTTCCTTTTTTTTATTTTTCATATGAAAATAGTTATCAGGTCTTTATCAGGATGGTTCCCATTAAGGCTTTGTATGGGTGGGCATTTCAATCTCCCTTGTGCTGGGTAGAGTTGGGAGATCGTTCCTTGGTGGTCTTGAGTCTAGTTTAGGAGATGATAAATATGGTGTAGTTGATCCAGATGCAATTGATCATGGAACATAGTCGTCAAAAATCATAAGTGGACCTTCATCATCTACCATTGAAGTTTGTGGTGGTTTATTGTGATTTTATCAAAGTTTCACCTTTCATCTGTTAAATAAGAAAGATAATTTGGCACTGAGGTTTTTTAGCCCATTTGAGATCATTGATTGATTGGGGGGTGGCCTATCAGTTGGACTTGCAATCTAGTTTTACTTACATACTCGACGTGATTCATGTTTCCCAGTTTAATAGTTATATACCATATCATTCCCATGTGATTATATGGAAGGATTTATATCTTCATCATGATACCACTTTGGTTGAGAATCCAGTTTAGTTTACAAATCGCCCAGAAAAGTTATTGTACGGTACAACGATCCCCTTGGTTAGGGAACTATGGAAGTGAATATAGGATCTCTGCAAGAAAATGGAGTAGGATTTATTTATGAGAAAACATTGACCTTATATTTTTTCAGATCAAGGATTGTGAGAACTTTCTCAAGACATTAATATTTTATTGTGGGGTGATTATAACGCCCATTTACCTTTTTATCAGGTCTGTTTTTATATTTTTTTTGGTTTCATTTTACATTGGGTGAGTATTTATGACCATTAAATTGGGACAAAACTTGTAATAGTGAATTCTTGGATTTGTTGGAATTTTATACATAAAAACTTGCAGTTTCAGCTAGTCATTGGGAACATACACACTATGTAATGGTTACATAGAATAATTGGTGAATAGGGTACATGGACTAAATGTTTTACACATTTTGTAACATGTAAATGAACAGTACGTATAAAAATATAGTTTTTAATTAACTTTTGATGGTTTTTCATAATTTACGGACCGTGAGGATTACACAACATCTAAATGGGTTACACACAATTTTAATGTCGCAGTGTTGGTTTCTTAGGCCACTGTATGAGTGATATGTTTGATCCATTATCTTTTAATCCTTCCACACTAATCCTATATATCTCCCTAGGAAATTTTGGGTGACCCATTTCAATAAATATCAATTTTTTAAGAGATTGATCTCCGTTGTGGTTGGTTTGATCCTCTCTGGATAAGTGTACCTTCGGGTTCTTCTTCTTTTTTGGTTGTGACTTGGGTTTGTATTTGGTTTTGTAATTAGATGTTGTTTTATATTGATCCTTTTCTGTGTCTTTTCATGCCTTTTCTTTTGAAGAAATATATTTTAGTTTTAAATCCCCATTGTAAAACGGAATTATTTTTTGTACATAATTGAGTTAGGCCGATCTATGTAAGTGATCTAATTTCTTTATGTTCTTGATGTTTGTATGGATTCCTTCAGATTTAAAATTCAATTTCATGTATTGAAATTTATAAGGGAATGAGATTGGGTTTTAAATGGGTAATTATGTTGAAAATTAAATTTACTTCATTTGAATAAAATGGATTTTGAAATCTTAAATTAGATTGGCTTGGATTTTAAATGGAGTTATAAAAATTTGAGCATAGTTTTTTAAATAGATATTTAAAAACCCTTTACAATAGGAACCTAGGGCATATTGAGAAAATAACTCAGGTAGCCTTAGGGTGTGTGAATCCAATTGGAGGTAACATATTGAATATAAATAAACTATGGAAGTACTTCATATTAGTTGAACCCAACATTTTTTATTTTTCAGTCTCTTGAGTGTCTAGTACTTATTATCCCGTAGGCTAGAGCTCAACTGGAAGTTTCAAAAAATTTCTTACTGTTAATTGAATGATATATTATTTCATATATATTATTTCACATTTATATTTTTGTCTTAGTATGTTTACCTACTTTGTTTGATAACTCAAATGTTTTTGGATTTGGAAAAATGATTTTCGATCAAAGATAGAAATAAAGTCTGTTTTTCTTAAAAAAATATTTTTGTCTCTTTAATATTTAATGAAAGTAAAATGAATGGAAAAATTTTATTCTATAAAAATAAAAAAAGGTTAAAAAATAATCATGATTTTTCTTGATTGGAAGATCATAACATTTCATTGTCATAACATAATTAAAAAAATACTAACAAACAATGATATTTGTAACATTAAACCTTTACCGATTTTGTAATATTTGAATCATAACCAAATGAAATAAAAAAACTTATATGGATATATATATATATCTAAAAAATCATAAAAATCACAAAAGGAATTAATGGGTAGTATATATACCATAAAAAACAAATAAGTGGTGAATATGGAATTTATCCACTTTATGTAGAAGTGAGACAAAAATCCATTACCACTTTGGTAACTTCAGAATCGTAAGAACCTTTAAATAATGAACTTAAATGAAACATTAAATATCATGAAAATAAATGGGTTCATGATATAAAATTTCAAAGAGGTAGTATATGAACAATATAATAGAAAATTGTGGTGAATATGAAATGTTTCCCACAACCTAAAAGTGAGAAAAGAATCCCATACCTCAATGGTAATCTTTTGAATTATAAGAACCATGAAATAATAACATAAAATAATTCTTCAAATATCATGAAAATAAGTATAATCATGATATAACATTCCCATTGGATGAAAATACACTTCTTAAAAGAAGATAGGTGAATAAAATTACATATGTCCCAATGAAAAAAAATAGATGATAAACCCTTACATCATTTCATGAATTTATTCTTACATGTTTGATCCTATTGTATAATAAATTTATGTAATGAGCTGACCCAGTGGGGAATTCCTGGCCAGTGGAAGGTTCATATGTAACTACCCCAAGCCTGCCTCTATAGGCCAAGTCCCGAAGACAAGCGACAAGAAGGTATAACTAAAATAAGAGGACTTCTCCATATATACTTATATGCACACACCATACCATGTCCATGAAAAAGTGTAGAGGAATAATAATAAAAGAATTTACCTCTAGACTAGAATCCATGAATGTAATATCATTTCGGGAATACAAAATATCGTGACTGAGTAAACCCAAATTAAAGGAAAAAATACATGCCCACCAACAAAAAATGTCCCAACTAGAAAACAACTAGAAAAGAAATGACGAGATAGTCCAACTACCAGTCTCCTTGAATGACCACAAAACATAGTCAATGCACCCAGGTATCCCTAAAATCCACCAAATCCACCATCAGTCTATTGGTTGTCTTCATAAGACACAACATATATGAACAAATACCTCGTAGGAGTGATTATATAAATACCGAGAATAATGATCCTTTAACTGAAGAGGGGGGAATAGAATAGAAAATACAAGTAGCAAGATTTTCCCAAATCAAGGGGAAAATGAAACCCAATGACATCAATATATATATATATATATGATTAAAAGAGAAACCCATATGAGAGAGAAATGTGATCTTTATCTCACATACCATCCTAGGACGATGAGTCTTCCTACAGCTCCAAATTTCCATAATTGAATCACAATATCTCGCATGTCTATCCAAATAAGTCATGAGGAGGGCCCACACCTCAACACTTCTTCACATCCTGATAAAGTGTAATCTCCCAAAGATAGAGGACCCAAACAATAGTGTGATAGGTTAGTATCATCTCTATATCTATACATAGAATATGTAAGAACCATGCCCAATTATGATAAGGGTAAAATGTCACTATGGATAGAAGATTCACTCCTTGGTGTGATAGGGGTGTATTGCCTCTGTATTTGTATAATGAGTATCAAGGAACCATACCCTGGTGATATAGGAGAGTAATTTCTCCATGGATAGGGGACCCATTCATTGGTACGAAAGGAGAGTCCCACCTATGTATCTATATAGTGAGTATGGAGGACTTATGCCCTAGTGATATAGAGGAGTAATATCTCTTTGGAAATAGGACCTAGACCTTGGTGTGATAGGGGAGTACCACGTCTATATTTGAACTCTTCGTTGATCTTTCCCAATTATAATAATTTTCAAGTGTCACCTAAGGAAGCATCACACTCGAAAAATCATTCATAACACCAAAAAAATCCACTATTAAGGCTATAATTGTGTTCAACTTGGAAAACCAATTAGTATAGGCTACTAAAAATCCAAAATTTAAGTAAAAATGAAAGAGATATGATAGAAATCAGATACATAATGAAGTAAAAAACATTTGGGGGTCACACAACAAGTGACCTTACCTGACCTCATAGTTGTGTCCTCAACTGTATATGGATAGTTTTACTTGTAGTACTATGTGTAATTTAAGGGAACTAAACGACTTGTGTTAGCTTACTAGGGGTTGGTTTGTGTAATCCGCATCATGCTTGTGTCCGTCAAGTTGTGATCATGTAGTCTCAGAGTAAATGGTTTGTCATACCACATAGGGTCTTAGGTGTGTGCAGCTTCCACACAATCTTTCTTCATAGAGAAGGGGTTCCCATGGTGTGTGTCCTCTCCACAAGACATGTTCTTGTTATCATCCTCAAAATGAAAGTCGTTGCAACTGTGTGGGGCTACATGGCATGTGTTCATTCGACTACACGTATTGTAGTCACCTTTTTCCTTGAAACTCCAATTTGTTAATGTGTTCACCAGATTCAATTCTCCCACCACCTATTATTCTATTTGAACACCTGAAAATGGTGGTAATTTCCACTAACCATCTATTTCATCACTTTTTTGCCATAAATTTAAATTTAATCTTTTGCGGTGATCTATCGCACATCCTGCATGCCTCCCATGCCACTGTCCCCTCCACCTCAGATCCTGGATCCAATAATACATCACTAATACCCATAACCCATCCTAATTTATCCTCAAATCACTTATACAGTCATTATGTACATGTATTTTATGAATCTGGGGGTCCAATTATGCCCATACCCACCCGACAATGATGAATCTTGGCCCCATAGGCCAACAATGAAGAACACAAAAACCAGTAGGGTAAAGTCACAAGAAAAAAGGTTCATCCATCATTTTCCAAGTATTATTTTATAAAAATTATATATTATAGATATTACTGGTGATAAAAATTTCATTAATCAAACACATGTTGATTAGAAAAATTAAACCAATACATTGGTTTATGCGAAGGATTAAATGAATCACAGGTCAATAAATAGCATATAAGAACATGATAAATAATTTAATCAAGGTATAAAACCACAATTGATGATCCTAACAAAATATTGGATCAATAATTGGTGAATAATGCGTTTTCCAGTGATGATGATGATCCCCTGTGTCTACAACTTGTTGATTTACCTTGATCTAATCAATGATCATCATTTGATATTGATCCTGGAATGATGGTTGTCTGAGATCCATTAAAAAACCACCTAGGGTTATGTGACTAACCCTAGTGAAGTATCATAATGACATATTTATATAGGATAATAAATAGGTCATTTAAATTAATATAAATAAATTAATCATTTATTTTTATTTAAATGCACCCACCAATAGCTTCCTCATCTGAATGTATGGCGTTGACCAACTTCAGTTCACTCATAGGGTGAACCCCTCAATCCAAATTCAACAATTGACTCACATTTCCAATCCATGAATTCATTCAAGATAAATTCCACAATATTTGAAAAACAATGCATCAATTATATAAAATATATTAAATGATTTTATAAAATTAATTTTTGGATCACCAAGACGCAAAATTTCACATCATCTCAGTGCCTAGATGAAAAAATATTTATTAATATATGTAAAAGGTATATAATTTAATAATTGAGACTTTATTTTTTTCCATCTAAAAAACATTTTTGTATCTAAAAATGAAAAACTAGAAAGAAATCATTGGATACTGAGGCCACATCTGGTTCTCCCACTAAGAGGATATCTATTGGATGCTCCCATGCTACCACAAAATGCAAAGAAAATGAATAGCCCATCTACATAGGATTATATATTTTCGACCTTCAATCACCACCAGCTACTCCGCAAAGGTAGATCTGTCCTCATAATCTATCTCACCCCTGTCAATAACATGCATAGGATCATTCATGTATCTCATCGGATGCAACACGTGGAAGACATCATGCACCTACTCTATCTATGGGGGAATGGCTAGGTGGTAAGAAACCTCACTAACCCTATGAAGAATCTAAAATAACCTGATAAACATATAGGATGACTTTCCTCCCTAGAAAATTCTCTATAATCCATATCATGGGGAGAATCTCCAAAAAACATGGTATCCCATCTCAAACTCCAAGGTTTAATGATGTAAATATGAGTAATATTTTTATCAACTCTAGGTTATCCTCATCAGCATGATAGTCACTTGGAACTTCTTCGCCATCGTCTGCACCATCTTAGGCCTAACAAGTGATTCTTTGTATATCTCATTCCAATATTAGGGTTTCCTACCAGGTCTCTCGTACAATGTCTCTAAAGGTTACATTCTGATTGTGGGGTGATAATTATTATTATAATAAAGATCTACCAAATTTATGTGATCCTTATAGCTCTAGGATAATTATAATAGGAAACCTCTCATCATATCCTCTATAACCTAAATAATGCACTCAATATTCCCATCCATCTAGGGGTGAGAAGTTGTACTCATCCTAGATTGTTCCATAAATTCTACTTGAAAACCTATCCACAACTGTGAAGTGAACCACCCATCACGTTTAGTGATAATCATCAAAGGAAGCCCATATAGTTGGACGATCCTTGTACATAAAACTTATTTAAACTCACCACTTAACTAAACTCCCTAATATAAAGGAAATTTTCTTACTTGGTAATTTGGTAATTTATCACCCAGATGACATTTTGTAGCCTCACTATTAGTTGAAGACTAATCATAGATTCCATGGATATACCATCTATTTTCCACTCTAGTATCTAAAGAAGCTATAACAAACATGCTAAAATCTATTGCTCAACCTTCACCTACTAACAAGTGGGACACTAAGAGGAAAAATAAAATAACTCCACATTATTCCAACCCAAAAAAATTTCCACTGAAGGTCCCTGTACATCTTCATAGATTCATTCTCGAAAAAATCTTGTGGATATTTGGTCAGGTAGGACCCGACATTAAATGAATCCCAATTGAACCTCACTTACATACCAAAGAAACATAGGAGTCAACACCGTTGACTGAAGAGAAGATTCACCCCTCTCCCCCCAGGGTCAAGTTAAAATTATCCAACTACTTAGATGCCTCGTATACCAAATGATAATAATAATTCTTTTTATGTGAATATTTCACTCAGTTTCCATTCAAAAGAGTATAGACTATCTCAATTTCATTGTCTCGTAGGAACTCCAACAAGCACCTCTGCCTCCAGTTCATATCTCTCTACTTGTAGACATGCCTGATTCTATGATGGTATGAGTAAACAATAAAATTATCTCCCAAAAGTTAGTTCTGAGATATAATTAGAGATAAAACTACCTTGAACTAATCCATAAATGTATAAGGATCCATTCCTCAAGTCTTACAACTCTACTAAGTCATAAAACATGTTGAAGGGTATCATAAAAAACTTGAAACATCCACAGTATCTTTGGAAAGTCACTTCTAGTAAATACTACTCCAAAACCAGAGCTGATGATAACTTTTATCACGGTTAAACTCTCAGAAATACATCACATATAACCAATAGATGAATAAATAAAAGTTTCTTGGGATTGGATACTCTTCCTCATGTCACGTGGTTCAAGTGACACAAATACACAACTAACCTCAAGGACCCATTATCTTCTCATACAATCAACCCTATCCTTCCTAGGTGAACACATTGGTTTATACAAACCCATTGATATACAAACTCTCTATTTCACCTTCAGTTTATGATTCACAATGTGTTAAATCTGAAATTCTGTTGCAAAAATTAGGGGAAATCCCTGGTACCAATCCTTGAACGAGCATAAATTTTGGTGTTGTTATAAACATGGAACGTTCATAAGAAAAATGTAGTCATAGTCCACCACCACAACAAGAATTAAAAAACTCATAGAATCCCCATGTCTAAATTTATTTTTATTCTATTTATAATATGTATGACATAACATCCTGCACATGATCTCATCATACTTTTCCTATGATCATTCCTTATCAAAGGGGAAAAACTCCATACTGACAAGAAGAAAACACTGCCACACTCCCTACTGAAAACCAAATGAGTGGGAATTTTAGGTAACCAGTTTATACTGAGGAAACAATTATAGGGTTTCACTTACACTATAAAGAGAGTCTACATGAGACTCTATCTCTCTCACTCCTCACAAATTCAGGTCACAATGTCAGTAGAAGAATGTGATCACTAATACTACCTATAGGATCCTCATGCACAAGGGTTGAGAAAAGAGTCTCCACGAGTTTCACTGGGTCTTGAATAAATGATATTATCAAGGATAATGGATCTCATGTCTCCTAGAAAAATCTCCCACTAGGTCAATGAAGACACACATCATACCTCGAAATGCACATGAAGCCTTAGTGAGCTCCTAGTACTACGAACTCTTTCATTCCCCTTACGACCTATTTACCAAAAACAGAGATTACTCTAACATCTTAAAACAATATACCACCTCAAACATACAATTTAGATGAACTAATCCACCACACCTCGACACTCTCATCTTTAGGCTACACTGAATTACCTGAAAAACTTTTGAATTGGGTCTCAGGAATGTGTCTCGGTGTAGGAATTTTTTCTCTTTAATACATGTTCAATGTGACATAAAGAATCACCAACACAAGGATGTACCAACTTCCCATGTTTCCTTAGAAAATAATTTATCAAAGGAGTAAAATAGTGTCTCACACTAGTGTCTAACAGTACTACAAAAAATGTATAACGAATACATATCATACCTCAAAACACTCTTGGAGCCTCTGGGTAAACATGCGAGTTATCAAACAATGTAGGTAAACATACTAAGACATAAATATACATGTGAAATAATATATATGAAATAATATATCATTCAATTAACAGTATGAAATGTTTTTAAACTTCTAGTTGAGCTCTAGCCTATGGGATAATAAGTACTAGTCACTAAAGAGACTAAAAAAGAAAAAATGTTGGGTCCAACTAATATGAAGTACTGCCATAGTTTATTTATATTCAATATGTTACCTCCAATTGGTTTCACACACCGTAAGACTACCTGAGTCATTTTCTTAGTACGCCCTAGGTTCCTATTGTAAAGGGTTTTTAAATATCTATTTAAAAAACAATGCTCACATTTTTATAACTCCATTTAAAATCCAAGCCAATCTAATTTACGGTTTCAAAATCCATTTTATTCAAATGAATTAAATTCCATTTTCAACATAATTACCCATTTAAAACACAATCTCATTCCCTTATAAATTTCAATACATGAAATTGAATTTTAAATCTGAAGGAATCCATACAAACATCAAGAACTTAATAAAATTAGAACCATGAAATTCATTGTGATAATTTATCCATGGCCAATGTAAAGGGACCTAATATACCACACCAAAACATACATTAAAAAATGAAGCCGTTATTACCCAAAGAATTATTTTTAACAAGGAATAGTTAAAAAACTAGTGATTAAAGGTTGAAATAAAATAATATATGGTATGAAATATAATAGTATGGTCTTGTAATATACATATATTAAAAATATATTTTTGCTACTCTATTTTTTCATTGTAATAATTTCAAATATATTTACAAATATTTTTCAGAGAGAGGAACTGAAATGATGTTTAATTAAGAGGCCATATGAGCAAAGAATTGATTTTATAAAAATATTTTATATATTTTATATCATGCATGAAAATATATTCTAAATAAAATTGAATATATCCCAAAATATATTTTTATTATATGTATATTACAAAACCATAATGTTATATTTCATACCATATATTATTTTATTTCAACCTTTAATCACTAGTTTTTTAACTATTCCTTGTTAAAAATAATGCTTTGGGTAATAACGACTTCATTTTTTAATGTATGTTTTGGTGTGGTATATTAGGTCCTTTTACATTGGCCATGGATAAATTATCTTCATAATTTTAACCATGATATAACTTATATAATTATTCATTATATATTTATTTTTAGTAATCCATTTATGTTAGAGGTAGAAAATGAATTACACCATTAATGGAGATGGTTGTCCATACGTATGCATGAAAATTGTTTTCATTTTATTGATGGCTGGAATGAAAGAAAGGTAAAAAATATATCACCTTTTCAGAAACATATTTATTTTATATACATTATTTATATTTATTAAATATAACCTTATTATCATCCATATCTAAATAAAAGGACAAACGAATTTCATCGTTTCATGGAGGTGATAGTCCACAAGTATGCATGAGCAACATTATCATTCTTTAATGGATTGGAAAGTAAGAATGTAGATATGATATTATAATTTAAGGAGTATAAATTTATAATAGATATCAACAATAAATATTGAATCATTCATTATCTCAATCTCTATGAGACGTTGGAGGAAAACGAATTAAATTTGTTCACGAGAGGATAGTCCTCTGTAAAAATAATCAATAGTTTCATTCATTATTTGATATAGGAGAAGATGGATATAAGTTATGAAATTAATATAACAACCTCTTATTAAATTTTATATACTAATTTTGTTACATTATAAAAGTTAAATATGATTTGATGGATGTGTAAGGAGAAATAAAACAAAAAACCTTGGTTAAGAATAATACCTCTTCTTCCGGCAATCTCCTTAGATTTTCACCCAAAGCCATATTATGAGTGTCTCATAATAAAACTAAGTCCTTTAAGATATGGTGAGGTCTGTAGATAAAGGATTTTAGAAGTTATTTTATAAACCAAAAGCCTTTAGTTGTGTTATGAGTAGAGGAGAGTGGGTGACCTTTTACAAGTGGGGGTGAGGACACACATGAAATATTTGAACACAAAAAGTTTTACCCAAATTTTACACATGTCACAAGGATCCAAAATGAATAAATGTAGAACCGTAGATGATATAATTTTGATACATGTCCATAAAAAAATTGATATGTTTTTGGTTATTTGAAACCTTATCTTTTTAGTTTACCCCTGGTAAACCCAGTATAACCTTAACCATGGTAATTAACATTTATTATTTTAACTATTAATTATAATAAAAAATTAATAATAAATTATTATATAATATTAATTATTATTATTCAAAATATGTAATCAATTAATTCTAATTTTATTCATATAAGTGGCAGAATTTATTTTTAAAATAAACCCATAGACATGATAGAAAAATAGTTTTCCTAAGAAAAATTTTTCTTAAGTGTAAAAAGGTTTTATACTAAAATTTAATGTGAAATTGATTATATTAACTAAATTTTATTATTAATAAATTAATTGAACCAATTTTAATTCAAAACCATTTTAAAACAATATTTTATTTTGAAAATTATTTAAATGAAAATGAATTTTTAATTAGAAATCAATATTTTTCTTTATTCATTGAAAAATTACACTTTTTATAAAATTATCAGAAATTCACTCTAAGATAATTTTTAATTTTTAATTTCAAAATATAATTTCAATATTTCATATGAATTTTATAAAAGTGGTAAAAATTACTTTTATTATTTGTTCATAAAATTCAATAAAAACATTTTGTGGGGAAAAAATTATTTTCAAAGCTTATGAAGAATTTACTAAAAAATTAAGTACTTTTTATCAATATGTTTTCGTTATATAAAAAAATTATGATTACTTTTAAAAAATCATTATTGTTATAATTACATATTTAATATCTTGGTTATAATAGAAATGTTTAAATAATAATATTAATAGTATATTTTAGTTTGTTAAGACTTGGTGTACTATATAATGTAAGATATCGAAGAAATTAAATATATTATAAAAGAATATTTCAGAAAATCTTAAGGTGTAACTTTATACCCCTTAAAAATAATTTTACCTTTGAAATTCTATCACTTTGATACAAACAACCAAGGATAATTTTGCCTCATCATATCCTCAGGTTCCCACACAACATCTTCAAGTCGGTGGTTTCCCTTCAAAACGTTGGCCATGTGAGTGGTCTCAATTCATAACATTTTCTCTCTGTTATCCATAATCTCTGCAGATTATTCATCATAAAAAATATCATGACCTATAATTATAACCACTAAGATCATTATATTTGAATGATTAGGTATGTACTTCCTTAGGATAGATACATGGAACATATTATGGAATATGATACTATATTAAACTTAACCAATTATTAAATGCATATCCAAGAAAGGTGATCCCAAAAAATATTATCTGATAGTAATGAACTGTGTATAATTTGTATGCCGACTAACTATAACCCATATAGTATTATTCGATTTGGATATTTGGGAGTGTCTAATGAAAAAATCCATGGTGAGGTTTTTATATTTCCATTCTAGTATAGGTAATGGTAGTAACATCACCTTTTGATTTTTTAACATATCCTTAACTTGAAAACATACAAAGAAAATGAGATAAAAACTATACAATATCTCTCTATATACCATACCACCAGAAATACTCTTTCAAATTTTTATACATCTTTTTAATTCAATGATAAATAGAGAATGAAGAACTATAAGCATCCTCTAATAGATCCTTTGTTAAATCTGGTATAGATAGAACACAGACAATATTTACAAACATTATCATTCCATCACAATCAAAGTTATACTTAAGAATATTTCTCACCCTCTTCGGATGCTCTACATCTTCCTCTTACACTTATTTAATTTTAACTTGGATATGTGACTGAACACTCATTTGAGAAAGATAAGGTGTTCCACAGTCTTCAATATTTTAATATTCATCCTATTAAAATTTTGGGATAATGTATCTTTTGTGAACCTCATCATAGATATGATCAAATGATCCTTTCGACTCATAGCACCAGGCACCTTTTTCACTTTCCACAATTGGTGATGTATTGAGTAGTCCTAATATTTAATCAGTTCTAACAATATTTTCTGGAGCATATTCAACTTCTTTTATATTAATATATACTTTAAACATTTATGATCTGTTTCTATGTCACAAATTTATCTGTAAAGATTATACCTCTATATATTTAACACAGAAATTAATACACATAACCTCAAATCAAGAGTTGGGTAATTTTTCTCATTATCCTTTACCTGTTGTGAGGAATAACATATCACCATATCATTTTTCATGAGAAAGGATCCCAATAATTTCTTTAATTAATCACAATAAATTGAAAAATCTTCTCCACTATAGTGTAATGTAAGAACATCCAAACTAAATAAACTTATCTTCAGTTCATTGAAATTTTATTCACATTCGTTTATCGAAATTAACTTGGCACTATTATGAGTTAACTTTAAGACAACTTTTCTTTTTATTTAGTATTTAAACATGATTAATTAAATAATATTTCACTTAATACAACTCAAACAATCAAGATATCTAGTTTCTATGGGGATTAGGAACAATACATGACAACTTAAACCATAAAATACAACATCTTTATTGATAACTTCTTTTACATGACCATGACATTCCTTCGTACTTACCTTTGCATGGGATAAACTAAGGACATACATAAAAAGGGGTGATCTATAAATCCCAGTAAGGTAGTAAATAAGGTATAACCTAATGAATACAATATATGTTAGGAAATATAAATATCAATGCAGTATAATAGAACACATGAACATAAAGGCATGATATAGCATTATCATCATTACATGGAAATGTGGCAACAACTTAAAACACTGCATCATTAACATAAAGGAATCAGGTAAACCCCCATCTCAAAATGGTGGAAAAAATTACTATAAATGAATCAGTTAAACCCTTTTCCCACCCTGATGTATCATGATACTAAACATTACCCATTGAATTTGAGAACTGTCAGGGAACACCCTTCATGTACATTTTAATCTCATGCTTAAGTGTGCCACATAGATCATATAACATTGATTCATTCAACACAATAATTTATTCCACGATAAAAGAATTTGTAAGAAATATATGAATTTATATAATAAATAAGTATATGTGAATAATGGTGATTACCTTTGATAGTGAAATGGGGATGGTATTCACTACATGATGATTTTGGCATGGAAAATCGCAGTGTAATTTCGACAGCATAACTACATCACATGGGGATTCATAAAACGTTTTTATGAGAGAGAAAAGGGTCTATCATTATTTTTAAATGAAATGGGAAGTAAGGGGATCATATATACATGTTCCAACATGAGGAATCTTTAAATAGAATGCGTAACATAATAAAGAAACTTGAATGAGGAGGAATGAAATAACACTTATGAAATTTTATTATGGTAATGAATGTACATGGGAGGGATTAACGAGAGATAAATGGGTCTCTAATCATTAAAACATAATAATTTTAGTATGGGAGACATGAAAAAACATACCCCTTCATTTTTAATTGAAAACAAAAGGGTTTCACAATAAAAGGAAACTCCGATAAAAATGAGAAAGGAAGGAAACCCTTGTATGAGTGTGTGACTTCAAAATCATGAAGAGGAGATTCTTGAGAGATTTTGGAGATATGGGTTATTATAAAGAGGGGATGAAAGAGTAGGTATGTTCTCCAAATATTTTTAGGGAAGGGTAATGTGAGATTGGGTGGGATTATATAGGAAAGGATGGGGAATTATTTATTATTTAGGTTTTGGACACTACACACAAAAATATTCATAACCAGAAATCAGACCATGGGATTTTCCCATGGTTTCTGGCCATGGGGAGTCGAAAAAATTATTGTATAAGTAAAAGGGGAGATAACATTAAAATATTATCCTTTATTATATGAAGGTGGGTCATATTATTAAAAAATGAACTTAAAATCATAAAATATGTTATACATTTTGGAGGATTCACTAAAGCATTATAAAATAAGTCAAATAAATCTGAAATCACATTAATTAAAATTTAAAACATATATTTGGTTGAATATCTCGTTTATAGTATTTATTACATCACTATTGGGTTATTGTGATGTCATTACACACACTATATATTTATGTATTATTTAATTTTTTCCCAAAAATTTGAATATCTCTGAAAATTATAAAAAATTCACTGTTGGATAATTTTGACATCTTAATTACAAAAATAATATCCATTTTATCTAAATAATTTTTTAAATATATAGATTTTCACATATTAAATGATAACCAACATTTATTGAAAATTTGATGAGTTTTGACCAAAATAGTTTTTAAACCATAATAAAACATACATTTTACTACATTAAAATTATATACTCATTTGTTGTTAATAATATTAATTTCATTATAATATTTTATTAAAATACTAATTATTTCAAAAATTCATTAATTCCATAAAATAATTACTTTAAAAATACACTTTCAGTTATATCGAATAAAAACATAACTCTTATCAAACTGATTACCTAATCATTTAGAGATAAATAACTGTTATAATAATCATCTATAAGATCTTTTTTATAATATTACAAATAAAAACATAATAATGCATATATTTTTCAAAAGTACCAATTTTACTCGGGAAATCAATTTATCAAATTTATCATTTTTTAAGAAAGACTATTATCATAAAGGATTTTATGGAACAAGGCTTTTAATTATTTAAAGGAATTACACAATCAGTAACAAATACCTTGTTATATAACCCCTTATAACACCAGTATAAGACCTAAGGGTAAGGTGAGTGATTGTGACCGACTCCTGGGGTGGTTCGGATAACATTACCCGGTGGTAATCTCTATTAACTTGAACTTCTACCATAGGTGATTCTGTTTAATATTAACGTGTTTAAGCTCAGCTTAGTCTTGGTCAAGAGAAAAGCCCAGTGATGCTACCTCCATTCCAAGCTCTGACAAATGAGCTTCATATGGCCCACGTCAACTACATGAGTCCATCATCTCCTTTGTATGTGTAAAATGTATTTTTAAATCCTTATATTTATTTTGGTTTTGTGATCACTATTCAACAGCAATATTATCTATATTAATGATACTTAACGGTCATTTAAACCAAATAATAATAAAAAATAGTGTATGTGTATTCTATATCCATAAGGCGTTAAATGAAAAGGAATTTTATTCATAAATGATCAAGTCGTTAAAACCTTTCCCACATAAAAAAAAATTTCCCTCTATATTTCAATTCCTCACATTAAAACAGATGAGGGTAACTCTGCTTCATTACCTCCTCCTGTTCCCATGTCTCTTTTTACAACTTTTGGTTTCTCTACAACACTTTGACGTGGGGAATTATCTTATTTTGTATAACTTTTTCACTATAATATAAGATCCTAACTAGATTCTCCTCATAGGAATGGTTATTCTCCAATGGTACCACCTCTATATTGAGTACATGTGATGGGTCATGTAAGTACTTCTTCAAGAGTGATACATGGAAGACATCATGTTTATGGGAGAGGTTCGGTGGGAGTTCTAGTTCATAGGCCACTACTCCGATGTGATTAAGTATCTCAAAAGGTATTATATACCATGGACTAAGCTTTCCCTTCTTCCCAAATCTCATTACTCTCTTCCATAGAGATATATGGAGGAAAACCATGTCTCTAACATCAAACTCTATGTCGCATAAAAATTGTCAGCGTGTCTCTTTTGTCGACTCTAAGTAGCTTTGATGTGATTCTAGATGGTCGTAACCATATCAACCTTTTCCTCAACCATTTTTGGACCTATAAGTATTCTTACACCAACATTATCACAAAATGTAGATGTTCTGCACCTATTCCCATAAATGGATTCATAAAGAGCCATTTGGATTCTTGAGTGGAAACTATTTTCATAATATAACTCCATGAAAGGAAGATGTTGGTCTCATCCTCCGTTAAAGTCCTTTGAGAAATCTCTCAACTTGTCCTCAAGTTTTTGGATTGTCCTCTAGGATTGAACATCAATTTGAAGATGATAAACCGTATGGAAGTTCAGATCAGTATTCAGAGCATGTTGGAAACTCTTTCAGGACATAGAGGTGAATCTTGGATCGTGATCAGAAACAATCAATATCCATACTATATGAAACCTTACCAATTCCCTATTTTATATCCTTTCTAGATGATCTAGTGAGAAATACTCTCGAATCGCAATGAAGTGTGTAGATTTTGTAAGATGATCCCACACAACCTAGATAGCATTGTTTCCCTTGAATGTCTTTAGAAGTCCAGTGAGAATGTCCATGGTGATTTTATCCCATTTCCATGTTTTTATGGGTAATGGTTGAATCATCCCCTTATACTTATGCCTCTCATCATTCAATTTCAGACATACCAAGAACATTGATGTATATTCAACAATCTTATCCTTCATGTTATCACACCAATAATGATCTCATAGATCTCGATACATCTTTGTGTTTCCTAGGATAATGGAGAAATTCAAACTATGTGAATTATCCAAAAGTTCATTGTTTAACTTAGGATTTTATAGAACACATAGTTTTTACACAAATCTTACAGCACCTTATTTAATAATATTGAACTCTGGGGATTTCCCTTTTTTGATATCTTCCACTTTCCTTTGAATTCTAATATCATCTTTTGGAGTATTCTTTAAACTTTCCAAAAGAGGTGTTTCAAAAATCATTTGTGAAAGTATTTATGATGTTCCCTTATTTATATTTCCCTTGTCCATATTCACCAAATATAAGAAGATTAAATCCATTTCAATTCTAATCAATGGTATAATTGATGGGTCCTTTATACTTAGAGAATCCACTACCTTGTTCAATTTCCTGGGGTGGTAATGGATTGATCAGTCATAATCCTTGATGAGCTCTCACCATACTCATTATCTCTTATTCATCTCTTTCTATGTCAATATATATTTGATAATTTTTTGATCTGTATATATTTTACACTTCTCCCCAAAGAGATAATTTCGTACTATTTTTAATACAAAGATCATTACTTCCAACTCCATATTATTCTTGGGATAGGTTTGATCTTGAATTTTTAAGTACCTTAAGGAATAGGAAATGAATTTTTCATTTTTCCTTAAATTCCATAAAACAATACTTATAATATTTTCCATATGAACATTCCCTCAAACTTCAA
This sequence comes from Viscum album, assembly GCA_963277665.1. Classification (NCBI taxonomy): domain Eukaryota; kingdom Viridiplantae; phylum Streptophyta; class Magnoliopsida; order Santalales; family Viscaceae; genus Viscum; species Viscum album. Next base: position 387,987,456 of record OY728147.1, on the reverse strand, counting down.
CATGTGATACAACACATATAGAAGTTTTCCATAATGATTTAATATCATTTTTGGTGGGGACTCAATGTTCTTAGAATATATAAAATATATACTAATAGGACATTAATTGAAATATATTATGACATACACTAATTTTAAGTAGTGGTTACATGTAATTAATTCATCATTATCTCTCTTAGAATAATCCTTTTCATGCTCCCATGATCATGGATATTCTTGATTATCATCATGCTTCTCAGCCCTTGAAATAGAGAATAGTCTTGGATAATGCCTGACATTTCCACATTTATGAAATAGAACTGTGTAATATTCCATAGATTGGAATTTGTTTCTATTCATCATGTTATCCATTATTTAATTGAAATTTGATACTTTTTACCTTCCTTCCCACAATTAAAACATCTCATAATACCTTTGTGAAATTTCCCTTGGTACCTCTATACACACTTGTTGCCCAAATTAAATTGGGACTTATTTCCCTTATCATCTTATCAAATTTACTTGAATGGGAATTAATAATCCTCTTCATTTATGTCCTCGGGAATTAAAAAATGTACCAATAGTTAATTGTGATTTTTCAAAGTGGATTTGGAAATATCATGATATCTCTTACTTGAGATCCCATTTGATTAAGAACCTTCTCGGGACATTCATCACATTGCCCTATGCATCAGTTGTAAGCCCAATTAATCCTATTACCAGCCATGGGCTAGAATTAATGGAATATTAGGGGTTGGTATTTGAAATTATTAAACACATAAATGGTAATCCAATGAAAAAAATGGATAAATTATAAATTACATCTATCTCCTTAACATATGAATTTTTATGCTTTGATCTAAGTTATCCATGATCTATATCCTAAAATATATTCTTAAGGTAATTTTTTCGATTATTAATGTTTTTTACTAAGCTTATGAAGTTATTGAAGCATTTACCTCAGTAGTGTTGATCCAAGAGTGAAGCAAGTCCAGTTGTCATGCACCATTTCCATTCGAGTTTATCTCAAAGCGGGGTTTTCGTGTTTTACCGCTAGATACATCTAGGCCAAAGCCACCCCTACTTGTTTATATCCAAACACGGATGTATTTTTTTGATTAAACACTTTCTCTATAATCACAAAATTTTAGGGATGTTTTTATTATACTTGGTCTTATTGCTAACACTTTCACTGAAGTATTCTAATACTAATCCCAAAAATAAATTAACTTATCCTATTATACAAACTATAATAACCCTTCTCTTTATTTCATATTTAAACATGATTCATAAAATAATATTTCACTTAATAAAACTTATAATATAAAGTGGTCTTATGTATTTGGGGATTAGGAACATTACATGATTACTTATGACATAAAATACAACATCTTTATTGAATACTTCTTTTACAATACCACAACATTTTTTCGTACATAGCAATGCATGGGATAAGATGAGGACATACATAAGAAAAGGGTGAGCTATAAAGCCATGTAAGGGATTAAATAAGTCATAAAATTAATAATACAATAAATTTTAGGAAATATATATATCAATGGATAATAAGAGAAACATGAACATAAAGGAATGATATAGCATGACCATCATAACCAAGAAATGTGGCAACAACTTAAAACACAACATCATTAACATAAAGGAACCACGTAAACCCCATTCCCAAAATGGTTGAATAAATTCTTATATATGAATAGGGTAAACCCCTATCCAAATATGATGTATCATGATACTAAACATTACCCAGTGCATTGGGGTGCTATCAGGGCTCACCCTTTATGAACATTTTAATTTCATGCTTAAGTGTTCCACATATATTATATAAAATGGATTCATTAAACATGATTATTTATTTCAAAATATAGGAATGTGGGATAAATATATGAATTTTTATAATAAATAGGTATATTTTCATAAATGTGAATACCCTTGATGGATAAATTGGCATGGTATTCACTACACGATGATTTTTTCATGGAATATCACGGTGCAATTTCGGCAGCATAACGACATCACATGGGGATTCATAAAATAGGTTGATGATATTTAAATGGGTATATAATAATTTATACATGAAATGGAAATTAGTGGGATCGTATAAATACATTCTGAACATGATTAATTTGTAAATATAAGTCATAACATAATAAATAAAGTTGAAGAAGTTGGAGGAATGAAATAACTCTTATGAAATTTCAGCATAGTAATAGGTGTACATGGGAAGGATTAATGAGAGAAAAATAGGTATATAATAATTAAAACATTATAATGGTATTATGGGGGAGTTTTTAAAAGATACCCCATCATTTTTAAATGAAAAAAATGGTGTAACAATATAAGGAAACTTGGATAAAACTGAGAAAGGAAGGAAACCCTTACTTGAGTGTGTGACTTGAAAAGCTTGAAGAGGGGTTCCATGAGAGCATGTGGAGCCTTGGGGGATTATAGAGAGGGGATTACAGAGTAGGGAAGAGATCCAAGTATTTTTAGTGAAGTGTAATGGGATATTGGGTGGGTTTATATTGGAAAATAAGGGGAATTCTTTATTATTTAGGTTTTGGAGACTTCACACTAAAATATTCAAAACCAAAAATCAGACCATGGAATTTTCATATAGTTTCTAGAAAAGGGTATGGAAAACATTATTATATAAGGGAAATAGATGAATTCATTAAAATATTAGACTTTCTTATGTGTAGTTGAGTCACATTATTAAATACATGAACTTAAAATCATAAAATATGTTATAAATTTTGGAGGACTCACTATAGCATTATAAAATATATAAAAAAATATAAAATCACAATATTTTAATATTAAAACATATATTTGTCCTAATATACCTTTTATGTTATTTATTACATCACTATTAGGTCATTATGTTGTTATAAGACACATTATATATTTATATATTATTTAATTTTTATCCAAAAAATTTACTGTCTCAGAAAATTAATAAAAACTCATTGCTCGATAATTACAAAATCCTGATTCCAAAAATATTATTCATTTTATCTAAATAATTTTCTAAATATTTAAATTTTTTCTTTTAAATTGAGAATCGATATTTATTGAAAATTTGACAGGTTTTGAAAAAAAAAGAGTTTTTAAACATTATAAAAATTACATTTGAATTCATAAAAATTATATAATAATTTATAATTAATAATATTAATTTGGTAATAATATTTTATTAAAGTATTAATTATTTAAAAAATTAATTAATTATTTAAAATAAAATCTTTAAAAATACACTTTTTATTTTATCTTATAAAAATACAACTCTTATCAAACTGATTACCTAATCATTTAATGATAAAGAAATGATATAATCATCATTTATAATATTTTTTTTAATATTATTAATAAAAACATAATAATGCATATATTTCTCAAAAGTACCATTTTTACCAAAAAAATAAATTTATCAAATTCTTTATTTTTTTAAGAAAGACTATTCTCAAAAATTAATTGATGAAATAAGACTTTTATTTTTCAAAATGTATTACATAATAATTAACTAATACCTTATTAAATTACCCCTTATAACACCCAAATAAGACCTAAGGGTACTGTTGTGATGGTGATAGACTCTTGGGGTGGCTTAGAAAAAATTTCTTATGTGGTAATCTCTATTAACTTAAACTTCTCCCGTAGGGGATTTTGTTCAGGATTAAAGTTTTGAAGCTTAGATTGGGCTTGGTCATGTGAGAATCCTAGTGTTGCTACCTCCTTTTCGAGCTCTTACAAATGAGCTTTGAATGGACCTAGTCTACTGGATGAGGCCATCATCTCCTTCTTCGCTGTCAAAAGGATTTGATAAAACCTTATATCTATTTTAGTTATGTGATAACTATTCAATGGCAATATTATCAACGATAATTATAGTTAGAAGTAATTTTAACTCAATAATAAGAATAATTGTTCATGTTTTTTCTATATCCATAATACTATAAAATAAATGTAATTTCATTCATAAATGATTAGGTCATAACAAATTTGGTTATTGGATTAGAGATTCAAGATATGTTTTCCAGAAATGGATGATAATATCTATCCAAAACAAGAAAAATTTGGATCTCATTCATAGTGGTTGGTTGAGGAAACTTTTTAATAACATAGGTCTTATAGATTATCATATATACCCTCTCTTGAGATTATATAACCAAAAAATGAGACCATTTGTGACCAAAATCTATACTTGGAAAATTATTCATACCACCTATCCTTATTTAGGGTCTTTAGTACAATTATTGAATGATATTAATTCTCTTCCTTTCTCCTTGAATAGATAAAAATAACATCTATAAAGACAACCAAAAACTGATCAAGGTAATCTAAATACTCTATTCTTTAAATCCACAAAGATAGTAGTGTAATTAGTAAGAACAAATAGAATCACTATATATTCATAGTGTATATACCTTTTATGGGATACTGTCTTGGGTATATCCATATTCTTTACCCTTAATTAATGATATCTAGAATGAAGTTCAATCTTGGAAATTTATTTTTATCCACACAGTTAACAATTTTTTTTTATCAATATGGGCTAGAGGATACTTTTTCTTAATTTTGGTCTTCTTATGTTCATAATAATGAATGCAGAGTCACATTGATCAATATTTATTCTTAATAAAAAAATAGTGCAGCCCATGATGACACACTTTCCCAAATGAATCCCTTTCCAAGATTCTCCTAAAGTTTATAACTCAATTTCTATAACTCAGCCAAGGAAATTCTATATGGATGCCTTGAAATAGGTGTAGCACTAGGTATGTGTTCTATTGAGAACTCAACTTCAAGATTCAATGGAAGACTAGGAAACACTTCTAGGAAATCATATGAGAACTCAATCACAATAGGCATATCATCAATGTTGAGTTTCTCCCCAACCATAAAAAACACACACCCCTTTTCAAAGGGAATCAAGACCCATACAAGGTATTTTATTTCCATAAGAAGGTCATATTTACCATCAAAATGATAGATGATCATAAGTTTGTTTAAAATATCAAACGTGACATACATTACTTAGAAAACGATTTGGGATTTATGTTGGGAAAGACAATCCATGACTAAGATAATGTAAAATTAAACTCAATGGAGAAAATTAATATTTTAAGGACTCAAATTCCCAAAAACATCAACTGGAGAAGATTCATAGACATGAGTTGTGATCATCGAACCATTATGTGTTTTCACTAATAATTCAGAAAATAATCATTGGGGATAGGAACTGAAATTACTATATACTTTTCCTAGTATAATGGAATTTATATAACTAAAATCAAATAATATTATTCAATATTTAATCATATATATCACCACTCCAACCTCATTGTTCTATCTTCAATACCTTTCTAAAACTATAATATTTTAGATAACTATCAAGTATTGTTAATTAGAGTGATTAATCATAAACAATCCTTCATAATATATATAAATAATGACACATTATTTTCAATATATGACACCTTAGGATTATAATATGTCATTCATGGTTACTATCTATTCAGATCCTTCAAAATGTTTCATAAATATTTTTTGAATTTCCAAAACATATCCCTTTAGATTGTCAAATCAGGATCACAACAAGGCCCATTGTCATGCACCAGGTGATGACCAAGTCATATAAAAATGCATACTTTTTGAAGTTTTTACCCATATATATAACTATTACAAAGACATATATACATTTAGTATTTATGTAGGGATTTAATTTTTTAGACACCTGTTGATATATCCTTCACCAAAATTTTAGAACATTTTCATATACTTTGACATATCCCCAGGGTTATCACTAATTTTTTCTCATTCTATATTCAAAAGTTTAACTAAACCTTACTCTACTAACTATATTGACCTATTATTTTCATAAATAGATATCATATATTAATAATTTAAAATTCATTACACAACACGATGATCTATACATGAATCATATAGGTCGAGTATCTTTGGAAACATAGAGATGAAAAAAACTATTTCATAAGTTAACTACATAATATCCTTCTAATTTCACCATAAATAGAATTATTCATTGAAATATCAATCATAATAAATTTCATCACAACTTGGGGAAAGGAAACATAATAAAGTTAGAGCTCAGATGCTCAGTAATGGTAAAAAGAGAGATATTCACATAATATGAGTATAAGGGTATAAGAATAAAATAATAACATTTTAAAACCATACCCTACATATGATACATCATAAAATTAAGTAAAGGGATAAATCATTGTATTTAATAAGACATAAATCATAATCTAATTAATGAAAATAAGACATTATATTTTAATAATTGCATAAGAAATAGATTTGTTGCAAAACATAAGAATATATAACATCCTAAACATTACAATAAGTATGGGTGCTTTAAGTTACTAATGAAAGCTCCCATTTTATCTGTATGAATGTTCCTAAGTAATGAAGTAATGTTTAAGGAATTTTGGTGGCTCATTTCAAGCAAGAAGATCTTGTTTTTTGAAATCTAGTGTGAGCCACATGGTTAGCACACCATTACTGCTAACTGTGTGACTCAATCGTGCTGGACCTAAGGTGTGATGCATGGTTTGGGAATAAAGTGATAGGTAAACACATATTTTTTAGGGTGTTCTATAGTTTATTGTAGAATTATTTTATAACATATTCATGGATTTCTAAAATCATGTGCCAAACCTACATGGTTAGTTCCACTTAGGCAGTGGAGCGATATAGTTAGTGTAGGGTTAGGAAAAACCATTCAACAAAACAATATTCCATTTATAAATGGGTTAAATTAAAATTTCTCCCCTTCATTCTTTAATTTTTCAAAATTTATTTCCCTTGATAAAATCAATTAAAACCTCCCAAATCCACTTGAGTCTATCCTTTTCTATCCAACCTATGATTTAGGTTTGGATCATCATCTGGTCTCTGTTTTTCTCACTATCAGTTGAATTGGATATATAATGTTAAGATCTTAAATCCCCATAATTTTTTTTATTAATTTATCAATTACTCATGAATTATATTTACAAGTGAGATAATATTCTATATTTTCATGTAATTTTTCTATTTTTGGATTTCTTCTATTCTAGATTAAATTTGTAGATAGTATTGAATGAGGAGTTATCTACAATGATAGTCTAGGTGGTGTAGTTATTTTCCCTTAATGTTTAGATTTTTATATTGTGAACCATTGTTTCATGTTCCAGACCTTCAATGGAATGCCTCCAAAATGTTAAATTAATTAAATGAATAGATATAACCTTGATTTGGGTACTTCTAATAACCTAAATTTCTTGTTGGAAGATTTATACCTTGATGTTAGCCACCCCTTTGTGTAAATTTATTTTAATTTCCATGATCCTTATATTTTATAATTAAATCAAACCTCCATTTTGGGTGCCTTTAATTGGATTTATTAATGAAAATATAATTTTTATTATACCAAAAGAAAATGGAAGGACATGTATGAAGGCCCTTGTTCCTTATTTTTTATTGCTTGAGTTATACTTATGAATTAATATGGAAAATTTTATTGAGTAATTTGTTTAATGATATGAGTTAAACTATATCCCAAGACTAACCTTCATTTCATGAAAAGGGGAATACAAGGATTATCAATCATAATTCTTTGGATGATCTCATTTTTCTTAATAAATTAAATGAAACATAAATGGGTTGTTATAATGTCATAGCTGATAAATAGATTATTTTTTAAAATACCTTGGATGAACTCACCTGGTGGATTCCCTTATATTATACCATGAGAGATACCTGGTTCCCTAAGTGGAATAAAATTCATAGAACCATAGGAAAATGTTGTTCTACCACACCCCGAGTGATACTTGGTTTCCATATGTTGTATAAAATTGATGGTCTCAATGCGTTATTCTTTTATACCATGATCTAAGTGAAACATGGGTTCTTATATAGAATGCCTTAGATAGACTCTATAATGTATGGGTTCTTATCATATAACTAGAGATATACCTGGGTTCCTTATACAAAATGTCATGGATAAGTTCTGAATTCTAATTAATTTAAATTACACTAATTCTGAGTTGAATAAAATACTCTGATTCGGTCAATGTTTTGCATACTTGAGGGCCTAATCATACAATCTTTTTAAGCTCTAATGCCATGATAATTTAAGAACATCTTATGATTATGTATGGAGGCCTTGGGTATACACCTCATGTACTATATGTTATTAAATATATATATATATATATATGAACATATATATTCATACATATATGATGTATATCATTGTATGCATATTTATACATATATACATAGCGTTACATCTTTTTAGAGACCTTTAAGATTTGGTTGAAGTTGGCAGAAAAAGTTGGTTGTATTCTATAAACCCAAGATAAAATGGTTATAACAAACTATAATTATTTATATTTGATAAACCAACACATTGATAATTTTATATACAGGGACTCGATAGTTATAAAAATCATTGGTGGTGGCCTATAAAGTTTGTCTTACACCCTATTTGGGCCACCGATTGGTACCCAGACAGGCTTCATGGATGTAGGTAGGGACAAAGAGAATCATCCATAAATAGATTCTTGATATTTTTACTAGGATAGAGTACGGGAGAATAGGAACAACTTTATTATTATGTTCATATTGAAGATAGTTTTTAGTCTTATTTTTATTTTTTTGTTGCATGTTGTATATGTATGCTGCTCTAATTCCTTGTATTCACATTTTGTATTTTAACCAGACATGGAATCATTTATATATGAAATTAGCTAATGATTTTACCCATTTATTATATATGGATGAATTATGCTCCGTGAGTTCATTTATTATAATGTTTCCACTACTTATTGTTATTTTATACCACTGTGTTGAACATTGATCCTCAAGGTATAGTATCCCCACCGTACCATCACAGACCCTCACTACTAGTCAGAAGGCTTTGGTGTATGAGGAGGGACACTAGATTCTATGTGGCCAACTATTTTTTCTTACTCAACAATGAACTGAGTCTAAGACATTACCACATAGAAAATCATATGTCAGTGTCACCCACAAATACATTCATAACATTTTAGTCTTGGGATAACCACATGTGTTCATACATATGGGATGTGATAACCTCTCATGTACCCTCTTTTGGGCTTGGGATAACCTCATGTGTACCCTCATATTTTGAGCTTGGGATAATCTCTCATGTAACCTCTTTTGGTATTGAAATAACCTCCCTTTCACCTCATGAAACATAAATATTTACCCAATGCATTAGAGGGAGATATAGGTCCCACTCATCACATCAAATAAACATATATATCTATTCCCAAAGTTCATAAATCAATATTCACATCATAACCCAAGAAATTGATATGGGATTCATAATTATTTTAACATAGCATAACCCATGTAAAAGAAATAGTATTCACCAAAAGTTCACCATAGTATAACTCAAGGGAGAGAAAAATGTTTTATAAAAATATTTTTATCATAATCATAAACCATCCAATGAAAGAAAAATAATGGTAATATTGGCTTATATCCCAAGAAAAACCTAATAAAACCAATATTTATTTTAACTTTGATGAATATAAATTCCCTTAAATGATTATTATAACATTTATTAAGAAAAAATATTTTCCATTTTGAAATCACTACTTTAAAATATAAAAATTCCTAAAATATTAAATGTGTAATTTTATTTTAAAGGAACCTTGGAAAAATTTATTTTATTATTTAAATCATTGTATAGTCATGATGGTGAAAAATTATGGTCATGTTGTACCTGTTAAAACAAATATTAATTTTTCATTTTAGGTAAAAAGTCAAAATTGACTCATCAATAAAATAAAAATAAAATTCTAATCAATATAATATGGAAAAATTCATAAAATGGGTAAAAATTTATTTAAACAATCATTGGATAATATTAAAAAAATTCTTTAAATAAGTTTTAGAAAACATAAACCTGGAAGAAAAATGATTTTCAACTAAAGAGATAAATACAGATAATTTTTTCATAAAAACATTATTTCATAATCTTTAATCATTGAAGGGTGGAAAATTAAAGGAAATTTTTTTTATATAAATAAATAGAGTAGAATAATATTAAAAAGTTTTCTTGAGTGTTATATCATAATATTTCATTATATGAACTTAATCATAAACTATCCTAATAAACAATGTGAATGTAACATTAAACCATTACCACTTTTGTAACTTTTGAATCATAATCCCCATGAGATAAAGAAAAAATATAGATACGTATATCCCAAAATTATCATAACAAAAGTCAAAAAATTTATTCATTGGTAAGTATATACATCACATAAAAGAAACTAGTGGTGAATATGTTTTTTATCCCTCATAATTAAAACTGAGATGAAAATCTCTTGTCACTTTGGTTACTTTTGAATCATAATCCCCACAAAAGAATATATTTAAATGAAAATTGAAATATCATGAAAATAAATAATTTCTAGATATAACATTTCTAATGGGTATTATATAGACCATATAAAAAACAAGTGGTGAATTTGTCATATGCTCCAGAGAAGTAAAAGTGAGATGAGTATCCCTTACTACTAGGGTAATATTTTGAATTGTAATCCCCATGAGAGAATAAGATGAAAAAAACAACATATATCATCAAAATAAGTATATAGTTATATAACATCTCAGGTGAATATAAATACACCACATAAAATAAGATAGGTGCATAACATAACACATGTCTCAAAGAAGACAATTTGAGATGACAAACCCTTTCCTCAAGCCTCAAATTTCTTGAAACAAATTTTAACCTACTGTATAATAAATATCAGTTTATTATAAATCTAATATATAAGAATAATAATTTATATTGTACCACATATGATTTACATATTCCTTTTATAATATATTTTTTTAACAATTCCTTATTAAAAATCATGTTTCGGTTTATAACTACATTATTTATTCGTGTATATATTTGTATTGTATTTTCTGTCCTTTTAATTTTAACAAGGTTTAATTATATAAATAATTATATTAGTGAAATAAATATCTTATATTTTCACTATATGTTTATTTAAATTAATGTATTAATATTATATATTGAAAATGAATTATATCGTTCATGGATATGGCAAGCCGTACGTACACATGAACATTGCTTCCATTTTCCCGACAGATAGAATGGAAGAAAGAAAAATAATATATCAAATTTATAGAATAATATTTATTTTATAGATATTATTTATGTTCATTAAATACATCCTTACTGCCATCCATTTTAAAATAAATTGAAAAACGAATCCAAACTCTTCATAGAGGCGATAATCCACACGTACGCATGAGAGATGTTATTATTTTACAATGATTTTGAAGATAAAAACGTAGTTATGATATAATAATTATAGGAATATAAATATTTCTTAAATATATTATATAAATATTAAACCCATCATTTCTTATATCTGAGAGAGGTGGTTATGGAAAAATAATTACATTGGTTCGTGTGGAGGTAGTCCACCATACACACAATCGACGAATTTGATCCTCATTTGATGGAGGATGGAATTGATATTGGTAATAAACTTAACATAATTATATCACATTATATTGGATATATTGATGTTATTATATTATTTTAGCTGATTAATATTTAATGTATTCAAAATAATAAATAAAACAAAAAATTACCATTTAAGTGAAACATATCTACTTCAGAAAAACACTTTTGGTTTGCATCAAAATCCTTCTTAGGGGTGTTTCCTAACAAAACTAAGGACACTAGGATGTGGGTATGGATGTAAGTATTTTATTTTGTTAGGTATTAGTTGAACCAAAAGTCTTTGGATGTTTCAATAGGAGAGGATATGGTGAGACCACTTATAAGCTTTGGAATGGATACTCTTGGATGTTTTTGAAAACAAAATGTTATACCCATGTTCTACACATGACACACGTGATATCCATAACTCAGTTAACTCATAAGTAACAAAAAATAGTGTTCTACATGGCCTCATGCATTCCTCCTTGTATGATATAGGCTATTGACTAGCTGTGATGGTCTGTAATTAATTGTGGGGAGACTCTACCCCCATGATCTGTGTGTAACACAACGTTATAATGAAGAAAATTAAAAGCAGAAGAATAATAGATAAAAATGGATGAATTAAATGAAAAATAATAATTATAATAAATAGGAAAACACAATATACTATAATAAAATAAATATCTATCAAAATATAAGAAAAATATGATCATGTCATTCTATACAAAATGGGGATCAAGGGGAATAAATAAATAGATATATAAAACATGCTACATAATTTTTTAAAAGACCTAAGATCTATCTTGAATATCATTTAAAGATCAAGATCGGTCCTATACTTTCATAATACAGCCTAGAAGATGAAATTAGGTATTTAAAGATAGATAATTTCCCTTCTTCATATTGGTATCAAGGAGTACTATCCGGGCACCAATTTCTAGCTCGAACAGAATGTGATATATACTCAAAAGGACACCACCAATGATGTATATAACAAATCCAATTCTTTCATATAATCTATATAATGTTGAAGGTATAATATTAATAAAGTTGCAAATGACAATATAAAAAACCTAATCTCTAAGTACACATTTTTTAAAACTGTATATAAATGATGAAGAACTGCAACCGTATAACAAAGAAAATCATTAGCCATAACTGACACTAGATGTATCATGTATCAAACCTATATGGGTCAGGACCCATGGATCTTGACCAAGGGAACCTCTTCAGGTACATAATGTCAATCCATAAAAAATTATATATAATTTGGACCTATATGGGTTAAGAACCTAGGGAACAAGGACAATATATCATCTTTGAGTTCACATACCTCAACCATAGAACACTATGTAAATACTTGGCAGGAGCCTAATGAGAATGTCCAAGGAATTCCAAGAAATATAGATGCAAGGTAATAATCAAATGTATCCAATATAAGTAATTCGTCAGTTTCATACCATGATGATTGTTCCATAATTTTAGAATCCATCATGGAAATGTTTTTTAAAAGGGATCAGGGGTCCAGGTTACCGTCGATGCCCATTTTATCACTTTTAATCATCACATTAATTTCATTAGTCAATTCAATTCCAAGTGGTAAAAGGAGATCCATGTTATTATCCATGTCACATCACTAACTATTTACATTAAATTTATAACCCAAGATATTATCCAATTCATTTTATAATTCCCAGTTAGTCCATTTCATCATCCCTTTAAGTTATACACTACTACAAAACCCACATTTAATAGTGTTGATATTTATCAGCATTATAAAAAATTGATAAATAGAAGACTTATCAGCACTAAGGAAAGTGCTGAAAAATTATCCTTTTATCATCTCTTCTTTATCACCGATAAAGGAAACATTTTCCAACACTTTATTTTTAGTTCTGAAAAAGGGTATCATTTATCAGTGATTTTTTTAGTGCTGATAAAGGGTACCCTTAATCAATGCATTATTTTTTTGCTGATAATGGTACCCTTTATCAACACATTATTTTCTGCGTTGATAAATATTTTTTTCATCAGTTTCTTTTTAGTGTTGATAAAGGTAAGAAAAAGTATAATGAAATAATTTAATAATTTTAAAATAAAAAATGAGTTTATTAAAAAATATTACAAGTTTTGTTAATTGATTTTTTTGATAAAAATGAATAAATTGATTATACATTATTAAATATTTTGCATTTTATTAATTAGAAAATTATAATAATTAATGTTATTAAATATTATATATTAAATATATTGATATATATATATATATATTAATTCTTATAAATAATATTTATCTATTAAAAAATATTTATGTGATTTACAATAAATAGTCATATATTTATTGAATAGTGGTTTATAATTAATAATTGATATGAATTAAAAATATTCACCAATTGCATAGTACTTGACATATAATTGAATGTTGTTTGATTTTCCAATTTAACATATATAGATCACATCTGTGTTATACTGATTTCTCATATACATAATTAATGATTTTTTATATACAATGCACACACATAAAACTTATCTATTTTTTTTAATATTGTTAAAGTGTACTTATTTGTAATTTATTCAATTTCAGTCATTTTTAACATATATGTGTGCACTTACAATTATATATTCATTAATAATGTTAAAAATATATTTTAAAAAAAATATATATATAAAAATATATATATAAATAAATATATTTATAAATGTACATTTTATATATTTATACAATTAAATATTTGTAATTATATGTAAATAAATATTTTTTAAATTATATATATAATTATAAATAAATATTTATATATATTTAAATAATTATTAAATGTACAATAAATTTTCTTAAATAATGAATATATTTATTATATATAATATATATATATATATATGTATAATTATATAAATATATATAATGATATAAATATTATTTTTTAAAATATTTCTATAATTGTTAATAAATAATTATAAAATTATAATAAATATATTTAAAAAGGAATATATTTACTATATTTATATATATAAACATTTATTACATATATATATATATAAATATATACAATTTTTTATTTGCAATTATAATTATAAATCCTTTATCATTGCTTAAATAACAGGTACTAATAAAACAATCTTTGTGATTGATTTTTTCACGTTGATAAAGACCTACCTTTATCGGTGCTAAAAAAGCGATGATAAAGAGTCCTTTTTTCAACATTTAAGTAATAAGTGCTGATAAAAAGACTATTTATCGGTGCTTATTTGTAAGTGTTGATACAAGTGTCCCGCTCTATTTAAAAAACTCTAACCATATGTGAACCCGCCATGATATCATAAGCTTTCCGTAGAAGCCACCTTCTTTCGGCGCTCCTCCTCGGTGAAACTAACCTCAAATCACACCACTCAACTGCTTATCGAACATCTCATCTGACTTAGAGTATTCTATGGAATTTATGGTTTGAAATGAGGGTTTAATATTTTTTTCAGCCTAGTAAGGTATGCCTTTTTATATTCATTGTTTATTTTTGGTTTCATTTTAATTTTACCTTCGATGATGTCGTTATTTTCAATCATGTGATTGTATACTAGTGAGGTAGGCCTTCCAAATTTCTAAATTTCAAATTTTGATTTAAATCTTGATTACTCATGGAGAGTTTATTGTTTCTGGACTCGATGGTGAAACATGGTGTCACAATTTTAGATGGTTGTTTTATTTTATTTACATGTCCAAACTTTATCTCCCAAGTCTATCATATATATTTCCCATTCTTCATTTTATCAATGGTATTGCATACATGTGAAATTTTAGAAATATAAATAGGGTCTTTTTTTGTGAGGTAGTTGAAGGTAGATTAAGGGATTTATTTTATATTATACTGATTCATATATTAATTTTTCTACTTATATGGGTTGGTGTACGAATCCAATGTATATGTGCGTTATGGTAGTTTTTTAAATTTTATTTCTACTAGTTTTACTTATTTTTGGGCTAAATCATTCCCAGTTTTTTGTTTTTCATGCCCTAGTTTTTTTCCAGCCTAATGGGGGTCGAAAATTAACCTTAGACACTCTCATAGACTAGAATAGGTGTTTGATATATGGTTGTCTTGGATTTTTTGGAAAATATATCAATTATTAAATCTGTTATAACATTTCTCAATAATCCAACTTCCTATGTCTCTACACTTTTAAAAAAATATTTTATTTTCTCCATCTTTAGATTAATCCAACATTATTTATAAATATTTTTAATAATAATATATGAAACATTATACATTGATGATATGTACTATTTTCCAACTATATTATAATTTTTCATCATTATATTACTCCCCCTCTCTCAATAATTTACAAAAAAATATCCTTTATAGATTACCCCTTTCTAGTTATACTATTTTTTTGAGACCTATATCCCACTAAAATACATTATAATTTTCTTTCTTGGAAATGTATATTTTCTATAATTTTTCCCTTTTTGAGTATTTATTTAACTAATAACAAGTGTATTTACATGAAATCACTTTAATACCTATCTACATGACATATAGAAAAATAGTATGTCAAATATTTTTACTATAGAAAAAGATGGTATATAGTGAATATCCAACACTCCATGATATATATTGACATTCCATCCACAACATTTGAACATTTTATTCAATTTTCAATTGGTGTCAACATGTTATTTCAATAATCTTTTTGAAATAGATAAAAACAATTCCCTCGCATACATGGATTGGGAAATAAATATCCCATAAATTCTATAAGTAACCTATAAACTAAGGAAAATGTCAACTCACTAATTATCAACATTTAAACATTCGTCATCATTAATGTAGAAAATTATTATCATCATTCATCTATTATACCTCTAAATATTATGTCATCCACATTGATAATTACTCTTAATCTATCCAAAAACATACTTTTTATGTAATGATTATGATCAATTACTATTTTTTAAAATTAAAGTTTCTTTAATAATTCATCTGACCTTTTATACCAAGATCTTATTTCTTGTTTCAATTAATACATCACATTTTTTAATTTACAAACATTATTATAATATTAAAGAATGATAAAACTATATATTTTTTTTCATGTAAACTTCATATTCGTGTAATCCATTAGTAAATTCTAATGGGTATGTGTGGTGATATGACATCCCAAGAGTGTTTATATGTTTTCAATAATTTATATACCATTAATTTTAAATGTAACAATTCTTTAGGTTTCTATATAACTTGTTTTAATACAATTTTATATCATTGAGTTTATTGAATGAGTGTTTATTATTCTTGTTTATCATATTTTTGTTTCTTATTACTCATTAATTTCCTATATTATATTTTTATTTGTTTAGGGGATTTAATAAAGAATTTTTTTGGATTAATTAATTTCTTGAATTCGAATAACCAATTTCTTTAACATAAATAATTTTTTTGAATCAATCAAATGTTGAGTTTCCATTATTTAAATTGTGTATAACTTTCACTTTGGATAATGAATATCTTATGTGTACTTATTTATATATTTTATATAATTTAATATTTATGAATCCAATAGTACGGATATGAACCAAAAATGGATACGTGCTAATTGTTTGACAAATGAATATGAAGATGGAGTTCAAGATTTTATTATCTTTGCAAGATATCATAAATACAAACCTTCTAAAATCTTCTGTTTGTGTTTATGTTGTTTTTATTCAAGAATAATTAGTCTAGAAGAGTTGGAATAACATTTCATTTTTCATATAATAGATAAAAGGTATAAATGTTGGACTAAACATTGGTAAACTGAATGTGTATATCTATTGGGATGATACTATGGTTTATGAATCATTTGACTGGAATAAATTTTTAGAAGATGATGGAGATCTCATAGAAGAAATGATAATAGAAATTGGAGATTACATATGATTTTCCAAAGTAGTTTTATGAGTTAAATAGTTGTTCCAAGAAACCATTGGATAATGGTTGTACTAAATATAAAACATTGTCAGATATATTGAAGTTATATAATTTTATATCTTGCACCGGATGTAGTGATGCCAGCTTTATAGAACTACTTGTTCTTCCGAAAGATATGATACCTGAATATAATGAACTACCATGCCAAACATATGATGCTAAAAAAAGTTATGTTCAATGGTCATGGTCTTTGAGAAAATACATGATTTTACAAATGATTTCATATTGTTTCATAAAGACCACAAATCACTCATAAAAAGACCTAAGTGTGTCATAGATCGTTATAGGAAAAATGAATCAAGTCCTTTTAAATTTTTTATGTTACTTTCCTATCATTCCATTGTTTAGAAGACTATAAGTAACAACTCAAACTTTTATCAATGAAAATTCCTCTTGATCTAATTAAATGTCTAATTATGAAAAATGGTTATATAAAATATGCACTTACGTGGTTTTATGTTTTTGGATTTCAAAATACCATTAAGAATTGTTATAATTTATAATATAGTCATTGAACAATGATCACATGATTAGTATAAATATAGGGCTTTAACAAACCCAATTTACTAAGACAAAGGAAGTGATGACCTCATCTAGTAGACTTTCCCCATAGGAAACCCATTTTTCAGAGCTTGTAAAGAAGGAGGTGTCATTGGGCTTCAATCTTGACAAATCCCAATCCAAGATTCAACATATTAAGCCTGAATAGAACCGCCTACAAGAGAGTGGATGTTTATAGAGATCACCACCAGAACGATGTTATCCGAGCCACCCTAGGAGTTTTTCACCATCGCACACCTTAACCTTCATTCTTATGCAGATGTTAAATGGGGTTATGTAAAAAGACCTTAGAACTATGATTTTGGTGCATTATTTTTGTATATAATAAAATAATATACATTCATTTTATTATTGTTACTTTGTAAATAGTTTTTAAATCACAAAGAGTTTTTTAGTCAATATTCAACTAAGAAATAAATTTTGATACATTAATTGATTTTTGAATTAAATAATATTTTAATAAATTATTATTATTATTATTAAATTACGTTTTATTAAGTATAAATGATCGTATAAGTTTTATTAATACAATTGTAGTTTTTATTATGGTTTGAGAGCTATTTTTATCAAAACCCATGAATTTTCAACAAATGCTGGATTTTATTTTAAATGTAAAAATCACATATTTAGAAAATTATGTAGACAAAATGAATATTATTTTTGGAATCCAGATGTTGAAATTATACAATAGGGAATTTTTCATAATTTTCTCAGATAGTCGAATTTTTAGGTAAAAAATTAAGTAATGTTTAAATATATAATGTGTTTTATTAAATCATAATGACCCAATAGTGATGTAATAAAATACTATAAACATTATTTCTAGCCCATATATTCGTTACCATTAAAATAATGTGATTTTATATATGTTTTATTTATTTGGAAATGCTTTAGTGGACCCTCCAATACTTATAAAACATTTTAGCTTTTTAAATTGATTTCTTTGAGGGTGTGACTCGACTGCACATGAAAAACCCCATTGGTTTAAGACTTTATTCCATTGGAATTATAAAAAGTTTTTTCCACTCCCCTTTGTAAAAAACAATGGGCCAAAACCTTGGGCTGGTTTGTGGTTTTGATTAGTTTAATGTGTGGTGTCCCCAACCTAAATAATAATGAATTTCTTCTCCTTTACTATTTAAAACAACCCAATATTCAACTTTATCATCATTAAAAGACTTTTGAGTTCTTAAAACCTCTTACCTCCTCTCTATATATTCCTCCCAAGGCGCCCCAAGCTCCCAATAAGCCTCTCTCAAGCCTCTCCCAATCCTTTGGGATCACAATTCCAAGTAAGGGATTCCTTCCTTTCTCATTTTATCCACTTTATTAATATTGTTATTCCCTTATATTTTCAATTATAAATGTTGGGGTATGATTTAACACCTCACCCATACTTCCCTACTTATGTTTGAATGATGAGAGGCCCCTTTCTGTCTCATTAATTCCTCCCAAGTACACCAATTACCATGCCAAAATTCCCTTAGGGATTTATGCCTCCTCATTTACATTCAATCAATTATTTTGTATTAAAAGTCTATATATAATTAAATATGTTGGTAAATGTATCTATATGACCCCCTTATGGTAAGTTTCATGTAAATATGATAATACACCCCTTCCACTCTCATCAAATATTTTTATGAACTCTTATGTCACGTCATTATGTTGTCGAAACAACACCGCGATATTCCAAGCCAACGTAATTTTGTAGTGAATACCATGAATATTTATCTATAAAGGGAATTCACCATTAGGAACATTTACTTATTTATTATATAGTTTCATGTATTAATTCCATATTCTTTTAACATTTAAAAAATTATGACATTTTATGGATCCATGTGGCACACATGCATAAAATGAAATGTTTAAGAAGATTATGCCCTGATAGTGCTCCAATGCATTGGATAAAAGTTTGATATCATGATAAGGAAATAGAAATTAGGGTTTACTCATGCTAATTCAAGTTCAATTATGTTTTACTCAAGATCCATGTGCAATGATACTTGGCTCATGCTAATACCATGTTATGTGTTGTTGCCACATTTCAATGTTATAATGCCTTTATGTTCATGTTTCTTTTATGATCTATTGATATGAATATTTCCTAACACGTATTGTATTATTCATGTTATTCCTTGTTTACTCCCTTACTAGGCTTTATATCTCACCCTTTTCTTATGCATGTCCCCATGTTACCCAATGCAATGCTAAGTATGAGGGAATGGAGTTGTCATGTAAATGATGTTTTTAATAATGATGTCATGTTTTATGGTTTATTTCCTTATGTAATGTTCCTAATCCATAAATATACTAGTCCTATCGATATTATTTGTTGTTTCAAGTGAAAATTTATGTAATAAATCATGTCTATGTGTGTAATAAATAGAAGGATTGTTATAGTTGGTATCATTGGATAGGTTTAGTTAATTTTTGGGATTAGGATTCGAAAACTTTAGTGAAGACCTATAGACAAGAATAAGTATAATAAAAACAGACATAAATTTTTGTGAGTATTGAGTAAGTAGTTAATCAAGAAAATAAATCCCAGTCCGGATACGAGCATGTAGAGGAAGCTCTGACACAGATGTACCAAGGAGTGAAACAAATAAAACAAGGAGTTTCGGGCTTGCCCCACGGTGTCCTAGTACATGACAACGAGCCTTTCTGCACTCTTGGTTATGAAACTTTTAGGGGATATTATTTGTTAAATTCACAATAATATTATAAACCATTGTTAATTAAATAAAAAAATTCCCCTAAGAATAAATTTTGGGATGTATATCAGGGATAACAGTCGAATTTTTTTGGTTAAAAATTAAGTACCATTTAAATATATAATGTGTTTTATGACATCCTAATGACCCATTAGTGATTTAATAAAATAATATAAACATTATTTTCAGCCAATATTTGTTTTACCATTAAAATAATTCAACTTTATGTTTGTTTGATTTATTTTACAATGCTTTAGCGGACCCTCCAAGACTTATAAAATATTTTAGCTTTTAAAATTTATTTCCTTGAGGTAGTGAATCACCTCCAAAAAAACCTTGATATTTTAAGAATTTCAGCCATTGGTCTTATAAAATATTGTTTTCCACTCCCATTTGGAAAAAACCATGGGCAAAAACCATGGCTGGTTTGTTGTTTGGATTAGTTTAATGTGGTGTGTCCGAAACATAAATAATAAGAAATTCCCCCTCATTTCCTATATAAACCCACCCAAGATACCACTTCATGTTCACTAAAATCCATTTTAGTTCGTCTAATATCTTCCCTCTTTTCTACAGAATCCTCCCAAGGTTCCCCAAGCTCCCAAGAAGCCTCTCTCGAGCCTCTTTCAAGCCTTTGGGATCACACTTTCCAATAAGGGATTCCTTCCTTTCTCATTTTATCCAAGTTTCTTAATATTGTTATGCCTTTTTATTTTAAATTATATATGTTGGGGTATGATTTCTCACCTCCCCCATACTTCCCAATAATGTTTTAATGATGATAGACCCCTTTTTCTCTCATTAATTTCTCCCATGTACACATGTTATCATGCCGAAATTTTACAAGGGGTTTCTCTCTCCTCATTTACACTCAAGCAATTATTTTATACTAAAGATATAAATTCCACTACATATATTGGAAAATGAATCTATATTACCCCATTACTATCAATTTCATGTAAATATGACCATATACCCCTTCCACTCTCATCATCCATTTTTATGAATTCTTATGTAACATCGTTATGCTGCCAAAATTGCACCATGATTTTCTAAGCCAAAGTCATTGTGTAGTGAATACCATGAAAATTTATCTATCAAAAGTATTAACCATTGTGAACATTTACTTATTGATTATAGATTATCACTAATGAATTCTACGTTCCATTCTCATAGAATAAATTATGATGTTTTATGAATCCATGTTATATGATATATGTGGCACACTTATGCATGGAATGAAATGTTTAAGAAGGGTGCGCCTTGATAGCTCTCCAATGCATTGGGTAAAGTTTAATATCATGATAAGTAAATTTCAATGAGGGTTTAATCATGATAATTCAAGTTCAATTAGGTTTTACTCATGCTCTATGTGAAATGAGCCATGGATCATGCTAATACCATGTTAAGTGTTGTTTCCATATTTCCATGATATCATGCCTTTATGTTCATGTTTATTTTATGATCCATTGATATTCCTATTTCCTAAAATGTATATTATTTTTCCATTTATTCCTTTTTTACTTCCTTACTATTATTTATAGCTCACCCTTTTCTTATGAATGTTCTCAGGTTACCCCATGCAATGCTAAGTACAAGGGAATGTAGTGGTCATGTAAAGGAAGTTTTCAAAAAAGATGCCATGTTTCATGTTTTAAGTCATTATGTAATGTTCAAAATTCCTCAATACATTATACATCTCAATCATCTAAGTTGTTTCAAGTGAATATTTTATATAATAAATCATGTCTAAACGTGTAATAAAGGGAAGGGTTGTTATAGTTGGTATCAGAGTATAGGTTTAGTTATTTTTGGGATTAAGATTCGAAAACCATAGAGAATCTATAGAGATTAGAAAAGTACAATAAAAACATCCCTAAATTTTGGTGAGTATTGATTAAATGGTTTATCAAGAATATATATCCCGTTTTGGATATGAGTTGGTAGAGGCAACTTTGGCACATATATACCTAGGAGTGAAAACTCCAGCAAGGAGTTTGGGGCTAGACCTGAGGTATCCTGGTACACAACAACGAGCCTTGGTGCACTCTTCGTTACGACACTCCTAGGGGATATTCTTTTTTAAATTCACTATCTTATTATGAAACATTTTTAAAGGAATAAAAAAATTCCCCTAAGAATAAATGATGGGAAGTGGATCATGGATAAGATAGATTAAAGCCTAAAGATCCATAAGTTAAGGAAATAAAAGTTATTTATAAGTCATACATTTTTGTATTTTGTTTACCCTTAATATGTTACCCCTATATTTTCTTTTATTCCAGCCAATGGTCGATAATAGGTGGACTCGTTCTAACAACTGATGCGAAGATCAATTTGATGACTGCCTTAATGAGATGCCCAATACTTTTAGAGTATAAATCACAAAATTTTTCATGATACTCTCTCAGTTAACTCAATATTTTAATAGAAACATGGGTCAAGAGGAACATTAAACCCCCACCCCCCAAGAAAGAAAAAGCTGTTATCGCGAGCTTCATAAGACAAATGCCTCCTACTTTTAATGGATCATCTAATCCATCAATCGGCGAACAATGGATCAACTCCATTGAAAAGATATTCCCCATACTTCAACATTAAAAACAAGAGAAGGTTCTAATGGATTATTATTTTATGGAGGGTTAAGTTGATCAATGGTGGGCATTAATAAAAAAATACAAAGCCATAGGAGGAGATCGAGGTGTTGGAATGGAATGATTTCCGGAAGACATTTTTTGATAAATATTTTTCATGAACCCTCCGAATAAAGATGGAAAGGCAATTTGTTTCCCTTAAGAAAAAAATAAGATGAATCAATCAGAACATATGTGGAAAACTTCATAAGGATTGCACGATACACATCATTCTTTGTTGTCACCCCCAAATGCAAGGTTCACCACTTCTTTGGTGGGATGAAACCAAGCTAGAAGAAAGCCCTAGTGATCTGTGACTTCGACAGCTATGAAAAAATTATCTGATGAGCCCTTAAGGTAGAAATGGAGATAAGAAAATCTCTAGTGTATCATGGTAATAAGAAGCATAAGGTAGACTTCAATTATAGAAGTCTGATAGATAAATCAAATGGTGCAAAAAAAATGCATCACCCCACTTGCCAATGGTGTGGAAAGAAGCACCCTAGAAATTGCCTAAAGGGGATGAGGAAATGCTTTAGGTGTTGAAGTGAAAGGAACATAGCCATCAAATGCCGACAAGAAAAAACCGCAGATGCAACAGAGGAGATGAATGCTATATTCAAACCTCAATGCATTGTTTATTGCTTCAACTGCAGAGAACCGGGGCACCATGAAAATCAGTGCCCTAAGCCAAGAATATTTGGAGGAAACCAACAACCTCCAAGGTAGCAAGGATGGGTTTTTTCCATCAATAACTCTGAAGTGAACCTCAAAAACAAAGTAGGGACAAATACGGCAGTTATTCATTCAAGAATAGTAAACATAATTTTTATTCTGGTTCTATGCATTCTTTTTTATCTAAAAACGTTAGTAGAAAAATCCCAACACCACCACAAATCATAGAAGCAAAGATGTCGGTGAGTACGACATATGGGGAAATCATTTCATCCCATTAATATAACTCCTCCCCTATCATAATATTTGGATTGAACTTCCCAGAAAACCTCTTCATACTCCCTCTGGTAGAATTTGATGGAATTCATGGCATGGATTGACTTTCCCTATATATAGCCAACATAAATTGTTGTGAGAGGGAAATCACTCTTCGTATAGATAATCGACCCCTAATTCTATAAAAGTTCAAGGAGAAAGATGAATTTTCCTTAGCACCATCATCTCAAGAATGGATATTATTGCCTTACGAGCATGCATATCCGGCTCAAGTGATTGAGTCTATGGAGGCAACCATCCTTGAAGACATCCCTATTGTGAAAGAATTCACTGAAGTGTTTCCCGAGGAATTGTCTGGTCTTCCTCCTATAAGAGATGTTGAATTATCAATAGAACTTATACCCGGTGCATTTTCAATATCCAAAAATCTGTATAGAATGGCTATTGTGGAGCTTAAGGAGATGAAGAAACAACTACAGGAGAATTTTGATAAAGTGTTTATACGCCCATGTTCTTCAACATGGGGTGCTCTTGTCCCCTTCGTCAAGAACAAGGATGGGTCTATTTTCCATTGCATTGATTATCGTGAGCTCAACAAAATCATGGTAAAGAACAAGTATCCTCTTCCTCAAATTGATTACTTGTTCGATCAGCTACATGGAGCACAATACTTCTCCAAGGGGGATTTACGGTTGGGATATTATCAAGTAAGGGTGAATAAGGAAGATATCCCCAAGACTAATTTTTATACAAGATATGGGCACAATAAATTCATAGTAATGCCTTTCGGACTCACTAATTCTCTAGAAATATTTATGGAATTGATGAATAGTGTCTTTAGAGATTACCTTGACAAATTTGTGTTAGTTTTTATTGATGATATTCTAATATACTCTAAAACCAAGGAGGAGTATGAGGAGCACCTAATAACTATACTAGAGACCTTGTGAAAAGATAAGCTCTATGAAAAGTATAGAAAGTGTGAGTTCTGGTTGAATGAGGTCTCATTATTGTGTCATATCATCATAAGAAATTGGATATTTGTGAATCCCTCCAAGAAAACTGCAATTAAGGGTTGGCTAAGGCCAATATCGGTAACAGATATCTGTAGATTCTTGGGATTAGCTGGATATTATTGCCGATTTTGAGAAATTTCTCAGAGTTTTCCAACCCTCTTACCAAGCTAACATGGATGGGAGAAAGGATTTCTTGCAGTGATGAATGTGAAGATAGCTTCAAGGAGTTGAAAAAGAGGATTATCACTGTGCATGTGCTCACTTTACCCACAAGTGGAGAATGTTTTGTGGTAATTAGTGATGCTTAGAAGATTGGAAAGGGTTTTGTGTTGATGTAGAATGATAATGTGATAGGATATGCCTCAAGGTATCCAAAAATATATGAGTAAAACTATCCCACTAGTGATCTGGAGTTGGCGGTTGTGATCTTCACATTGAGAATCTAATGGCATTATCTCTATGAGGAGAAGTTTGAGATATATAATAATCACAAGAGCCTAAAATATATATTCCCACAAAAAGATATTAATATGCACCAATAAATATGGATAAAACTCTTCAATAATTATGATTACTTGATCCACTACCACCTCGGGAAAGCGAACAATGTGGCAGATTCTCTAAGTAGAAAGGATCTTGCATCATTATCAATGACGAGAATTGAAAATGATCCAATATTTATAGATTTGTATAGGATAGACATGGGAATAATTAAGAGAGAAACACCATCAATCCTTTCTCAAATGATTGACCAACCATCCCTCATGGAGAAAATAAAGGATGATCAAGAAAGGATGTGAAAATTCTGAAAAGGGTGGAAGCTATCAGAAATGGGAAATCCTCAGAGTTCGTGGTTAATAAGGATGGAATTGTGAGATTTGGGACACAATTATGTGTACCATACGATCCAAAGATAAAGAAGGGGATTCTGAATAAATCACATAAATCAACCTTCTCTATTCACATGGAGAGCACAAAGATGTTTCGAGATCTCCACGAAAACTTTTGGTGGGACAATATGAAAAGGGAGATTGCTGAATATACATCAAAGTACCTCATATGTCCATAAGTGAAGGCTAAGAGGAAAAATTATAATGGGATGATGCAACCACTACCCATACCAACATCGAAGTGGGACAACATTACCATGGACTTTGTCACTGGACTTCCAAGGACATCCAGAGGAAATAATGTTGTATCGGTCATTGTGGATCTTCTTATAAATAATGATAAATTTATCGTGATTCAAGAGAATTTCTAATTGGATCAACTTTCATGGATTTACATCAAAGAAGTGGTAAAGATTCATTGAGTACCACTATCTATTGTGTTCGATTGTGATCTGAGATTCACCAAGAAGTTCTGGAAAAGTCTCCAAAATTATCTAAGCCCTGAATTGAACTCCAGTATGACCTATCATCCTCAAATAGATGGACAATATAAGCGAACAATTTAGACACTGGAATATATGTTAAGATCATGTTATATAGACTTCCAAAGATGATGTGACCAACATCTTCCACTTGTTGAATACTCATACTATAACAGTTTCCACTCGAGCATCAGAATGGCACTATATGAAGCCCTTTATGGGAAAAGGTTCAGAACACCAATGAGTTAGGATGAAGTTGGTGAGTGTAAGTTACTAGGACCTGAAATGGTCGATGAAATGGTGGATAAGGTGAAAACTATTGAACAACATATCAAGGCATCCCCAAGTCGACCGAAGGGTTATACAGATAACCGTCGGCGAGACCTTGAGTTCAAATTTGGAGACATTGTATTTCTATGCATATTTCCATGGAATAAGTTCATGAGGTTTTGAAATAAAGGGATGTGAAGTCCTTGTTACATCGTCCCCTTTTGGATTCTTGATCATGTTAGGGTTGTGGCCTATCGACTAGCACTTCCACCTACCATGCCAAAGTACACGATGTCTTTCATGTATCCCTCTAAAGGAAGTAAAAACCAGACCCTTCAAATGTACTCTCTTCAGAGGTAGTACAGTTATAGGATGATCTTTATTATGAGGATCAACCAATGAAGATCTTATATCAAAGATAAAAAGTTCTATGAAATAAGACAATACCCATTGTCAAGGTGTTGTGGTGAAACCACAAGTTTGAAGAAGTGACGTGGGAATCATAGGAAGTGATGAAGTAGAGTTTCCCACATCATTTTTAGTGAGGGAAATGGAAATTTTGAGGGAAAAATTTCTTAAGGGGGGAAGACTGTAATGACCCAAACTTTTATCAATAAAAATTCCTATTGATCTAATTTAATGACTTACTATGAAAAATGGTTATATAAAATATGAACCTTCATGGTTTTATCTTTTTGGATTTAAAAATACCATTAAATAATTGTTACTGTTTATAATATAGTCGTTGAACATTGATATTATGATCTGTATTAATATAGTGCTTTAGAAAATCCAATTTACTCAGACAAGGGAAGTGATAGCCTCATCCAGTAGACATTACTCATACGAATCCCATTTGTCAGATCTCAGAAAGGAGTTGGTGTCATTGGGATTCTCTCTTGAACAATCCCAAGATGAGCTTCAACATGTTAATATTGAACGGAACCACCTACAGGAGAAGTGGAAGTTGATAGAGATCACCACTCGAGCGATGTCATCTGAGCCACCTCAGGAATCTGTCACCATCACACACCATACTCTACAGTCTTACGTGGGTATTATAATGGGTTATGTAACCGTACCTTAACACTATCATTATGTGCATTATTTTTGTATATAATAAATAATATACATTAATTTTATATTTTTTACATTGTAAATAGTTTTTAAAGAACAAATAGTATTTTTAATTAATATTCAACTAAGAAATATATTTTGATAAATTAATGGATTTTGGAAATAGATAATATTTTAATAAAATATTATTATTACTAAATTACTTTTTATTATATTAAAATGATCATATTATATTTATGAATACAATTGTAATAATTATTAAGGTTACCACCAAATATTTTTATGATTCTATTAAAATAAATAAAGGGCTGAAAATCCTACAAGAGAAATTACGGAGGTCTGTAGAAATGAATTCCAATAGCATAGGCCTTAACAAAGTGCATTCCCCTAGGGGGGAAAGATCCCTGATGAGAAAAAATAAGAAACCGGTCATGCTGAGAAGCAATAGATGTTAGGAAGTCTGCCACCGCATTCCCCTCTCTCCAGGTATGAAGAATAGATGTATGATCATCCAGTATATTCCAATGGTGATTTTTTAAATTTTTTTTGAAATAGCCGAATTTTTGGGTAAAAAAATATTTACCGTTTAAATATATAATGTGTTTTATAACCTCATAATGACCCAATAGTGTTGTAATAAAATACTATAAACATTATGTTCATCCAATATATTTTTAACATTAAAATAATGTTATTTTTTGTTTTTTTACAATGCTTTACTGGACCCTCCAGGACTTATAAAGCATTTTGGATTTTTAAATTGATTTCCTTGAGAGTGTGACACACGTCCACATAAAAAACCCTATTATTTTAAGAAGTTCGGCCTTTGACCTTATAAACTATTGTTTTCCACTCCCATTTGTCAAAATCCGTGGGCAAAACATGTGGGATAGTTTGTGTTTTGGATTTATTTAATGTGTGGTGTCCCAAACCTAAAAAATAAATAATTACCTCTCATTTCCTATATAAAACCACTCAAGATCCAAATTCAACTTCACTCAAATACATTTGAGTTCGTCCATCCTCTGAACTACTATATCTAGAATCATCCCTAGGAACCCCAAGCTATCAAAAAACCTCTCTGAAGCCTCTCCCAGGCCTTTAGGATCACACTTTAAAGTAAGAGATTCTTTCATTTCCCATTTGTTTCCCTCGGAATCCAGGGATGACCGCCTTGATGGGAGGTTCAAACATTCCAATCAGTTTCTAACAGGTTCGTTCGTAGAACCGGAAACATCCAATGATTCCACATCCATTCGGACCTACTTTCCAAAGGTAGGTGCTCATTAGTTTGTGGACTGATAAGGCTTAGGAATTTTCATTGGACGAGAGGATGGGAGGTCGGACTCATCACACCTTTTTTAGGGGAATTATTGTCTACTCCAGGACTCTCTTTATATATTTAAGTTATGTTCGTGAATCCTTCTTACATTACCAAGTATAAAATGAGCTTTCCTTCATATCTAACAATCAATGATTAAATATGTAAGAAATTTAGATAATCTTTTGTATGTATTCGAGGTTCTTCATCGATAGAGAATCATCTGTATTTATTAGAGATTCTTGGTCAATGGTACCTTTTGACACATTTATACAGAATTCTCTTGGTCATTATGATGACCATGCTGGTTTTAAAGCCACTCAGTGGGGCACTTGAAGTTTATTGTCATTCAGAAGGACATGGATTATTTTAGATTTGGGATCGAACCAGTAGACTGGCTACCTATGTATCCTTTGGTTAGAAAAGGAATCAGAACCCATGTATTTTAAGTAAGGGAGTAGGATGTTTATGATTTATGGCTCAAAGAAGGATGTCACAATTACTTTTACACTCTAAGCTCGCGTGAGTCATGATCGGTGTGAGAAACAAGAGGTATTGGTAAAAATTAGAGAATTGTGCCATGAAAGATGCAATCATATGAAATAATGTGGGGCTTATGTATGTATGACTGCCCAGATAAATGAAGGTTAGGATTTAATTTAGGGAAGAAATCCAGGAACAGGGTCCATAAAGGAATATGTGCTTCATAAAGATTTTGAATACTCTAACTAGGGTATTACTCCTGCAAAGGAGGCCCAAATTAGGAGAAGACTTATGATTGGGTTTTACTCCTGAAAAGGAATCCTAGATCAAATGTAAATTAGGACTAGTTAAGAGAAATTAAGACTGTGGCTTATTCCTGAATAGGAGGTCCATGTTAAGAGATTTGAAAAATTAAGGGACTTAGGGTTTACTATTGAATAGGATGCCCATATTTGAGATTGGGGATTACTTCTAAAAAGGAGGGCCAGGTTAAGGGAATTAAGGTTTGGGGCTTACTCTTGAGGAGGATGCCCAAATTAGGGGACTGAGGCTTACTCCTATGGAGGATGCCCATATTTGAGAACTTTAAGAATTGGAGCTTACTTTTAAGAAGGATTCCCAAATTAGAGGACTTATGACTGGGGATTATTCCTGAAAAGGAGACCTAGGTTAAGGATTATTTCACCTTAAAGGATGAGGTTGAATGAATGAAATCTCAATCTTTAGTGACATAAAGATGTGTAAATCACTAGGTTTTGAGAGATATTCCACAAAATTCCTTTCATATAAGGATGTAAAATCAAGAAATCATGCCATAAATGGATTTGAAGAGTGTCTTGAAGACATAATCTTGAATAGGAAATGTGGAATGTCTTAAGAGGGGTGAAATGGGAAAGAAGGGCACCCAAAAAGGCAGGGGCACGCAACTCCTGGCAGGCGCGCAGGTACTGTGTGGGTGCGCAAGTCATGGTCATGCAGGTATGCCTACGTGACACATGGTGTACTTGTGCGACGGTTAACCAGCAGGGTAATACTTGAGTGACTCTTGATTAAAGCCTTTAGAATCCTCTTGAGGTTCTTCCAGAAAAGGGGCGCGCAAGTGTGGCCTCTTCCCCTAAGGGCTGGCCACTCAGGCGCGTAAGTGTTAATGAGTTTCAACACTTAGTCCTTCCTTCCCCTCTTTAGATCTTCAGTTCTAGGTAAGAAATTACCTTAGAAGTGTTTAAGAAGCTCTGAGAAGAGACTACAGTGCTGGGAGCTCAAATATGAGTTTCTGGAAAAAAATCCTGTTAAAAATGGGGGGCCCACAGGGTCTATTTATAGGCAGAAGAAGACCCCGGGCGATTATCAATTAGGTCGCGCAAGTCACATGCACGACCACAACGCTTCGCGCAAGTTTACTTGCACGACAGTAATAGAACTTGTGCGACACATGTGATTTTGATCCCTTGTTCATGCCTTTTTTGATTTTGGATATTTTCTTCAAAGGATGGATCGATTTGTGCTAAGTCATTTCCCTTTACATTCCTTTGGACTCTGTGCTGAAAAAGGAGTGTTAATACCATTTTATCCAAGTTTCTTAATATTGTTATGCCCTTTTATTTTAAATTAAAAATGGTGGGGTATTATTTATCATCCCCCATACTTTTCTCCGTAATTTTGAATGACGAGATACCCCTTTATCTCTCATTAATTCCTGTCAAACACACCTATTACCATGCTGAAATTCCGTAAGGTATTTCTCTCTCCTCATTTACATTATAGTAATTATTTTGTATTAAAAATATAAATTCCATTACATATGTTGGGACATGTATCTATAAGACCCCCTTAATATCAATTTAATGTAAATTGGATGAGACGCCCCTTCCACTCTCATCAACCATTTTTATGAACTCTTACGTCATGCCGCTATTCTGTTGAAATTGCACCACGATTTTTCTAGCCAAATTCATTGTGTAGTGAAGACCATGAAAATTTATCTATCAAGGGTATTCACCTTTGTGATCATTTACTTATTGATAATAGAGTTTCATGTATTAATTCCACATTCATTTACCATGGAATAAATGATGATGCTTTACGAATCCATGTATTATGATTCATGTGGAACACTTATGCATGAACTGAAATGTTTAAGAAGGGTGTGCCCAGATAGCGCTCCAATTAATTGGGTAAAGTTTATTATCATGATACATCAAGTGCAATGAGGTTTTACTCATGATTATTCAATTGAAATGAGGTTTCAATCATGCTCCATATGAAATGAGCCATAGGTCATGCTAATACCATGTAAAGTGTTGTTGCCACATTTCCATGTTATCATGCCTTTATGTTCATGTTTCTTTTATGATTCATTTATATTATTATTTCCTAACATGTATTGTATTCTTCATGTTACGCCCTGTTTACTCCCTTAATGGACTTCATAGCTCACCCTTTTCTTATGAATTTCTTTAGGTTACCCCATGCAATGCTAAGTACGAGGGAATGTATTGGTCATCTAAAGGAAGTTTTCAAGAAAGATGTTGCTTTTCATGTTTTAATTCATTATGTAATTTTCCTAAGCCCCAAAGACACTATGAATCTTAATCTTCATTGTTGTTTCAAATGAATATTTTATTTAATAATTCATGTTTATGTGTGTAATAAAGAGAAGGGTTGTTATAGTTAGTATGAGAGGATTGGTTTAGTTATTTTTGGGATTAATATTTGAAATCCTTAGTAAATCCATAGAGATAAGAATAATTATAATAAAAACATCCATAAATTTTGGTTAGTATTGATTAAGTGTTTTATCTATAAAATATATACATGTTTAGATACGACTAGGTAGAGGTGGCTCTGGAACAGATGTACCTAGGAGTAAAAACTCTAACAAGGAGTTTCTAGCTTGACCTGAGGTATCCTAATTCACGAAAATAGGACTTGCTGCACTCTTGGTTAAGACACTCTCATGGGATATGCTTTGGTAAATTCACAAGCCTGTATGAACCTTTGTTAAGTGAATAAAAAATGCCCCTAATAATAAATATAGGTAAGTAAATCATGGATAACATAGATTAAAGCCTACAGATTCATAAGTTATGAAAATAAAAGTTATTTACATGTCATCTATTTTGTTATTTGGTTTACCATTAATATGTTACCCCTAAATTTCCTTTTATTCCAGATAATGGCATGTAATACGAGGACTCAGGCTAACAACTAATGTGAAGATCAATCTGATGACTATTCTAATTAGATGCTCAATCCTATGGGAGAAGGAACAACAAACATTGTCATGATACTCTCTCAGTTAACTCAACATTTTAATAGAAACATAGGTCAAAAGGAAAATTCAACCCCCCCCCCCCCCCCAAGAAAGAACAAGTAGATTTAGAGAGCTTTGTGAGACAAAGTCCTCCAACTTTTAATGGAACATCTGATCCCTCAATCATCAAACAATGGATCAACTCCATTGAAAAGATCTTCTCCATACTTTAATGTTTTGAACAAGAGAAGGTTCTTCTAGATACTAATTGTATGGAGGGTGAATCTGATCAATGGTGGAATCAATAAAAAATACGAATCCTGAGGAGGATATCGGGGTGTTGGAATTGAAGGATTTTCAGAATAGGTTTTTCGATGAATATTTTCCATACACCATCCAACTAAATATGAAATGGGTCTATCTTTCCTTTAATAAAAAAGATGAAGAATACATCAGAGCATATGAGGAAAAAAAACAAGTCTTGCACAATACGCCTTCTACTTGGTCATTACCCCTGAATATTAGGTTAACCACTTCTTTGGTGATCTAAAACCTAGCCAGTGAAAATCCTTAGCGATCTGTGACTTCGACAGCTATGAGAAAATTGTCTAATCTACCCTCCAGGTCGAAATAGAGATTAGAGAATATCAGGGGTATCATGGGTATAAGAATCGTTTGGTGGAATTCAATTCTGGCTGTCTGATGGAGAAATACAATTATGATAAGAAACTCTATCACCCCACTTCCATAGGTGTGGAAAGAAGCACCATGGAAATTGCCTAAAGAGGGTGAGAAAATGCTTTAGGTATTGAAGATAAGGGAATCTAACAATTAACTACTAACGAGAAAAACCCATGGATGCAATAGATGAGAGGAACACTCCATTCGAACCTCAACCCATTGTTCATTGCTTCAACTCCAATGAACCAGGGCACCTTGCAAATTAGTTCCCTAAGCCAAGGTTTTTCGGAGGCAACCAATAACCTCCAAGGTAGCAAGTATGGGCTTTTTATATCACTACCTCTGAAGTGAACCCCAACAACGAAGTGGTGACAGGTACACTATTTATTCATTACAGAATAGAAAACCTGCTTTTTTATTCTAGTTCAATGCATTCTATTGTATCCCAAATGTTTAGTAGAACAATCCCAACACTACCACAAATCATGGAAGTAAAGATGTTGGTGAGTACAGTAAATGGGAAATCATTGAATCCCATGAATATAACTCCTCCCCTATCATAATTTTTGGATTGAACTTCCCGAAAAACCTTGTCATACTAACTCTATGGGAATTTTATGCCATTCATGGCATAGATTGGCTTTCCCTATATAGAGATGACATAAATTTACATGAGAGGGAAATCACTCAACATACAGAGAATAAACCCCCAATTATATACAAGTGCAAGGAGTAAGATGAGACTTCTTTATCACCATCATCTCAAACATGGATATTACTGCAATATGAGCATGCGTATTTGGCTCCGATGATTGAGTCAAAGGAGGAATTCATCCTTGAAGACATGCCTATTGTAAGGGAATTCAATAAAGGGTTTCCCGATGAATAGTCAGGTCTTCCTCCTAGAAGTGATTTTTAACTCTCCATTGACCTTATACCTGGGGCATTGCCAATATCCAAAAATCCATGTAGAATGGTTTTTTTGGATGTTGAGGAGATGAAGAGACAACTATAGGAGAATCTGGATAAAGGTTTTATATGCCCAAGTGCTTCACCAAGGGGTGATCTAGTCCTCTCCTTCAATAATAAGGATGGGACAATGTGCCTTTGCATTGATTATCATGAGCTCAACAAAATCTTGATAAAGAACAATTTTCCTCTTCCTAGAATTGATGAATTTTTTGATTAGCTGCCTATAGAAGAATACTTATCTAAGGGTGGATTTGCAATCAGGATATTATCAAGTAAGGGTGAAGAAGGAAGATAACCCCAAGATTGCTTTTCTTACAAGATTTTGGAACTATACATTCATAGTAATGACTTTAGAACTCCCTAATTCTTCAGTAATCATTATGAAATTGATGAATAGAGTCTTTGGATATTCCATCAAAAAATTTGTGGAAGTCTTTATAGATTATATTCTAAAATACTCCAAAACCAAGGAGGAGCGTGAGGAGCACCTAAGTACTGTACTAGAGACCTTGTGAAAGGAGAAGCTCTGTGTAAATTAAAACAGGTGTGAGTTCTGGTTGAAGGAGGTCCCATTATTGGGTCATATCATCTCAAGCAATTGGATATCTCTAGATCCATCCAAGACAATTGCAATTGAGGGGTGGATGAGGCCAACATAAATGATGGATATCCATAGCTTCTTGGGGTTAGCTGGATATTATCACCAATTTGTGAGAAATTTATCATGGTTGTCCAACCCTCTTACCAATATAACTTAGAAGAGAGTAGGGTTTTCTTGGAGTGATGAATTTAAAAAGAGATTTAAGGAGTTGAAAAAAGGCTTATCATTTCACCCGTTCTCACTTTACCCACAAGTGGAGAAATTTTTGTGGTATTCAGTGATTCTTCAAAAAAGGTCCTGGGTTGTGTTATGGTGAATAATGATAAATTGTTAGCCTACGCCTCAAGGAATATAAAAATCCATGAGAAAAACTATCCCACACATGATCTAGAGTTGGTGTTTGTGATCTTCACGTTGAAAATCTGGCAGCATTATCTCCATGGGGAGAATGGTCTGATCACAAGAGCCTCAAATATATATTCACACAAAAAAAGATTAATATATGCCAACGAAGATGGATAGAACTCCTCAAGGATTATGAATTTTCGATCCATTACCACCCTAATAAAGGGAACAAGGAGGCAGATGCTCTAAGTAGAAAGGATTCAGCATCATTATTAATGATACGAATTTAAAAGGATCGAATCTTCCTATATTTTCATAGGATGCACATGGGAATCATTAAGGGAGGAATATCACCAATAATTTCTCAAATTATTGCACAAAAATACCTCATGGATAAAATAAAGGATGCTCAAGGAAAGGATTTGGAAATTCTGAAAAGGCTGGAAGCTATCAAAAATGGGAAATCCTCAGAGTTCATGGTTGAGAAGGATGGAATTGGGGGATTTGGGACACGCTTATGTGTACCATTATATCTAGAGATAAAGAAGTAGCTTTTGAATGACACATCAAAGTAAACCTTCTCTATTCACCTGGTGAGCACAAAGATGAATCAAGATCTCCAAAAAAAACTTTTGATGGGACAATATGAAAAGGTAGATTGCTTAATATACATCAAAGTGTCGGGTATGGTCTCCAGTGAAGGTTGAGAGGAAAAACTATAAGGGGATGATGAAACCACTACCCATACCAACATGGATGTGGGACAACATTACCACAGACTTTGTCATTAGACTTCAAAGGACATATATAGGAAGCAATGCTATATGGGTTGTTGTGGATCATCTTATGAAGACATATCACCTTATCGCGATTCGAGAGGACTTATTATTGTATCAAATTGCATGGATTTACATCAAATAAGTGGTAAGGATACATGGAGTACCACTCTCTATTGTATCTGATCACGATATGAGATTCACCTAGATGTTATAAAAGATTCTACACCATGCTCTAAGAACTGAATTAAACGTTAGTATGACCTATCATCCTAAAAATAATGGCCAATATGAGTGAACTATTAAAACAATGGAACATATGTTAAGATCATGTTCTATGGACTTCAAAGGAGGATGGAACCAACATCTTCCACAGTTTGAATCCTCCTACAATAAGATTTTCCACTTGAGCATCCGAATGGAAACACATGAATCCCTTTATGGGAAAAGGTACAGAACAACTGTGTGATGGGATGAAGTCAGTGACCATATGCTTCTAGGACCTGAAATTGTCGAAGAAATGGTAGAGAAGGTGAAAACAATTCAGCAGTATATCAAGGTAGCCCAAAGTCGTGAGAAGAGTTATGCAGACAACCATTGGCAAGACCTTGAGATCAAATATGGATACATGATATTTCTATGCATATCTCTGTTGAAGAAGTTCATGAGCTTTGGAGAGAAAGGGAAGTTAATTCCTGGTTACACCGGTCCCTTCGGGATTCTTGATCGTGTTGGGGTTGTGGCCTATCGATTAGAAATTCCACCTACCATGGCCAAAGTACATGATGTACATCATGTATCCCACTTAAGTAAGTACATACCAGACCCTTAACTTGTACTCTCTTCCAAGGTAGTACAATTTGAGGATGATCTTTCTCACAAGGAACCACCAATGAAGATTAATATCGTAGTGAAAAACTTCTATGAAATAAGACAATACCACCCATCAAGGTGTTGTGGAGAAACCAAAAGTTTGAAGAAGTGATGTGGGAATTATATGAAGTGATAAAGTAGAGTTACCCACATATTTTTTAGTGTGGGAAAAGGAAATTTCAAGGGTGAAAATTTTTAAGGGGGGGAGATAATATCGACCCAAACCTTTATCAATGAAAATTTCACTTGATCAAATTAAATGTCTTATTATGAAAAATGGTTATATAAAATATTCACTTACTTGATTTTATGTTTTTTGGATTTCACAAAATCATAGTGGAAGTTGATAGAGATCACCTCCCAAGCAATGATATCTGAGACACCCCAGGTGTCTGTCACCATCGCACACCTTACCCTTTAGTCTTATTGGAGTGTTATAAGGGGTTATGTACCAAGACCTTATAACTATGATTATGTGAATTATTTTTGTATATAATAAAGGATATAAATTCATTTTATTATTGTTACTTTTTAAATAGTTTTAAAGCACAAATACTATTTTTAGTTAACATTCAACTAAGAAATATATTCAGATAAATTAATGGATTTTTGAATTAAATAATATTTTAATAAAATATTATTACTATTAAATTACTTTTTATTAAGTATAAATGATCGTATAATTTTTATGAACACAATTTAAATTTAGATTAATGCTTGAAAGCTGTTTTTGTCAAAACCTATGAATTTTCGATAAATGTCAGATTTTATTTTAAAAATAAAAATTCAAATATTTAGAAAAGTGTTTTGATAAAATGAATTTTTTTGGGAATTAAGACATTGAAATTATCTAATGGTGAATATTTCATAATTTTCTAAGATAGCCGAATTTTTGGGTAAAGAATTAAGTACATTTTAAAAATATAATGTGTTTTATGACATCATAATGACCCAATAGTGATGTAATAAAATACTATAAACATTATGTTCTGGAAATATATGTTTTACCATTAAAATAATGTGATTTTATGTTTTTTTATTTATTTTAAAATGATTTAGTGGACCCTCAATGACTTATAAAACATTTTAGCTTTATAAATTGATTTCTTTGAAAGAGTGACTCACCTCCATATAAGAAACCCTGTTATTTTAAGAAGTTCATCCATTGGACTTAAAAAATATTTTCCTCTCCCATTTGTAAAAAAATAATTGGAAAAACCCTTCGACTTGTTTGTGGTTTTGATTAGTTTAACGTGTGGTGTCCCAAACAGAAATAATAAAGAATTCCCTCTCATTTCCTACATAAACCCACCCAATATCCCACTTCCTCTTCACTAAAAGCCTTTGGAGTTCGTCCAACCTCAACCCTCCTCTCTCTCAAATCCTCACAAGGTGACCCAAGTTCCCAAGAATCCTCTTCCAAGCCTTTGGGATCACAATTCCAAGTAAGGGATTCCATCCATTCTCATTTTATCCAATTTTCTTAATATTGTTATGCTCTTTTATTTTCAATTATAAATTTTGGGGTATGATTTCTCACTTCACCCATACTTCCCTCCTTATTTTTGAATGATGAGATTCCAATTTCCCTCTCATTAACTCCTCCCAAGTACACCTGTTACCATGCTGAAATTCCGTAAGGGGTTTCTCTCTCCTCATTTACATTAAAGAAATTATTTTTTATTAAAAATATAAATTCCATTAAATATGTTGGTACATGTATCTATATGACCCCCTTACTGTACATTTCATGTAAATATGATGATACACCCATTTTACTATCATTAACCATTTTTAGGAACTCTTATGTCACGCAGTTATGCTGCCGAAATTGCACTTTGATTTTCCAAGCCAAATTCATTGTGTAGTGAGTACCATGCCCATTTATCTATCAGAGGTATTCACCTCTTTGAACATTTACTTATTGATTATAGTCTTTTATTTATGAATTCCACATTTCTTTACCGTGGAATAAATGATTATATTTTACGAATCCACGTTATATGATCCATGTGTCCAACTTATGCATGGAAATAAATTCTTAACAAGGGTGCGCCCTGATATCACTCCAATGCATTGGGTAAATTTTAGTATCAAGATAAGTCATGTGAATTGAGGTTTTACTCATTTTAATTCAAGTGCAATGTGTTTTTACTCATGCTCCATGTGCAATGAGACTTGGCTCATACTAATACCATGTTAAGTGTTGTTGCCACATTTTCATGTTATCATGGCTTTATGTTCATGTTTCTTTTATGTTCTATTGATATTCCCATTTCCTAACATGTATTGTATTCCTCATGTTATGCCTTTTTTCTCCCTTACTGGGCTTTATATATCACCCTTTTCTTATGCATGTCCTCAGGTTACCCCATGAAATGCTAGGTACAAGGGAATGTAGTGGTCATGTAAAGGATGTTTTCAATAAAGATGTCATGTTTCATTTTTTAATTAATTATGTAATTTTCCTAAACCCCAAATAAAATAGACCTCTAGATATTCTATGTTGTTTCAAGTGAAAATTTTATGTAATAAATCATGTCAAAGTGGGCAATAAAGAGCAGGGTTCTTATACTATATGGATTTCACGAAACCGCAAGAATATTAACATGGCATAAAGATACAAGAATAAAATATGGGAACATATATCTTCTAGTAGAATCTCCTAAATGTAAGAAAATTGATTACAAGTTTCCTAAATTTGTATATGAGTTGCAAAAAGTTTGTCTTGCGTTCTCTATAAATGGAATAAATCCTTTTAGAGTACATAGTAGTACTAAATGTACATGGCATGCCATGTTGGTAAATTATAACTTTCCTCCATGGTTATGCATTAATCACAAATACATTATGTTATATCAATATATAAATGGACCAAAAGACCCTGGTAATGATATTGATGATTATTTGGTTCCATTGATCAATGATTTGAAATTGATGTGCGATATAGGTATTACTATGTATAATGCTCTTTGAAGTGAACAATTCATATTGAGAGTCATGTCATATATAAGGATAAATGACTTACCCTCTTATAGAAATTTATTAGGATATATCATTAATGGAATATTGGGGTGTCCCATTTGTGAAAAAAACATACTCAGTTTAATTGAAACAGTCCTCGAAGATAGTGTTTTTTAAAAATCAGAAATTTTTACCTCGACGACATAAATATTGATCCTAGATGAAAACATTTGATGGGAATATCAAATAAAGTACAACACCATCTCCAATAAAGGGTGATCAAATATACAAAAAATTAATCAATATTGACACTATTTTTGGTTTACTATTTCAAAAAAATCTTAAATAAATCGGGTTAAAAGAAGAGATCAATTTTCCATGAATTTTCGTATTGGAATTTTTTGGAAGTCATATATTTTCATGATGTCATGAATGTTGGAAAAAATGTATTTTATAGTGATATTGGAACGTTACTAAATGTTCTGGAAAAATGAAATATGGAATCAATGATAGTTTGGACTTGATTAAAATGGGGATAAGTGAAGAGTTGGCACCGGTGAAGGGTAAAAGACAAAATTTTCTCCCTTTAGTAGCTTAAACTCTATCCAGATAGAAAAATTGAAAATTTTCCTTTTTCTTATAAGTGTAATAGTTCCATAGGGGTATTCATTAAATATCAAGAATGTTGTGTCAATGACTAATTTGAAGTTTCAAGGACTAAAATCACACAACAGTCATATAAGAGATATTGTTACAGTTTCCTTGAAAGATTGGTAGCAAGAATATCATTAAATATTAAATAATAGTGAACATATTGATCTATACATTGAATGCCACAAATAAATTCTTAGATATTTTAATCCATCAAGGGATGAAGTATTGATATCAAATAAAAATAATAAATGGTTTATATGATGGTTTAGAGAACAAATGTTTAATGAGTAACATGAAAATTCGAATTCAATAGCCCAATGACATTAATGGTTGGACAGACGACCGAATGATAATGTTATATCTTTCACTGGGTTTGTAATTAATGGTTCCACATTCTATAAAAAAGAACAATACGACTTTATAATTATGAAAAACTATGTCGTTACGTTGTCACTGAAGCGGTGCACATATCTGGTTCCAAGGATATGAATCCAATTTATGCAAATATTTCATATATTGGCATTATCGAACAGATATATGAGTTGGATTATACAAAATTTCAAGTGCCCATTTTCCTTTTCAAATGGGATGAAAATATCAATGGAGTGAAAGTTGGTGAAATGGGATTCATGAAAGTGATTTTATGTTTGGAAGGGGAAAAATATGAGTTGTTCATAATGGCATCATAGCCAGTAAAAGTATTTTATGTCTCCGATCTAACAAATAAGAATTGGTCAATTGTCCTCTTAGAGACTAAAAAATGTTGAGTCAGATTAAAATTCAATCAAGGATAACCCTTTTATTAGGATATCACAATAAGTTAATTTCAGTCCCAATATCAGCAATGTCTTATACGTTAAATGGGACCAGAAAGATGGTATTTTGATTCTCAATAGAAAAATTAAATCCTTTAAACCATTAAAAATATAGAGGTCTAAATGAGAATATAAAGGGTTTTTTAATATATTATGTTTTCTTCATAATATTATATGTTCTCTACTACATTAACATAATATAATTTAAATGTTTGACTAATCCTGCCGAAAATTTTAATGCACATGATGGAAAAAAACTATAACAAAAGAAACCCTTTGGAAAGATGTAAACGTGATTTTATGATATACTTTCTCAATTTTACTGAAAAATTATATAATGAAACAATGATTTCATTTTATTCATTCCTTAAAGAGTTAGTTTATTTTAGAATATTTCTTTCCATGTGCCAGTCCTTTACAGTAATAAAAACGACGCTGTCTCTGCCCAATCATAGAGGTAATATTGATTTTTTCATATTACAATAATTTTCCATGAAATTAATGTATTGTTTTTTTATTTATGTTTAATTTGTTTCTTTTTAGTATTACACGCATAATAAATGTTTTCTTATATATGTGGATTATTGAGTTCATGTTGGGGGGATCTATCCAACTTTCTTTCCTCTTCACCCTTAAAACATTTTCACCCCTATAGTGGTGCATCAATCACTTTTATTCAAGTTACCTCCACTAACTTTGTGGGAATAAGAGTGATGTTTCCTTTATTCAATCACAGAGGTAATTATAATGTTTTCACAGTAAAATAATTGTCCATGGAATTAATGTATTGTTTCATATTTATATTTAATTTATTTCTATTTTTATTACTCATATAATAAATGTTTTCTTATATATGTGGTTTCTTTTGTTCGATTTGGGGTGCTCTGTCAAAAATTCATGATTCTTATCAATTAAAACCATTTCACACCAATAGTAGTTCATTTATCACTTTCTTTCATGTTACCTCCACTACCTTTGTAGGAAGATCAATGACGCTGCCTCTACTCAATTATAGAGGTAATATTGATGTTTAAAAAGTAAAATAATTGTTCATATAGTTAATTAATTGTTTAATATTTATGTTTAATTTGTTAGTTTTTAGTATTACTCACATAATATTAGTTTTATTATACTTGTGGATTCTTTTTTTCGAGTTTGGGTGCTTTATCCGACTTTCATTCTTATTCTCCATTAAAACTTTTTTACTCTTACAATGGTGCATTTATTAATTTATTTCAATTTACCTTCACTAACTTTGTAGGAAGAGAAATGATGTTGCCTCTACTCAATTATAGAAAAAATCTTAATTTTTGTGTAGTAAAATCATTTTCCATAGAATTAATGTACTATTTCATATTTACGTTTAATTCATTTTTTTATTATTACTCACAAGATATTTTTTTCTTCTACATGCGGATTCTTTTTTTCATGTTGATGTGGTTTATTAAAAGTTTCTCATGTTGTGTCGTATGTTCAATAAATAAGGTCAACGGAAATTATGGTAACATTGATAGTTAGGATTGTTTGGAGACATTAGGATTTGTAGGAATTGGCCACACCTCAATCCAAGACAAAATTTGATTAATATGACTCAAAGAATTTCATTCTATTTTAAATTGAAATTAATTTTAGTATAAAATACAACTGACTCAATGTGCCTATTATGAGTTTATAATAAAAATTTTACTATAGAAAGTATTACTCACTGAAAACTAAGAAAACACGCTCAGTTTTTCGTGATTATTTATGGAATCGATTTATAAATAATTTTTGACATGTAGGAATTGGCCTCATTTCAAACCAATACACGATGTGATCCATATGAGTCAAAGTGTGTGTTTTAGGTTTGAAATGACATTTTAGTAAAAAAGACATGTGACATAATCAAAATTGAGAAAACAAATTTATATTCCTTTGAAACTTTAGTAAAATAATCTATAAGTTATTTGGAACATGTCTGAATTATCCACATCTCAATTAGATGAATGGTGTGACCAGAATCTAATTGTGTATTTATTTAGAATTTACATCAATTTTATTAAAAATATAACCTAAC
This sequence comes from Viscum album, assembly GCA_963277665.1. NCBI lineage: Eukaryota > Viridiplantae > Streptophyta > Magnoliopsida > Santalales > Viscaceae > Viscum > Viscum album. Next base: position 387,943,593 of record OY728147.1, on the reverse strand, counting down.
CTACTCAAACCTCAACAAACGCATTCACATTTTTTTGATACATTAGGAGAATGATCCAAATGTTATTTTAGGAAAGCATGAATCAGCCTCACATTAATCTAAAGCAATATGTGACTGATATAACTCCAAGTGCATGTTTGTATTTAAAATTGACATAAATTTTAGTAAAAAGGCCAACTAAACTACTAAAAAACCAAGAAAATGCATTAAATTTTTTTTAATAATTTTTTCAAACAATCCATATTTTATTTGGGATGTGTAGGAATTATCTGTACCTCAATCTGATACACGTCATGATCAGTATGAATCCATGTGCATCATTTTATATTAAACTAACAACAACTTTATTAAAATTGACACTTTATGTTTAGTTATTTCTTTATATTATTAGTAACATAAGAATTTATTCTTATAAAGGTGAACTATTTTTCTAGAGCATGGGTGGTTTGTTTGGTAATATAATGAGCCTGGTAAGGATGAAAAGGAACGTTGATGTTTTTAAATGTATGAAATAATTTTTATTTATATAATATTATGATCCAATGTTTGAAATTATCTGTAATATAGTTATTTATATTGTTTTTTTTGTTTTAAATTTAATTTCATTTAAATCATGTGGGTTTGTTTTTTTTGATATCTGGTGTTTTTTTGGTGAAGTGGTGTAATGCTACAACACACTACAGTATTTCCCTTTATCAACGGTTATAGAAGTACTGAGAAAAGAATATTTTATCAGTCCTCATAAAAGAGATGATAAACAATACTTTATTAGTGCTTCTAAAAGCTCTAATACAAAACCCTATATCTGTGATTTTATAAGTGCTGATAAATGTTTCCTTTAGCTTTTCTAAATTAAATAACTGATAAAGGTCCCATTTATCAATGATTTTTTAGAACTAATAAAGGACCCCATTATCAGTTCTTTTTCAGCACTTACAAAATATCATATCTTTTAACCTCACTCATGTAGTCACTCCTTTTCAAGGGCTGATAAAGGCCATTTCTAGTGCTATTAAAGGCCAGTTTTGTAGTAGTGATAATTGAACAGGTTCTAATAAAGTTATTTAACCATTAACATTCTATTTTAATTCATACATGATTTCTACTCATGAAGAGAAATATGAACACACCTGAAGGTGTGGCATAATCATAGGAATTTAAAGGAACCCACCTCAAGGGGTGGTTCGGGTTGAGGTGGGTGACCTACAACCTTGTCAAGGGAGAAACAGAATATAAAAACAAGTTTCAAAACATTTAATTTACCATATTAACCATTTTATAAGAAACTCTTGAAAGGTCCAACATGTGGCACTATGACATGAGAAATAAACATTGAGATGTTAAGGGAAAAGGTATAGAACACCTACCTTAGATGATTAAATGAATCATCATCCATTATCAACCTTTAAATTAGGATAAAATGGATGTAAACAAATAAATGTATGAATACCCTGAAAATAGATCATATTATCTTTCATATATTTAATATTCCACATTCATAGATAAATTAATAAAGAAATAAATAGGATTGTAGATATTTATAGTGGCTAACAATCACCAAAAATAACAAGAGACATAGATACCAGAAAGTGGAGGAGAGTCATAGCTTAGCTAGGAGGTCAAAGGGGATCTCAAACATGATTAAAAAGGTGATATGTGATTAAAGTAGAATAAATTAGGGGTTAATATTAAATGAAGGAAAGGGTAAAAGGATATTTCATCCACTTTAAAGGGCACACGTTTTGGATGAACAGTTGGTCAAACCATTCTCCAACTGTGCAACAACACTACCTTCATGTAACACCCCCATACATTGATAGGTGAATAGTTTGACAAACCATTTGAAACCCATGCATTCTCACTATCCAAAACCTTCACCCCATTGCATAGTTAGGCACAAAATTATGAAAACTTTGTGTAACCCATGTGTTTAATCTCTAAACCACATATACACCATTTTACACATTCATGCAGCCTCCCTCACATAGTTTATCAAAACAACATACCTTTTTACCTGAATACATGGTTTAGCTATATGATCACTACTAACCATGCACTAATGGTGCACCATATCCTGATTCTCCAAAAACTGAATCTCCAGGCTCTAAAAAAGCATTGGATTCTCTCAAAACCTTCTGTTAACTCTTAGCAAATTTTAAATAGATAAAAAATGGGTTTGATTAGTAATTCAACGAATTAATAACTATCTAAAAGAATATATCTTACAATATACCGTCCTTAAAACAACTCATCCATGGGATTCCCTTCTGATGGAGGTCAATCCGTATAAGAAAATAGTTTCATCCACTGAGAATTTATATTTTCATATCCTTCATTGGTTTCATCATATACAAGACTATTATTCCATATCACCCGTACTAGAGGAATTGAAACACCTTGGAGAGCCTTCATTAATTGATCAACAATACATAAAAGATAATTTAAAAAATAATCATCAGTTACAATTTCAATTTCCATAGGATTAAATTAATGAGATGATTCATAATGATAATGGTGTAGTTGAGCTACAAGGAAGACATTGTTTCTAGCCTGGTTCTTACGAGGAAAAATTATTTGATAAGATATTAGACTAAATCTTCTCATGTTCTCAAAAGGATCATCATAATGAGGTGATATCGTACCATATCTTCGAATTCATATATACCCCTTCTTTGGAAAATCATGAAATAAAACTGGATATACCACTAAACAACCCAAATTTTAGTGGTAAAATTTAGTATAAAACTTATGCCTAGATTTAGATGTAGTCATATTATTCCTGATAATATATTTGTACTCTGTTGTCTCCTGAACAATATAAGTTCATAGGATTAATGCCTCACCTACATAGAACTAGCATAGGGGTGAGAAGAATGTCCTACCCTATAAGGCCTCATAAGGATCCATATATATAGTTTCTTGGAAGCTATTTTTTTATTTAAACTAAGAAATAGAAAAAACCTCCAAAAATCACAAAAATCTAGTACACATTCATAGAACATTAACTCTAACACCTAAATTGTATGCTCGGACTGACTGTCGGTCTGTGGCTGATAAACTATACTCAACAGTACCTATGAGCCCAAATCCTTATGCAACCCTACCCAAATCATTCCATAAAATGTTCATATATTTCTAATATGATTTAACATGGATCTCTATCATTGAATATGATATCCCTAATGTATATCCTCTTTAGATCATCCATTGAAAAGGTCTCTGGAATAGGTACGAAATATGTCACATTCATTGTCCTATAAATGATCACCAATACTAAGTCACAGTGTCAAGGTAACCTAGGTAATACCTTTATGAAATACATAGTGATTTCATCCCATTTCCACATAGGACCACGTAATAGCGGTAAAAGTATGACTGGTCGTGTGTGTTCTACCTTTTCCTATTGACAGGTGGAACACTATGTGATAAAACCAATTATCTCTCCTTTTATACCAGGCACCAATACTAGTGTTGTATATCATGACACATCCTTTTAATATCGGGATGTACTTCCAAAGAGGTGGCATGATATTCTCACATCAATTCCTATTAGATGTCTATAGGACCCCAATATAATCCATAAATTCACAACATCTCATCCCCATAGCTTACTCAACGAGGAGGTGGGTTCTCACTTGAAATGTTCTCCAATAGGACCAAGGCCATAAGATAAAAATGATACCTCATGTTATCTCTATCGAGAAGTGAAGACTTCACTTTCAATGATGTAATAATAGGATACAAATGGAAATATTGAACCTCCAGATTCCTAAAAAACGTCTATCATTAACTTCCACTCACTATTAGACTCTTTAACTGCTTAGTTCTGAGCCATCCGTCTTAGAGAATTAGTAATAGAAAAACCCTTTGAAGGTGGATACGCAATCTCAAATTTGAATGAATATAAGTATTGAACCCACCATCATTGCCTAAGATTCAGATCATGTTGAATGAATATATATTTCTGGATTCTATGATTTGTAAATACAACAAACCACATTCACAATAAATAATTCCTCAAATAATTCAATTCATGTACCACTTATTCATGCTCAAGATCATTCATTGGGTAACTCTTCTCACAAGTTTTCAACTGATGAGATGTGTACTTCATAAATTTCTCTCCATGTATAACAAAGGATGCTGCCCTGATGCCTGATGCAACACAATAAACAATTTTCATCTTCCAGGGTCAGGTAAAATCAAGATCAACCCTCAAGTCTATATCACATTCATCTCTTGAAAATATTTCTCACATGCTTAAAACCATAGAAACTGGTAACCTTTCTTAGTCAGTCCCATGGGTAGTGTTACAAAACATGAGAAAGAAGGTATAAAGTGACTATAATATCCGAACATTCCCAAAAAATATATATGTGTCAATGACGTTCTTGGGATGATTCCATGAAACTACAACTCTCTCATTCTCGGGGGAAATAGATACTCTCAAATAAAAGATAATATAACCTAGAAAGTGTATTTTTTGGATCCAAAAGTATCATTGTTTTATGATAACATATATATGGTACACTCTCAATGGTTTTATCATGATCTCAAGATGTTTGGAATATTCATATTGATTGTGGTAACACACCAACATTTCAACCCTGAAGACTACCAAATATGAATCTAGATATGGGTGGAAAACCTGATTCATCATTTCCATAAAAATTTATAGCATATTTGTGAGACCAGATGACATGACCAAATACTCATAAAATAAATATCTACTACACGATGCTATATGTCGTATAAATAATGGTCTAATAGGTACGTGGTGATAGCCTGACCTCAGATCAATCATAGATAAGACCCGTACTCCTCAAATATGGTAGAAAAGGTTGTCTATACAAGGTAAAGGATACTAGTTATTCATGATAAGTTGATTCATTTTACGATGATCGACACACAACCTAAGGTTACCATCTAACTTCTTGTAGAAAAACATCAGTGAACCCCAAGGTGAAGTACTCATTCATATAAAACTTTTAGGCTATAAGTCATCTATATATCTTTTTAGGTCCTATAACTCCGTATTAGACATTTTTTAAGGAGGAATGGATACTGGTGCTACTCCTAGAAAATTATCAAAAGTAAAATCCACCACTCACATGAGGTAGCATAGAAATATAATTTTGAAAGATATATCTAAAATGATCCAATACTAGAGGTAAATATTATGGTCATATTCCTTGATCATCCAGATTAAGGATAGAAATTTGGAATTTCATTCCACCCATCCCATGATTCCTAATACCATCTCGACTCATTCTGATATCCCATACACCATTGTAAATATAAATACCTCCCCCAGGTTATTTGAATAAAACCCTCCAAAGATAGAAATCATCATGTACATGGAAATGGACTAAATAATAAATTTAAATAATGATATCGAAACCTATCATCTTGAGGATGAAGTGGTAACATACTGAACAATAGCTTCCTGTCTCAAGGGGGCACTCCTTTCACTTGCATCCACATTCTAATGAAATTCCCAGTGGATTTATAAGTTTCATACCCCCCAAAAAGTAAAAAATATAAAAAATAAGACTAAGAACCATTTAAAATGATATAAAAACTAAAATTGTACCTTGTAAAGTAGAAGGACCAACACACTACTCATTGGGTATCAGTTTCACTACATAAATATGAATCGGTCTGCAACCCTAAGATAGAGACTTACTACTTTTGGTTATCCTGATTTACTGGTGCTCTAAATATAATTTATAGATCCCACAAACACATCCACCTCCTTATCATATATGGACCATATCACTCCATCTCCCTACCTGATGAGGACCTATTTATCCTGCTCTTGAAGGTGGAGTTGATGGAGATCATATTCTAATAGATGCATGGGTAAAATTATAATAAAACCTCTGAATATTACCCATTATACCACATGACCAATACAAGACTAGGGAACTATCATAATGGGGATACATATGACCATTTTTACAACATTTATGACATATTAAATGGATATCAATGAAAAAAATCTGGTTACTTATACCTCCTCAGGAAATGTTGAAACAATGATTTATTACACTAGATGAACTACTTATTTAATAGGGTACTAAAATTCCCTAGTATACACCTTCATATTCCATGATGTAACACTTAGTGAGGAGGGATCAGTTCCCTATCATAGTTATGGAAGTGAGACAACAAAACGTTCACATCAGATTGAATGGAATATATAAGCTTATCCACAAAACATCTATATCTAGACGAATCATCCCCAAGGAGAGAAGGATTGAAACATTTAATATTTTTAAAATGATCAGAATAATTCATATCTAATAGAGTTCCCTACTCCATGTGCATAAACACTCTGGATTAGTCTGCTCTTAGTGTCTTAAGAATTAATTAATCATAGAAGGATTCATAGAATCCTGCTAAGATATAACCCAATACTAATTAGCCAGAATCAATACACCTAACCATCTCTTAGATGACCCTATAAGAATGTATATTGAATGATTGACCCTCCATTATGGATGCATATTAAGATGAATAAAGATAGATCGCATGTCCTCCATATATGAAACAGTAGTCTGGGTACCACCTTCCCTAGAAAATTATTGGTGGGTGATGTTGTTGGAACTTCCTCATCAAATCTTCCATAGAAGAAGTAGGTCATAGAGATCCATTTATAGACCACTTCAATAATAATAAACCCTATAAAAACTAGGAATTTTTGACTATGTTAGGTACAATATGAGGTTTCACATGTTGAATTACAGGAGGTGATAGTGGTGGATTTGGGCCTACCACCTTTGAAGCATGATTTTCACCACCCTCTTGGTGAACTAATCAAGGTTATCAAGGTGGAATATCTCTAAAAATTCCAATAAAACTCCTTCAAATTAGATTCAATAATAGAATAAATCACAGTTAGGGGAATAGTATAGGTAAAATGCCTTCCTACCAAAATATCAATTCCACATTCCTTCCCCTAAATTCTAGTGTGGGTGATATATGAGATCATAAAGGTCATGATAGACACTCCCAAATACCCCTTCTTAGTTCGGGTCATGGTTCATGTCTCATATAACATAGAATATTTTTTAGTATATATAGTGTCAGTTGCATTTTATTGAGTGAAATACCATTTAAGTTTCAATTGGAATCCCAATTGAAAAAAAAAACCATTTTTTTCTTGAATTACAACAAAATAGTGCATAACTAAAAATTTATTTATCAATGGATAGCTAGATTCATCTCTCATTCCCATGTTATAAACATCTCCACTTTATAATTTGAAATTAGTACTACATTTAATTTCGACCATCCTCCCACAATGGCTAAAGTATACGAATCACTATTTCTAATTCATACAAGTTCGCACACTTTATCAATTGAAATTGTAATCTATTTAATTGTAAAAAATAATAATTCATCCCATGAAACCTAATGGTCCATGGCCCAAAAAAGTAATAATTAGGCTAAATAGGGTTCCACCATCAAGTTATATGTGAAAATTAAATTTAGTTTTATTGTAGACACATCAATTAATCCAATTATGTTTTCATTGTGTGAAATGATAACACATGTCTAAATATAACAGTCAAGGAACGAAAAATATTTAGATGGATATGCACTCAATAATAAAAACATGTCATGGAATATTCCTGGCATTTGAAACCTCAAGTTCTTATAATGATTCACAAGACTATACTTTCTTTCAATACTGGGAAAAGGGTAACAGAATCCTTAACAATAATGTTAATAAACATGATAAATCATGTGCATCACCCAGTGGTGAAATCAATACAATTGTAATTATAATGAACCTGAAAAACAAGTCAAATCTCAGTTAATTAGGATTTTACTTTTATGTTGGTTAGTTACTCCCAGGAACAACCACATTACTAAATTCAGACACATTTCAAGTCCCATGTATACAAACCAGAAATATATCGATAAATGGAATAATTCCCCATGATACCAATTTTGGACATATTGAGCCTGATTTAATCATATCTAATCGAACCAAGTGAGCCGCATTGACTCAATCATGCATTCCGAACTAGAGGACATCAACTGTTAGTGAGGGTATTTGATGATACGGTGGTGTTACCTTACCCTCAGGGTCATTGTGTAGCATAATTGTGTAATGTAAATAATTAAAAACAGATTAATAATAGTCAACCAAAAACATAAGTAAATCATACAAAATAATAATAATCAACTAGAATATACAAAATACTGTAAAAAATCTATATCTATTAGAATATATATAAATTAAGATGATGTGGTGTTATAAAAGATGGGGATCAAGGGTAATAGATAGATGGAAATATATAATAAATGAAAAAAATGAAAAAAATACCTAAAATATATCTTCGATAGTATCATGATCTCAAGCTCGATCAACTTCTCCAATAATCCATCCTAACATATAGGAGAATCCATCTATAATTGGACTATTTACCTTGTCCCTACCTGCGTCCATGATGTTTTTCTAGGTAAAAATCATTGGCCAGAACAAGGCATAAGATATAACCATTATGCCACCAGTAACAATGTATATGTGAAATAGAGTGAGTGCATAAAATATGCTTACGTTTGTGGGTATAATAGTAATAAATATTTAAATAACAATGTAAAATATCCCAATCTATAAGAACATGTTGTTTCATGTAGTCTTTAAATAATTAAGAATAGAAACTATATAACATTTTAAATAATTAACCACAACATACACTAGAAGTGTAAAGTATCCAACCTATGAGGGCCAGGACCCAAGGCCATTGAATAGGGAATCATTTTTGAGTCCTTAAATATCATCCACAGAAAACTCTATATAATATAGACCTACATAGTACAAGAACCCAAGGACAATGGATGAAAATACTCTTTGAGTCTATAAAGAAAATAAAAATAATACTCAATATAGACTTGGGTGGAGCATAAGGAGAAAGTATACGGTGGTTTAAGAAAGTCAAATCCAAGTTAAAAATCCAAGGCATCCAATATAAGTTTGTTTTTGGTTCCATACTAAGATGTTGAGGCCATACTCTGAGAATCCATTATTCAAAAATTGTGTATAGGGGGTCAAGAAACCATGATAATGTCCATGAATTTTTCATCATTTTAAATAATCACATTCATTTCATTAATCAATTAACTTCTTAGTCATGAAATTATGGCCATGTTGGTGTCCATTCCACGTCACCAACCATTTATATTAAATGACCAAGAGTTCATATTATCCTTCTGATTTCATAATTCTAAATTAATCCATTTCATCAACCATTTAATTTATAAATTAAAAGGTAAAAATAAAAGTATTTAACCTTTAAAATTAATTTTTAATTCATTAATTACTTCCATTAATGGGTGGAAATCCCAACACACAAAAAGGGTTCACATAGTCATAAGAATCAAAATAAATCCACCCCAAGTTGTGGTTTGGCCTGAGGATGGTACCTAAGACCTTTTAAAGGGGGTAAAGAGTATAAAGACATGTTTTTTAACATTTAGTTTAAGGTTTTAATAATTTTAGAAGAAACACCCAAAAGATCTAGAATTATACACTATGAAATGAGATATAAAGATCAAGAATTTAATTGAAAATAAATAAATCACCAGCCATATATGGGTAGAAAACACTTCATCTATTATTAGCATCTCACTCGGGATAGAACAAAAGAAATCAGATAAATAGATGAAGACCCTAAAAATAGTGCATATTAGGTAGAAGTGATTTAAAATTCCATACAATGAGATAAAAAAATAAAGGAAAGAAGAATGATTGAAGAGCTTACTGGTGGCTATCCAATGGAATATATAGTAAGAGAAATGGATGCTGAAAAGAAGAGGAGGCTCAAATCCTAGCTTAGAGGACAAAAGAGAGATCTAATGTGGGGGAGGAGGTGTTGTAAAATTGGGGGAAGAAAAAATGAGGGGTTAATATTGAATGAATATAATGGTATTAATTTTTATTTTACCCTTTTTAATGGGATCATAGTTTGGATGAAAAGATGGACAAACCATGTACCACCCCTATAACTATGGAACACCCCCTCATATAGCTACGAAAAAATGTTTGAAAAATTATGTGGAACCCATGAATTCTCAATTTCAAAAACCTAATTCTCCTCAAATGGTTAGATAAATTGTGTTTAACCATGTGTTTAATCAATGCAACACACTTTCACTATTTCTCACAGTCATGCATCCTCCCTCACATTGTTTATCAATATGTTCTCCCTATTTGCATGGAGACATGGTTGAGATGCAATATTACTACTAACTATCCTTCAATAATAACAGTCCTTTTACTTCCTAATAAAATAGGATATTTGGGCTTCATACAAGCTCGGTATTCTTCTAAACCCTTCCCCCAAACTCTTAGGTATTTCTAAATAGATAAGACAAGAGGTTTGATCAATTATTTAAAGAATTTATACCTCGCTATAAATTTAGGGTCTTAATCTACCAGGTTATAAAATTCTAGATTATTGACCATTAGATAATATAAAGACAAAATTGGTTAATATAATAGGAGTTAGATATGATTTTAGGCCATTTTAACATTTATTGTTTTAGTTTAACCCCTGGTAAACCAGTTTTAACCTTGACCATGGTAATTAATTTTTAATTTTTTAAATATTCATTATGATAAAAAAATAAGTTAAACTTGTTATATTATGTAAATTATTTTTTATTCCAAACATGGAATATTTTTTATAAATTTAGTTCAAAGAAGAGGGAAAATTTATTTTAAAACTAAACCCATATACGTGATGGAAAAATGGGATTGCAAAGAAATTTTTTTCATATGTATAAAGTGTTTTTATATCCGAATTCAACATAAAATTGATTCAAATGAACTAAATTGAATTAATAACAATTAAATTTAACTAAATTCACTTTTAAACTACTTTTAAAAAATATTAATCTTTTTAAATGTTTTATATGAAAATGTAGTTTTCAATAGAAATCAATATTTTTCTCCATTCATTGAAAAATTAATGTTTTAACAAAATTATCCAAAAATAACTCTTAGATAATTTTGAAATGTTTATTTTAAAAAGCTATTTCAATTTTTCAAATAAATTTTCTAGAATTGGAAAAAATATTATTTTAGTATTTGTTAATAAAAATTAATAAAATCATTTTGTGAGAAAACATTATTTTCGAAGCATATAAAGGATTTACTACAAAAATTAAGTAAATTTTAGGAATATAATTTCTATATATAAAACCATTACACAAACTCTTTAAAATTTATTTATTCTTCATTATACCTCTAAATTTGTTGTCTAGCTTATAATAGTCATGTTTAAATAATAATATCAATAGTATTGTGTGGTATGTTAATGTCAGTGTTCTTTAAAACACAAGATTTCGATCAAAAAAATGTATTTGAATTTTTTAAATAAAATCTCAGGGGTTACAATTAGATTCCTTGATATTATGATAAATTCAATAACACTTGGTTTTAACTAATTTCATAGAGTTGAGTCATGATAGTGATTAGATCATATGATGAGTTGTGAAAAGGTGAGAGACACCTCATGTTGATCAAACGTTGGGTGATGGAGTTCACTATTGAATTTTTAATGACTATTTACATATTCTTGTGATTATTTTGAGTTTTTTGTGATCTATTGTTGGAATCCTTAGTCTTGATCAAGAGAGACCATTTACTAGACCTTAGTGAGTGAGGTATAAGGTAATCCCAATATTGTTTGGCATCACATATAGTTTCATAACTAGGGAGATATTCTTAGTGATATGATTATTAGAGACTCTTATCAGAGCATTAATATGGGTGTGTAGTATATTACCTCCTTAGTGACGAGTGATTATGACTTACGTGTGAAATAATCATTAGGATGGTTTATTTATTGCCTGGTGTGCTAGAATATATGACATATTAGATTCAATGAGTAACCAAGGATATTAGTAATGGTATATGTGATGAATGGACTATTTGTTTCATTCCCAAGACTATTTTTAATAAATTAATAAATAATTGATCCCAATTTCTATATATGTGTGTTTCAAGTCATTATTTTGAGGAATGTGCTCATGAGTCAGATGCATTCTTACTAACTCACCATTTTGGTGATCGTGTCCAAAAAATTGATATATATACCTTCCAAATAACTATTTTAGGGAACTTTACAAGGATTCATGTAAGTGTATACCCATTTAGAATTTAGAGGACAATTCAAAGGAGTAAGATATGAGTATCCTGACTCATTATCCCAGAGATATTATCATGAGTTGGGCATTTCCATATTAACTAATTCGTTAGAGGACACAACTGAAGGGAACAATATGAATACTCCAACCCCTGATTTAAAGGAACATTTTAAAGCATTAGATATGTGCATATTGACCCACTATTATTGAGATATCTGATGAGTCTATATATTATCCTCTTTTGATCCATGTTTGAAGGGTCATTCATAGTTACATGATATGTGTAATTTTTCTTATTAGTAAGAGGACCTATTATTGATGTTTTGTCCCTAAAATTTGAGATATGTCCCCATTGAATTATATATATGGATGGTTTTGATTTAATATAATAAGTAACATCATAAAGATTATAATTTCTTATTATTATAGACAATATTTCCTATTCTATATGTTATTTGAGATTAGTGAGAATCTATATTAAGTATAGTCTAACCAAATTTAAATTGATGATAAGATCTTGATCGGGTGTGAGAGATAAGATCTATGTAGGGTTTTTGTGAGATAAACAATGGGTTATGAATGGAATAAATGAGTGAGTCAACTGGTGTGGGTGTAAAGAGAAACTCGTTATTAACTTTTATTTGATGAGATAATGATTTTACATTATCCTAGAGTGGGATGTATACTATTGTATCCTTGGAGATAGATAAGTTAGAAATGGTTTTTCATTGGGTACATCTGGTATGGTACTTCTAGTCTGAGTTGGGTGTACATGTTTCTTCTTTTGTATGATTTCAACACCCGAAGATTTTGTGAAATACTTTTTTTTCAATTAAAATTTATATTATAATATTTTTAATTACATGAAAAACTAATTTTATATTTATTTTCATGCAATAATAATTATATATTTTTCATATGAATCACTAATTTTAGCTTGTATCACACAAAAAATTATACCATTCATGAGACACGACACCGAGCTTCAGCAAACCATGAAATTATATTATTTTAAATATGACCATTATAACATATCTGTTAAATATGGTATTATGAATAGTATAAAATATTTTTTAAAATATGCATATAAATATCCTACTCAACATAAATTTAGTTATAAATTCTTTGTAAATAATAAATCATTTTTCAATAAAGTAATTATATAATTTAAAAAAACGTTTTATTGAAAAAAGAATTCCTTTTTTATGAGAAAAATATGATAATTATTTTTTATATATTTTATAACATTTATTTATTAAAATTAATATAATTTTTGAAGTTACCATAACAAAATTATCTTATAGTGAAGTTCAGGGATTTTCAGAAAGTGTAAATTTTTCTATGAATAGTGAAAAATACTGATATTTGTAAAACTATCACTTATTTTCAATAACTAAAGTAATTTAAATTCCCAATTGTATTTTAAAGTAATATAAGTATTATTTAGTAATATTTAATCCATTAAATTTATTTTTAATAAAATATATATTGTATTTTAGTACAAGTTTTGTTTTGGTTTTGAAAAGGGTTTTTCACTGTTTTAAAGTGCACAATATTTCTCTGTTTTAATTAATTAGAATAATCCCGGATAAGGTATGTTTTAAAATAAAAGTACAGATTAAATATCTATAAAATTTGACTTATATTCATAAAATTATTATTATTATTCATAGATTTAATATAAATCATCTTCTGCTCAAAAAATACAATTCTCAAAATCCCTCTTCTTCATCGTGTCTATTGGTTTTGTTCTAAATCAATTTTTTTTTACACTTTTAGAAACATAATTTTAAAAAATAATTTTAATTATTGAGAACATCTTATCAAAATAATATTAGGTCTAATTTTTTATAATGACCCGAAAAGTTTATTTTTTATGAATAGTCAAAAATACTGAGTTTTAATTGAAAACTACATTTTCAATTAAATTATTTATGAAGATAAATTACATTTTAAATTGTTATTATAGTAAAATTTATTCAATAATATATCTTATAATCCCATTTATGTCATTGTAATAAATTTCATATAGAAATTATATATAAAAAGATTCTAAATCATGGAACATTTTCTCTTTGAAGACCTGCTTTCCCATCACACCTACGAGATTACTTTTTAAATAAAATTTTCCACTTATGTGAATGGTCTTTGAAAAAATTTATTAAAATTTATAAATAATCAAAATTTATATTATATAATAAGTTAAAATTAATTATTGTGGTTAAGAAAATAATGGTTTTACCAGGGGATGAACTTAAAAGATAAGGGTAAAAAAAGAACCCAAAACTCATCAAAAACTAATTTTATAGCCATATTTATACCTTATAGCTTATATTATATAGAATTTTCCATTATTAAATTTTTTTCTATGAATAAAACATGTTTTTGATTCTTTATTTAGAAAATTATAAGTCTTCCACTCACGTTTCTTATAAAAGACCACCCCTTCTCCTCTCTTATTCACACATTCAAACCATTTTTTTAGAAAATATCTACCAAAATAACATCAAAATTTTCATCCTAAAATCCTAGAATCTTTATTTTTTACAAAAATACATATGTTTAAGTATTTTTGTGCAATCCTAAATGAGATACATGAAGAAGAGAAAACATTCATCAATGAGCGTTTTGGTTTTATTTCTTCATCCACCAACATAAATTATTATTATAATTTTTTTATATAATAATATATGTATATTACTTATACTTATATTTTTTATGTTAATTTGATGACCTAAAACCATCTCCACACCCATCAAGTGGGTTACAAAATCATCGCTCGTGTGTACGACAGACTAATACCTCACGAAATAGTGTTATTCATTTTTCCATTACCACCTATAAATATTAGAAATAATGATGGATTTATTACCTATAGATATGATATTTTTGATATTATTATACTATAATTATTATATCACACATACCTTAATGCTTTCAATTTTTTGGGAATATGACAACATTACTCGTGTGTACGACAGACTACGGCCTGACGAAGCCATGTGATTCGTTCACACATTTCATGGAAGGTAATAAATATATTTTTAATAAAAATATATGATATATATGGTATAATAATAATTATCTAATGATAAAATATGATTTAAATTTAAATCTATCAATACTTCAATGAAACAGAAATAAAGTTCATGTATATGTGTATTATGTCATCTCCATGAAAAATGTATTTCATTTTCTACAACTATCTTTTACAGATTACTATGAATAAAAATATATTTCAAATATATCATATAAATATCATGGTTAAAATTATGAATATTATTTTACCATGATCAAATTAATAGGACTAAAAAAATCAAAACATATACGAAAAATAAAGTGGTTATTTATCGAAATGTGACATTAACATGGAATTGTTGACAAAAGGATAATAAAAGATCATAAGTAAATCATATATGGTATGATATATATATTTATGGTTCTATAATATATTTATAATGAACTTATATTTGTAATATAGGAGGTTCAAATGTGTATGAAGTACGTTGAGACTTACAATAATGGATTTCTAGTCTCCCATTCGTTTTTGGGAGACATATTCAAAATCACCTCTCATTTATTTTTTGTGGTGTATATAATTTCACTTTGACATGATATATCATTAATATCTTTATTTTAATTATTTTATTAGTTTATTTTGTTGTTATTTTTTGTTATGTATTAAAATTCAAAATATTACTAATGTGGTAAGATATTTTTGTCTCAATTTTTCTTTTTTTGAGACACACGGTTATGTTATGAACCTATCTTCTGTTACATGGTGTATATACAACACCAATGAAATTTAACATCATGTATTTATTTATACCAATTATATTTTAATTTTCACTTAATTATATTCCTTCATGGGTCTTATGTTTCAATGATACAAAAGTGGTAGTGATTTTAAGTTACAATCTCATCATTTATAAGGATTATTTATGATTGTGTTCCTTATGTTCAAATATTATGATATATAACTCAATAGAACTATTAATTTTATTCTCCTCTATTCATGTCATGATAATACATTTTTCTCATCATTTTACTCTCCTAATTTACTCATGGTTACAAAAAGAATTTTTTTAATATAGATTCCCTTTTCGATCAAAACACATTTCCTTTCCAAAATCATTTTTTCTAAAATTATTTTCAAAAATGGTTTTAAATTTTTTTAAATGATTTAATAAATAATTTTTTAACCATTTTTTAATGCTTAATTGTTTTTTGAAAAGAATCCCCAGGTCATTTTCAAATGAATTCACATTTTTAATTTAGCAAAAATGTGAAAATAGTCATTATTTTAACATGTACGAAAAAAACAGAATTTCCATACATCATAAACATTATTTTATTTGAATATTAATTTATATTTTTTCAGGGTTATTTTCATAAAAAATAATATTCAAAATCTTCTTATGTTTTAAAAAGTATTTTTCAAAGTAACAAGAATATTTTCCTCTTGAAATGTTTTAAATGATTTCAAATATTCCTTTATAAGTTTTTGGGTTTATATTCCGAGAAAAGGATTACCAAATTATTTCATGTTTAAGGAAAAAAATTTAAAAGAAAATTTATTTTCCTCAGGAAACAATCCATGTTATTTATCTCTCAAAATCATTCTCTATATAAGATGAAATCCATTGATGTAACTTATACTTTTTTGGGGATATGAACCCTAGATACCATTCATATTCTTTATCTGAATGTTTTTTGATGAAATTATATTTATTATATATATTTCTCTTCAATGGGTTATACCATAATAATATTTTTAAGAAAGCCAGTTCTTTTTCCATGTGTTATGCTATGATGAAATGATGAAATGATTATTAAACTCGTCACTTTTGCATGGGTTATGATATAATTAAGTGTTTATGAAACACATTTAATTTCATGGTATATGATATGATGAATTTTTTATGAACTTTTGGCACACATATGTATAATTTTAATTATGTGATGGGTTGTGTATATTTCTCCCTCTAATACATTGGGTATATATTTTTATCTCTGGAGATAAACAGGAATCGAATGGGTACTGATCTCAGTTCAGTAAGGGACTTTGTCTGCTATGATGGTCTGAGGAGTGAACTTTGACAACAATGATGGTTTGGGAAGTGAACCCATTATACTATTTTGGTTTTGGAAATGATCCTTGAATACTATTTAAATGATTTTCTATGCTTATTTGTTTTCCAAAATTCCATTTCTTATACAAATTTTAATCTTTCATGCCTCATTTTCGTTGATTTTGTTATGATTTATGTCGTATTAACTACCAATATATATTCCATCACTCAATATTTTGATATTTTATATGAAAGTTGTGGAATTTTAATGTTGTGATCATGTTATCACACTCTTATAATCTTGTTATACTTATGTATTTCCATTGTTTATCATTACTGAGCATCTAAGCTCACCTGTTCTTATGTTTCCTTTCCTCAATTTATGAATAATGGTTTTATGTAGCATATGTTTGTGAGGAGAAAAAAATGGGAATATTTTTATGGTTAGATTGAATATATTTTATTAATTAAGAGTGTTGTGTTCTAAGTTTACAAATATACTAAACTCTTATGGTTATCAGGAATGTGTTTGTGTAATGTATTCAATATACAACCCAAAAAATTTAATATCTATATTTGAGAAGATAGGGTATTTATAGTTGGTATCAAAGGAAAGGCTTAGTTAACCTCTAGAAACTAGGATGATAAAACTTTAGTGAGATCACTAAGGATATTTATAAGGAAAGTTCTAGGTATGTCTCTAAAGGTAAGTCTAAATATGATTCAAAGTATAGGAAAATGTATTAGAGACTTGGTAAAGGATATAGAATGTGGTTTCCAAGAAGTTATAACCCAATATGTATACTTCAAGTAGATGTGGCTCTAGCATATAGGTACCTAGGGGTAAAAAATTTCAAAATGAACATTGACTAGGACTCGATCATCACATGTTGCATGATAATGGGCCTTACGGAACACTTATTTTTACACTCTTAGGGGATATTATTTTTGAATTAACTAACTATTTATGAACCACCATGAAGAATTTAAATATTAGATGACTATGAATTAATTAGTAAAAACTAATGAGTCATATATTAAAAACAAAATTTCATGATTTAGACATACTATAAGGGATATTTTATTATTATATGGTTTTAAATTATGATTTGAGTTTCTAACAATATACTTTATATTTTTATTCATTGGAGGGAACTAGAAAAAACTAAATTAACATTGAATGTGAAGGAATATTTAATGATTATTAGGAAAATGTGATGATGACTGGAGTAAAGGATGTTGTCATTATGCCTAATTAGTTTTCACAGAACATGATTAACAATATGTACTTTAACCGACTCTCAGACTCACCAAATAATATAATGAAAACTTTTACATAGATTTTGGGTATTTAATACCATGTAGGAAAGATGTTTTGGTTTCATATATGTTAGTAATGTGGTAAAAACACCAATGTAGTTGTCTTTAAGGAATTGTAAAATGTTTTGACTGTGGAAAATAAAGAAACAAATCATGTAACTATAAAGGAATAATTAAATGTTTGGTTAATGAAACGGATGATAATAATGATATCCCAAAGATAAAAACAATGTTTTAATGTTTTAAAATGTTGTAATTATGGGCATTATAAAAATAGATTACTTGAAGGGAAAATGCATGATAAAAATTACCATGGTTGTACAAGTTATGGTAATATTGTTGATGATGAAGAGATTTCATATGTCATATGGAATAAAGAAGTGTTAAAGAATAATATGATGAATCATAGTTAATGGTGTATTTTTTAAGTGAAATGATTGATATATTTATGTATTGGGAATAAAATGATTATATTTTTATAAACGGTATTTTTCTTGTTAGAATTATGAAAGATCAAGGGATTATTCCACACTATTTTTTTAGTAAGGAGTTTCAAGAATATGTTAAATGGTAATGATGAACTAGAAAAGTGATTTAATGTAAATTTAATATTTTGATTAAGGGAATTTAACCCTTAACGTGTTAAAATGGCTGAGAAAGTTCTATTTATTTTTTATATAGATATGACTAGTATGGATAAAGTAAATTGGGTAGTATTGGTTACCTCAAAACTAAAAAAGGTTTTTTTGAAAAAGTTGTTTATCGTATCATTATGGGATTTTATAAAATTAATGGATATCTGGAATATTTTCAAAAATCTAAGGTTTTTTTCTAGGAATGATGAAGAATAAAAAAATTTATTCACCTTTAATAGTAATTATTGTTATTACCAAGCATCAGGAGAATATATAACCAATGTATTAACATATTTGGCAAGTGATCAGTAAGATAGGATTAATGATATTTGTATTGTTAATATTATGTTGATTTTGAGAAATTTAGTGGCATTTTATGTAAATTTTGAATTTTGTAAGGGTCATATGGTTAACCATTTATGGATTTTTTATGTTGAACATTGGATGATATTTTAAATATCAAGGTATTAATTCACCATATGAAGATATGTCCATATTGGATGACCATTGTTAACTTTTTTTGTCTAAATATAGACAGAATGGCTTATATCTCTATATAGGGTTTTAATAATATTTTGCCTATTCACGCACAATATGTTCTAATTTATTTCTAGGTGTAATAGATGATGTGAAAATTGATCATGGAACAACCAATGGATGATATTATTCTTATGAAATGAAAACAAAATCATGTAATAATATCTTTTAATGAAAATTATTTAACTTTAGGAAAAATATCTTGAAATAAATTGTTTCTCTGTTATCATCATTTTTTATGATATCAGTGACCATTATCACACTTCATTGGATTTTAGATTTTTGACAATTAACTTTCTCCTATGATTTTTTACTATCACACTAAATCATTATTGGGGGGGTTTGTTTTCTCTTATATTTCTACGTTTTCACTTCCCACTTATGTTATTCTATTTAAAAAACTAGTATGTGTTATTCTAGATGAGCTTCACACAACCCTTTATATTTTAAAAGTGGTCATTTTATGAAACCTTTTTATGATGTGGGTTTCTATGAAGGAATTATTAATTGTTAAACCTTTGATGATCATGATGAATTTCTAGGGTGAAATTCATTTCAAGAGGTGTTGAAAGTAACACCCTGAGATTTTGTGAAATATGTATTTTTTCTGCTAAATTTAATTATTTTGATATTTTTAATTACAAAAAAACTCATTTTAGCTTGAGTCAAATGCTATAATGAGTACATATTTCATTATATGAACCACTGATTTTAACTTTCATTACATGAAGCAATGAAGGAGTGCATAACACACAACAATGAGCTACATCAAACTATTAAATGGTATGATTTTAAATACAACCATTATAACATATTTGTAAAATAGGAGGTTATGAATATTATAAACTAATTTTTGAAATATACATATTAAGTTCCTACACAATATAAATTTATTTATAAATTCTTATTAAATAATCAATCAATTTTTAGTAAAGTAATTATATTCATCACAAATAGGTTTTCTTCAAAAAGGGTTTTATTGTTTTTATAAGAAAATGTTCTAAGTAATTTTTAGACATATTAGAAAATTTATTTTATAAAATAAAATTTATTTTTTAAATCATAATATCAAAATTAACTTATGGTGAAATTTGGGTATTTTTCAAAAAATGTTGGTTTTCAGTGAATAATCAGTAACACAAATTTTTCTAAAGCTATCACTTATTTTCAATAAATTATGTATTTAAATTAAAAATTATTTTTTAATGTAAAATAATAATTATTTAATTTTATTTAATGAAATTTATTAATTTTTAATCAATATTATATTTAATTTAATATAAGTTTATTTCTGGGTTTAAAAGTGTGGTTTTTCATAAAACTATTTAAAAGTGCATAAAGTTTATACATTTTTATTAATTAAAATAATCACAAATTAGGAATATTTTAAATTACATTTATATAAAATATATCAATAAATTATAATTTATATTTATACAATTATTATTATTATTAGACTTATAGTTAATATTATTCATCTTAAACTTAAAAAATGCACTTCTCAAAAACCCAATTTTTATTCACGTCTCTGCGTTTTGTTTTAGATTTATATTACTTTTTGAAAATTTTATAAAATTTATTTGAAAAAATAATGTTAATATTTTAAATCATAAAATAAAAATTATCTTAAGGTGATGTTTTAGGAATTTTATGAAAGAATTAATTTTTGATGAATAGTGAAAAAATAATAAATTCTAATTGAAAAGTGAATTTTCGTATAAATTATTCATAAAGTTAAATTATATTTCAAATTTACTTTAAAGAAAAATTGGTTAAAATATATATATATTAATCCATTTTACTTTACTATAATCAATTTCATATTGATATTGGATATATAAACTATCTAAATTTTTTAACATTGTCTCTTTTAAAACCTATTTTCTCATCATGTCTGTAGAATTAATTTTTACATAAGTTTTTTCAATTATATGAATGAAATTTTGAAATATTTTATAAATATTTGTAATATTATCAATTTATATTATCTAATAATTCTAGCTTAATTTTAAAAAAATTATTATGAAAATAGTAAAAATTAATAATCACAATTAAGGTAAAAATTGTTTTACTAGGAGGTAGACCAAAACTATAAGGGTAAAAATGATCCAAACATGTAAATTACCAATGTTAAGACCATATTTAAACCTCATATATTATATTATGTATATTTTTCCCTTATTGTAGCCATGTGACATGAAGAAACACAGGTGAAATTCTTTATTTTAAAAAATTAAAAGTGTTCCACACACCTCACTTATAAAAGTACACCCCTTATTCTCTCCTATTCACACCATAAAAACATTTTGAGTCAAGAGAGATCTTCCCATATAACTTCCCAACTTCTGTCCTCTCATTCTATAAGCCATATTTTGTAAAACAAATCCACCCTTTGAAGGATTTTGGTCTAAATCTAAGGGGGATACCCGACGAAGATGTAATGTTCATCAACGTGAGTTTTTTTTTATTTTTTTCACCTCATTCAATTATTATTACGAAATTATGATATAATAACCTCTATACATTCAAAATAATTTTATTTTGTTCTTTTAATTTTATTATCTACAACAATCTTCACATCCATTAAATGGGTTGTGAAATCATTATTCGTGTATACGGTGGACTACCGCTTTGCAAATCGATGTCATTATTTTTTCCAATACCACCACTCATAGTTGAAATATGATAACATTATCATATTTCCAACGTGAGTTTTTTATAATAACCTCTATACATTCTTTCTTTCTATTTTCTGGAAATATGATAACGTTGCTCATGTGTATGGAGAACTACTACCTCACGAAGCGATTTGATTCATTCACTCTTTACCTAGAAGGTAATAATTATTTTTATAATGAAAACAAGTGATTTAAATTTCATAAAAAATATTCCAAAATAATAATATTTCAATTATCTTTATTCCTCTCAAAATATTGAGAAAATGGAAACAACGTGCATGTGTACGTATGAAATATCATCTCCATGAATGATGTATTTCATATTCTATCTCTAAATTTTATTGATTACTATTAATAAATATATAATGAATAAATATTATTTTAAAATAATGTTTATAATAATTTTTATTATGTATCCCTAACCATAATAAGTGGATAAAAAATAAAAAATCAAAACATATATGAAAAACATTGAGGTTATTACCCGAAACGAGACTTCAATATAGAATTATTAATAAAAGGGTAATAAAAGTTGATAATTAATTCATATATAGTATGATATATATATATTACATAATTATTGTTCTTTATTATATTTAAAATAATCTTATATTTATTATAAAGTAGTTGCGAATATATACGGAGGAATTTGAGACTTACGATAAGATATTTCTAGTCTCTCTATTATTTATGGGATGCATACACAAATCTACATGTTGTTTATTTTATGTGGTTTATATACTTACCCTTTGACTTGATATATCATTAATATAATAATTTTAATCATTTTTAATGTCTATTTTAATATTATTATTTATTGGGCCATATGAATCAAACAATTACTGAAACAGTAAAAGATTTTGTCTTAATTTTCCTTGTTCGAGACATATGGTTATGTTATAGACCTATATTCAATTATGAGGTGTCTATAAATCCTCATTTATATATAATATAATTTATTTATTTATAAAAATTATATTTTATGTTTATTTTTATGATATTTTTTCATGGGGTTTATGTTTCAATGTTGTCAATGTGATAATGATTTTATGTTACAATCTCATTATTTATTGGGATTGTTTATGACTATGTTATTTATGGTCAAATATTATGAACCATCTCTCAATAAACTCATAACATTTCATATCCTATGGTTATTTCATGAGAAAAATGTTATCTATTCATCTCCCTCTCTTCAGGTACTCAATATTTCCAAAACAATGTGTTTAAGAAAAATATTCTTTTCGGCCGAAAACCTTTTTTGTTCCAAAACTATTTTTATAAAAATTATTTCCAATTTTTTTTAAAAAGTACAATGATTTAATAAATAAATTCTCACCCATTTTTTGAATTCTTGCAAAAAAATTGAAATGATTTTTCATATTATTTTCCAAATAATTCTCATTTGGAATTTACCAAAAATATGAAAGGAATCATTGTTTTAATATGTACGACATGAACTGAATTTTCCAATTTTATAGACATTATTTTCTTTGAAGAATCATCTATAAATTTTCAAGTTCAAATTTATACAAAATTACTTTAAAATTGTTTTTTGTTTTCAAAAGTTTTTTCCAAAGAAAATATATTTTCCTTATGAGATGTTTTAAATGATTTTTAATGAATTCCAATTTTCTGGGTTATTTTTAGAGAAAATAATTTGAAAAATTGTTTCTATTTAAATAAAATTTTGAAATAAAATTTATTTTCATCAATAAACATTTCATGTTATTTAGCTTTCAAAATCATTCTTCATCTAATATAACATAATTTGATGTAACTTTTTATTGTTGATGATATAATCCAATTATTCCATTCAAATATATTCCCAAAATTATTTATGATGAAATTATGTTTATAAACCTTGTTTCTATTCCATGGATTATACCATAATAAAAGTTTTATGAAACCCTATTGTGTTTCAATGGGTTATATTATACTGAAATTGTGAAATTATAATCAAACCTGTCTCTTTTTTATAGGTTATGATTTGATGAAATGTTTATGAAATCCATTTAATTTCATGGGTTATGATATGATGAGTGTTTTATAATATTATGGCACACATTTATATTATTTTCATTATGTAGTGGGTGAGACCTATATCTCTCTCCAATTAATTTGGTAAATATTTATAACTCATGAGATCGACAAGACAAGAATGGGGATTTAACCCAGTTTAGTAAGGTACTTTGTCTATTATTATGGTCTTGGGAGTGAACCTTGACTACTATGATTATTTAGGGAGAGATCACATTCCACTATGATCATTTGGCCATGATCCTTAACTTCTATGGAAATAATTTCCTATGTTTATTTTTTTTCTATAATTCCATGTCTTATTCCAAGGTTATGATCTCATTCCTCATGTTTTATTGCATTAGGATTCATAACATATAAACTACCAATATTTATAAAATTACTCAAGATTATGATCATTTATATGTTGGGTATGGATTTGAAATGTTATTATATATTTCTCATATCCTTATTCTCATGTTTGGATTATGTATCTCCCTTTTCTACCTTACTAAGAATATGTTCTCACCCATTATTATTTTTACTTTCCCTAGGTTATGAAGAAAGGTTTTAAGTAAGGTTTTTTTAAAATTACAAAACGAAAAGATCATTATTGGAGAAATTGAATACCATTTATGAATTAAGAATATTTTGTTCCATGTTTACAAATACACTAAACTATTACAGTCCATAGAAAAGTGTTTTTGTAATATATTTTATATTCATATATGAAATGTAATATCTATGTATGATAAGCTTTGTTCTCTTTAATGATAACATATATTTATGAGGTCATTTCTTGAACATGTATGTTAAATGTGTTTTGGGTGGGTTGAGTAGCACTCACCACAAACCTATACATGCATCTACTTGATCACTAGAACTTAGTGAGTTGACGTTAACAAGGTAAAACTTCTCAGATATAAATATCATTCCCTTCCATTACATATGGAATGGGGTTTAGTTTTTATGGTTATAATTCATGTTTTATTATAGTTTTAGGTATGAATATATATTTGGAGTTATTGATCAGTGTGATTAGTGTTTTAAATGATGAGGATTATGTAAGACTTTATAACATTTATAAGAATATTTATGGATTTGGGAATAGAGATGGTATGAAATTATGAGGCCCGAAGAGCCATAGTGAAATTGTGTTACAAATATTAGAAATATATTAACATGGACATATAGATTTTCAAAATTGTGGAATAACTCCTGAATGGATTGTTGGATCAGAAACATGAGATAACAATTAAATCTAAAATTTATGTTTTACACTATGTGTGGCATAAATTTTTTTGTTGATAGGTGTTTGGTGGAAGTTGACCATTGGCTAAAGTGATAAATAATAAGGGTTTATTTAATTAATAAAACAAACCCTTGTACCCCCTATTTGGATTCCAATGCATAATGGTAATTGAGAGGGATTCACCCTTGCAGGATGAATGATCCAAGAAGGAGAGGATGTTCCATCAGACTTTTTTCTTGATGATGATCACTCCCATATCATGGTGTAGCATCTTCAGGGGATGGATTTGGACCCAAAAATTCATTATTTTTTAATGAGGTAGTTTAATTAATGATTTTTATTTCATGATCCCTATATTTTAAAAGTTTTTGGGTTTTAATTCAATTTTATGAATAACAAAAATCCCTTATGGATCAATCTGTTAGTATAGAGTGAAAAATTGTGGCTTCAGGAGGTTCATAGGGATTTCCCAATCAAAAATCCAGATCACATTACATGTAGTGTGGGATAACACACCATGTGTTTTTCTCAATTGGAGAAGAATGATATTCTGGAACTACACACTGTGTACTGGGGGTACATGTTCTGTAGTGGGACATGGCCATGTGTCTAAGTACATGGTTAGACATGTCATATACTGGGACATGGCCATGTGGTAGTACTCGTCCAGACCCCGGGTGTAAATTTTCTAAAGAACATGACCATGTATTTGGGCTAGGGTCACTATACACAGGAATAGGCTGAAAGAAACATACTTTGGAACATATAGGAAGAACAATTCATGTACTACATGTATATGTCATGTTTGATATAATTGAATTTCAAGCCATGTTCAAGTGAGGACATGCTCAGGTTTCTAGATGTGGTCCCACTCCATGTGGATCATAGTCCATGGTGTGTGATTTTATAACACTCTATGCACCACGAGGGGACATGCCTACATTTTTGACTCACGAGACATGTTTTGTACCCTAGGAGGAGACAAAATATAATCCCCTCATATACTACTTTATCTTGTATCTCTTTATTCAGGTCATAGATTGACTTATGTGAGTATCCAATCCATAGTGGGTTTTTATGTAAAATGAAAAAATGGCCTCCATTTGGGTAGAAGAGATGAGATGTGTGGTGGTTCTAGTAAGATGCATATTTTATCAATGTGTAGACTAATGTCAGTTGTTTATGTTACCTTTATCCTTCCCTATGGGGGTTCGGTGAGGCATCATATCCTGAAAATCGGGTATGATCCCCTCTTCAGTATTAGATTGAGTAGAGTTAGTGTATCCCATCATGAGACCCGAGGTGTGATCATATATCTTTTCTTATGCTTCTCTATATGGGGTTGGAAGAATTAACTTGACCAACATATACAAGCATTAATCCCCTAGTATAGTATTTTATTTTGATTTGTATTGTAGGAATCCCCTAGAGGCCTAGGTGAGAACCACTATCTATGTATCGATATCTTCAGAGTTACAGATTAGATTCATGGTATCACCAAGATTCCTTGTGTAGGATTTTCTATATAAGAATAACGATATTATCATTTTCAACTATATATTATTTGTGGAATGATTGATTAGAATAAATAACAAGAAGATCACCATTAGTGTAGTATTTCTCATGGAGTGAGTTATCTCTGTGGATCATCACCTAAATGCCTTATTTAGAATAGTATTGTGATTGTTCCCCTCCACAATAGGGCTCATGTTCAGTGGTGGGTGCTCTATTTTATCTTATGTTGTTGCAAAAACCGACCACACAGTTTTTGGTGTGGTTTCGTCTAATGATTGTCCCTTGACTTGGATAATTGGAACTATAGGTTGCCTCATCATTCTTATCCAGGCTATGGAGATAGATATCCCCTTTCTCTCTCACTTGGGTTTATTCATTAGCATATTTTGGTTAGTTATTATTAAGTTATTATCTCATTTTTTGACTGACATACCTTCATGGTGTTGATCTAACCACTCACTCATGATTCTTTGTGTTTGGTGATTTTAGATTACCTACAAGGTATTTATATACTCACACCTACATGGTCTTTTCCTTCATGTATTATGTCTTATACATATGATAGTTTGATCATTAGTGATATTAGAAGACCTGGTTTCTGGGGTGCATAGAGGTTCTTTACACTGGTTGGGTATGGTGATTGTCCTTGGAGATCGATGCTGGGTACTCTCCTTTATTTCCTCTGTTATAGTTTTCGATAACTTAGGACCACTTTTCTAGTAGGTAATTTATTTTCCCCTTTTATACTTATGTTACCCTTTTTTACTCTGATGTTATTCTTATAGGTTGTGCATGATAATTTTACACTATATATGTTTCAATTTATCGTTATCTCTACCCTATTGAATGGAGAGTGTGATGTGTGTGCATATAGGTACATTATGATAAATCCTCCCATGTGTGTGATATTCCTACTCAATGCTATATGACATCCCCGGGCCTAATGGAGGTAGTCTTGGGTTGGTTACACTCGACTTACCACCGACCAGAAAAAACTACGTGGTCCAAGTTGTAACATAGTGGTATCAAAGAAGGTATTTCCCCGGATCAATGTGTGGAGTTATAATTGACATGGGGTTTGGTTTGGAAATATATAGGAATTATTTTTAAGAGTCTTGATTGCAGATTTTAGGCTAGAGAACCCAGTGTTGGTGTAGTGGCTGATTTATCCATTGACCAAGATTCTAATTAACTACTTGTCAACTTTTCTTACTGATATATTCATCGTAAAGAAGAAATGTTATATGAATCATATTTTATTGAGTCTTTTATAGTACTTATTGAGTCATATCACTAGATATTCTCTTTACCATGGCTCATCCTGAGGACTTTTGAGATGTGTCTGCAATGATACCTAGATAGGATTTCTAGATGCTGTCAAGAAAATGACTGATTGTATAATGACCATGTACTTTATTTAAAATTAATAATCGATTTATTACATTAAATTACATATAATACATCTTAGAGGATCGAGAATCCAAGAGTTTTTGGGAATTAGTTACATATAATTACATCATGAATATGGGATACAATTACATTATTAAAAACCTCCTTAACATAATTCAAAAATTCCATGGATTGTAAAAGTGAAAGAGATAACATAGGGACATACATAAGAAAGTGGTGATCTATCAAGCCTAGTAAGGGAGTAAACATTTAAAAGAATTAATATAATAATACATGTTAGAAAATAGTCATATCAAGGGGAAAGAGTGGTAATTATAAACATGAACAATGGGACATGATATAGAATGATAATCATAAATGGATCATGGGAAATGTGGAAACAACTTAAAACACTACATCATAAACACAGTTCAAGACCAATCTACAAAGACATCATGATAGAAAAAGAACCAAAAAGAAATCAGGTTATGTCACTATCCTAACATGATGTGTCATGAGACTAAACATTACCCAATTCATTGGAGCACTAAATAATTCTGGGTGCATGTATCATTATCATTTCACTCTAATGCTTAAGTGATCCACATATATCATACAAAAAAGATGAATTCATTACCATATTTTATTACATGATCAAGGAGTGTTGAATAAATATGTGTAAATATAAATTCAAATAGGTATAAGGGAATAATTTTAAATACCATTTATAGTAAATGGGTTTGGTATTCACTACACAATTTTTTTTGCATTGAAAAATCACAGTGAAATGTTGGCAGACTTACGGAATCACAAAAAACTTAGAAAAAATGGGATGATGTGAGTGAAATGGGTTAATAATAATTTTTAAATTAATTGTAAAGTAAAGTGTATATGGAATAAAATATCCCATAAAAATGAAATTAAGATAAAAGATATAATTCAAATGACATACTTGAATAAATTGTAGAAAGGAAAAGATCCCTTACTTGAGTGTGTGACTCCAAATACTTGGCAGGGCCTTATTGAGAGCTTTTTGGAGCCATGGTATGACTATTTAGAGTTTATGGAAGAGTATGGACAAGCACGATGTAATTTTAGTTAAGATAAATGGGAGATTGGTTGGGTTTATATAGGAATGGTGGGGGATTTATTTATTATTTATGTTTTGGACATTACATAATAATATAACCAAAGCACAATCCATCCCATCGTTTTTTCCAAATGGGATTGGTTCTAGTTATTTTATAAGAAAAAGGTCTGAAAATAATAAAATAATTACCTTTCATATGTGGAGGTGAGTCTCACTCTTAAAAAATGGTTTTAAAACCTTATATTATATTAATGGTTTTAGAGGATTCATAAGGGATTAAAAAATTAATCAAATAAACATAAACTAAAATTATTTTAGTAGTAAAATAAATATTTGGTCGTGTATACCCTTTATATTATTTATTACATCTCTTTTTCATCATTATGTTGTCATAATACACAATTTATATTTATACAGTATTAAATTTATACCCAAAAATTCAATTTTCTAAAAAAAAATATAAAAAATAACTATTGGATACTTTAGACATTATGATTCCAAAAATAGTATTCATATTATTTAAATAATTTTCTAAATTATTTAAATTTCACTTTTAAAATATTAATCAACATTTATTAAGAAATTTTGGGATATTTGACAATAATTTTCTTTAACCCTTATAAAAATTACAATTGAATTCATAAAAATTATATGATAATTTATATTTAATAAACATTATTTTATCATAATATTTTTTAAAAATTTATTGATTTCAAAAGTGCATTATTTCATCAAAATAATTTCCTTAATTGAATTTGATTATTACCCAAAATCACTATTTTTTTATTATATTAAAATAAAACACATTTATAATGTCACCATAATAGGATGAAGATATATTCATCATTATATAAAAAATAATTTACATAGTCAAAAAGCTAGGTTTTTTATACATATCCCTTTAATGCACCAGAAAACTCCCTACGAGTAAGTTGTATGATGATGAGACATTCATGGGGTGGTTCAGCATACATGGTTTGGGCCATGATCTTGATGTTCTGGAAATTTTCCCTTAAACGGTTTAACACAAGTTTATGTTTTTGGATATCGACTTGGGATTAGTCAAGGGAAAATCCCAATGATTATATATCCCTTAGAATCTCTGATAAATGGGCTTCATAGGGAACCATTCCAGTGGTTAAGGCTATAACTTCCTCTGTCTATGTCAATTAGAATTTTTAAAACCCAGTATTTATACTAATCATGTTATCACTATTAGACAACTATATTATCAATCGTAATGATTGTTAATGGTAAACTAAATTTGATAGGATATAATAAAACTAAATAATTTCATGTGTTCTCTATAACCATATTACATAATTATATATTTAAATAAATTTCAAGGGGAATTTTATTTATAACATTTTAGGTCATTACAATCATCCCCGCTTAAGAAATTCATCCCTTAAAATTTTATATTCCCACACTAAAATAGATGAGGGTAACTCTATTTCATCACCTCCTATGGTTCCAACTTTGCTTCTTCAATCTTATGGTTTCTCCACAACACTTTGACAAGGGGCACTATCTTATTTCATAGAACATTTTCACTATGATTTAACATCTTCACCGGATTCTCCTCATAGGAAATGAAATTATCCAATGGTAGCACCTATAGATTGAGTACATGTGAGGGGTACAATATGTAGTTTCTCAAGAGGGATATGTGGAATATTTCATGTAATTCAGATAGGTTAGGTGGGAGTGCAAGTCGATAGGCCACCACTCTAAAGCGATCAAGGATCTCAAAGGGGTCGATGTATCCTGAACTAAGATTTACATTATTCTCAAATATCATAACATTATTCCAGGGAGATATGCGGAGTAATACCATGTCTCAAACATCAAACTCTAGTTCTCATTGATAATTGTCAGTATATCTCTTTTTTTAACTCGGATTAGTCTAGATCTGATGTTGAATGGTCTGGAAATTTTCCACCATTTCCTCAAGAATTTCAGGACCTAGCAGTTTTCATTCCCCAACTTCATCCGAGCATACATTTTTTCATCAAATCTTCTCATAAGTAGATTCATAGGGATCCATTTGGATGCTTGATTGGAAGCAATTTTTTTAAGATAACTCGACTAGAGGAAGATGTTGGTCCCATCCTCAAATGAATTCCATAGAACATGCTCTCAAAATGTCTTCTAGTGTCTGAATTGTCTTATCATATTGACCATTAGTTTTGGGATTAATAATTTTACTAAAGTCTAGATAATTATTTAGATCATTTTGGATACTTTTCCCAAACTTGGAGGTGAATATCATATCTCAATCAGATACAATTGATAGTGGTACTCCATATAATATCACCAATTTTCTGTGGAAATTCAAACACGCTGATCCAGTGAGAAATTCTATTGAATCTCAATTACGTGCGTAGTATTTTTTAGATGATCCTCCACTGCCCATATTTCATTATTTCAAAAGGAATTATTCAGATGTTCTATATTAAATTCTATGGTTATTCTTAACAATTTCGTTTTTGGTATGGGTAATCATTGCAGCATCCCCTTAGACTTCTTTCTTCCAGCCTTCACATACTAATATACCAAACACATTGAGGTATATTCAGTGATATCCTTCTTTAAATTGTCCCACAAATATGGCTTTCATAAATCCTGTACATATTTGTTCTTCCTTGGTGAATGGAGAATGTTGAACTATGGGCATTATCCAGTAGTTCCTTCTTTTACTCAAGATTTTATGGTACATATACTAGTGGCCCAAATCTCACCCTCCTTCATCATTAACATTGAACTCCGAGGATTTAACTTTTCTTATAGCTTCTACTTTCTTGTAAATGACCACATAAAATTTTTTAGAATCCTTTAACCTCTCCATAAGGGGTGATTAAGAAATATTTTTTGAAAGGATTGATGATGTAACTTGCTTTAAGATTCCCATATCCATCCTTTCAAAATATAATAATATCATATAACACTCCATTCTCACCAATGATAGAATTAATGGGTCCTTTCTTCTTATAGAATCTTCCACTTTATTCAATTTACCAGGATGGTATTGTATTGAGTAGGTATAGTCTATGATCATCTCTAACCACATTTTTTGGTACATATTGAGCTCTTTTTGTGTGAATATATATTTGAGACTTTTTTATTCATATTTAGTTCTCCCTTCACCCAAAATAGATAATGTCACCATATTTCGAAAGAGAAGATCATTGTACCGAACTCTAGACTATTCATTTGGTAGTTTTGTTCATGGAATTTGAAATGTGTTGAAGCATATGCTATGACATTGTCATTCTATATAAACACACACCCAAATCCCTTCTTTAAATCATCGCTGAATTCTATGAAATGTTCTCCACTTTTGGGTAGAGTGAGCATAGGGGAAGTGAAAATCCTCAATCCCCGTTCCTTGAAGCTCTCTTTACACTAGAGATTCCAAGAATAATTGACTCCCTTCTGATTTATCATGGTTAAAAGGTTTGAAAATCCTGAGACATTTCTCAAAAATCAACAATAGTACCCAGATAATCCATGAAAACTATTGATATATGTCACAGATGTTGGCCTTGGACATCCTTCATTTTCTTATGTCATTGAAGGGTTTGTAGATATCCCATTACTTGTGACGATATTCCCAAATTATGACACTTCCTTAAAACAAAACTCACATTTATTGAGCTTAGAATAAATCTTCTTGTTTCATAAGGTCTTCAATACAGTGCTCAGATGCTCCTCATGATCCTCCTTTATTTTGAAGTATATTAGAATATCATCTGTAAGGACTACCAAAAATTTGTTGATGTAATATATAAATATTCTATTAATATAGTACATGAATATTTTTTGTTCATTAGTGAGTCCGAAAGACATCACTATGAACTCATAGTGCCCGTACCCTGTATGAAAAACAGTCTTGTGAGTATCTTCCTTCTTTACACTAACTTGGTAATATCTCAACCATAGATCCACCATAGAGATATATTATGCTACATATAGCAGATCGAATAATTCATCAACCTGTATAATATGATACTTTTTATTTATCATGATCTTGTTGATCCCATGATAATCAATGCAAATGCACTTTCACCCATCCTTCTTCTTGAAAAGGGGACAAGTGCACCCCATGGTAAAGAACTCATATGTATGATCCGTTTATCCAAATTGTAATTTAGTTTTTTCTTTATCTCCTCAAGATCTAAAACATCCATTCAATATGGAGTCTTTTATAATTGTAACACCTTAGGTATTATCTTGATTAGATATTCAACCTCTCAGTTATGAGGAAGACTTAAAATTTCCTCCGGAAACACAACAACATTTTCCCTCATAACGAGCATGTCTTCCGGGATTATTACATCCTTAGACTCAATCATTTGAGATAGATAGAATTTATCATAAGGTAATAATATCCATGCATGTGGTGTTTCTTTTAAATAATATTCATCCATATTCATTCACTTGTATAGATTCAAGGGATGATTCATGATATGGAGAGTGATATCCTTCTTGTGGAAATTTATGTAGGCTCTATATATGTAAATCCAATGCATTACCATAATTTCATAAAATTAAAAAAAAGGGAGTATGAAAAGGTTCACTGATAAATTTATCCTACAAATTATGACCAGGGAGGAGATATATTTTATGGATTAAATAATTTCTATAATTTCTATATTTGCCGACATCTTTACATCCCTTCTTTGTGGTGGTGTTTGAATAGTTATAATATAATTTTTCGATATGAAAGAATTCGTAGAACAAGAATAAAAAAAGAATTTTTTCCATCTTTGAAGGAAAAAATAGGGTACCAATCACCACTTCGTTGTCAGAATCCACCTCAACGGTTGTGATTTAAAAATCTCTCCCTTTCTTCCTTTGAGGTTGTTGGTTGTATCCCAAAACCATTGGCTTAGTTCATTGGTTAGCAAAGTTCTCAGATTCGTTTCAGTTGAAGTAATGAAAAATTCATTGAAGGTTGACCAAAAAATTTCCTTCCTCCATCGTAGAACTAGGTTTCTCTTCATGGTAATCACTAGCTAGGTTTTCTTCCTATCGCACCTAATGCATTTTTTATCCCCCTTACACAATTTCTAGAGTTCTTCTTTCAGAACCTTTTACAAGTGGTATGTTGAAATTTCTTAGCACCATTATATTTTTCCATAAAATATCCAAAATTCAAATCCACTTTTTGATTCTTATCCACATGATACCCTTGAGATTTTCTGACCTCCATTTTGAAATTGAGGACACATCAGAAATTTTTTTCATATCTATCAAAGTCACATATCGCCAAAGATTTTCACAAACTTGGTTTTAACCCACCAAATAAGCGGTCGACCATTCATTCATTGGTATCAACAAAAGAAATTATTGCATCATTAAATTATTTTGATGTTTTATTCATACATCCTGATAGATTCATCTTATTTTTCTTGAGGGAAATAAAATCCC
Organism: Viscum album; assembly: GCA_963277665.1. Classification (NCBI taxonomy): domain Eukaryota; kingdom Viridiplantae; phylum Streptophyta; class Magnoliopsida; order Santalales; family Viscaceae; genus Viscum; species Viscum album. The sequence goes on along the minus strand of OY728147.1, from coordinate 387,908,488 downwards.
TTCAAAATTTATGTCGGAGAGTGAAAGGAAAATATTTTTCAAAAAACATTTCCCGAAATTCCTTCCACCCAATCAATTCTTCTCTTCCTTGGGCTTCACATTGTTCATCAATTTTCACCACTGATCAGCTTCTCCCTATATATGATAAATGGTAAGTAGAACCATATCTTGTTCAGAACATTGAAGGATGGGTAATATTTGATCAATGGAGTGGATCCATTTTTTTGTGATTAAGGGATCAAATGACCCATTGAAAGTTAGAATCCTTTATCACATAAAGGACTTAATCACATCTTGTTCTATCTTATATAAATTTTGGGGATTAATTTGATCTATTATTCTATTCATAACCTGATTCAGATGAGAGATTATTTTTATGATGTTCATGATTCCTTCTCCCTTCGAGTTAGAAATATTATTGGGGAAATCATCACATTTTCCTTCACATGGACTATTTAACAAATTTCTCTGATTTCTATCCATTTCCTAGAATAAAAGTATAATTAGGTATGATTATTTAAAACTATTAAACACATTAAGAGTAATATAATTAAATAAAATAGATAACTTATAAATTAAATTTATTTCTTAACTTATGGATTTCATGGATTTAATCTATGTAATCCATGATTTATTTCCTAATATATATTTATATGGGCTTTTTCCCCTTAAAAGTGGTTCATAATGATCTAGTTATTTACCATAGCATATACCATTATAGTTTTAAACCAGGTGCATAGTAAGGCATGTTTTCATGTACAATGTTACACTACGTCAAACCTAACACACCTTGTTGTAGTTGTTACCCCCTAGGAACATCTGTTCCAGAACTACTTCTACATGTAGTATCCAGAAAGAGATGTATCTTCTGGATGAAATACTTAATCTATATAGTTACCAAAATTTAGGAATGTTTTCTTATACTTAGTCTTATCCTTAATTATTTTTATATAGTTTTCCAATCTTAATCCCAAAAATTAATTAAACCTTACATTGATACCAACTATAATGACAATGTTCATTGTTTCACAGTAATACATGATTTAGTAAATTTAAGTAAACATAATACAACCCATGGTATTAATAAGTATAGTTTATTTTTGAATGAGGTACATAGAATAACATCTTGAACATGGGATTTAAAAATATTATTAAAAAATTCTTTAACATGCTCCTAAAATTCCATGGCTATAAAAACTACATGGGATAGCCTGGGGGGAATACAATATAAAGGGGTGAGATATAAAGCCAAGTAAGGGAATAAACATGGGTTAACATGAATATAATAATACATGTTATAAAATAGTCATAATAATGGGACCTAAAAAGAGTAATAATCATAAACATGAACAATGAGACATGATACAACATGATAATAATATAAGAAACATGGGAAATGTGGAAACAACTTAAAACAATGTATCATAAACATAGGTCAAGGATAAACCACCGTGAAATAATGGTGGAAAAAGTTCCATAAAGTAATTAGGTTTAGTCCATTTCCCAACATGACATCTCATGAGACTTAACATTACCCAATTAATTGGATTGCTATATAATTTGGGGTACACCCATCACTTTCATTTGATTCTCATGCTTATTTAATCCATAGATATCATACAACATTGATTCATTCATCTTTATATTTCATTTTATGATCCAAGAGTGTGGACTAAATACATTTAAGTACGAAGTAAAAGAGGTATAAGTGTATAAAGATGAATACCCATGACATGAAATGGTTATGGTATTCACTACACAATTTATTTGGCATGAAAAAATCCCGGAGAAATTTTGACAGAATAACAACATCACATAGAATTTCATAAAATTGGTTTATGAGTGATATAGGAATATATAATAACATGGAAATAAATTTGAAAGTAATGGGTATATGGAATAACATAAACCATCATATGGATATGAACAAAAATACATGAGATAAAAGAGATACTTGAATAAAGAGGAGAAAGGAAAAGGTCCCTTATTTGAGTTTGTGACTCCAAATTCTTGGGAGGGGATTCTTGAGAAATTGGGGTTCTATTATATGACTCTAGAGAGTGTAATAGAGATTATGAACTTTCTTTATGGAGTTTTAGTGAATTGAAATGGGGGCCTTGGTGGGTTTATATTAGAAATTTTGGGGATTTCTTTATTATTTAGGTTTTGGACTCTATAGAATAGAATAAACAAAACAAAAAATTGTCCCACATTTTCTAAAAAATGGGAATGTTTATAAATATTTTATATGTCCAAGGGGTTAAATTAGTAAAATAATGTGCTTACTTATGAGAAGGTGAGCCACACTCATAAAGAAGTGGTTTTAAAACTGTGAAATATATTAATGGTTTAGGAGGATTCAAACAAAATTTATAAAATTAATCAAATAAACATAAAATATTAGTTTTTTAATGGTAAAACATATATACGTTTTTGTATACCATTTATGGTATTTATTAAATCACTTTTCAGTAATTATGATGTCATAATACAAAAAGTATATTTATAGGATATTAATTGTTTACTCAAAATTTTGGGTGTCTTGGAAAATTATGAAAAATTCACCGTTGGATAATTGTGACATTATAATTAAAAAAAATAACATTAGTATTATAATATTAATTTTATAAATTTGTGAATTTTATCTTTTAAAATATTAATCAAACTTTATTGACAAATGCAGTTTTTTTTACAATGAAAGTTTTTGAACACTTATTAAAATTACATTTGACTTCATAAAATTTATATGATCATTTATATTTAATAAAAACTATTTAATAACAATATTTTTCTGAAATATTATTTTTTCCAAAATCTATTAATTAATCAAAATCAATTCCTTAATTAAATTTGAATATTACTGAAAAATTCTATTTGTGTTTTATTATATCAAAATAAAAATCATTTATAAAGTATACATAATAGGATGAAAAATATCCATAGTTCTATAAAAAATGTACTAGGTCATAATTTTATGGTCTTGATAGATATCAAATTAATACACCAGAAAAATGCCCTACGTTTAAGGTGTGTGATGGTGAGACTTTCATGTGGTGGTTTGGTGCACATTGTTTGGGTCGGGATCTCAATGAACTTGAACTTCTCCCATAAACAGTTTCACTCAAGCTTACAATGTTTCATCTTATCTTGGGATTTTTCAAGGTAAATTCCAAATGATTATTTCTCCCTTTGAATATCTAATAAATTGGATTCATAGGGTATGAGTTAACTGGTTGAGTCCATAACTTCCTTTGTCTATGTCAATTGGATTTGTTAAAACCATATATTTATATTAATCATGTGATCACTGTTAAATGCCTATATTATCAAAGGTAAATAATCTTAATGGTAAATAAAATCTTATAGGATATAATATAACCAAATATTTTCATTTGTTTTCTATAAACATATTATGTAATAATACATTTAAATGAATTGGAAGGGGGATTTTATTTATAATAGTGTGGGTCCTTAAAAGTAGAGTGATGAGGCCAAATTTCCGGGATCCATTCATTAAGTGTTTCTTTCATGTGGGAAGATAACAGTGCTTCCACTTCTTGTGTAGTGTATTGATCCACATACAATGGTTTTAGAGGTTGTTTGACCATCTGTGTGTTGAGTGGTCATAACTTTATAAGGAAACGAAAACAATGTTAACTAGTTTAGCATGCAATGTGAGTTATATTGAATGAAACTGATGAGGATTCATGGAGATACTAAACCTTATTTATTATAGGTTTCTCTTGAATTACTGGTTCATGTTTTCTAGTATTTGGACCTTGAAAAATTATATGGTTATGCTCAATCAATTTTTCTTCAATTAGAATTATTTAGTTCCAATTGTACCGATGGATAGTACATTTTCATTATCTGTGCATTTTAATTTGTAATAAACGATGTCTATAGGGTCTCATGGTGATACATACCCCCTTTATGGGTGTAGGAGGAAAGATTGAGATTGTGGTTCGATTGTCGTACATGGTTAGGAAACCTATTTATGGTGGTTCTAGTAGTGATACTTTCTCGAGTTTGACACAGGTCATCGATAAGTCTCTAGGTTAGAGATTATTGATGTGGCTTCAAACATGAAAGGAAGACTGACACTTCCCCCTATGAGAGGTGTTCCTTTGATGTGATCTAAAATCATTATGTAAATTCAGTGGTTCCCAAAGCAGATAATGTTGTGGTGTGGAAGATGAGTACCTTTGACTAGTTTGTTTGAGGTCATTTCGATGTACTAATGTATTGGTGTAGGAAACGGTTGTGGTGAATAGGTAGGGAAGGGAAAGGATGGTTTTATGTAGTAGTGTATAGTGACCCCGATGCTTCGTGTGTGCTCAATGTATGAAATGTACATTTTCTTCTCCAGTTATTGTTTTGGTACATGGTCACGATCCAATCTCCATGGGCATGACTTTTGTTTGAGATCCAACTATCCCAGTAGATACTTATTATATTTAACCATGTGATCAGAGGAACATTCAGGGAATATTAGTGATTACACACTTCTATATATTGTGTGAACTAACTCTTGGAGCAAATATCACCTTGCAGGGAACATTTTTATTATACCAATGAGACCCTAAAATGTTTTTCATTGTTTGGAATTGTTATCTACCGTATATTTTTTATAGACTATTACCATTGTGGGTTATAGTTTTGTGGGATGAAGTTTTCCTCTTTTGGTAAGGATTGATCTTAGATAGAGTAAGATGATATCATGTGAGATAAGATACAACTAACCTCTTATTATTTGGATAGTATCTAACTTGGAGAAGTGGATGTTATGAGCTCTCAATTTTATTTAGTAGTGTAGATGATGGGGATGTCTATCCTGAGGGAAATCCATCTTTACATCCCCTTAAATATTTATATCTATATATATAGTTTCTCATATAAACTACCCTAACATTTTCACTAGAACATCGGATGTCTCCCATTGAGCTTCGTGATATGAGGTTTATATTGGAGTTATTATAGAAATAGGGCTTGTATGACTCAGTGTGTTCACCTTGGAAGGCCTTTTTTGTTCACTTAAGAGGTGTGAAAGAGATTGAGGTTAGACATGTATAGAAATCACCTAAATTAGGTGACTCTTATTGAGGAGTATTCACCCCTAATAACAGATGAATTCTTCTACTAGTGGTTGTGTCAATGGTGTTCTCAAATATTACCTCAGGAAGGTTATCGCCACCTCCAGGTTTGAGATTAGGGTTTTCTAAAGTTTTACTCCTCATTCCACCATGTTTTCTTTCAATTTATGGTGATAACTTTCAATATATTGGATTCCCTAGAATTTTTGTGGTACTTATCAATTGAGTCACTAAACCTTGTTGATCAGTTCATGGTAATCTCCCTAAATGACATCATTGCATACTCGATGTTAGGGTTAAAGAATACGAGACACTAGAAGATTATTCTAGATAAGATTTAGGAGTACCATACTTAAAGGAAGATATCATGAATAAATTTATATATCCATGAGTTCTAATTCATTGTTTATGTCCTATCAGACATGAGAGTGATAGTGGACCTAGTAATGGTTGAGGTAGTGCTAGCTTGAGGGCCACCTAGGGGTGTGGCAATGGTAGAAGATTCCCATGGTGATTTCTTTCATCCACTATTGTTGTTCTAGTTAATGGAGTAGTTAGCCTCTTAGTATCTAGACATTAAGGGGGAGGATGTTTCAACATATTTCTACTCAATAGTTTCTACCCATCCACTTCTTTAGTGAGTCCAGGATACACAACTTTGAGATAATTTTTGTGTGGTTTAGCATGAATAGATATCCACTGGACAAGTTCATGAGGGATTTTTCTATGGTGGGGAGCATTTCATTCTTCCACGGACATAGAATGACACCACTCACATAGTTATATTATGTGATAAGAAGGTTTATTTACCTTAGCAGTACACCTAGGAGAGGGGTAGTTATACTGAGATCCTTTGGCATTAGGTTTAGTGGACAAGGATTTTGTATCTTGTTGCTGAGTATAGACCTTTATGTCTCACACATCAGTAGGTAGAGACCTAGGTTTCCGAATAGTAGTATAAATTGGGCGGTGAATATAGTTTTTCATGATGGGGATTCCATAGTCAGTAGGGGTCCTGATGCATCCTGAGTGATCATCGAATGAATCAACGAGTTGGACAACATAACAACCATCTGAGAGAAGACAATAGTGTAGAGTTTGGGATCTATGGCTATGTAGAAGATATTATAGCTTCATGGAATTCCCAAAATAATCATTTCATACTATGTTGATTTATTCTCCTCATAATTATGGAGAAGTTGTAGAAGGCCTTGAGACTCAGTTGTTGTTGACTATGGTTTTGGTACCCCAGTTTGATGGCCAGGTAAAGTGGACTATTCATGGTTGGGAGAATATGATTTAGGATTGCATGTAATTTTTGGGCCATAGATGGAAGGATATTCTACCCTATATAGATTTCATGCCTCAAAATAGTTACCACTCCACCATTAGAGAATAACTGTTTTGGTCCATGTGTGGGAGACCCTATAGGTCACCACTGTACTAGTCAGATCTCATGGGAGATAGAACTAGTGGCCCTAGAGTTTGTGTTAGAGATGGATGTAGAGAGATAAGTTCATCCAGTGGCAGATGAGGACACAAGAATATGTCAGGTTTCATTTTACGATTAATGATTTTGGATATTGGAGTTTGACTTGGAGTGGTTGTGATATGAGAGATCCACTCTCATTAAGGATTATAGAGATTTTTTCAGGATTAGAGGCTATCTATAGGGTTTGTAGGACCATTTCCCATTACACCATTGGGTTAGAAAAGTTTTGTACATCTGGACCTCTTGGATATAGTGAGATCGGGTGCTCGATGTAACCATGTGTCATAGCTATGGACCTATGTTCATGACTCATTAATGAATTTCAAAATTGATAAACTAAAAATTGAGGGTGAATTTTCCCTTTCAGTGTGCCTAGTGGGGTTTGAGGCTTGAATAAAAATTAACCTTAATGGGAGAGTGTTTACCTTAAGTCTTTGTTTGTGGGAAGCATGAGAACATTCAGGAGAGATCCTAATAGTGGGAAACCCAGTTGTGAGCTTAGTATCCTCTGTTATGAGTAGGAATTTTTCCTTCCAGAATACAAATACATATAGATCGGAGTTTGTAATGGAAATATTTTTTTATTTTTAAGATTTTTTAATGATTAAGGAATATTTCAAGTATTGGAAATAGAGATGATATGGAATTCCAAGGTCTAGAATACCTTGATTATGTGATATTAAAAATATCAAATAAATTTTAACACACATGTGTAGTTTTTAAAAATAAATGAATGGATCCTAAAAAATTATTAGAATGTAAATCTAGTACCTTCATTAAATCTAGAATGTAGTTTTTACCCTAGGATTGACATGAATTTCATTAGTGTTGGTTGTTTAGTGAAAGGAGACTGTTGGAAGAAGCAATAAATAATTGTAACAGCCCAAGATTTTATGAAAAATATTCTTTTTAATTTCATTAATGTCTTGTGTTGTACGCTACACCAAAAGAGCTTGCACAACATGCATCCTTGACTTGCCTTGCATTACATGGAATTGCGACCTTCCTCGATAGCGTGTGTAGTACGCAATAACAAGTTTCACTAAACAACAATATGCTATTAAAATATTATTAAAACTAGCCGTTATGAATAGTAATAACCACTTTTTTAAATTTTTTAAATTTTATTTTTTCAAAATGGAATTAATTTTTGGATTCATAATATCGAAATTACCTTAGGGTGAAATTTTGGTACTTTTCGGATAACTTTCATTTTCTGATGAATAGTGAAAATTACTAAATTTTAAACAACCTTTTTAATCGAAATAATTAAGAGTGATAAATTATTAATTTGAGTGGTTTTAAAGTATATTTACAATATATTTTAAATATTTAATACAATTTTGTTCATTGGATGTAATTTCACATTTAAACCATACATAAACAAGTGTCAATCTCTTGATAGTTATTATCTCTTAAGAACACGCTATTTGTTTTGACGACAAGAATTAATTTTTAAATTAATTAATGCAACTGATATGTTTTGAATTTGGGAAAATAGACATCATTTTTGAGTTCATAATATCAAATATAGCTTAGGCCTAATTTTTGGTATTTTTCTGGAAACTTTCATTTTTTGATGAATAGTGAAACCACTAAGTGGTAGTTAAGAAAAATGAATTTTTCATAAAAATTAATTTTACCGCTTCTGTGAGTGGAATTTAAAAAATCCGAGAGACACGGTTGATGTCAGTAAGTAAAATATGGTTCAATGAGATGAAAATAATTTTTTGGTGAATAGTAACTTTTTACTTTTTTTTACCACGGTTAAAAGTAAATAGGGTAATTAAGGGTAAAAATGATATTATTATTACCCTAACACATATCCTAATTCTATTGGATAAGTGTAATTCGACCAAAAACAACCTTAGGAATAAAATATGACCATTTAGGCCCACTTGGATTAGATTAGGACATTTATTATTAATTTATTTAAAGAAGGGTTAAAATAGTTAAAATCAAAGTTTAATAATTATATCATTTTTAATATAGGGTTATACATAAGATAAATTCTACTATAAATATTCATTAGAAATCTAAAAAGTTTTCCTACGTAATGTTATTTTATTTTCTATTTTTAGACATTAAATAAGTTAATTTACTTATGACACAATGATGATGCAGTAATTATCTTATTAATGAAATATTGACATAATTGATGTTATAAATACCCAAATAAATGTAATTTGAGACTTTTTATGAATTAAACTAATTTTCTAGGTTAATATGAAATGTTAGTATTGATTTAATGAACTTTTTTAGAACTAATCATTCATTTATGATTTTCAAAAAAATCAATTAATAAATAGTGTGAAAATTGACATAAAATAGTTTTTAAAAACAATATTATATCATTAATTGTTATTTAATTCATAAAAATCTAAGGTTCGGCCAAATGACTTAGATAAGGTTATATATATTAATAATAATCATCTTGGGGTTCGTTTGACTTCTTATAGTAAGTTTATCAACCTTATAGTATAAGAACACAAGAAGACATGGTAAAAGTAAAATTATTTTACTTAATGTTAAATCTTAATGATAAGGTTAAAATAGGAACCTAAACTTGTATAAATTATATTTGATGAGAGGATTTCGACCCATCCCTACCTTATTTTCGAAATGAATCAATTTGGAGCTATTTAAAACCGAATTTTACTTTATAATAAAATAATAGTTTTAGTTATTCTAAAGGTGCCCCTCTCCTCCATTATAAAAGGGCACCTCCTCCCTCTCTTTCTCACACCACTTTGAGCCTTCAAGCTAGGAAAAACCCTGCCAAATTCCCTTATCCACTTCCCTAGAAACATCCTAGATGTCCTGGTCTTCTTCAAAGACCAATGTTTGTTCCCTAAAAGAAGGTCTCAAAGAAGCACTTCAAAGAAGAGGTAATGTCTGTCACCGATTCTTTCATCATTATTTCTTCTTCCACTTCTTCTTCTTATGTTGTTTCATTATGATGTAATAAAATCAGTATCAATTATATATTTATATGTTATTATAATTATGAAACAACCTTATTTCACCATCTATCCATCCTACGGAAAAAGAAATCACCGCACGTGCGTACGTACGGAATACCGTCTACACGCCAAGGTGTAATCTATTTTCCACCACCACCTTACTTGGATGGGTATAATGGTGTAAATAATAACTATATATGATTATTGTAAAGTGATATTGATTCTTAAATATTATACATACACTCCAATACAATTCCACGATCATGAGAACGATATCATCGCTTGTGCGTACGTACGGACTACCGTCTCCACGACACGATGAGATTCATTCTCCACGTTAACCATTCATGAATGATTATAAAGTATATATAATAAGTAATAATGAAATATATGACATAATAATTATTCTGGATTTATGTGTATATATATGTATGTCATCTACTTAATTCCATTCAACTCAATAAGGAAAAGAAAATAGCGTTCATGCGTACGAACGGTCTACCATCTCCATGAACAGTGTATTTCTTTCCATTTACTGATCTATTATATATATATATATTCTGAATATATATTATATATAAATCATTTTTTATATTCTGTAATTATGTAATCATGATCTAAGTAATCATATAAATAATTACAACTCAAAACACGGACGACAAATGAAACGATTTTACCCAAAACACTCTTTAACATGGAATTTACAAAATAACGGGTAATATAAATCCATAAGTGAACCATACATGATATCATAACAATGAGTATGATTCTGGAATAAGTCAAGGACATTATTGAAATCATTATACCGGAGGTTCGGACACATACGAAGCAAATCAGACCTAAGGTAAGGGAAATATCACATTCTCATTTTTATCCGAGATTGTTTATACTTTAGTATTTACTGGGGTGTATTTTATCATCCACATCCATGTTTCCTCAATATGTAATATTATTTCCATCCACCTACAATTGTTTAAATCAAATTTTACCCTTATGTGAGTTTTTAGTAAAGGATATTAAAGGAATCTTTTGTTGTTTTTCGTACGAGGAACTTTTTGACTTTTCAGACAAAAGTACGAAAAATGTTTTTTTTAACGTATACGGAATGAGTGAATTTTTATAAAATTATTTCCAAGAAGATTCCTTTACAAGTTTTCATGTTTATTTTTAATCAACTTATTTTAGTTTAAAATTGTATGACATGTTAAGAAAGGAAAAATGTTTTTGAAGTAGAAAGGATATTCTCCTCATGAATGGAGTTCAAGTGTTTTATCAAAATTATTTTCCATCTAAGACAATGTAGGGTTATGATTCTATCCCTATCATTAAATTGATTTGATTATGTTGTGATGGAATTTATTTTATGAATTCATTTATCTTATATGAATTGTTTTATGATGTCACGATTTTAAGAATTCCATTTTTATTACATGGGTTATGCAAGGATGTATGATTTATGATTTTTGTGGCACACATAAGAATGGTTTCATTTTGAGATGGGTGGGAAAATTATCTCCCTCCAATGCATTTGGTAAAGATTTTATATCTCATGAGATAGACATGGATGGAATGGTAGGTTATATCGGTTCAGTGAAACAGGACTGAAATGAGGAGTGAACTCGGCTCAGAAAGGGACTTTGCCCACTAAGATAGTCATGGAAATGAGTCATGACTAATAATAAATGATTCTCTATGATTATGTGTGTATGCCACAAAGTTTCATGTTTTAAGTTATGATTATTGGGATTACATTCCACTACTATGATTTGTCCCATGTTATGATATTATGAACTCTTTTGCAGGTTATGATTTCCAAAATGTTATGTTCTTATGAATATGATGTGATTGATATTTCTTTTCTTTACCCTTACTGAGCATTTGAGCTCACCCTTTTTTGTTTTCTTTTCCCCAGGATATAAAGAAAGTTTTTAGGTATAAAAAAAGGAAGATCTTTAAGGGAGATGTTGATGATATTTCACCATGATTAGAAGATTATATTCCGAGTTTCCAAAGACACTAAACTATTACGGTCCTTGCATGTGTTTTTTTGTTATGTACTAAGTATTCCGCAAAAGTAATGTAATGTCCATGTACGTCAGGCTTCGGGTCTCTACAATAATAGTGGTTTACTTTATTAATAAAATAAACTCTTATACCCCCTTTTGGCATCCCACATGTAAAGGAAATAGAGAGGGATTATCCCTTATGAAATGAATGAACTAAGGAATATAGTATTTTCCACTAGACATCATTCTTGAAAATGATCACTCTTGGATTGTGGTTTAGTTTCATTGGGGCATAGATCTTGGCCCAAAGTTTCAAAATTTCTCCACATGGTAGTAAGATTTATACTTTTTTTTGTCTCGATCACAATTTATTCATTTTTATAGGTTTTAAAGCCGTTTTTTGACTGTTAAGTATCTCCAGTGGGTTGATCTGTTATTAAATGAGAAAAAATGGTGCTTTTGGGTGGTTAATAGTGATTTCCCAATCGAAAATCCCAATCAGATGACATGTAGTGCTAGATCACATGCTGTGTATTCTTTCTTTTTGGGGAAGAGTGATATTTTGTAACAAAATTACATGTAATAGAGTTAAAAACTACGTATTGTTGTATTTACATGTGGTTGAGTACATGGTAAGACCCACCACATAAGGGGACATGGTTGTATGGTAGTAAATGGTCAGACCCCGTGTATACTTGCGCTAGAGGACATGATTAGGTACACCGATATAGATCATTGTACATAAGAATGGGTTGTAGGACACAGGGTTTAGATGGGATTGGAATGACAAGTTGTGTACTACATGCAGACTCCATATAGTACAACACAGTTAGTTAAGTCGTGTGTCGGAAAGGACCCACTCTGGTGTTCATATGTGGTCACACACCATGTGGACCATAGTACATGGAATGCACTCTTCTTACACACTGAGTATTGTAAGGGGAAATATCCAGATTTCATCCTCTTGATACTTGCTATATACCCTAGGAAGTCACAATATTTACTCCCTTTAGATACATATTTCTCATGTATCATTGTCTTCGAGATAAGGATTGAGGCCTTCAAGTAGGATATCTTGAGATTTTTTATATTGAGCAAGATAGTGGAATTTTTTTGGGTAGATGATACGATATGTGAGGTGGTTCTAGTGGGAATATTCTTTTAGTGATGTGTAGAATAATTTCAATTGGGTATGATCCCTTGTTCTATACCCGTAGTAGTTTAGTGAGGCACCACATCATAAGCATCATGAGTGATCTCTTATATGATATTGGTTAATAGAGAGTTAGTGTATCCCCCCAAGAGCCACGAGGTTTGATCCTCTATCTTTTATTATACTTCCCTAGGTGTGGTTTAAGTAATTTCTGTGAACAATATACATGGGAAATGATTCTCTATCTAGTGGGTTATTCCTACTGGGGTTGTTGGAATCCCACAAAGGTATGGGTGAGATCCCCTATCCAAGTATTGAGATCTTCAACATTCTAGTTTGGGTTTATGGAATCCCCCAAAACAACTGGGTGGGATCCCTTGATCTTATGAGTTTTATACATATATTTTTTTGTGGCATGCCTAATGAGCATGACACTTTAGACGAGTTCCATTGGTGTTACACATCTCATGGTGTGAGTTCTCATGGATGAGTGTATCCTTAAATCCTTGGGTTGGCAAGCAGTGAAAATATCCCCCATGGACGTGGAGTGTAGTGTAGAGGGGATATCCCTCCATTCTATCTTATTCATCTCTTGAGAACCACTATACAATTTTTTGTGCGGTTTCATTTGATGATAGGCATCCGACTTCAACCTTTGTAATTGTAGGCTGACTCATCATTCATAGTTGGGATATGGTGATGGAGAGCCCTTTCACTCTAACATGGGTTTATTTTTCATAACATCTAGGTGAGTTATTTTCATGGTATTGTATCATGTTCTAATTAATAGACTTTCATGTTGTTGAGCTAACCACTTCCTCTAAATGCTTGGTGTTTAGTGATTTTCGGGTAATTATTGGGAATGAATATACTCACCCCTACATCAGATTTTTCGTTATGTGTTATTTCCTATGCATATGATAGGTGGGTCATTGGAGATATTGGTAGACCTGGTTTCTAGGTTGAATTTTGGTTCTAGACACTGACCATGTATGGTGATTGATTGTGGATATTGGAGCTAGGCCCTCTCTTATACTTTCCCTCATCCTGCTGTTTATAGGTTCAGACTAATTTTATTTATGGGTGAGTATTTTTCTCATTTATAATCCTACTCCCCATTTTTTTACTCTTATGTTGTTCATAGATATTTTGAATGCATATTTTACACTCTAAATAATCATTTTTATTTTTATCTCTTAATGTTCTCCTAGATATGGTGGTGTGCATGCGTACAGGTATTTTAGGTGAATACCCACATTTGTATGATGTGCTTACTCAGAACTGGACACCAGACCATAACCTATTGGAGGTCGGCATAGGGTGGTCAAACTCAGCTTAATAATGACCAGGTGGGCCCCACTAGGTCAGGTCGTAATACAGTGGTATCAGAGTAGGCATTTCTCCATGTCATTGTGTGGAGTTAGACCTGATGTGAGATTTAGATTGGGAACATAAAACAATGGTGTTAAAGTGTCTTGAGTGTAGTTTTTAGGATATGGGACCCAATATTGGTGTTGAATATGATATATCCATTCACTCAGACTATAACTAATTACATTTCAACTTAGTATACCAAGACATCAGTTTTAGGGGACCAATAGTACATGAATCATATAGTATTTTATCTTTTGAAAATACTTCTTGATTTAGATCCCCATATTTATTCTTAACTGGGGAATATATTGATTATTTTGATATGTTTTCATGATTATATCTAGATAGTATTTTGGGATTGTGTTTTGACAAAGACCATTTCAGTGATGAAGCCAAAGTTCAGGGATCCATTCATTAAAAGATTCTTCCAAGAAGGAATAGATTGATTCTACCACCTATTGAGCAGTGCATAGATCCAGGTCTAGTTTTTGGGTGGTTTTTTTGACTATATGCATATTTAGAAGTCATAGACCTAGTAGGAAAGGGATATTATGTGAATTGGTTTAGTGCATTCATAGATTTCCAGTGATAGAGTCTACTAAGGTTTTTTTGTGAGCCTAGACCACAAGTAGTGGAGGTTTGGCTCAAGGTAGTGGTTTGGGTTTTACAGCATTCAGACCCTGACTAACTGGGTGGTTTCATTCACAACCAGCCTTTTTTATGGACTATTAGTTGGTTCTATTAGTACTATATGATGCAGCATTTTCACTTTGTGAACATCGTGAGTTTCAATAATGGATATCACCTAGGTTTCATGGTGATCTAGACACCCTTTTAGGGATGTGTAGGACTGGATTGAGCCAATGTTTTGAGTGTCTTACTCAGTTAGGACCCCTCGTAGTTTGGGTTATGGTAGTAAGACATTATCTAGGGTGAAGTGGGGAATATATAGGGCCATGTGTTAGTGATTCTTGATGTGGATTCAGACACACAAGAAATAGGGACACCTACCCCACTGAGACATGTTCTTATGACACAATCTCAAACTATGCGGGCCAATAATTTGTTCATAAAGAAGATAATGTATATGTGTGGTGGATGAGTATCCTTGACATATATATTTGAGGTGGGGTGTCTAATCAGGCCATGGTTTCGGTGAAAAAGAGATCTTGGGATAGGATAGTTTAAAGTAGTAGAGGCTTATGGCCTCAACGCTCTAGGTGTGATCGAGGTATGACCTATGTCTTCTCAACTCCAATTGCAGTTCTGGTACATGGAAAGAAGAAAATATTCATGGATGTAGCTTCCATTTATGATATATCTATCCTAGATGAACCTTTTTTTCTCAAACCTTGTGTTCTTAGTCTTGTACATATAGGATCAGGGGTCACATGATTCTATTGATAGTGTGGCATGACTTTGGTTGTAGAGAGGGGATCATGTAGAACCTTTCTAAAATGGTGGTGAGACCCTATGATTATTTCCTTAGTATGAAATTTTTATGTACCATCCATTATTTTTTGATTGTTACTAGTGAGGGATAAAATGTGGTGGGAAGAATTTTTCCTCCTTTGGTTAGGAGTGGTACTTGGAAGAGTAGGATGAGCCCATGTGTGGGAGTTTATAGGTGACTTCTTACCAATTAGATAATATCTACCATAGAGAAGCATATTTTATGAGATATTAGTTTCCTATAGTGGTGGAAGGTTTGAGGACATATTTCCCAAGGACATTCTAGGATTACCTCCCCACTGAGAGTTAGAAAAATTCATAGAATTTTACCCCATAACTTCTCCAATATCACCTCTAGCATACTAGATGACTATCACCGAGATTTATGATCTGAGGGTGTAGTTGGAGGTTTTGTAAAATGAGGTCTCTTGAAACCCAATGTTTTCACATGGAACTAATAAAAATAGGCCGTCAACAGTGCTAAAAATGGCATTCATCAGCACTATATAAGCACTAAATATTGGAGAGAGATTAAAAGCCCAACTCTTTTATCAGCGCCTATAAAAATGATGATTAAGGAAACATTTATCAAAGCTTAAAAAAGTGTTGATAAAGGGGCATACTATAGTGTGTTGTAATAGAAGACTCCAACACTATTGTTGTGTGTTGTAACAGTACACCAAAACACCGAAAACAGCAAAAAATCTGAAAAATCAAGTACCAATAAATAATTTAAATAAAAAGAAAACAATCTTGGTTTTTTTATCAATTTTGGCAATGTGATGCGCATTTTAAACTAAAATTATACTTATATAGTAAAAAATAGAACTTTTAGTTATACTGGTCAAACTGTGAATCATATTAATGTGAGACCAACTTTTACACATCTCAAATGACTTATATATCATTTTAAAAAAGTATCAAAACAATATGAATGTGTTTTATGGGGTTTGAGTACATCGCTTATCTTTTGTACTAAAATGTCATGTTTAAATGAAAACATGTACTTTAATTCATACCATTTATATCGTGTGTCATTATTATGTGATACTAATTCCTACACATCACAAATTACTTATTCATAATTGTCCGAAATTATAAAGGAAATCTGAGTGTGTTTTCTCATCTTTAAGTGAGTGATGCTTTTGGATGTAAAATGTTGATTTTAAACTTATAACAGACACATTATGCCATACTAGACACATCATGTATCAGATTGAAGTGATTATAATTCCTATACATCAAAAATGACATATGGATTATTTTCCTAAAGTGTCAAAACAATATGAATTCATTTCTTAGTTTTGAGTAGGTGACTTGTCTTTTTTACTAAAATTGATATAAATTTTAAATAAATTGATGCACTTAGAGTCATATATATGACACTGTGTGTCGGATTTAGGTTAGGTAAATTATTACAAATCATAAATGTCTTATGGATCATTTTCATAATTTATCAAAACAATATGAATGTTTTTACTTCGTTTTGAGTGTATAACATGTATTTTTTTACTAAAATGTCATTTTAAATTGGAGACACACACATTGACTCATACTAATAACATAATGTATTGATTTTCTGTGAGACAAATTCCTAAAAATCACAAATGAATTATGAATTAATTTATTAAATTGTAAATAAAATATGATCACATTTTCTTGGTTTTTATTGAGTGACATTTTTTGAACTAAACTATCAATTTTAAACTAATAATGGACACATTGATTCATGTCCGGAATATCATGTATCAAGCTATGGTGAGGATGATTCCTACACATGAAATATTTCATATGAATCATTTTTTGAAGTATCAAAACAATATGAATGTGTTTTCTCAGTTATGAGGAGGTTAGTTTTCCTTTTTACAAAAATTATGGTCATTTTTAAATAAAAAAGGTGCACTTGGAGTCATACCAGTGAAACCATGCGTTAGATTAAGGTATAGATGATGTCTACATGTCTCAAATGACTCGTGGGTCATTTTTCTAAAATATCATAAAAATATGAATTTATTTTCTTGATTTTGAGTAGTTTAGTTTTCCTTTTTATTAAAATTGATTTTATTTTTAAATAAAAAGATGTACTTGGAGTCATATCAGTCACACTATGCATCAAATTTATCTACTGCTGATTCCTACACATTTAAAAGGACTTATGGATCGTTTTAGAAACTATTTAAACAATATGAATTTGTTTTCTTAGCTTTGAGTATGTCACTTTTTTTTACTAAAATTTCATTTTAAAATGGAAACACGAACTTTGACCCATACTAATCACATCATATATTGAATTTACATGAGACTAATTTCTACACATCACAAATGACTTATGAATCAATGAACTACATTATCATGAAAATATGAGCTCATTTTTTTATTTCCAGTGACTGACATTTTTTGAACTAAATTATCTATAATAAACCGATAAAAGACACATTGAGTCACAACAGTCATACCATGCATCGAATTGAGGTGTTAATGATTCTTACACATCCCAAATGACTTATGGATAATTTCACTAAAGTGTCAAAATAATTGGAATATATTTTCTCAGTTTTTAGAATGCCATTTTTTATTTTTTCTAGAATCCATGTCAATTATATATAAAAAGAAGAAAATTGAGTCATACCATTCACAACAAGTGTCAGATTGAGGTGCAGTTGATTCTTAAACATCCCATAGTATCAAAAAAATCATAACTTCTAATGTAACCATGTTTTAATTTTCCTTCTATGTTGAACTTCCAACACTGCATGTTGAATCGATTTTCATAGCCTAGATTTTCTCCTCATTGTTGAAAGTATAATTAGAAGAAGAAGCTCATGTTCCCATTATATCATGATAATTTTCCAAAATTGGTATATGATATTCCTCTACTCTCCTGGATTTCAATAATGGGAACGGTTTTTTAGTTAACAAAATCAAATCAATATGTAGTGTTGGTAGTTAGATGAAGAAATGTAATGAATTTAGAAAATTTGGTTACATTGTAAGAAAGAATCATTTTATCTATTTGTTGGATTGGTTAATATAGTTTCAAAGAAAATTTAAATTTCCAAAATATTAATGAAAAAAATAAAAAATAAATAGATAAAAATTATATGGAAATTACCTGAAAAAAATAATATTAAATAATGAAAAAAATTAATTAAATATGTAGTAGGAATTTTCCTTTTCCTGATGGTTTTATGAATTCTTAACACATTTCTTTATTTTCATTATCTTAGTTATAGGATTGACTTACAATCCCTCATGAACATGAGAAGCTTCAAACAAAGCACCCCAAATCAAAAAAAAATCCACTTATACAATGAAAACAATATTATATGTGTAATAATGAAAGGAAATAAATAAAACCTAAATTTGATACAATACAGTAATTATATGGATAAATTTTTTACTAGGAAAACATTTTTTTACCACATGGATATACCGATGGTAATGAAATAATGGTGATACAAAAATGCAAATAGAAATCTCCAAAAAATCAATCAACGAGTGAGGTGGATGAGGAGAAAATAAGAAACATTGGATTAAAGCTTTGAATTATCTGAGAGAAAATAAAGACATCCTATTAGGTTCATAAAATATTCATCTTGAACAATAAATAAATAAATACACAAAATATATTCATTATTAATGTTGAATGCCTCCCAATTATGAGAATTACTTGTATGGTAATCAGAGATTCTTAAGGGTGGAAACATAATGCAATGTTAAAGAATGATCTTATTATTAAATGGATTAAAGTAAATCATAAATAGTTTTTATTAGATGTGTGACGAATGAAATGAAGTTATTTTTACAAATTATTCATGAGTGGGTAATCATTTTTAAGATGGATATATTTTTATCAACTATAAGAAATAAAAGTAAGGACAAAATCAATGAATAAAATGTAATTAGTGAACAGAAAGTTTCAGTGAAAACATGAAGGAGTAATATTATACAAAAAAAAATCTCATTTTTCCATTGTTGAGAATAAATCATTTAGATAGGCTAAAAAGGTTGATAATTGGATAAAATATTTTAATGAGGATCATGATACAAATAAGAAAGAAGTGTAATGAAGATCTTGATCTGAAAAAGAACAATTAAGGCTTCTTATGGATGAAGTTATTTCATACATTGTTCCAAAAATTGTCAATTAGTTCAAAAACACATGAGTTTTTTAGTTAATTTTTTGTCTTAATTATTCAAAACTCTTAAAATAAATGGTCATGGTAAGGTATTGTAATGAAACATGTTTTTGTTATGTAATTGGGATGGTCACATCTATGGGGCATCATATTACTACTTAAAGGAAATAAAAATGGATTTAATTTATGTTAGTAAACTATAAAATCCAATATAATTAAGAATACATAGTGAACATAACATGTTATTAAATTATTAAATCAATGAAAATAAATTTGACTTGATGTGGAATTCTAAATGTGTAATGATTTTATTTGGGATTTTTTTTAACAAAATAAATTCTATTAAAATTTCTTTATTAAATTTACACCAATAAATGTTAATATTTTATTTTATAGAAGTTTATTAAATATATTGGTGTAAGATTTATTCTTAAATGATTTAAAATATTCTTAGAAATTTAAATAATAGAAAACGTTTCTAGAAAAATAAGTTACTTTCCAAAGAAAATATCAAATTTAGAAAAAAAATGATCAATAATAAAGGATTTAGAAAAATAAATTCTATCAACAATGCACTTTTCTTATGTACCATGTTATGAAATCATATTTTTTTCTTAAAACTCCATGATGCTGATGTTTTACCTAGAAAATTACTCCTCCCAATTTTTTATCTTCTTACAATATTTCAATAGCCAAAATAAAAACTATCAATTACATTTTATCTCAAAATAATGTTTTTATGTATAATATTGTCCAAGTATTATAGAACCATAAAACTCTTTTATTTTAATTTTTATATAATTTATGTCATATTAACTAAATTAAAATTGAAATATTTCAAGAATAAACACTGAAAACATTATATTTCTTCATGAAGTACTTAAATAAATAATACAACAAATCAAACATATATAATATTTTTTCTCATCTGGTTTTATATATTCCTCTAAATCATTTGATTGCTACATTTCATAAGTAACTCATAAATCTATCCCGAATCTCCTAAAATAGTTCATAGCCATCCAAAATAAATCCATTAATTTTACACTATATTTAAAATCTCATTATCCTAGGAAAAAAGTTCTTAAAAAAATTATTTAGTTGTTCCCATATGTAAAATATTTCATCATCCATTTTTTAAAATAACTTCTAAAGCAACCTTTTAAATAGAAGGGGTTGACCTTATATTTTAGTTCCTCCTCACTCGACCCTCTCAATTCAAATAGTCACATGACATAATATAAGACCCCAATGATGAAATATATTTCATTATCCAAGTGATTTTAAATGTAATATTCTAAACCAAAAACAACATTAACCACTATATGGATGATTTATTAGAAATTTGACGATTGAAAGGTTGTAGATGTTATGTAATATATGTATTGGGTGCCCATTATACCTCATAACAACATGGAAAACAATGGGATTGATATATTTCAAGTCGCATAGTATGAAATGTTTACCCAAGGAGACCTACATGACATTGGGGAAGACGATACATCAATATATCAAAAAAACATTGAATTCTTTGTTATGTTAATGTAGGATAGTGCAATGAGACTTATTGGGATACATGGATGTGGGATGATAAGGTTCATTGGATAACTGAGTGAAATTAGAGATATCAAAAAACTTTGATTTCCTTCATGTTTTGGTAGTGTTCGACCCTTGAATTGCTTGAGAATTGGATTCAAGCCTTGGAATAGTTGGATCCTTGATTCAAACAAAGATTCAAGATTGGATTCAAAAATGAGGAGTGCCAGTGGTAATTTTATTCCATGGAGAGCTTCATATATCGTGAACTAGTTCGGGATAGTCAGAGTTCTTAAAATAGTTCATGAAACTTTTATCAGTGCATCAAAAAAAGGGATGATAAAGATATTTTTTATCAACGATTAGTTAAAAAACACTGATAAAACGAGTCTTTATTAGTGCTCTTTTTAGAACTGATAAAGATAGATATTAATCAATGCTAAAATGCACTAATAAATTTATATTTTTATGAGCACTAAAAAAGCAGTGATAAATAATTATAATATTTTTTCCAAAAAAAATAATACTTTAAAAAAGTATAAAAAGTATATATAATTATAACACTTATAATAATACTTTTTATGAAATAATAATTTTATAATTCATTGAATTTATAATTATTTAATTATAATTATATAAGTACATTTTTAAAAATATTATCTATATCATTATATATATTTATATATATTTATAAATATAGATATAGTAAATATATTAATTATTTAAGTAAATTTATTATAATTTTTTAATTATTTAATTATAAATATATAAATATTTTTTAAACAAATATTGTTTATTTATTTATAATTGTAAATATATAAATATATTTAATATAAATTTATAAATATATTTATTTATAAGTAATTTTTTATAAATGTATTTTTGACATTATTAATGAATATTTATTCTTAAGTTCATGCATGTTAAAAATGAGTAAAATATTAAAATTTTAAATAATTTTGATCATTATAAATCATCTAAAAATATATATATATTTAAATAAAGATGAATACATATTGAAAATAATAAAACATGGAAAATAAATAAATATAAAATAAATGATATAAATTGATTAAATTTTAAAAAAAAATTATATGTGTGCGTATGTATATAAAAATTCATTAATAATGTATATAAGAAATAAATATTTTACATTTGATCTTTTTTATGAATTTAAAAATCAAATGATATTCCATTATGTCCGTTACTCGATGCAATTTTTCTGTATTTATAATTCATATAAATTTTTAATTATAAACCATTATTCAATAAATATATTACTATTAATTTAAATCATAAATAATATTTTTTAGTATATAAATCATATTTATATACATAAATATATATCTATATATTTATTATAAACTATTTATTTACATTATCAATAATCATCTAATTGACAAAATGTTTATTATTAATCTCAATTTACATATTTTTAATTTTTATTTGTTTAATTTTAATTTTGAATATATCTATATATTTAATACATACTATTTATTAGTATTTATAATTTATATATAGTATAGTCAATTTATTAATTTTTATCAATAATTATTTAATTAATATAATCTGTAATAATTTGTTTAATAAACTCAATTTTTAATTTTTATTTATTTCATTTTATTTATTGTGCCCTTTATTAGCACTAAAAAGAACTAATAAAGGATTATTTTATGAGCGCTAAAAATAAACCACTGATAAATGGTACCCTTTATCAGTATTAAAAATAATGAGTTGATAAAGGGGCCTTTATCAGTGCTAAAAGGGAACTGATAAAATATTAAATTTATCAGTTCCTTCTTTAGTGCTGATAAAGATACCATTATTAGTGCTGATAAATACAAGTGCTATTAAGTTCCCATTTTGTAGTAGTGTGGGAATCTCTTTGTTTTTTACCTAGGGGTTAGAAAAGAGCTTGATGTTATGTTCATATTGATTCCATATAAATCAGGTGAATCACAGGAGGATTATCCACCACCAAGAACCAATGAATTATTTGACCAATATTTATGACAATGTAGTTCTCAAATTTTACATGATTTAAGGTTAACACCATTCCCTGGTTCAAGAGGATTTTATTTTTAGGTGGTTTCCTAAATCAACCATGGTTTATTTATGTTTATTCTGTTACCTTTCGGTGTATTGGATTCCCTAATAGCATTTCTGAGACTTTTTAATCGTATCCTTAAACCTTCTTGTATCAATTCATGGTAGTCTACTTCAGTGAAATCCTTGTGTAATTAGTTTCCAAGTTGGAGCATGTGAGACAGAATAGTATGGTTCTAAAAATAAAATATAATAACCAACCATATGGGTATCTATATTGGAGAAAGTTTTTTCATTTATGAGGTCCACATCTTGCGTTATGTCTTCCTAGAAAAGGGAGTGATAGTGGGACAAGTAATGGTAAAGGTACTACTACCTAGAGATCCACCCAAGGGCATGGCCATGGTAGCATATTCTCATAGTGATTTTTCTATCCACTATTGTTGAGTAAGGTAATAGAGCATTTAATCTCTTAGTTGTTGGACCCTTAGGGGTAAGGATAGTTTTGAACATCTATATTTGATAGTTTTTACCCCCTCGATTTATTCAATGAGCCATGGAGGGAATGTTTTAAGATCTTTTTATGAGGTATTATGTGACTATATATACACTATAAAAGTTCTAGGTAGAATTTTCTATGGTAGGGAGTATGTCACCCTATTGAGGATGGAAAATAAAAATAGTCTCTCAATGATATGATGTGCGGATGGGGTTTTTTTCCCTTAGTAGTCTACTAAGGAGAGGGTCGGTTGTACCAAGATCCTTTGGAATCTGGTTTGGTGTCCATGAAATTTGTTTCTTGTTTTTTCAGTTTAGATCGTGATGTCTCACCCATCAATGAGTGGAGACTGAGTTACCTAAATAGTAGTGGAAATAGGGTGGTGATTGTAGTTTTTTGTGATAAGGATTCCATGATCAGAATGATGTCATGATTCTTACCAATTGATCCTTGACCAGCAAAATAATTTGGTCCACTTTCAAACCATTTGAGTCAAAATATTAGTGGAATGTTTGGGATGTCTTAGAATGTAGAAGGTAGTGAAACATCATATAATTTCCTAGAAAATCATTTCATACATTGATATTTTCTTCACATCATGATTATGGTGAGGATGTATGAGGAATAGAGATTAATTTGTGGTTGGACACAAATTTTCATCCCTAATTTGATGGCTACATAAAGAGGACCATTCATGTTCTATTGAACAAGCTTTGGGATTATGAGTTAGTTTTGGTACATATATGATATGATCTTCTACATATGGTGGAGTTTACAAAATGTAGTAGTTACCACTCCACCTTTGGAATAACTGAATTTTGGGCCATGTTTTGGTGTCCCTATAGGTCACTATTATACGATTCAAAGCTTTTGTGAGAAAGTGATTGTGAGTCAATAGTTGGTGGTAGCAATGGGGGTAGAGGGTTTAGTTCATACAATGGTAGATGATGTCTTATTAGAGATGTCAGAAGTCCTATGAGTAGAATTTATGGGTCCATTTAGAGTTCAATTAGGATAGATTGTGATCCCAGAGATCTCACCTCATTTATGATTGTAGAGATTTGGGTAGGTTGATAGGAAATATTTGGGGATCATGGGCCCTTTATCCATTTACAGTGTTGGTTTAGTGAGGTGGTGTACCACAATAACCCATGACCATAGTGAGACTTTGTTCTCGATGTATTCAACATGTTCTATATGAGGAATTTTGTGAATGAATTATTACATGATTTCTACCAGGATGAACTATGCATTGAGTGTGGAGTTTACATTTTGAGGTTCCTAGCGGCATTTGATTCTTGACCAAATAATACCCTTTATGGGTGACTACTTCACTTTGGTTCTTCTTTTTTTGAAAGCACATGAAGATTCAAGATATCTTCTAGGTGACTGAAACCTTATTGAGAGCTTGATCTCCTCTATTGTGAGTATTCTTTTTTTTCTCTTTTTAGGATGAAAACTCCTAAGTTGGGGCTAGTATAATGACCTGTTTTTTTTCCATGTATGAATTTGGAATATTTCTAGGAATATTTCAAGAGTTGGGTATGAAGACGGTGTGTAATTTTGAGGCATATAGAGTTTTTGTGTGGTGATGTTAAAAATATTAAATATATTCAATCACACACACACAATTTTTAGAAATAATGGAATAAATCCAAAACATAGTCTTGTTTTGAAAATATAAGACCAAAATTAAATCTGGACTATGGGTTTTATCCTAGGAATGGCATAATGTTGGTCTATACTAGATGTTTGGTGGAATGTGACCATTGGTGGAAGTGATAAATAAAAAGGCATTATTTAATTTCTAATTTAAACCCTTATACCCCTATTAGGATTCCTATGTGTATAAGAAAAGAATAGTGATTCTTAATTATATGATGAATATATCAAGGAGGATATGAGGTGTTGTCTGACTTTTTTCTTGATGAATATCACTATCATATCATGGTACGATTGCTTCAGGCTGCATATCCAAAGTCAGAGCTTTGGCCCATAAGGTAGGAGTATTTATGTGTTTTTCCTCTATCCATTTATATGAATTATATATTGTTTTGAATTATATTTTATCACTACTAAGGATCCCCTGGGGTTTGATTTGGGAGTTATTGAATAAAAAGGTGTTTTAGAAGGTTTGTAAATATTTCCTTATTTATAACCATGATCACATGGCACGTAGTGTAGGAAAACGTGTCATGTGTTTTTCCAATTTGGGGAAGAATTAAATTTGGGAATTAAACATCGTTTTCAAGGGGTATGTTACATGTAGTGGTACTTTTCCATCTAGATGAGTACATAGAAATACACTCTATATAAAGGGACATAACTATGTGGTAGTAAAATGCCAGACCCCAGGTGTAAACAGGTCAGAGGACACAACCCAATATAGGGGAATGATACTATATACACTATTATGGGTGGAAGGAAACTAGATTTGGATGGTCTGGGAAGAAATAATAATATACTGCATGTACATGACATATAGGACAACATGGCTACTTAGGCCTTGTGAAAACGAGGTCATGCTCATGTGTCCATCTGTGGTCACATGTCATGTGGACCATAGTACACAATGTGTACTTTTCTTGCATGTTGAGTATCATGAGGGTACATGACCAGGGTTTACCCCACAAGAAGCACCGTGTAACATAGAAAGATACACCATGTACCAGAGAATTTTAAATCACATATGCCCATCTTCATTAGATGGATTGAGGATCGATATTAGCCGATCTCAACTGACTTTCTACAAAGAGCACGATGATCCCCTCTGTTTGGGAAGTGGAGATGTTATGAAAGTTTTTTCTAGTTGGATGATTCTTCTATTGATACATAGAAAAGTTTCAATTTTTTATGTTCCTTTTTTCAATCTCTAGGGGGTTATGAGAGGCATCACTTCTAGAGAATTGAGTGTGATCCCCTCTATGAGATTGGTTCATGTAGAGTTTCAGTATCCCTCTATGAGACTCAAGGTGTGATACTCTATCATTTCCTCTACTTACCTCGGTTTGGTTTAAGGAATTTATGTTACCAATATACATGGGAGATGACCCCCATCTAGATGAATATTTCCATTAGGGCGTTAGGAATCTTGTAGAGGTCTTAGTGAGATCTACTATATGTGTATCAAAATCATTAGAGTTATGCATTGTCTTTATAATATACCCCAAAGTCCCTTGGTGGGATCCCCAATATTAGTATCATGATCTACTGAGTGGAAGTTATTTCTTCTTTTTAGCATGTCTGATGAGCATAACTCATTAGATGAGCTTCATCGGTGCTATACGACTCAAAGAGTGAGTTCTCTTGCATGATAATCACCTTAAAGCCTCTGGTAGGATGAAAGTTTGATCACTCTCCCTCATCTATTGAGTGAAGTGGAAAGGGATGGTCCCTACACTATACCTTATAAATTTTCACAGACCCACCCCATGGTTTCTAGTGGGGTTTCATTTTATTTTGGGCATCAAACTTGGACATTTGGAGCTATATGATGACTCTTCATTCTTAGCTAGGTTCTATAGATGAAGATCCACTTTTTCTCCTTCTTAGTTTTCTTGTTGAACATATCAAGTTAGTAATTTATATGGTCCCATAAAATGTTTTTATTGATATATCTTCATGATTTTGAGTTAACCACTCCCACAACATGATTTTTTTAGTGATTTAAGGGTGCATATAGAGTATGTATATACACAACCCTACATTGTAATTTCCTGCACAAATGTTTCTTATGGAAATGATAGTTATATCCTTGATTATATTGGTAGACCTAGTTTTTTGGGTGAAAAGTGGTTCATGAAACTATTTGTGTAGGGTTTTCTGTTTTAGAGATTGGATCTAGGATCTCTAATATATTTCTCTTGTTTCAGTTGTTCATGGGTTGAGACCACTTTTCTGGTTGGATTTTTTATCTCTTCCTTTTATACTTATGTACCTTGTTAATATACTATGATGATACTCCTAGAGGTTATTCATTCATGTTTTACACTCTAGATGGTCACTTTTTTCTTTATCCTTACACATTTTCATGGAGATAGTGGTATGTCTGTATTGGTACATTTGTCTATGTCTACCCATGTGTGTGACATGCTTACTTAGTGCTAGTAACCAGTCCCTAACCTATTTTATATAGGCTTGAGGTGGTCAAACTTAGTTTATCCCTCGCTATGAGGGACCTGGTGGGTCAGGTTGTGACAATACATTATAGAGTTAGGCCATTATGTAATGGATTTTATCTAGTATTTTGTAGGAATTTTTTAATTACTATGGGTATACGTTTTTATGTATTTATAAAGGAATTGTTATGTATTTTCAATATATTTTTTTATGTATCATGAATATTTATTATCTATATTATATGATGGATTGTGAGATTCTAGTGTGACTCTATTTATTTTTTTGTAGGTTGTTATGTCTGAAGTTTGAATGGGCGTGCTAGTTTTTTAATAGATTCATCTGTAATCATTTTGGATTATCTAATGGAATGGTTTCCTCATTGTTCTTTTACACCCTCAAAACTAGTTACCAACTTTTGACATGTGAGGAGGTGCACCAAAGGTATTGTGGCTACCCTATATCAGCAACCATTATAGGTACACGACATATGTTATGTTTCAAAATAGCATCTGAGAATTTTAGGTCGTAGGAAATAGTTTGTTATAGGTAGAGATTAGATTTTTACACTTGGGAGATGGACTATAGTAACATGAGTTTTTCCTCAAGTGAGACATAATTCATTTTTGAGTATCATATTTCGGAGTCCTCTAAAGGGGTATAATATTATATTTATCATAGTATAAGAACTTAGAAACATTTTCTATTGATTCTATTGAGTTTGGGATGCAGTTTTTATCCAGAGGTTTAATTTTAATAATTTTACGACCTAGTTTATTTTTTAAGGGACATTAAATATTAATTAAACAAAAATAATATTTATTATATGAATTTGAAAATTAATATATCATAAATAGATAATATTATGGAAATTATGATGTTAGTGGTGTTCTGAAATGAGATTTTTCATAGGTGGAGAATAATTTTTGGGTTAAATTCTTAGGCCTAGTTCAAGAAACTTCAAGACTATAAGTAAATGACTAGTTGATATAAGGTTTTTCCTATAAATACATTATTATGGAAAATATACTAGGGGTATACACGAGGAACATCAGAAATTAATGGGGGGAGTTTTAGGTTTTTTTAATGGTTCATTGGTGTTGATGATGATCATCATAAAATAAAGCATCAACAATGGTAACATATGGACTTCATGACCATATTTTAAAGACACAACAGTTTTTCCATTATAGTAGAACGTTTTATTATTTTATTTATCCTCATTCAAAGTTTTCCAATTATTTTACTCTATAGAATAATTTTTGAAAACTTATTATGTAAAATATGATTAAGAATATAGAATAATAATAATTTGAATACGTGAGAAAATATTTGATTAAGTTTTATAACATTTATTATTATCATGCTACCATAGTTATTTGAGATTTCACATTATTGATTATATGAGGAGTATTATTTATATTCAATTAACATTAAAATAGAAGGATCTTAATACTTATTTATAATTTTATAAATTTTTTATCATGATTTTTAGTATTGGAAAACACATTTGATGATTTTTTGTTGATACTCCTTAGATTAATTATTCTAACATAATTCTCTTATTATATAAATAAAAGTTATAGATCTAGATTTTATTTTTATTAGATAAAAAATTGTTGTTAACATACATTGTTAGATATTTATTTTTCTTTTAATATTTGGAATATTTTCCAATAAATAGTTGGTGTCTTGTGATAATAAATTCATCTGTTATTTTATTATAATGTTATTGGGATATTTTTTTGTAAAATCGCATTTGCCATGTGGTGATCTGAAAATAACAACTAACTAGGGAAACTGTAAGTTTTATTTATATTTTATTTTTAACTCTACCAATTCTTGAATATGATCATTAATGAACTTCACAATAACCACATGTTCCACATTGATATTCCAGAAATGTGAAACGTCAGTGTTATAGTAGTTTGGTCATGGGTGATTGCATTTGGATGTATAAATGTTGATAAATGGTTTGGGGGAGGAACACTCAAGTGAGGTGTGGTGATGAAATCCAAGGTGATTCTATCCCATTCAACAATGTATCGACCATCATTTATACCCAAAAAGGTGATCACCACATGTAGTTCATAAGTACATGATGTTCACTTTTTTACATGTTGTGGTTAGGGTTTGTGTGGGAGAAAAATATCAAAAACATATGACTTCAAAATACATTTCATGTATAGTAGTGATGGTGAATTGAGATTAGTTTTAATGATTTAAATAATACTTTGTGTTTAGTATAGAATCAAATGATTTGTAGTCATAGGCCAATTGGCATGGTGTGCAATATAGTACACACAAATTTACCCTATAAAATGTACAGAACACATAATATAAATGTATATATTGTGTAGTTATGTGTCACTCGACATAGCGCGTGTTCGATTACATGTCATATTGTTTGAAACCACACATAATATTGGGGGTAGTATATTTTCAAAGGTTCAACATAACATGTATATAAAGGTAAACACTTTTTACTATGTATAATTTGGTGTTTTTTTATATCTTCTAACCTAGGAGATAAAATCAAATTCATAAGTAATCAATTATAAGAATTTTTCTACATAGATCATGATGGGAAAACCCTATTAGTCATTAGTGACAATTTAAAATGTGTCTTGGGTGGTTCATGTTCTCTTTCTTTACAGTGTCAAAGATTGAGTGATAAAGATATATTTTGAGTATAGACAAGGTTGTTAATGCATATAGAGACAAAAAAGATCCGGGGTATGATTCCTTAATACATCTATGGAGTAGGTAATCCCATCAGATGATACACATTTCACATGATTAGGTGCAGGTCATTCATTTAGTCATAGGGTTGATACTCCCTCAATCTTAGTGAAGTGTCGGTCCCCTAACTACAAGTAGATTTGGTACTTCCCCACATGAAAATGTGAGAGTCATCTATATATAGAGGTTGTATTATTCTTTAAGAGATATGTTATAGTTTACTCTTCCAATAGAAGTTGGTACTTCCTCAACTGACATTCACTCCCTAGCATAGCAAGGTTCCCTAGCTATGTTTATTGAGTGTAAACATGGAAATTATGTGGTATCAGTAGTTATGATATTACACAAATCAGATATCTCAAGTCTTGTGATATAGTGGGAATAGTCTATTTTCTATGATGATGATGATTATTATTATGATGATGATGATAATAACAGTAATAATATCCCTCGATAAAAATCTTGGGCCTATAAAATATTATACAAAAATAATATAATGTAGTTTCATAAATGACAATGAACAATAGACCCCCAATGGAATCTAGAAATGTGCATGACTAACAACTAAACCTTGACTCAACCACTAGTTATCAAAGATATTTCAATTATACTACCATCTTTATAAATATGTGACACACCATAATTAATTTCCTCATAATAATCCATGCAGTCCTCCCATGCTGACTCCAACCATACAGAGAAAGTTGAGATATTGAGATTGATAGTAATAATGATTAAAGTAAAGTCTAGATCAAGCTTGATATTTCTTCAATTATTGAATATTTAAAAAAAATCTAGAATGAACCATCTATCATGATCTTTTAAGAAAAATGTATTCTATAATACATGTAGAAGCAAGAGAGATCTCCTCCATTAGAGCTATTGAAAATTAAATCATAGACTGTAGGGACTATTTATCCTATTAAATCACTATCCACGTTGATCTTTATGGAATATATAATAGGGGTTTCCAAAAATTAAATATGAACCCATTGTATTTCTCAAACTGACCTTTGATTCCAAGATTGTCGATCAGATATAGCTCTAGGTTGAAATTCCTTGCAGGGAAAGTCTTCATAGACGCAACCAACTAATGATAATACAATATGACCTTCAATTACTTCTTAATAATAATTTCTTATTCCTCATTATTAGTTTAATTTTTGTTCCCCCAAATCAGGTACCATGCTTTCCCCATAATATCCCGGAATTTAGTCATGAACTACGCTGAACTGTCCAAGTCATTATAATAATTAAATAGTTTGGGGATACCAATTTATGTGAGAGTAATATCTTCCAATATATTGATCCTTATTCTTGAAATAGACTTAGCATACTGATAATTAAAAAAGTTATAATAAAGTAAGTCGAGACCAACCTTACAAATACTGCACCTAAAGTATTAGAAGAATCCACATTTCATCAATGATTAATTTGTTTATAGCCGATTATATGCTACACTACAAATAAAATATACTTAGAAGGAGGTATATGGGCCCTTTATATGTGATCCAATACATTTGAAACATCATAAGGTCTCCCACTGAAAAATTTGTAAAAATATTACAGTAAAGGGCTTCATGCCTCATCGGTTCACAAATAAGAGTATATATGATAAACATGAATTGGTTTAATTGGAAGACCTATTTGAGAGTATTAGGAAGATAATACAAGTGGTATTTATCATGTTATTTTCCTTTACCTAAGAGTTTATAATATGATTCCATTGGAGTTTAGATATAGTGGAACTAGTTTAATTATCAAACTATAAACTATGATTAGAATTAATCAAGACCATCCATCTACTACACTTCATCATCTATAAAATTATTCTCTTGTAATAAGTCCTTATGTATAAGAAAATTTAATTCCTATTTCTATATAAAATCCTATTAAAAATATTTTTCTTGGGAACAAGTTGATGTTATAACATTCATTCCGCAGTCTCCAAAAACGTTAAGTCAATAATGTATCATTAAAAGAATCAATGTTCTTTTTTCCCAAGCCTCCACCATTAATAGGTTTATAGAAATTAATACATTTAACAATGAAAAAGCTTCTCTCACTGAGATTTACAATCAATAATTAGTTTATAATTCATTCATTCATACTTTTATTTAGTGAGGTAGTCCGATTTTAAGCCATCAAGTTGTAAACACATGTATGTACGAAAATTAATTTAACAGGGGAAATTATCCTGGTAATAGAAAGGGACATACCATTATAGACAAAATTTTATCTTTGATTCAATTTGAAATATCCCTAAATTGGATATCAATTGGAACATAAGCACACCCAGATATTTCAATTTTAATTTTTTCTTCACTAATACCCAAAAATATTTTAATACACAACCTCCTTTGTTATTTAATGTTTTGGATGAAAAAAATAAATTACTTAGTGTAGTTAATATAATAATTAACTACCATTGCATAATATTCAAAGACATACATGAGATTATCAATGTTTTATAGGATTCCTTATGAAAAAAATTAGACCATAAACATAAAAGAGGTGAGATGGAGTCTTGTCACCCCTCCTAGCTTGAATGAGATTAATCCTCCTTTTATTCACCAAATTAGTGACACACCTACACAAATAGTCTTTATAAATGATAAAAAATATTCCATATATAGGATCCCCCTTATTAAGACCATAAAAGTATGAGAAAACCCATAAAAAGTTATATTAACCAGAAATGAGATTCTAAAATATCTAAAAAATAATAACCATATCATTGAAAAGATAATGAAACAAAATATATATAAGACCAAAATTGTAAAATCTCAGCAGATAGTATCAAAATCCTTATTGAATTATATTTTTAGATGTATACCCCTTTTCTAGTTGGGTTAATTAATAGATTAATACATTTTATGGTTGTTGAAATATAATATTGGATTCTTCTCCCAATATTAAATTCATACTGGATGCTATAAAACACCATTATTAATATATTATAGAACATTATAGCCAAAATATTGTTCATAACCTAATAAAAAATTTTAAAAGATCCACGAGTTTGAATAGAATAAATGATCTACAACATTAGTTTTGGGCAGGAGAAACAAAAAATATTAATTTATGACCTTTGTTAGAATACCATTTCTACGAATATAGTGATCATCTTCATCATGTCTCCATGATCAACATATCTAAATTACATAAAAATAGAATAGTAAATCAATCTTCTTAATAACAATTTTTTAATTAGGGGAGAACAAAACACTCCTAACCTCAATCAAAAAAGAAATCCTTGAAAACATTTAATTATTTTATCTATCCAAAATGTTGGGGATGAAATTATCCATTTCATTAAGATTATCACTAGATCCACTATTAAATATATCCTAGAAGTGATAAAAAAAACTACACCTTAATTCCCTTCTTTATAGAGATGAATTTATATCCAGGTTTAATATAGATTATAGGATTTGAGGATTTACATACCTTTTGTAAGTTATTAAATAAGTTATTGTTTCTGTCATCCTTCATAAGCTATTTTGACAAGAAGTTTTCCTTCAAAATACCTTCCTTCAAGTTGACTTACTCATTCATATTATTGGATTAATCAACTTATATATTGAAAATAAAGATACCAATTTCCTCTTTATGTCTATTATGAAGCTCTTAAAGATCCATATCTAGTCCAATAATTTCTCTATCCATTATTGAGAATACTTCCTTCTTCTATGTTTTTAATTGAGACATTGAATTTTTTATTTTTAAAACACAATAATAAATATAATCAATGCATTCAATATTATCCCATAACTATTGAAAAATTGTAAAAAAATTAATATTTTTAATCCAAAAAATAATGAATATAAAAGGTAATGGACCCATTTCATTTTTTGAAAATAATAGGATTGAGGATAGGGTGATTTTCTGAGTTGATTTTAATCAAGGTTCTTGATAACACCACCTCCCACTTTTCACTATCACTCCAATTAACAAACCTCTAATAAAATTTTATTGAAACAATTATTAACCCAATTTTTCTATACTATGTGTATATATCTCCTCACAAAGATATTTACACCAGATCATTATGATAAAATAATCCCTTGTATTTCAAGATGGAAATTTTAATAGTTGTCTCTTCTCACCTTTTATAAATCCCGACATTAAAATTAAAACCATTACAATCTACTAGGGACCTTCAATATTCTTATTGATAGTTACAATGTAATTCTTTAAAGATTTTATACCATTGTTTCAATTGAAAACATATACGAAAGAATTTAAAAGAGAGGTTTCATTAAGGGTAACCATGATAATGATCAAATTTTAGTTGTTTTTCACCACAGAGAAACTAGCCTCTCTCTTAGACACCAAGACCAAAAGGGTTTCCACTATAGTTTATTGCTGATTAATATCAAAAATTCATATTCTAGGGAACTAAATTTAATACCTTTAAAGGATATAAAAATTAACATAGGCTTTGTAATATCAGTCATTATAGGATGATAATTTGTAATAGAATTCCTAAGGTTTTTGGTTGTTTTAGAGTTCACCAACACCTAACGATTCAAGAATAAGAAATTAATTTCTAACCAATTTATTATTTTGATTTATTTCTAATATAGTATGGATTTGTTACTACCAAGTGATCCCCTAGGACTAACTTTCTTTGAAACCAACTAATCATCAGGTAAGGGATCCAAATCCTTATACAATTTGGGATGGTTTCAAGAATTTGGAATTTCTATAAAGGGGGCATCCTCACCTTATATGAGATGATCATAATATTATGTTAGAGGGAAATCAAAGGATATGAATTCATTGGTAATTGTATGAGGGTCCCCTTTATATCTAGGCCCTTCCTCCTCAACCAATACATGCCACTCCATCCAAAAAATGACTTCATATATTTTCAAGAATTCAACATTACTAGTAGGTTTATTTCCAAAAGAAACAACCACATTTACTCATTTTTCCTTGTACTATGAATCTGATCATAAAAGGATCTCCTAATCATAAATAATAATATCTTTTATTTTTTAATTGTCTCCATTGAACTAATATCTATATAATCCATTTTTCCCGTTGATATTTCTTTCTAAAACCTTCAAGGTTTTATCAATGGCCTCATGATGATTTGAGGGAGAAACCCCCTCCTCATCATGTACCTTATGATATGATCTTTTAATTTACTTAGAATAAATTAGATTATTTATCTAAAGCTTCTACACTTAACTATAAAAAAACAATCATGTCATATAACATGAAAATGTTGAATAAGGTAGGTATGAAATCATATTCTACTTCAAAAAAATAATTTTCACCATCCATAATAAGAGTAGCACTTCGAGGATGATGATTCAAAAGATACAACTCCACAAGAGATCTATAATAGAAATTGAAAATAAAAATAATAGTGCTTTCATATATCTTGATAGGATTTCCAATGGAGGTGAAAATATCCTTCAAAATCATGGGATTTTAGAAAAGATGGATTAGTCCCTAAATATTAACACAAATTTGAGAATTATTGTACCTATGATGGTGATGATGCAAATTAAAACTGTATTTTGAGATCCTAAAAAACATGGGTTTATGTTATACAATCTAAGGACTTGGGATATAGATTTATTCATTCCTAATTGGAAGACCAAGTATAAGTAATGGGAATAATATTATAGTTTTTGAACCCTCATATTCAATTAAATTTATACTTTATACCATCTATATTTATGGGTTTATTAACTTTTAGAAGAATGTGTTTTTTAAATAAGGAATAACTAGAAGAATTGAGATTCTATTTGATGTACCCTTGGATAATATTAATAGATAAATTCTTATATAACGATTTAGACATGCATGAATTATGTGAAGAGAAAGTTATAGATTCCCCTGCTTGAGAGGACTTGTTTTTTGAGACAACCATGATGGAGATGATCTTGTTGAAGGTATTTATGAACCGAAATTTCAACTCCACCTATACTGAGTTCTATTTATCTCCCATAGTTTTAAAAAATATAAATATATCAAAGATTAAGGTTTAAATATTCATGAAATATCCATTACTACTCTCTTTTTTAACCTCTAACCTCCCTCGTTTTCCTTTGAGATATGTCGTAGAGTTGAATTTTGAATTTTTTGTTTATAATACTTATTATTACGGTATAATTGGTTGGTATTTTATATGATCCTTTATGAAGTTAATATGTGAAGTATAGGATTATATTTACCCTTGGTTTTCTTGACCTTAAAGAAAATTTGTGCCCTTAGGTTTCTCTTTCCAATTTTCCATCAGACGTGGATTTTGAGATGAATTAATTTTTTTATATTTTTTTTCAAATAATCCTACTAGGAAAATTTATAACAACCCAAACATAATATTTTTGTCCAAACATGTTGTGTCTATGTGGAAATTACAAAACAAAATGAATTATCGATGTCAGACATGGAGTTAGTAAAGCTGATGTGTAGTAGTAAGAAGTGGTACATGAAAGGGTGGTTTATAATGGATTTTGTTCCAAGAGATGATATAGGTAGGATTCATAATCCCTTTCCTTGGGTTAGTTACACATGGAGATTTTTATACTGTATTTATCTTTCTCTTTTTAGGATTCTTTGTGGGGTGTTATAATGGATATTTGTTCTCATGTGCCTGTATTATTAGAAGGTTAATTTGATTATAAATATATTTGGTGGTGTTTATAGTGACCCATACTTTTCATAAATAAATATAATATTTTATAAATGAATATTCACTACATTTCATTATGAACTATCCTAGAACCAAAATGGTTTAATGTATTTGGAAACTATGATAAATAAAATACTAATACATAAAACGTCATCATCATCTCACATTTTTTCTTAAAAACCATCACTATATTAGATATATAATACTTGAAACCGTTATTAATATTTTATGGAATAGGGAACATAATAGAGTGAAATCACAAATGATCAGTAAGGATGAAAAAGGGTGATATTAATTATTATTTAAGAATGACATGACAATAAGGGTATGAGAACAAGATCTTAACATTTGAAACCCATACCTAGCATATCAATGATCATAATCATGAGTTATGAAATATATTTCGGTGGTTCATAAGGAACAAATCATTAATAAACAAAGAATGTGGGATGTGGAAGTATTTCATTGGCATAAGTCATATTGTAAAACTGTGGCATAAAGTTTGGAATAATAATAATAATAGAAATGTTATCTCAATGATACCAACTAATACATTCATCACATGTTATTATAGGTATGACCACCTTTTTACCTTCTCTAGACTTGGGATGACCACCCATGTACCCTCTTTGGGGCTAGGGATATCCTCTCATATACCATATTTTATGCTTGTGATAACCTATTATGTACCCTTCTTCAATCATGAGTTAACCTCTTTTATACCTTTTTAGATCATAGAGCATTAATATTTAACCAATGTGTTGGAAGGATATATGGAACCTAGTCATCACATATTCATAATGTATTTATATTTATGCCACAAGATCATGAAAGCATTTATCATTCACCATAACCTAACCTATGGAAAAGAAAAAAAGATTCATAAATATTTTGTAATCATAAAACTGAATAATCATGGGAAATAATAATGAAGGTATTTTATAATCATATACATAGTGAATTTTAAGTATCCTCAAATAATTTTTTTGGATATGAAAATTTACTTTTAATGTTCATTAGAAAATTTCATAAGAAAAATACCATTTCAATTATGAAATTACTTATTTAAAGGATTAATTTTTTTTAAAAAAAATAAAAAAACATATTATTTGAGTATAAACATGAAACTTGATTATTAAGTCTCAAATAATCCAAAATTATAAACAATGGGAAATTATTTTCATGTTATGTATATTAAAACACAGATTCCTTTAATATTTTTAGTAAAAATTAAAAATTAAATCATTTAGAAAATGAAAAGAATATTACTTTTAAATTTTTTATAGAATTTTAAAAATGGGTTAAAATGAAATTATAAAATCATAGGATATTCGTAAAATAATACTTATAATCAATAAAATAATTCATAAACCTGGAGAAAAATATTCCTAACTGAATAGTAAAAAAAGTTAACTTGCATTAAAAACATTCTTTTAGAATGTTGAGTACTTGAATAGAAAAGAAATTAAAATAAAACATGTAATATATATAAATAAGTATAGGTCAATAAAATTAATGATATTTTTATAGATAAATAATAAAATTTCATTATAATAAACATAACCATAAACAATCTAGGTAAATGATGAGATTGTGGCATAAAACCCTCATCTCTTTGGTAACTTTTGAATCAAAATCCTCATAAAGGAAAAAATTAAAATGAATAATTAATTGTAATATTAATAATTAAGTTCATGATATAAAATTTCAAAGGGTTATAATATATACCCCATAGACATAAATTGGTGTATAACATCAAACATTTCTCAATGAGAAAATAATGAGATGAAGAACCCTTGTAAATTTGATAATATCAGATTAAAAACCTCATGAAAGTGATAAAATTGTATTGATTTTTAAAAACAAATATTTTTTCGCAAAAAAATTATAATATAAATTAATGGACATTATATAACCAAAAAAATTAAACTGGTGGTGAATATGGCATATGTCTCACATAAATAAAAGTGAGATGGGAAACCCTTACCTCAGGTTTGAATTGCATTGTATGTTCCCAAAAATCATATTGAATAAATTTAAATTTATTTTAATTATATAAAATAACAATATTAATACTTATAATATAATATATGATCTACTAATAATATTTCAACCCCCATTTATTAATAATATTTCATTAAAATCATCATTTTTGGGTGTTAACTAGTTCATTTTTCAAGGAAGTATCGGTTCGAAGTTCTAATACTTGTAATTTTATCATGGTTCAATCATATATAGAATGTTAATAATTTAATTAGTATCATATTTAATCATTTTATACACCTTTATATCTTTAAATATAAAATTTTTTCAAAAAATGAATTACGTCACTTCTTGGAGACAATAGTCTGTACGTACACACGACTGATGTTTCCTATCTTCGATGGATTGAATAAAACAATTTAAAAAAATAAATCACATTTAAATAACCATTATAAAATTATAAATATTATATATAGTTATTAAATCTAAGATTTTAAATACCCATGTGAGGTGGTGATGGAAAATGAATTGTATATATTCATGGAGGTGGTAGTCTACCCGTACACACAAGCTATAATTTCATTCACATTTGATGGATAAAGGAGATGATTAAGGTCAATAAATTAACATAATAGAAACTAGTTAATTTTTATATGACAATTTTATTATATTTTAATGTTTAGGAAAAAATTTAAG
The DNA here is from genome assembly GCA_963277665.1 of Viscum album. Lineage (NCBI taxonomy): Eukaryota > Viridiplantae > Streptophyta > Magnoliopsida > Santalales > Viscaceae > Viscum > Viscum album. Next base: position 387,868,543 of record OY728147.1, on the reverse strand, counting down.
GAGGTATAATAACATATAAAATGAAAGATATTGATTAAAACTATTGCCTCCACTATGGGAGACCTCCTTTTGGACTTCTTTTAAAGGGACCTAGGGATGGTACATTGAAGATAAAAAAACCTATAAAACTTTTATAAATATGTTGAGATGATATTTTGGTATGTATTGGTTGATATATAGGTATTAAAATGGTGTAAATAATATAAGAGAGTTGGTGTCCTTTAATAGTGAAGAAAATGAGACACTTGGAATTACTTAAAATATTTAAATATAATGGATATTATTTCTAGTAAAAGTGGAATCAAGTAGTGTATTTTTAAACTAAGATAGTTTCATGTAAAATTAACTTAAAATAATAATATTTTTAAACGATTATATGTAATTTTATACATTATATTTTGGTTTAATGTCTTCGTTAACCAATTTTAGCTTTTATTGTCCTAACAACATTTTCAATACCAAAGGGTTATAAATTATCATTTAATGAGAAAATTGGTTCAAAAATCATCAAGGGATTCAATTTTAGACCATATCCCATAAACCTTGTAATATTTAAATATTTTTATGACTTTAAATCATATAATAATATATTATTTAATATAAAATACCGTTAGAGTCATTTTAAGAACTATTCACATATTTTGACTTTAATGATAAAAGATAAAAATTTAATTTGAATATAAAATTAGAAAATATCACTAATATGTTATATTTATCAATAAAAATTTTGGAATTCAATAATTCAACCAAAAAATGTTATTTTATTTTTTTAAAATAATTTACTTTTATTTTTCTCCCGCTAGAATATGACCCATTTCAGCGTTTTTTAAGAATTTAAACTATAAAATTCATAAAAATTTAAAAAAAATATTTCCATAATAAAAATAATTATTTATGTTAAAAATAATTTTTTGATTTATTCAGGACATCGAATTATCATATTGGCATAAAAATATAAGTTAAAACCAACAGAGTGACATTTTAGAATTTTCATTTACTAAAAATATTACACAGGTATTTATCAAAGAATAATGGCACAAAATATATATATATTCAATGATTTTAAGGATTTGGTATAATTAAACTCATATAATGAAATATATTCAAGTATATGTATTGTTTTAAATCCTTGTATCATTATTTTCTATTTTACAATTTTTAGGGTGACAAGTATTTACCACAACCACTATTCAAAAAGACCAAAAATAAAATAGATCTATTAAATAAATTATACATTATAAGTAAAAATATAGAACCCATTTTATCAAATTAAATTTTTATAAGTAAAATATATTAATTTTAAAAGAAACTCCCAAAATGAGATGGAAATTTTTTTCCAAAAAATTATAATATTAAGTATAAAAATGTTTTTATCTAAAGATTAAAAATAATTATAATCCTAATAAAATTAATTATATTATGTTAAATTAAAAGGAAATAATGAAAATTTTAAAACATTTAAAAAAATGGTACTTTTTAAATAACAGAAATGAAGTTACTATTTTCCATAAAATTAGTATTTTTATATTATTCAATGAAAAATTAATCTTTTCAAAAAAAATTTAAATTTCACCTTCATCTAGTTTTTTTATACTTATTTCAAATATGATATAATTTTTATAAAATATAAATTCTAAAATTTTTAGAACTTGATTATAATATTTCCTAAAAAAATGAAATAAAAACAAAATTGTAGCACCCCAAACATTTTATGGTATGTTTCTCTTAAATACACTCTATTCATTAGGTAGCCTATATTTCATGAATCACTGGGCCCCTATGGAACAAAACATCGTTTATTATAGGAGATAACCATAACTTAGCCACTAAACTTAAATTTACCAGCTTTGTGATTTGAATTTTAAAACTCTGATATACACGGTTGTGTTTAAGATGATATTTAGAGTCTGATATAATTAACATAATTTTTGGTGAATAGTAACCTACCCTTATAAATAGTAACCTACCCTTATGAATATTAATGTGACTCTTATGAATGGTATCCATACCCTTGAGTGTTTAAATGAATTTAGACACCCTAAAGATGAAGATGAATATTCTAAGTGTTTATATATTGTAATTAAATAATGATTTAATTAAATATTTAATTAATCATATTTATAAAAAAATTGAAAAATGGACTTCATTTTTGGATTCTACACGTCGAAAAATGGTTAGGGTGAATTTTTGGGATTTTTCTGAAGTACTTGAATTTTTTGTGAATAGTAAAATCCGATAATTCACAATTAACGCTAAATAATGGATTAATTGAGTCATTGATAATGATTTGTTGATATAATCCCAATTGGTTCGAAGTCACATGCATATATTAATGTTCTTGGTCATGGAATACTCACTATTGGTTGTCTTGAGAAGAAATAATAAATTAATGAATTTTATATCAAGAAATCTTCTCTCTCCTCCACTATAAAAACCCCCTCTCACCCCCTTTCATTCACTCCTCTCAAGCCTTGTGCGTTCTCCAAATTCTGTCCAAATACCTTCCCAACCTCCTCCCCACGTCCAGAAAGCTTTGTTCTCATTAAAATACCTAATCCTCTCCCCTTAAGAGGTTCTCAAAGGAGGAAGTCTCAAGAGGTAAATTCCTCTTTCAAATCCCTGCTTTTCTTCTAAGTTATTTTATTTCTTTTCTCACCTCCCTTCACCAAAATAGTATGATAAATCCAGTAGCATACATGTACTGGAATTGTTTCATGCTAATGGTATATATTCCATTATCTTCTCACCTTTCCCGACTATTATTTGAATGAAATGAAAGCATCGTTTGAGATGTGCTAATTTATCACATTCAAGGACAACGGTTTATCAATTTCTATTATAATCTTTAATTCTGGTCAAAAAACCATTTGTTTTATGGTTGAACCAGATTATTATGTAATTTAACCTATTTTTAGTTCTTTGATACTTTTTTACACATTTTATTGAGTTATAATGAAAAAAATGTTCATCGTAATCAAACCCACTGATTAACCAAAACAGTTATCACTAAGGTTATATATATATATAAATTCGACTTCAATCTAAGTAACCCAAATTAAATTTGAAAACATTTAATCTTCTAGATTTTCACTAATATTATATAAATTCATTTATGGATAACCACTTCCATTTTTCATATTTATTCGAATTTGAATATAAGTGAACCGATCATTTAAAACCAAGTAAACAAATGAGCCCGAACAATTAAATTAAACCCTATAACCAATCAAAATGGCCTATAAATGAACTAAAAAGGGTTATAATAAATCATTTATATATAAAAAGGGTTCTGGAATTATTAATTAATAAGACTAATTTGTTTATTCAGGTCTTTAGTAACAAGTCAAGAACACCTTCAAGCTTGAGGTAAGGGATCATCTCTCTCTCTTTTATTTAAGAATCTACCCTATCTTATGTGCTTTTGTTTTTAATTTTCTAATGATGGGGTATGTTCTATCGCCTCCCCCATACTGACATTTTGAAATATAAATAATTATACCCCTTTACCTCTCATTAAGACCTTGCAATAACACTCGTTACCGTGCCAAAATGTTTGTAAGAGGTTTTCTCATCTCACCTTCAATTCTGTGGGATTTTCATTGTTTTACTCTTATTTATTATATGTGGTATAGGTGTACTACCATTTGACATATTTTATCATGGTTATCATTATATTCATTGTATTCTGTGACTCTTTTGGTGGTTATTTACTTTTTTCTTATGACTCAATTAAATACAACACGGTAACAAGCTTTGTCTTAATTTTTCATTTCGTTGTGACTTAATTAGTAATTGTCCACCTACTCTTTCCTATGTGATATACCTACTACCAATTTGATATCACTTTTAAATTGAAAGTATATTCCATTTAAATATCCATATTCTCATATGATGGATATTATTATTGTCTCAGCCGTATACCATTTTACATACGGTATTTATTTCGAATGTTATTTTGACTATGGAAATGTTGATGAATATGTATCCTCTGTTCTATACGGATAATGTAAATACATATTTATCTTGTATTGAATCTATTTATAAATAATTATTGTATTTAGAGGTGGTTGGGGCCCACTACAGCCCATCGATGCATCGATAGGTCTCATGAGACAAAACAGTTTGGTGACAGACCCTTCAAGTTTATTTCCAAAAATCAGACGGGTTTCTACCCATAGAACTAAACCATTTTTACAGTATTATGGTTCATGTGCCAGATACATGACATCGAATTAATAATCATTCTATTTATTCATTATCAGTTATTATTACTATCCATGAGGTTTTTACTATGACAAAATCTATGGATGCAGTTTCATTCTCAGTTTATTAATGGAATTAGTTGTTCATTTATTCACTATACCATTTTGATTATGTCAGATTGATTGTGATTCACTTATTATTGTACAAATTCTTACGCTATTTGTAACCCTTACTGAGCATTTGAGCTCACCCCTTTCATTTTTTACCTTTAACTGGTTATGAAGAGGAGGTCATTTATTGAGTACTTGTGGATGCAGTTTTTGTTTTTTCATTATGTATTGTATCTTGTAACCTTATCCAGTGTAATTTATGTTACATCTATGTATCTAGTTTCTTCAAGACTACTAAACCGATTGTTCCTTTGGTGTTTTAATTCCTTCTAACCATGCCAATATCACAAGTAATGCACCTACTCTAGCCTAGCGAGGCCGGAGTGTAACAAAATTTTGAAGAAACTGTATTTTTTAAGCATAAAATGAATTCACTAAAAATTAAGTGCTTATTTCTTAAGAATTAATCAGTATTTTCTATTAATTAGATCCAATTTAAAATTATTTTACAATGTGATTAATCATATTAAATCCCACTATAAGATCCTAGATCATTTTATCATGTTCCTTTGTGTGGTTATACGATCTATGGTGCTTAGAGGAATCCTGGAGCATGATTGGTGGAGTTTCGGAACAAGAACATGGAACCGGGTGATATTCCTGTTCTAAAATATAGTTCAAATAATGATAATTCGGTTCATGATATGAATATAAGTTCATGTATTATGTTATGGGGGGTTTTAATGTATAATTAATTCTTTGAACCATCAGTTAATGATTTGAATGGATTGACATTCAGAACCAGTGAATCATCCCAAAGAAAGTCATGAACTGAACATTTCATTTACAACATGAGTTAATAAATGTTTTGGTGGTTATATATGTTTTGTTTTTGGTTGGTGTTAAAATAGTGACATTCTCAATATGAATAACCCTTTCAAAAAGAGAAACTTTGTTTGGTAGTGTGCTAATAAATCCATCTGAACCCTTAAATTACAACAAATCCTTCAGAATTTTTTCAAAGACTTTGAATCCAGAGGTTCTTCTTCAATAAGTTTAAATGATTTTTTATATATGATTGATCCCCATAATCTCGTGTTTGATCTATAGTTATATGACGTGTGTTTCCCTTTTTTCTTACGGTTTCTTCTTTGATCGGTCTTTTTTCCACCTATTCGTCATTACTAAGATATGTTGGTTGATATCCTTTATTATTATGGAGTAATTTAAAAAAAATTATAATGGTTATGACATAGTGTTATTAGAGGGATATAGTTTCCTTGAGGAATAGGTTATCGATGTTCTATATTTTTATTCCTTTTCTCGATCAAATAACATTGAAAGCCTTAAGTTAGGGGAGGATTAATTGCTTATTATATTAATTTTTAAATGAAACCATAAAGTTATCAGGCTTTAGATATTAGAGGGATGGTGTAACTAACCATAATAAATATTAAACCAAATTAATGAAATAAATGGTTTAAGGTTATATTGATCTAATTTTTCTATACCATTATAATGGTTCATCTCCAGATTTACATGATACTGTGCTCTCAATGTTTATGATTTATTTAGCATGTTTTTTATTCTATGGTTTATCATGTTTAATTTGGTGAAAAGGGTTAAAATGTAATTTCAATAATAATTGGCTGGATAAAGAATTTAATATGAATGTTTGTTGAACCTATTGATTCATACAATTTTATGAAAATAAAATGATTCTTGATTCATGTTTAATTGAATTATTCTAAAAACCATTATTTTTTCACTGAACAATTAAATTTCTGAGTTTTATTGAAAATCATATTTTATTTTAAATTATTTACATGGAAAAAGTATGTTTTGAATTATTTTTAAATTTTCATTATCTCATTTTGTTATAAAATAATCCAATTATGGGTTTTTTAAATTTATTTCGTACATGAATTTATTATAGAAACATTTTTTATTTTGAAAGTTCATTTTTCCAAAGAATTGTTTTTCATAGAGTTTTAGTGTTTTATTTTAAATTAAATTCTCAAACTTATTTGTTTTGATTTTTGAAAAATTTAATAACTTGTTTATTTTCCTAAGGTCCAAATTTAGTTAATATACCACTTTTATTTTTTTCCAATATAAATAGTGACATTGGTAAATTTTGTTACCATAGTATAGGGTAAATAAGGTAATTTAGGTTAAAAATAAAATGATAAAGAATATAAAATAACCAAAACACATGACCACATTTTATTTTAGGATTATAATTATAACCTTAAAACATAAGTATCTAAATTATGTTGTTTAATTGACACTTTTCCATGAAAATGTCTTATATAATATTTGAATCAAACAAAGACACAAAATGCCACTTTATTTGTCTTAAATATCCCTTATGTGACCACATGGAGTAAAATGTATGTTATGAACGAATGTAAATAAAATTTTTTAAATTAATAAATATATTTTATTGATAAAATTTATTTTTGGCCTTTTGTGAAATCTAGATGAAATTGTGATATTTATAATATTTTATTTCATAAAAATATAAAGATGTCTTATTCTTGTTTTAAATACTATATAATTTTTAATATAGGTTTACCCAAAATATATATATGATGATAAGTAGTATTATGATATATAGTATATTTATCTTTATCAGGGTATTTTATTTTTAATTTTTATTGAAGTAATAGGTATATTAAATAATTACACAACGTTGATCCGATAAATATTTTATTAATGAAAATATCAAATAAATGTTATAAAATATATTAAAATAATATATTATTTTCAATAATTAATGTAATAAATTATTTTTATAGGTGAAATTTATTGAATATGTACATAAAAAATTTTAATTAAACTTGTTATATTAATATTTTAAAAAATTCAAGGAATGAATTGTTTCAAAACTGACACAAATGATAATTTATCAAAATAATATTTTATTAAATTATTTAAAAATAAAAAAAATATTTAAAAATACAAAATAATTATAAAATGGATGAAAATGTTATAAATTATCCATTTATGGTTCACTTGAAATCACATAATTAAATAATTATAACCTTTCAATATTGAAAGTGTGGTTATCATAGTTAATATTAAAATATGTTAAATAATAATTAATAAAAATTATAAAGTTAAAAATAATACCAAAATATGTCTAAAATAAATTTTTTTATTGGATTACAGACTTATCTAATCATATCTTAGAATCCATGCCATTTTGGGTGTATTTTGATTGTGATTTTATTTATTACAAATTAATATATTTTGAAATTCCAAAGGTGTTTATCACCTCAATTGTAAAAGGGAACCTTCTCCACCACTTCTTTATAAAACATTGAGCCTTAAATATAAACAATCCACCAAAACATAATCTTATATACTTTCCAAGAAACATTAAAGAGGTTTTTCTATTCTCAAAATTTCATTCATAGTGTCCCTAATAGGACATCTAAAGGAAGTTCTCTAAAGAAGAGGTAATCATATTTATAGACACATTCAAGATTATTTATTATTTTACTTCTTATTCATGTGTTATTTACATTATAAATTAATAACTACAGTATCAAATATATTATAAGATTCTATTATGATTATATAACAACCATGTTCCTCTTTTTATCTAATTTATGATAATCAAAATAATTGTTTGTTCGTATGTATTGATTACCGTCTCCACGCCGTGGGGTAATCTATTTTTCATCATAACTTTATTTGGATGGGTTTAATGATGGAAAGAATATATATATATATATGTGTGATAATTATGAAATTACAATTATTATATAATTAAAATTAGTATACCATACCCCTCTTTACAATTTCACCATTAAGGGAATGATATCATCACTCTTGTGTATGTACAGCCTACCATCTCCACAATGTAATGTATTTAATTTTCCTTTTTCAGAATTCAAGAATGATTATATAAATTTATATAATTAATAAATAAGATATATATTACCTTAATATATTTTTTTATATGATGTAACTATATCATATGCATAAGAACTATGACTTATACAACAAAACATGCATAGGAAAATGAAGCAGTTAACACTCGAAAGAAGGGTAATAATGAAATATTATTAAAAATTGGTGATAATATTATATAAGAGGATAATATATGATATCATAAATATGAATATGGTTATTTTATAAATTAATAACTTTTATTAAACCATTATACATGTTTTTTAGATATTTTTGAAGGAAATCAGATCTAATGTAAGGGTTAATTCCACAATCTCATTATTATTAGGGATTATTTATATATTAGTATATGTTGGGGAATATATTTATTTCATGTCCATGTTTCTAAAAAACGTTTTCAAAAATATTTTTACTATTCGTATACAATTTTTTGAAGTCATTTTTAAACATTTTTTAGTTTTTACTAAACAGTTTAAAAGGAATCTTTTGTCATTTTCCAAATGAGGTTCTTCGTGACTTTTTTTAAAAAGTATGAAATAAATTTGTTTAACTTATATAGAATGAATATATTTTTATGATTTCATGATTCCTTAATTTATATAATATTCTATTAAAATATCATAGGTTTATCTTTAATGAAAGTTTATTCTTTTCAAATTTCCCAATAGATAGTATATTTTCATTAAAAAATATTTTCAGTGATCTATCAAGTTTATTTTCCATCTATGATAACAATATTTGATGTTACTTTTGATTTAATAAGGATATTTTTTAAGGATAATATCCTTATTCTTTTTCTATTGGTTTATTAATTTTATGGAATGATAATAATGAAACCCATTTATTTTCCATGGGGTTTTCTAAGATGAAATGTTTATGAAACCCATTTCCTTTCATGATTTTTTATATGATAAATAAATTATGTTCTTGGGGAGAACATATATATATATATATGGATTTCATTATGAGATGGGTAAGACATATATCTCACTCTAATGTGTTAGGTAATGATTTATATCTCATGAGATAGATTGGATGATAACAAGAAGTGAACCAGGTTCAGTAATATAGGACTGGAAAAGGAATAAAATCAATTCAATAAGGGACTTTGTCTTCCATGATGGTCTGGGAAGTAAGCCTTTACTAATATGAAAATGTTTTTATATGCTTAGGGGTATGAAAAAATTTCATGTATTATGTTATACATCCATTAATTATGTTATTTACAATTCATGTCTTATCAAATTCCCTAATTTATTCCATAACTCAATATCATGATCCACGATATACTAGATATAATTTTCGAAATATATTTTCATGTTCTTATGCTCGTATTCTTAAATTATATCCCTTGAATACCATTAATGAGAATCTGAACTCACCCTTTCTTAGGTTTCTTTTCCTTTGGATATGAATAAATGTATTCAATAAGATTTTTTAAAAAGTTTTATAGTTATTAAGGAATAAGTGGGAGACAATGTAGCTATTTTTATCAATCATGTGTTTATATTTCAATGTTTACAAAGACACACACATTATATAGTTATGGTATGGTTTTTTATGTTATGTATTGAATATTATTCTTTTTTTATTTAATATATAAGTATTAAAATAAAGTTTCATTATAGTTGGTATCTGAGAAAGGTATTGTTAACCATTGGAAAATAAGATGAGAAAATCCTAGTAAGAACCCCATGTATAAGTCTATGTATAGGATATAACCATAGAATTTTTGTGAAAATAATAAATAACCTATGATTAAATATAATTTGTCCAAAATATAAAATTTTAAAAGTAATTTTCCTTGATTATGTGGTTTTCCCACTCTAATTAGTGTTTCTCACACTATTTTTTTGGTTTTAGTCAATGGTTGGAACCTGAAGCAACCACATTAATGTTGAATGTTATGAGAAATGAAATGATTTTCATCCAAAGAAACGAAATGACATCGGATTTGGAATGTAAAAAATTATTAATATGATCACAGAACTTTCTCAAGGTATGAATCTTGATGGACTTCCAAATGACCAAAAGAGGGAACAACATTATGTCTAGTTCTTTATGCGGTAGTTTCCACCTTCTTTTAGTGGGTATTATGATTCACTAGTGGATGAACAATGTATCATTACCTTTTAAAATATATTTTCCATTCTCCAATGTGTAAAACATGAGAAATTAATTTTGGGAGTCTATAATTTGGTAGGGGAAGTAGATCAACTGTGGAATATCATCAAGAATTTTAGACAATGAGATGAAATTTACTCCATAGAATTGGATGAGTTCAAGAACATATTTTTCAAAAATTATATTCCTTGAATTAATCGAGTAAATATAGATAAGAAGTTTCTTGATATTAAGAAAAAGGATGATTAATCCATTGATACATATGAAAATGGTTATACAAGACTTATAACGTACGCTTTCAGAATTTTCATCCAACATGAGGGTAAGGTTGATCAATTCTTTAGTTGAATAAATTTAAGTATGTAAAGGGAGTTATCCATAAGGTAATTTAGTGGTTATGAATATATCATTAGATGTGCTCTCAATTTTGATATAGAGATGGAGTTACCCATCAAACATAGGTGTCTCATTTGAAGAGAAAAATATAATTCAAGGGGAAATATAAAAACTATAGTGAAAGGAATATGACATTTCCTTTATGCTAAAAGCGTGGAAATAAACATGGAGGAAATTATCTTAAGGAGATTAGTAACTGTTTTAATTGTATTAAATAAGGGAATTAGGCAATTGACTGCAGAAGTGATGTAAAAACGATAGCTAATTATGAGAATAGAGAAAAGGTTGCATAGAATGAACGTCCCACACTTCAATTCTTCAAGTGAAAGAAAAAATGGGCATTACGCAAAACAATTACCATATTTGAGGGTTATTGATGATGATCTATATTAAAAACCTCTTAAGGCCCAAGATAGTGGAAAATAGCGTGTTATCACTACTGCTAATGTGGAGTATGGAACTAAAGTGGTGAAAGGTATACTTACAATCCACTCTAAAGAATTTATTTTTTATTTGATTATGGATCCACCCAATCATTTATTTATAAATAATTTTATAAGGGTTTCAATGTATTACCTCAAAAATTAGATGTGGAGTTAGTTGTGAAAACTCATAATGGAATAATAGTCACATCATAAGTTTATAATTCTTCTTCAGTTGAAGTTTATAGGAATGAGATTACAGCAAATCAATTGATCCTTACTTTAGTTGAATTCGATGTGATTATTGTAATGGATTTTATTTCACTCTATGTTGCTCACATAAATTGGTGAGGAAGATAAGTCTCATTTCTTATTCTGAATTAATCTATGATCATACATCGATTAAAGGATGAATATGAACTTCCAATGCAAATAAATCCCATCTTGTGGGTCCTAATTCTTATAAATTAAGGTGATATATCTCAGATTCTTAAGTAGAAACTCATAATTCCTTATACACCTATTATACGAGAGTTTTTTATGTCTTTTCAGAAAAATTTCCAGGTTTTCCACCAAACTGTGATGTTAAGTTTTCAAAAGAACTCATATCATGTGTTATTCCCATTTCAAATAATTCTTATAGAATAGGACCGATTGAGTTTCATGAAGTGAATAATCAACTCCAATAAAAAATCAACAAAGGATTTATACACCCTAGTGTGTATTATATTCTTTTTTCAGAAGAAATATGGATCAATGAGACTCTTCATTGATTATCGAGAACTTGACATGATCACTCTCAAGAAAAAATATCCTCTATACCATATTAATGAGTTATTTGATCAACTATGTGGATTTTAGAACTTTTGTAAGATTTATATTCATTATAGAAATCATTAATTGAGATTTATGAAGAACAATATATCCAAAATTACATTTTGTATGAGTTATGGACACTATGAATTTATAGTAATGCCTTTTGTTCTTATTAATTACCTATCTATATTCATGGATAAAATGAATAGAGTCTTTAGACACTATGTTGATCTATTTGTGCTAGTATTTATAAATAATATCCATGTATATTCAAAGACTATAGAAGAATTTAACGATCAATTAATGTTTTTCTAAGTATACTGAGAAAGGAGAAGGTTTACAAAAAATTACCAAGTGTGAATTTTGGCTTCATAAAGTTTCATTTTTTAGTCACATAATTTCAATAGAGGGGATGTATGTGGATCCAAGAAAGACGAATGTCTTTGAACATTATCCTAGATCAAAAAATGTAACAAGACATGAATATTTCTTTGTTTGGATGGATATTATCAATATTTTTTAAAATATTTTTCATGATTATCTAATCCAAAAAATAATTTGACCCATAAAGGAGTTAATTTTATAGGATGGAAGAATGTAAAGAGAATTTCAGGGAGCTGAAAGGAAGGTTAGTTATGGAAATTGTGCTCAGGGTACTAAATAATGTATAATGGTTTTTCATCTGTGTTGATGCATAAATGAAGAGGATGGTATGTGTTCTCATGAAAAATGATATGGCAATAGATTATGCCTTAAGAAAATTGAAAATTGATGAGTAAAATTGCCAAACACATGATTTGGAGTTAGCTACAGTAATTTATTCATTAACGATATGGAGAAATTATCTTTAAAGAGAAATTTGTGGAATATATATTGATCATAAAAGCTTAAAGTATATTTTCTCTCAAAAAGAACTTAATATGTTCCAAAGAAGATGGTTGGAGTTGATTAATCATTACGACTTATAAATACATTACCGCATTGAGAAAGTGAACAAGGTGGCAGATGCTTTGAGCCCAAAGGATCATGATATTTTGTCTATTATGAGGATCACAAAAGATATATATTTATGGATTTGTAAAGAATAGATATGGAAATTATAAAGGAATGTAAGAAAGATTTTCTGGCTTAAATGAATGTTCATCTATCTATATAAGTGAAGATTGAGGCACCCAAGGAAGATGTAGAGATACAAAATAAGTTCAGAAATGTTTTTCTGTTCAATTATGATTGTGATGAAATAATAAGGTCTAGGGACCTTTTTTTATCACTCCCATACAATAATTAAATAAGGATCTATTGTATGAGGCTCATAGTTCATTTTTCACTATTCATCCTAGAAGTACAATGATGTATAGGGACCAGAAATAGTATTTGTGGTGGGATGGCATGAAGAAATGTTTTGAAAAATATGTTTCTTGATGCTTGGTTTTTCAGAAAGTTATGGATAAAAGGAAAAATTCTAATTGGATTTTATAACTATTACCCATAAAAAATGGAAATGGGAAAACAACACCATGGATTTTGTTTTTAGGCTTCCCAAAACATCTAAAAACCATAATGATATATGAGTTATAGTTGATAACCTTAAAAAGTCAGAACAATTCATTTATAGTAAATAATATTACTATCTTGATCATATTTCCAGAATATATACTAAGGAAGTGGAAGGATTCCATTGAGTACCACTTTACATTATATTTTAGGGCGATATGAGGTTTACCTCAATGTTATAAACAAGTATTCAGCAAGCTCTAGATATAGAGTTATGTTTTAGAACATCTTATCCTTATCAAACAAATGGTTAGTATAAGAGGATAATTAAAACTATATAAGAAATTTTTATAGCTTGATCCATAGATTTCAAAGGTTGTTGTGATCAACAACTACCGTTGGAAGAATTTTCATACAACAATAGCTTTCACTTCATTATTCAATGGGATCCTTATGAATCTCTCTACGGTAAGAAGTGTAGAAATTCTAAATTATATAATGGATTTAGGGAAAGAAATATATTGCGACATGATCTAGTTTATAAAATGGAATATAAGGTTAGATCTATTCAACATCACATAAGAGAAGCTCAGAATCTATAAAAACATAATGCTAAAAATTGAAAAAACGACCAAGAGTTTGAAGTGGGTAAAAAAATATTTCCATGAATATCTACTTGGAAGATATCGTTTTTATTTTTAAAGAAGTAATATTTAAGCCCTAGGTATATCGACCCTTCAGAAATTCATGATCATGTTTGGAAGGTATCTTACAGATTTGAACTTCCACCGAATCTGTCTCAAGTTCATGATGTGTTCAATGTATCACTCTTGAGAAAGTATAAACCTGATCTATCACAAGTATTAAAATCTTAATTCATACCACTGAAGAAGGATATTTATTATGAATAACAACTAAAAGATATTCTAGATCATAGAGAAAAATTTCTATGAAACAAGATCACTCACTTAGTTAATGTTTTATAGTAAAACCATCAATATAAATAGGCTATCTCAGAACTAGATGATGTAATGAGGCATAGGTACCCTAATCTATTTATTTCACAGTGATGACTTTTAAAGTAAAAATTTATATTAAGTCACAAAAAATCTGACACCTAGGTATTTTTATGAAATATTTCTCTTTAAATAATTTTTTTTCATTGATATCTTGTGTTGCATGCAATATCGAGTTTAAACAAACCACGAGACACTATTAAAATACTATTAGTTTAAAATATGTTTTATAACCTAGCCATTAAATTAGAAGGAATAAATATTAATAACTAATTTATAAAATAAATATAAATTCCAAAATAAATATGAATTTATTGGTAAATGAAAAAAATAATCCCAAAATTTTTTATAATGTCACTTTATTCATAAAAAAACATGATTCATTTAAAAAGGAGTTTTATTAATTTTATAAAAATGTTTAAAAATCAATTTGAAAAAATTCATTTCGCTTTATAATTTTTCATTTCCAAATTATATTTAACTTGTTTTTATATAATTTTCTAAAAACATTTATTTTTTCATGGAATAGTGAAAATGCTGCTTTTTTATTGAAAATTGTATTCTATTTTAAAGTATTTACAAGATAAAAATATGTTTTTCACTAGTTTAAAATTTTATTTACTTAAATTTTATACAAAACAATTCATTTATTGTTTTTAAAAAAAATTATGCATGAATTTAATATAATAACATTTTCTATTTTAAATGTTCATTTTTCGGAAAAAAAATTGTTTTTTATAGAATTTTATCAGCTTTATTTCAAATTAAAATATGCAAAATATGTATTTTGAAATTTTAAAAATATATAAAAAAATTTATATTTACAAGGTCTAAATTTATTGAATAGGGCTCTTTTATTTTTGTCCAATATGAATAGTAACCTTGGTAAATTTTCTAAGCACGATAAAGGGTAATTTAGGTAATTTAGGTTTAAAATAAAATGAAAATGACTATAAAATGGCCCTAAAACCCATCCAAATTCTATTGGGTAAATATAAGTGGACCCTTGAGACAAAATTAATGGATAATTTTTCTTGAAAATGACTTATATAATATTTAAATCAAAGAATGTCACGAAATGTCACTTTTTTGTCTTAAGTATCCCTTATGTGTCCACGTGGGGAAAAAGGTATGTTATGAATGAATATATATATTAAATTTTCACTTAATAAACATATTTTCGTGGTAAAAAGATATTTTTTGTTTTTTTGGACACTTATATAAGATTATGAAATTTATAATAAATTATTCAATAAAAATTTAAAGATGTCACATTCATGTTTTAAATTCTATATCATTTTTAATATAGGGTTATCCAAATGATATATTCAAATATAAGTATTTATAGTAAATATTATAGAGTTATATTCATCATGGTATTTTATTTTTTGTTTTTTATTTTTGGTGTAGAAATAAGTAAATTAAAAAATTACACAATGTTAATGCAATAAATATTTTATTAATTAAAATACCAAATAAATTTTATTAAAAATATTAAAATAAATATAATTTTAAATAATTAATGTAATAAATTAATTTTAAATATTACCCTAATCTCTTTGGGATATAATAAAATACTTTTTTCTAAGTGAACTTGTTATCTTGATATTTTTTAAAAATCAAATATTGAATAGTGTCAAAATTGACATTATTGATATTTTATCAAAATAATATTTTATGAGATTATTTAAAAATCTTAAAACATCATTAAAAATAAAAAATAATAATAATATAGTTTAAAATTATATAAATTTTTCATTTATGGTCCTATTTAAATCACATAATTAAAAAATTTCAACTTTTAAATATAGAAATATTTGTTTTCAGGGTATAAATTAAAATAGGATAACTAAGGGTTAATTAAAATGATAAGGTCTAAAATAATACCAATATTTGTCTAAAATATATTTAATGATGATATTAAAGAATTATATCATATTATAATCGAATCCATGGTATTTTGGAGGTATTTCTATTGATATTTAATTTATTATAAATTAATATTTTGATAAATTCTAGAAGTCCCCTTATGTCAATTATAAAAGGGAACATCCTCCATCACTTCCTCACATCACAATGATCCTTAAACCACAACAATACCCATAATATTTCTATTAAAAAATTTTCTAAAAACATTCTATAAGTTTTGGTATTTTTAAACTCATACCCTAGTGTCCCTAGGAGGAGATCTAAATGAAGTTCGTCGAAGAAGAGGTAATCCTTTTTACTAAATCATTCAAGATTACTTCTTATTCTACTTCCTATTCATGTGTTTTTTACATTATAAAGTAATAAATATAGTATCACATATATACTGAGATGTTATTATGTTTATGGAACAACCAAACTCTACATTTTTATCTATTCTTTGAATAAAATATCACTGCTTGTGCGTACGCATGACTTACTGTCTCCACATCATGGGGTAATCTATTTTTCATCAACACTATATTTGTATGGGTATAAAGATGTATACAATATATATATATTTGTGTGAAAATTATAAAATTATATTTTTTCGGTAAAGAAAATAAATATATCATCTTCTTCTTTACCATCTAACCATTAAGGGAGTGATATCATTGCCCATGCGTACGTATGGTCTACCGTCTTCATGATATGATGCGATTAATTTTCAACATTCAACATTAAATAATGATTATATAAATTTATATGATGAATAAATATTATATATATTACTTTAATATCATTATTTATATGATGGAACTATATCCTATGCATAAGAACAAAGAATTGTATGACTAAACATGCATATGTAAATGAAGTAGTAAACACCCAAAAAATGGTAATAATGAAATAGTTTAAATAAATAGGTGATAATATAATATAATAGGATCCTATATGATATAATAAATATCAATATGTTTCTGTTATAAATTACTAACATTCATTAAACCATTAGATATGGGTTTCAGATACGTACAAAGGAAATTAGATCTAAGGTAAGGGTTAATTACACAATCATATTATCATTTGGATTTTTTTATATTTATCTGCTAAGAAATAGTTGTCTTCCATGCCCAGGTTACATAAATAAATTCAAAATTGTATTTTTTCTATTATTCTACAATTTTTTAAAGTCATTTTTAACACATGTGTTATTTTTTACTAAATGGTTTCAAAGGAATATTTTTTTCTATTTTCCAAATGAGGTTCTTGTGAATTTTCTTGAAAAAATAAAAAAGGATTTTTTTACATTATATTGAATGAATTTATTTTTTAAATTTCAAGACACATTAATTTCTTGAATATTCCATTAAAATATTACAAAGTTATTTTCGAGGAGATTTTTGCTTTTAATATTTCGTGTTAGGGAGGAAATTTTCCTCAAGACTTTTTTTAAGTGAACTCTCAAAATTATTTTCCATCTAAGATTACATTATTTGGTGTTACTTATTTTTTAATGGGTATATTTTTCAATAATAATATCCTTATTCTTTTTTTATTTTTTTATGAATATAATTGCATGATAATTATTAAACCAGTTTCATTTCCATGGGTTATTATGATATGAAATTTTCATGGAACCCATTTCTTTTCATGGGTTCTAATATGATAAATGAATCATGTTATTGTGCAACAAATATTTATGATATTAATTATTTAAATGGTGGGACCTATATCTCCGTCCAATTCATTGGTTGAAGATTTATATCTAATGAGATAGACCTAACTTGAATAGGAAGTGATCCCAACTCAGAAATAAAGAGCATGAATGGGAGTAAACTCAGTTTAGTAAGGGACTTTTTCTACTATGATGGTCTTGGATATGAGCCTTGATTAATATGAAAATTAGTTTCTATTCTTATGTGTATACCACAACTTCATGTCTTATTTTATACTCCCTTGAATTATTTTCTTTATAAGTCATGTCTTATTAACTTCAATGATTTATTCCATAACTCAATATCATGACCCTTGATATGCATGATATAATTTTAAAAAGTTATTTTCATGTTATTATACCTTTATGATGACACTATCTCCCTTAATTACCCTTAATGAGCATCTGAACTGACACTTTATTTTTTTACCCAGGTAATAAATAAAGGTATTATGTGTCTAAAACTATTCTAGTTGTGAAGTAATAAGTGGGAGATGTTGTAGATATTTTATGAATTGGTTGTTTATATTTCAATGTTCCAAATTCACTAAACCCATATTGTTCTCGAATGGTTTTGTTATGTCATCCAATTTATATTCTCTATTTATATGTAATATCTATGTATGGAAAGTTTGGGTTATTATAAATAGATGATTAACTACCCCCTCTAAACTCAAACTCTTTCCCTGATAGTATTGTGTTCTGGTATGCATGGTTTTCTTCTTTCCCCATATATGATTGTAGTTGGATGTAATGGACTATGGTAATTTTCACACACATTTACCTACAGATAGAGTATCCTATTCATTATTATAGAAATGAAGTGTATGGTATATTATGAATTAAGGTATAATACATGACATACAGGTTGTGGTGGTTCCCAAAAAATACTTGGTTACTATATAGAGATGTTTCATAGGATGATGTGATGCATGTGGTGCATGTGGTGCATGGTATATGATGAGATCATGTAATTCACGGAGTTAATTGTATGAAAAATTAGCATAGTTTTACTGAAGGTGGATTATTTTGGGGAGACATGGATCAAGATGTGTGATATTGGGACAGAGTGAAAAACTAGTGGGGAAGTGGTAGTATGGTACTTTATTTTTAGGTCAATTGATATAATATCTTGTGTGAAATTCATGGTAAGATATATACTTGGGGAAGATGGTAACTTAGAATACTGAATTAGGTGATGAGTTGGCTTCACATTTTTTTCACTATACTTTATCAATATTCCTTTAACTTTTTCAAAATAGGTGTCAAGGAGGATCCAACTAAGTATAAATTTTATGCTCCCTGTATGTATATAACAAATTTTTATGTCTTAAAGAGATGGTTGGGGATATTCCTAGACCTTACTAGCTTGTGGGTTTCCTTGGATCTATTTGGGATTTCATGGTCACTTCTAAGGATTATCTTATGGTGCATGTAGCTCCTTTTTTAGTTTTTTAGTGTTTGACATTACAAACATGTACTTTAGATCACCCACTACATTTATCTTGAAATTTTTTTATTAGTTATTATTTTTATATTATAAATAATTTCTCTTATCTTAGAGGGTAATATCTACCATATGTTTGTATGGTATACCCTCGGTGATTTTCGACTAACCACGGCCTATTGGAGGCAGGCTTCAAGCATCATTATCTACCATTTCTCATTTATATCCTAGTAAAGGTACCATTTGGGGGGTTGTGATAGAATGGTATCAATGTTTTAGGTTGATGTATAGTATGAGGTTTGGAGGTAAGCACATGTGAGAAATTCATGGGTTGGTTGGGAAACATTGTCAGTTAGTCTTAGTAAAGAATGTAAAAAAGGGATACGAGTGTGGATATAGTTATTTAAGGACCCCAATGATTTGATTCATGGATAATTAATTTTACTGATCCTATTAAGATAAGTGATATTGGTTGTGGGTTAGAGACCTGGGAAAGTATCAGGCATCATTATTCTTTAAGCTTCTGTTTGAAATAGGTAGACCTTAATATCAGGATAAATATTTAATATATATATATATATATAATAAATATTCAATATTCCTTATTATGGGTTTAGGATTCCCTAATAGTTTATCATTTTATAGGTATGGATCTAGGAATATGTCCTTATCAATTTCTCATTGAATATTTTTAGTAATATGTTCCATAAAATCATCGTAGAGTAGAGGTCAACAATGATGAAACATGGAAGAGGACACTCTGAGAGTTTCATCACTAGATTATAAAGAAGTATGAGGTTTCTATTCCACAATTATTGGAAAGGATATATTTTAGGAGGTATATATATCTGTCAGTTTGATTTGTTCATAGAATGAGAACAAGGATTCATTGGAAATAAATATGCTACACGCATCAATCAGTCATCGAGAGTTGCATACCCTTTGACAGGGGAGTTCCAGCATGTGAGAGATTAGGATCCATTTTAGGACCCTTATCCATTATGATTCAAACATGTCTGAAGTTTATTAGGATGGGATGATGAATTTCATAGAGTCTTTGTATCCCGAGATCCAGCACTAGATGACCCTTTTTATGATATCAACATATATTGGGGCGATAGCTTATGTAGAGGTTGTTGTGAGGACAATTTCCTCGACCAAATCATCATGAGAGTGGAGTCTTTTGGATTCCTTTTATAGTAGATATGTGGTTTAGGGTTCCCAAATAATTTAATAGAATAGATTTCATATATTTTCGGGAAGGTATCATACCTCATAATCTCGTTTCTATGGGTGTGGCAGCTCTTAGTCCCCTTCTAAGGGATCATATGTTTGTTTTTTTCTGGAGGATGAGGTTATTAACAGTGAGTGTTACTTAATTTTTTGATAATGTATCTTGAAAAGGTTTTTTACTTTTTCTTCCTCCATTGAGGTGGTTTTAGAGGATCTATAAATAGTAGTGTTCTATATCTTTGTATCAATAAAGAGGATATGTGGTAGAAATAGGATAGCATTGAGATGATACTTATCCTCAAAGATAAGAGAGCAGCCTTGGTGGTTCTCTCTATCAGGTTCAGAGAGGCTGTGATGAAGGTTATGGTTAGCTACATGCTATAGAGTTCCTAGCACTTGAGAGATAGATATCCTTCAAGGTACACCCTTCTAGTAATCTACTTGGGTGTATGGTTTGTTTGAATTTGAATCTATAAACTCATTTATATCACCTGACATAATATATCCTTTGGTACTTGATGTGGATAGGCTTCCAATTACCATGGCATTAACTACACTAATTTTAGGGGGATAGGATTCTAATTCCCTTGGAATTAACAACCCTAATTTTCGGTCGATCTAATCTATGTATATTTTTAGAGACTGTCTTCTAGTGCTAGAGAAACACTACTCTCTGGGGGACTTCAATTTTTTATGGATACAACCATATAACAACACCCTAGATATAAAATAGTTGTATTTAGTTTGGGATATTAAGGATTTACATACGAGATAGATTGTGTTATATGATACCAATAGGGAGTCTGTAATGTATTTTGGTTAGAAAACCCATTATATGGGTCCAAGGAATGTTCTATATTTGTCTTCATTGATGGAATATATTATGATGAGTTTATCAAATGTTCCACTAATGGTGTTTCCTAGGGTTTTTCAGCTGGTGTCATTAATATGAAGTTTGTGGAGTTACCCCCTTGATGAGAGATCAGATTTGGGATATATCAATATCTAGGTTGAACCCCAATCATCATGTGTTTTTGTATAATTTCCTTTTCATGTTACTAAAGCTATAGTTAAACATTGATGATCTTTTGTAGTGATATTTTATTCAGTCGAGCACACCACCTTCGAGTGATGTGATTTTTTTCATAAACAAGGGCGATGTAGTTTTTTTCTCTATATAAATTTTCATTTCTTGAACTAGGTGATAGTAAAGTACTACAATGCTCATATATATATTGATGATTTATTCAATCAGTTGAAAGTGTCTAGTGGGTTCTCAAAGATTTATAAGTGGTCAAGATATCACCAGATATAGGTGGAGGGTCCAGATATACCAAAGTACACATTCCAATGTTTTTATGGATATTATGAGTTTTTTGTGATTTCATTATGTGTGATTGATTCCCTAGAGGTGTATATGTTCTTGAGGAACACATTGTTCAATGTGTTCCTATATCAGCACATGGCGTTTTTTATCAGGGACATCCTTGTGTACTCCATATCTGATGAGGAACACGCAGAGCATCTGTGTTCCTTTTTTGGAGTTATTTTTCATAAAATGTTGTTCATAAAGATATCAAAGATTGTGTTTTGGGCTTATGAATTTCATTTCATAGGGCATGTCACATTCTAGTGAGGTGTGGCTATATATCCTTCAAATATCATGGTTTTTTTTGGGTAACCCCCACAATAGTTTTAGAGGTGTGGAGTTAATTTGTCTTGAAGGCTATTATAAGTGGTTAATAACTAATTTCTCTTATATTGATACCCATTTGACATCCTTGACCAAATGGAATAATTCATTATTTTTTTATGATTAGTCTTAGGAATCCTTTGAGTACTTGAAGGAGAAGTTGTCTAGTACTCTAGTTCTTCATTTTCAAGAAGAAGGAGTTTAGTTCATGGTTTTATATGATGCCCTTAATCTTTGATTGGGATATGTTATAGTGAAGAATAGATTATTTTTTTCTTATGATTCATCATATCTATTTCCCCATGAGATTTACTATACCACACATGGACTCATGTTGAAATCAGAAATTGTTTCTACGTAGTTTTGGGGGAATAAACTTATCAGTGAACATTTTGTGGTTTTTAAAAATCAATTGATCCTGAGGATTGTCTTTTCCCAACATGACATAAACTTTTTTAAGTGAAGGTGGATGGAATTATTATTGGATTATTACTTTTATATTTCATATACATTGACAAATGTTAATATTTTATATGGTATTCTAAGTAGGAAGACACATAGTGATGTCATGTGTGGATCTAGAGATTCCAATATAGTAATTGAATATCTCTAAATTATATGTATTGATATGGGAGAGATTTATAGAAGCTATTTCCTTTTTAAAATGATAGTTCAATCATATTTTGTGTAGTAGGTAGAGGATTCCAAGCTTTGGGATTTTGTGTTAGATGTCTAGAGAGACCGAGTTGTATTTGGAAATTCTTCATATGATTGGTATAAGGATAAGAAACATAGAGTGTTATTACATGGGAGGTTTTTCATTCCATTAGAGATGTGTGAGGTGGTTCTATACGAGTTAAATAGATCTACCTTGGAAGTACCTTCAAGAATGATAAATCATTAATGATATTTTATAGGTCAATTTTTTTCCCTTGGTTAAAGAGTTTAGTTTTAGAGTTTGTATCTCGATGATTAGTCTTCTAGAATGTGAAGTTGATCACCATGTTCCTGGTGGATTTCTCCTACAGTTGGATGTTACTCAATGTTAGGGGGGAAATATTGACGATATTTGTCACTGATTTACCTTGATATTATGGTCGAATTGATTATATATTGGTGATAGTGGACTATTTGATGAAATTGTCCCACTTTATATCAATCAAAGAGTCAATATCAATGGAGGGTTTTTCATGGATTACCTAGAGGTGGTGGTGGGACTTCATAGAGTCTCGAGGATGATCACCTCTAATCACGACCCCCATTTTACCTCTAGGGTGTGGAGAGGTCTCTAGTATCACTTTGAATCTCAATTTTACATTAGTACTATTATCCATCTATATAAGGATAGTTTGATAGAGTGGAATATTCACAATATTGTGGACATGTTTCACACTTGTACCCTAGATTTTTGAGATTTTTGGATGAGGTGCCTACCTTTTGTTGAGTTTTATTAAAAAAATAGTTTTCATTCCAACATTTGTATAATACTGTCTAAATATTTGTGAAACCAAAATTTCTGTTCTCTTTCATACTGAACTTGGGTTGGGGACTCAACAATTGGTAGGCCATAACTAGTGCAGATCATGACTAAGATGGTTCAGGTGATTTCTGAGAGGATGAATGCAATATGGGACATTCATAATTATTATGCCAATCATATTTTTATACCAATAATGTTTCATGACAGAGACCATGCTTTCTTAATGATGTGTCCTCACCATGGGTATTGAATGTTAAGTCATGGGAGTGAGATTTATCCTATATTTGTTGGGCCTTTCAAGGCTTTGGGTCATGTTGGATATATGGAATATCATATATCACTTCCCTCATAGATGAATGAGATACGTGTTCTATTTCACATGTCTCAGATTCCCTGTTATATTCATGAGGACTCTCATATCATTGATTGGGGTGGGATCAACATTAATTATGGTGCGATCTTTGAGGAGTGGCCTATAGAAATCCATGACCACTTAGAGAATGTGTTTTATGGGCATGGTATTCAATTGGTTTGTGTCCTTTGGAGTCAAGGTGGAATTTTGGAGAGCACCCATGAATGTGATTCATTAATACAATCTCATCCTCTCAAGATATTTTTGTTTATCTCTAGTTTTATATAAATGTTTTTTGGTTGTTGACCTTTATTAGGTATGTGATAGTTTTCTCTTACTTGGTTTCATGTTTGTTGTCAAGCTCTTATTTGATAGGTACCTCCTCCATGAGAGTTTTTAGGATATGGTTGTTAGTGTTGCATATTTTTTCAATTTTTTATATTGGTTGAGGTGATTGAGATCCTGTGATGGAGATATTCATGAGAGGTATCTCACAAGGTGACTATTTATACGACCCCTTTTGCCATTCCTTACTCTCTGAGTATGGTTTTAAATTCCTGACGATGAGAATTGTCTGAGAGGTATAAAATATAAGGGACCATATCCTTATAGACCATTATATTGTGTGTTTTAATGGTTTGTGGTTCTTATAGGAAGGCAGTAGAGGGATCAGTGGTGTTTTGGAGTTAGAATTTGGAAACATGAGATGTTCGTGATGTGAACTGTAGTTCATGTATTGAGACTTTGGTTCACATACCAAATTTTTTAGGGTGGTACATAGGGGGAAATACACATTGTGAACCATTTTTTAATGAAACTAGTGGATTATGTTTTTAACCAAATTAATATGTCCCAAATATCTAAAAATTTGAACTTATAGTTTATGATGTGAATTGATCCATTGTTTAGTGGATCTGGGTGATGCATTTTTCGATGAGTTAAATTCGGGACATTGATGATGTGAATGAACAATTAATTAAATGAATGTTTTTTTGATGTGTGTCTATAAATCCTTCCACACTATCAAATTATCCCAAAATCCTCCATATTTTTCCCAACCATAGACGATCTGGGGTGCTCCTTTAAAGAGTTTAAATTTCCTTTCATTTAGTATTGATCCCCAGCTTCCTCTACTTAATCTATGGTCATCCAAGGTGAGTCTTCCATATTTATCATTTGGTTTCTTTTTCAATTGGTTTTTTTCATGCCATTCTTTTTTTCCGTGTTATGGAAGTTGATATCCATTTTTCTTATAGAGTTATTTTGATTTTTTGAAACACATGTGGCATGACATTTATAGAGGGCTATTGTATCATTATGGGAGAGGTGATATGTGTTTTGTTTTTTTATTCCATTATCAATCAATGTACTTTAAAATCCTTGAGGTAAGGCATTAAATTATTATTATATTATTTATACATGAAATTATAAATTTGTAATGCTTTAGATATTTCATGATAGCGAAATTAACCTTTTTAAATCATATTAATCAAAGACATGTTTTATGGTTATTGCGGTCACTTTTTTTCCACCATTATTATATTTTTCTTACTGGTTTACTAAATAGTTTTTATCTATGTTTATTATCTATTTAGCATGATGATATTATATTGTTTAGCATGTTTATTTTTATGAAAATGGAAAACAATGTAAATCCGTTAATAATTACTTGGATATAGAATTAAGGAGGCAAGTCAAATAACAAGGTGAGAGATGAAATGAACTTATAAAGTAAAGTGAACTCGGAGAATGAACTGATGTGGGACCACCAAACTTAGTTACTATTCATCAACTGTAAAATTTTAATGATATTTCAGGAGCCTACCTACATATGGTAATTGAAGCCATGATCACTGCTATAGACATTATAAACACTAACCACTAGGCCAAATCAAAATTCTCGAAATTTATGTATGCATATTTATATATATAAATAAATAAATATTTATAGAAAATATAGTTTTTTCATAAATACAATTATTCATATTTATGTATAAATATATTTTACATATTTACATATAAATCTATTTTACACATACATTATTTTACGTATACAAATATATATATAATAGAAATTAAAATAATTTTACATATATATCTATTTTATTAATAAAGGGGCTTGCCCCCAATATTTTCATTAAATATATATCTATATAATATAATATAATATAAGAATATATATTTATATATTTATATATTTTCATGCTCCTAATAAATAATATATTTTCATATATTAAAAAAAATAAATTTATACATATATCTTTAAAAATATATTTTTATTATATATACAAATATACAAATATTTATATATTTATAACTATATTTTTGTTTAATATTTTTATATTTAAGGACACACACACACATATTTATACATGTTTTATTTATATGCATATATAAATAGTTATTAAATATATTTGTATAATTTTTATTAATATATCTTTATATTTTATAATACATTTATAATATATTAAGGTTTAGATGTTGAGACATTTATATAAACTATATATTTATATATATGCATTTTTATTAATGCATATATTTAAATACATGTATGTATATTAATATTAATATATATATATATATATATTGCACACCCCAATGAATTATACATTTGAGAATATTTAAATAAAATTATTTATACATGTCTTTATAAATACATTTATATCCAACACACACATAAACAGAAATTCATATTTATTTTTATATATATTTATACTTATATTCCTACATGAAGATATTACACTAGTCAAGGATAGAGGAGGAATTAAAAGAAAACCACATATGCACCATGGGAGGATCAAAATACATGAATATATCTATAGATGTATTTACATATATTTGAGTAAATATATTTTTTCACATACGTTTATAATTTTCTCTATGTCAAATATATAGACAAATATTTATATATTAATGAATATATTTTAGTAAACTATTTGCATAATTAAAGACATATTTATATATTATATACTTGTTTATTTATATAATATATATAAGTTTTTATGTATTATATTTATATAATACATTTTCAAATATGTTTATATAATTTATTTTAATACATACATATAAATATACGTATATATATATTAAACATATTAATATTAATATTATATATATATATGTATGTATAAAATATATTACATATATTTGTATAAAATTAAATGTATTTATATTGTATATTATGTATAAAACAATATATAATATACATATTATCAAATTCATTATTTATATAATATATACATGTTTATTTATATGAATGTATGTGTAAGTATATGTATAATCTATTATTATATAAATTATAAAAAATTAAAGGGATTTTATATGATACATTTTTTAAATAAATTATATGAATTTTTATATTTATAAAATATATTTTTTATTTTATATTATAATCAATATTATATGAATTAGAATTTTATAAAAATAAATATATATTAATACACACGTTAAATTTTTTTGATTATATATACATATAAATATGATTAACTATAATCATATAAATTATTAATATAAATATTTTTATATAATATGTCCATATAATGTATTTAAATAAATTTATATATTGTGTTTTAATTACATATATATATATATATATATTGTAGAATTTTTTTTAAGAAAAAAGTGGGGGGGTTCAAAGCCTCCTCTAATCTCTTAAATTATAGAAGGTTTTGAACCCCCTCCATTTAAAGACACTAGAGGGGGTTATGAACCACTACAAACCTCAATGATTAGCTGAACTTTTATCTTAACTTATTCTATACTCTAATAGTACATTATGAAAAATATTAAAATAATATTGTTAACAAATTTAGCAGGGGTTCAAAACCCCTTTTATTTAAGAAATTAAATGGGGTTGTGAATCCCCTTTAAATTCAATGACTATATGGGATTGTGCATAACCCCCAATAATTTATATATAAAATGAATTTATATGGGGGTGTGCATAACCCACTCAAAATTATCATCCCTAGTCTGTTATTTTTTTGTAGTGTTGAAAGTCTGTTTCTTTATGTGTCTACTTAGATTGTGCACCTTTCTCTATAATGTTATGTGAGCATGAGATGGATAATTATTTTGTAAACTATAGGAATGGAGGCCATGGTCTATATTAGTATTTGATTTATTTTATGGTAGGATGTGTGGTGATATTAATGGTGATTTTCATGGTGGAGTTGGGGATGGAACCAGGGTTGATGGAATTGGTTAACAGTGGGATTTCTTATTGAGGTGCTAAAATATAGATTCTTGGTTGATAAAGTTATACTTTAAAGGATGTATTGTTGAGTTTAATTTTTACCTTCATTACTTTTCCCTCCTCTTTTGGTTGATGTTTATTCTTGGTAATTCATATCTTTTATGGTATCTGATGACACTACTACAAATCATGCCATTAACAGCACTAATAATAGCCTTTATACATTCTAGAGAATCACTAACTACTGGAGCATGAGTAAAAGCCCTAGTATTTTAGCAGTTATTCTAGAAGATCATATAAGGGACACTTTATCAATGCATTTAGTAGTTGTGATAAAGTTACATACTGTAGTGTTCTATAATATTAGATTGTATGAATATAAACAGCATAAAAAATAATCAAAATAAAGTGCCAACTAATAATTTTATTTAAATAAAACTTAAAACATAAATAAAATAAAAATCACTATATTATATTCATTTCAAACAATGGTTTATACAATTTTATGAGTATGTAAAAATTATAACATACATTCAGAAACATCAATGATTATTTGTCCTTTTTCCCCTAACCTGACTCATGCTATTGATGAACACACAATCACGGCTCAAGAAAAAGGATTCCCATATATAAGAGAAAGTTTTTTTTTTAGTAATAATATAAAGAAATAAATTAAAAAAATCATTTTAAACTAATTTTTGTGTCATACCAGGAACATTGTGTACCAAATTGAGTTGTGGTTCATTCTTTAATGTCACACCATTTTTAATTCTTGTTCAAGAATTATCTCTTTAAAAATAAACAAAATAATTATAAGATAAAAATGATGAAAAAATTAATTATTTAGTAGTATATAGAGTGAAGAAAAAACAATCTAGGATCATTTTCTTGTCCTTAGTGATGTAATGCACATTTTAAAATAAAAGGACACTTATTAAATAAGAAGATGGACATAGAGTAATACCAGTCACACCATGCATCCGATTGAGGTGTGGTTAATTCTTACACATACAAAATAACTTATGGATCATTTTCCCAATGTATCAAAACAATACAATTGTGTTTTCTTGGTTTTAATTACGTCGCTTGTCTTTTTTACTAAACTATCACTTTATATTGGAAACACACACTTTGAGTCATACAAGTCACATCATCTGTTGATTTGATGTGAGACTTATTCCTACATCTTCCAAATTACTTATTAATCATTTTCCTAAATTATAAATATAATATTAGTGTGTATAATCAGTTTTCATTAATTGAAAGTATTTGAACTAAAATTTCAATTTTAAACTGATAATGGAAACTTTGATTCATAATGAGAACATTGTGTATCAGATTGAGGTTATAATTATATCTAAATTCCACAAATGAATTATAGATCCTTTTCCTAAAGTATCAAAACAATAGGAATGTGTTTGATCGGTTTTGGGTATGTCTATTGTCATTTTGACTAAAATTAATGACAATCATAAATAAAAATATGAACTTGGACTCATACTGGTTAAATTGTATGTTAGATTGATGAGTTTATAATTCCTGCACATCTAAAATGAATCATGGGTCATTTTAATAATGTATCATCACAATATAAATTTATTTTCTCAGTTTTGAGTACGTCACTCGTCATTTTTACTAAAATATCATTTTAAACTGGAAACACACACTTTTAGTAATATAGGTCACATCATGAGTCAGTTTTACATGAGACTGATTCCTACAAAGAGAAATGACTTAGTAATAACTATAGTAAATTATCAATACAATACAAGGCCATTTTCATAGTTTCCAATGAGTGAAACTTTTTGAACTGAAATGTCAATTTTAAAATTATAACGTACTCATTGAGTCATATTAGAAACATCGTGTATTGGATTGAAGTGAGAGTGATTCCTACAATTAAAAAATGACTTATAGATCATGTTCTTAAATTATAAAAACAACCCTATTATATTTTCTCAATTTTGACTTTGTTAATTGTCTTTTTAACAAAAAATAATGTCAATTTTGAATAAAAAGATGCACTTGGAGTCAAACTGGTTACACCATGCACAATATTGTGGTTCAAATGATTTATACACATCCTAAATGAATTATGGATTTTTTTTCCTAAATAATAAAAATATTTCCAATTCATTTTCTTTGTTTTGAGAACGTGACATTATTTTTTTACTAAAATTTCATTTTAAAGTGGAAACACGAACCTTGAGTCATACCAGTCATATAATGTTTTAGTCTAATGTGAGACTGATTCTTACATGTAAAAGTTGAAATATTAATAATTTTCATAAATTATCAATACAATCTTTGTGTGTTATCTCAGTTTTCAGTGAGTGAAACTTTTTAAAATAAAATGCCAATTTTAAAATAATAACAAACACTTTGAATCATACAAGTACAATCGTTTATCATATTGAGGTGCGGATGATTCCTACATGGTAAAAATGAAATATAAATCATTTTAATAAAGCATAAATACAATATGATTTTATTTTCTAGGTATTGAGTTTTCTTGTTTTATTTTTTTCTAAAATTAATGTTAATTTAAAATAAAGAGAATTACTTAGAGTCATATAGGTCACACCATGACTTTGATTGAGGTTTGGATGATCCATACATGTCTAAACTGACATATAGAACATTTTCCAAAAGTATCAAAAAAATCCTAATGTTTTTTCTCAGTTTTTATTATGTGACTTGTCATTTTTAATAAAATGTCATTTTAAATGAGAAATGCACACTTTGAGACACACCGGTCACATCATGGTCCTTTTGAAGTGAGACCAATTCCTACATGTCACAAATGTATTATAAATCATTTTTATAAATTATAACTACAATAAAATTGTGTTTTCTCAGTTTTTATAGATTGGCACTATTTGAACTAAAATATCAATTTTAAATTGATAATGGATACTATGAGTTATAATGTTCACATCATGATTGTTATTTAGGTGAGGCCAATTCCTACATGTCAAAAATGATTTATGGATCATTTTACTAATGTATCAAAACTATAAAAAGGGTTTTTCTCAGTTTTGAGTATGTTAGTTGTCTTTTTTACTAATATTAATATCCATTTTATATAAAAATACACACTTAGAGTCAAACCGGTCACAAAGTGCATCGAATTGATGTAAAAATAATTCATACATGTCCCAAATTACATATGGATAATTTTATTAAAGTTTAAAAACAATTAAAATGTGTTTTATAAGTTTTGAGTACGTTACATATCTTTTTCACTGAAATATCATTATAAACTGAAAATAGGCACTATGTGTAATATTTGTCAAATCATGTTCCATTTTAATGTGAGATTGATTCCTACACATCAAAATTTAATTATTATTTTCTTTTCTAAATTATCAATATAATATGAATGTTTCTTCTTGGTTTTCAGTGAGTATCGCTTTTTGAACTAAAATGTCAATTTTAAAATGATAACGGACAACAAAAGTCATATCGGGCACCTCATGTATCATATTGAGGTAAGACTAATTCCTAAAAATTAAAAATGACTTACTAATAATTTTACTAATGAATCAAAACAAAATTAATGAATTTACTTAGCTTTGAGTATTTTAGTTGTCATTTTTATTAAAATTAATGTAAATTTTAAATAAAAAGATGCACTTGGAGTCAAACTAGCTGCATCATGTGTCAGAATGAGGTGTAGCTGATTCATAAACATCCCAAATTTCTCATGAATTTTTTCCCTAAAGTATCAAAACAATATGTAAGTTTTTTTCTCAATTTTGAGTATATCACCTGTATTTTTTACTAAAATGTAATTTTAAACTAAAAACATGCACTTTGAGTCATACCAGTCACACACTATGTTTGTTTGATTTGAGACTTATCCTTACACATAAAAAATAAATTATGAATAATTTTCATAAATTATAAAGACTATATGATCATTGTTTTCTCAGTTTTCAAGGAGTGAAACTTTTTAAACTAAAATTTCAATTTTAAACTGATAACTACAACTTTGAGTCATATCAGGCACATCATATATCAAATTTGGGTGCAACTGATTCCAAAACGTCAAAAAATAAATTATGGAACATTTTCCTAATGTATAAAAATAATCAAAATTATTTTTCATTATTTTGAGTATATTAGTTAACTTTTTTAATAAAATTAATATAAATTTCAAATAAAAAGAAGAACTTTGAGTCATACCTGTCACACCGTGTGTCATATTGAGCTACGGCTATTTCCTGAATGTCCCAAAGTATCAAAAAAATATAAATTACTGATGTTACTATGATTTCCATTTTTTATTTGTATAACTAACAACACTTCATATTATGTTGATGTTGATGGATGAAAGAGTTTTTTCAGTAAAGAACATTGACTCAATATGCATCATTGGGAGTTCCATAAATAAAGGGGTTGGAAAGTGTGGTAATATTGGAAGAAAAGAACATGTTTTCTCTTTTATGGATTGTTTCTCAAAGGGGAGAGAAAAATATGAATTCCCAAAAGATCTGTCAAAAATGAAATAATTATTAGATAAAAATGATAAGGAAATTAACATATAAATAGTAAATAAAATGATGATAACATTAATTGAATATGTAGTAGGAATTATACTTCTCATTATAGTGGTATACATTCTTCACCCATTTCCTTTTTGTCATTATCTTAATTTTATCCTCAAATTCCAATCTCTCACGATCATGATAATATTCGAACAAATCACCACAAATTGAACAAAAGAATCTACATGAATAAGACAATAATTCTTGTTTGAGTAATACTAAAAAAATAAGTTAAATATAGATATAAAAACAATAAATTAATTATATGCGCAATAATTTTACTATGAAAAAATCATTCTTAGCAATGTGATTGAGTAGATTTAGTGTCGTTTCTATTCCATTAAATATTTTGGAGGGAACTTGAAGGAAAGTTTTAAATTCTAACTCTACAGGGGTGAAATGGTTTTTTGGAAGAAGAAGTTAAAGGAATTTATTGTGTATAGAGGCATGAAAGAAATTTATAAATATTCAAAAATAAACAAAATCTTCAAGTAATAATGAAAATTAAATCCACATTTAACTATTATAATTTTTGGAAAAATAGGGAATGTATATCATAACATTACCTTTAAATCTTCTTGAAGGGTTTCTTTCATTATAATATGTTCTTCTGAGAGATTGGAAACTTCATCATGTGTAGAAAACATTGTCTACATGATTAGTCAAACATTTAAGTTATATTATGTTAATTTAGTAGAGAATAAATAATATTATGAGTAATGAAAAATTATATTAAAAACACTTTCACCTTATCATTGAACTCTCTTTATTTTTTAAAAGTTTTTAGAGATTTTGATCCCTTATAGAGAATCCAAATCCCCTCATTATAGTCCCCTATAACATTCAATACATTTTCTATATTGGGATAGAAATGAAATGATTATGATCTCATAATGAAAGGGTAATCCTTAATTGAATTTTCAACTGACCCAATAGTTGTTTTAGTCACCAGTAGGATAATAGAACAATTTTTTTTACTGGATCTAAGACATAAAATAATTTCACTTCATGGTATTCCATTATTAATTGATCATTTGTATCCCCTTCCATGCTGAAATTCACCTTCAAGAAGACC
The DNA here is from genome assembly GCA_963277665.1 of Viscum album. Classification (NCBI taxonomy): domain Eukaryota; kingdom Viridiplantae; phylum Streptophyta; class Magnoliopsida; order Santalales; family Viscaceae; genus Viscum; species Viscum album. The sequence continues at coordinate 387,834,391 of OY728147.1, read as the reverse complement.
ATTTCATTAATGTTCACTGCACTTCTATTTTCAAACCATTTCCAATAGAAAATTAGAAATTGATGTGATGTATCAAACCAGGATTCCAGTCAGAGTTTCCCGATTTTTTTTTGTCCACATATCCTCAAGTGCATCTCCCTTAATTCTAGAGGATGTCGAATATGAGCGAGAGCCTATGGTGTGTGTTTGGGGAGACTATTCCCTCATTAGATGATTGTATAACAACGGATAAACAAGATAACAAGTAAATAATATAAGCACAATAAGATAAATATATGGAATATTAGAAGAAAACATGAATAATATATAACTCAAGCAAATGATAATGATCATCTTTAATGGTAAGAATAATCACATGCACAATGATTATGATACATGACATATCTCTCTAAAACTAGAAAAAAATTGATACAATAAACCAGAGATTACATGATACACAGAAGAAACAAAAGGAATCCAAAATCTATCCAAGTATCCTGAGATATATCTTTTTTATCTAATGCCCAGTTCTATCCTAAGAATTCAAGAAATCATGTTTCCAAAGAGGGATGATTCCATTTGTCAACACATTTATACATATAATCTTTTTTAATGCCAATGGAGGCCCCTATAGGGTGTGAGATAAATCACAGTAGGCCACCACTAATGACGTCTATAACATTCAGTCTGGGTAATATGATCTAAAATAGTTTATAAGTACACATATATGACTATAATGAAGTATAATAACATAAATACCCAAGTACCTGCTTTTTCCTCAAAGGTGTCTGAACTTGTAACCTAGTCATTTATTAATTATGTTCTAGTTTATATATTTAATTCAAGTGAGGTACAACCCACACTCACCTCATGTCATGATAATAATAATAATAGATTAAATATATAATAAGGATTCCATGGTGATATTTATAATGAAGAGGTTCTATAGTGGTAACCAAGTAAACCTTGAGCATAGGAGTTGAGACAACATTGTTAGTAACTAAATCTTGGTTATAGGGGTAATAGTGTAATCCAAGGGGTAACACCCAATGCATTCCACAATAATGTAATTCTAACCGAGTATAAAGAAATCATCCAAGGTAAAATAGGATTAATAGTGAGTAGGCCCAAAGGTGTAACTGAGGCACCTCATGTCCATAGACGTCATGCTAGATCTAGGGAGGGTATCAAAGGAATCCTGTAATAATAATGGAGGAGGGATCCTACGATGACATACCAGAAATCTAATTATTGACAAGGATCAGGTTCTATAGTGGTTATCAAACAAGGAAACTGATATCCATGAATCATAATGGAATCCATGGGTTCTTAAGGCCTTCCCTCAAGAATCCAAAAGCTAACTCAAGTATGACCACTCGTATAATGATGTCACGATCTGTATACAAGGCACCTTATAATTGATTCATTTAATTAAGTAGTTCATGTAATATTCAATCCCTTTAATAAGTCGTCGGGTTCAACCCATTTCCATCCACATGTGTGAAAAAAAATAAAGGGATTTAAACTATTTCATTCATTTAATATTATTCATATTTAGTTCATTAGGTTCACTCTATTGCATTCCATCATCCATGGAAAGGTGTGCTATGCATGTGCATCCAATTCATCCTATTACATTTAATTAGGCTAACACATATACATATTATACTTGACAATTCTATTTAATATTGATTTATCACGTTTAGGTACCTACCCTAGAAGGTCAAGTGATAAGAATACATTTTATAATAATATACAGTTCAATGATTAAATTAAACACTTACCTTTATTAATGTCAAGTCAAGGTGCACTTGAACAGTGGAAAATATAGGTTAATAGGATACTTAAATCATAAATGAAGAAAAAACCTACTTTGGGTAGTTGGAATTTTGGTAATCACCTTCAAAGATGGATAAAATATTTAATGAGGGTCTTATAAAATGGGTATAATGACAATAAGTAAGGAATATGAATTAAATAGATGATTCCCGGTGAAATCGGTGCGCTCACATGGAATTTTATAAAATAACGAATATTGATTGATAAGTTATAGAACACCTAAATCATAGTCATATGACTCTCCTTGTCCTGTATCAGTCTATAGTTTAGTTGGGATTGGAAGAGATCTAAATAAGATACCAAAACCTTGAAAATAAGGATTATTTCACTGTATCTAAATATCATCTTTGATAGAAAGAAGAACGAGAAAAGGATAAAAAAACTTAAAATCTTACCTGTGATCTTCAAAAGAGATGAATGAGGAATGAATCATTTTTTGGATAGAAATTTGATATCAAAAACTACAAAAGAGGCATAGGGGAGCTCAAAGATGAAAAGTTTTCTACTAGAGAGATTCATGTGAGGAAGGAGGTGTCAAAACATTTCATTTTAGAGAATTTTCATAAAATCACCCAAAAAAAAGACATCTCATGATTTGGCCATGTTTTTTTCGAAATTCTATTATATCCATGCTCCATATATTTTAGGGAGGGGAATTTCACATGGTTGGGTCACACGGTTAGGGAAACTCTTCTCTAACCATGATAAAATCCTCTCCACCATGTCTTATGTTTTTTACATAGGAGTGTGTAACCTGGCACACAATTAGGGAAAATTGTGCACCCTTATTCACCTAACATCCTAGCCCCACAAGATTATGGGAGACTATATGTTCTGACTCATCTGGTTTCTACTAACTGTGTGTTCAGTCTATTTTCCCAAAAATCAGGGTTTCAGGCTCCGAACAATCCCTGATAACCCCAAGACACCCATGAAATCATTAGTCATCCAAATTAGGTACAAATTAATGAATTAGACCAAACAAAAAAGGATCCATAACAAAAGTGATGTAATGGGTTCTTATGGTCATCCCCCCTTAACGGAACTCTTCCCTGAGTTCACCTTCTAAGTATAGAGAAAATTGTATGAGAAAAACTATGGACACTAAGCACATACATCAGTCTACCGCTCCTATGTATCATCATGTACATGGTCATACTTTCATAGAAATCATACTAAAGGGAAAACCCATCCTTAAAGAGAATTCATTCTCTGTTAAATTATGCTTATAGGATACTTCTTAAAAAAACATCGACATCTAGATCATCTTCCTCGGGATCAACAGTATGAGGTGTGTCGGCATGATAATGATGAAGTTTTGAAACATAGAAGACGTCATTCATGGATCAATACATTTGAGTTAATAGTAACTGATAGTATACTATACTAACTATATTAATGGTCTCAAATGACCCAACAAAACAATTTGGAAGCTTCTCTTGCCTCTATATCTGTCTATGCCCAAGACTGGGTGATACTTGTAGGAAAACAAAATCCTTGAACTCAGACTCTAGTGGTAATTGGAGACTACTGGAAAAATATGTATATCTATACTGATTAGTATAAATTCACTTTATGATCAAATGAACCTTCTCTAAAGTTTCTTTCCGGATACAAGGACCTACTAGCACTACCTCACCTGCTTCTTTCCATCACCATGGTGAATGACATGACTTATCACACAAGGACTCAGAAGAAGCCATATGAATTGTCACCTGAAATCTATAATTATTAGAGAAATCAATGAGTGGGATATGACTCACCCAGGAACTATCAAAATCAATGATTCATTCTAGGAGCAAATCCTCTTGAATATTTATCATCCAGTATGACTGGACATTGGTCTGATGGGGAAAAGTTATGCTCAGAAGCACCTGTGTACCCATTAACTTCTGAAACCCCTTCTAGAACCATGATTTGAAGTGATAATCACTGTTATAAATAATATTAAAAGTGACCCCATATAGTCAGATGATATCATGGAAATACAATTTCCCCAGTTCATCAATTGAAAAAGTTTTCCAAATAGAAAATAACTGGGCAACTTTCATCTTTCGACAAATGACTACCCATACAATATCACTACCATTAGAAGAACATGGTAAGATGGCTACAAAGTCTATGTCATCATATTCCCATTTCCATTTCAGGATTGGAAGCAATCGTAACAATCCAACAAGTTACTAGTGCACCACCATCACCTGATGATAGGTGAAACTCCCATTAATAAATCCATTTATCTCACATTTTATCATTGTTCACCAATACTAGAGTTGCATATCATGATACATCTTAAATATTCCTAGATAAACTCACCACCTAGTACTGCAAGACTCATTCCTCAGTTCCTCTCTCATATCTATAGGAACCTAGACATTTCCATGAATATGCAGGATGTCGTTTCTATCCACAGACCATTCTGGAGGTCGATCATCTCATGAAATACTCTCACAGAGAACAAAGACTTCAAGATCATAAAATTTCCTTCTATTCACCTTCTCATGGATTAAATAGGTAATTATCGATGCTGATTGGTAAGACTGGTTGTGACTATCATGAAAATCCAAATGCATCTCTGAGAAGATTTCCATCATTTCCCATTTATGACTAGCTTCCTCTACAGTTTGTGGTTGAGTTTTTTTATTCAACCAATCTGCTACCGCGTTGCCTTTTCTAGGTATATAGGCAAGATCAAAATAAAAGGAATGAAATACTTGACCCATATATGATGTTTGATATTCATGTCATACTTTTTTAAGATATATTTTTGGTTTTTGTTGTCTGTATACACCACAAAGCACTCATCCATCATGTAGTCTATCCAACAACCTAAGGAATGGAATACTACTTCTAGCTCAAGGCCATGCATCGAGTAGTTTCTATCAGGAGTCCTAAACTGCCAAGATCCATACACAATAAATCTATCCTTATTTATCATCACTACACTTATCTCAAGGTAAGATGCATCACATTACACTATATAGCCTCTTTTGGGCTCTGGAAGAATCTGAATTCTTGTCGAGAGAAACCACCCTTTCAGATCATGAAATAATTCTTTACACACTTGTGACCATAGGAACATGAAACCATTATTTATAAGACTAGAAATTGGTTTAGAAAGGTGTGCTAATTTTATTTATGAAATGTCGGTAATATCAAACCATTCATAAGAAACTCCATGTATCAAACACATTCTTGGGATGCTCCTAGGAAACCAAAAGAATCACCTTCTCTGGATCAATAGATACTTCTTATTCTAAGATAATAAGACCCATAAAGTTGACTTTTTTTGTCTATAAGTGTCACATTTCAATATTTTCATAAATATGATACTCTCTCAGTGTACTCAAAACAATATCAAGGTGATTAGAATGGTCACTATGAGTGTGAGAATATGCCAAGATTTCATCCAAAAAGACCACGAAAAAAGTATCCAGATAGGGGTGGAACACCCTATTATTCATATCCATGAAAATGGTGGGTATTTTTATAAAACCTAATGGCATAAAAAAGTAATCATATAGACTATACCTGCTATATAAACCTGTATGAGGTATGTATGATGGCATGAATCACATCTTGATGATAGCACAATCTGAGGTTGATTTTAGAAAACATCTTATCTCCTCATATTTTTTCAAATAGATCATATATTTGAGGCAATGGATATTAGTTCTTCACCTTAAGCTGGTTCAACCATACGTAATACACAAATAGAAAAAGGGTATCGTCTTCTTTCGTAGCAAAAATCATGGTTGAACCCAAAGAGGAAGTGTTATTCGATATAAAACCTTTTTCATGTAATCCTCCAACTACCTATTAAGCTCTTGAATATCATTAGGTTCCATCCTGTGTGGAGGAATGGGCACTGGGCTCACTCGAGGAATGATATCAATGGAAAAATCTACCTCTGTCTTAAAAGGTAATATAGAAAATCATTGGGAAATACATCTTGGAAATAATCTACTACCAAAGGGAATTCAACCTGAGGTAAATAATGATCCTCTATGAAGATATAAGAAATTTGGGTGGCCAATCCTCCTGTACCGTGATTCTCTAGTGTATCTCTACAATCTTAGATGTGCCACTCGCCCATATATAGATATATTCCACCCTCTAGTGATGTAAATGATACCATGTGATGATATAAATCTTCAAAGGTGTGATATGGGACCAACCAATACATCTAAAGAATGAAATTGAAGCCTTTATTCTTGAGTAAGAAGGGTTACCACAATAAAGACTAACTTTATACCTCAAGGGGATAGTCCATGAATTGATGTATTTCCTCTCACCATACTCCCAATGGTGTATCGAGGGTCGTCACACCAATAATATTGTATCTTTAGACTGATAATTTCCATGAAAGTTAATGATATGAAGAAGTGTGAAGAACCAGTATAAGAAAGGTATATACTAGAGTAGAGTCTACTAGAATAATACCTCGTACTGTATATAGTCATGAACTATGATCCTAGTGTATTAGTTGTAAACCACATAATAGGCCTGATCCATAGCCTTGTGCTATAGCTAGACTACCATGTTCATGACTGCTCTTATAGAACTTATAATAATATGAAGTCTGGATATGGAATCCATGACCTACACCTCATTCAGTCATGTAAGTGATACTCTAACTCCACACCTGATGCTGTATAAAATAACCTTTTCCTGATGGTCTAGCTAGTTCAGATCCTCTTCCACAGGAAACAAAAGGAAAGGTCTGACTAAATATATGAAGGTGTCTCATATATCCTAATACTTCAGAGGGTGTTCATCCCACTGAGCCTTCAGATTACCCTATCATCCACGCTGATGTAATACCATAGATCTAAAATTATGGTTACTTTATATTCCACTTATATCAAAATAAACCTCAAGGGATAGCTTCCTGCAATTGGAAGAACTAATGGTCTAATTTGGAACTGGCCCTCTAAACCTTGTACAGTCTCCTTACCTCATGTTGGTCTTAGTGATAACAGTCCGACTGAAGAACTCAGAAAATATTGTTAGGCTAAATTCATTCACTTGTATACAGATGGAATACTAAAGCCCATACCCAAAGAGTCGAGCATGTGAAATCCCATCACTATCTAGAAGTAATGTGAAGTTTTGTAACTCAGTGAAATAGGATGAATACTCCATAACTAACATAGTACCCTACTCTAGATGCATGAACTCCCTAGCTCAGTCATCTATCAGCTTATAAGGAAATAATTATTCAAATAAAGTAGTCTAAAAGTCAGCCCACACGATGCCCTGATGGCGACCCGCCGGGGTAATCACATCCCACCAGCGCTTAGCCGAATCACACAGCATAAAATTAGTCAGATTGAACCTCCACTAAAGAGGCATCTTCAGATGCTCAAAGATGGAGAGGTTTTACTCTAGTAAAGAATTAGCAGCCTATAGACTTCCATCCCCCGAGAAGGTATAATGATGCTACTACTAGAACTCAGATGTCAGATTATCCATCGTATGTTCAGGTGATGGAGTACCTTTCATTGACTACATCAAATTTAGGAAACTATCACAATGTTGAGCATCAATTTCTAGATCTGGTACAAAATGTGGTGCCTCATGTGGGAATCTATGTGGTAATATTGTCATCTCAGTGTCGACCACGTCTGGAGCATGGTCTTCGCCACCCTCTTGGAATAGAACACGAGGACATTGTAGTATAATTGGTCTGAAAATGATAATCACATGCCTCAAAACAAGATTTAGGAATATAGAAACACTAGCATAAGCATAAATTAGAATGAGGGCCTCACTACCCAAGGTATAATACCCCAAATACCCACTTAAAAGGCCAGGTATTAGTAAGTGATCATATTTAAATTACAGGGGTTCCATTAAATAAAGGATCAACTATAACTTAAATCATTATTTACTAGAAACCATTTCATTTTATAAATAATATTTCACTTTTATAGTTTCCATTTTCTTATTTCCATAGATCTTGGTTCATTTAAAATGGATCATCATTCCTAGTAAATTAGGAACCATACACCTTATCATAGAAATCGACATCCATATAATTTCATTCTAATGGATCGACTCGATAAATTACCCATTATAAACCATGAGGGACCTATAAATTCTGAATTGGAACTAGTAATCACTCAATTGTAGCTAAATAGAAACATTAGTATAAATATAAATAAGGACCATGCATCAATCATAGACAAATATTGTAAATCCATCCAATGAAATGGACCTATATTGAATTTCATATAAATGGAGTGTGAATTCTAGGGGCCTGTAATGATGCATGTAAAAATTTTCATTTACCACATATCATTAGGATAAGAATGAAAAAAATATTCAATCAGTATAATAACCATAACAATCACACAACAAGTGTGTCAGCGAATAGTGAAGAGATATCAATAGAAATAGGTAAAATCAAAACAACTATTATAATTCTGACAACATAGATTTTACCTAGAATAAGGGTTAGCTACAACCAAGCACAGATTATAACCAAGTTCCAAATAATTCTTAATCTCCATTCTATTTTCTCTAAATAGTAAATCCCAAAATCAATATCTCTGATACAAATTTATTATGTCTTGAACCTGGTTTCAACTCAGAGGTCCCCCGAGCCTAGTGGGCCACATGGCCTCAAGCGCATCTCCTAGAATTCCATTGGTATTTGAATAGAAGAAAGGGCCTTTGGTGTATCTGTGGAGAGACTATTACCTCACTACCAAATATAGAAAAATTGATAAATATGAAAACATGAAAATAGTGGGAGCAATATAAGATAAATATATAGTATAATATAAGCATATAAGAATAGTAAATAATAGAATCAACTGATAATAATAAAATTTAACGAGAAGCAGAATCATATACAAAATGATGATGATACGTGTGATTTTCTCTATAAAATCAGAAAACATGGATACAAGGTTGAAGTAATAACATGATATACAAAAGAAACAAAAAAAATCCAAATACTATACAATAATACGAAGCATAAACTTAGTCATATGCTACTAAGCTTCATCATAATAACCACAAATGCCTTTTATAACATCCATTCCATGTAATATAAACTGAAGTGGTTTGTAGGAAAGCATATATTAATGTAAAGTAGTATAGTAATGTAAATACCCAAGTACCTACTTCAGCCACAGATAGGGTCTGAAAATGTAACCAGTTCATTTATTAATAATGTTCTTGTTTATATATTTAAGTCAAGTGAGGTAAAACAAGCAGTTACACCATGTTGTGATAATAATAACAATAATAATAATAATAATACTAATAATAAAGGATCCAAGATATAACAAGGAATCCATAATGATATTAATAATGAAGAGGTTCCAAGCTCATAACCAAGGTAATATTAGCCTCATGGTTTGAGACAACTCAGGCAGTAATTATAGCCTAGTTATAATAGTAAGTATGTAATCCAAGGGATAACATCCAAGTCATTCCACAATAATGTAATTCTAACCAGGCCTAAGGAAACCATCCAAGGTAAAATGGGATAAGCAATGATTAATCCCAAGGGTGAAACCAAGGTTCCTTATGTATGTAGATTTCATACTGGTTCCAAGAAGTGTATTCAAGGAATATTATAATTATAATATAGGAATGACCCTACTGTGTCATAACATCCATCCACTGATAGATAGGGATCAGGTCCCCAGGTGGGTATCAACCAAGGCAAGCATCCTCCCTTACTCAGAATGGAATCCAAGAATGCTCATGGAACTCTCTCGTGAATCCAGAAGCGAACTCAAGTCTGATTAATTCTATAATAATGTCAAGGTACGCCTAAAATTAACCTTATAATAGATTCATTTAACTAATTAGGGTAAGTGATATCCAATCCATTTAATAAGCCACTATGTTCAATCCATTTCCTTTCATTAGTGTGATATGACTAATGGGCATGAAACCATTTCATATAAGTCATATTAAATTCATTAGGTTCACTCCACTACCTTCCACCGTTCATGGAAAGGTGTGTTATGGATGTGAAACCAAGTCACCCTATTTCATTTAATTAGGACAAGTCATATACATTGTATACTTTCCAATTCTATTTAAAATTGATTTATCCGGTTGAGGAACTTACCTTAGAAGGTCAAGTGATAATCATACACGTGCTAACAATTTAAAACTAAATGATTAAATTAAAAACTTAGCGTTATTAAGGTAAATTCAAGTAACACCTAAATGGTATAATAAATAAGAAAATAAGATATTAAAACAATAAATAAGGAAAACCCCGACTTGGGGTGGTCATCATTAAGGTCATGACCTCCAATGATGGATAACATACTTAAAACGGGTCTTAGAACTCATTTATAATGAATATAATCAAGCCATGTGAATTAGATAGGAAACTCTTGATGAAATCAGCATGCACACATGATATTTTATGAAATTAAATATCCTGAGAGATGATTTATAGACCACCCACCTCATATTCATACAACCCTCCTTATCTAGTATCAGCCTCTAGTTTGGCCTGGATTTGAAGAGATCTCAAGAACGTACCAATTCCCTAAAAAGGGAATATGATCCTATATATAAATAGAATCCAAAATATAATGAATAATTAAAAATGGATAAAAATGAATTAATATATTACCAACGTGCTTCTAATGTGATGAACATGGATTGAATCGAAGTTCAAATGGCGATCGAGGATCAAAAACTACAAAAGAGGATAAAGGAAGCACAAAGAGGGATGGTTATCCTCTAGAGAGAAAAATGGGAGGAAGTGTTAAACTATTTTGTTTAAGGTCAGCTTCATAAAATCACACAAAAGAAAGAATCACATGGTTTGGTCACACTATTGGCCAAACCAAGATCCAACCATGCATCATCTCCTATAGGTTGGGAAATTTTTGTATGGTTAGGGAACAAGGTTAGGGAAACTGGGCACCAACAATGAAAAAATCCTTTAAAAATCCATATTATTTTGTTTCATGGGAGTTAGTACCCTGACGCACATTAAGGGAAAACCATGTTCCCTACTTCACCCCATTATCCCGCCCCACCTGATTAGGAGGGATCGTGCATCCTAGCTCACATAGTTTCTACTAACCATGTAGTAAATCTATTCTCCAAATAAGATGGCTTCTAGGCCCCAAGCAAGCCCCAGAAACCCACGACACAACTAAAAATTCATTATGCATCCAAATTTGGCCCAAAATAATGTATTATTCCAAATTTAAAAGGATCCATACTTGAGTGGAAAAATGAGTTCTCACACTTGAAACATTATATAATACAACTCATATATCTATTCTATAATGCCAAAATATGACATATATGAATGAATTTGACTTCTATACTTGAAAAAGATATGTGAATCTATTACACCACAAGTATAACTCCACCATTTTAAATCATACTATAGTCATCATGTTATATTTTATAGAACATGTAACCATTTATTTCAAAAAAAATTATAATATATAACATTTTTATTTGGTCCCCTAGCTAGTCATCAAAGTCATTCGATAATTGAATTCGGAATTTTAGATAAATACTTATAAATTTGATCTCAGAATTATCTTATAAACTATTGATTATAGGTATTTTATATCCATAATTTATTCATTGATAGATTCAAATCTCAAATAATTTCTTTGGGAGATTCAATGTAAAGATCAACATATTCACTATAATGTAAAATTTAAAGGAGTGATTGCTCCCCCTCTATAAATGTAATTGTAAAAATGTCTCTTTTGTAAATAACTTTACCCCAAATTCTTTCACTGTTTTGAGACTTCGGGATACGGATGATATCAACATATGATAGGTAATCTGTACAGGATTAAACATCTTCTTCAAAAATATATCATTTTCTAATGTATCCTTCTGGAAGACATTAGTTCTTGACATAAACTTACAAAATTTTCATATATCGTTTAATGTGGTATGTCCACCAATAATAGACAGGAACACATAGTTGAACTTCTCTACCCAATTAAACCATTTGCAATACCATTATATCAAATAATTATATAGGGAATAATATGTCTAATTCACATAATATGATTATATCCTCCTTATTCATGATTAGATGCTTTTTTGGGTCTATAACTTTACTCCATATGGATTTGAAATATAAGAAGAATCTGATATATTTATTCCATACATTTTAAGGTAGAATGAACTGGAAGGAAACATGTATCAAATCTTTCATCAAAAAAAGACATTCATGTTATTTTACTAGTCGTAACATAAAATTAGTCATTGAAACGACATTCTTTATATCTAATGAATACCCCTATGAAACAATTATACTATTAAGAAAAAAGAAAATTTTCAATATTTCTTATCTGGATAGAGTGTAAGCTACAAGAAGAAGAAAAATCTAACCATTACCCTTCACCTATGCCAACCCTTCCCTTATCCCCATGTCAATCATTCCAAACCTAGCCTTGATTCTATATTTCATTTTTCCAATAAAATTTGGTAACATTACAATAACATTATCAAATACATTTTTTCTTTTACATGCATGAAATCATGAAAATGTATGTTTTACAAAAAAACTACAATATAGTAATTAAAAGAAAATTGATCACTTTTTCAACATGATTTTGGATGTTTTTTTCAAAATGGTTTTCTGAAACTTGTTTCAACATCATTTACTTTAGAGAACAGTTGGTCACCCATTTGTGGAGACTGTGATGTACCTTGTTCAATTTTCCCTTATAATTATTTCATTCAAGATTCATCTTATTATCATTGAGGTAAAAATTTCTAATTTCCTAAAAACACATTCTCTGATGAATGTTTCAACCAAACTGGGGTTTTCCTTTCATTACAAATATGAAACCCCAACATTCCTTTAATGTTATATCTTGATAAATTTATATGGGCCAGAATTCCATTTATCTCCCTATACAACATGGAACTCAATTTTAATTCTACATTTATATAATCATCATACATTTTAACACTTGTATCCCACATCAATTTCATATCTTTGATCAATGGATCCAAATAGACATCAATATCATTACAGGGTTTCATTGGTCCGGATATAAGCAGAGACAACAGATTGTATTTGAACTTCATATATAACCATTGTGGAAAGTTATAATTTACCAAAATTATGGGACTTGTACTATGAGTACTACTCTATATTCAAAAATGATGGATTCCATTTGTAGATAATGCAATTTGAATGTTTCTTTGATCATTTCTAAATTCAGGATACTCATAATCAATTTTCTTTCACTGAGGAGGATATGTTGGATGATGTAGGTTACCATATTTAATTCATGTATCTTCATTTCATATCAATTGCATCATAGTATCCTGACATCAGTATAGTCTTATAAAAATTGGAATGATAGGAAAGTACCATATATATTTTGATGTATTTTATTCATTTTACTTGTATCGATCCATGCCACACTTAGAGAATTTTATGAGTTAGGGATGGACCTTGTTAAATAATATGAAATAATTTGGAAAAGATTGTTTTTGAGATGATACCCATTAAATATAAAATTTAGTTAGCATAGTATGTTCTATATGGAAGTTTAATTTCTTATAGTATCATATCACTTAGGATACCAAGTAATTCTATAAAGTTGGTGTCATTCCATCTGTTGTCAACATTCAAATTATATATATTCAATATTGCTGAAATTTTTTTATTTATTAAAAATGGTATAAAATGGTTTCTTAGACTGGCTAATTAACTTCTCAAATAGCTTTGTACAATCACTAAGGTCCTCTTCAAATTCCATTTTCAATTCTTTCATGTGATCTCCTTCATCATTTACACTAATATTCATATCAAGTGATCCATAAAGCGTATTATCATCTCAATTGGAATGCATGATCAGTTTTTCCCTTTGTTTATTCAATAATTCATAGATTTGATCTATTTTGTGATAAATCAAATGTTCTTCCAACTCTTATGAATGAATATTTATTGAATTAAAAAACGTAAATAGAGACAATAAATTTTTAAAGGGTCATATGCATTCTCTATTAAAAAATTATTGAAATCTTTAACTCCATCATCATAGTATTTTGTCAAATGATTAGAATTCATCCCTTTTAAATTAATATTCATTATGTTAGGTTCCTAAAATATTCATTTTGTATAATAAATAAAAAAATATATACTTATGATATTAATTATCAACGACGATAGTTATAAATAATTCTAATAAGTGGAACCCAACATTTGACTATTTTAAATAATATCATAATTCTTTGAAGGTAATGGGTAATTGAATGTAAGAAAGTAATTAATTCCCTATGGTAGGTGTTATCCTATGAATTAATCCAAAGTTAAGAATTATAAAAAACTCTCATCCTCATCAGCTTCATCACCCGAATAGTTATTATTTATGTTTATTACTTGAGACTCATCCCCCATATATTGTGAACATCCACCAATGTTTATTGAACAACACTAAAAAAATTTTTTCCCACACTATGTATTGGTGGTCATTTTGGATGACTACTACTCAGAGTATGTCAAGAAAAATAGAAATGATGGGGGATGAGACTCAGGAAACAAATTGCATTGATAAAAATTCAGAAGATGAAGTTGATGATGATGAAACTAAACCTTTTTATTATTAAATAATGGGGGTTCTTAGCATTTTTCGTAGATTCTATTCCAAAAAGAACTAAAATTGGAACTAAAACAATTAATTAATTTTTTTTCCAATGGAAAGTAATAATAAATCTTGTAGAATAATGAACATATAAGTTAATTTCATTTTTTCAATCTAGAACTGTATACTTTTTTAAGAGTATATTTTATAAAGATAATTAAAATAAAATTGTTCCTCATAGCCATAGATATGGTGTTTAATCTAGTTAAGATATAATGGTAGGGAATAAAGATGATTCTTGAGTTGAGCCTAAATAGAGTACAAGACCTCGAAAGTATAAAAATACATATCATGAATTCATATATTTCAAATCCTTCATTTTTATTATTTATAGAGATAAAAATAATAATATACTGAAAAAATATCTTATGGGGATAACCATAAAAGATGATTTCAAGTTATATAAAGAAGAATTTTCTTAAAAATATTTTTCATTCTAGAAAGAATTATTTAACAATAAAATAGATTCTATTATCATAAATAATAGTTTCATGTTTTTGAATTTTCTAAAATATTCAAATCATATTGGTTGTAAATGTGGTATTAATTTAATGATATCATTCATGTTTTTAAAGCTAGATTAGTATTCAAAGGTTTCAAACAAATAGAATAGATTAGTTGTTTTGATAATTATTCTCATTATGTTCAAATTATAAAAATAAAGATAGTATTTTCCATTAAATTTGATAAATCAATTGTGTGTTCATTAAACATATGTTAAAACCGTATTTTTAAATGGAAATTTAATTAAATAAATTACATGGAATAATATTATGATTCGGAAACTTATTTGATGGAGGCGCAAAAGAAATTTTCTAATTAAATAGTAACTAATAATTTTTAAATTTTTAGAAATATTTACATGGAGATCACTGACTATGATGATCAAAATAAATGAATGAATAATGTTTTAAATTAAAGGGGATAAATATTTTCTAATCTCTATAAAAAAGTAGTACAAACAGATACAATGATTTTGGATTTCAAGTAACAATGAAATGATTTTTTAAATTTTGTGTCTTAGTACAATTCAAAAAAGGTAATATGAAAAGAAAGAGTTTGAGGAGATTACCCACAAATTAAAATAAGTACTTTTTATCAAAGATTCGCAACTAAATTTTAGAGGCATATGGATTAAAGATACTGAACATATACTAAAAGAAAAAATAGAAATGCATGAACATAAAATTTTAGCGATAAAATTATCTTGTGAAGTAAAAATAAAAATAGAATAGAATGATAATATCATTCTAAATAAGAAATGATTTGAGATTTATTTAAAATTAGAGAATCTAGAATCAATACTATTAGTGACTTCTTGAAAAGTAAAAAATAATGATCATACCCCCCATAATATTCCATCGAATATTATTATAGTGAAAGTACTTTATTTGGGGGAATGAAAATCGTCATATCATATAATCACCTAAATATATCTACATTAAAATGAAAATCTACCATCTATTTTTTAATATACTTTTTGTGTTAAAACTATTTTTTCATGTGCACTACATGTTTAAAAAATAAATATTTAAATAACTAGTTAATGAAATCTTATGAAGGACCATCCACTATATCCAAGGTGGCTGGTAAAAATTTTATAACTATTTTTTACCCAAATAAATTCTAACTAATTAATACAATCACATGATAAATGAAAGATTCTAGTTATAGAAAAACTAGACAGTATGTGGTTCAAAATAATAAACAATGATTTATGATTTTTTGTGTTTTATATAATAAAATTTGACCTAGTGAATGTAATATTTATTACAATTTATGAATTATAAAAGGTATAATGGAATTTTATTTTTAGGTGTAAATGTCTCATATGAAGAAAAATCTATAAACATTGAACACACATATGTTAAACTCAATTAGAGTTGAAATGATTAGAAATATATGTTGTATTTTCACTGGAAACAATCATAGTGAAGTGGTATATAGGTAAAAATCATTCAAGCATGAAATTAGTGATGGATGATGAATATAAAGAGATAATAAACAAAAACACAAAAAATATACCTCTAAATAAGAAAAACGAGTGAAGAGAAGGATAACAAATAACATTTCTTGGACTGAAGCATTTTTTCATCCTAGAGAAATAGAGATATCACATGTGAAAATCCCAGATTTATTTGAGCTTTGTATTCTATGATACTTGATTTGTCTGTGCCTTGGATTTGAACCTTGTATTCATTGGAGACTTTATTTGAGGTTGGATTCACCAAGCAGGAGTGACGTCGGGAGGTGGCTTCCGCTAATAGCTTGAGAAATCGGGAAAGATTCATTTGCAGTTAGAGTTATTACATAGATCGAGGATAATTTTACTAGTGCTTCTAAAAATGCTCATAAAGATCATTTTATCATCGCTTAAAAAGCACCAATCAAATCTATCTTTAGCAGTGGTAAATATTTCATGATGATAACGATTCCTTTAATCAGCACTATTTTAGTATTGAAAAAACTCCATCTTTATCAACACTAAAGAAGCTCTGATAAAAGGAATATTTAGTAGCTCTATAACCTTAGCATATATAAATTGAATTATAATTATAATTATAAATAAAAAAATTGTAAATATATTTATATAATTATATTTTTTTATTGTAATTTTATAATTATTTAAATATATAATTATTTATTTATAGTTATAGAGATACTTCTAAAAAAATGAAAAATATTTATTTATAATTATAATTATTTATTTATAATTATTATTATTATTTATAATTATAATTATTTATTTATAATTATAATTATTTATTTCTAATTATAATTATTTATTTATAATTATAAAAATTCTTATATCATTATATAAATTTATATAATTATATATATATATATTTAACAAATATATATACATATATAATAAATATATTCATTTTTTAGATATATCTATTATAATTTTATAATTATTTAAATGTATTTAATATAATTTTATAGTTATTTAAATTTATAATTGTATAAATATGTTTTTCAAAAAATTATATTTATATATTACATAATTATATATTTATATAATTATATATATATATATATATTTAATAAATAAATATTAATATAAATATAAATATGAATATGAATACAAATATAGTAAATTTATTAATTATTGAAATAAATTTATTATAATTTTATAATTATTTAAAAATATATAATTATATATTTATAATTATATAAATACTTTTTTAAAAAATAATATTTATTTACATATAATTATTGATATAAAAATTTATAAATATTATAAATATGCATTTATAAATATATTTATTTTCACATATTTAAAAATATAATTCTAATATTTTTAGTGAATATATATAATTTTAAATGAATATATGTTAAAAATGAGTGAAATTGAATAATTAAAAATATGTACACTTTAAAATATAAAAAAATGGATAAGTTTTATTAATTAAATATAAATTATTAAGAAAATATTGATATATATTAAAATAAATATGAATAGATATTAAAAATATTAAAACATAATAAATAAAAAATATTTAAATAATTAATAGAAAATGATTAAATTCTATAAAAAATAAAAAATAAAAAATATTAAAAATGAATTAATACCAAACATTAATTAAATTAAAAACAAACAAATAAAACATACTGATTAAAGACATAATATATTAAATGTATTATGTTATAATGAATTCTAAAATGAATACTAAAATTTGAATAAATTAAATTAATATTACTTATATTTGTTTACAAGATTTCATTAATTACCTAAATGTGTGTGTGTATAGTATATAAAAATGCATTTATTTCATATATGTATGAGAAATCAGTATAACGTACATTTTATATATGTTAAATTGAAAAATAAAATGGAATTTAATTATGCCAATTACTCGATGCAATTAGTCAATATTTTTAATTCATATTGATTTTTAATTATAAACTATTCTTCAATAAATATATGACTTATTTAATGTAGAGCATAAATAGTTTATATTATATACATATTATTTACTAAATATTATATACATTCATATATATATATATTTAAAATATAATATTAATTAATATTTATAATATATATGTATATTAAATTTATTCATTTTCATACATAATTATTTAATTAATAAAATGTCTAATATTTTTCTTAATTTACTCAATTTTAAATTTTATTTGTTTAATTTTTTTCAACTAAGACACACATATATATATATATATATTTAATATATAATATTTAGTATTATTTATATTTTATAGATTGTATATTAAATTTTTTAATTTTTATCCGTAATTATTTAATTAATACAATTTTTATTATTTTTTCAAATTTACAAATTTTAATTTTTATATGTTTAATTATATCATTTTATTCGAGACATTTATCAGTGGTAAAAAAGAACTAATAAAGGACCCCTTTATCTGTGTTAAAAATGAAGTGTTAATAAATAGAGCCCTTTATTAGTGAAAAAAATAAATCACTTATAAAGGGTACCTTTTATCAGCTCTAAAGAAAAGAATTGTTAAAGGACTTTTTTTAGTAGTGGGATGCTTCCTAGAGTGCCTACATTTATGTAATGATAGTGTTTAATAAATGTTTTAACCCATGGGGATATTGCGTTAGTGTAATGAAAATGTTTATAATCTTATGAAACCCTAGAATTGGTTAGATTATTCCTGGAGGGTGTGGACTTCACTTGGTGGTTAATGAAATGCGAATGTAAAAATGTACACTAATGGATAATGAATTAATTAATGTAATGTAAAATGATAAAAGGAACGAATTAATTGAAATTAATTTCCTTGATTTATTTTGTGCTTATAAGATATCATGTTCTTAGTTTTGACATTCTGGTGTCCGAGAGACGATAACTTCAAGTGATTCTAATTCAAAGATAATACTCATAGTGTTTTTTCAGATATATTATAACTTAAATGTTATGTGATTTCATATTATACCCCACCTATTTCGATTGGGTGACTGACACCTAGTGGACTCGGTGAGAATGTTTTCCCAGCATCTAGGTTAATGAAAAAATGACGTTTGACTACCCCCTCTGACCCTGCTCTCTTCTCCTCATAGTATTCAATGTGGGTATTCATGGTGGTTATCTTTACCCACATATGTTTGTAGGGTAATTCAATTGTATGGTGTTATATTCACACACATGTATACTAGGATATAGTATCATACATATTATTATATGTATAATGATTATGGGATGTGATCGGTTGTGGCATAATACCCAACATACAAGCTTTTATGGCTCCTGAAAACTACTCAGTTACTGTATGGAGTGGTGTAATGAGATGTTGTGTTGATGTAATGCATGGGGTACATGGTATGTGATGATATAATGTCATACGCATGGTATATGGTAGTATACTTTAAGCCACGTGTCTTCAGTTTGGTTTCTTTAGAGAGATATGGATCATGATGTGTGACATGGGGCAAAGCAACAAACCAGTGGGTAAGTGGTAGTGAAGTACCTTCTTTTGAAATTATATTTTATTTCATCGCATATGTGATACTTAGTGAGAGATAGCCACAACGAGGCTGAGAACCCAGCATGCCCGCTTAGGTGACGAGTTAACTTCACTTTTTGTTCACTATTATTTAGTATGATTTCTTTTTCTTTTTACTGAGAGGATGTAGGGAGGAACCTACTAAGTATACATGTTATTATAAACCTATATATATACTATTTTCAGGTCTATTGGAGCTAGGTTTTTTTCAAACTAGGCATTACTAGCTCATAGATTGATCAGGAGTTGTTTGGGCTTCCCAGGTTACTTATAATGGTTACCTTTTGTTTCTTTTAGTTCCCGTTTAATAGTTTTTTAGTCGTATGAAATTACATTCATGTATTTGGTATTGTTCTTTATATTTATTTTGAACAATATTTTTTGGGTTAATCTACATTATTTCACATTTCTCATATCTTAAAGGGTAATGCATTCCTTCCTTGTGTATGATATACCATCATTTCTTTTTCCCAATCCATGGCCTATTGGAGGAGGGATTAAAGGGTCATTATCCATTCTCTCCCAATACCAGCCCAATAGGGGTACCTTTGTGCGGGAGGGGTTTGTGACACCTTCCAATTCAATGGAAATGTTATAATGATCACTTTTAAATAATAATATTTTTATAGTATACCCCAAATCATTTAAATCTCGATGTTGCATGTTAAGAAGTGTATCAAGAATAGTATTCTTGTAAACAAAATTGTTGGGGTGTTATTATCTCCCCCATTAAATAAATTCCATCCTCACAATTTTTTCTTAGTCATCAAAGATTCAATATTTGGAAATACCTTTATTGAAAATACACATCATAAAAAGGGAAAATAACATTTTCTTTTAAAAAGGGGAGGTGAAAAACATAAATATTATATTAAATAACACATAATTGGGATCCTAGATTATGAGAACATTGATTCGAAGTTAAGATATACATATGTAGGATAAAAATAATGTCTGGGGACTAATAGAGCTATAGAAACCATGTCCATGATAATGTTAATGACTAAAAAACTATAAATCAAGTAAGGAACATCAATTCATCAAAAATAAAGTTAAAATAATATTTTTTTATATAAAGAACATTTTACTACTATTGAGGGATTATTTTACTATCAATATAGAGAAAAAAAGATAATATACTGTATTTTTTCATTTTCTAATCATAATTTCATCCATTGGTTGTGCTTTGATCAATTTCCACTTCATCTCTTACACCAACAAATGAATATTCATGATTTATTTATACCTGATGCATTAAAATTATCTTATAGTGGATCATAATATTCATAAGAGAATGAAAACTCAATACATTTATATCAAAACATTTATCAAAAGAAATATAGTTAGCTAAAGTTATCCTATATGGATTAATATAATACATTAATCTATAAAATGTAAAAAATAACACCCAGTGTCAAACTTAATTCATTCTATAAATAGATAACATTAATAATTTTTCAAAATAAGTCTGAATAAATTTAAAATGAAAAAACAAAAAATATTTTTTCACATGTTATTTCCAAGAGCAAGTTTAACATTTATCATTAGACAACATGAAGTATATCATAATGTCACATACCAAACATGTGAATACCTTGATCATATATTCTCCAAAAACATGATAATAACTTGAATCTTCATAATATATCAATGAAAACATATATACATCAATAAAATTACCCAATCCTTATTCCTCAAGTAAAATCCCAGACTATCAAATATATTCCTTAAGTCCAAAAATGCACCAAACATCATCATAAATAAATTTTTCATCAAATCACTAATCATTTTCAAGGTCACCAATATTATCAAATTAACATAATTAATATCATACATTTATTTTTCCCAAATAAGATTTATTATTTAGAAATTGGTCACATATAAAGGGCAATCTATCCCTCAATAATTAATTTTATAAAAACAAATCACCTTACCACTAAATAAAATTTCTAGGTTTTTAGTATTGTACACATATTCAAGAACATTATTAAAGAAAAAAAATTATTGAACAATCCTTAGATGTTAAATAATTCTTATAACTAGAATATAATGGATAAAACACTTCAAAAACATAATTTAGGAAAACTGAAAAACAAAAAAAATTAGTTTTACAATTATATAATTGGCATAACAAAAGACCGTTCTTGGACTAAGAGTTAAACCTGTAATTAGGGAATTGATTTGGATAATCCACAATTTTCCAAAACATAGGTAATTGAACATTATATGAAACCTTAAGTTTTATCAATTCCATCCATTATCATTATCAATTCAAATCCTTCATAGTGGTTCAAAAAGAAAAATTTTAATTGACCCACACATATCCCATATTAGTTTCTAACTAGGTGTGTAGTCTTATGTTCATTCATCATGCACCAGTTATGATTGAGTTAGTACCAAATCCTCCCCATTAAGTGTTTTTTCTACTAGATGAATATATTCCAAAATTATATCTACATTCTAGTATTTAGACATGGATTCATTTTCTAGGAAAACTACACTCCTCCTTTTACTATAACAAAAAATATTCTCCTATACTTAGGCTTATCCTAAGGTCTCTCACTAAATTTTCCTCATCCCAGTTTCTCAATATAACTAAAACTTCTTTTGATACAAACTATAAGAACCCATAATTTTCAAATGTAAATATTATATCTAATTGGAAGAATATTCATTACATATCATTACGATCCATGCAATAATTTTAAGTGTTTAGTGTGTTTGGAAACTTACATACATAAAAAACTAGTACATAAGAAGTATTCATCATATCCACATAGTTTTTCACAACTATAACCCTTTTTAGGAATATCATACCTACAAACCCTCTTTTTATCCTATGGGAAAAGAAACATAATAAAGGGTTAGATCAGATACCCAGTTAGGGTAAACAATGAGATATAAATGATCATTCAATAATATCATGAGAAGAAGGGTATACAAACACGATCTTAACATTTGAAAATAATTTCCATAATATTATAAATCATAATCATTAATCCTTTCACAAATCATGTATGTTTATAAGACATAAATCATAAATTATTCAAAGAACATGATCCATAAGAGTATAACATTTACAAAAGTTAATATCAAAAAATATTGGCCTAAAATGTGGAATAATCAAAATAATATAAATATTTTTTCAAGGATACTGACTAATAAATCCATCACATGTTATCCTTGGGCTAACCACCTATGTATCAACTTTGGGCATGGGATTTTCTTCTGTGTACCCTTTTTCAGGATTGAGATAACCTCTCATGTACCCTCCCTTAGTCATGGGATAACCTTAAGTGTTCCAATTTTTTTGGAAATGAGATAACCTCCAATATACCTTTTGATCTTATAAAACATTAATCATTGCACAATTTATTTTAGGGATATAATAGACCGACCTATCACATATTCGTAATCTATCCATATGAATTCCATAAAATCATTACCACATTTTTCATTAATCCTAACATAACCCATGGAAATTAAAATGATTTTTGCCAAAATTTTATCATAATAATCAAAACAATACTGAGAAATAAAAAGAAAGGTATCATAGAATCATGTCCCCAATGTATCAAAAGTATCATCAAAGGATGTTATCTTGGATGAAAAATTACTTTTAAGACCTTTCTTCAGAAAAATAACTTTCACATTTTGAAATAACCTAACTAAAATACAAAAAAAATACTAAATATTAAGGGGATATTTTTCTTAAAAAATAATCATGTAATGTCGGAAATTAATATTCAATGAATTGAGTGGTCATTTCTGTAGAAACTTCCATTCATTTTGTGTTTGTTAAAAGATATATTTCTTTTCCATTTTTTGATAAAAAGTCAAAATTACCTCATTTGAAAAATAATTAAAATATTTGTTTTTCAATTTTTTATAGAAATTAAAACATGGGTAAAAATGACATTAAAAATAATTCTTGAATAGTAAAGCCATTCTTGAATACATTTTAAAAATAAAATGGAAATGGAAGAAAAATATTTATGATCCAATAGTAAAACGAAGTCATTTTTCTTTAAAATTATTATTTCAGTAACTTGTGTACATAAATAGACATAAAATAATGGAAAATATGTGATATTCATAAATAATTATATAAGAATAAAATTAATGAGTTTTTTTATATGGTTTATTAAATTTCATCATCAAAAACATCAGCATAAACAATTATGGTAAATGATTAGATTGTAACATAATTTAGTGATCTCTATTATAAATTTTCAATGTTAATTCGCCTGAAATAATCACATCAAATGAAACATTAAATATCATGAAAAAAATTTAATTCAGGATATATAATTTAAAATTGGTATTATTTACACCTAAAAATATTAAATAGCTATATAACATCAAATATATCTTGATAAAACAATATTGAGAAGAAGGCCCCTAACAACTTTTGTAATCTATAAATAAAAACCTCATAAAATAAAAGATCATATATAGATTTATAAAACCTCATAATATTCATGAAAATAATTTAACAAAAATTAATGTGTAGTATATACATTACAAAAAAATAATTCAAGTGGTGAATGTGGCATATGTCTCAAAGAAATAAAAGTGAAATGAGAAATTCTTACCTATCTTTGAAATTTCATGATAAGACCTATAAACTATTATATAATAATCATAAATTTATTAAATTATATAAAAAATATATTCATACTTATAATATCATATATAGTTCACTTATAACATTTAAATACCCATTTATTAATGATTTTTCATTAAATTCATCATTTACAAGTGTTAAATATTTTGTTTTCCCCGAATGTTTTAGTTCTGACGTTTTGGTCCTTGTAATTTGATCAGGGTTCCATCATATAAATAATTTTAATAATTTCAGTATTATCATATTTAGTAATTATATAATACTTAATAACTTTCCATTTAAAATGGTAAGAAAAAATGAATTACATTACTTTATTTGAAATAATTTTTTACATACACATGAGTAATGTTTCCATTATTTGATGGATGAAACAATAGTATGTTAAATAATAATTAATATTTAAAAATAATAATAATATCATAAATATCATATATATTTTTATTAAATTTTTCATTGTAAATAGTTATGATAGGTGGTAATGTAAAATGAATTGTATCACTTCGTGAAGGTAATAGTTTACAAGTACACCCAAGCGATACATTCATTTCAAATTTGATAGAAAAATAAGATTAATAACTATATGAAACTAACATAATAAAATATTAGTATATGGGAGATATTTATGTTATTATATTGGAATTGTTAGTAATGAATTTAATTAGGTAGACGAATATGTAAAATGAAAGAGATTGATTAAAATGATTAACCACACTTTGAGTGACCTCCTTCAGATTTCGCCTTTAGGACTCTTTGAATGGTCTATTGAATATAAAAAACCTCTATAAGTTATATAAGTATTTTTATAATATTTTCTTGTTGGTTTTGTTCATACTAAGAGGATCAAGGTGGTGTCAAGAATAGAGGATAGGCAGTGTCTATGTATTTTGAGGGAAAGAACAAAATTGGAATTATTTAAATGATTTTAAATGTATTATATTATATTTTAAGTGAAATTGGAAACAATTGACCAAAATTTCAATTCTAAGATGGTTTAATGGTTTAAATATCTACAAATAATAAAATTTTTGTTGGTTTATATTACATTTTAATCATTATCTTTTGGTTTAACCCATTTGTTAACAATTTTTAACATTTACCATAGTAAGAACTTTTTCAATACTAATAAGATAAAAATTGACATCTAATATGAAAATTGAATAAAAA
The DNA here is from genome assembly GCA_963277665.1 of Viscum album. Taxonomy (NCBI): domain Eukaryota; kingdom Viridiplantae; phylum Streptophyta; class Magnoliopsida; order Santalales; family Viscaceae; genus Viscum; species Viscum album. The sequence goes on along the minus strand of OY728147.1, from coordinate 387,808,666 downwards.
TGGTTAAGAGATTATATCTTAAACCATATCCAACACCCTTTTCCTATTTCATGTTTTTTATTATTTTAAAAAATTTAATAATATATTATTTAACATAAAATATGATTAAATGTATTTTATGAACAACTCATATATTTTGACTACAAAGAAAACAAGATAGAAATGGAATTAGAATATAAACATATAAAACATATAAAACATGTCTAATATGATATATTTATCAATAAAATTTATATAATTTAATAATTAACCCAATAAAAAGTATAGTTGATGTTTTTATAATCTTTTACTTTGTTTTTTCAAAGACCCCCACAGACACAGTGTCAACTTTGTCTAAGAATTTATGTTAATTATAAAATAAACAATGTTTTAAAATAAATTATTATTCTAAAAACAATAATTATTTTAAAATTGATATTTTACTTTCATTCATAAAATCTTATTATCCCTATGTAAACATATAAGTGAAATTAAAATTAAAAGAGTGTTATTTTGGAATTTCGTTTTACTTAAAATATTATAAAGGTATTTATCAAAGACCAATGGAAAAAATCCATATTTTAAAATATTTTAAGGTTTGGTTGAATTAAACTCATAAAAGGAAATATTTTCATGTGTATGGATTTTGTTTAAGCCTTTTATTATAGTTTTATCCTTATCTTACTAGTATTACCCTTACTGGGGTGACAAATTTTTACCATGGTTATTATTCATAATGACCAAAAATAAAATTGAAATATTTTCTTAATTAGGAAATTTTGATTCTAAATAATGAATTAATTTTTTCAAATTCAATATGTATAAGTGTAAGACATTACTTTTAAAATAACCCATAAAATGCAGTTTAAAATAGTTTTTAAGAAAAATGAATTTTTAAGTATAAAAATGTTTTATACAATAATTAAGCATAATGTTGATTTAAAAAAAAAATTAATTGGATTATTTTTAATAAAAAAATAATTAAGGTTCTATTTTAATCAATATTAAAAAAGTTAGAATTTGTAAATACTTGAATGGAAAAGATATTTTTCTATAAAATTTGATTTTTTCTATTCACTAAAAACTTAATCTTTTCAAAAAATTCCTAAAATTTTACCTTAAGATAATTTGTTATGATGATTTCAAAAATGGTATAATTTTCATAAAATATAATTTATAAAAAATGAAATAAAACTATTTTAATTAAGAAATAGTATTTTTGAATCATAAAATGACTTCACTACAAATTGAGTACTTATTTACTTAGAATTAATCCATACATTTATATTGGGTAGAAACATTATAAATAAATTTCATAAATAGTTTACTCATATTAATACACACCAATTAAATTTATAGGTTATAACGATCACTTTAAAATAATAATATTTTGATCTTATATCACAATTCACTTTAATATTATTGTTTCATGTTAAAAAATATATTGAGAAAAGTATTACCTTAATTTAAATTTTCAATGTCTTAGATTATTTGATATTGTTATGTAATGAAGATGGAAATGTGTTACAAGTTATTTTTATCTAATTCCTCTCATGTATATTTATTCCTTCTTGGTGCTAGCCATCATCCATTGGCCTATTGGAGGAGGGATTAGGGTGGCACACCCAACATACTACCTGTCTAGCTAAAGACCCTGTGGGTTTGTTCATATAAAATATTAATGTCTAGACACTTATATTTATATTGATAACCTTTTTCTTATAATTTTTGAAAGTATGATCATTTCCTTGAGTGATAGAGAGATTTTATGTAATTACAACATTATGGAATGAGACCTCACAACATCACTCATAGTGTGTCTTGGATATTTTGTGATGACTACAAGGTATGTAAATACGGGTAGGGTTGAGATTCCATGTATTTTAGTTGGTTTTACACCATCTAATAAGTTTATATTGGTTTCTTATATATATATTTGTGTATAAATTACCCATAGAGGTTAATAAACATGTAAACATTGTCCCGGGGGGGGATGTCTTTCAGTTTCCTTCACTAAGTGACCAGATTTCATATCACCTTTCTTCATTTGATATAGAAACATATTCTATAGTTTATATGATTGAACTACTAAACTATGCGGGCTATTAATGAGGTTGGTAGGCCAGTTAATGAAAGGTTTTTATTGGGATCGATTTCACCTCATCTTCAAATGGTTCCTAATGGTTAAGGTTAGGTTTGGTTGGTAATATCATTATTTTTGTGAGAATGAAATTTCATAGGTAGGTTTTGGGAGTCATTAGAGAAATCATGATATATTAATGATGTCATTAAGAGTAGTAAATTACCTTTTAGTAATTATGTGACACATTGTAGGTTGTTTTTACCTACTTCAAGAGCACCATAACTATGGGAAACTCTTAAGGAATGAGTTTTTGATATGGGAGATCCATCTCTTTGTATACAATATTAATATAGTGGAGAAGTGTTTTATTTTTTGATGATTGAACTTTTATGGCTTTAATAATCAAAAAATAACTATAGTGGTGTTATATTATATACCCATATTAAGAATTTAATAATTATTATTAGGAGGAAATGTCTCAGTAGTTAGTCTCAGTGTGGTTATTTTTAATGAAACAGGGATGTATAAAATTTCGTTCTCTAGTTTTGAAGGCCCTCACATATCTATGAGTGGTAGTCCCATTATGGAGGATTTAATTAAGGAATCATGTGAATTCATATGTATATAATAGGATCACTTAATGATTCTTATAATGGTTGTTAGCCTTTCATCTTGAATCAATGATGGATGATAGTTTCCTATAAGAATCATCTTGTGATTCGATGAATAATTTTGAACTACGGTCCCCCTGTGGGTATGGATCCTTGGTTGTGTATGTCTTTTGGAGAATTGTTATTTATCATGCGGTGATTCTATCTATGAAATGTAGGATATTTATTGGAGGGTTAAATTTTTAATCATTTGTGATTGGTAGGTGTTTTCCAATATTTTGCAGTCAACATCATAGTGTTATCTCAATGGTTAGGGATTTTATCATTGGATTTTAATTGAATTGGTCAACATTGATCTAAGGGTTTGTTTCTTGGTAATTGAGGGGGTAGATTACACATCTTGGTGTGCTCAACACACTTTTTTCAAGGGAAACCATAAACCCAACTGGATGACATATAATAGGATTCAAACTTTATTGGGATTTTTCGTCCATTTGTGAGGTTTTATAGGTATTATAAACAGTATTAATCTTTGATGTGAGTGATTCAAATAAGATTGATATTGGAAATAATGGTACACACACCTTGTAAAATGGAATTGAAGAGTTGAATATGAACTCTAAGAGTCACCTTGGGAGATATTGTGTTATCTATGTGAGATATATAAATGAATCAACCCATAAAAGTGTTTGGTGTGGATTTATGCTTTTACATGCGGTGGATTTTAGGTTGCTATTTAAAGGTAGGGAGCATAATTATCTAACAAATGGTGCCCATATTGATTAAAATTTATAAGTTTGGTGTTGATGGTTTGTGGTTTTTACTTAATTTAGGATGAAAGATGAACTTTGGTTGGGAAATCTGTTATTATTGAAACTCGGTGGTATTAATGTTAGGTGATCTTATACTTTTATTTATGTTTTTCTAGGATGGGATTGAACTGATCTAACCTAGTGAGGGTGTGTAAATCATAGGAAGGTAATTTTAATGAAATCTATAAATATGGTGTTTATTCTCTAGTATGATTTTATCCCATGTTTATTTATGGTCCAGAACCTCCAAAGCTGAATTATATATGCATGAAGATGGGTAATTTTTTGAGAGAAATTGATTAATGATCTTCACAGTTTAATAGCATAAGTTGTTTCATTTTTTGGATGAAAAGTTTTAAAGGTGCGGTGGATGTAGCTGTCTAGTTTTTTCCCTGAAGAAAAACTTAATTAATTTTGGATTCTCAAGATCCTGAGTCCCTTAAAATATTAAAATGGTAAATTTAACCAATCAGATGACATTAAATATTTATTTATGGTTCTGTAGAGTTTGATAGGAATTTTTACCACATGGTTGATTTTTTGGGGTATTTAATGTTTATAAAATAAATAAATATTTATAACAAGAATGTGAAAATTAATATCACTGGTATGGAGGCTCAAATTGAAATTTATACAACCTAATTGTTCTATAATTGGGTGTTTTTCCATGGTAGGGATTATGTTTTATGTTTGGGTCTTCCGCCTTGTATAGGGGAATTTTTTATCTTTAAGTAAAATAATAGTTGGCTTTAGGGTTATCCACTAAATACCTCTAATGTGGACCTTTTTATCTCATTTTACCGAATATTTTATTATAGTGAATTGTATATTTATTTTTAAAAGAGTTTTTTTAATAGATTATTTTACAACTATTGTTAATTTTGTGTTTAATTATTAAAACTACTTTATTATGTAAAAATGCCAATTTATTTGTTTATTTTAGTCATGTGGTTAATTTTTAGTTAAATAAATTAGTTATTGTCCAACATTATTTTTATTCCCATGTAATTTTTTAACAAATTGGTTTTAATTTATTTATTTATTTTAATTCATTTATTCATTATTCTTTGAGTTTATTTCATAATAATAATTTAAAATTATTAATGTCATTCTTATTTTTTTATTTATTATTTAAATTGTATTTGAAATTAAAAAAAATAGTCTGCTAATTTAATCTTTTTTTTAATAAATGCATTCATTCATATAATTTTTTTAATTTATTAATAATATTGTGTTATTATTCAAATTTTTTTTGTACTCTAATGAATTAAATTATTCATTCTCTATCTTATGTGTAAATAATTAATTTACATTTTTTTAGTTTTATTTCATTTTTATATTTTTGTTATTCAATTTAATTTAATGATTGGTTTATTTATTTTTCACAAGAAAAGTAAAAGTTACAGTGTTTGGTCAGTATACTAACTGTGCCTATCTAAAATGTGCATTGAATTCATGTCATCATGCTACCATGGATTCAACCTACTGAATACATGATAAAAACCTCATCATCAATATACTAACGGTGAGGAGTTTCATCTTACCATGCCCCACTACCTACCGTACAAAGTTTTTGCACCAAGATAACACCTAACAATGCCTCTCCAAACCTCATTGAGCCCAGAAAACCTACCTTGCTAAGCCGAATCCACCAATTGAACTGCCAAAGCTAGAGCTCAACCTGAACAAATGATAATCAACTGACCCTCCTAAGGAGATGAATGAAGATGACTTCTCCTGAAGAAACATCAAATCTGAAGTTACTGCCTGAAGTTGATGATTGTTTCACTTAATGAAAAAGTCAAGTCTTTGAACCTATTTGGATTGAAAACCCCTAATTTCCCCACTTCCACTACCCACTGGATGAAGTGGAAGTTAACCATTAAAGGTGATTCATAATGGAAGATCTGAGTATCATCGAGCCTCACTAGATCTAATGATTTCAATTTTAAGAAGAGTCAGGACACCAATAGATCTAGATAAAACTTGACCCATCACTATATCTAGGATGTTTAGCCACCAATATCTGAATAAGACCAATGTCAAGGTTTACCTGGGAATCCGTTGTTGTTCTGGATGAACCAGATCTGCCCAACCTTACGGCACTTGCTACTAAATATTTCCTCATTTCTTCCATCGTTGATGAAAATCTTATGCCATTTCTACTGTAGAGGACCACATAATAAGATGAAGATCCATCGTGAGCCACCAAGAACCTCTGAGTGCCACCTCACAGAATCACCCCTACAAAAAATAAGAAACATGTACAAAAAAATATAACCAAAAAAGAATTTAAAAATTGAAAATATAATAATAAGAATAAATATAACAATAAACATAATAAAATTAATATATAAATATAATTATAATAATAAAGAGAATAATTATAAATATATTAATAACAATAATAATATTTATTAGAAAAATAATTATAATAATATGAATATAAAAACTTATATATATATATATAATGATAATATAATTAATAATATAAAATAAAAAATACACTCAACACTCACCTCAACTCAAAAAAATGTTGGGATCGAGGCCTGTGATCTCGACTACTGAGACCCAATTTCTCTGAATAATTAATGTATTTTTCATTGTATAAGTGTTATTCATGACTTGAGATTCGTGGAGAATGTTACTGGAAATTTCAATAATTATCTGTACATCCCCGATGATGTTGATCGAAGACGGTGATATTTTTGTAAAGGTCATGTGGAGATTTAACAACTTGTGGTTGGAAATTTAAATATGTTAAGGTATATACACTCATGTCACTGTACGAGGAAGATGTATTGTGATGTATATTTTACTTGGAACACACCAATATTTTACTGAGCGGTGATCATGAGTTCACACCACTAGGTGATCATAATTTTTCTATTAAGAATAGGATCCACAATCCAGAAGGTGGGGGATGATCTTCATTCACTAGAACACAAAGAGAATGGAAGAGACGATTGAGCAGGGAGCCGAGCTAGCTTTGGAGCTAGGGATAGAGGTAAGAGGTGATATCACGAGAGATTTATTCTATTATGTTTCTTCTTAATTTTTTTTTATTTTTGTACCTTCTATGCTTAGATATATAATTTATTTGTATTATATTTGTATGTATAAAAAATTTCATATGTTTCTCTCTCATAACTGCAACTTTTTCAGTGAAAATTAAGCTTGATGTTATCATTTTTTCCATTATGGGTATCTCATTTAACACTACTCAAGAACTGGGAGGTGACGGTAGTGAAATAACTTTACTCATGAACATCAATAGAAGTATCAAAAATGGAAAATATAAATGTCACTATTCTCTATAATGAAAAATTTAATCCCTAGGTGAAAATAAATGGATTATCAATCAGGTAAGACAATTGAGTTGTGTTTATCTATTGAAGTGATTGATCATTGGATCAACAAAATTTTTCTTAGAAATTATTCAACTGTGGAAAACATAAGTAAGAATATAAAATATTTTTAGTTAATTCATATAAATTTGATCTCCCTAATCTCAGCCATTTTTTGTTTCTACTGTCTTATTTTCATTCTCTCTACACCACCACCATTTTCACACACCTCTTACACTATTTTTTCTACACACCAGACACAAGATTTTATCTTTCCCAATTTTTTGTTTGTTATTTTTCATTGGTCTATTCTTTTGTTTTGGTCTTAAAATCTTCACTTTCTATGTGATTCAACCCTTTTTACCAAAGTACTTGTTATAAGTAGTATGTAGATTTATAAATTTTAAATTTGTATGAACCTAAATAAATTATGTTGTCACATTTTGGAATTTTTTACAAGGAATTAAAATGTGACCATGTAAAAATAAAAAGAAATAAAATATATATATATATATATATAACAAAAAGTAAAAAATTATAATTCCTATAAATGTAAAAAATAAAAATCATAAAAAAACTATTAAAAAAATTCTGAAAACTATCATTATCTGTATGCACACATGAGCATCAAATTCATAAATTGAAGCTAAAAATCGTAAAATAAATTTTTTTTTTGGATTAGAAAACTAAAGAAATAAAAAATGGAAGAAAAGTAAAACATTGATTTTGGAAGAGTTGATAATAAAAATTTGAATGTTCCACGCTCCATTATTCCTCCACCTGAGGAACCTAGTATTTTAGAGATTCAACAACCAATAGTTTTCAGTAATCCCGGTTGTTTAAGGTCATCTCCTAGGTCTTGGAATTATGAGATTGAGAATTATCATCTCTATCAGATTACTTCTTTCAATGGTCCTCCTATAGATGACTCTTTAGAGTTTATTAGAAAATTTTATAGTTATATATAATAATTGCATCTGTGAGATATGAGAGAGGAAAAGTTAATGATGATTTTGTTCCCATTATATCATAAGGGGAGGGTTAGGACTTTTATTCACAACTTAGATGATGAAATAATTGAAACTTGGTATGAGTTTCTCAATGGATTTCTGTAAAAAAAATTAACCTAGGAACACCGCCAATGAGGTGGGGAATAAGGTCATAGGCTTTTTCCAGGATGTGGGGTAGTTGTTTTATGAGGCATGGAATTGGTTCAAAAGTTATCTTAGGTAGAGTCCCAATCAACACTTTTCTCCCCTCTATCCCATTGATACTTTTTACAATTCTCTCACTCCATACTATTGTTCTGAAGAATAAAATAAAAACTAAGAAGGGTGGGTTGAATCAATTGTTCACTTTTTATAAGTTTTAAAACATTTAGAAACTTAACCCCTACAAACTATTAATATTTATTTCCTTATCAATTTTTAGTAACTAATCATCCATGAAAAAGTAGGAAAGTATGAAAATCATGTATGATTTATAAGGTTCGACCTCTGGGTGATAACCTAAATCCTTTTCATAGTCAATCCCTTAGGTCTATGGAAATACACTATTATGAAGAAGTGAATTCAAATTGGGACAACTCCAATTATACACCCTATATCTACTTATTGGAATGATAATACTGACTCTATTCTATTAACAATGTTTTCGTATACATAATTTTATCCAAACAAAATAATAAATACATTATTGAAAATGTTGCATAATCACTCAGTTTGAATCCTCAGTCTGATTTGGCTAGATCTGATTCTCTCAATTTGATGATTATGGATCTAATTATATCAATATGATGAGTCTAGATCTAATTATCTCAATATGATGACCCTGGATCTGATTCTCTCAATAAAATGGACTCAATATGATGAACCCATTCTCAATCTAAAAAACTCAAACTTTCTTCAAATGCTCAATAAAATCTTCTTCAGTCTCATTAACACAATCCAATTGACTGAAAACGATATTTTAAATATGATCTTTCTCAATTAGGTAAATAAAAATCCAGTTGTCTGATCCTACTTATGAGATCTCCAGATGGAAATGAATTTCACTTTATTTCTTCAATGCTCCCCATTTTTTTCTTATGTGACAAATCACTAATGAACAAATTATTTGAGTAAGTATTTATAGGAAACTCAAAAAACAAATGTGGGAGACTTGAAAACATTCTTCGCTTCCTCATACTTCAAAATACTCAACGATATCTTGCATTTAAAATTCAAATTTTAATTCTTCAATCCTACTTATATTTATCTGAGATTTGTGAAGAATTTAATTTCTTGATTAACCTCTTAATGTTTTCATTAAACATATAGAATTTTCTTATTGATTATTCTCCATAATCAACTCATTATGATTATGTTTCCTTGTCAACTCATTACAATCTGTTTCATTCTCATCTCATTACAATTTTTTTTTCTTTCTCATCTCATTACAATTTCTATTTCATGTTCATATAATTATGATTTTTTTTCCTCTTAATATCATTATGATTTTTTTCTATCTTATCTCATTATGATTTCAGTTTCCTTTTTCATCTCATTACGATGGCATTTCCCAGTGTGAGGGATTTTCCCATTCTGATGGAAATCACTTTACAATGGAAATACCATTATGATTGAATTCTCATTATGATGGAATTCCCATTTTGTAAATCTGAAAATCTTCAAATATCTCTATAAATTTCCTTAAAATAATTTATCATGATAGTTTTTATGATTTTTGAGTACTTTATAACCAGAAAAGCATCATATGATTTTTTTTAAAGTATGAAAACATTCACACTCCTTATTTCACAGTCTTATTTCAAAACTCTTTAGAAAAAAATGACTGTGTGACTCAACAACTTCTTTCTATATCTCATTAAAGAAAATATAACCTTCCAGTAAACAATAATTTGTGCCTCAGATTATTTTTGGATAAGATTATCTAAATACGATGTAGATGGATCTAATTATTTTGGAATCCTTCAAATTTCTTAAAAATCTCATTACAGTGGACTGGGTCTAATTCCTAAATAAAAAAATATTCTTATATAAAAATTTTAGTTTCCTAATAAAATAAGACTTAGTTAAAATAAAACACAAAAAAGGTTCTACAATCTCTCCCTTTGTATTTGCTGACAACTATCATTGACAAATTTTCAACTCTCAGGATTCTTTTTTAAAACTCACCATTTGTAAAAAACTCATGTTTTTTGGCATTTATAAAAACAAATCCACTCACAAAAGTGAGTTTCCTAATAAAATACTACGGGACAAAGTAATGTTTTTGAAGGAATTACATTCCTTGGTGGGAAAAAAATTTTGCGGCAATGTAAAGATAAACTCCCCTATCTTTTATCTTTTCTCCTCTCTCATTTCTTTCTCCATCCCTAATTTTATGATAACCATTGCATTATATTCATAAAAATGGATAAGTAAAAACATCTGATAAATTTGATACATTCTCTCACCCTTTTGTCACTATAATAAAAATCATAGTGGGGTTCTTCCTTATGAGGTTTAGGAATTCATGGTAGGAGGTTGAACATGAATTTCCAACCACAATTATTTAAAACTTTCTTTTGGAATTGCTTTGGTAATGATATTTGTAATCTGATACTTCATTGAAATGTATTTTATAAAAAAATCTCCAGCAACAACATTTTCTTTTATAAAGTGAAACATTATATTAATGTGTTTTTATTTTGAATTATGGAAATTACTATTATAAAGATCAATTGTACTCTGATCATCACAACATATCTCCAATGGTTTAGAAACATTTACTTTAAATCTTCCCGCTAAACCTTCATCCACTATATTTGAGTGCAACCCAGAGTTACTACAACATATTTGGATTCATCTATGCTGAATTTTACTAAACATTGTTTCTTTCTATACCAACTTATATAACATTCACCCAAGAAAACTTTTCCTCATGAGGTTAATTTTATATCATTAAAATCTCTTGCCCAATCAGCATCAGTATAACCATGAAACTTCATTTCATAATTTCCTTTGTATAAAAAACATGTGACATTGTTATTTTGACATATCTCAGAATCCTCTTTTCTTCCTACATATGTGATTATTTCAAATTAATTTTATATCTTGAACACAAATTCTTAGTATAAACTATATCAGGCCTGGAGGTTTTAAGGTAAAGAATGCTCCCTATCAGCTTATGCATACTTTTTGAATTCAAACTAATTCTAGATTCATCTTTACTCAACATTATTCTTATTGAAATTAGAGTTAAAACTTCTTTTTGTTATTACATCCCAAATCTTTAACAATTTTCTAGTATACTTTTATTGAGATAAGAAAATGCATCTTTACATTTTTTGAACATGTATGATAAGGAATAAAGTTAATTCTCCTAACATATACATTTCAAAATTCTTCTTCATTTCCTTAAAAAATGTTTTATAAACATATTCTATATCCCTTGAAAAAATTATATCAACCATATAAGAAATTATAATTAGAGATCTGTCATTATGATCTTTCACATATATGTTTTTATCAATTTTTCCTTTAAAAATTTTTACATTCTCAAAAAAACTTCTTGTTTTGAATACCAAGAATGTGGATCTTCTTTCAGCCCATACAAATCAAAATTCAGTTTAAAAAAATTGTTTTCATCTTTATTAAGTAGAAACCCATAAGGATATTCAATGTAAACTTCTTCCCCAATCTCACCAATTATGAAAGATAAATTTACATCAATCTGATAAAATTTTTACATTCTGATGTGCAACCACTGAAAGAAACATTAGAGAAGTTTCTAATATTGAAACTAGGGAAAAGGTTTCTTCAAAATCCACACCTTAATACTATATAATTCTTTTACAAAAAATCATTTCTTTTTTTATTGATGCTTCTCCATGTTTATTTAACTTTTTTCTATAAACCCCCTTTGTTATGATAAACTTTTTATTTGATAGGTGTGAAACAAGATCCCATTATTCATTCTTCCAAATCTAGTAAAACTCCTTCTTCATATTATCCACATATTATTATTCTTTTTGAATTGATTCTGAAACTGATTTTGATTCAACTTTTGAGATAAGTGAAGTCTGATTATCTAATATAACTTTTTTCTTGACTAAACTAGAACATATTGATTCCCAATAATGTTTTTGGATTCAGCATGTTTTCATAATGTAAGAAATTTCAAAGCCTCTTTCCCATTTAAAATTTCACCATCACACAATTATTATAAATATTGATAAGGATGTTTTGAATTACTTTTACTATTATTGGAATTATTGACTTTATCCTCCTTAGTATTCTAGAAAAAAAATTAAGGAACACTGATTTTGAATTACCTTCACATAATGTCAGACCACAAACTTTTGTAAATGTTTGTTCCAACATTTGTAACTTCTTCAATATATTGAATAACCCATAAATGTTCCTTTCTCTTATTTCTCATTAAACTTTCCCAAATCCAGATTTTTTTTTGAGAACACATGGATATCCAAAACATTAAAGTATTTAAATGACATTTTTTTAACATATTTCATAACAAGTCATGTTGTTTTTCATTCACAAAAAGAACATATTTTGAACTTATACATAAGTACTAACAACTTATATCCATTAAAATTTTGAAAGTTTTTTTCTACTAACATAGTTCTTCCCATTTCTACCAAACTTTTATTCTTTATTTCTGTTACTCCATTTTTTATGAAATATATGGATCACTATATTAATGTTTGATACCATAATTTCTTTGATAAGTTTTAAAAGTTTTTATTTGGAATATGGTACCATTTTGTTCCCTCAATCTTTTTATGGAAACCCCCATTTCATTCTGAATAACTTTTTTGAATAATCTGATCATTTCAATTTCCTATCACTTGTGCTTATTAAACATGAAGTTTTTCATCTAAGTGAAATCAAAAATAAAATTGAAAAGTATAAATATTATTTTCTTGATTGATGCCTCATCAGACCACATAAATCATTATGTATAAGATTAATTGGTCTATTATATTGAATCTCAACTCTTTTATGACTTTTGTTAATCATCTTCCCTTTATGAAAATTCACACAAACATCTTCTTCTTCTCATTTCAATTATAGAAAGTTTCAAATGACATCCACTATAGAAATTTTATTCATTACTTTCTGTCCAGGGTGCCTAATTCTTCGGTGCCACAATTTTTTTCATCTTCCACACTCTAGTAACAAGAGTAATTTAATTCCCTTATTTAGAATAGATTCCCACTATTTATTTCTCCATTTTTAATGACTTTTCCATATTTCACACATTTGATGACACAAAAATCTTTTATAAAAATATTCTTGTCCATCATCAAAAAATTTTACATACACTATATATGTTATGTTCTATCCCATCAACAAATAAAACTTTCTTAGATTTCAACTTTTTATCTTCAATCAAATATGTTCTTATTCCTCTGATTTTTAACTAACTATCATTCAAATTGATTTGTTTATATTAAAGTTTCTGACATCATGGTAATTCACCTTTTCAAATTTCTATATGTTAGGAAATTTACTCATTCTAATTACATTATTTTTAATCTTTTCTAAAATATTCTTATAGGTGGGCATAATTTGTCAAAACAATTATATGAACTATTTCCATATATTCCACAACACCAGCAATATCCATTAAAACATGATTTTAAATTTCAGGAACATATTTATTTCTAGAAATCTTATTGAGGTTGGGAACTTCTTTCAATTATAACATACTTAGGATGTGAAAAATCTTTTGTTTTGATTAAGTTTTCTACTTTTTTAGATTTGATAGGTTTCTCACATCCTTTATCCATCAAATATTTCCTAATATTTTCTCTGGAACTTGAAAGGTTAAAAAAATCAAATGAAACAATTTTATTTATAATAGAATATTTCACCTGAGTCTTATATTGATCCATCTCAATGACTTTATAAGTCTCAACTTTTACTTCTAAAGCTTTGTTGATGTTTTCATTTATCTTCCTCAAGTTACTTTCAGAATCGAGAAGTTTGGATTGAAACTTGTTAACTTCTTCATCCTTAGCTTCCAGATTATTACTAAGATCTTCAATCATCTTTAGTTATTCATTAATTCTAAGTTTGTAACTTAAAATATCCTTGATTTATAATTCCTACATCATGATGACATCTTTTCTTCAATCAGAAAATTCTTCACAATCTTTCTTCATAACTCTGATTTCTTTCTTGAGAGATTTGTTTTGATTGAGACATTCGACAAGTTTTATTCTGAGTTGATACTCTCTATAATATTCTTCCCCACCTTCTTCACTATCTAAATAATATTTGGTTTTCTCAAATTTTAGATTGAAGGTTATAAATTTTTTTGAACTTTTATCTTCATAATAATTGTTTCCAATTGACTTTGATTCAACTTTCTTACTCAACATACTTAATTTTGTGGCCATTAAACTTCCTCTTGTATTTGTTGGAATACTTTTCTTATTTATCATTTTTTTCACTTCTTCCATTGATGTTTTTCATTGAAATCTTCTTGATATTATCCTACTTTCATATTAGGGAAATTCATGGAAAAGTGTCTGATTCCACCACAATCAAAACATTTGAGATTAATTTTACCTCTATACTTTCTTCCTCCTATTAAATAATTCTTTGATATAGGAGAAATGATATTTTTATTCAACTAATAGTCTTCTTTATCATTATAACCACAAGGATGTGCTTCTTCTACATGTTGGATTTTCATCATTATCATAGATTCAAAATCCATTTCATCTTTCATCTTATTTTTAATCATTTGATATTTCCTCATTTCATAAGAAATAAAATGGTTATTCAATTAATTTAGATATAAATCTTCTTTATATTCTAAAAAATAAATTTTAGAATCAAACCTGTCCAAAAAAATTCTCATGAGATTCTTCACAATTTTAGAATATTTTAAGACATCTCTGAATCCCTTGATATTGCGAAAAAATTCATTTACACTGGTGAAGTATTCATCAATTGTTTCTTAATATCTCTTTCTAATCTCTTCATACTTACTATTCTAGATTTGTAACTTTTCTTCCTTAACTTTTATATTCCCTTAAAAACAATTTCTATATTCCCCATATACTTTTTGATGTTTTGAGTCACATCATCTTCTAATAAATATTTTCTAATAAGGACATCAAAATATAATTTCTAGGCTTTCCATAAACTTCTACATTTGTCTTATCTGAAAAGGTCATTAGGGTATCTTTCTTAATAGGTGGAAACCCAATAGTGTTATCATCAACAACTTTCAAGCCAAGATATATAAGATAAGGAATCATACTATTTTTTTCATCAATAATAAGTTTTTCCTTCAAATGTAGGAATTCTACTAGTACTGATAGAATTTATATTATCCATTATAAGGATCCAACAATGTAACCTTCCCTCTAATACCAATTAAAGTTCCAAATGATCGAATAAAAATGTGAAGGGGTTGAATTAGTTGGTTACTTTTTATAACTTTCAAAACTTTAAGAAATGTAACCCCTACAACATGTTAAGATTTATTTCATTATAAGTTTTTAGTAAATACTCATGCATGAAAAAAAATAGAAAATCAAGTAAATCGCACAATATTTATAGGTTTTGGCCTTAGTGTGAGAACCTACATCCTTTTTATAGCCACTCTTGTTGGTATATATAAATCCACTATTATATATAAGTGAATATAACATGTGTTAAATACCATTAGACACATTATATCTCACAATATGAAAGATTATACTAACTCCTATCAATTTAAAATGTTTTCTTATAAAAAATTGATTCAAAAAACTAATAAAATACTTTTTTGAAACCTCTGTATAATTCCTCAATCTTAATTCTATATATGATTTGGCTGGATCTGATTTTATCAATACGATGATGGTGGATTGATTCTATCGATATGATTTCCCTGGATCTGATTCTCAAAATATGATGAGTCTAGATCTGATTCTCTCAATAAAATGGACTTAATACGATGAAACCATTCTCAATCTTCAAAAATAAAACTTTTCTTATATGCTCAATAGCATTTTCTTTACTCTAATTAACTCAATACTATTGAATGAATATGATCTTGTCAATACGATATTGTTTAATACTTTAAACAAGCATTCAGTTGTCTGATCATCCTCATGATATCTCTGGCTTGTAATTTATTTTAGTTTTTTTCTTCAATGCTCGGCCTTTTCCACTTATGTGAAAAATTACTAATGAATTAGTGATATTAGAAAGTATTTATAGGAGACATAGAAAAAAAGTTAGAAACATGAAAACATTCCCCACTTCCTCATATTTCAAAATATCCAAAGATCACTCACAATTAAACTTCAACTATGACTTCTTAAATCCTCATTATATTTCTCCAAGATTTACACAAAAATTAATTTAAATTTTAACCTCTTAAACTCTTCCTTAAAATTTCAATATTTTTCTTCTTGAGTTCTCTTCATAATATTCTCATTAAAATTCTATTTCCTTCTCAAAACATTAATATTTCTATTTCTTTCTCATATCATTATGATTTTTGTTTCCTCTTCAACTCATTATGATTTCTGTTTCCTCTTTATCTCATTACGATTTTGGTTTCTCTCTCATTTCATTATGATTTCTAGTTCCTTATTCAGATCATCATGATGGAATTTCCCATTATGATGGATTTTTTCCTTTTAAATTAGAATCTTCTTGTAATTAATATCTCATTACAATGGAACTCCCATTATGAGGGAATTACCATTCTCTAATTCTATAAATATTCAAACCACCATACTATTTCATCAAATTATTTTATCATGAGGGTTTTCAAGATTTTTGGGGACTTTATGACCACAAAAGTATCATCTGATTTTGTTTAATAATATGAAGACTTTATAACTCCTCGCATCACAATTTTCTTTCAAAAATATTTAGCAACAAAATTAATTCTTCACTCATTAACTTCTTTCTTTATATGATTATGAATTTTTAAATCCTTTAGTAAACAACAATTTCTACCTATTATTCTTTCAGATATGAGGATATGAATACGATGTATATGGATTCTGTACTTTTAGAAACTTTTGACTTTCTTACATAGATCATTATGATGGATTGGGTCTGATTCCTTAATAGTAAAAACATTCTAATACAAAAAGTTTAGTTGTCAACAAATTTAAAAATTTGTTAAAATAAAACATCAAAAATGTTCTTCACATACAAACAAAATCTAGTTTACCAATAATGTCAGGTAACATCTTTAATTCCAATGATGATGATATTAATAAACCATTTGATAAATTTTCCCAAAATTACCAATATAAGTTCTCTAGGAAAATAATAATTTAAAGTGTTTAAACTAGTACAAAAGCTAAAGTTATTAATGAAAAATTATTAGGGAGAATTTTTGACACTGTGGGGTGTATGTTCATACTCAATAATGTTTTCCCAACTTTTATCTCCCTAAACAATTTGAGGAGAATGAACAGATTTTGGATTATAGAGAAATAAACTAGGGAGTCTAATATCCTTTCTGAAATCTATAGAATTATGGATAAAAATAACCCCAACCTTTCTTGGAAAGAACAAGGTGTAATGAAACAGTCCACTACCCGAAACTACTAAACATTTCCCAAACAATATCATTCATATAAATATGGGGATGAATCTTTAAATTAACAAGGGTAAATTAAGGGAATTTTTCAATAGTTTCTAGTTGATATTGGTTCTTAAAAAACAAATAAACACTTGTATTCATAGTCAAGAACTTGAAATGGGTCAGATGGTTAGAGGATTAAGTGGAAGAGACATGGGAAAAAAAATTTACACAATAGAATAAAACCAAATATTGAATGTTATGGTACTGAAAATAATTTTAGGACTACAAATTAATGAAATAGTTAGGGAAAAGTCTATGCATGAAGAAATTGATGTTCCAGAAGAAATTGGAAATACAAATTAGTAAAATCCATAATCTAGAAATTTAGACGGACCTAATGAATCTGATAAAAATGATAACTCTTCACATGAGAAATCAATATAAAAACAAAAAATATAGTGGGATAAATAAAATAGAGAAATAGGAAACTAAGGTTTTATGATGAGAAGAATATACCAACTGTTTTGAATAGTTATCCCCCAAACACTTTTTTTTCAAAAAGGATAGAAATGAATAATTAACCAAATTACCTTTAATTTATTGTAATCTTTAGGATATTCAATGTAAACGTGACCTTAGTGGATGATTTGAATAAAATATCATCTTATCTCAAAATCTCATAACATTATCTTGGCTAACAAGAGAGACTAGGGTGAGAGGTAAATTGTAAATTTGAATTAGGTGTGTAATGGCATAGTCCAAATAAACATTCCATACAAATAGAAAGATCTAGGAATTTTTTCTCATAACATGTAAAATTGTTAAAAATGAGGATATTAGATGATTTTGTTATTTAGAAGACACAATTAACCTTATACACTACTCTCTTTTCAAAAAAAATTCTCTTAGAGATCTGAAACATACTTTAGTGTCACTATAGTTAGAAGATAGGTCACTTGACTACCACTATGAGAGGGAAGATGGACTATTAGTTGTATTAGAGAAACTATGATTTCTAAAATACTTCATTATTTTACACATGGAGTGTTATAACACGGTTCTAATAATTTTATGTTGTACAATTGTATCCCCTATTGGGGCAATCATTAATGTATAAAACGGTAATATTACCCTAAAATCTTGTGAGGATAAAGAGGAATTTTAAGTTTACAAAAATTTTATACTTGAGGGTATATGTAAATTGATTGATGTGGGGGGTGAGGTGTTTGGAGATGAGTTTATAATGTAAAATCATCATTATAATGATTATTTCATCACTGGGGATTTTAGTAAACATTATTCAAAAAAAATTGACTTAGAGTCCACACATTAGTTAGAATTGTTTGGGAGAGTTGAGATCTAAATAAAGAAATACAATTCTCAAAACACATGATGTGATACTTCCCTAACCAAACTATCTTGATAATATTTTTTCTCAATATTTTCCAGCCTTACTACCCTCCTATGAACCCTCTGTGTAATTACTTCAAGTTCCTACCAAATTGATGATAGAGAGTTAGATGATAATTATATTTTTTATAAAAATGGATGGTATGATTATTATTCTAATTCTAAAATCATTTCAATTACACGTGGAGTTAGATATGAATTTTTTCAATCACTATAGAGTGATTTGGAGGAGTTTCTTGGAATTTTTTTAGAAATAGAAAGAATTGGGTTCCCATGTTTCATTGAACAACCTTGATGATGAAATTTTTTTCTATGAATTTGAGAAATTATTACAATATCTTAAGGACTATTCCCAATATACACCTAAGGAAGATTCCCTAAGAATCATATTATTATTGAAAATGAGTTTATTATATTCAATACAACTATACTTTTTGAACCTATAACTATTATATGTTTGGGGGAAAGTGAGCGTGATAAATTGAATGGAAATTATTATCATTTTGATGTTGGTTTTGGGGTTCTTTCTTCTTCTCTTGATTCCTTGATTGAAAATTTTAATTTTGTAGCAATATTTTGAAGGAAGATTAAACCTATTATTTTGGTGTTTCTACGTTTCATTCTTCAAGAAGCTAATTTACATAAGGTGTTGTGTGATATTGTTAAATTTTATAAAGAAAGTATCAATTCTGAAGTTAATTTGGGCTTGGTTATTTTCATTGTAAAATTAAATAAGTTCACACAAGACCCCATGCAAGTAGAATCATACAGATGGCGTGTTTCTGGTGTAGTAACCATGAGAAGTGAGAATAGATGGTTGTGAGAAAATTTAACTTATAAATGAGTCATTTAAAAATTCAATTCTAGAGGATTTTATAGAAGGAGAAAAAAAAGATAAAACTTATCTTCACTAATTCTGGTTATTTAATTTAAAAGGTTATTGTGATATATTCATATTTGAGGAACTTGAACATGAAACAATAGATCTGTTTTCATTGAATCTTGGTTACAAATTTTCTCTGAACCAGATATATAATATTAATAAAATATGGGTAGTATTTCTTAAATATGGTTTATTACTTATACATTCATCTCCTGGCTCATTCATATTGTGTTTTATTCAAAATTGTGGTGGACACCACTTTTTGTTTTAAGTTGACATTTAATAATATGTTTTATTTACTAGGTGTGAGGCTTTTTTATTTATAATTCAACAAAAATCATTTTTCAATCAAATAGTTCACTTGGGTAGCATCCTTAGGAATTCTTTTATATTCAAATATTGATGCCTTATTGTTCACCATGCTTCTATTTGAGCTAATTTGTGATAATATTTTTTCTGTGTATAAAAATAAAATGAATGATTTTTTTAAAAAAATAGTTTTAAAGTTTTTATGGATAAGTGGAAAAACTTTAAGAGCTTAACTCTCACCCTTTTAAACAAAATCATTCTAGTGATGATGTTCTAAATCTGTTGGAATAAAAAATATTTAATTTCACCTCCCACTTTGGGACTTAACATTGGGGACATTGTTGATTTTTATTTGTGGGGGAGGGGTCCTCAATATTCTAAACTACACTTAATCATAACCCATTAATAACCCTCATTTTTTCTAAAATACCTCTTGGTTGTGCATCATTTTAGGTTTTTTATAATCAGAATCATAAAAAAACATTTATTCCATCCTAGGGGATAATTTATTTTTAAGCTGATGGGTTTCTCTAATTCTGAAATTTCTATAATATTTTTATTGCTAAGTGTTTTTTCATACTGATTTATTTATGTTCTAGTTATGTTTTTGTAAGGGGGTGTGATAGGAGATATTATTTTGGAATTGAGATTATAAGTATAAAAAAATATAAATTTGAACTTAAACCTATGTGAAATACTACTTTTGAAAAAATACCACATGGATCCAACTCAAATGATAATCTTTTAAGTACTTTGTAAATTGATTAAAATGGGTAATTTGGATCCCATGATTAATATATGAGGATTTATGCTTTAGATATCTGTGTAAACACTCTATACATATCAAGTATTTTTATTTTAACATTTCTCAATACATAGATTGTAACATCCTAAGTTTTTTTAGAAAGAGACACTATATTTGATAGCATACATAATACACCAAATCGAACTTCAGCGAACAACAAAATATTATTATGTTACCTTATAAACTAGATGTTAAAATGGTTTAAATAAATATTATTAATTAATTTATAAAAAATATTTTTTACACATGTGTAAAATTAATTATTCTGTGGAAAATTATTTATAAATAAAAATAAAACCCTTTTTAAATATAAGGAAATGTTTTTTCTCAAAAACTATTTAAATGAAAATAATTGAGTTCTTAAATAATAAAATAACTCTTTTTGGATTTTATTAATGAAATATATATTAAATATAGTGTTTAAAATTCATATTATATGTTTTTTAGACATGATTTAAGAACGAATTAAATTTTTCAACTAAAATAAATATTTTTCAAAAAAATGCTTCTGTACCACCTTTTAATTGAAAACTAATTTTAAATCTAGTTTGGGACACTTTTATAAGTTATATATACAACAAATTAACGTCTTATTTGGAAGTGGGGAATAATATTTTACTTTGGATAAATTTTTGGAATTTTTTTTATAATATTCATTTTTTAATGAAAAGTGAAAAATACTGCATTTTAATTCAAAACTACATTATAGTATAAGTTAATTATATAGTTATATAGTCCTTCTAATTCGTTTTAAAATATATTTAAAATATATTTTTATCATTTAATCCAATTTTGGTCATTTGAATCAATTTCACATTGAAATTGGATATAAAAACTATGTGAACTTTTGAACATTTTACTTAAAAACCCTCATTGTTTTATTTTGTCAAAGGAATTAATTTTTAAATTAATTTTTAAAAATTATGTGTTTTGAATTTCAAAAAATGTATTCCATATTTGAATTCGTAATGTCCAAATTATATAAATAGGCCCCTTTTATTGTTTTACATTGTGAAGAGTAACTTTAGTAATTATTTTAAGGACCGGAGTTAATGATAAAACAGATAATTAAAGTTAAAAATAATATTATAATAATATAAAACTACTATAAAACTTGTCCTAATTTAATTGGATGAGTTTATTCCGGCTATGATCATTATTGGGTCTACTTGAAGGCCACTTGAATCCACTTGGATGACTTTAATGGATTTATAATATTATATTTAATAAATAATCATTTTTGTTCTACTTTTGATTTTAAAAAGTAAAGTATTTTAATATGGAGTTATAAAGGATATATATTCATCTATAAATAATATTTATAAAGAAAAAATTATTTCCTAAAACATGGTAATTTATTTATAATTTTTAGGAATTAAATAATTAAATTTAATTCAGACACAAAGATGATGGAGTAATAGATTTATTAAATAAAGAATCAAATAAATGATATTAATAATTTTAAAATAACAAAAATTTATATATATTTAATTCCATTCATGAATATAATGGATGAATATGACATTTTAGGACTGAGGTAATATTTTTTTTCTAAGGAATCAAGTTGTTATGATTTATTTTAAAAATTCAAGTAATGAATTGTGTCAAAATTGACATAATTCATGAATTAAAATATAAAATATCTTATTAAATGATATTAAAATTATAAGAAACCAAGATTTGATTAAAAATATTATATAAGTCCAAATATTTCATTAATGACCCATTAATTGGTCGTTTTGCATGATTTGGTAATTATTTTAACTCTCAAAGTGTAAATTACTTGATAAATCGGTATGAGTTAAAAGTGGTTAAAACCAAAATATAAGGATTAAAAAATATTCAAAACTTGTATAATTTTAATTATATAATTAGGATTCCACCAAAAATCATAAAATACTCTAAATAATACATTTTGGACCATTTTCAGTCGATATTGAATTTATATAAATTTATTATTTTTAATAATTCCAAGGGCCCCCTCCCCTATCCTATAAAATGGAAATCATTCCTGTCTATTAATCACACTTTCAAAAACTTTTGGTTCATACAATATCCACCCTAAACCCATAATAAAATATTTCCCCACATTATTGAGCCCCTATTTTATGAATAATACCCACCTTAGAGGTGTTAAGAAGTGTAATTATCCGAACAAAAGGTAATGTTTTAATTTAAGTGTTTCTATTTTATTTATTCTTCAAATACCTATCAATCTTTTTATTAAATTAGGAACTAATCAATAAATTATTATCAATATAATTTAATGTTATTATGTTAATATCATCACCCAAATCTATCTCCAATTTCATAAAATGGGAAATAAACATTACATTTGTGTGTACGGTGGACTACCGCCTCGCAAACAAAAATAGTTCATTTTCATTATCCTCTCCAGATTGGTCATAATGATGGAAATAATATTTTTATGTTTTTTTAATGACATGTTTATCATTATAATAGAATTATATACCAAATATATTCTTATATTATATACACATAAAAATGATGACGTTGTTCGTGCGTACGTGTGAACTATCACCTCCATGAAGTGATGTGAATCATTTTTATTCACCAAATCACTTGTATGATATATATAAATATATTTATATGATTATTGTGATGTTAATAATATTATAATAATTCTGTTAATATAAAATACTAGTTAACTTTTTTCCATAATGAACATTGAAAAATGGAAAACGTAACTCATGCGTACATACGACCTACGGTCTCCATGAATATAACATCGTTCATTTTTTCATACCATAGATAAATGGTTTGATTTAACAGTATAATTGACTCATAAATGTTATTATTATTTCAGGAATATTATTTTGGGGATGATGGAATTATGAACACAGGGACTATTTACATCATAACAAGTCCATTTTTGACTCAAGTACCGAATATCGACAAAACATCCAATATGAACATAAATAATTATGTAATTTTTATAACATGATAATAAGTTATATAAAAGAAATAATAAACATGTAAAATGTTATCAATAAATTATAAATTTATCAAGGATTATTATTCAGTAATATAATGATTGTATGTGACCATTCAGACTTATCGTAAGGTAATTTCTTAACCTAATTTCCTTTATTTGGGTTAAACATCTAATTCTTGATTATATCATGATATGATTATGTGAGAAATTAATTTTGGATATATTATCGTATATTTATACTTGATTTATTTGGATTTATAGTTAATACACATAAATGATCTATTTGATTAACAAAATAATTTTTTAAGGGATTTTCTCTAAATTTACATTCCCTTGTGAAATACTTTTTATTTTTCACAGATTCACTTTTATATGGTGTATATATTACCCTTTAACATATTATATCATTAATATACTTATTCATGTGATATTATAAGTTCGGTTTAATGTTGTTATTTAATTATTTTTATTCAAGTATTTCTTTAGTGGTAAGGGACACTTTAACTAAAACATCGTTTTAAGTGTTTTAAAGATTTATTATTCAAATTATTTCTCATTCATTTCCATTTTTTAAAAATTGTTTTATAGACATAAATTTTTTAAAATTTTAATTCTTAAATTTCTTTAAAAATTATCAATTTGGCTGGGGACACTTTTATTCAAAAATCTCTTTTATAAATGATTTAAATTGGTTTTAGAAAATGGATTGGTTGTCTTTTAAATGCAAATGAAATTTTATGAGTGACATGTTGAAAATTTAAAGATTATATGTATTGGTACTTGGAAATTTAATGGGTGAGCCAGATATATCTCATGAAATATGGGTGAGCCCAATATATCTTATACGAAGGGTGATCCCCATTATAGATATCCAATGCATTAGTTATTTCGGAAGCATAAGTCGAACATATAGTTATTCCATTTGTAAGGGTGATTGTAATAGTGATATGGTAATGAAGTCCCATGGAACCTATATGATTTTATATTCTTTGTAATAAGTTTTTATGAAAAAAAATAATGGTTTTTCATGTTTTCACATGACTAACGATCTAATTTCTTTATCTACCTTACCGGGATTTGTTGTTTATCCCTAGTTTTAAAATGATTTTCATAGGTATTAATATTGGTAAGGATAACTAAGATTTCTTGATAAAAGTATTGAATATGTTCCCAGAAAATAAATCATGTTTAATTTTAAAATGGTTTCCTTTATTGAAAAAATGGATACTTATTATTAGCGACCACTTGTAATGTTCATGTTTACTATGCAATAGTTTTCTTTTCCTAATTCTCTAAAACTATAATCTAAAAAAAATACAATAATGTAGATTTTGTTCAAAAACACTAGAATAAGATATGTTTAAGGTTGGGTTTTATAGTTGGTATCATATGATGGTTTATACAACATTGGAGATTAGGATGTTTTCTAAAGAGTTTGGTATATCATCAGGAATATATAATTTTAAGGTTGATTATAAGTTTAATGTCTTACAATAAATTATGAGGTTATATGTTGTGAACATTAAAGGTGACTGATGGTATTTTTGGAGACATTCAACTTTGAGTTAATTATGTGTTATTATGTTTTGGGATGCAAAATGAGAGGTATGAAATAACCATTTAGGTTAAAACAATTTATTATTTGGGGGGGGGGTTTCTCCCATATTTGGATTATTTTATAAAAATTATATTGTTTTAGAAAAGGGAAAAATCATAGGATGGGTGATAACTTGTCTCATTCGGCAAGGCCGTGGGGATCGAATCCACAACCGAAGGAGGATAAGGGTGAATATTTTACCACTTGCATATGTGAAGTCCCTTGTTATTTTGACTTAATTATTTTTAGTTAAAAAAGTTTATAAGTTTTTTTTGGTAACTTGTGTTTTATCAAATGGATATCCTTAGTATTGTAAAATGACTTGATGATAAAGTGATCAATGTAATTTCTGAATACGTTCACAATTTTTGGGAACTTTATATGATTTTGATAAATAGAATACAATGGGATTTTATTTAAGGAATAATGGTTGGATTTTATTTTTTAAGAATTTATGATTTCATTTGTGGACTTATGGGAATTAAGTTGTTTAAGAAAATGAGTTACCTATCATAGAGAATATGTGATTATAAAATAATTTTTTGGTATGAGACATTGAGAGTGAATTGTATTATTTGGAGAAAAATGTTAAAACATATCCTGGAGGTTTATTTTATCAAATCCATCTGAATTTTGGGTTTCAATCTTATTTTTGATCATTTTAATAATTTTAAGGAAAGTTATTTATTGAGTAGTCTATGTTTAACATTTGATATTACAGTTGAATTTTTTGAGATTAAAAGTAGTTTTAATTCATCCAATGGTTTATTGTTTTTAGAGAATTATCATATAAAAACCATATTGTATTTCGTTAATGTTTCAAGATAGGATAAATATATAGTTAATATTTTGTTGATTAATAAGTTGATTCATTATGAATACTCAATGTTTGGAGAAAAAATGAGTTTGTGGTGGAATATGATTAAAGGATGAAAACTCTATTTTTGAAGTATGTATATTTTCGTATGTTCTTATTCTAAGTTTTAAAATAGTTCCTCAACATTAAGAAATGTATCTTAATATAAAAAAGTTTTCTGTTTACTTTTCCAACTATGAAATCAATTACCTTCTAAAAAATCGAAAATTTATGGTTTCTTTATTGCTAACTATCTCTTGATCATGTTTTCTATCACTCTCCACCAGAACATGATTATTATATTTTCTTTCATTTACATTCTTTCCTCTATGGAATCCTAGTATGTGTTATCTCAAGTGACCATCCTACTATCATTTCTTTCTTTAAAGTGGTAGTTTTATTAATCATTTTTTCTAATATGGGATTTAAATGAAGGTATTTTGAAAATTCATACCTTAGTTACCTAACACAAATTAAAATTGTGAGGAAAAAATTACCAAAAGGGTGTGGATAATGTAACTTTTTGAGTTTTTTTCAAAAACATGCACTAAGTTCGATAGCGTACATAATATGCCACATTGAACTTAAGAGAAAACTAAATATTATTATTTTACCATATAACCATGCTTCTAAAATGGTGGTAATGAAAAATATTAATTGATTTATGAAAATATTTTTTTCACATGTATATAATTATTTATTTTATGAAAATTTATTTATAAATGAAAATAAAACACTTTTTAAATTAAAGGAAATGTTTTTTTGAGAAACTATTTAAATGAATATAAGTGTGTTTATAAAATTATGAACTCACTCTTAATAGATTTTATTAATGAAATATGTATGTAATATATTTAATTTAGTATTTAAAATTAAAATTTTATATTTTATAGACATGATTTAAGAAAAAAATCAATTTTTCAAATAAAAGAATAATTTTTTAAAAAAATTGCATTTTTACCGCCTTTTGATGGAGAGCCCAATTTAAATATTAATTTTTAAACTTTTATAAGTTATATTTGAAAAATAAACTTCTTATTTTGAATATGATATTAATATTTTAATGGGGATAATTTTTTTATATTTTTCTGATAATATTCATTTCTTAATGATTATTGAAAAATACTACATTTTAATTCAAAACTACTTTTTTATAAGTTATATATAGAGTTATATTGTCAATTAAAATGTTTTTAAAGTGTAGTTACATTATTTTTTTACCATTTAATCTAATTTTGGTCATTTTAATCAATTTTACATTGAAATTGGATATAAAAACTATGTGAACTTTTGATCGTTTTTCCTAAAATAACATGTTTTCTTATTCCATCATCTTGATTAATTTTTTAATTAATTTCTACCAATTATATGTTTTGAATTTAAAAAAATGGATTCCATATTTCTATTAATAAGGTAAAAATTATGTAAATAGGTCCCTTTTATTTTTTTACATTATGAATAGAAATTTTAGTAATTATTTTAATTACCACCATTAAGGGTTAATCGACAAATTAAATGTAAAAGAAAATATCGTTATTACCTAAAACTACCCTAATACAAGTCCTTATTTAATTATATTATTTTATTCCAGCCATTATCATCATTCGGTTGATTTTAGGACATCTTAGAACCACTTGGATGACTAAAATGCATTTATAACATTATATTTAATGAATAGTCATTTTTGTTACACTTTTGTTTTTAAAAAGTAAATTATTTTAATATGGAGATTTAAAGGTGATATATTTAAAAATAAGGTGTCTTTAAAAATATAAAATTATTACCTACATCATGGTAATTTATTTATAATTTTAATAATTAAATAATTAAATTTAATTCTCACCCAAAGATGAGGTAGTAATTGATTTATTAAAGAAAGAATCAAGTAAATTCTATTAAATATTTTAAAATCAATATATTTTGATATATTCCACACCATAAATGAATTTTATGGATTAATATGCCATTTTTTTATTGATTTAATGATGTGTTTTTGAAAGAATATGGTTATATTGATTTATTTAACAAAGTCACGTAATGAATTGTGTTAAAATTGACAGAATTCCAATCTTAAATATAAAATATCTAATTAAATGATATAAATTTTTTAAAAATCATAGTTTCATTAAAAAAGTTTAAATACTTCCACATATGTGATTAATGAGTCATTAATTAGTATTTTTTATGATTTGGTAATTATTTTAACTCTAAAAGTGTAAATTACTTGATAAATCGATAAGAGTTAAAAGTAGTTTAAAAAAAGATAAGAACTAAAAAATATACAAAACCTTTATAATTTTACTTATATGATTATTATTCTACCCCAAATCATCCTATATTAAAAATAAATCATATTGGTACCATTTGAAATCAATAATAAATTTATATTAATTTAATACTTTTAAAAATTCCAAGGGTGCCCCTCTCCACTCCTATAAAAAGGTACACATTCCTCTTTATTAATCACACTTCAAAAACATTTTATTTCACCTAATATCTACTCAAAAACCTTCCACAAATCTCTAACCATATTATTTAGTCCATTTTTTGCAATAACACTCTTCTTATAGATGTTAAGGTGTTAAGAAGTGTGATCATCTGAAGGAAAGGTAATGTTTTTATTTCAATGTTTCTATTTTATTTCTTCTTCAACTTCTTTTAAATATCCTAAATCCATGAGGAACTAATAACCCCAGTATAATAAATATAATTTGATGTTATTATGTTCATATCATCACCCAAATCCATCTCCAATTTCATCAAATGGGAAATGATGATTTTGTCTTTGTGTATGGAAGACTACCACCTTGCGAACGGATACAATTCTTTTTTTCATTACCGTCTCTTGATAGTACTAATAATGATATAAATAATGATTTTATATGATTTTAATTAAATAATTATCATTATAATATAATAATATATCAAATATTTTCTTACTTTTCATACATATAAAAATGATAAAGTCATTCGTGTGTACGTGTGAACGATCACCTCCAGGAAGTGATTGAATCATTTTTATTCACCACATCACTTGTATGATATATATAAGTATATTTAAATTGTTATTATCATGTTAATAAAATTATAATAATTATTTAAAAATAAAATAATAATTACCATATTTCCATAATGATCAATGAAAAATGGAAAACGTTACTCATGTGTATATAGGGCCCACCGTCTCCACGAATATAATGTTGTTATTTTTTTATTAAATAAACAAATGGTTTTATTTAATATTATAATTGATGTTTAAAGGTTATTGTTATTTCATTAATATTATTCTGGAGAAGTTGTACTTATGAATGCATGGAAAATTTACATCATAACATGTCTATTTTTGACCCAAGTACCGAATATCGACAAAATGTCCGATATGAACTTATCTAATTATGTAATTTTTATAACATGAAAATAATTGATATAAAAGGAATAATAAACTTGAAAAAGGTTATAAATAAATTTTAAATTAACCAAATTTTATTATTCATGAATATAACAATTTTACGTGATGAGTCAGACATAAGTTAAGATAATTTCTTAACCCAATTTCCATTCTTTGGGTTAAACTTCTAATTCTTGATTATGTAATGATATTATTATGTTAGAAATGAATTTTTGATATATTAAATTGTATTTATAATTTATTTATATTTATTTATAGTGAATACACATAATCTATCTTTTTTATTTACAAAATTATCTTTATAAGGGATTTCATCTCAATTTACATTCCATTGAGACTTATTTGTTGTTATTAACCGATTCAATTTTATATGGTGTATATATTTCCCTTAGAAAATTTATATCATGAATATCCTTATTCTCATTATATTATATGTTTTATTTAATTTTATTATTTAACTATTTTTGTTCAATTATTTCTCATGTGGTAAGGGACTCTTTAACTAAAACATCGGTTTATGTGTTTTTTGGATTTGTTCTTGAAATTACTTCTCATTCATGTCGATGTTATAAAAATGGTATTATGGACATAAATTTTTAAAAATTTTAATTCTAGAATTTATTTTTAAAGTTTCAATGTGGTATATGACACTTTTATTCAAAAATCCCTTTTATAAATTCTTTAACCTGTTTTATAAAATGGATTGGTTATCTTATGAATCCAGATGAAATTTTATGAGTGACATGTTGAAAATTGAAAGCTTATATGTGTTGGTACTTGGAAATTTAATGGTTGGGTATGATATAACCTATATTAAGGGTTGATCCCCATTATATCTCATGGGTGAGACCGATAGAGCTTATATGAAGGGTTAATCCTCACTGTATCTCATGAAAGATAGGTGATCCCGATATAGATTATACGAAGGGTGAGCCCCATTATATCTCTCCAATTCGTTGGGTATTCCAGAGGTGGAAGTCAGCTATATGGTTATTCTATTTTTAAGGCTGATTTTAATAGTTATACAGTAATGATTTCCAAATGAACCTATATGATTTTCTATGATTTTTAATATGTTTTTAAGAAAAAAAATTAATGGGTTATCATGTTTGCACAGGACTGACAATCAACTTTCTTTATATCCCTTGCTGATATTTTGTTCTCATCCCAAGTTATAAAATTATTTTCAGAGGTATTAAGATTTTTAAGGATAAAGAATATTCCTTGATTAAAGTATTGAAAACGTTGCATGAAAAGAAATATTGCTTTTTTAAAAGTCTTTACTTTGGTGAAAAAAAAATGATACTGAGTATAAGTTCCCACTTGTACTGTACGAATTTACTATACAATAATTTTCCTATCCTAATTCTCTAAAACATTAAACTAAAAATATATTCCGATGTGAATTATAGTTTAAAAATGCTGTAATGCAATATTTTTAAGGTTGGGTCCTAATATATATGGCTTCGAAAAAAGGGTATGATAGTCAAAAATGTATTCATTATGGTGAGGATAATTTTAAACCGAGTTGAAGAAGGTAAAATTGACTTATTTAATAACCATGTTAATTGAATCAATAAAGTGAAAAAATATAACATCAATTCTTTAGAACATTGGAGTGAGTGATAGTTGAAAGTGTCTCCTATTAAAGTGTTAATTCAAATTGTATCTAACATATTTCACTCCTGGAACTAGAACCCATTTCGAAAAAGAAATAAGGGAGTGGATGAAATTCATTATGAGGCATGATTAGTTTTAACTTTAGAGGGATTTTTTATTTCATTTTATTTTGAGAGATTTTAAAATTGGGAAGGGTGTCCAGTTATTTTTAACCATCTTTGTGAATAAATAAAATTCATTTAATTTCTTGAGGGTGAAATTGATTAAGTGTGGGGGAATTTCATGTGGCTATTTTTCTCTCATTTTTCCACATATTTAATAATAGTTAATTGTATATTTATTTTCAAAAGAGTGTTTATAATTGATTGTTTTTAATTTTTTTTAATTATTAAAACTTTATTTTAAATTTAAAATATTAATTTTTTTACTTATTTTAGTCATGTGGTTAATTTTTAATTATATAAATAAATTATTTGTAATCACTATTTTTATTCCTCTGTAATTGTTTAATAAATATTTTTTCATTTATTTGTTTATTTTAAACCATTAATTCATTATTATTTTTGTTTATTTTTTAATAATAATTTTAAATTATGAATGTCATTCATATATTTTTTACTTAATTATTCAAATTTTTTTAAAATAATAATTTTTAGTTGCTTAATTTATTCTATTACCTTAATAAATTCATTCATTCATTTAATGATTTTTGTAATCAATTAATCTTATTATGTTGTTATTCTAATTTAATGATTGTAATCAAATAAATTAAATTATTCATTCTTTATTTAATGCGTAAATAATTAATTTACATATTTTTTAATTTTATATATTTTTTATTGGTTTATTATTGAACTTAAATAACTGATTTTTTTATTTATTTTTTCTAGGAAAAGTATGTATTTCAGTCAGTATACTTACTGCCCCATGGTCAGTATATTAATCATGCCAATATGTAATATGGAGAGAATTGATGTGTCTATGCATAACCCAACCTACCATGGTTGCAACCTCCCGCATGATAAAATCCTCACGGTCAGTATACTAACTGTGAGGAGTTTCAGCTTACAATTCCCTCACTACCTACCATGTGAAATTGTTGCACCAGGATAACACCTAATGGTGCTTTGATGAAACTCACTGATCTCAAAAAACTTACCATGTTAAAAGGAGTTCACCACATCAAGGTTGAAATCACACCACAGCTGCCAGAGCTCAACCTGAATAGATGATAATCAACCAACCCTCGGAAGGAGACGACCAAATATGAATGATCACTAAAGAACCACCATATCCATAGTTTCTTCTTAAAGATGATGAAAAACCCTTTTAATGTAGTAGTTTATTTTCCTAAACTTATTATCTCGAACCCTCACCATGTCACTCCCACTTCCCCCTAGATAATGTTATGGTTGACCACTGAAGGCACACTACAGTGGAAGATCCAACGACCACTGATCCTCACTAAATCCACTAATTTTAATGTTGGGGAGATTCAAGATGCCACCATAACTATATGAATTTGATCATATCGGTATCACTGTGATGTCGAGTCACCATTGTCTTAAGAAGACTAAATGTCAAGGTTTACCTCGGTAGCCATCATCATTTGGAAGAACTAGGTCTTCCTGGACTCAATGTGCCTACCACCAAATCTCACCACATGTCTAACATAGTTTATCAATATCCCCTAATAATACTACTACGGAATACTATAGACTATGTTGGAGAGATAATGAGAGACATAAGGAACCCTCAAGCACTGCCTCATAACACCTCCCCCCAAAGACCCGTGTGAAAAATGAAAAAAAATAAAGAAACAATGAAATAAAAAATATAATAATAATAATAATAATATAATTATATATAATTATAATAATAATAATAAATATATTATAATAATAATAATAACAATATTATTTTTAGTAAATAACTATATTTATATGAATATAAAAACTTATATATATTTATGTTTCAAAATAATAATATAATTAAAAATATAAAATAGAAAGAAATACGCTTGATGAAAGTCTGAGCCCAAAAAAATATTTTCATCTGGACTCATGGGATCCACTACTAAGGCCCAATTTTGGTTATTGATTTCTCATTTTATTTATTGCATAGGTATTATTCAAGACATGATATTCCTAGAGAATGTTACTGGAAGTTTCAAGAATTTTCTAGACATTTCTATGTTAGTTGATCAAATATGAGGAAATATTCATACATGTCACATGGAGCTTTAATATCTTGTGTATATAGAGTGAAATTAGTTAAGGTTGATGCACTCATGTTGATGGTTAAGGAAGATGTATAGTGACATACATGCAATGTGGAAGATATAGAGCTTTTACTGAGCAGTGACCATCAACAAGCATTGGGTGGTGCATAGATATTTTATGATAAGAATAGGATCCATAATATATATAGTGGGTGGGGGACAATCTTAATTCACTAAAAACATAGATCAGGGAGTAGATAAAGGAGTAGGGAGTGGAACCTGACCTGTAGATGGAGCATTGAGAAGGAGGTGAACTTATGAGATATGTCTTCAATTATATTTCTTCTTTATTTTTGGATTTTTGGTCCTACTATGCATATCTTGGTAATTTATTGGAATTAGATTTGTATATTTTGAAAATTTCATATATTATTCTTTAATTATCCCAACTATTTTAGTAAAAATTATTTTTGATGTTCTCATTTTTATTTTTCGAGTATCTATATTCACACTAATCAAGAACTGGTACGTGACAGTAATAAAATAAATTTACTTTTTTGAATCTATTAAAGAAATAAAAATAGAAAAGATAGATGTCTCTATTATTCATAATGATTCAATCCCAAAGTGTATATCGATAGATCATCACTAAGGTTTGAAAATTG
The DNA here is from genome assembly GCA_963277665.1 of Viscum album. Taxonomy (NCBI): domain Eukaryota; kingdom Viridiplantae; phylum Streptophyta; class Magnoliopsida; order Santalales; family Viscaceae; genus Viscum; species Viscum album. The sequence goes on along the minus strand of OY728147.1, from coordinate 387,774,546 downwards.
AGTTGTTTTGATCCATTGAAATGATAAATCATTGGATAATCACCATTTTTATCTATATAAATTCAAATTTTGTAAACCTAAGTTAGAATATAAAATATTTTTAATCAATTCATATCAATATGATCTCTCAAATCTTAGGCATTGTTAGTTTTCACTCTCTTATTGACATTCTCTCTATACTATCACTATTTTCACACACTTCTTCAACTTTTTTCGCTGCTCAACACACCATACATTTCATCATTCCTACTATTTTTTTTGTTGTTTTTCATTGTTACTTTTTTTAGTCTTCTTGTCTTTATGTTCTATATGATTTTAACTTTCCTACCAATATGATAGTTCTAGTTAGTAATTATTTTTCTAAATTTTAAATTTGTGTGAATCTAAATGACATTCATTACTAACCTCACTATAGAAAATATCCTAATGTTATCCATTTGAAACAACGTGAACCTAATAAAGGATTTAGAGGTCCCATTATTAGTGGATTGGTGATGAAAATGATTATCATAAAACGTTTAATCAAGTATTATAATCAGTGGAATTGATTAGTAGATTTTGAATTTTACATTGCTAATATATTTATTAGTTTTTTAAAGTAATTTAATTATTTAATCCCCATTAATATCATATTTTAATGGAAATTATCAAATATATAGTTTATAGGTGTTTTTTGTGGATTTATTGAAAACAAGACTAGAATTTTTTTAGTGATTTTATTATTATTTTTTCATTAATTAATCTAATTAGCATGCTTCTTATTAAGAGTGTTTCATGAATTTCATGTTAAGTAGAAAACCATTATGTAAAGACTAGAAGTTGACATGTTAAGGTTCCTAACAGATGAGCTATTAAAAAAATACAGCAATTTCTATATAAAAATGTTCCCATTTTATGCTTAAGAGATCTAGGTTGGGATATATAACTGTGAAATGAGGTTGGAATTAGGAATAATTGGTAAAGGACTGAGAAATATAAGAGATTCCAAAAATAATATAGAAATTTTACCCCATTTTTATATTGATGTGTGTGATTAAATTAATTTTAAATGAATTAACAAATAGATAATAGTCTATTCGTTAGTACATATTAGTTTTCTATGGGTTCAATGGGATATATGAGACCTTTAATTTTCCTCAAAATAATTATATGTCACATGTAAAGGTGAAATCAAAATTTCACATCATACGTAAGGGTATCTACCTTTTCAATTTGAGTTGAAGTGTCATTCTTCCCTGAGATATGTAAAGGTTAACGAGTTGTATCATTAATATATAAGTGTTTGTTCAAATGAACAGCTGAAAAATAAAGGCCTTCCAATTATAAAAATCAGAAGAATGGCATGTCTTGTGGAAATAACATATTATTCTTATAAATATAAAATCTAGACAATTATTGAAAAAATATCTATATAGAAACCAATATTCAGAATAAGAAAAAATAGAAGAAGATCATCGCATAATAAATCATGAAGGTAAAAAATAACAAAATATGGTTGCCACATGGATGGATCATTTGAAAGATACTTGCATGAATAGAATCCATTCCCATTCATGATGAATCCTCCTGAAGCTTACATAGGATATTTAAAGCTTTCATCCCTTCAATTTTAATGTATTCGATACTTAGATGACTATATAATAAATTTTAATATTTTCTTCTATAATTAATAGTTCATTAATTTTAATATATATTAATTATATATCCCTCTCTTATTATTTTCTTATGTCCTTAACCACAATCTCTAGTACTTTTTATAGTGTGTAATTAACAAGATGCACGGCCTTAGGGTAGGTTATCTCAATGTTCAAAATTCCCAAATCTTAATTTCTTAATGTTTATTTTCCATTTGTAAAGATATAGTGGATAGTTTTGTGGGTTTTTGTGGGGATTTTACCCATTTACATAGAATTATTCTCAATATCATTCTATTAATTACCAAACATTCATTCCCACCCTTCCCTCAACTATATTTTCTTATAATTTAGTCGATTTTGATAGACAGATGAAACAACATACAATGGAGACTGGTCTTGGAAGGTGAAAAACTCTTAATTAAGGCATGTTAATTATTATTTAATTTTAAAAGTGATGTTAATTTGTGTTCTAAATAGATTAACTAGGATTACTATAGAAACCCATACTTTTCATACAAATATATTACATCTTATTGAACAAATATTCATTTCATAACCTTATGATCCATACCAAAATCGTGTATGTCTATTATCTTTGGAAACATGGACACATAAATAGATTTTTTAGAAGTGTCTCCAATTAAGTTCTTCATAACAAGAACACTTCCTATACATATCATACATAAATATTTCATCATAACATAAGGAAATGAAACCTAAGAAAGTGTGAGATCAAATTCTTAGTAAGGATAAATAAGGGAGATATTAATGATCACACAAGATTGACATGAGAAGAAGGGTTTGAGAACATGATATTAACATTAAAAATCCATACCCTACATATCATATATCATAATATTGAGTCATGAAACAAATATTCGTAGTTCATAAGACAAGAATCATAAATAAATCAAAGAACCTGACGCTTGAGATCATAACATTGGAATGAGACATGTAATTTTGGAATACACATAAGCATAGAAAATCATTGGATTAGTATTTTAGGATTACTTCCAAGACTATCATAGAGGATTGGGTTCACTCCCCAAAACAATTTTTTAGTCAAGTATCAATGAAAATACTATCATAGTATTCAAATTCCCATACTGAACTGGGCTAACTCCCCATTCATGTTCTATTTATCTAATGAGATATCCATTTTTAATTAACGCATTGAAAGAATTTATAATTTTGGGTCCACCCATAACATAATTAGAATGATACATATTCCAAAAGTTCATAAAACATTAATATATAACCTATTATAATAAATGGGTTTTATAAAAATTTCATCATACTATAACTCGTGAAAATTGTCTGAGTTTAATAAACATTCCATCAATTTTTCCTAGCATAACCCATGGAAACGAAACGAATTTCATAAATATCTTATCATCATAATCATAAAACATCTGGATAAAGAATATGTATGGTATCATTAGATTACATCCCCAATAAATATTAAATAACATAAATATATTTCATCTTAGATAGAAAAGGTATTTAAAAAATCACTGAAATATTTTTTAAGGAAAATAAAATTTTAAAATTTAAATCAATACTTTTAAATATTAAAATTTCAAAAATATAATGGAAAATATTTTATTTGAAAATAACCATGTAAAATTGAAAAGTTAGATTTAATGTATTGAGTGTTCTTGACTGGGGGAGATTCTATTCATGTCGTATAATTTAAAAGAAAACATTCCTTTCATACATTTGTAAAAAAAATTAAAATTGCTTATTTTAGAAAAAGATAATAATATTCATTTTAAACAATTTTTTAAAAGATGAATCAAGGTTAGAAATTACTTTAAACAATAATATTATAATATTAAAAACATTCAAGAATTTGTTTTGAAAACATGCATAGAAAATAAAAGGGCTTTTCAACCGATAAGAGAAATAATGTCGGTTTTCCATAAAAATGATCTTTGGATATCCTGAGAACATAAAGTGGGTAAAATGAAACAAAAACAGATAATCTCAATAAATAAACATAATAGAATAAAATTCATGAGTTTCATGAGAGATATATTATTATATTTTATCATCATAAACATATCCATAAACAATCTTGATAAACAATGAGATTTTAACATAAACCCCTTACTTCCGTGGTAACATTTGAATTTTAAGCCCCATGAAATAATAAATTCATATAAAATTTTAAATATTATGAATAGAATTATAATGAAAATATAACATGTCATCAGGATTTATATATACCCCATAATAGAATATAGGCTCATGACCTAACATATGTCCCAAAATGATAATTTTATATGATAAACCCTTACATCAAGTTCCACTTGGTTTGAAAGTAATCTAATTGTATGTATAATAAATTTAAAATTATTAGACTTCTATATAAGAACCATGCACATACTTATAATATTATATATGATCTTTCTATAACCTTTAGACACCCATTTATAAATAATTCCTTTATAAAATAATCATTTTCTAGTGTTAACTGTTATGTTTATCATGATTTTTAAAATTTAGAAGTTTTTGTCCTTGTACTTTGATCATGGTCACATCATCTCCAGAATTTTAATAATGATATAAATATCTCATATATTGTATCGTATACATCATGTATATTAACAAAATATATCATCATTACTATTCATGTAAAACAGAAATGAAAAAAATCACATCGCTACGTGGAGGTGGTATTCCACACATTTTCACAAGAGACGTAATTATTTTTCCAATATATTGGAAGGTAAGATGTTATATGTAATTTTATAGTTCTATAATTATCATATAAAATAATTTTCATTATCCAATCTGGGGTTTCATCCAACCCGACACATGACTCGACCAGGGGCATGGCCCTAAGGGTGTTCCCAAATGCCACCAGCTGGAAAACAATGCATGGCTATCAACAATACATCATGGGAATTATTTAAACCATTTTAATAATCATAAAAAACCAAAAAAAAAATAAAAAATACATAACTTAACAACCATAAAAAACATGGCATAACAATTTCGAGATTCAATGTTTCCAACATGAAACAAAATGCAAAAAAAATACTATAATAGAACAGGAATAATGAAATTATCCCAAAAACCTTCGTGAAACAAGAGGATCATCATCCTCAAGACACCACCACCAAAACCTATAGGATAAGACCTCTACTAACCTAGACCACCATCACGATACATCTTTATTTTACAAGATTCAAACATAACCATGTTTTCAGACACCCAAAGGTGTATGCAGGTGTATGTAGGGTGTGATCTAAAGCTCAATATGATGCCACCAAACAAAATAGATTCCATTCCAAAACATTATATGACAAATAAACATGTAAGTTTTATAAAAAGGATATAAAAAAATTATATGGAGACATTTTTGAAATAAAAACATGCCTTCCCTTTGGAGTAACCAACCATGTTCCCTATATGTCGAAGGGTTAGAATAATATCACAATAGAGCACTAAGTCATGAGAAATCACTATAGGCACTAGCTAAATTGGGTAATTTGGTACATCCAATATCAGTAAAATAGGGTACAGAAACCACATTGATCATCATCCTCATTAATGAGACACTTGAGAAGAATATATCAAAGATTCAAGCGGCATATAATCCTCATAATTTTGTTAGTGTTGTATTATCAATCAAGCTAGAAAAAACAGGGACTTGGCCCTGCCGATCCAACTAGAATACTAGTCCTAGTTCACCCACATAGTCTCCTAGGATTCCCTGTGTGCCTGATTTCTCTTCAAACATCACATAGATCACTATATTCAGTTGCATGCTTGCACATTCCCATAAATATAAAATCACTTGATAAAAAACCTTTTTTCAAAACCCAAACCACTTTCAAAACGAAACACACACCAAAATCATTTTAATATATTTTTATCACCACTTATACATTTTATCAAACACCATTAGATTGTGTTACAAGAAATCACACATAAAACACAAATAGTTCATAACCCATTTCTTTTTGAAGCACACTTTTCAAAACAAAAAATCCTTGAATCCTTTTAAAAACACATTTGACACCTCATACAAAATGCATAGAACATGAAAAAGATGAAAAGAAAGCATATAAAAGTCACTAAATAATGATTATGAATGGAACCACCAACCTCAAGTGAAGAAACTTCTAAAAAGCACTGAAAAAATAAAAATGAACCTCAAGAGAACCCTATAAAGGAATGATTAATCCATAAACATCAAGGTAACCCACTAAATAACAAGATCCAGCATTAAAAATGTCAACGCACTAGCTAAAAAATAAAACACGAAGAAAGAATAAGATAAACCCTAGAAAAGAGGGAGAAATCAAGAGATGAAGAAACTAACTTAAAGATTCTTGGATAAATCCCACAAAAAATCCCCCCAAAAATGTAGGACTGAGGGAGAAAATTGGATAGGAATATGTTCCTAGGTTGAAGTGTCATGACCCGTCCCCTGGGCCCGTATCGTGACTACCCCAAGCCCACCTTCCATAGGCCAGGGGCTGGCGACTAGCACCAAAGGCAAAAATACCTAAACTAAGAAGGCATTGCCTTTATAATAGTAAACAAAAACAACAGAGTACACAACTAGAAGTAAAACTCTAAGTAAAAACTATATAAAAAAGGGGGTGCTGAAAGTAAAGGGGCTGGAAATACAAGCCCAATATTATAGTACAATACAACTGAAAAGCTAGTACAACTGCAGTAATGTAAAACAACAACTACTGAGTCATCCTCCGGGAATCCCACCTAATGGGTGGGTACATATGGCCTCCTCATTACCCCAATTTCATCTGTCCTCTCCATGTATGTCTCACCAAGTTGTCCACCTGCTGGTACCATCCAGATCTACAACTCTCTACCTTGATCAGCGTTGTCTGTCATCTGCAACCAACACAACAAGGTGTGGGCATAGGCCGTGCACGGGTGAGTATAATGATACTCAGTAGGGACCTCGAGACCATCAAGTTATCACAATATCCAACAAGTATAAACCACAATGAAAGATACAATCATGAATTATCATCTTACCTTACTTAGGTATATGTCCATACATATACCTAAGTTACCAATCACAGTCCGGCTCCAACTCTTGAGCCCAAGCACAACCCAGTCCACAATGGAAGTAAATTCAATCACCATGATGATAATGGTTGAAAGAAATGACTCAGCTCACACAGGTATACATCTTTAGTAGAGAGATATAGATGATCAGATATAGTCACTGATTCATCTAAGCTGTCAGACCCACACAGGATACAGGACCAGCTAAGTTGTCAGACCCACAAAGGATAGAGGACCAGCTATGATTCATTTGAGGTGTCGGAACCATACAGGATACAGGACCAGCTAAGATGCCGAACCCACACAGGATACAGGACCAGCTATGATTTCCAATCTGAGTTACCATTTAAATGTTATGAATTTTACAATAAAAAAATTTTCACTTAATTATTTTATTTGCGTCCAAAAACTAACTTTATCTGGTGGCCCTCACCGACCCAAGTAAGTATCTGCTTAAAGAAATCATACCCTCATGAGTTCAGCGGTGGTCTCAGATTTTTAATCTGAGTTACCATTTCTGAGTTATAAGTATTTGAAAAATAAAATAACTTTATAATTATTTTATTTATGGTTATGCCATTCTCGGGTTTTCTCACAGGAGGCCCACATCAACTAAAATTAAGTCACACCTAGGGTAAACCTGCCATTTTGAACGCAACAACAGCCTCAGATTTCTGTTCTGAGTAACCGTTTAAGAGTTATTCCACTTTTTCAGGAAAACTAAATACGCGCTTTAATTTAAGCTTAACAAAACTTCGACGGATCATTCCGGGCACTCCGGGCCTCGGAATCACATTCTGTCAGAAACTACAGACTCATAAAATTCCCAAGAATTTATTAAAAACAAATTTCCATGAAATTTATGGATCTTTACATTCTACACACCTCAGGTCTTTATGTCCCCGTAAGCTATAACTCACACTAAAGAAACAAATGAGGCTACTGAGCATTTATCTGAGCCTCCCGCTCAATGTGATCTTCTGGAGGTTCCTGTGCTACCAGCGAATGCAAACCAGAAATATCGACCATCCACACAGGACCTCCTCTTATCAATTCTCAATCTCCAATGGAACCTTCGTGAATGTCGCCCTGTCATCGATGTCCAGCTCCCCGTGATCGATAATGTGGGAAGGGTCATGCACGTATCTCCTCAGCTGAGATACGTGGAAGACGTCGTGCACTCAGTGAAACTAATGTGAAAGAACCAGGAGGTAATCCACCTCACCTACCTTGCTGAGGACCTGAAACAGTCCGATGAATCACGGAGATAACTTGTCACCTCAGCCAAATCTTTGTATACCTCATCGAGGTGAGACCCGTAGAAAGACGTGGTCACCATCCTCAAACTCCAGAGGTCTCCGTATCCTATCAGCATATGACTTCTGTGTGCTCTGTGCAGTCTTAATCTGCTCCTGGATAATCTGAACATTCTATGTGGTAGTCATACCATCTCTGGTCAGTAGGAAGTGGACCGACTAGGTGAGTCGGTCCATGATCTCCCAAATAGAGTCATGTCCCCTGGATGTATGTGGAAGACCCGTCATGAAGTCCATGGATATCCCATCCCTATTCCACTTTAGGACCTCTAAAGGATGAACCAAGCCTGCAGGTACCTGATGCTCTGCCTTCACTTGCTGACAAGTGAGGCATCTAGAGACAAACTATGATACTGCCTTCTTCATACATGGCCACCAGTGCTGTAGTCAAAGGTCCGGGTACATCTTCACCACTCTTGGATGTGCCGCTAAAGGGGATGTGTGGAACTCCCTCAACACTTCCTCCTGAGGTGTAACTAGTACCATGGTACTCCCTCTGAATAGAATGACGTGCTCCCCACCTTTATAAAATCCATCAGGTGCCTAACATGTGGATATCTGAGCATGTTTTGTCTCATAGTCGATGTCCCCACGATGTGCCTCTCTGACTCACTGAAGAAGTGGAGGAGTGACTGTAAGAGACTGAAATAAAGCTACTCCATCTATATCCACAAAGGATATCTATAAAGCATCTAGCTACTCTATCGCCTCTCCTAGCAACTGAATGCCTGATCTCCTATTGATGGCATCTGTTATAACATTCACCTTCTTAGGAGTATAGAATATATTGAATTCATAGTCCTGGATGAACTCAATCCATCGCCGCTACTACAGGTTTAGGTCCTTCTGTATGAACATATACCTGAGACTCTAGTGGTCTGTGTAGACTGTAAAGAATTTTCCCATAAGATAGTGTCTCCACATCTTTAAGGTGAAGACCACTACTGCTAACTCCAGGTCATGGGTTGCATAGTTCTTCTCATTTGTCTCAACTGCTGAGAAACATACGCGATCACTGCTCGCTCCTACATCAGGACACACTCGAGTCTGGCCCCTGATGCATCGTAGTAAAATACGTTACCTATGCCTTCCTCTGAAATCCTAAATATTGGGGCACTATTCAGCCTCTACCTCAGCTCCTGAAAGCTCTACTGGCATCTCTCTGACCACACTGAAGGTTTCCCCTTCTTCACCAAAGCTGATAGTGGTGATGAAACTCTGGAGAAGTCTGGAACGAATGTAAGTATGGTCGACTCATGAGTGATCAACCGCACCATCTTAAGGCCTCGACATTGCCACCAAGAAGTTCCAACCTAAACTCTCACCTCAAGGGTTATATCACAGCATCGGCATAAGTGTGATTATCGAGTCTCCTCCCAAAGGTATCTCCAGAAGTGAGGTTCAAGTCAACGACTTAACCGAAAACTCGAGTTTGGGGACAAGATTTGTGGAAGGTAGAAATGATTGGTACCTATTTCTATTGATATGGGAGCAAGTAGTAGACACATACCGTACCTAAAATCATTTGTAGAGCCCTTAGGTCACACTTCTTGACCGCATGCAGCTACTCTCTTCCCCTTCCCTCCATCTCCCTGAGCCTAGCAGGGACTACAAAGGCGGGTGGTTGTAACATGTTCAAATGTTCACCACCTCATGGTGCTCTCCTAGATCTACTCCCACGTCTTCTTCCCTGAAAATTCATTTGTCTTTAACACTTCCTATTCTAGAAAAATTTTACACGCCCAAGTCTCTTAGTTTGGCACCAGTTCGTAGCCTCCCACTTCTAACATTCACTGGTTGTATCCACTCAGCCAAAGAACATTCAACCACAAAGTTTCTCTCTACCACCCTAACATAAGTAGGAGTTCATAGATGAAAAAAAGTGTTGTCTCACATGTCCTTAACCACACCTCGCTCAGAGGTCCGATCTCTAAATCACCGATCATATCATATTCATCGAGTACGAGGACAGATTGGTATGCCTCAATGAATACTCAACTACTGACACATCGTCCTGCCGAAGCTGTATAAGCTCTAGTAAACTCTCAGCCACCTCCTCAAGACAGTCCTCAGTCGCCTGTGGGTCGGGCTCACCTCAGAACATGGGGGATATCTACTGCTGAAACACATTTAAGGCACTAAGACTACATGTATCCTCTATTGGTACCGCCGGTAGTGTCTGCTGACCAACAAGAAGTGATATAGCTGACACACTACCCTGAGGTACTATCTCGGGTAATGGTCCACGTACCGAAACCTCACCACTATGCAGACCATCTTCATGGTCACTCACTAAAAAAGATTAGTGGATACGATCAACATATTCTCTACTATTGTCTCTACTAGGTGGAAAACTCCAGTAATCACCTCCATCCAGTCCTCTGATGCCTGGGAATCTGTCTCACCTCGAAACCTCGGAGGCCTCTGCCACTGAAACTCGTAAAACGTGCTCAGTCGGCGTGCATCGTCCACCAGTGCGGGTAGTGGTATCTACTGCCAAATGGGTTTTGGTGCTACTGGTACACCACCCAAAGGTTCCAACGTAGAAAGAGGGACCTAAACCATAGTCTCGTCGCTCAGTGGGCAGTAATCGTGTACTCTATCAGAAGCCCTAGTTAGCTGTCTATGCAACGACATCCTGATAAGGAACAGGTGCACCAAGGTCAATAAGTTATACCTGGTGAGCAGACCCAAAGAGTTAATAAAGAAGACTCTTGAAAACACACTCGTAATCATTGTTTTCTTGTATTGAGTCGGAAATCAGGAGTCAGGGTCCTAGTGTATGGATACGCCAGCCATCGCACCAACACTGGACTCCTGGGACTGAAAACCACACACAATACTCTTAACACTATTGCATCACAGTAAGACAGATCAGAGTCCTAAGTTCTATGGTATAACCGACTCTTTTGATACCAATTTTTCACGACCCGTCCCCCGGGGCCCGTATCGTGACTACCCCAAACCCGCCTTCCATAGGCCAGGGGTTGGCGACTGGCACCAAATGCGAAGATCCCTAAACTGGGAAGGAATTTCCTTTATAATAGTAAACAAAAAAACAGAGTACACAACTAGAAGTAAAACTCTAAGTAAAAAATGTATACAAAAAAGGGTTCTGAAAGTAAAGAGACTGGAAATACAAGACCAATAGTAAAGTACAATACAACTGAAAAGCTAGTACAAATACAGTAAAATAAAACAACAACTACTGAGTTGTCCTTCAGGATTCCAACCTGAAGGGTGGGTACAGATGGCCTCCTTAACACCCCAAGTTCATATGTCCTCTCCATGTACGTCTCTCCAAGTGGTCCACCTCCTGGTACCGTCTAACTCTACAACTCTCTACCTTGATCAGCGCTGTCTGTCATCTAAAACCAACACAATGAGGTGTGGGCATAGCCTGTATAGGGGTGAGTATAACAATTCTTAGTAGGGACCCCGAGACCCTCAAGGTCTTACAATATCCAACAATGAGAAACCAAAAAGAAAGATACAATAACAAAGTATCAACTAACCTTACTTAGGTATATGCCCATACATATACCTAAGTTACCAATCACAGTCTAGCTCCAACTCTCTAGCCCAAGCACAACCTAGTCCACAAAGGAAGTAAAGTCAATCACCACAATGATAATGGTTGAAAGACATGACTTAGCTCACACAGGAATACATCTTTAGTAGAGAGGCAGAGATGATCAGATGTAGTCACTGATTCATCTAATATGTCGGACTCACATAGGATAGAGGACCATCTATGCTGTCGGACCCACACATGATACAGGACCATCTATGATTCATCTGAGATGTCGGACCCACACAGGATACAGGACCATCTAAGCTGTCGGACCCACATAGGATACAGGACCCGCTATAATTCATCTAAGCTGTCGGACACACACAGGATAGAGTACTAGATAATTTGTCGGACCCACATAGGATAAAGGACCAGTTAACTGTCGGACCCACAAAGGATCCAGGAACAGAAGTCAGAACTGTCGGACCCACAGAGGATCCCGGTATAATAGTCATCACTATCGAACCCACATATGAATCCGGTATAGTAGTCATCAGTGTCGAACCCACAGAGTATTCTGGTACAGTAGTCATCGCTATCGAACCAACAGAGGATTCTGGTACAGTATAGTCGTAGCCAGCCCTACGGTTCCTGCACACACCACGCTCGATTCTCAGAGGGTCCGCTCCTCGAGCCACGTGTTGATACCTCAACTATCACAAAGTCCTAATTTGATGTATCTTGTAGTTACTTACCATCATAAGGAACCCAGCTGACAGACGATGCGTCAATCGGACGCCCGGTCTGAGAGTTATTGACATTTTTGTTCCAGGGGCCTAGATGGTTTTTAGGCTCAAACCAACCCGACCATACCCCAACTGCATTCAAACCTTAAGCGAGGTTTGCCAAAAGTATTGTCTCTCTCCAAGAATTCCATCTTCGTAGGTGGTACGTTAATCGAACACCCATAGCCCTAGATACATGCTAAAAGGTGTAAACGGCCATAGCGGGTCTGGGTCCTGTGCTACCCAGTCGGACTGATGCGGCCCGACCTGGTCTGAACCAGGGTTGGACCCAAACTACGGGTCTGACTCATTCTGAGGAAGCGTCCCGAGCCGACGGGATGGCCCGTCCCCAAGAGACGACCTGGGGTGAGGGCGGCCCGGCCAAGGGGCGGCCCGGCCGTGGGTGGCCCGACCGAGTGTGGCCCCGCCGTGGACAACCCGACCGAGGGCGGTCCTATAGCATCCCGCCTTTTATAACATAAACTTTCATTACATTACACAAAACTGAGGATCTTTAAGGTTTAGTGTCTTGGAAACCAGGAACTTAAAACATTAAAACATAAAACATTCTTCTTAAACACTTGAAAGGATTCTCCTCATGTTCATCCTAGTTTCATTTCTACATCTCATAACCTGGGGACATACATCAAAAGAAAGGGTGAGCAGAAGGCCTAGTAAAGAAAACAAGAGAAACATTTTACATGTGAACTTGAGATACTTCAATAAGGTCATGAAAAGAACTTTAAGGCATGAGAATGAAATCATGAGATATATAATAATAAAAATAACATTTTTCATAACTTGAAGATGTGGCTGCAACATTTAATATTGAAAATCATTTCTTTTCACCAAGGTCTATCCCCAAGGTGTTATTAAAAATTACCAAGTTTATTCACCAATGTATCAGTCAAAAAAGTCATATCTAGAGATTGAGTCTTTACCCAATGCATTGGAGCGCTATCTGGGCGCACCATTGAAATGTCTTTATTATCATGTGAGCCACATATATCATCATCAATCATTTCATAAACAACCCATATAGCATGAAAGAAATGGGTTTCATTTCATAATCATAACATTTTAAAAATTGCTTTAAAGACATGATCTTTATGTCACTTTAAACCCATGAAAAAGGGAATGTGGGTTTCATGTATGTAAATCCCAGAATTTAAAATATAAAATTTTGATATATATGTGAATACCACTTTAGAAATAATAGCTTTGAGTATTCACTTAATAACATAAAATAATTTTGAGATAAATAGGGAGGCATTTTGAGACGAAAACTATGTAGCATAACAGCTATGATACATGGTTTTAGAAAACATTGAAAAGAGAGGGGACATGGGTCACCCACTAAAAACGATTAATAAAATAGGAGGGTAACAGAATATAAAGTATTTAAGAATATGGTAATGAAATTTGAATGATATACCATATAAAATGAAGAACTTTAAAGGAAGACAAAAAAATAAGATTTCTCTTATGAGAATTCGGCAGCCTAACGACATCACTTAAAACTTCCAAAAATGGATTGACAAGATCAAATAGGTTCTCTCATAATATGAACATAAATGATCAGTATGATAGATATAGAGATCATACCCCAACATTATAAAAATGAACTTGAAATACTTGACATGAAAATAGATCTTGAAAACGAGAAGGGTGAAAGAACCCCTCCGAAATTCGGCAGCCTAACGGCGCCACTTAAACATCAACAAAAATGAATTGATGAGATCAAATAAGGTATCTCATCATATGAACATAAAATATCAGTATGATATATTTAGAGATCATACCCCGAAATAATAAAAAGTAACATGAAATACTTGACAAGAAAATAGATCTTGAAAATGAGAAGGGTGAAAGAATCCCTTAAAAATTCGGTAGCCTAACGACGCCACTTAAAACTTCAAAATACTGAATTGAAGAGATAAAATGGGGTCTCTAATCATATGACCAGACAATATCAGTATGATAAATTTAGAGATCATACCCCAACATAATAAAAATTAACTTGAAATACTTTACATGAAAATAGATCTTGAAAAATGTGAAGGGAGAAAAATTTGTTACAAAAATTTCGGCAACCTAACGGCGCCACATAAAACTTCATAAAAAGAAATAATGAGAGTAAGAGGGTATATATCATTATATGAACATGACAAGGTCAGTAAGAGGAGTATAAAATAACATCCTTTAACATAAGAACATGGAGCATAAAATAAATGACATAATGGAGATTTCCTGACAAGAAAAAGAGAGGTCGGATCCCTTACCTTAAACGTAACTCTTAAAACTCAAAGGTTGGGAACATGAGAGGCTTGAGGGAACAATGGAAGGACTCCTTTGGAGGTAATGAGACCATAAATTCGTTGGGGTGGAGTGGGGAGTCGAAATGGATGAAAGGATGGCTTGGTATTTATAGGGAAAGTGTGGGGACAAGGCATTAATGGCCAAGGGACACCTCAAAAGTGGTTTTCTCAAAACCATGTGCTCTCCCATGGTATTTCCCATGGAGTTAGGCCACATGGGGACCCCCATACAATAATTCATCACCATTGGTCTTCCAAACCATAAAATATCTCATGAAATCATCATGACACAGTTATGATGTCATTAAACATACCAAAACACTAAAACTGTATTTTTACTATTCACTGAAAATTCAACTTTCTCAGAAAAATCCCAAAATTTCACCTTAACCAAATATCAATCCTCTGATTTCAAAAATGAACTCCATTTTATAAAAATAATTTTCGAAATATTTTTAATTTATTTTTTAAATAAATACACTATTTACCGAAAATTCATTTTTTCGGAAAAATCCCCAAAAATTACCTTAACATAATATCGATGCTCTGAGTTCAAAAATGAAATCCATTTTATAAAAATAATTTTCTAAATATTTTTAATTTATTTTTTAATTAAAAAACACTATTCACCTGAAAAAACTAATACTTGAATAATAATTTATGAAACAGTTATTTAACCATTTTATTGAATCACATTACTTAATAAAGGTGCCTAGATTATATTAATACTTTCTTTAAATGAGATTACTAATCCATTTGGACACATTACTAATCCAAATCATAAAATCACTATTCATAATTTACTATTCAAAAAATCAAGTTGATCTTATTAGACTCTAAATTTCGTAATGGACATAATTATAGAAGACCATTTTTTGAATATCAATACAAATTTTTAATTATTTAAGGTTTACATAAACATTTTTAAAATATTCTTTTTTTAAAATTCATCAAAAATTTGCATACTATATTTATCCGGTCATTTGAAAAGTCATAAACATCATTATAAGAATAAATCCCAATTTTTATCTAAAATAAAGGATTACACAAGGCAGTTACAGTCTCCTAACATAGCCCCTTATCACACCAACATAGGACACAAGTGTAAGGTGTGCTATGGTGAGAGAATCCGAGGGAGGATCAACCAACATCACACGAGTAGTAATTTCTATCAGTTTGAACTTCTCGTGAAGGCGATTCCATTCTAGCTTCACACGATGAAGTTTGGCTTGGGTTTGGTCCAGAGCAAAGGCCAGTGGTGGTACCTCCTTCCCAAGTTCTGTTAGATGGGCTTCGATCGGTCCAAGACTACTGGGTGAGGCCATCGAATCTTCTTTCTATAATAATTAACCAAGATTACTTGTATTTAGAGACAACAATCAAAAAGTTTAGTTTCCAGCGGTCATATTGACCAATGGTCATATACCAGTCAAAACCCAACGGTCTCATTTTAATTATACTCATGTTATCAAATGAAACATTTTTGTTGAGTATAAAAATAAAATAAAATAACACATAAAATTAGGAAACAACATTTATTCAAAATTTCGGGTCGTTACAATCTTCCCCCCTTAAGAAATTGCGTCCTCTCAATTTATAAAATTGGGATTTGAAATTTCATTGAAATTCCCACATCGGAAAAGGATTCAGTAAAACTATTACTTTAAAATAAAGAAAGGGATGTACAAAGGTCACCCTAGGTAACCCACACTAGGATTCCATGTAGGAAAACATGGACATGGCGGAGAAAACAAAGGGTCAAGTTCTGAGGGAGAGTGATAGAAAACATGATTAGGAAAAAGTTAACCATAAGAAAATCCCAGACTTATGATGTGTGTAAAGGGTCTTTGATTATCTAGTAGGAAACGTAATCCGACAACATTTTTGTTTTACATTCCTTTTCATAATTTTGAGGAATTCATTTACTACATAGAACAAAAACATAAGAAAATATACCTACCTTCATGTAGAGTTTCATCCTTTAATAAGTTTCTACCAAAACTAATCTTTTCTCCAAACGATGAGCATTCAAAACTACTTGTTCTCCTCAAAACACAAGAATCATCTTCTAGAGAATCACATAATCCACAAAATATTAACTATCTATTTCTTCTATCTTTAAACATCATCCTGAAAACAAAAAGGGTAAGGCAAAACAACCCTTCAAAAAGAAAGAATCCCATAGGAATGGAAACTACTTTTAAATCTTTAAAGGTCCATGGTACTACCCAAAGTTCATCATAGACCATTCTATAAATCACGGTCCTTAAAATACCTCAAAATAAACCAAACTAAGATTGAAACCCAAATACAAGAGGGATTTGATAACATAGTCTTCCAAAATAAACTTCATTGTTCATCTCCAAACAACATCAACCACTCCTAACATCTTATAAAAAAAGTAGCTAACCTAAACATATTTTAGCCAAGATAGGTTAATCATTCCCATAAGTAACCTAAATTACTATAAGTCCACCTTAAATTCATCTATTCTTCAAAATATAAGTCAACCTTACTTCTCAATGAAAATACCGTAGTAATATATTTACCTAGATCATATAGGGTCCCCAAAATATTTAATGTCTTCCAAAATAATAATAATCTTTTAATCCCCTAATCATCTCTGTCATATTAATACGGAAATCGTCGCATTTCCTATCACATTAGTTGTTGGGAAATGTTCTTCCATTTCCCACCATTAACAAAGAAGAGAAAGAATAATTAGGGGCTTAAATACATAGCCAATAATCATGAAAAGGAACTTAAAGCATATAAGGATAACTTGTAGAATAAAATTATACCCTAACTTGTGATCCCCAAGGTTTCAAACTAGGTTATCTATGATCATATATTCTTATGTGAATCTTTATTTTATTTTATCTTTGTTGCTTTAATAATCGTTCATACTAAGCTTATTAATTTACCAAAGCATATCCCCCAGGAGTGTCGTAACCAATAATGAAGCAAGGCCCATTGTTGTGTACCAGTTCCCATTAGAGTCTAGCTCAAAGAGGTTTTTTCGGGTGTTACCCCTATGTACATCTGTTCCAGATCCACCTCTACCTGCTCGTATCCAGGCAGGGATGTATTTGCTTGGGAACCCCTTAATCAATACGCACCAAAATACCTGGAAGATTTACTATATTTAAACTTTTCTTTAGATTTCTTCCTAAAGTTTTCATATCCTAATTTCCAGAAATAACTAAACCATACTTTGATACCAACTATAGCATCCCGCCTTTTTATAACATAAACTTTCATTACATTACACAAAACTGGGGATCTTTAAGGTTTAGTGTCTTGGAACCCAAGAACATAAAACATTAAAACATAAAACATTCTTCTTAAACACTTGAAAGGATTCTCCTCATTTTCATTCTAGTTTCATTACTGAATCTCATAACCTGGGGACATACATCAAAAGAAAGGGTGAGCAGAATGCCCAGTAAGGAAAACAAGAGAAAGATTTTACATGTGAACTTGAGATACTTCAATAAGGTCATGAAAATAACTTTAAGGCATGAGAAAGAAATCATGAGATATATAATAATAAAAATAACCTTTTTCATAACTTGAATATGTGGCTGCAACATTTAATATTGACAATCATTTCGTTTCACCAAGTTTCATCCCCATGGTGTCATTAAAAATTACCAAGGTTATTCACCAAGGTATCAGTCTAAAAAGTCATCTCTAGAGATTAAGTCTTTACCCAATGGATTGAAGTGCTATCTAAGTGCACCATTGACATGTCTTTATTATCATGTAAGCCACATATATCATCATAAATTATTTCATAAACAACCCATATAGCATGAAAGAAATGGGTTTCATTTCATAACCATAACATTTTAAAAATTACTTTAAATACATGATCTTTATGTCAATTTAAACCCACGAAAAAGGTAATGCGGGTTTCATGTATGTAAATCCCAGAATTTAAAATAGAATATTTTAATATATATTTGAATACCCCTGTATAAATAAGAGCTTTGGGTATTCACTTAACAAGATAAAATAGTTTTGAGATAAAGGGGGAGGCATTTTGAGACGAAAACTATGCAGCATAACAGCTATGATACATGGTTTTAGAAAACATTGAAAAGAGAGGGGACATGGGTAACCCACTAAATATGATTCATAAAATAGGAGGGGGACATAATATAAATTATTTAA
Organism: Viscum album; assembly: GCA_963277665.1. Taxonomy (NCBI): domain Eukaryota; kingdom Viridiplantae; phylum Streptophyta; class Magnoliopsida; order Santalales; family Viscaceae; genus Viscum; species Viscum album. The sequence continues at coordinate 387,755,748 of OY728147.1, read as the reverse complement.
GAACATGGTAATGAAATTTTAATGATATACCATATTAAATGAAGAACTTGAAAGGAAGACAAAAAATAAGATTTATCTTATTAGAATTTGGCAGCCTAACGGCGTCACTTAAAACCTCCGAAAATGGATTGACGAGATCAAATAGGGTCTCTCATAATATGAACATAAATGATCAGTATGATAGATATATAGATCACAACCCAACATAATAAAAAGGAACTTGAAATACATGACATGAAAATAGATCTTGAAAACGAGAAGGGTGAAAGAACCCCTTAGAAATTCGGCAGCCTAACGGCGCCACTTAAACTTCAACAAAAATGAATTGATGAGATCAAATGGGGTCTATCATCATATGAACATAAAATATCAGTATGATATATTTAGAGATCATACCCCAACATAATAAAAAGTAACATGAAAACTTGATAAGAAAATAGATCTTAAAAATGAGAAGGGTAAAAGAATCCCTTGAAAATTCGGCAGCCTAACGACGCCACTTAAAACTTCAAAATACTGAATTGAAGAGATAAAATGGGGTCTCTCATCATATGATCATAAAATATAAGTATGGTAAATTTAGAGATCATACCCAAACATAATAAAAAGTAACTTGAAATACTTTACAAGGAAATAGATCTTGAAAAATGAGAAGGGAGAAAGAATCTGTTACAAAACTTTCGGTAGCCTAACGGCGCCACTTAAAACATCATAAAACGAAATAATGAGAGTAAGAGGGGATCTATCATTATATGAACATGAAAATGTCAGTAAGATAAGTATAAAAGAACATATTTTAACATAAAAACATGGAGCATAAAAGAAATTACATAAAAGAGATTTCTTGACAAGAAAAAGAGAGGTCAGATCCCTTTCCTTAAACGTAACTCTTAAAACTCAAAGGTTGGGACCTTGAGAGGCTTGAGGGAACATTGGGAGGGCTCCTTGGGAGTTAATGAGACCATAAATTCGTTTGGGGAGAGTGGGGAGTCGAAATGGATGAGAGGATGGCTTGGTATTTATAGGGAAAGTGAGGGGACAAGGCATTAATGGCCAAGGGACACCTAAAAAGTGGTTTTCTCAAAACCATGTGCTCTCCCATGGTATTTCCCATATAGTTAGGCCACATGGGGCCCCCATACAATAATTCATCACCGTTGGTCTGCCAACCCATAAAATATCTCCTGAAATCATCATGACATAGTTATGATGTCATTAAACATACCGAAACCCTAAAACTGTATTTTTACTATTCACTAAAAATTCAACTTTCTCAGAAAAATCCCAAAATTTCACCTTAACCAAATATCAATGCTCTAATTTCAAAAATGAACTCCATTTTATAAAATTAATTTTCAAAATATTTTTAATTAATTTTTTAAATAAATACACTATTCACTGAAAATTCATTTTTTCAGAAAAATCCCCAAAAATTACCTTAACATAATATCGATGCTATGAGTTCAAAAATGAAATCCATTTTATAAAAATATTTTTCTAAATAATTTTAATTTAATTTTTAATTAAAAAACAATATTCACCTGAAAAAACTAATACTTGAATAATAATTTATGAAACCGTTATTTAACCATTTTATTGAATCACATTACTTAATAAAGGTGCCTATATTATATTAATACTTTCTTTAAGTGAGATTAATAATCCATTTGGACACATTACTAATCCTAATCATAAAATCACTATTCATAATTTACTATTCATAAAAAATCAAGTTGATCTTATTAGACTCTAAATTTTGTACTGGACATAATTGTAGAAGACCATTTTTTGAATATCATTACACATTTTTAATTATTTATGTTTTACATAAACGTTTTTAAAATATCCTTTTTCTAAAATTCATCAAAAATATTCATACTATATTTATCCGGTCATTTGAAAAGTCATAAACATCATTATAAGAATAAATCCCAATTTTTATTTAAAATAAAGGATTACACAAGGAAATTACGGTCTCCTAACATAGCCCCTTATCACAGCAGCATATGACCTAAGTTTAAGGTGTGCTATGGTGAGAGAATCTGAGGGAGGCTCAGCCAACATCACACGAGTAGTAATTTCTATCAGTTTGAACTTCTCGTGAAGGTGATTCCATTTTAGCTTCACACGATGAAGTTTGGCTTGGGTTTGGTCCAGAACAAAGCCCAGTGGTGCTACCTCCTCACCAAGTTATGTTATATGGGCTTCGATCGGTCCAAGACTACGGGGTGGGGCCATCGAATCTTCTTTCTATAATAATTAACCAAGATTACTTGTATTTAGAGACAATAATCAAAACGTTTAGTTTCCAGCGGTCATATTGACCAATGGTCATATACCTGTCAAAACCCAATGGTCTCATTTTAATTATACTCATGTTATCAAATGAAACATTTTTGTTGAGTATTAAAATAAAATAAAATAACACATAAAATTAGGAAACAAGATTTATTCAAAATTTCGGGTCGTTACATTCTCCCCCCTTAAGATATTGCATCCTCGCAATTTTTAAAATTGGGTTTTGAAATTTCATTGAATGTCCCACATCAGAAAAGGAGTCAGTAAAACTATTACTTTATAAGAAAGAAAGGGAAGTACAAAGGTCACCCGAGTTAACCCACGCTAGGATTCCATGTAGGAAAACATGGACATGGAGGAGAAAACAAAGGGTCAAGTTATGAGGGAGAGTGATAGAATACATGATTAGGAGAAAGTTAACCATAATAAAATCCCAAACTTATGATGTGTGTAAAGGGTCTTTGATTATCTAGTAGGAAACTTAAACCAACAACGTTTTTGTTTTACGTTCCTTTTCATAATTTTGAGGAATTCATTTACTACATAGAATAAAAACATAAGAAAATATACCTACCTTCATGTAGAGTTTCATCCTTTAATAAGTTTATACCAAAACTAATCTTTTCTCCAAAAAATGAGCATTAAAAACTACTTGGTCTCCTCAAAAAACAAGAATCATCTTCTATAGAATCACATAATCCACAAAAGATTAACTATCTATTTCTTCAATCTTTAAACATCATCCCAAAAACAGAAAGGGTAAGGTAAAACAACTCTTCAAAAAGAAAGAATCCCATAATAATGGAAACTAATTTTAAATCTTCAAAGTTCCATGGTACTACCAAAAGTTCATCATAGACCATTCCATAAATAACGGTCCATAAAATTCCTCAAAATAAACCAAACTAAGATTGAAACCCAAATACAAGAGGGATTTGATAACATAGTCTTCCAAAATAAACTTCATTGTTCATATACAAACAAAATCTACCACTCCTAACATCTAATAACAAAAGTAGCTAACCTAAACATATTTTAGAAAAGATAGGTTAATAATTCCCATAAGTAACCTAAATTACTATAAGTCCACCTTAAATTCATCGATTCTTCAAAATATAAGTCAACCTTACTTCTCAATGAAAATACCGTAGTAATCTATTTACCTCGATCATATAGGGTCCCCAAAATAGTGAACTTCTTCCAAAATAATAATCATCTTTTAATCCCCTAATCATCTCTCTCATATTAATACGGAAATCGTCGCATTTCCTATCACATTGGTTGTTGGTACATGTTCTTCCATTTCCAAACATTAACTAAGAAGAGAAAGTATAATTAGGGGCTTAAATACATAGCCAATAATCATGAAAAGGAATGTAAAGCATATAAGGATAACTTGTAGAAGAAAATTATACCCTAACTTTTGATCCCCTAAGTTTCAAACTAGGTTATCCATGATCATATATTCTTATGTGAATCTTTATTTTATTTTATCTTTGTTCCTTTAATAATCGTTCATAATAAGCTTATGAATTTACCAAATCATATCCCACAGGAGTGTCGTAACCAAGAGTTCAGCAAGGCCCGTTTTTGTGTACCAGTTCCCGTTCGAGTCTAGATCAAAGTGGTGTTTTCGTGTTTTACCCTTATGTACATCTGTTCCAGACCCACCTCTACCTGCTCGTATCCAGACAGGGATGTATTTGCTTGGAAAACCCTTACCCAATACTCACCAAAATACCTAGAAGATTTAATATATTTAAACTTTTCTATAAGTTTATTCCTAAATTTTTTATATCCTAATTTATACAAATAACTAAACAATCCTTTGATACCAACTATACCATCCCACCTTTTTATAACATAAATTTTCATTACATTACACAAAACTGAGGATCTTTAAGGTTTAGTGTCTTGGTAACCAGGAACTTAAAACATGGAAACATAAAACATTCTTCTTAAACACTTGAAAGGATTCTCCTCATGTTCATCCTAGTTTCATTACTTCATCTCATAACCTGGGGACATACATCAAAAGAAAGGGTGAGCAGAAGGCCCAGTAAAGAAAACATGAGAAAAACATTTTACATGTGAACTTGAGATATTTCAATAAGGTCATGAAAAGAACATTAAGTCATGAGAAAGAAATCATGAGATATATAATAATAAAAATAACATTTTTCATAACTTGAAGATGTGGCTGAAACATTTAATATTGACAATCATTTCGTTTCACCAAGGTCCATCCCCAAGGTGTCATTAAAAATTACCAAGGTTATTCACCAAGGTATCAGTCTAAAAAGTCATCTCTAGAGATTAAGTCTTTACCCAATGCATTGGAGCGCTATCTGGGCGCACCCTTGACATGTCTTTATTATCATGTGAGCCACATATATCATCATCAATCATTTCATAAACAACCCATATAGCATGAAAGAAATGGGTTTTATTTCATAATCATAACGTTTTAATAATTTCTTTAAAGACATGATCAATATGTCACATTAAACCCACGAAAAATGGAATGCGGGTTTCATGTATATAAATACCAGAATTTAAAATAGAAAATTTTGATATATATGTGAATACCCCTGTATAAATAAGAGCTTTTAGTATTCACTTAATAACATAAAATAATTTTGAGATAAAGAGGGAAGCATTTTGAGACGAAAACTATGCAGCATAACAGCTATGATACATGGTTTTAGAAAACATTGAAAAGAGAGGGGACATGGGTCACCACTAAAAATGATTCATAAAACAGGAGGGGAACAAAATATAAAGTATTTAAGAACATGGTAATGAAATTTGAATGATATACCATATGAAATGAAGAACTTGAAAGGAATACAAAAAATAATATTTCTCTTATGAGAATTCGACAGCCTAACGACGTCACTTAAAACTTCCAAAAATGGATTGACGAGATCAAATAGGGTCTCTCATAATATGAACATAAATTATCAGTATGATAGATATATATATCATACCCCAACATAATAAATAGGATCTTGAAAGACTTGACATGAAAATAGATCTTGAAAATGAGAAGGGTGAAAGAACCCCTTAGAAATTTGGCAGCCTAACAGCGCCACTTAAACGTCAACAAAAATAAATTGATGAGATCAAATGGGGTTTCTCATCATATGAACATAAAATATCAGTATGATATATTTAGAGATCATACCCCAACATAATAAAAAGGAACATGAAAGACTTGACAAGAAAATAGATCTTGAAAATGAGAAGGGTGAAAGAATCCCTTAAAAATTCGGCAGCCTAACGGCGCCACTTAAAACTTCAAAATAATGAATTGAAGAGATCAAATGGGGTCTCTCATAATATGATCATAAAAGATCAGTATTATAAATTTTGAGATCATACCCCAACATAATAAAAAGGAACTTGAAATACATTACATGAAAATAAATCTTAAAAAATGAGAAGGGAGAAAGAATCTGTTACAAAAAATTCGGCAGCCAAACGGCGCCACTTAAAACATCATAAAAAGAAATAATGAGAGTAAGAGGGGATATCTCATTATATGAACATGAAAAGGTCGGTAAGAATAGTATAAAAGAACATCCTTTAACATAAGTGTAGAGACCCGAAGCTTGACGTACATGGACATTACATTACTTTTGCGGAATACTTGGTACATAACAAAAACACACAGACAGGGATCGTAATAGTTTAGTGTCTTTGGAAACTCAGAACGTAATCTTCTAATCGTGGTGAAAGATCTTCAATATCTCCCATAAATATCTTCCCTTTTTTTAACCTAAAACCTTTGTTTATATCCTGGGGAAAAGAAAACATAAAAGGGTGAGCACAAATGCTCAGTAAGGGTAAACAAAAGAAAAATCAATCACATCATATTCATAAGAACATAACTTTTGGAAATCTTAACCTGAAAAAGAGAGCATAATTTCATAACATGGGATAAATCATAGTAGTTAAATGAAATCCCAATAAGCATAACTTAAAACATGAAACATTGTGGCATACACACATAATCATAGAGAATCATTTCTTGTTAGTCATGACTCATTTCCAAGACTATCTTAGAGGACAAAGTCCCTTTCTGAATCGAGTCACCCTCGTTTCAGTCCTGTTTCACTGAACCGGTATAACCTACCATTCCAGCCATATCTATCTCATGAGATATAAAATCTTTACCCAATGCATTGGAGGGAGATATAGGTCCCACCCATCTCATAATGAAACCATTCTTATGTGTGCTACAAAATCATAAACCATACATCATTGCATAACCCATGTAATAAAAATGGGAATCTTAAACATCATGACATCATAAAACAATTAATATACGATAAATGAATTAATAAAAATAATTCCATCACAACATAATCAAATCAATGTAATAATAGGGATAAAAACATAACCCTTTATTATCTTAGATGGAAAGTAATTTTGATAAAACACTTGAACTTCATTCTTGATGAAAATATCCTTTCTACTTCAAAAACAATTTTCCTTTCTTAACATGTCATAAACTTTTAAACTAAAATATGTTGATTAAAAATAAAATTGAAAACAATAAAATGAATCTTCACTGAAATAATGTTTTAAAAATCCATTCATGCCGTATAAGTTAAAAAAACATTCTTCGTAATTTTGTCAGAAAACTCAAAAAAGTACCTCATACGAAAAACGACAAAAGATTCCTTTCATATCTTTTACTAAAAACTCACCAAAGGGTAAAATTGGATTTAAAAATTGTAGGTGGATGTAAATTATATTACATATTGAGGAAACATGGAGTTGGATGATAAAATACACCCTAGTAAATACCAAAGTATAAACAATCTCGGATAAAAATGAGATTGTGATATTTCCCTTACCTTAGGTCCGACTTGCTTTGTAAGTGTCCGAACCTCCTGTATAATGATTTAAATCATGTTATTGACTTATTCTAGAATCATATTCATTGTTATTATATCATATATGGTCCACTTATGACTTTATATTACCCGTTCTTTTGTAAATTTATGTTAAAGTAGAGTTTTGGGTAAAATCGTCTCATTTGTCGTTCGTGTTTTTAACTTGTAATTATTCATATGATTACTTAGATCATGATTACTTAATCCTAGAATATAAAACATGATTTATTTATATATATATATATTCATAATATACATATATAATAAATCAGTAAATTGAAAGAAATACACCGTTCATGGAGATGGTAGTCAGTACGTACGCATGAACGCTGTTTTCGTTTCTTTATTGAATTGAATGGAATTAAGTAGATGACATACACATAAATATAAATAATTCCAGTATCATTATCAGGTCATATATTTCATTAGTACTTATTATATATACTTTATAATCATTCATGAATGGTTAATTATTGAGAATGAATCTCATCACATCGTGGAGACGGTAGTCCGTACGTACACACGAGCGATGATATCGTTCCCATGGTCGTGGAATTGTGTTGAAGTGTATGTATACTATTTCAGTATCAATATCACTTTATAATAATCATATATAGTTACTCATTACACCATTATACCCATCCAATTAAGGTGGTGGCGGAAAATAGATTACACCACGGCGTGGAGACGGTATTCCGTACGTACGCACGCACGGTGATTTCCTTTTTCCATAGGATGGATAGAAGGTTAATTAGAGTTGTTTCATATTTATAATAACATATCAGTATATACGAAATACTGATGTTATTACTTTATCATGAAACAACTAAAGAAGGAGAAGTTGAAGAAGAAAGAAATTGAAAAAGATCGGTAATGGATATTAGCTCTTTTTGACGCGCCTTTTCTTAGCCTCCACTTAAAGAACTAAGGATGGTCTTTGAAGAAGACCAGGACCTCTAGGATGATACTAGGGAAGTGGAGAAGGGATTTTGGCAGGGTTTGGCCGAGCATGAAGGCTCAATGTTGTGTGAGGAAGAGAGGGAGGAGGTGCCCTTTTATAAGGGAGGAGAGGGGCACCTTAGGAATATCTCAAAATATTATTTTATATTAAAGTCAAAATCGGTTTATAATGGTTCCAAAGGGTCTTATTTCAAAGCTAAAGTGGGGATGGGTATAAATCCTATCAACCAATAGGATTTAGACAAGTTTAGGTTATTATGTTAAGCTTATCAATTAGATTTAACTTTAAGTTAAATAATTTAACTTTTACCGTGTCTTTTTGTTTTCTTACACTATATGGTTAATACACTTACTATAAAATGAAAAAAGAACCCCAAATTGTATATTATTAATACATATATCCTTATCTAAGTCATTTGGCAGAGCCTTAGATTTTTAGGAATAAAATAACAATTAATAATATAATATTTGATTTAAAAACTATTTTGTGTCAATTTTGACACTATTTGATATATGATTTTTGTGAAAGTCATAACAGAATTATATGTTCGAAACAAGCTGATTAAATCAAAACTAATATATCATAGTAACCTATAAAATTAGTGTAATTCATTAAAAGTCTTAAATTACATTTATTTTGGTATTTATAATATCAATTATGTCAATATTTCATTAATAAGATAATTACTGCATCATCTTTGTGTCATAAATAAATTAAATTATTTGATGTCTAAAAATTACAAATAAAATACCATCATGTAGGAAATATTTTTATCTTTATAATTAATATTTTAAATCTAATTTATCTTATGTAAAACCCTATATTAAAATTTGTTTAGTAAATATACTTTGATTTTAACTCTTTTAACTCTTCTTTGAATTAAATAATAATAAATGTCCTAATCTAATCCAAGTGGGCCTAAATGATAATATTTTACACTTAAGGTTGTTTTTGGTCGAGATACCATTGTCCAATAGAATTAGGACATGTGTTAGGGTAATATTAATATCATTCTTACCCTTAATTACCCTATTTACTTTTAACCGTGGTAAATAAAAGTAAAAAGTTACTATTCACCAAAAATTATTTTCATCTCATTGAACCACATTTTACTTACTGACATCAACCGTGTCTCTCGGATTTTTGAAATTCCATTCACCGAAGCGGTAAAATTACGTTTTATGAAAAATTCAGTTTTTTTTACTACCACTTAGTAGTTTCACTATTCATCAAAAATTGATGTTTTTCAGAACAATGCCAAAATTTCATCCTAAGCTATATTTCATATTCCGAATTCAAAAATGAAGTCTATTTTACCAAATTCATAACATAGAAGTTGCATTAATTAATTTTATAATTAAATCCCGCTGTTAAAACAAATAGCATGTTTTTAAGAAACAATATCTATCAAAAGATTGACACTTGATTATGTCTGGTTTAAATGTGAAATTACATTCAATGACCAAAATTGTATTAAATTGTAAAAATATATTCTAAATATACTTTAAAACCACTCAAATTAATAATTTATAACTATTAATTATTTCGATTAAAAAAGTTGTTTTTAATTATAATTTAGTAATTTTCACTATTCATCGGAATATGAAAGTTATCCGAAAAGTACCAAAATTTCACCTTAGGCTAAATTCGATACTCCGAATCCAAAAATGAAGTCCATTTTGAGAGCTAAAATTTCTAAAATTTAAAAAGGGGTTATTACTATTCATAACGGCTATTTTTAATAATATTTTAATAGCATATCGTTGTTTCGTGAAACTCAGTATTACGTACTACACATGCTATCGAGGAAGGTTGCGATTGTTTGTAATGCAAGGAAAGTCAAAGATGTGTGTTGTTCAAGCTCCTTTTGGTGTAGCGTACAACATAAGATATTAATAAAATTAAAAAGAATATTTTTCATAAAATCTCGGGCTGTTACATTCTACCCCCCTTAAAATAAATTTCGCCCTCGAAATTCGTCGGGGTTATAAATGGTTTACTATTCGAAAGTTTCTTTAATAGAAACCCATATTGTAAAAAGGAATATCAAAACCAATATTTAAAAAAAAGTATGAAACGTAACAGTTACCCAAATAAACTAATCACTGGGTTTCCACATAGGTGAAAATATGGATATGAAGAGAAATCTAACCATCATGTTCTGGTGGAGAGTGGTAGAGAACATGGCTATGGAAAATCCAGCAATCAAAAAGCCATAAATTTGTGACGATCTAAGGTACCATCTGATTCATCAGATATAAGATCACTAGGACAACATTTTTGGTTTTCAAGATCGTTTCCCTAAAGTTAAAGAATTTGAATTAGAATAAATACTTACTTTATTTTGGTACAATCTCACTGTTGTTCGTGCCTTTAACAATTTCCACTTCATCTCTTAAATAAATGACGTTGAATTTGTTATTCGTGAAGTGTTAGCAGATCATGTGATAGAATGACGGGTCATTCCATCTGTCTCAAACAAAAGGTTAGCAAAAGATTATATACATAAGTCGATCTATAGTGAGATTAATCATATATGGTTCCTAAAATGGACTTATACATCATATTTCATACAGCTTAATATAATAAAACTAGTTTCTACTAAACAGGGACTTCCTGTAGGCCAGTGGTAGGTGATAAAGGCCAGTCGCACTTCGGTTGTGGGTTCGATTTCCATAGCCTTGTCCGACGCGATGGGCTGTCACCCGTCCTGCAGGTTGTCCTTTTTCTAAAACTATATTACTATAAAATCCCATCAATAATATCGAGAAAACTTGTATCCTTAAACAATACTAACTTATGTCCAACATAATCCATTCCAATCTTTAGGCTTATCCATAATACTACAGTCCACTCTCATAACATAGTGAAAATGATTACCAGAGATTTAACACCATCGTCGATCCCCATATATCGTAAGATATGTTTTGTTGGTCACATTCCAAAAATTCAAAGTCCTTAATCATGTATTCTCTTGAATACCTTAGTGAAAACATGAATTCAGTTAAAATTTAACACTTTCCACATACCAAAATCCTCAAAATTCTATATACTCAAACAATGATATCACTTAGTCCTTATATCAATCATGAGCTCATGAATACTGTTAAACATTTCGTTTTCTCATTTTCCCTTCATTATGCTCATATCATCTTATTTCCAAAAATATCTCAATCACTTTGAATACCACATTAGACCAATACATAAATATTCCAATACTTTATGATACAACATTATTTTGGAATCCCATTACATAAACACTTAATCATTCCACCACATCGTTATCATATTCAACATCGCCAATGGTTATCGCATGTGACTTCCCTTTGTCCATTTCCTTAAGCGGTTTCTCATGTCGATCATCACTAACCCTTGGATTAGGGCATTTATTAGCATAATTCCCCATTTCCTTGCACTTGAAGCATTGAAGTGTTGGTGGTGCGTTCTCTATAGTGTTTGCTTTATTCACATCATTAGAATCCCTTTTTCCATTACTTTGACACTCAGCTGCTCGATGACCTTCTTTTCCACACTTAAAAAATTTTATAGTCCCTTTAAGACAATCTCCACCACGCTTCTTTCCACACTTTGTGCATAAGGAAACATTCATCTTCTTTTCACCATTATTCTGAGATTTTTCCTTGAACTCCATCTTTCGTTTCTTGTCAAAACCATGAGATGGATATGTAACAACAACTTCCATTTCTACCTTGATAGCACAACGCACAATTTCTTCAAAGATACGAAAGTCTCTTATAGCTAATGCCCTTCAAATACTTGGTTTTAATCCACTGAAAAATAGATCAACTTTACTTTCAGGTTGGATGGTAATGCCAGATGCATACCTTGCAAGTCTTGTAAAATTTGCTTCATATATACCAACAGATTCATCATCCTTCTGCTTCAGCTCAGGAAACTCCTTTTCCAACTTTGTTCGAAGAATACGAGGGAAGTACTTACTGAAAAACATGTTCTTGAACTCGTCCCATTCCATGGACTCAATTTCATCTCTTTGCCTCGTATTCTTGATAAGATTCCACCATTGATCAGCTTCACCTTCCAAACGATATACTGCTAAGATGACTTTATCATGCTCAGAACATTGAAGAACTGAAAATATCTTTTCAGTGGTACTGATCCATTGTTCAGCAACAAGTGGATCAGAAGACCCCCTGAAAGAAGGTGGACGTTGCCTCATTAAGGACTCAATAGAATATTGTTCCCCTCTCTGCTCATTTGGAAGTCCAGAATGATTCATAGCTTGTGTAAGTATAGCCATAAAATTTTGCACTCCATCTCCCATAACATTTGTTTTTTCAGGAGGGAAATCATTTCATTGTCCATTGCATTGATCAACACGGTTCCTTCGGGTTCCAGCCATCGTCTAAAACCCAAAAAGAATAGTGTGAGAGGAAAAAATCATGCTAGGGAAAACAATATAATAAAGGGGGATTACCTTCAATATCTAACATCTTAGGTTTAATTCTATGATCGTTAGCGTAATTCTAGTACTATAACCTATACGTATACTTAACCTTAGGGACATCCCTAGACATACCTTAGAAATATCTCTTGGGATCTCACAAAATTTCTCACATCCTAGTTTCCAAAGGTTGACTAAACATTTCCTCTGATACCAACTGTAGAGACCCGAAGCTTGATGTACATGGATATTAAATTACTTTTGCGGAATACTTGGTATATAACAAAAACACACACACAAGTATCGTAATAGTTTAGTGTCTTTGGAAACTCAGAACGTAATCTTCTAATCGTGGTGAAAGATCTTCAATATCTCCCATAAAGATCTTCCCTTTTTTTTACCTAAAACCTTTCTTTATATCCTGGGGAAAAGAACACATAAAAGGGTGAGCTCAAATGATCAGTAAGGGTAAACAAAAGAAAAATCAGTCACATCATATTCATAAGAACATAACTTTTGGAAATCTTAACCTGCAAAAGAGAGCATAATTTCATAACATGGGATAAATCATAGTAGTGAAATGAAATCCCAATAAGCATAACATAAAACATGAAACTTTTTTACATACACACATAATAATAGAGAATCATTTCTTGTTAGTCATGACTCATTGCCAAGACTATCTTAGAGGACAAGGTCCCTTTTTGAATCGAGTCACCCTCGTTTCAGTCCTGTTTCACTGAACCGGTATAACCTACCATTCCAGCCATGTCTATCTCATGAGATATAAAATCTTTACCCAATGCATTTGAGGGAGATATATGTCCCACCCATCTCATAATGAAACCATTCTTATGTGTGCCACAAAATCATAAAGCATACATCATTGCATAACCCATGTAATAAAAATGGGAATCTTAAACATCATGACATCATAAAACAATTCATATACGATAAATGAATTCATAAAAATAATTCCATCACAACATAGTCACATCAATGTAATAATAGGGATAAAAACAGAACCCTTTATTATCTTAGATGGAAAGTAATTTTGATAAAACACTTGAACTTCATTCTTGATGAAAATATCCTTTCTACTTCAAAAACACTTTTCCTTTCTTAACATGTAATAAAATTTTAAACTAAAAGATGTTGATTAAAAATAAAATTGAAAACTTTAAAATGAAGCTTCATGGAAATAATGTTTTAAAATCCATTCATGCCGTATAAGTTAAAAAAAACATTCTTCGTACTTTTGTCAGAAAAGTCAAAAAAGTACCTCGTATGAAAAACGACAAAAGATTCCTTTCATATCTTTTACTAAAAACTCACCGAAGGGTAAAATTGGATTTAACAATTGTAGGTGGATGGAAATAATATTACATATTGAGGAAACATGGAGGTGGATGATAAAATACACCCCAGTAAATACCAAAGTATAAACAATCTCAGATAAAAATGAGATTGTCATATTTCCCTTACCTTAGGTCCGACTTGCTTTGTAAGTGTCCGAACCTCCTGTATAATGATTTAAATCATGTTATTGACTTATTCCAGAATCATATTCATTGTTATTATATCATATATGGTCCACTTATGACTTTATATTACCCGTTCTTTTGTAAATTTATGTTAAACTAGTGTTTTGGGTAAAATCGTCTCATTTGTCGTTCCTGTTTTTAACTTGTAATTATTCATATGATTACTTAGATCATGATTACTTAATTCCAGAATATAAAACATGATTTATATATATATATATATTCATAATATACATATATAATAAATCAGTAAATCGAAATAAATACACCGTTCATGGAGACGGTAGTCCGTACGTACGCATGAACGCTGTTTTCGTTTCCTTATTGAATTGAATGGAATTAAGTAGATGACATACACATAAATATAAATAATTACAGTATCATTATCCGTTCATATATTTCATTAGTACTTATTATATATACTTTATAATCATTCATGAATGGTTAATTATTGAGAATGAATCTCATCGCGTCGTGGAGACGGTAGTCCGTACCTACACACGAGCGATGATATCGTTCCCATGGTAGTGGAATTGTGTTGAAGTGTATGTATACTACTTCAGTATCAATATCACTTTATAATAATCATATATAGTTTCTCATTACACCTTTATACCCGTCCAATTAAGGTGGTGGCGGAAAATAGATTACACCACGGCGTGGAGACGGTATTCCGTACGTACGCACGCGCGGTGATATCCTTTTTCCGTAGGATGGATAGAAGGTTAATTAGAGCTGTTTCATATTTATAATAACATATCAGTATATAAAAAATACTTATGTTATTAATTTATCATGAAACAACTAAAGAAGAAGAAGTTGAAGAAGAAAGAAATTGAAAAAGATCGGTAATGGATATTATCTCTTTTTGACGCGCCTTTTCTTAGCCTCCACTTAAAGAACTAAGGATGGTCTCTGAAGAAGACCAGGACCTCTAGGATGATACTAGGGAAGTGGAGAAGGGATTTTGGCAGGGGTTGGCCGAGCTTGAAGGCTCAAAGTTGTGTGAGTAAGAGAGGGAGGAGGTGCCCTTTTATAAGGGAGGAGAGGGGCACCTTTGGAATATCTCAAAATATTATTTTATAATAAAGTAAAAATCGGTTTATAATGGTTCCAAAGGGTCTTATTTCGAAGATAAAGTGGGGATGGGTCGAAATCCTATCAACCAATAGGATTTAGACAAGTTTACGTTATTATTTTAACCTTATCAATTAGATTTAACTTTAAGTTAAATAATTTAACTTTTACTGTGTCTTTTTGTTTTCTTACACTATATGGTTAATACACTTACTATAACATGCAAAAAGAACCCAAAATTGTATATTATTAATACATATATCCTTATCTAAGTCATTTGTCCGAACCTTAGATTTTTAGGAATAAAATAACAATTAATAATATAATATTTTATTTAAAAACTATTTTGTGTCAAGTTTGACACTATTTGATATATGATTTTTGTGAAAGTCATAACAGAATTATATGTTCAAACCAAGTTGATTCAATCAACACTAATATATCATAGTAACCTAGAAAATTAGTTTAATTCATAAAAAGTCTTAAATTACATTTATTTTGGTATTTATAATATAATTTATATCAATATTTCATTAATAAGATAATTACTGCATCATCTTTGTGTCATAAATAAATTAAATTATTTGATGTCTAAAAATTACAAATAAAATACCATAATGTAGGAAATCATTTAGCTTTATAATTAATATTTAAAATCGAATTTATCCTATGTACAACCCTATATTAAAAATGTTTTAGTAAATATACTTTGATTTTAACTCTTTTAACTCTTCTTTGAATTAAATAATAATAAATGTCCTAATCTAGTCCAAGTGGGCATAAATGATAATATTTTACACTTAAGGTTGTTTTTGGTCGAGATAAAATTGTCCAATAGAATTTTGACATGTGTTAGGGTAATATTAATATCATTCTTACCCTTAATTACCCTATTTACTTTTAACCGTGGTAAATAAAAGTAAAAAGTTACTATTCACCAAAAATTATTTTCATCTCATTGAACCACATTTTACTTATTGACATCAACCGTGTCTCTCGAATTTTTGAAATTCCATTCACAGAAGTGGTAAAATTACGTTTTATGAAAAATTCAGTTTTTTTTTAACTACCACTTAGTAGTTTCACTATTCATCAAAAATTGATGTTTTTCAGAACAATGCCAATATTTCATCCTAAGCTATATTTCGTATTCTGAATTCAAAAATGAAGTCTATTTTACCAAATTCATAACATAGAAGTTGTATTAATTAATTTAATAATTAAATCCCGCTGTTAAAACAAATAGCGTGTTTTTAAGAAACAATATCTATCAAAAGATTGACACTTGATTATGTCTGGTTTAAATGTGAAATTACATTCAATGACCAACATTGTATTAAATTGTAAAAATATATTATAAATATACTTTAAAACCACTAAAATTAATAATTTATCACTATTAATTATTTCGATTAAAAAAGTTGTTTTTAAGTATAATTTAGTAATTTTCACAATTCATCAGAATGTGAAAGTTATCCGAAAAGTACCAAAATTTCACCTTAGGCTAAATTCGATACTCCGAATCCAAAAATGAAGTCCATTTTGAAAGCTAAAATTTCTAAAATTTAAAAAGTGGTTATTACTATTCATAACGGCTAGTTTTAATAATATTTTAATAGCATATCGTTGTTTCGTGAAACTCAGTATTTGGTACTACACACGCTATCGAGGAAGGTTGCGATTGCGTGTAATGCAAGGAAAGTCAAAGATGCGTGTTGTGCAAGCTCCTTTTGGTGTAGAGTACAACACAATACATTAATAAAATTAAAAAGAATATTTTTCATAAAATCTCGGGCTGTTACAATAAGAACATGGAGCATAAAAGTAATGACATAAAAGAGATTTCTTGAAAAGAAAGAGAGAGGTCGGATCCCTTACCTTTAACGTAACTCTTAAAACTCAAAGGTTGGGACTGTGAGAGGCTTGAGGGCACATTGGGAGGACTCCTTGGGAGGTAATGAGACCATAAATTCGTTGGGGGGGAGTTGGGAGTCGAAATGGATGAGAGGATGACTTGGTATTTATAGGGAAGGTGAGGGGACAAGGCATTAATGGCCAAGGGACACCTCAAAAGTGGTTTTCTCAAAACCATGTGCTCTCCCATGGTATTTCCCATGGAGTTAGGCCACATGGGTCCCCCCATACAATAATTAATCACCTTTTGTCTTCCAACCCATAAAATATCTCATGAAAGCATCATGACACAGTGATGATGTCATTAAACATACCGAAACCCTAAAACTGTATTTTTACTATTCACTGAAAATTCAACTTTCTCAGAAAAATCCAAAAATTTCACCTTAACCAAATATCAATTCTCTGATTTCAAAAATGAACACCATTTTATAAAAATGATTTTCTAAATATTTTTAATTTATTTTTTAAATAAATACACTATTCACGGAAAATTCATTTTTTTCAGAAAAATCCCCAAAAATTACCTCAACATAATATCGATGCTCTGAGTTCAAAAATGGAATCCATTTTATAAAAATAATTTTCTAAATATTTTTAATATAATTTGTAATTAAAAAACACTATTCACCCAAAAAAACTAATACTTGAATAATAATTAATGAAACCGTTATTTAACCATTTTATTGAATCACATTACTTAATCAAGGTGCCTAGATTATATTAATACTTTTTTTAAGTGAGATTACTAATCCATTTGGACACATTACTAATCCTAATCATAAAATCACTATTCATAATTTACTATTCATAAAAAATCAAGTTGATCTTATGAGACTCTAAATTTCATACTGGACATAATTGTAGAAGACCATTTTTTGAATATCATTACACATTTTTAATTATTTAAGGTTTACGTAAATATTTTCAAAATATCTTTTTTCTAAAATTCATCAAAAATATGCATACTATATTTATCCGGTCATTTGAAAAGTCATAAACATCATTATAAGAAGAAATCCCAATTTTTATTTAAAACAACGGATTACACAAGGTAGTTATGGTCTCCTAACATAGCCCCTTATCACACCAGCATAGGACCTAAGTGTAAGGTGTGCTATGGTGAGAGAATCTGAGGGAGGCTCGGCCAGCATCGCAAAAGTAGTAATTTCTATCAGTTTGAACTTCTCGTGAAGGAGATTCCGTTCTAGCTTCACACGATGAAGTTCGGCTTGGGTTTGGTCCAGAGCAAAGCCCAGTGGTGCTACCTCCTTCCCAAGTTCTGTTAGATGGGCTTCGATCGGTCCAAGACTACTGGGTGAGGCCATCGATTCTTCTTTCTATAATAATTAACCAAGATTACTTGTATTTAGAGACAATAATCAAAACGTTCAGTTTCCAGCGGTCATATTGACCAATGGTCATATACCAATCAAAACCCAACGGTGTCATTTTAATTATACTCATTTTATCAAATGAAACAATTTTTTTAGTATAAAAATAAAATAAAATAACACATAAAATTAGGAAACAAGATTTATTCAAAATTTCCCGTCATTATAGGTCCGGCCCTGGGTGGCCCGTCCGTGGCGGCCCAAACCGTGGCAGCCCAGCCTAAGGGTGGCCAGAACGAGGCGGCTCGACACATGGCGGCCCAGCCGACCACGCAAGGGAGGGGGTTGTCGCGCCCCTCCCAGTTCATCGAACAGAACCAGTACGCTGCACTGGTTCAGGAGCCGCGGGACCCGGCTGGTCCCACTCGTCCGGCTCCACGATGGCCGGCCCGGCCGACAGCCTTCACAGCGCGACGGTGTCGCGGTCCTCATGTTCTCCGTGCGGCGCGACGGCATCACCCCCCCCCCCCACCGCTGCGGCCCGACCTAGTCGTGGCCTTCAGCTCCACCACGTCGTGCGACGGCGCCGCGCTTCTCCATTCGTCACGGCCCTCCCAGCCGTGGTTCCGCATCTCCAGCACAACACAGTTTGGCAGCGTCGTTCCTCTTTCATCTGTCGCAGCCCTCCTAGTCGCGGTTCTTCTCCGGCAAGTTGCGTCGACACCGCGCCCTTCCGGCTCTGCCTCTATCATCAACCAATCAAGAACCAATCGGATGGATGTCGGGCCATGTTTGTTCAGCCAGCGCCCTCCGCATTAGGTGATAACAAATAGCCAACGTTGAAACACATACAACATGAGGAATTAGGATTTAATTTAATCAAGAAAAACCCCTACCTTGTAATCGGTGTTCGCTCGGCGGAGTCTCGGAAAAGTGACGGTGTTCCGTTGACGTCCGGAAAGAAGAAGCCGAGGATGGCATCGGTGTTCTTCGTGGGTGTCACTTCCCTTTCCTTTCCTCGATTGAAGAAGGAAGAAGACGGCGTCGTCGTTATTCAGTGTAGATGGACGTTCTTCTCATTCCTCGTTGAGAGGATGAAGTCCTCTCATTTCTCCCAAATCTTCCCTCACAAAGTTCTCCCAACAAAGGATTATGACAACCACCAATAATAAAATATAATACCTTATTATAATGGTGGAATAGAGAATACAAAAAGATTCAAAAAGTTGAGAATAATTAAAGAAGACAACCCACTTAATTAATGACGGTGGATGCTCAAACATTAATGGGTAAAAGGTGAAGAGTTTCGCAAAATTTAATTGGGGGTTCAAGGGGGTTCAGGGGGAGTTAGAGAGGGAGGGTGGGCCCCACCTAATAATCCTCCCAAGGGAGGTTATGTGTGGGTGGGCCCAACCACTATAACATCATCCCAAAGGAGGTTAGGGTGTGGTGGCCCCTACCTCCAACCACCCCTTGAAGGTTTCAACCACCAACATAAAATAAAGATAAATCTTTAACATTATTCAATTTAATTTAAAACCCCCAAAAACTAACTTCTACTCATGATAAAATGCAAATTCAATGAAGGTATCATTATGAAATTACCGACGCAGCGAGTTTAGCGGTGCCCTCAGATTTCAATTCCGAGCACCGGTTCAAAAGATATAAAATGTCGCTCGCACATTTACTGAACGTACCCGAAAAAATGTTCGGAAAATTAATAATAGCCATTCTCGACCTACTGCGGTCAAGGTTAGGTTCTTCCTAGGTGAAACATGCCCCAACGAACCCAACAGTACCCTCTGATTTCCAATCTGAGTTACCATTTAATTGTTATGAATTTTACAATAAAGTAATTGTCACTTAATTATTTTATTTGCGGCCAAAAACTAACTTTTTCTGGTGGCCCTCACCGACCCAAGTTAGTATCTGCTTAAAGAAAGCCTACCTTTATGACTTCATCGGTGGTCTCAGATTTTTAATCTGAGTTATTGTTTGAGAGTTATAAGCATTTGAAAAATAAAATAACTTTCTTATTATTTTATTTACAGTTATTCCATTTTCGGGTTTTCTAATAGGAGGCCCACACCGATTAACTTAAGTCACGCCTATGGTAAACCCACCATTCTGAACGCAACGAAGGACTCAGATTTCTGATCCAAGTAACCGTATAAGAGTTATTCCACTTTTTTAGGAAAACTGCATACGCGTGTTAATTTAAGCTTACCAAAACTTTGACAGATCATTCCGGGCACTCCAGGGCTCGGAATCACGTGCTGTCAGAAACCGAAGACTCGTAAAATTACCAAGAATTTATGAAAAAAAAATTCCACGAAATTTCCAGGTCCTTACATGAACAATCCCAAGTGAGGAGGGTTTTTGGGGATTGGGATTAAAAATTGAAAGGGGATAGAATGTAAAAAATTCAATTTTTTATTACCTGGAAAGGTCGCATGGTTTTCCTGCATAGTTTTCCAAACTATGAGGCAATCTTGTACACATTAATTTCTAATAGGAGAAATCCACATGATTTCTAAACCATGTGCCAACATTGTTATTCACCTCTATCCAAAAATGAAACTTGTATGAATGGTTATCTGGGAAATGGCCCACAATTTTTCAAATTGTGTGCCACCTGCTGTTAATCGAAAATATCCATTTTTCTCCAAAAAAACTATGGAACCCTATGGGAAATTTTTTTTGAGAAAAATAAATAGAAAAAATACCTCTAAATAAAATCACTGGTGTGAAATTTTTTCCCATCATGAAAAAAAATCCCCCCTTAAAGTAAACTCAAAGATTGATAAGAGAATAGAAAGGGGTACCCTTGCTCAAACCACCACTTCTGCTCCCAAGTCTTATTCTCAACATTACCATGATACCAAAGGACCTAGAATAGTGGGATAGAATTTCTAGAAACAACTTTCTCTTGATAATATATAATCTACATTGGCCATTCAAACAAAGATAAATCGGTCTCTATTTCCAACTCTTCCTAATTCATCACATGAGATGGACGTGGGTTATACTTTTTCCACTAAGAAACATAAAATACATCATAAATTGATATCATATATGAATTAAAATTTAATATACATGCCACCATATAGAACCACTCAAGGATCTCTAAAGTTCCAACATACCTTGGTGTTAGATTCCCTTGTTTTCCCAAACGATGATGACCCAGACAAGGTGCAACTTTCAGAAACACCTGGTCACCCACAAAAAACTCTAGATCTAAACATCTATAATTGGAATAGGATTTATGGTGACTATGAGGTGTAAGAAACCACTACCTAATCATCTTGACTTTCTTAGATGTTTCTTGTACTAAGTTCGGCCCCAATAATGAGATCTTACCTACCTCAGCCCATCACAAGGGGGACCAACACAAACAACCATAGAGTGCATCAAATGGAGCCATTTTAATCGAGGATTGGTAACTGTAGTCATATTTAAACTTGATCAATAAAAAATGTCTATCCCATGAACAATCAAATTCCAAGACACATTCTGGAATCACATCCTCAAAAATATGATTTGATCACTCCATATGACCATCCATTTGAGGATGGAATGTTGTGATCAATATGACATATGACCCCATCACCCTTTGAAGGACATCATAAAATTGAGAGGTAAAATGGGGTTACTTGTATGAGATGATTACTAATGGCACACCCTGAATCCTCATAACTTCCTGAATATATATCCATCCCAATTCATCCACCTTTGTTGAATCTATGATCGGAATGAAATGGGATGATTCACCCAAATGGTCAATCACTACCTAAATGGAAATACTTCTTCGAGGTATATGATTACAGCCAATAATAAATTCCATGAATTTATCATCCCACGTCCAAGTAGGAATAGGTAGTGTATGGAACATACTGGAGGGTAATTTGGGCTCTTTTTTAACCTAGTAACACGCATAATACTGCAATACAAAGTCATCTATATCATGCCTCGTACATGGACACCATAACTACTGAAACACATCATAATACATCTTATTAGGACTATGATTAATGTACCACTAAGACTAATGGTTATCCTGCATCACTAACTTTCTCAACAACAACAACACCACGAAGAAGCCCTTGAAGAAAAAACCTCCATCGGGAGATAATGACCAATCATAAGGTGTGCCCCTACAATGAATAAATTTCAAATTCTACTAGACCAACTCATCAAGAGGCTCTTCCCACTGAAAAAACTCCAAGATATAAGGTGTATATTGTACACTAGTGAAAAATTCACCTCTATTTTTCTCTTTAGTCTCTAAGTGCATTTGAGGGAAGATCCCCATCAGGGTCCACTCATCACTGGACATTCTCAAAGCATACACTAACACTTTTCTTCTCAAATCATCGACAAAAAAATTCCATTTACCATAGATGTGGACTATATCAAAATAAAACCCCTAAAGGTACTCATCCCAATGACGTTTCCTTAGATTCATATCCTTTTGGGATAAAATGTAGGACAAGATTTTTATATAATAATAAACCTAAAAACATCTCCCTAAAAATATAATGGTGTAATTTCTTCAAGGCATGCATCACTACTACTCACTCCAGGTCATGAGCCAGATAGATCTTCACATGTGGTCAGAGCTGAAGAGATCCATAGTCCACCATATGGTCATTATGCATAAGCACACACACAAGACCAATACACAAGGAATCATAATAAACCACATATCCCCTCCCAGATTCTTTAAAGACCAATATAGGTGTGGTAGTCAATTGACGCTTAAGATCCTCATAGGATGCTTGGCATTATATGCTCCATTTGGATGCACCCATAATATCAAAATTCTAATCTTTTCATGGTCCAGTGAAACCCCCCGTTCAGAGATCACAAGACCGATAAAATTCACTTACATGATACATAAGGTGAACATATAGAACTTCAAATAAAGATGATGATCCCAAAGAGTTCCTAAAATAGTCCTTAAATGATGCTCATGCTCCTCATCAATTATGGAATAAACTAGGATGTCGTTTATGAATACCATGATGAAGGAATTGAGGTACTGGTGGAACAATCTATTCATAAGCACCATTAAGACCATTGGATCATTTTTCAACCTGAAGGATTGACCAAATACTCAAAATGACCATATCTACTTTGTAACACTGTTTTTGGAACATCTCCCTCTCTCACACTAATTTGGTGATAACCAAAATTCAATTCATTATCAGAAAACCACATTTCCCCCTTTAACTGATCAAAATACTCATAAATAGGAGGTAAGGGATACTTGTTCTTAATTTTCACCTTATTTAGCTTCCAGTCATCAATACACAATTGGAGAGATCCATCATCCTTTTTTCAAATAGAATGGGAGCAACACATGGTGATATTCTCAGGCGAATGAATCCTTTAGATTCCTATTCATTTAGTGGTATCATTAATTCCCTAAGCTCAAAGGGCGGAATAAGATGTGAGGGAAGAGATATAATTTGTATCCCCACTGCCTAATCGATAGAGAACTCCACATCGCACTCTAGATGAAAACCCAAAATATCCTCTGGAAAAACCTCTAATAATTCATCCACCACAGGAGGAAATCCACCCTTAGATACATCACCATCATACTCCAACATGAGATATGATAAATGAAAGAAATTTTTTTTCCAAACTCCTGAGGTTGAGGTCCATCACGTCCTGACCGAGGATCCCATTCACCCTGAAAAACATGGTTTCTTCCATTAGGTTCCATAAAACTCCCTCACCACATATTGTAATCCATATGTTATTGAAAACATTCCATCCAATATATACTGAGGATTCCATCAAAGAGGCCCATCTCTAAAACAAGAAAATATCATTCCATCTCGACCCCTAACATGGTGAACACACATGATAGACACTTGAGACACTTCTCTCACTTCTTACCAAGTTGTGTTTCCAACTCCATTGCATATGACATGAGATTGGTTGGAAAAGCTGACATATTCACAATATGGGTAGAGAAAAATGGAAAAAGAATTAGTATATAGCTATAAATGATGCAATGGAAATTGTACCAAAAACTATCATAGGCCCTACATCCGGTTTTTCTGGTTCTTGGTCCACATCGTGGAGATTCCTTATCTCTACCTGAGTCTGGGAATGACCGAAGGCCTGTGGATTATCCCTAAACAGACTTTTACTAAAAGAGGATCTAGTCCTACCACCACAACTACCAAACTTAGATCCCACCATCATGTATGGATATGAATTAGCTGACATCCATATGGAAGCCATAGATTCTACACCACTCTATTAGGAATGATTGGCCTTGCAAAACTGCTCCAAGTTCCCCATATTTCCACACCAGTTGAAAGATTTGGGTGGGACTGGGCATGTTGACCCCATGTTCCTCGACTTCCCACCCTGATGGCACACAATTGATCTAGCATATGAAACCACTAATGATGTTGGGAAGGATGGCATGAGCTACCACCTCCCTTATTTTCCTGATAACATAACTCCCTGTTCTTATCAGATGAGTTACCACTACCCACAGTGGAAACAACCCCATAGGAGTCATAGTTTCCGTTGTTACCAATTTCCACTATGAAAGTGTGGTCAACCACCTCAGCATAATATTTCAACTTAAACAAAAAAATTCATAGAATTGATCTATGGACACAACCCCCTTTCTAACCACTAGGACTTCATCTACTCATTGGAAGGTGTGTATCATACTATCACTACAAAGAGATGGGAATAATCCATCACTTTCCTATCTCCCTAGGTAAGATCCATAAACTCTCAAGACATGGAATAAACTAAAACCTCGAGATAGTATTGCTCATTGTGAATGATCTTGAGATCCTTCCAACTCACCTACTCATTCTTCCTAGTTTGGACCACTGATTCCCACCACCTATGACTAGGATCTTCTCAATCCACTCCTCTTGTTCCTAAGGTTTTCTGCTACCTCAGAAAGAAGGATATTTGTTCTTAATGAACTCATTATCCTTGTGCTTCCTAGGACCCGGTTATCCTTCTCTAAATACATTAGAATCATAGCATGCTCCTTTTCCAAAATCACGGCTATCCTGGACTACTAATTCCACTAATCTCTGATCAATTTTTGAGTGAAAACTCTCTATGGACTCTTCTTATGGTTTCATAGGAATTCTATGGGGAGGAATTTTGATTCAATAATAAATAACTATAAGAAAAACTATCAATAAGACCATTGTGAAAATATTTCAATAATAAAAAAACTAAAAAAATTATAAATCCAAAAATAATCAAATCCACATCAATAACATGAAAACCAAACAAAAATTTACCACCCCCACCCAGTGTACTTATTCTATCCACATCCTATACATCTCACATGGAGGATAAGTCAAAAAAAATCCCAATATCCCATGGTGACTAGAGTCTTTCATGAGGTGTTCTGGTCAAGAACCATACCCACTATCATAAATTCAAGCCCCTATAGTCCTATCTTCATTCTATCTAAACTATTTCCTAAGTAACTCGACATGGAGAGATATTGAACTCCTTTGATACCATTTTTTTCATGACACAAGCTATTGTTCTATCCAACTCGACACCTAACCCAACCAGTGGCATAGACCAAATAGAATTCTTTATCCCAACAGGCTGGTAACAAGTTCCTGGGTATCAACCATACATCAAGGAAACCATTTCACCCATTTTAATACACATAAAAAACTAACCAAAACAAAGAATAAATAACAAAATAACAATAACAAAAAAAATAATATAATAATTTTCAAATTCAGTTTTTATTACTTTAAAATAAATGCAAAAATAACTGAAATGGATATGGACTAATTAAACTATCCCAAAAACCATTGTGCTATAATAGGAGAAACATCCTCAATCCACCACCTATTGGAGAATACCACTAGAAACCTAAACCACTATCACGATGCATCTTTATTTACCTAATTAAAATATAACCATGTTTTCATACACACAAAGGTGTATACAGGGTGTGATCCAATGCCCAGTAGGATACCGCCTAACAAAATAGATTCCTTTAAAAGCATTATAAGAAAAATCCACAAGCAAGTTCTATAAAATTTCTAGAAACATTTTTATAAAAACATTTCTTAAATAAAACATGTCTTTCCATGGAAGTAACCAACCAGGTGCACCATATGCCAAAATTAATAATGATATCAGAATAGATAACTAAGTTGCAAAAAATCCCTATAGGCACTAGCTAAAATGGGACACTAGGTTCATCATATCTCAGTGAAACATGGAAAACAAATCTCCATAATCATCTTCCTCATGAACGAACCAATAAAAGAAAAATTTATACAAAATTATATTGGTCTCAACTCCATATAATTTAGTTGGTGTTTTATTGTAAATACCACTAGAAAGATCTATACATTAGCCCCACTGGTCAAACTAGCATACGAGATCTAGTCTACACACCCAGTCACTTAGGATTCCTTTTGTGATCAATTTCCCTTCACACATCACATAGATCACTATATTTACTTGAACACATTCCAATAAATATAAACGCAATTGATAAAACACATTTTTCATAACCAAACCTACTTTCAAACCCAAACACACACCAAACCCATTTAAAAATACGTTTCTCACTACTTATACATTATATCGAACACCTTTATGGAGAAAAACAATAAATCACACCTAAAACACACATTGTTCATAACCCATTTCCTTTGAAAATCAACTTTTCAACACAAAACCACCTTGAATACTTTTCAAAACACATTTCAAACCTCATAAACAATTTATAAAACATAACCAAGAAGTAAATAAAGCATATCAAATTTACCAAATAATTTTTAATCATGGAACCAACTACCTCAAGTAAAGAAACTTTCAAAAATGGTTAAAAAATATAACCACGCCTCAAGAGAACCCTATAAAGGAAATATTAAAAAATAAACATAAATATAGTCTTCTAAAGAAATATATCCAACCCTAAAAATTTAACCCCACCTACTCAAAAAATGAAACCCCAAAAAGAAGAAGATAAAACCTAGAAAAGAGGGAGAAATCAAGAATAGTGGAAATTATATGAAGAATCTTTAAGAAATACAACCAAAGTATCCCCAAAAAATGGAGGTCCAAGGGAGAAAATGGGAGAGGGAGAGGATACTATGGTGAAGAATCAAAAGTGATGAGTATTTTAGGGGATTAGGGTTAGAAATTGAAAGGGGAAATAAAGTAAAAAAATCCAATTTTTAATAACCATGAGAGGTCGCCCGGTTTGCTCGCATGGTTTTTCAAACCGTGTGGAAACCGTATACCCCTCACTAACCAATAAGAGTTCGCCACATGGTTATCCTATATAGTTTCCAAACATTAGGCAAACCATGTGATTTTTATCTATCCAAAAATGACACTTGGCTCCATGGTTACAAGGGCAAGGGTGCATGGTTTTCCAAACCATACACCAGCCATGAGCCACATGTTGTTAACCCAAAATTTAAAGTTTTCTCCTAAAACACAACGGAAATCCAAGGGAAAAAATTCATGGCCAAAACTAAATATAAAAAATACCTCAAAAAGAAATCATGGTTGTGAAAACATTAAACCCATCGTAATAACCATCCAGGAAATATTGTGGTGGAAAATAAATTATATCTCTATGTGGAGATGGTACACTACTAAAAAGTTTTAACAATACCAATGGTTTGAAACCATTGGGATAGCCCCTAAAACTGTTGGGAAAGGGTTTCCCAATGGTTTTGGGAATAGTTTCTTTGTTGGACATTCCAATATCCCTATACCAATGGTTTCATAGAAACTGTTGGTATAGGGCTATCTGAATTTACTATGTTCCAATGGTTTCTATAAAACTGTTGGGATATATGTATAACAAAGGTTTAAGAACTATTAGAATACATATTTCCTAGCGAGATTCTCTATTCCAACATTTTTAATGAAACCGTTGGAATATTTGTATACCGGATTTTCAATAACCGTTGGTATACATACTTCCCAGTGAAACTGCTTCATTCCAATAGTTTTATTAAAACTGTTGGGATATATCTCTCCCCAATTGTATACCAATTGTTCTAAGAACTGTTGGTATATCCTCTTTTCCCCCAAAAAAATAGGGATAAGAGAGAACCTACCATTCAGAACCTGTAAAAAAACTTACACATCCACTACAACACTCCTCACTCCATTACATCACTCCCCACTCCACTACAGCACCCCCCACTCCACTACCCCACTACCCCACTCCCCACTCCCCTCTCCCCACTCCACTACAGCAACCCCACTTCTCTACAGCATCCCCAACTCCAGTGTAACATTCCACCACTCCAATGCATCATCCATCCCAATACTCAAATATAGCATCCCACCCATCATAAAAAATTCACAATAATGAAACATTCCATAGAAAAAACTCCACACCATCCCACAATGTTATGGGATTTGTAATTATGGTTTAATAATTGACTGTTTTCATTGAAGATCCTAGTTGAAACCCCCCACCCCACATTCATTTCTCTCATTTTAGAGATCTAGGTCCCTCTGGTCAATATCCCCCTTCCCCAACATCCCCCTACTGTGTGTTATCATATGTACATAATGCTCAAGATTACTAAGATAGCCTTCTTGATGATACCTCACAAATGAAATATCCTCATATAGGAGTTTCCCAATCCATTATGCATGCAGGTGTGTGTACCAAGGCCGCCCCAATGTGGGATGTTCCTGGCCTGTCTCCACAAGCTTTTTATAGGGTGTCAAAGGGGGATAAATTTCAAGCACAGGTTCTATAAACTCCTAAAACATTCTTTTCGGCTTAGCATAATTGAGTGTGTTTTATATCTTAATCCCAACACACTCAAGATTCGTATTATTTTTAGATGAAAGGGGCTCTTATAACACCCAAAACATTTTATAGTATAATTATCTTAAATACACTGTATTCATTAGATAGCCTATATTTCATGAAGGACTGATCCTCTATGGAACAAAACTTGGTTATTTATTGGAGATAGTCTTAACATGGCCATCAAACATAAATTTTCCAGTTCTATGATTTAAATTTCGAAAATATGACATACATAGTTATGTTTAGGGTGATATTTAGAGTCTGATGTAATTAACATAATTTTCAATGAATAGTAACCTACCCTTATGAATAGTAACCAAACTTTATCAATAGTAACTTACCCTTGTGAATAGTAATATGACCCTTATGAATGGTATCCATACCAATGGAAGTATAAATAAATTTCCTCACCTTAAAAATATAGATGACTATTTTAAGTGTTTATATTTTTTGATAAAATAATGATTTTAATTAAAAATTATATTTCTCATATTTATAAAATTATTTTTAAAAAAATGGAGTTCATTTTTGGATTCTACATGTCGAAAAATGGGAAGGGTTAATTTTTGGGATTGTTCTAAAATACATGATTTTTATGAATAGTAAAATACATTAATTTACCATATAAATATATTATAAATGAAATGACCTATTCCTAGAATCATTATTGATGTAAGCACAAAAATCTAGAACTCACATTCTTTTATGAATATTCTAGGTAATGTAATACTCACTAATTCTTGTCTTGAGATGAAATAATAATTTAATTATTATAATATTAAGAAAACTCTCCTCCCCTCCATTATATAAATCCCCCCACCCCTCTTCCTCCCACACCACTCAAGCATCAATCCAAGCCTAAATTCTGCTCAAATACCTACCTAATCACCTCCCCCACGTCTAAGACCTTATGGTCTCACAAAAATTTTAAAAACAAAGGCCTTAAATTGTTTCTCAAGGAGGAGTACTCAAGAGGTGAACCTCTCTTCCCTTTTCATTCAAATTCTTTTACAAGTTCTATTCTTTTGTTGATCTCTCCTCACCTCCCCAAATCCAAATGAAATGATAATTGTATAAACATACATGGACTGAAATATTATTATTCCAATGGAATATTTCATCATCATCTCTCTTTTCCCTCACCTATTACACTAAAAATGAAAATATCTTCCGAGATGTGTTAATTTATCACATTCAAGGATAAACGGTTTTAAATTTCTATTACTATCATCAAGAATGGTCATGAAACCTTTTTTAATGGTTTAAACATATCTTTATATATTTATTTTACCTTATTCAGTGTTCTTTAATCCTTACACACTCATAATATAAAATAATAATACAAAACAAGTTCATTATTTACAAAACTGCCAAGTTAATCCAATCATTTATCAATAACTTTTAACTAATGATAAATCCTCAAGGTATATACCCAAAAAATATTATATGATCATTTATAATGTCACTATTAATATATAATTACAATTATTTATGTTTAACCAAATTTAAAATGAACATCCATTCATGAATACAAGTAAACCGATCTGGAAAGCCAAGGAAGAAAATACAACCAAAACATAAAATTGAATCTCTTAAACCCATCAAAAGGGCATGAATGAACCTAATAATGTTATACTATATAAATTAAATATTTATGAGGTTATGGAATTATTAATTAAATACGATAAATTTTATTATTCACGTATTTAAGATCATTCAAGAACACCTTCGGGCGTAAGGTAAGGGATATCTTAAGTCAATTTCCATTCATGAGTTAAACATCTTGGTCATTGGTTATGTTTTTCCATGTATATGTATGAATTTTCTCATAATGTTTTATACTATATATAAAAATTTAATGTGTGTGTCTATATATTTTACACAAAATTATTTAATTGATTCATCCTCACTCTAATGATATGACCATTGTAAGGGATTCGCTCTCTCATTTTTATTCAAGAATCTCCCCCTATGTTGTGTCCTTTTATTTTTAATTCCTAATGATGGGGTATGTTTTTTCACCTCCCCCATACTTCCATTTTGAAATATAAATTATGGGATACCCCTTTACCTCTCATTAATCCATCTCAAGAACACCTGTTACGATTCCGGAGTGTTTGTAAGGGGTTTCTCATCTCACTTTCAATTAGGTGAGATTTATATTGTTCACTGATGATTTATTTTATGTTGTGTATTTGTAATCCCTATTGATGTATAATATCATGATTATATTTATATTCATGGTATCTAATTATTTAATTTATATTTAAAAACTTTTGGTCATACGATTTGATTGACTACAATGGGGTAAGGAATATTATCTCATTTTCGATTTCGTTGTGACATACTTTGTATTGTCAACCTAATAATTATTATGTAGTGTACCTAATAAAATTTGAGATCACTTTTCATTTTAAATTACATTTCATTTAGATATACATATTCAGGTTTCATGGATATGATTATTTTTTTAAGTCGTATACCCTTTCACATACGGTATTCATTTTGAATGTTGTTTTAAATATGGAAATATTGATAAACAAGTATTATATACTCTATATGGATATTGATAAGGAATATTGTAATTGTTTTAAATATATGTAGAAATAATGTTTTGGACATGAAGTGATGGTTAGGGCCCACTATATCCCCTTGATGCATCGACAGGTCTAATGAGACTACTAGTTGGTGACAAACCCTGCAGGTTTGTTTCAAAAAAATCAGACGACTTCTACCCATAGACCTAAACCATTCCAATGGTATAGTGGTATCATGTGCCAGATACATGGAATCCAATTAATAATCATTCTCTTTATTTGTTTTTAGTTATTACTATTTGTGAGGTTTTCACTATGACAAAATATATTGATGCAGTTTCATTCTCAGATTTTTAATGGCGTGTGTTTTAATTTATTCACCATGCCTTATTGACTATGTTAGTTTTTGTATGATAGAGTTATTTTTTATTCATGATTACACTATTTGTAACCCTTTCTGAGCATTTGATCTCCCCCCTTTCATTTTTTTACCATAAATAGGTTATGAATATGAGATCATTTATTGCGTTTCTATGGATGTAGTTTTTTAGTTTTTGTTATGTATTGTATTATTTTAAATTTATAATTGTAATATGAGTTTCATATATGTATCTAGATTCTTCATGACTACTAAACTGATCGTTCCTTAGGGATTTCATTCAGATGAATCAATTCAATATAATATGTAATGCACTAGCTCCAAGCTTTTGGGGTGGGGGTGTTACAGTTGGAATCATAGGAAGTTTAGTAGAAAACTTGGAAACTAGATTTATAAAAATTATATTATATAAAAACCACTAAGATAGTCTTTGAGGATAAAAATACAAGATAATATTTGTATTTTGGTATGGAATAGATTATGTTTATCTTTCTAGAAAATACATCTCTGTCTGGATACAAACAAGTAGAGGTGGCTCTGGCACAGATGTACCTAAGAGTGAAAGCTCTGACAAGGGGTTTCGGGCTTGACCCAAGGTATCCTAGTATACCCTAAAAGCTATGAAGACCATGAGAATCACCTCAATACTATTCTAAAAACTCTTAGAATGAATTAATTATATGGGATGTTTAGAAATTGTAATTTATGGCCTCAATAAGTTTCTTTTCTTGGCCATATTGTCTTTAATGATGGAATCTTTGTTGATCTTGTGAAGACAAAGGAATTCCGATAATGGCCCATGCCAAAAAACATAACCGAGGTACGCAGTTTTATTAGCTTTGCAGGTTACAATTGATGTTTTTTCAGAATATCACATGACTGGCTAACCCGCTAACCAAGATCACACGTAAAGAGGTTATGTTTGTATGGACAAAAGAATGTAAAAAATTCATTGAGAAATTGAAAAGAAGATTTGTCGATGATTCAATTTTGAATCTTCCATCTAGAAATGATGGATTTGTGATATACAATGTTGCATCAAAGAATGGACTGGCTTTCATCCTTAGGAAAAATGATAACGTTAATGCTTATGCATAAAGGAAGTAGAAGACTGATGAGAAAAATTATCCAACTCCTGATATTGAGTTATAAACCGTAATGTTTTCTCTAGAAATATGGAGAAATTACCTCTACGGTGAAAGATGTGAGATATAAATGGATCACAAGAGTTTGAAATACATTTTTACACAAAAATAACTCAACATGAGGAAAATTATATGACTCAAGTTAGTCAAATATTATGATTTTTCAATACACTACCACCCTGGAAAATCAAATAAGGTGGAAGATGCATTAAGTAGAAAAGATCATGGACTTATGACCCAAATGAGGATTGAGAGAGATCCTATATTCATGGATCTACTAAAGATGGATATGGGAATTGTTAAGTAAGGGGAAACATCATTCCTATTTAAAATGATTGCTAAAACATATTTACTAGAGAAGATAATAATCTCTCAACTTAATGATGAGAATCTACACAAGAAAATTCATGTTTTCAAGGATGGGATTTTGGAAAAATTCATGTATGAGTAAGGAGTTATGAAATTTGGGAAGAGGATAGGAAATCCATCAGTACCTAAGATAAAAAGGGAAATATTAGATGATGATCATAGCTCAATTTTTCTATACCCCCAGATAGCACAAAGATTCATAGAGATCTGAAGGAATATTTTTTGTCGGATAATATGAAGTAAATTTTTTTGACTATGTGTCAAGGTGTTTAGTTTGTCAACAAGTGAAGCCAAAGATACCACATACTAGAGAGGAGATGCAACCTCTACCTATTCCTATGTGGAAGTGGGATGAAATTATGATGTATTTTTTCACTGGACTATTGAGGGCACCAAGAATGAATGATGCAATATGGTTAATTTTTTATCGTCAAACAAAATCATCACATTTCCATTTTTATAGGGGACTATTAACCACTTGAGAACCTGAAAAGAGTTTATCTTAATGAATTTGTAAGACTTTGTGGTGAAACTCTATCGATTGTGTCCAATCAAGATATTAGGATTACATTAAAATTATGGAAAAGTCTCTGGAAGGCTTTGGATACTGAGCTTCATATGAGTACTGCATATCACCCCCAAACCTACAGACAGTCTGAAAGAACTGTTCAAACACTGGAATACAGGTTGGGATCTTGCTCTCTTGATTTTCAAGGTATGTGGGATCAATAATTTCCTTTGATGTAATTTTACTACAATTATATTTTCCATTCTAGTATTCAAGTGGATCCATATGAATCATTACATAGAAAGAGATGTCGAAATCCAACTTATTGGGACAAAGTTGGTGAGAGGAAACTTATAGGTCCATAACTTGTTAAAGAGACAAAGACAAAGGTAAAGAAAATTCAATCCCATATTAATATAGCCCAAAGTAGGAAAAAGAGTTATGATGACAATCAGACAAATGACTTGGAATTCCAAGTCGGAGATCATGTCTTTCTGAATGTATCTCTTTGGAAGGGTGTAATAAAGTTCGATAAGAAAAGGAAACTGAGCCCCAGGTACATCAAACCATTTGAAATTCTAAAAATAATTGGAGTTGTAGCTTAATATTTAGAAATGCCTCCAAGTCTCTCCAATGTTCATGATGTGTTCCACGTCTCATTTTTAAATAAATACATTCTAGACCCAACACATGTACTCACCTATGAGTAAATAGAACTAGAACTTGATTAGTCATACTGTGAAGAGGCTATCAAGATTCTTGACACAAGAGAGAAATTATTGAGGAAGCATACAACTCGTCTAGTGAAAATTCTTTGGAGAATCCATAAAATAGAGGAAGCAACATGGGAACCTAATGATGTTATAAAGATGAACCAACCATACCTTTTTGAAGGGATTTATACATGAAAAATATCAAGGAAATTTTTTTCTGAAGGTGGGAATAATATAACACCCCAAAAATTTTATGGTATGTTTCTCCTAAATACATTGTATTCATTAGATGACCTATATTTCATGAATCACTGATCCTATAAGGAAAAAAATGGTTATTTATAGGATACAGTCTTAAACTATCCATTAAACATAAATTTTCTAGTTCTGTGATTTGAATTTTAAAAATCTGACATACACGGTTTTGTTTAGGGTGATATTTATTGTCTAAAATTAACTTAATTTTGAATGAATAGTAACCTATCCTTATGAATAGTTACCTACCCTTATGAATAGTAACATACCCTTATGAATAGTCATATGACTCTTATGAATGGTATCCATGCCCATGGAAGTATAAATAAATTTAGGCACCTTAAAAATAAAGATGAATATTTTAAGTGTTTGTATTTTTCAATAAAATAATGATTTTAATTAAAAATTAATTTTATCACATTTATAAAATTATTCTTGAAAACTGAAGTTCATTTTTTTATTATACACACCTAAAAATGGTTTGGGTGAATTTTTGGTATTTTTCTAAAATACTTTAATTTTTTGGGAATAGTAAAATACATTAATTTACCGTATAAATACATTATAAATTAAATTAACTATTCCTAGTATTATGAGTGATTTAAACACCCAAATATTGAACTCACATGCTCTTATTTTTATTCTGGATCATGGAATACTCACTATTTCTTTTCTTGAGAAGAAATAATAAATTAATGATTATAATATTAACTCTCCCCTCCACTATATAACCCCCCCCCCCACCCCCTCTTCCTCCCACACCACTAAAACTTTAATACATGCCTAAATTTTACTAATTTATCTCTATAATCTCCTACCATATGTACAAGACCTACTGTTCTCACCCACAGGACAAAAACAAAGTCCTTAAGGAGTTTCTCAAGGAGTACTCAAGAGGTGAACCTCTCTTCCCTTTTCTTTCAAATTCTTTTTCAAGTTCCATTCTTTTGTTTCTCTCTCCTCACCTCTCCAAATCCAAATGATATGATAATTATAGTAACTTACATGTAATATAATTTTATTATGATAATGCAATATTTAATCATCATCTCTCTTTTTTTCCCACCTCTTACACTAAAAATGTAAATATCGTCCGAGATTTGTTAATTTATCACATTCAGGGACGATGGGTTTTCAATTTCAATTATAATCTTCAATAATGGTCATGAAACCTTTTTTAATATTTGAAAAAGATAATAATTTATGTATTTTACCCTATTAAATGTTCTTGAATCCTTACACACTCCTAATATAAAATAATAATACAAAATAAGTTCATTATGTAGAAAACCGCCAAGTTAATCCAATCATTTATCAATAAATTTTAACTAATGAGTATTACTTAAGGAATATAACCCAAAAATAATTATTTGATCATTTATAATGTCACTAATAATATATAATTACAATTTTTTATGTCTAACCACATTTCAAACGAACTTCCACTCATGAATACAAGTAAACTAGTCATGAAAACCAAGGAAGAAAATGCTACCAAAGAAATAAAATTGAATCTCTTAAACTGATAAAAAAGTGAATTAATGAACCTAATAAGGTTATAATATATCAATTACATGTTTATGAGGTTATTTAATTATTAATTAATTAATATAAATCTTATTATTCAGGTCTTTATGATCAATCAAGAACACCTTCGGGCATAAGGTAAGGGATATCTTAACTCAATTTCCATTCATGAGTTAAACATCTTTTTAATAGGTTATGTTTTTCTAAAATATGTGTGAAGGGACTCTAATTTATTTATACTATCTATAAAATTTTATTTTGTGGGTTTATATTTTTCACACAAATTTTTTTCTTTGACTCATCCTCACTCTAATGATACGATCATTGTAAGGGATTATCTCTCACACTTTTATTTAAGAATCTCCCCTACGGTGTATCCTTTTATTTGTAATTATTAATGGTGTGTAATGTTTTCTCACCTCACCCATAATAACATTATGATATATAAATGGTTGGATACCCCATTACATCTCATTAATCCCTCTCAAAAAGACATGTTACCATGCCAAAATGTTTGTAAGGGGTTTCTCATCTCACATTCAATTCTGTGAGATTTCCATTGTTAACCACTTATTTCTTTTATTTTTGGTATTTTTACTACATATTGATATATAATATCATGATTTTATTTATATTCATGGTATTTAATGATTCATTTTATGTTTAATAACTTTTGGTCATACGATTCGATTGACTATAATGTGGTAAAGAACATTTCCTCATTTTTCATTTTGTTGTGACTTAAATTTTATTGTGCACCTAATTATTCTTATGCGGTGTACCTAATACCCATTTGAGATCACTATTCATTTGAAATTACATTTCTATTAGATATCCATATTTTGGTTTCATGGATATGATTATTTTTTTAAGTCGTATACCCTTTCACATACGATATTTATTTGGAATGTTTTTTAACTATAGAAATATTGATGAACACATATTATATACTCTATATGGATATTTAGAAGACATATTGAACTTGTATTAAATATATGTATAAATAATTATTTGAAATGTCATGATGGGAGGGGCTCGCTATAGCCCCTTGATGCATTGACAGGTCTCTTGATACAATCAGTAGGCGATAAACCCTTCGAGTTTGTTTCCAAAAAATCAGATGGGTTTCTACCCACAGACATAAACCATTGTGAAGGTATAGTGGTATCATGTGACAGATAAACGATGTCCAATTAATAAGAATTATATTTATTCATTTTTAGTTATTATTATCCATGAGTTTTTCACTATAACAAAATCTATGGATGCAGTTTCATTCTCAGTTTATTAATGGTGTGTGTTTTCATTTATTCACCAATCCATATTGATTATGCCAGTTTGTCTATGATATAGTTATTGTTGATTCTTGATTCTGCTATTTTTAACCATTACTGAGCATTTGATCTCACCCCTTTCATTTTTTTTACCTTTAATAGGTTATGAGGAGGATATCATTTATTGAGTTTCTCTAGATTTATTTTTTTAGTTTTTTTATGTATTGTATTGTGTTACCTTTCCCATTGTAATATGAGTTTTATATATGTGTCTAGTTTCCTCAAGACTAATAAAATGATCATTCCATGGACATTTCATTCCCCTAAATCATTCCAATATAATAAGTAATGCACCGGCTCCGGAATTTTGGGGTCGGGGTGTTACATCTAAGATGCATAGGGCCAAAGTAAGGAGATAACATGATCAACGATCCTAATCCGAACACCTGAGACCTGGGTGATTGTGTAAAAATATATTTTATCACTACTGAAATTCATAATATTAAGTCTACCATTGTTTTTATGCTCAACCCAAAGAAATTCCCTTCCAAAATTAGTGAGTATGCCTGTAGAATATTAATGTGTGCATACATTAATACCAACCCTCAAAACCTATTTCTATAGGTCTTTTGGTGTCCAACTGATACATTTGGAAGACCAGTTTATCACTATGAAAGTATATATATGGAGTAGTATCTTGTTTTTTTCATTTTCCCATGGAAGTTTTGGTTATCATATAAGATAATCCATGTTGCATGGGCTAGGATCCTTTGATTCAGGGGAATTCATGTGGATTTTTGTAGGATAATTTAATATCATTTCAGATCTAAATGAAAATAAAGGGAGAGGAGTATTCCTTCAAAATCCCAGAATGGAATTTTTCCAGCTCATAGATAGCAATGGGCTTATGGATATGGGGTGCACAAGGGATTCGTTATCATGGTGAAATAACTTGATATGGGGTATTAAAACGTGGATTTTTCTTGATTGATGACTTTTAAATTTCATTAAATATCTACCTATTGAAAAGGTAACTTAACTGGTATAAAGAATATCGGATCATTCACTACTTCTGGTTTCCTTGTCCTCCAGGAAGGAGAGGCACAAGTGCCTCAACTTCTCTAATCTGTGGACTAGCACTCCAGGATATCATTAGGTCGTGATTAGATCATGGAATGGAAGTACATGGATTGGGCTTCAGAATAGGCTAATACTTCTCAAAGTTTATCTCCATGAATGGATCATTAAGACCCCCCCACACACACTGTTATCAAGAGATGAATGTGTATTCAAGATGTATATCGACCAACTGAAATCCTGTATCAAAGAATACTTCAATGAAACATTTTTTGATGGACTCACTAACAAGAAGGACATCCTAGAGGAAATTATTCTTAGGAAATAATGATTAGTGCATAAACAATCAAGAATAAAGTGGCCCCAAGAAGGTGATTGGAATACAAAATATTTCCATTCATGTATCAGGGAGAAATGACACAACATAATACTTAATATAATATTGGTTGGATAAACCTATACTGAAGATATGGGTGTGGTTGGTGGCATGGATGAGTCTTACTTCAAGGCGCTTCTTGCAGGACCTAATCCCCATATTCCTAAAGGCTACCCAGTAGGCCTTGTAGTGATTCTGGATGTGGTACGACACATTGTATCCAAACAATAAAATGTGTTCTTTGAAGCAATTCCTATCAAGAAAGTGATAGATGATGCAATATTAAGACTTAAACCTGAGAGTGATATGGGACCAGATGTGTTTTTTTATAAAATCATCCATGTAATGCCTGAATTATGTGTCATAAATCATGGGAATCATGTTCTGGGATTCATAATTATGGCTTAATGTGGAAAAGGTTTCTAGATATGGAAATAGAATTCAGAAGGGTAGTGCCATGTTGTAAAAGCATATTACCAAAAGATGGAGTCGGTGGCATGGTTTTCATGAGGATATGGAACATTTAAGGGAGAATCGAAACATGTACATGTTTGGGTATCTCACATGATCCATTAAACAAGTAATTACAAGTTTAAAAAAAGTGTCACACTATAATAAGTTTATTTCCTGAAACCATAAATCTAAGGAGCATCAAAACCTTTTTCAAGAAGATACATGAATGATGAAGTGGATTATATGACGGTCCAATATATGAGAGGTTGTGGATTGATGGTTGTTTTGAAATATATGCTAAGTGATATTTCCACTGGCTGACTGATAGTACTATGGATAAATAATGAAAATTTTCTTTAATTGGTAGATTTTTGGAATTAACTTACAAACAAATTATCATGTTAGTGATTGATTGGTTTTTCATTGTGGTAACTATTGAAATATCTAGACAATAATTCACCTAATTTTATGCATGGTAAATTAATATTGAGAAAATACATGTTATTTAGGGGATGTCTAGATTCATTCCAATAGAATCCTTCATCGGGCATGAATGGAAAAATATTTAGCAGATAGAATAGGTCTAGTTAAATAACCAATCTTTAGAATGACCCATCCATACATTGTGTGTCCATTCTAAAGGAAAATAAAATAAACAAAAGCAATATGTTATAAAAGTGGATATAAAATGAAACATGCTATTTAATCTCTCCACTACCCTGATCTCCCTCCCCTACAAAGAAAACCGTGAAGCTACCTTCAGCGCCCTTCTGGCCCCCTTGGTAGAATACAACTACCCTCCGTCCATAGAATTCGGTAGAAGGACTAAGGGGATGATGTGATAAAGAAAATAAAACAAACCCTAAACTATAACATACATGTCTCCTGTGACTATACAATTCACCACCCAACATATATGAATCACAACGCCCCATTGGTCAAATCATGCTCGTGAAAGTAAGCGAGAAACCAAACCAAGTTTCAAAATGATGTTATCAAATTGTACATTCCTATTAATTAAAATTTACTCTTCCATTTAATGGTATATAATAAGTTTCGCTCATGTTTAAGGTTGGTCTGGTATTTTTATACAAGTTAGGTTGGGAAATTTTTATTATATTTAGTTCATCTTTTCTTTTGTTATATTAGCTTGGGAAATTTCATTCATTTGAGTTATAATCAATTTAGTTTGATTACATTTGGTTTATATCAGTTTGGTTTAGTTCTGTTTAGTTCATTTCAGTTGCAATTATATAGGTTTGAATTCATTATATTTCATCCAATTTGATTCATCATTTGTAATATCAAATTAGTTCAAGTTAAATTAGTATGACTTGGTTCAATTTATTTTCATTCAATTTTTTCTATTTGAATTATATTTTCTTGATTTTGATCATTCTATATCTATTTTGGTTGATTGGATTTATATAAATTCTTGTAAAGTTTGGTTAGTTTTTGAATATTTTTTTTAAATCATTATAGTTTTTTGTTTAGTTTTATTCTATCCATTGTGGGTTTGTATGGTGTCACTTTATTTAGTTTAACTCATTTTGGGTTTACTATTTATAATATTATTTAATTTGGTTAGGCTGATTCAATTTGATTCAATTCAGTTTGAATGAGTTCCTATTAAGAGGGAGACGACTCTTGTAATAGTGTCTTTTAAAAAGGGACAAGGAAAATATAAAAAACACTCTTTTTTGTGTTATAAATGTAAATTTGTTGTGAATTTCACCTCAAACTATGAAAATAAAAATAACACTAAATTTTAGTTAGATATACTAAAATAAAATTTTTCATATAGTGAATAATCATCTGGTATAATATATGAAAAAAAATCTTGAAGATCCATTCAATGATGAAGAACTTATCATAAATAATGAAAAATAAAAATATGACGAGTAGAGAACCAGTTGATAAATCATTTTCATTGAGTGAATATAATGATTAAGTTTTATCCCACAAACATAAAGCCTACATTACTCAAGTTTAAAAACATATATATTCTTCAAGTAATGATGAGGGAGGAGAAGAGACCTATAATGAGTATATGTCAAGAACAAAAATGGAATTATTCCTTGAGAAATATACCCAACATAAGAATGAAATTAAAAGGATTGATAAAAAAGGGGGATATAAATAAGAGTGATCTCATTAAAGATATCAAAACATACATGGTAACATTTTCATAGAATGATAGAATCTTGAATGAACATAATGAAAATCTTGTTTTAAAAGAGAATAAATTTAATGAGGAATAATATTGATGGGTTAATTTGGAAAGTAAATTCAGGAATATTAGATAATATTATGATAGATAAGTAGAGAGTCAAGATAAATTATCCTTGTTTTCAAGGAACAATATCCCGAAGGGAATCGTACAATAATCATAATTTTTCAAATCACAATGATTCTATTTTATTTGAAATTATCGATTCTAAAGACAAAAAAAATGGTGTTTGGGATAAAGGATGATTTGATAAGGCTAATCTGACATAAATTAAAATTCAAGTGAAATAAAACCATGAATACTACATTGGAAGAGGGCTACATAAAGGTTGCATGATACCGGGACAGAAAGTATAATTTCTTATATAGACTCACCAATATATTCTAAGATCAAAGTTTAAAGGTAAAATATTTGTGTTTTGGGATATTTTGGAAAAAATACTTAATTATTAAAACTACACATCATTAAAATATAACTATAATGAATCTATGTGATTAATCCAATAAAAATAAGAAAAAATTTTGTGATAAATATAAATAATAAAAGAATGTAGAAATATACAAGTAAGAGGTCTAAAAAAAGTCTTCGATGATTTCTAAACATTAGAAGATTCAAATAAGAAGTATAAAATCTATTCAAAATTAAAGGAGAAAAAATAAAGATCTAATTAAAGAACAAAATGTTGTTTATAAATAAATGAAAAAAGGAAAACCAAATGTATAAGAGAATGGAATGTAATTGGTCATGTTGAGAAGGACATTATGAAATTCCTTCCAAGAAAAAAGGAATATATGAAGAAGAATAAGATAGAATATAAGTTTTCATTTCACTTTGTTTTACATTAAATAAAATTGGTCCCACACAATAATAGTATTCAAAAAGGTGATAACATGAGGTTGTATACAAAGATAAATGATGATACAATTAGGAAAATAGGATTAAGGGTTATCCCAATGATAAAGTTGGGAAATATTGAAAATCTCAATAGAGAGATGTCTATCAACATTCCATGACTAATTAAAGAGAAAAGTACCCCCTCCACATCCCCTTTCATTTTATGTTTACTAACATGTAGGGAATTTAAAGAATCAAATATTGGGGAAGTTGGAAGAGGCTATCACCACTGTATAATAAGATAATATTATCATCATTGAGTATATAAACTACCATGATAATGATAGTGTGGTTACATCCCTTTTGAAGGAGGAAAAATTGTTAAAAGGTTTTCAAAGTGTTCAAAATCGTGAAATCTATAATTATCTAAACATCATTAAAAATATGAAAGAATAGGAATTCCAATAAAAAAATTACCTCTTTTTTATTATAATAAATGTGTTTATAAAGGGGTTATTTTAAATTTCAAAGAGAAAGGGAGTGTTTTATACCTTGAACAATATATTTTTTATGTTCTTGTTGGTATGTGAAATAAATGAGAACACATATTGAATTTAGAGGTGTGTTGTGGTATTGAAAAAAATTACAAATGGGTAGATTTAAGCTCCCATGTATAATTATATTTTTTACATTATAGAAGATATATTAATCATTCAACATGTGTGTGAGGATGTTCTAGATTTTCTGAGTTTGATTCCATCATAAATGGAAAGGAAACTATGAGCTGATTCTTAAAGACCTTGGTTGGATATCCTCAATGTATCATTCTTTGTAATTTTGATAATTGATGGTGAGTTAGAATTTAAATAATTAATGACAACTATTTTAGTGGTAAAAACTTTCTCTTCAGTATATATCATGATGTTTTGAGAGTATTTAGAGTGTTAGAGTAGTCCTCAAGTTGATTTGAAAAGGTTATATATGATAAATTGATAAAGTCTGGAATTATAGTAGTCGCATAAGGGTAAAAGTAGTGGATACATATAAATAGGTTGGGATGGAAAATACATGTGTGAAGATAATTTACTATTTTCATAGTGGTAAATTACTACTTGTGTAGAGGTAATCAAGAGCTGCATGAGAGAAAATATAAAATCATGGACATGTTTAACTGTCATCTAGTGTCCATGTAATAGTAAATTGGTGTGTCTTGTAAAGGTAAAACTGAATTTCAAGAGCTACAT
Source organism: Viscum album (assembly GCA_963277665.1). Lineage (NCBI taxonomy): Eukaryota > Viridiplantae > Streptophyta > Magnoliopsida > Santalales > Viscaceae > Viscum > Viscum album. The sequence continues at coordinate 387,711,547 of OY728147.1, read as the reverse complement.
TAGGGTCCTTACATTCCACTAAAATATATTTTAGAATATTATAGAGTTTCATATGTGTTATTCCCTGATTTAGTACATTTTGTAATGGTCATCTCTGATCTGTATAGAGGTATTTCAATCCTATGTAAAGGTCACACTAATACCGAGTGTTTGTGTGAATGAGGACCATTGTATGTTGGTTTATGATTAGTGTAATAGTGAATTTAGTCTTTCAATGATTCATGAAGAATATATTATGTGTCATTGGTTGTAGAATAGGTGTCATCCAACACTTGTTGAATTATGATTAATGTTTCAAACTCAATAAAATTTAGATTTTTGTGAAAATGTAATATAAAAGTTAATTTTACATATAACCATTTTTCTTAAGGGTAATTTCATTTACATTTATGAAAAAACATTCTACATAAGGGTAACTGCATTTATCTTAATAAGGGTAAAACTGAATTATCCTTATACAGATTTTCTTGTGTGAGGATAATACAGGGTTATCCTTACGTAGACTACATTATAAAATGGTAAGTGGAGATGTCACTTATATATACCATTCAATTAATGGGTAAACCCAATAACCATTAGGTAGATCCAAAATACATAAAGGTAAATTTAACTTTCCATAAAACTGAAAATAATGTTCTCTTTTTGTTTTTTTATTCATCTCGTGCAAGTATTCATAAATCAAATTCATGGTATGGCTATGATACCACTATTGGGGTTTAAATAATTCTAATAACAATTTTTTTATCCTATATATGTGTATAAAATCCCATATGGATTATCTACCATGCTAGAAATATAAAAAATGATTAATAAACTGAAATGAAGAAATCATGCAAAATGTTTACTGTTTATTGAAGAATCCATTGTCTCATCTTAAACACCAACATATAGGTTTGAGAGAGATAACTGAAATTGCATCAAAAATATATCCCATGTTAAGAGGTATCCATTGGTCATGCCAAATCATCTGACGATCAAATTAGATCCAATATATCCCCACAGAATTCTAATGACTTTAACACAAAGGAGAATAATGAAGATATCTTTGGGTGATAGGGAGTTCATTCAAGTCATAATGAATAAATCTATACAAAACACAGACACATAATCAATAATGCATCTCGTCTACTGATGGACGGCCAAAAAACCAATAAGAAAATGCTATGAACCCTAAACCCCAATAAAACCACAAAAATATGGTCAACCCATTGAACAAGGGTTTGAAGAAACCACAATAGGGAAGGAGAAACATATAAGGAAATAAGTAAAATAAATTGGAGACCACACCTTGGTGATCCAACCATAAACCATGAATATCACACTACAAACCGGGCTTTGAGTATTAAGGGGGAGGATGGAAGCCCAAGCTAAAATGGCAGAATCAGAAGGAACGAGAATGTTGAGGTAGGGTTTCATCTTTGAGTGGGATGAGTGAAAAAGACCAAGATGTAATGGTAGAATCAAAATGAGAGAGGAATCGGGGGAGAAGAGGGTTGGTGGGGGAGAATATGTTTGGTGCCAAGGATGAGTGCGATGGATAATCAGGGATTTATTGGTGGGGAGATAGTTTTTGGGAGAGATGGTTTTTCAGGGAGAGGAGGGTTTGTGGGGGCATGCGAGATGAGCCTGATAGAATTAGATTTGAGGGAGGATATACCTATAGTTTTAGTAAAACCGTAGGTATATAAAATATATTACAATGGGTTTTATAAACCATTAATATATATCTATTTCTTACCAGTGGTAAGTCATACGTATGCACAAGCGATACAACCACTTCCCATTTACTGGGAAAGAGGGTGGATAATAGTGATTTAATAATCATAATAAAAGATAAGTATATTGAGGAAACATAATTTGAATTTTTTTTATAAATAATATTTATTTAAAGGATAAAAAAATAAGTAAAAAAAATAAATTGATCTGTTAATGCGTTTACCTCGTCTTTGAAAGAACACCTTCACATCTCTACTTAAGGATCCTATGTCTGTTTGTTTGGGACTACATGAACTGATATAATTTTTATACGTATTTTGATATGGTATTTTGGTAGGGGAGCGTTGATCTATATGCCTCAAATTGTTTTATTTAAGAGGAAGGCAGGGTGCCCTTTTATATGGGAGGGAGAGGATATACTTGGAATTTCATAAAATATTGAAATATAATAAATTCATTCTTAATAAAAATGATTCAAAAAGTACATGGATTCAAAAAAAAATGTGGATAGGTTTTAAATAACAACAGTAAATTAAATTTATACTTGTTTTGATATCATATTATACCTTATCTTATTAGTTAATCCCTTTGTTAATTATTTATGACCTTAATAATACTAATAACAATTTTAATCATAAAGGGTTGTGAATGTTACCATAAATGGAATATTTACTCCTAAATAGACTATTTATGATGTGATAAACTATATTATATTAACGTGTCCTAGTATAATATTTTTATGAGTTTTAAATAATTTAATAAAATATTTTTTATTATAAAATATAATTAATGTCATTTTTAAACTATTCATTTAATTTGACTTTAATGATAAAAAATACATTAAATTAAAATGTATTCTTTTTAAAAATCAATAATATGTTACATTTATCTAAATATATCATGGAACCCTATAAATCACTAAAATTATATTACTTTTAATATTTTTAAAATGTATAAATATTGTATTAGCATTGCACTAGAATTTAAGGTAATTATTTTATCAAAAAAATTGAAATAAATTTCCATAAAGATTTTATTTTAATTATGTAAAAAATTTTGATTAATATTTTTTCACGACTTTCTGTTTTACCTATTTTATCTCATAAGATATATTTAAAACAAAGAGAGTGGCATTTTAACTTTCTTTTCTTTAAATATTTTATAAGTCATTTTTCGGGAAACAGGTCTCTTAAATAACTAAAATTCAAGACTAAGGTTATAAGGTTCAAATTAAATTCATCCAATAGGAATTTATATGAAAAAAATTTGACCTTAAAACATATTTTTAACTACGATTAACTTGTATTTACCATTTACCAATATGATAAATTATACAACGATTACTATTTTTATTTCCTAAAAATAAAAGTTACTAGTTTAAGAAATTTGAAAATCACAATCCCAAATAGGGAATCCTATTTTCATATTTAAATTATAGAATTGGTATAAATTCATTTTAAGATAAATTTGAAAAACACTTTGAAATCCATTTTTTAGAAAAATACATTTTTCAGCATAAAACCGGATTTATTCTTCTACCATGCTTATAATTAATATTAGATTAATGTTTAAACATTTTATTGAATATATAATATACAAATTTCTTTAAAATAATTCTCTAATACTAATTAATTTAATTTATTAAGATAAAAATTCATTTCAAGCATAAAAATAGTTTTCTAGAAAAAACCTCTTTTTTACTTTCATCTGATTTTATTCTTATTTTCAATCAATTGATAACCAATGAATTAATTTTATAAATATGTAAGAAATAAATTTTTCATAATTTATTTAGTCATATTCATTCCCCCAATCCAATTACTATATAATAACTATCACAAAAAAATATTTTAATACCGTATTGGTTTTTGTTTAAACTCAGTGTTGTGTGTTACACAACATATCAACAAAATAAAATTATGTGTAGAGAGATATATTATAAAATATTAGTGTGTTACACTTAAAAATTTCCACACCAAATGTTAGGGATAATGTTTTATTTAGAATGGGATATACTATCAAATATAATTTAAACAATAAAAAAAGATGTTAAATTAACTCTACTTTCCAATCATATGATTGAGTCCTTTCATAGATACACTTGTTTAGTTTTTTACAAGCCTTCATTTTCTTTTAAATATACATTTCATTTTCAAAATTCCATTATTTTCTGTTTTATTCATAAATATATTTATATGAAAAAATAAATAGTGGTAAGAATAGTGAGTTAGTTATTATAATCTTTCGGAGGGACAACCCTTGTCATCTGCTATGCCGCACTAGGAAAATATAAATCTTATTTTATACCACCTTATGATAGGCATTACAATATATGGAACCATTAATGTGGAGTTATGAACATTTTGAATTTCTTCCAAAGATTTTAAACACTTTTATTTTTTCAGATATAAACATTAAAAAAATTATCCATGATTAATTTTCAAGGAGAACCATATTACTAATGGAATCGATACACTCATTATAAAATTAAAGTGTTTATAATGAATGAAAAAACTTTTTACAAGAATAGTGGGAGGATATATAAGATATAAGGAATTAAAAGACACAACTTACTACCCTCCCACAAGAATCCAATGAACCAAAACTAAGGTAGAAGGAATAATAACAAGTGATGAAGAATATTTCCCCATATATTTCTCATGGTTAAGAATATAAGGGGGCTGAGAATGAACTACATAGATATCTAATTTTGGAACTTTCATATCCATTTATATAAGAGTTTACTGAAGAAAACCTACCAAAAGATAGATATATGGGTGATCAATAACTTTTGGATACATACTAGAGAAATTTTGTAGAAGATAACCTATAACATGACACTTAGATCTTTGAAAAGGAACAAGAAAATTCACAATATTTATCTCTGGCCTAAAAATAATATATCATTAAAGTGATTAAATTCAATAAAAGGATGGAAAATGTTGACTACATACCTCCATCCATGAAAAACCAACTCCAAGTGAAACCTATAAAAGAAAATTAACAAATGGATAAGATACTATTAGGAGATAACCCACTCTTGAATTTATTTGTATAGCATTTCATTAAAATTAATTGTGTATTGAATCTAATTACCTTTTATTTACATATTCTACAAATCCATATATTTACCTAAATAGTGATGAAGAATAAGTAAATGTACCTGCTGAGGGATACATGAATCACCTTGAATATATTTAACCATTATTAAAGGGAGTGAATGAAGTAGAATACCCAATTTCATTTCCCTGGGAGAACATTTTACAAGATAATAGAGTTAAGAGGGATAATTTTGGCCTAAATTCTTCTATTTTAAATTTTTTCAATGTGAAATTTTAATTAAATTATTATTGGATGGAGTTTTTAACGTGTAATCATTGTAGTAGTCCCTTTATGACACCGAAAAAGAATTGGTCGATATATTAGAGGACACATTAATTTTCGTACCAATTCTAGGAATTTTATATCTAACAACAATGAGGGAACTCTAAAAATTCACTATTCAAGATAAATTATACAACTATTGTGAATTGATTCACACTGGAAAGAAACTTTTGTGTTGTTATATGTCAAATAAAACAAACCCACAATTTTATTTTATATAATAATGGGAATAGCCTCACTGGGGTATGCAAAAACCTAGAACCTATTTGGGGATTAAATCATGTTTCATTACAACCTTACATTACATTATTATATTATTTTTTCTTTATAATAAATTTCTATTTTTATTTTCTTAATGATTTTCAATGGGAAACATCTAGGACCCAAACTCAAGGAACCAGATTCTTAATAATTAAGTTTTATGATTCCTTAGTATTTAATTAGTCAAAGCTAATCCATATTTAATTATGTTGTAATTAATGTGGTACTGTTAGACAATTGGGAGGTATTTAATATTTTTTTAATATAATTTTTTTATCTTTCTTTTTTGTTTTTTGTTTTAGGAATGATTTTAAGATCTCTTAAGTTGAACCAAATACCATGGAAAATTCATATTATCCAGTAATGTTTTTATAACAATTTGATTTAAAAATATTTGTTTTTAAAAGATTACTAAAATGGATTTTTTCCGTTAATTTAAAATCTATAAATTTAATTAAATTTTATTAAATTTGATACCCATGTGCAGAAGTGTTTTCCAATTTTTACCTTTCCCAACTAGAGAGGTTTTTGAAATTTTTTAACAAACTATTTTATTTATATTTTGACAAGAGTGTAGAGGCATGTCATGATATCTATAACTTATTTATTTCTTTTTTTAATGATATTATTATTTATGAAATTTTTTCAAAAGTTATTGAGGAACTATCTTGAAAACCCCTTTTAAAATTCAAATTATATTTTATCATTACTTTACATGTGACCATTATATTGATCCCCCTATAATCCATGAAAGAAAATTTATATATCTATAGAACAAGTTGATTATCTCTACCTAGCCTACTCTTCATCACTTGTTATGACTACATTAGAAACAAATGTGGATGAAGGGATATTTTATTGTATTCTAGGGGGATAGTTTCATTTGTGTGAAGTTTCTATGCGTGTTACATCATCTATTGGGTAGGGGGGTTCATAATATTTATTTTAATAAATTTTATACTCTTTTTAAATGAAAGATTAATATGAAGAAATTAAATATAAAAAAATATTTATATAAAAAATAAAGATAAAATTGAGAAATAGGTGGATTTATTCAATATAATCAATGCTACATGGATCTCCATAAATGGAAAGTTCTATGTTAGTAGAATCATTTGAAAGGGGGTTAAGTGAGGAACATCGATTGAGTGTCATTATTTTTTAATTACAAATATTGATAAAAGAGTTAGACCTCATCATTTTTCCACATTACATTTAATATCAAAACATAACTGAGATTCCCCCAAACCCACACTTCTAGATTTTTTAATACATATATACTTTAGATGCATAAATTAAAATTTTATTACAATGGATAATTTGAGAATATTCATTTCAGTTTCAGTGGTAAATATTAATATGTTAAATAATCAAATTATGAAACACCGTGTCGATGTATTAAAATCCTTCATAATAGTTTAAATAGAGAATGTGAAACATCCCAAGCATATCCCCCAGGAGTGTTAAACCATGTGTGCATTTAGGACCACTTGTTATGCATCGAGTGAATATTATACCACCCTAAAATTTTATAGGAATATTACACCTAGGTATTTATAATCTAGTGACTTTATCCTCTTATAATATCCATATAGTTATTTCTTTTCTTGGAAAGCACACAGTCTCTGCTTTACCAAAATTTTGGGATGTTTTTATTATATTTTGATTTATCCCTAGGGTTTATACAAATTTTATATAGTCTTAATTTCTAATAAAAATTTAACCTTAATTTGATATGATTTATATTATCTAGAGTTTCATACATATATTAATGCATGGTTTTTAAAATAAAAATCCAAAAAACACAACCCAAAAATCTACAATCCCAATGTCTTTAAGAGATTAGGTACATAATACATTGACATAAACATAGGATACATGATAATTATTTCAATTTTGAAAAAAAATATCTAAAAAACCATTGTAATTATTTTACTACATATGATATCATGGGGAAAGACATAAACTAGAAGATTGATCTATAAATCCAAGGGAGTAACCAAAGTAAAACATGGTGAATACCACTGAATCAAACTAAACATCGAGATATCATAAAAGAGAAGTATCGCATAATATTTAAGAATATAATAATGAATCAAATATAATAATATCATGGAATAATAATAATGTTGAAATAATATAAAATATGATATCATAAGCATAAGTCAAGTCTCACTATAAAGGAAACATTATATAGTGTGCTAGTCTAATTTCGAGTTTGTCATACATGGTATCTCCTGAGATGAAAAAATTACCCAATACATTGGGGAATTATATAATTCTAGGACGTACCATAAAATTCATAACATTTACAAGTATATGCTTACCCCATAAGAATATAATACACAATTGATAAGCATAATAAAAACCCATGAAAAGGATTTGACTCACATAATCTTGTCTTAAGGTATATAAAAAGTAATATAATTAAATTTCCCATGAAAATATGGGATTAAATAATTTTTGGATATTTATAACTAAAAAAGGAATAATGGATCATGAAAATGAATTTATGTTCTTAAGAAAGAATTTTATTATTAGGTTTTGGAATGATCCTCTTAAGCATGTTTTTTAAAAGTATAGAATATTTAAATAAGGTAAGAACATGGAGTTTTATTTAAAACAATAAATTAACAAGAAGGATTTTATTTCTAATAATTTGTCATTATAGAAATAATATAATACTAGGAAACATTAAACAGAGTGATACATGAAATAATATAATAAATATAGAAGTTCCCTTCAATCGAGTTTTCCTAAACTGATAAATTTAAAAGGGAACCTCAAAAAATTGTATATCCCTATAAAGAATATGTAAGTTAAATTGGTTATATATATGCAAAACATGTATAAAAATATAAAATATATAATTTATGAAAGTATATTTATATAAAGTGAGGTACATAGATAAAAATCAAAATCTTAAATACAAGATGGTGGTTTGGAACTTCCACTGCCACATGTATCGACTTCCCTAGTACGTGCGTCTAGAATCCCAAATAATCGAATTAGCTTTATTAAATACATTATTAATAAAACAATTCAAGTATATTTGATATTATTATTTTATGTTATATTAAAACCATTTTATTTAGATATGATGCCTATACTCACTATCTGGAGTTCATTCGTGTCATGATTCCAAGGTTTCATCAGTTTATAAAAATTCAAGGATGTTCTAATGAAATTGTTTCATAAATAAAGAATCGTGATAAAATTATTTTCAGGTAATTTAATGAGTTTAAGTGCTTATACATTTCTATAATTTATCTATTTTAGGTATTATTTATTGAGTCTAAATGTTATTATTTAACGTTAAGTTAAGTTAAGTGGGTTTTTTCGACCATTGTAAAGTTTTTTTATTTCTGTTAATCCCCATATTTGTTTAACCATTGTATACTATGAAAAATTAATAAAAAATAATATTTATTATAATATTTAACCAATAACTTCTATTATATCCATCCCTGAAGGTGGTGAAAAAATAAATAATCTCTTCATGGAACCAGTGGACCAGCTATAATATAAACATTGTCTTCATTTTAGAATAAAATGAGAGGAGTTTATATATTGTATATTACATTGAAATAATTAAATTTTAGTGTATTTAATATATATATTTCATTATGTAAATTTTAATGTAATACATTTGGATTTGTTATAAGAAGAAAAGATTAAAAGAGTTTAGTTGAGAACATTACCCACTCCTCTGGTTGCCCTATCTTAAACTAAAACTTAATTCTCTATAGAATAGTTTTTCGGTGAGGATATATTTTTTAGGATGTTATAGAAGAGTTGGGATTAGATATTGGTATATTAATGGAATGATAAGAAGATAAAGGAGTGAATGTATGTGTGGTGGTGAAGGTTGGTATTTATAAGGGGAGGAGAAGGGTATTTTTTGAATAAAATATTCATCAGTTTATTGTTTTTTCTCAAGAATATCAATATTGATGATTATAAAGAATAAAAATAGTAATTAGTGTATGTGAGTCTAAGATAATTTTTTCTCACACTATCCATAATGTAATTAGTCATGAATTTAACTTGTAACATAAAATATCATGTATATATTTTTCGTATTTCACTTTCTTTAAAAAATCAATATCTTGAAAACAAATCACCCAAATCTAATTTTAGCATGATATTTTCAAAAACTAAATCCATTTTGTAAAATAAATTTCTTAAATATATGAAATTTAATAAAATAATTATTTTTTAAGAAATACAAAATTTTTATGATATTATCTACTTTCGGACGATTAGAAAAATTAACTTTTGATTGAATAAAACAATTTTATTAATTATATAATTTTTTTTTATATATATTTTTTTTATATAAATAATATATTATTTCAAACCCTTTAAATTTTTTATGAGAGAATATTCTACTAAAATTAAAACATATTTTCTTTCTAAAAATTAAATTATAGTTTTTATGTCAAATATTTATTTTATTATATCTAACAATTCTATTTAATTTTCTTATGATATAATTTCACTATATTTTTTATTTCATAAGATTATAAAATATCATTTTACTTTTCCATTAGCTAGGTTACTATTCTAAAAATTAAGTTATTATACTTAATGGTCAGATCTGTATTCATAATGATCATATTACTATTCAAATGGTCATATCAGTTTTCCAATTTTTGTAAATAACACCAATTTACATCCTTCATGATTAAAACCAATACCTATTAAGGGTCTAAATTCATTATTTTTCGAAATCTTGATTATATTGCTAATGTTTTTTAGCTTTTTTAAAAATTTTTTTGTGAGTGTGATTATTATAGGTGACCAATATGATCAAAACATTCCTATTATAGTTGTGTTAATTTTTTTTCATTTTCCATTGCATTCTTTTACACATAATTTTATTGATTATATTTATTCTCAAAATTAAATTTTGAAATTAATATAATAAAGTTATATTGATTTAAATTATGTGGTACATGTATTTTATATTACACTACATTACTAAATAAGAGACACACATTTATTTGGAATATAAATTTCATTCATTAAATCTAATGCCAATACATTTTACCCCTTTAAAAATTTCACCATCAAAATTTCATTTCACACCCTAAGATAAAAATGGATGTGGGTTCTTCTATTTATTTTTTCCTCAGGTTCCCATGTAATCTCTTTATGATTATGGTTACTCTAAAATATATTTAATAGGTTAATTTTATTATTGTATATAAAATTGTCTATATAGTTTATGATATTCATCAGTTTATCTTCATAAAAGAGATAGGGTTCTAACTATTACCCCAATGTATTTAGTGCATGTGAGGGATATGGTGTGTACTTCCTCAAGAGGGATGTGTGGAATAAGTCTTGAAATTGCGGGATGTTTGGTAGGAGTTATTTATGGTAGGATAAAAATCATATTTAACCAAGAATCTAAAAAGGGAAAATTTATATTGGAAATTTCATTACATTGTTCTAAAACCTCAGGACTCCCTTCTACAGGGATATACAAAGGGTCACTTTTACACCAACCTCAAACCCCAAGTCTCTTCATTAATTGTCATCATATCTCTTTGACCAGTTTGTGTCCCAATAGTATATGTATTCTAACATCATCCCAACTTGTTAGAGTTCTACATTTCTTCCCATAGAGTGATTCATAAAGTGATATTTATATATGTATGTGGAAGATTTCATTATATGAGAAATAATCTATATAAAAATGTTTATCCCATCCTCCTTTTAAGTCCATAAAGAAATCTATCAACATATCCTCAAGTGAATTGATAATCCATTTTTATTGGAACTTAGTTTTAGAATGATATTCCATAACGAAGTTTAATTATGTGTTCAAATTATATTGAAGACTCTTTCAAAACATTAATGAAAACCTTAAATCTAAATTAAAAAAAATTGATATCGGTGATACATGAAATAACACCACTTATATGAGTAATTTCTTTTCAAGATGATCATGTGAGGATTCCTCTTTAATTGTGATAAAGTGATTAGTATTGGTATGATGGAACATCACCACCAATATTTCATTATTTCATTATAATGTCTTGGAAATATCTCTAAAAAATCTATAGTCATGTTATTCCATTTCCATGAAGGTATGGGTAATGGTTACGACCTCACTTTTTATTTTTGTCTTTATTAATTTAATTTCTATTATATGAGGCACTTTTAGGTCTATTCAATAATCTACTACTTTATATTATCTCTCTAGTAGTATTGTCATAGATCTACAAAATAAAAAAATCATTATGGGAAGATATAGAATGTTGATCTATGATAATCATTTAACATTTCATTATTTATCTTAGGATATAGTGTTATATATAGCAGTGTCCCAAATATCAAAACTCATTCATCAATATTATACTTTTAGGACATTCCATTTATTATAGTATCCAATTTATTTATTATTTCCACATCATTCTGTTAAGTATCTAAGATGTTTTCCATAATAAATGGAAGATAAATAATTTGAGTAAGTTGCGATATGGTTCCATACTTTATGATTACCATGTTCATCTTTTTAATGTATAAAAGGATAGGATACTTATTAATCCTCATTAGGGATGTGGTTACATGATGTTTTTACTTAGATTATCTTCCACTTTATTTTCCCTCCCAAGTTAGAAGTGGATTTAATGGTTATAGTCTTTGATCTTCTTTAGCCATCTTTGTTTGGAACATAATGAGATCTTCATGCATAAATATTTAATTTAACAAATTTTTATCCATATATATGTCACAAGTTTCTTAATAGAGACAATGAAAACAAATATTTAATGTAAATATTATAAAAATCCTACCCTGTATCATGTGTCAGATAATTTATCTCTTGCATCATGAACTGTCCTGGGGAATGGTCTATCAATTTATAATTTTTTATGGGTACAATAACAAATCTATTCTTTAAGGTGTGACTGTAAATCCCAAATTCTTCCAAACTTAGGGGTAGTTTGAGTATATTTATGGTCATTTAACAAATTTTTAATTCTATGAATCCCTCTTTAGATTCATTATTCTAGACAAACTTCACTCCATTTTGAGTAATCTTGGTTAATGGTCTTGAAGATCATGATAATTTTATCACAAATCACCCATAGTTCCTTGATAATTAGAGGTAATTTGTATCCTTAATTATTGGTGTTGGTCTAATCCATTCCTTAATTACCTTTTTCTTTATCGGATCTATATATATCCTCTTATTTGTGATAATATTCCAAATTAATTTTACATTCTCTATCCAATACTCACATTTACTAAAATTTAAAGATAACTTCACCTTTCTCAAATTCGTTAGTATAGTACTCAAATTATCCTTATGTTATTCCTTTATTTTAGATTATATAATAATTCCATCCATAAAGACTACCAAAAACATGTATATTTCATCTCTAAAGACTCTATTCATCAAGTCTATGAAGTTTTCTAGATCATTAGTATCACTAAATGGAATCACTATGAATTCATAGTGTCCATACCTTGTTTGAAATGAATTATTAAGAATATATTTCTTATTCCCATTGAATTATTGATATCACAACTTCAGTTCTACATTATATAAGTACGGATACCCACATGTCTGATAAAAAAATTATAAATCTATGGAAGGGGATATTTTTTCTTTATAATTATTTTTTTGATATCATAATAATCAATGCAGAGTATAATTAACTCATCCTTCTCTATAAAAATTTGGACGGAAGAACCCTATGAAGAATCAGTTTGGTATATCAAAAACTTGTCTATATTATCTTTTAGTTTCTTCTGCATTTATTAAAATTAAATTGGGGTTATTATACTACAATTATTGGATATTGTTAGAGCTCTAGGTATAATTTAAATTGATAACTCAACATCTTGGTCAGGAGTAAGACCAGAAAAATATTCAGGGAATACAAAAAATATATTCCATCACAATGGGAATATATTCATGGACAACCCTATCCATTTTCTCATTCATTTTATTTATATATTCTTATAATAAGGAAAAAATATCCATGTTTGAACAGATTTTTCAAAGGATATTCATCCTCTTCTTTATACTTGAATAGAATCAAATAATTATTTGGGACATGGAAATTTATTTCTAACTCCCAATAGATGATATTGGTTCTATATAAATATTGATAATATATGCCTATTATAACATCATATTCCCCTAAATTAATTATTAAAAGGTTTATAGGGATACTAATGACAAAAACACTAACTAGAAAATATAATACTTGAGATATAGAAATTCTACCACTTTGTGTTTTCTCTGAATATTAAACCTCTATACCTTTAAGTGATGATAAAGTTGTTCTAATAAACTTGTGTTATATGAATGAAACCATAGAACCAGAGTCAAATAATAAATTATATATTATCTAATGAATAAATAATGTAATTTTTACCACTTTATTTTCATGATCTACCTTATTAGTAGGGATATCATAAGATTATCTTTTCTCTCTTGTACATGGAAGTTGTTTTCATCAGTTATCCTTGATGAACATTTCCCTACAACATTGACATGTATAGTGTCCATGTTCCTTGTGATTTAATCATTGTACCATAGGTTGAGGATTGATCATATTCAACTTTTATTCTATAATATTTGTGGGATTCTTTACCACCCTTCGACATTAATTATATTGATTCCCCTCCTTTACAAACATAAAACATCTCCTTTCTCCCTTTCTATAGTTATCAATATGCTTATTACTACACTTATAATATATGGGTAGTTGGATTATCTTCCCTTTATGAGCATCATCAATTGATCCTAAAATATTAAACTTTATTCTTCTCCTTTTATCTCTATCCCCATGAGAACATTGAGAATCACCAATTTCCTTCTCAATTGTAAAAGAACATCGAAAAATTTCCTTGTAGCTTCCAAATTCCTAAAACACTAAAGCTTATTGAAGACTTAGATTTAGCCAAATAAATAAGAGGAAACCCTCACTTTTGGGGTCAATAAAAAATAAAAATGTTTACCGTGACAACCATATGAATGTTTCCTCGTAAGAACAGATTGATTCTTCCCCCTTTTTGTTGGGTCAAATAAAATACCTCTCTATTTTATGATCAAGAGTGAAAGGAAATTATTTATTGAAGAAAAATTATTTTATCCTTCCTACTTTATTAATTCAATTTATTTCTTATGTTTTTTTGGATATGTATTTCCCTCTATATAAATTTTCAAACTTATTTTCATGGAAAGTTATTTCCAAAACATTTTATAAATTTTTAGTTTTAAAAATTTCTTTTCTATGAAAATTTATTTTCCTCATGAAATGTTCCAAGTGATCTTTCAAACTAATTTTCTATTTAAGATTTCATCTTTCTATGTTAATTATTTTTTACTGTGTATATATTCCAAGGGTACCATTATTATTATTTATCTATATGGTTTATAGTGAAAATATGTTTATCAAATCTGTCTCTCTTCCAATGGTTATACCAGGATAAAATACTTATGAAACCCACTTCATTTCAAGGGATATTCTATGATGAAAGGATCCTGAAACCTATCTCTTTTTTATAGGTTATAATACAATGAAATGTTTATAAAACCCATTTCATTTCAAGTGTTATGATAATATGAATGTTTTATGATCTTGTGGCACACATGTGTATGATTTTAATTATGTTATAGTGGTTTTGTTATAACCAATTATGGATATTACATTATAAAAAAGGATGGTGGTTAGATTATAAAAAAAATAGGGGTGGGAGCTATATCTCCCTCTAATGAATTGTGTAAAGACTTATATTTCAAGAGATAGATATGAATAGAATGGGTGTGAACCCAACATATTAAGGGACTTTGTCTGCTATGATAGTCTTAGGAGTAAACCTTGAAAACAATGATGATTTATGAAGTGAACCCATTCCACTATGATATACTTGGAAGTAATACTTTAACACTATGGAAATTATTTTTTATCCTTATGTGTATTCCACAATTCTATGTCTTATTCCAATATTATGCTCTGATCTAACATGTTCATTGATTTCCTTTATGATTTATGTCTTATAGAGTTTCAATATTTATTCTAGGTCTCAATATTATGATCATTGATATACAGGTTATGGATATCAAATGATATGTTAATTCTATTGTACCCTTATGAACATTCCATTCTTATGTGATCTTTGTAATTTCACATTCTTACTATTACTGAGAATTTGAGCTCATACTTTATTATATTTTATTTCCCCATACTATAAAGAAAGTTTTTAAGTAGTGTAAGTTTTTTTAGATTACTAAATGGGAATATCTTTATGGGATATATTAAATATATTTCAAAAAATTAGAAGATCATGTACCTCGTATCCAAATACAAAAAACTATTATGGTCCTCAGGCAGATATTTTTGTAATGTATTGAATATTCATTTGAAAAGATGTATTATCTATTTATGAATATCCCGAGTCTTTGTTATTGGAATCAAAGAAATGTATTAGTTAACCTTTGGAAGCTAGGATGAGAAAACTTTAGTGATATACCAATGGATATTTCTAAGGATATTTCTATGGATATGTCTAATGATAATTCTAAGAATGAGTCAAAGTATAGGAACATATCTAGGAATTTTGGTAAAATATTGAGTGAGTGATTTACAAGGAATTAGAACCCTATATGGATTCTATGAGTGGATGTAGCTCAATAATAGAGGTACCATGAGGAAATAAATATGAGATGGGTGCATTTATCTAGACTCAATTATAATTTGTTGTATTAAAATGGGCCTTTATGCACACCTAATTTGACACTCCTATGGGATATGCTTTGGAAATTCAAAAACTCTTTACAAACCATCATAAAATATTTAAATAGATGATGACCATGAATAACCTAGGTTAGAAAAAGTGTCGTAGATTTAAAATAATTTATCTTGATTTATACAACCTATAGATTTTTTTATAAACTATGTGGTTTTCTATTATGATTAGCATTGATCACACTGTGATTTTTTTTAGAAAATGAAGGGAACCAAAAGGAATTGGGTTAACAATGAATGTGATGGAAACTTTTCCGATGAATATTCAAATGAGATGATGACTATAGTGAAGGATAATATGATTATTCCTAATCAATTATCATAGAACATGATTAAAACGTGCACCTTAGACAACTCTTAGACTCACCAAGTTAGATAAGGATAGAGTTCTCTGGGATTTCAGGTAGTGGAGACCATGGAGGAAAGATGATTTAGTTTCTTATATTTTGAGAAGGTGGAAAGAAGAACTCAAGGGAATGTATCATATGGACAACAAGATGTTTTGGGTGTGGAAAAGAAGGACACAAATCATGTAAAATTAAAAAAATGAAAAGTTAAATTAACACAATGGTAGAGAATAATGGTGTCCCTAAGGTATCATCGATAGTTAAATGTTTTAAATGTGTAAAGTATGGGAATTATGAACACTAAAATTACTAAGGGAAAGATCATGAAGAGAACCAAGAAGGTTGTATGAGTAATGGTTATATTTATGATGATGAAGAGAATACAAATTGCATATAAAAGTAAATACTTGTTAAGGAATAAGGTGAAGAATTCTATTTAATGTTTTTAGAAGGAAGTGGGAGATTGAAGTGATTATGTATTAGAATTCAAGAATTAAGTTATATAAATATTGAAATATATAAGGGTTTTTTAATTTGATTTTTTCTTTAATGATGTTCAATAACATGATGAATAGTACTAATAATCTAGAAAATTGATTTAATAGAAAGGTAATATTTTATGTAAAACATATTATTAAGATAAGATAACCCTTAATATGTTCCTACGGTTTAGAAAATGGTGTTTAGTTTGGATAAAGAGATGATTTATATGTATAACATAATTTTGATAGTATAGACAACCTCAGAAATGACAAAGGATTTATTGAAAAAGTGGTTTATTTTATTATTGATAGAGTTTAAAATAATATTGTATATATAGAATATGTTTAATAATATATGGTTTTATTAAAGTAATAAGGAATCATACATGATTTCATTGAAGTTTTATAGTAATTATTGTTATTAATATTCTTCCGGAGAATATATGACCAAGGTATTCACATATTTAACATGTGACCATTAAGAGGTGCTTAATGATATTTAGAGGATTAATGTTGAGTTTGGTAAATTTAGTGACCTTATTTATAAAGATTATATTTTGGAAGTTTCATAAGGTTAAATATTTATGGAATGTTTTAAGTTGAACTTTGGATGAGGT
This sequence comes from Viscum album, assembly GCA_963277665.1. Taxonomy (NCBI): domain Eukaryota; kingdom Viridiplantae; phylum Streptophyta; class Magnoliopsida; order Santalales; family Viscaceae; genus Viscum; species Viscum album. Next base: position 387,693,965 of record OY728147.1, on the reverse strand, counting down.
TTTATAGAATAATGTATTAGTTCACCATATGAAGATTTATCCCTACAGGATAAAAATTTAAACCTTTTTAACAAGATATAGAAGGAATGAATAATCAATATTTTATGGATATTATTGAGTTCTTAATAGATTAAAAAAATCATTTATTAGTGTAATATATGAAGTGTAAATTGATCAAGTCACAACCAATGGATGAAATTGTTCTTATAAAATAAAAAGATATCAAGTAAGTAAATTTTCATATGTTCTAATTCAAGATGGAAAGGAATTAACCAAAATTAGGAAAAATATCTTGAAACAAAATTCTATGGGGATATCATCATTTTTTATGATATCAATTAAAAATTTCACAACTCTTTTTTATGGTTTTGTGGTTTTTAACCTTCTCTATATCACCCACTTTCTTAGGATCAATGATCTCTATAACTCTCTATAATTATTTATGATTTTCTTTAATGTCCACACCTTCACTTCCCACCTATTTTATCCTATTCAATAAACCTATTATGTATTATTCTAGATTATTTTTGAACATTAATATCTTTTTTTAAGAGTATGTTTTATTAATACTTTTTAAGATGTGGGTTTCTATGAAGTAATTTTCAAATGTTAATCCTTTGATGTTTGAGATTAATTTTGAGTGAAAAATTAATTTTATAGGGGGAATAATGTAACACCTTGAGATTTTGTGAAGTACTTTTTTTAAATTATCTTATGATTTTAGATTTTTTTCATTAATAACATATAGTTTAGCTTATGTCACACACAACATTGAGTTTAAATGAAACCCGACATATTATTAAAATATTATTATATGATAGATATCACCTAGCCATTGTAATGGAAGGTATGAATAAGATAAAAGAAATCAAGAAAATATATGGTTTTCACATTTATATAAAATGAATTCTTTGGTGACTAATTAATTTTAAATGAAAACAAAAACCTTTTAAAAATAAACTAAATATTTTATTTTGGATAACTATTTTTTTGCTCAAAAACACATTTTAACTTGATAAATTAAAGATTTTTTTGGAATTATATTAATTAAATTTTTATATTATATATTTAAATAAATGTTCAATATTCATCATATGTGTTTTTTATTCAAGAGATAAGAATAAATCCAATTTTTCGCTTAAAAACATTATTTTTCTAAAAAACTGTTTTGTCACCTTTTTACACACTTATTTTAAAAATAATTTGTTACGAATTTAGAAAATTTATTTGAAATAATTATTTTCATTTTAAAATCAGTATTTCAAAATTACCTTATGGTTATTTTTTAAAAAATTTCTTGAAATGATTATTTTTTTGATGAATAGTGAAAAAACTGAATTTTAATTGAAAACAGTATTTAAATTTTAATTATTTATAAAGTTAAGTTGAATTTTAAATTTATTTAAAATTAAAACTAGATTAATTATATAAATATTAATCTAATTTAGGCCATTTTAATAATTCTCATATTAAATTTTGATATAAAATCCTTATAAAAATTTCATTTTTCTCTCTCGGAAAACCCGCTTTCTCATCATGTCCGTGAGATTAATTTGAAATTAATATTTTCCACTTATGTGAATTGAAATTTTAAAAAAGGAATAAATATTTTAAATCTTAATAATTTATATTATATATTAAGGTAAAATTATTTTCTTTACCAAAATGGATAGTGAAAATAGAAAAAATTAATTACCATTGTTAAGGTAAAAATGGGTTTACTAGGGGGTTAGACAAAAACGATTGGGGATAAAAATGACCCAAAATATATATAAATTCTATTTTATGGACATATTTAAATAATATATTTCTAAATATAGAATCTATGTTCTTTTTTGAGATTTTTTTAATGTGAATGGATTTATCATTTTGGATTCTTTTGGGAAATTTTTAAGTAGTTTCCTAGTGGGTTCTTTTCTGCCACTTATAAAAGGCCATCACCAGCCTTCACTTAATCACACTTATCAAGTTATATATATTGAAAAATACCTATAAAAATCCATTAAAATAACACATATACATGTTATAGTTCCTTTATTCCTCAAAAAATACTAACACTAGGGTCCTTAATAAGATATCTAAAGGAGGTGCTTCCAAGAAAATATAATTTCCTTCACTAAGATACTTCTATTTCTTTATTATTTTCCCCCTTGAATTGTGTATTAAAACCTAAAATATAATAAAATTGGTATATAATATATACTTAAATGTTATAATGTTGATCTAAGAACCAAAAATCATCTCAACGTTCATCAAATGGGTTATAAAATCATCAATTGCGTTTACGATAGACTACCGCCCCGCAAACTGATTTCATTCATTCCTGCATTACTACTTCTTACGACTGGTTATAATGATGGATTAAATGATTATATATGATATTTATGATATTATTATATTTAAGTAAATAATATATCACACATATATTCATAATTTCTATTTTTTGGTAATATGATAACATCACTCTTATATACGATAGACAACCGCCTCGCTAAACGATGTGATTTATTCATGCTTTAAATGGAAGGTAATAAGGATTTTTTTAATAAAAATGTGCAATATATATGAAATAAAAAATATTATTTAATTTTAATATATTATTCAACTTTCTATCTTTCAATTATTTTAGAAAATATAATTATTATTCATCCGTACATATGACTTACAATCTCCATGAACAATGTATTTAGTTTTTTATCTCTAACTTTTATGGATTACGATAAACACATATATAATGAATATATATGATATTTATATTATTTCTAACATTCTTTATATGATGTAACCATGATCAAATTAAGATGAATAAAAATAAAAAATAAAAACGTTATAGAAAATAAATCAGTTATTGCTTGAAACACGACTTTAACATGGAATTGCTAATAAATGGGTAATAGAGGATCATAATAAAGTAATACATGGTTTGATATATATAAATATTTTTTTATAATATATATATATAATAAAATTATATTTATTATACAGGAGTTTCGAACATGTATGAAGAAATTCAAGCTTAAGACAAGATATCTTTATCTCAATTTTCTTTCCTTGGGACATATGTTATGTTATGAACCCTTCTTCTTTTATGAGGTGTATATATAGACCCTTTGACATGTAATAGCATGAATTTATTTACTCTCATGACTTTTTATGTTTCATTTAATTTTGTTTTTTTCATGATTATTATGTTTCAAATGATCCCATAGTGGTAATTATTTTATGTTACAATCTCATCGTTTATTAGGACTGTGTATGATTAAGTATACACTGTTGAAATATTATGATCTAAATCTAAATAATTATTTTGAATTTACTTGTCCTGTTATTATTTATTATATTTTCAAGTAATATTTACATTTTTATAGTCTTTTTATTTAAAATAATTCATAATGTTTCTTAATAAAATCTGATTTTATTCCTCTCTTTGGTCGAAAATCATTTTTCATCAAAACCCATATTCTCTAAAAAAATTACTTTTTTAACCTTTTCAAAATTATTTATTAAAGAAATTTTTATCCATTTTTAATTTTTAATTTTTTTTAATTTAATCATCATGTATTTTTCAAAACAATGATCGTTTGAATTTTAAAAAATGTGAAAGGAATATTTATTTTAACATGCATGGCATTAATATAATTTACCAATTTAATGACCATTATTATCTTTAAATATTATTTTATATGTTTTAAGATTATTTTCAAAGAAAAGTATTTTCCAAATGTATTATGTTTTAATTTTTTTTGAAATAGGAATATATATTTTCCTTAAGAAATATCTTAAATGATCTTAAAATATTCCTGTATAAATTTTCAATGTTATTTTCAAAGAACTGTATTTTTAAAATGTTTTATGGTATAAAAAGTGGTTTTTTTAAATGGAAAGAATATTTTCATTGTGAATTTCTTAAATAATCTTTAAATATTACTTTATATGTTTTCAATATCATTTTCAAAGAAAAATCTTTCCAAACTAATTTATGAATTTTAGTTTTAAAAAGTGATTTTCAAATAAAAATTATTTTACTGAGGAAATGTTTCAAGTGATATGTATAAATGATTTTCCATTTATGATGTTATATTTCGATGTTACTTGTTCTTTACTGGGTATATAATCCAAGCGTTCCATTATTTTTATTTTTATGAATAGTTTATGTTGAAAATATGTTTATGAAAACCATTTCTCTTCCATGGGTTATACCATGATAAAATGATTATGAAACCCACTTTTTTCATTAGTTATAATAATATGAAATAATGAAATAATGAAATTATTATTAAACTTGTCTCTTTTCCATTGGTTAGGATATGATGAAATTTTTATTGAACCCAATTTATTTCTTGGGTTATGATAGGATGAATGTTTTATGATCTTATAACACACTTATGCATGTTTTTAATTATATGATGATGGTTATGTTATAAATAGGTTTGGTGGTTAAGTTATAACAAAGTAAAATGGTTACTTTATAACCAAATATGGGTGAGACCTATATCTCCCTCGAATGGATAGGGTAAATATTTATATCTCATGAGATAGATAGGAATGGAAAGTGGAGTGAACCCAGTTTAGTATGTGACCTTGTCTACTATAATAGTATAGGGATAGAACCTTGATTACTATTATGGTTTTGGGATTACACCCATTACACTATTATAACCTTGTAATTTATCCTTGACTACTATGGAAATGGTTTTTTATGCTTATGTGTATGCCAAAATACCATTTCTTATGCCATTATTATGCTATCATTGATCCTTTTCCTTGATTTCTTTCATGATTTATGTCTTATGAACAACCAATATTTTTTTCATGTCTTAATATTATGATCTTTGATATATAGGGCATGTATTTTAATTGTTATGATCATTTTCTCATACCCTTATTCTCATGTCATGCTTATGTGATCTCTAGTATCTTACTTTCTTACCCTTATGGAGGATCTGAGTTCACCCTTTCTTATATTTAATTTCCCTTGGTTATAAAGAAAGGTTTTACGTTTGTAAAGATTACTAAAAGGGAATATATTAATGTGATATGTTGAATATAGTTCACTAAATTAGAATATTTTATACCCAATATTCAAATTCACTAAACTATTATGGTCCTCCAACATGTGTTAGAGTAATGTTTTGAGTATTCATCTAAAAATATGTAATATATGTGTATGAAAACCCTATTATATTATTGGGAAACTCCATGTAATTTAAGTATAAGAATTTTATTTACCAAAACTAGTTCAATATATGATTCACATATACTTCGTTGTTGGTTATATAATAATTTATTTTGGTTACTTTTATTCTTTTATCATCCCTTCCATTATTTATGGGTTAGAGATTAAAATAAATAATAATTAAAGGCTATTGGATTTTGTTACTCTAGTAATAGGGTGAACAAGGTTATATGTGGTGTGAAGTTGTGATTTGGTAATGGGTGAGATCAATTTTTATTGAACCTAGTCCTATTACAGATAAAACCATAAATTTTATCCGTTGGATGTATATAATGATATCTATATGTGATTCAGTTTATTATTATCAATAGAGGGTTATTTTATTATGAATGGATGGTGATCTCATGTTGTTTGGTAGATAAAGTGTTATATAATTTGGGAAGATACATATTGATCCATAGAGTATTGAATCTCTATTGGTGAGGTTGATGATTTGAGAATCTGATAAAACTATTTGTAATTCTTCGCGAGTTGCAAGGGATTATGATGATGTATTTTTAAGGGAGGTTATGATTTTAACTACAAGGTGAGACATTAATTTTGGTATTTAGATGTATCAAGGTGTTTTTTTATTTTTATAGAATCTTATCATATGTATCCAGATGAGATAAAGTACCTTAAAATTCGGGTTATTGAATTATTACTGTGAGGATTTATAAAACATAGTGTTTTTATATGGTCTTCTCTAGTGTTTTTTGAAAATAAGGTGGATACAATATTGATATTACATAAATATTTCCAATAGGTAAATAATTTTATGGTGAAGAATCACTAACCTTTTTTTAAATGATCCTTTTTACTATTTGAAGGTAGTAATTTTGTTTCTAATATTGATTTGTGATGTGGAGATCACCATATAAAGGTAAAAGCTAAATTAATTGCCATTATATGTTTTCAATATCAGTATAAGATTTTTTAGATTATAATAATTCTATTTGGAGTTACGAATGAATCTACCTTGTTTATTGGGATTATGAATAAAGTTTTTTAGCATATCTTGATGATATTATATTTTGATTCGTTGATGATATTTTGGTTTCCTCAAATATAGACTATAATCCTTTTAGGAATATCTAGAATGAGTTATGACTATTCATGGTGCATAATTTTCGTGAAAATATTTTTTAGTTTCAATTTTGGACACATGAGGATCATTTTTGGGTCTTTTTTATCAAATCATGGTATAAAGTTGGACCCAGTAAATATTAGGAAGGTTTTTTGGGGAATTAATTAAAGAATTTTTCTTATGTAAGAAATTTTTTATGATTATAAGGTTATTATAATAGGTTCATACATGATCTTTTCTTATATTTTGATTACATTATCATATTTGAGTAATAATGGTAATGTTTTTTTATAAAAATTAGTTTCATTCTAATTTTGAAATCTTAAAAGAGAAATTGATTAGTGATCTAATTATTTTATTACCTGAAGAGGGTGTTCCTTATCATATGTATTATGCCACATTACAATAGGGTTTTAATGTGTCTTGATATAAGATAATGTATTCATTTATTATGGGATTTTATAATTATGTCTTCATGAATATAATTATACTACCCATGATTTAGGTATTGTGCTTATAGTAGTTACGTTTATGCATTGGGGGAATTAGTTTCTTCAAGAACCAATTATTATTTTAACAAATCATTGGATCTTGAGTTATATATTTTCAAAAAACCATTTGAATTCTTGGAAAATAAATTGGGTTGAAATTATCTAATATGATGACTTTAATTCCAAATATTCTGGAGGAAAGGGCAATGTGGTGGCTGACACCTTGGGTTGTAAGTCAAATAATGAGGATTACTGATGTATGAGAAATAAATGAAAATTGATGAAGTTTTTAGAATATCTTAAACTTAGTTATCAAGAAATTAATGAGGGATAATTAATTTATCAGATAACAGAGATATATTCATATTTACGGTATGTAAAGGAGTCTTAGTTTTGAGATTTTTAGGTAGAAGTGTGGAGATATCATATTAAGAATGGTGTTTATTTTGATGGTTGTTTTGAGGATGGGGTGTATCTGGAATTATTCCTTGAATATTTATTTATTCCCTAGAGTATATAGGAAATATTTTTTTATGAGTATAATAGATCATATTTGGTAGTGTATTCTAGTGTAAAAGATTTGTATCAAACTTTAAATAGGTAGTTTTGTTGGTCTGGGATACAGAATGTGGTTTCTAAGTTTGTTTCTTGATATCTTTCATTCTAGAAATTGAAATCCAAACCTCATATTCTAGTTTAAACTTTTGTAAATTTCATAGTGGTTGAGGGAAGATATTTATATTTATTTTTCTATAGGTTATACCCATACTGTGAATGGGTTTGATACCATAAGGTTTAACATGGATCAATTCAAAATTTCATCTCCTTTCGTTATCGATTAAAGAATCGATCATAGTGAATAATATGATAAATATTTATAGGGAAAAGGTAACAAATATTAATAGTGTTTTGAGGATGACAATGCTTGATTGTGATTATTTATTTACATAAAAAATATGGAAGGTATTGCAACATGCCTTTAGTACCTAGTCATTCCTTAACACCACATTTCACTCACTAACTAATGATCTAATTAAGTAGATGATCTTGATATTAGAGGATATTTTTATATTTTTTATTTTTTATTTTAGAATATTAATGGAGGGTTATTTATTATTATTTAAATTTTATTATAATAATAGTTTTAATTCATTAATTGGTATGTCACATCATGAGGCATTGTATGGGTGATTTTTTTGTTCACTGGTATGTTGGTTTGACATTGGTGAGGGTGCTATGGTTGGGTTGAAGATTATATAGGATATGATTGACTGTGTATAGTTTATTTAAGATCTAATGAGGACTACCTAATGTATACATAAATCCTATCTATATCATAAGATGAGATAGATGGATTTTTCAGTTTTAGATCATGTTTCTTTGGGAGTCTCTTCTCAATGTGGGTAATGAAGGTTGGAAAGGGAAGCAAGTTTTTATATAGATTTGATATTCCTTTTGAGGCATTGGAGTGAGTTAGAGATGTAACTTATCAGTCGACACTAACTCCATTATTGAAAAAGGTTCATGATGTGTTTCTTGTATCCCATATTCAAAAGTATTACTATAAACCTTTACATGCAATTGATTTGAGTGATGTAGATTTTGAGGATGCTATATTTTTTGTAGAATATTTTCGAGAAAATAAAGACAAAAAATAAATTTTTTTAATGTGGGTGAGTTATTCCCTTTGTGTGAATTATATGGAGGATGATGGTATAAAGGAAAGTATTTTGGAAAGGGAATCATATATTCCTATAAAATATTATGATTTTTTTAAATTTTTCTCATTGTGATTATTGCTGAAAAATATAGTTATGATGAAATTTTAATTTAAATGTTTTTATAGTCAATTTCTCATTTTATGATTATGTTTAAATTGTTTTAAGGATAATTATTAAAGGGTTATGTAATATGGTGACCCGAAAATTATAGTTTTTGGATTTTTTAAAATTTTAAGTATTTTAGTATGAGAAGGGTAAAATAGTATATTTTACATTCTTGGAATGACATTTTTGATGATTTATTGGGTTTCCGACATGAGAATTACCTTTGGATGGTAATTTTTTAATTTTCTGATTTATTTTGTTCTTCTAGTAGATATCAACTAATGGTGGAATTTATTTATTTATGTAATTAATATATTTATGGACAATGTTTATGAAATAAATATTGTAACATGCGAGATATTTTATGCACTGTCAATGATATGGATATATTAGAGGTTATATAGGCTGAATATTTTATTTTTGATGGTATTACAAGGTATAAAATTGAATATATTGTTATGCTAGGTTTGAATATGCGAAATAATGAGAGTGGTAGAGTGGAAAGTATTAGTGGGAATACTTAATGAATTTTGAAGAAATTAATCAGGATAATTTATTTTTTATTAACACCATTTATTAGAGGACACTCCCTTCTATCTCAATTATCTCAAGGGATAACTCTGGGTTTTAGTGTGCTGCGATGGGGATGAATATTAATTGAAAAATCATTGGTGATCATCATTGGATTGAGGATACAAGTTCCTATTGAAATCATGGTTGGTGAATTGATATTCTTATCTCAAATTTAATCCTTGTAAAGATAGAATGTTCTTTATTTTTCATGATGGGTAACTAAATTATAATAATTTGGGATAATGAATATGTTTTAAATGAAATATAAAAATTATTTATGAAAATGAAATCTATAAAATATATATTCTAGATGAATATTTTTTAATGCAGTTAATTTTTTATGATTAAATTTGTATGGGAATTAATAATTGGTTATAATGAAATGTAGAAATATATGGAAATACGATTATATAAAAATTGAATTTTTAATTGAAAAATATGGAAGTAAATTAATAGTTAAATTTTAAGAATAATATATTTGATCATGAAATTTTTGAATTGGTGTAGAATATTTTTTCTAATTGATGTGTGAATTATTTGATATATATTTTTATGATGTAAAGGGAATTGATTATTTCTTATAGATATTTTTAAAAAATTATTAATGTTGTTAAAATGAATTTTTATTCCCAAAAGTTGAAAAAACATATAAAAATACCTTATAGGTGAGAGGGAATAAATTTACAAACTTTGACATGGGATTTACTTATTCAGTATGGTGGTTGGAACACATATTAAGAAAATGTGAAAATGGTCAGTGATGGTAGAAGAATAAGTAAAAGTTTGTTACATAGGGACTATAAAACATAGTCATGGTTCCATTCCACATTCTATAGTTGTATAACTTTCTTGTAGTGAGTTTGTAACACCCCATGATTTTGGAATACAGTTTTCTATAAATTAATATTGTATTCAATAGCTTGTTGGACAAAAAACACCAAAATAAAATATTCATGATATTTTAGATGAATATTATTAATAAAAATTATTATTAATAATAAAACATATAGTAAATAGAAATATTATAATCAATTATAAATCTATACAAAATAGAATTAAAAACATTTAATGTTTTAAAATATCATTTTTCAATAAAAGCAATTATTCTTCGTCTATTATATTTTCATTTAAAAGTTTAAATTTATCAATTTTAGAATATTAATTTTATAAAATTAATTTAATTTTTGAATACATCATGTCAAAATTATCTTATAGTTTTTTTATATTTTTTTCTAAAATAATTAATTTTTATGTGAATAGTTAAAATATTGATTTTTCTAATACTATCACTTTTAGGAAATTATCATAATACAAGAATGAATTAAAATATTTTGAAACCATTTTCATACAAAAATACATGTTTATAAATCAAAATAAATCATTTAAAAATAATATGGTGAATTTATAAAACCCAGGTTTGACATTTTTAAAACTTAATTAAAATTTGATTTAAAAAATTATTTTCATTCACTTATATTAAAAAATTGTTTTTCATCACTTATATAAATTAAATCAAGAAAAATTTATTTCATATTTTATATTAAAATTTTCATATTATTATAAAAGTTAAATTTTATTTTTAGGAATTAAAATGTGATTATTAAGATTATAGTTAATGACATTGATAATGGTGAAAGGGTTATTTTCCAAGAATTATTTTATTAATATTTTATAATTTTGTTTAATAAATTAAATTTTAATATATTAGATAACTAATTTAATATTGTGTTTATAAATATATAAAAGAAAATTTTTACTCATTTATTTTGTGTTTAATGTTATAATATATTAATAACATTTATTGGTGAAAATAACATCTTTCAACAAACTATTTTTTCTATATATTAAATGTTTTAATTTAAAAGTTAATTTTATTTTATTTGGAATATGATTTAGATTATTGGAAGATAAAATTTATGTTTATATCATAAAAATTTGGTAAGGTGGGTTGAATTATATTTTTAATCAAATATAAATTACTTGGGTAAAAACTAGTTACCAAGGTAAAAACCAAAATGGTAAAATATAAAAATCTATTAGAAAAATACTTGAAACATATTTAAAAAATGTATGAAAATTATATTTAGATAATATATTTAACTTATATCACTAGACTCTTCATTATTTCCAAATTTTAGAGACATTGAACCTTTTATAGTGTCCTGACATCATTAAAAAGTTATGAGTATTAACAAAAATGACATTTTATTTACTTATAAAAGTAGATCAACTCAGAAACATTTAGCCACAAATTAAAATGAATTATCTCAGCAGTGTTAGTCTTTCAAAAAATACTAGGGTAAGTCACCTTAAGGTGTAACTTAAGGTAGAATATCCAAAAGGAGAGGTAATGTAATCAACCAAGCTATTTTATTCTTATACCCACTAGAACATAATATATCAAAAAAAATTATAATAAAATAAGTATTAATAAATCATTGAAATATTATTATAATAATGTAATATCCATTTTAAACCTTCCTTAATAACCATTTTAAAATGCAGACTTCACTCGTCATATGTGCATACTACCGCTGCCACAAAACTGACGTGTTTTTTTTTCACTGTATTTTTCTTTTATGTATCCAAATATCACATAAAATCAATAAAAACATTTATAATTTTAAATTATTTCATTATTATTTTTTAATAATGATATATTTAAAAGGTAATAACTTTATTTTCCATAATCACCCATAGATTATTACTTATTCTTATTTGGGTCAGTTTTACCACATACTTGATCATTTTTATAAATTTATGTCATGGATGACTATAAAAAACTCAATAATCATGTTATTATACATAAATTATAATTTTTTAGGGATATAAAAAAGTTATATTAATTTTTAATGTATTATTATTTTACTACCATTTTGTTCATTAAAAAAACCGCAATAAGCTCATCACCAACTTCACCATAAAAAATAATAATAAAATACTTAAGAAATTAAATTAAAACATTATAAATAATAATAAATATCTATTATTTTACCTATAAATATATAAAATTTATTAAATTATAATCTATAAAGAATAATCTACACCAAAACTATGAAATTAATACTAAACAAACAATCAAATCCAACAATATTCAATGATGAAAATAAAATATAAATAAATAGTATATTTGTAATAAATAATTATAAATTTAGACTATAAAAGGTTATTATAATGAATAAGTATCTAAAATAGGTTATTAAGATATTTATTATTTTATACAGAATGTTATAGGATGTTCGGATAAACGGGATTTAAGGTAAGGGGTTTTTCATCTCAATTTTACTTCATTGAGGTATGATGTGCATTCATAACTTGTTTCCTTTTTTTGGTGAATATTTTGGTTGTGAATATAATTTATCATAATTTTACATGGAATATAATGAATTTACAAGTCCATATCATATTCTACCTTTCATGGGTTTTTAATTTTATAAATAATGATGATGTAAGTGTATTTCATCTCAATTTCATTTCTTTAAGTCATGTCTTGTTTATAAAACTAATTTCATTTAAATGGTGTTTATACTCCCCATTTGATATATCATATCATGAATTATATTTTATTCAACTCATTTAAAGTTCAATTTCAAGATCTCTATTTCAATGGGTTTATAATAAAATGTTCCTTAATCTGTAAGGATTTTATTGACAAAACTTATTTTCTTGGGTCATAATCATTCATCCTTAAATACGATACTACAATATAGTTTTATTATATTATATAACGATATTATAATTTTATTACTTCTTATTTTATATGTAATTACATTGATTGATTTATCATTTCAAAAAAATTGGTCATGTTAAGAATAACTCCCAACCTCTACAAATGAGTTATTTTTACATTCTTTCAAAATTAAATGTTCTATATTTCACTCCAAATTTTTATCCGAAAAGACATTATGTAATTTTAAAGGATCCATTATTGAATATTTTTTAAAAATTTTAAAATTTTAAAATTATTGACTTTATATTTTTGAAAATTTATTTTGAATGTGACCTGTAACTTCATATTTTATGATTACGGTAAAAACATTTTCTATAAAACTATTTTACAATTTCTTTCACCATTATAAGATTTATTCATTATAAATATTAATTTACATGTTTTAAAATGGGTTTCAAAATAATTTCAATTATTAATTAATTTAATGAGAAAATAAAATATTGTTATATTTTTTCAAAGTAAAAGTTTGGTTTTAAAAATAAATTCTTAATTTTAAAAGGGATTTTAATGAATAGTGTTTTTAATAAATAATATTTCAAGTTTTTTTATGTATTCTCAAATAAATTTACGAAAGAAAAAATATATTATATTTTTTTCTGATTTATTTTTTGTTTTAAAAGATATTTTTTAAATTTTTTTATAAATCTAAAATACTTCATTCTAAAGAAATACTTTTAAAATATTTTTCAAGAATTTGAAAATGGGATAATTCTTCTTATTTTTCAAAGTCATTTATCCAATAATCTTAAAAGGGATTTTTATATATGTAAACACACTTTCGGGTTTCTTATGATATACTTAAGATATGTTCTTATGATACCATCCACAACCTTTATATGTATTGCTAATGATTTTTTTGTTTTATGGATGTTTCAAAAAAACCTATTTCCTTCCCATATGTAAATTAACATATAATGAAATTGACATTCCCCTAGGACCACAATCCCAAATATAGTTATAAAAAACAAATTAATTTAAACACTATGTTTTATAAATATTCTTAATTAAATGATATTTCACATATAATATTACATTTATATTCAAGAGACCCTTTTAGGTTTAGAGTTTTAAATAATTAGGAAAAATATTAAACTAGTTAAACCCATGATATTTTTATCAAATAGAAATTTCTCCCAGTATATATGAAAATACGTAATTTATAAAAATTCATCAACATCATCAAAAAATTTAGCAAACAAAATACTCTTCTAGAAACATATTAAGTATTAATTTTATTTATAACCTAAGGAAATGGAAATATAAGAAAAGGTGATCTCAGACATTCAGAAAGGTTAAAAATAAGTGATAAAAATCAATGATCATAAGTGAACTTAAGATGGTTATATGGGTATAATAAATATACATAAAAAATTCATAAGAAAAAAAACATATACCACAAAACACACCCGAAGAAATGATCATACATATGATATGAATCCCAAGAGTGTAGAAATATGATAAAATAAAATTGATCCATGATAGAACGACATAAGAATATGACTAAGAATAAAAATATGGCACAAAAATTTGTATAAGGAACATTAATTTCATAAACCAAACTATTATAAAATAAGATAATAAGGTAGAACATATTTTAAATACGGAACATTATTTTTGTGAGTCGCACCATCAGTTCCCACGCTTATAAGAAACTAAAACATACTCATTAATACGTTTCTCATGAGATATTAACTTTTAAACAATGTATTAGAGGGTGATATATAATTTAAAATGTTAGTCATCTAAACATATTTGTTCCATAATAAATAAATGATTCATCATATCATAATGAACCCTTGGAAATAAAATTGGTTTCATTCAACACAACCTAAAGAACCTAGAGAAGTAAAATGGTATATATATCCTTTTTAAATTAATTCACATAATGAAACCATTAATAATTCCATAAATATTAGTAATATGATAGACCCATGAAAAATAAAATGGTATCCAAATATATTAAATAACCTTATAGGTAAATACATTTTCATCAAGATATTAAAGAATATAGTATTTAAACCGTATAAATAACATCTATACAAATAATTCAATAATTTTCCTAGAAAATCTATACATTACATTTTTGTGAACACCCAAAAATCAAAGGAATGAAATATATAGTGTTTACAAATCAAATTCAATGAAGAAAAGTTATTCCTCTTCAGAGTGGATAGTCAGGAAAGGCAAAATCAATGATGTATAATATATTTTAAAGAAAATAATATTACATAATCTATCTAGATAATTAAGGTGGAAAATATAATCTAATGGATATTATTGATCAAAAATAAAATATATCAAAATACAATGAATTATATGAAAACTAATTTTTTATGAGTTTTAGAAAAATCACTTTGCAAAAAAGAAGTATCCCTGATCTTTTAATTTATTTAAAAGAAATATTTTATAAAACAAAGAGAAAATTAATTTATTTTATAAATCATGAATATGTGGATATAATGTTTCATTTAAAATGATAATGTCTATGGTAGTTTTTCACATGTAAGTAACATAAAAGGATATTTTATAAAATATTATTAACATTATCATAAACATATAAAGTTATGGGTCCTATCAAAAGTTATTTTCAAAAAAGGTGAAGTGAAATATTTCAAAAAAATACTTTTTGTTTTTATATATAAAATCCAATAATATACCATTTAAAATCTTAAATATTCTCAAAACAAATGCGTGGTGGAAGATAAAACATTTTATTAGAAAGGATAAAAACAATTTTAAATATTTTAAAATATCTTAATTGAAAAACCACATAATAAAAAGATTATAAAATCATTATTTTTAAAATTGTAGAATAAAAATATAGTTGTAACAAAACACATAATTATTTTTCACATTATAAAGGATAACATTGACAGGAAAAGTAAATATAGACAATGAGGGGAAACCGTCATTAAATATGATGAGAATTATTCTCAATATTGATATACCTTTTGAGAGAAAAATTTTATCAATTTAAAAAATATTAATTAAAAGGTAATTTATCAATATATAGGAAGAGAACATATACTAAAATAAAATATTAATATGTAGGAAACCAATCTTGGAATAAGGAATTACAAGAGTAATCATTATAACTCAATGGAGGGAGTTGAGTTATTAAAAACCCATACAACCTTGGTACCTTTGAATAAAACTCCCTTTAAAGAAATAAAATGATATAGATTTTAAAAACTAATGAATTACATGTATATAGTAAGATAAATTCATCAGATATTAATAAAACCATCTCAAATATATCACGGTGCATAAAAAATCATGTCTCAATAAATTAAAATTTAGACAAAGAACACCTTACTTTGTATTCTGCATAGTCAAATGTTCTATAACCTCCTATATGAAAATTTAACTCTCTTAATAACTTATTTAAAAATATTAATCATAAATATAAAGTTTTTAACCTTAATTTATAATTATTTTTAATTCTATATCAGTTAGTTATTATTTATTTTCAATAATAGGTGTGAGTATTATTGATAATTTTGTACTAGTTTTGTAATAATGGTGTTTTTTATTTTTATTCTATAAAACTTCCTCATTAACAAAGAATAAAAGGTACTATAATTGAAAATTTATAATTATTTATAATTTTATAATTTCATTTCATGAGATTTTCAGTTATAATTCTTAATGATGAATTCGACGATGATCATGTTTTAATGATTTTTAATGAATGGAAGTTGATATCTTAATTGGAGAGATCGATATTATTATTACCATTTAAAAAATAGAAAAAAATTATTATTTAATTATTTATATCACATATAATTATAATATAAGTTCTTATAGTCATAAATGATACTATTTTATCACATTTTTTGGATAGGTAATTAAACTGTTCCAAACATGAACATTCCTTAGTTAGCTGGATGATTGTGAGGTGATTTAGTTATAATATAATTTTTCCAAATGAATAATGACATTATTATTTTTATTAGAAATATATATTATAATTTTATATAATTATAATAATAGTTAATGGATACAAAAATATTACATAGTATGAATAAATTGTTTTCCTCTTAGTATTCTTTTTTTGAAGGTTGAATTTACAAAGATCATCTGTTAATCCTATCATTAATTGGTTGGACAATTTGATTGACCATAACTATAATAATTTCATAACAATAATATTAATCCATGAAACCTAATACTATAACTATCCATTACACGTGGTAATGAAATATGGAATGCACCGTTCTATGGAGGTGGTAGTCCGAATGTATGCATGGATGATGATTTTGTTTTTTATAGAAAGGGGAATATAAATAATATGGTTTATCATTTTTTAATATAAAATATGTCATAAATATATTACATATTATTAAATTAATCATTAGTACCATCCATGTAATGTGATTAAGGAAAAAGAAACATGATTCTTTATGGAGGCGGTTGTGTGCACCCACACAAATGTCATTTTGGATTTCTACAAGGGAAATAGTTAATGGGTATATAATTAATATAAAAAATTAAAAAATTAATCATATAGGTAATTATTATGTTTTTATTTCATATTGGGTAATATAAGTTTAAAGGGAAAAATATATAAGGAAAAATATTAGAGAGTGAGTAGTGCATACTTTATGATTTTTGAAGTTTCTCATGAAGTGCTTCATGGAAATAGAGGACTTTAGTCAATATAATGTAAACATAATATTAATATAGTAAATTTTTCCCCTTTTATTGTGATATTCCTCACTATTAGTTTTTTTGGATGTTGGTGTCCCTCTATATTTGATGATGACATTAGGGATTTCTTCATCGTGAATATTTTCATCTTTTCTATCTATTTTCCCCTATTACTTTACATAATTTTAATGGATGCATTCATCCATGGTGAGTAATAATCTGTGATGAAGATTATTAAATTTTATGTTATTTAATTGTAATTTTAATCTTATAAATGTATAATGTGTTGTTAGTTTAATTCATATATTATATGAATTATTTCATAATCAATTTCAAATCCTTTAAATTAAAAAAGTTTATAATTAAAAACATATACTTTATAAAAATAATATGCTTCCTAAAAAACCTGAGGTGTTACATCTCCCCCTTTAAATAAATTTCATCCTTGGAATTTTAATTTTCACATACCAATATAAATAACGTTAGGAATCTAAATAATTGAAATTAATCATGCTATAATTTCTCAAAAGTTATCAACCATTAAACTTGAGAAACATATCTTTTTCCTAAGAATAGAATTATACAAATATTGGGATTTCCTCCAACCATTTAGGAAAATATTTTATCATTATTCAGTATCACGACCAATATTATATCACTTTCTTCTAAATGGTATTTATAATCATCCTTGTATTGATATAATATCACTGGTAGATAATAAATTCGACTTCCTTATTTCACAAAATAATTTTTCCCCTAGGTAGAGAGCCAATACATTTTTCAATTAACAATAAATTAATCTAAAGGGAGAATAATATAATTTTTAAAATTCAATTTATATAAAATTAAACATGAGATAAAATATTTGTCCCACTCAATGCATTAATTAATAATTCAACATCATGTAGTTACAGTGATGCTTTTATGCTCTTAGAAAACATTATATTTATAAAGGAGTGGGTTGAACAAGACAAAAATACAATACTGGTAGTTCTTAAGTGGATGATCGGTGTTCCTAAATACATTTCATTATAAAACCCACTTCTATAATGTTGGTCGTATAGTCCTTCCCTTATCTTATAATTTTTTGATTCCAATCATCATTGTTAGCCACTGGATTTGTGCATTGACTCAAATAATATCCATGATTTCCACATTTAAGATATTGATTTTTTAGTTTTACTTTAGGATGTAGTATTTTTATTTTTACTATTTCCATTAAAGCCTTAAATTTTCAAAAAAACAATAGTTACACAAAGCCCTTATTTACCATAGAGAAAACATCTTCAAATATTTGAGACATTTTCTATGGTGTTTCTTTTGATATTTTTGACATGAATAAAATTTAATCTTCTTTCTTTCATTATCTTCATCACCAAAACCTCTATGAGACTCTATCTATATATTATTTGGTGTGTTTTGGAATTATATCATGTTCACATTTTTAATCATGATTTTTGATAGCTATCTGGAAATAATGGAAATATTTATTACTTTATTTCTTATTTTTCTAGGTATCTCGTTGGAATAATATTTAAATTATTCATGGCATCCTTCGTTAACTTGGTTCTTTCTGGCTTCATCCATAACTAAAAACAAACAGATTAAATTAGGAGTGATGGACAATTAAAACCATAAGAGTGTTATTTAAAGATAAATACATGAAAAATTAAACCTCCAAATGCCTGACTATTACATTAGATTTCAGTTCATCCCAAATCACCCTCTTTTAAATCCAAGTTTCTTTAGTTAGGGGTATCTCACATTCTACTACCTAATTTATTAACATAATAAGTCCTTGATAATTTATTTTAAAGAGAATGTAATTAAAAAAATTATGTCCCCCAGGAATTTATATTAAGGTGTCCATTATTATCCCCACTCATTGTGCACCAAAGTGAAGATTGAGGTGATAATAAACCAACCTTTTTTAGGATGATTACCCCTATGTGTATCTATTCTATAACCACATCCATATGACATTATCTTGACATTAATGTAAAATCTAGTATAACCACACAATATCTACTTTACCAAAACTTCAGGGTGTCTTCTTATACTTAAAATTATCCAAAGGTTTTTTTAATAAAGTTATCTCATCCTAATTCCAAAAAAACATCAAATACTCAGTATATCCAACTAAAAGGATTATATATACCTTTGAAAATATGATGAACCT
Source organism: Viscum album (assembly GCA_963277665.1). Lineage (NCBI taxonomy): Eukaryota > Viridiplantae > Streptophyta > Magnoliopsida > Santalales > Viscaceae > Viscum > Viscum album. The sequence continues at coordinate 387,674,214 of OY728147.1, read as the reverse complement.
TAACCCATCAATCCATAATGAACAATATAGCTATTTATTTACCTTTAAATGATATCATATTATCATATAAATTAATATAAACCCTCCTTTGATACCTACTATGGTTCTCATAGACCCTGACTCCCAGATTCGGTGCTAAAAACAATTAACTTTACAAACTAGATTTTATACACATAAATAATTACAATGTTTTTAGACATAATGTAACATTTATATTCCAATTAACATTCTAATATTTTATTTTTAGAGAATTATGAAAAATATTTAACTAGTAGACCCCATGTTCTTTGTATCAAATGTTTATTTTTTCCACTCACTGAGAAACTACTTAATCCATAATAATCCTTTAACATTTCCTAAAACCATCCGCATAAGTTACTATTTTATAAAAATATTACATTTTAATTTTATTCATAACCTATGTAAATGGAAATGTAAGAACATGTTAGATGAAATGACCTATAAGGGTAAACATAAGTGATAACAATCAATGATCATAAGTAATCTTAAGATTAGTATATGGGTGCAAGTAAGAAACTTAAAAAAGTAATACTAAGAAAAAAATAGATCATAAAATATAGTACAAGTAATGTATAAAACAATACATGAATCAAAAGATAGTGGAAACAAGATTCAATAAGCATAATCCATGAGAGCATAACATAAGAATAATACTATGCATAAAATTATGGCACAAACATAGGAATAAAAACATTAATTTCAGGAGACACACCATGATTTCATAAGATAAGAATGTTGAGCATCTTTTAAATATGTAATACACAATATTACAGGGAAAATTAATTTCAAGAGCCACACCATCATTGCTCGCACTTATAATAAACTAAAATTCACTCATGAATACTTTTATCATAAGATATAAAATTTATCCAATAAATTGGATGGAGATATAGGACCCCACCCACAATTCATACATACATACGTGATCCATATGAATTAAATAATTCATTATATCATAAAGAACCCATGAAAATAATGTGGGTTTCATTCAATACATTATAAATAACACATAGAATAAAAATGAGTTTCATATACTTTTCAAATAAATTCAAATAAATAAATCATTATGAATCCCATCAATAACTATAACATGATAAAACAATTAAGAATAAATGGGTATCTGAATATATTTAGTAAATTTCAATTTAAATACTCGTCAATCAAGATATTTAGGCAAATGGTATTTACAACCTATAGATAAAGGTTATACAGGTAGGTCAATAATTTTCCTAAATAATCAATGTATGGGATCAAGGTGAACACTCTTCAGTAAAAATAATTAGATATAGAGTGTTTATCAAGAAAGGAATTGTAAGAAAATTTATACCTATTTATGTTGGATAGTTAGGAAATACAAAGGAAATGATGAATCATATCTTGGATAGAGAAGGACATTATATAAGACTTCTTGATAAATTTGGATGATATAATTTTATGAATATACTTAATCAATTATAATATATATCAGAGGGTAATTATTTAGATGAAACACCTTTTTATGTTTTTTATAAAAATATTTTTATGTTCGAATTAATAAATTTGTTTTTTAAATCCAAGAGGAAAAGAATTAATTTTAGAAATCATGAACATATGAGGATAAAGTTTCATATAAAATGAAAAAGGTAGTGGAAATATCTCATCACATGGAAAAAAATTTAAATGTATATTTTAGTAAACAATTTTTACATTATAACAAAAAGATAAAGTTATGGGTCCTTTTAAAAGTTGTTATAAAAAATGTAACACCCTGGGATTTTGTGAAATATATTTTTTTCAAATAAATATAATATTTTAGATATTTTTATTACATTAAACACCAAATTTATCTTTCCTAACATGAAATAATGATTTTACCTTGCATTACATGAAACACTAGTTTTAGCTTGCATTACACGTAACACTGAGTTTAAAAGAAACATGACATACTATTAAAATAATATTATTTAAAATGATAGTTATCACATAGCCATTGGAATGGAGGGTATGAATATGATTAGCTAAATTATGAAAATATATATTTTACACATGTGTATAAAATTAATTTATGTTAACTAATTAATAAGAAAAGAAAATAAAAACCATTTTAAAATAAAGGTTTTTTTTTCTAAAAAACTCATTTTATGTGCACAAAAACATTTTGACATAATAAATTTAACAAATATATTTTGGTGAATTATTTTAAGGAAATTTATATATTATATATTAAATAAAATTTTTAACATTCATCTTTTCTTTCTAGAGAATATATTTGAATTAATACAATTTTATGCTTAAAAACTATATTTTTCTATAAAGCAGTTTTGTCGCCATTTGAGCACTTATTTTAAAATTAACTTATTTTTTCATTTTTAGATAAATTATTTGAAAAAATTAAATTAATTTTTTAAATCATCATGTCAAAATTATTTTAGGGTGAATTTCTGATAATTTTATAAGAAGTTAAATTTTTCAATGAATAGGGAAAATACTATTTTTATAAAGAATTTTCATTTATATTGAAGAATTTAAAAACTTTTAAATTGTTTAAAGATGGTTTTAAAGGTAAAATTAGTTAAGTTATACATCTTTTAATCTAATTTAGGCCATTTTAATCAATTTAATATTCAATTTTGATATAATTTTTTTTAAAAACTATTGAAAATTTTCTCTTTGAAAACCCTCTTTCTCATCGAGTCTCTGGGATTAATTGTAAATTAATTTTTCGCCACTTATGTGAATGTAATTTGGAAAATTTGGTTACATATTTGGAAAAATAATAATTTATATTATCTAACCATCTCAACTTAATTTTTTTTTCAAAAATGAATAATATAAATAGTAAATATTATTTACCACGATTAAGGTAAAAATGAGTTTATTGGGGGCACAAAAATTATGATCATTATCAAAAGTTCAAATGATAGTTACCTTCTTTCTATAATGATAATGGAAAAATGAAAATTTTACTCATTCATACATAAGGCCTACCGTCTCCATGATTAAAACATAGTTAATTTTTCATAACCATACATAATGGTTTGATTTAAAAGTATAATTGGTGTATAAAAAGTATAATCATGTTATGAATATTATTCTAGAGATGATAGACTTATAACCACTTTGACTATTTACATCGTACCAAATTCATTTTAGACTAAAGTATCTAATATTTTCAAAACATCTGATATGAATATAAATAATTAAGTAATTTTTATAACATGATAATAAGTGATATATAAGGAATAATAAACATTGAAATTTTATCAAGAAATTAAATTGTTAACCTAAGTTTATTATTCAGGAAGATAAATATTATGTCACGACCCATCCTATAGGGGTATGTGTTGTGACTACCCCAAACATGCCTCTGATAGGATAGGGGTTGGCGACTTGCACCAAGTAGGCATATCCCACAAATGGAGGGCATTTTCTTATGTACATACACTCACACATGTCTTCCAAAAAAAGTGCTGAAACTAAAAACACTAATAAAACAAATAGGCATACCACTAAGATACAAACACATAGTACGTTAGTAGAAATTTAAAAGTAAATGGGGCTATAATACAAGCCCAACCAAAATGAAAAGTAAAAGTACAAGTCCCTAGAACTCCTCTACAAAAAAAACCTACATAAAGGGTAGGTATAGAAACCACTATTTGAAGCCACATAAACACACCTCTTCTATCGGGTCTCTCTAAGCACCAACTAGCCCTGATCCACTAACGAATCAAACAAAGCATCAATTGTCTATATAAGGTGTGACACATTCGGCTAAATCCCATGCAGGGGTGAGTAAAACCTTACTCAGTAGGACACCCCAAAACACAAGGTGAAAGACTACAAAGAGAACATCACTAAGAAGATACAGCCTGCTTAACACTAGTATATGTCTACAATATATATAACAAGAACATATAGACATACTCATAAAGGATTCCAAGACTCAACGTCTCATAAACTACTAGCCATATGGTTCCACTCATAGCACACTCATTCTGAGAGATCTCACTCCTCATGACATTTGATAGTTAGAACGTAGAACATGTCAACTAAAATTATCTGAGAGAACACCTGGTCTCGATACGTCACGATGTTTTCCTGAGACATCCGGTCTCGCTAAGACACAAATTCTCGATATGACAACCAAACATCATCCACATTATTCTGCTTGAGACGTGCTTGTATCAGGAGAACTCACTTCTCGAGCCATGATATCATATGAGACTCTTACAGAGAGGTCCTGCTAATTTTGGCCTCTCCCAAAGAGAAAAAAGTGGTGAGGGTCATGATATATAGAGAAGGAATTCTTCCAATAGAATACCAAAAACCCAATTTGTATTAATCGGCAATGCAAGGTATTCTTCTAAGAGAGTACCGTCAACCCTATCGATGTGACTCATAATGTAGGGGATTCTCCACCAAGAATACTAAGAACCCTATCGTTATGTCCTACTAGATGAAGTATTAATGCCCTACACTAATAGGTCACATCAATTCCCACAAAAACCCATTAGGGTGATAGAGTATCACTTCAGTCCCAAGGAGGGATACCACAACTCTATCTGGACTTTGCCTTTAGAGGGGATTGTTTTTGAGTGATGTGCATACAATGCCACACTGAACGCTTGAGGAAAGAACAAAGGGAAAATATATACCTACACTGGTCCATACTAAAAACCCACCAAACCATCTCAAAATAACCACTCATCACAAGGGTTCCAATTCCATAGATAGTTCATCAAACGAATATTCTGTTGGAAAGTTATACTCATTTTTGTGAAAACATGTCCAAACCGGTCCAGGTATGACCCAACCTAGTTTGGCTGACTCGTCTCATCCCAATCATCCTGGATTAGACCAATCCAAACCGGCCTAATGGGATTATACAATTGGGCTATGAGACCATGGGTTTTCACTACCGGCGGTCGCCCTGCCGGCGACCATCTCACCCAGTCTGCCTGGCCTAGCCTCACTACTAGGATGGTGTCGCCTTTTCTGCCGACCACCCTGCTGGAGGTCTCACCTTGCCATGCTCCACCTAAAATGGTCAGATTTTCCACCTCTGGCTACCGCCAAACACTTCCACCACCTTGTTCTACTGCAAGGATGGATCACAACTTGGATTCTTTCTCCACGGATCAAAGGTGCAACGATCCTTTGATTATGAAAACGCGAGAATCGACGAATGTAGAGGGGATAAAGGAAAGGCACATGAATTCCCAAAATAGACGTATTCTTGCCTTTTTTGTGTCATATTGATCCTTCTATGTTTGAATTTAAATAATTAAGAGGTAATAATTAAATTCTAACATGATTAATCCAATAATAACTCTCGCAATAGAATAAACCCAAACCATAATACGCATGAATCTTGGATTAGTATGTTCCTCAAAAATCCAAATTTTTTGTAGGGATAAAGAACATAGGAGAAAAAATCAACAAAACTCACACCCTAACTAATGTTTGGATCGATTGGTGAAGAACGTTTGTCAACATTAATGATCCATCCATGAGAATCTTGATCTGTTGTCTCATCATCGTTCATCGTTTGATAATGAGAGGTTTCCAAAAATGATTTTCTTCTTCAGAGATTCTGAGGATTTTCTCTAGGATTGTGAATCAAATAATTTATACCCACCAAGCTATTAAATGAAGAAAATTCGTTTTAGTGTTGCTGCATCGCTGTTTTTCAGAGTCGCCACGCTGTGTTGCTGCGTCGCTATACTGTGTTGCAGCGTCGCCATGCTGTGTTGCAGTGTTTCCACGCTGTATTGCAGCATCACCACACTGTTTCATTTATGAAAGAAAATGGTTTTCTCCATTTTTGAGTCTCAATATCGTTGTTATGCAATGAAACGTCAAAAAAATAATTTTATGTTTATCTTAATCTCCATTAAAATGTATAGAAATTATCTTTTGCATATGGCCTATGTTGGATGAGGTTAGGCCTGGCCTAAGGAAAATAGCTTCTTACAAAATTAATTGTGCTCTTATGATTCCAATCTGAGTTTCCATTTATGAGTCATTATAATTTCAAAAATAAAATAATTTTATTTAAATATTTTATTTATGATTTTTCCATTTTCAGGTTTTTCCACAAAAGACCCATGCCTACTAAAGTTAATTCGCATATTGGGTAAAGCCACTACTATGAGCTCAATGATTCCCTCAGATTTCTGATTCATGAACCCATTGATAATTTATTCAACTTTTTTTTTAAAATCACTCATGCACACTATTAAAAACATAATATTTTTTAATAAACCATTCCGGGCACACCGATCCTCATAATTGCACGTCGTCTTAATACATGGTCTTGGAATTTTCTAAGAAATTTTATAAAAATAAAATGAAGAAAATACGAGTCATTAAATTCTCCCCAACTTAATAATTTTCAACCCTAAAAACTAAACCAAGGGATACCCAAAAATATTAGGGTACCAAGCAAGAATCTGAGCCTCCGGCTCCCATGCTATTTCCCAGAGATTCTCATCCTGCCACTGGGTACACAATAAAGGAATCGAATGCACATAGAGGATCCTCTCCTATCGATCCTTGATCTCCATGACTAGGATAGAAAATGAGCATCCTGATCAGAAACTATCATTGATGGGATTCGATGGAGTCAAACTATCTCCTGAATATAGAGGCATCCTAAGCTCTCTACTGAACTATGATCTTGAAAAGATGAAAAGTGTCCAACTTGGTGAGATGTTCAATGATCATTGAGATGGTATTGCTTCTACCGAACATAAGTGGTAAACCCATCACAAATTCCATCAATTTACTTTTCCCACTTCCTTCTTATAACCCGAAGAAAGAAAGGGGTAAATCCTTTTCAAGCCCATGAGGCTTGACACAGTGAGTTGATAAACCAAGAAATTTTTTCATACAAGAACTCAACTCTAATATTAATAGGTAATACCATATTCAATATGTTTCTTCATCCCGAATGTCTGTATTAAAACCCACATGCATATCGCAGTGCATCTCATCACTCTAGGCATTCACTGTTGTCACGAGAACTAGGCACACTGTGGATAAAAGAGGAATTTATGGAACTCACTCAAAACTCCACCTGCAATGCCACTGGTACTACTATGAATCATATTAAAGGAACAGAGTACTCCCCACCCTTCAAATATCCATAAAGGGTATTCCTTGTTGACATCTGACACGTAAAGTCTCACTATCGATATCACCGACCTATGCCTCCTTGACTCACTATAAGAGTGGAGGGGTAAAAACCATCGACTAGAAGTAAGCTACCTCATCTCTATCCACGAAGGATAACTATAATGAGGTTAACTACTACATCACCTCATTTAAAAACTTTAAATTGTATCTCTTACCGAGAGAATCCTCTACCACATCCCTCTTCCCAGGAGTATAGAATATCTCAAGGTCGAAGTACTGGAGGAAATCTAGCCATCACCTCAATCTCATGTTCAGGTCCTTTAAAGAGAATATATACTTGAGACACTTTTGGTTGGGGTAGAAGATAAACCGATTTCCCATTAGGTAGTGTCACCACATATTCAATGTGAATAATACCATTGCCATATTAGGATCATGGGTCGCACAGTTCTGCTCATCTGGTCTCAACTGGCATGAACCATAGGTAATCAGTGCCTGCCTCTACATCAGGATACAACCATGTTCAGTCCATGATGTGCCGAATAACACTACGTACTCAACTCCCTCCTATGTTAATATCAAGATTGGGGTGCTCATCGAACTCTATCTCAACTACTGAAAATCTTACTTGCAACACTCTATCCACACGAAAGGATTCCCTCGTCATGTTAAGGCTGAAAGATCCAGTTCATGAGTCCCATGAACTCTATTGAGGAGTTAGTCACATCTAAGGCCATTTCTAAGTACTCATAGTGACCATAGAGGCCTCTGAAATTAGTCCTCGATATATCCCCATCCAGTAATCACAACTGGTGACACCTTGATCAAAGGTCATCCTTCGAGAACCACTACGTCCCATTCAACTGATCGAAGTGGTCATCAATCCTTTGGTAGTGGATACTCGTTCTCCATGATCAATTTGTTAAAAAACCGGTAATCTACACATAAACTCAAACACTGGGTCTTACTAAGACTTTCCTCTTCAGGTCCTCCAACTAAACCCTTATCTTGTGAAGCTCTACAAAATCCATTCAATATACTAATTCTGATATCGGTGCCATCCCAGGGAGTAAAACAACACAGAAGTCTATCTCACTATAGGGAGGTAATCTTGGAACATCTTTAGGAAATAAGTTCTCATAATATTCCACTACCACTATGAACTTGAAAAACTATAACATCTACTGCTCTGAGGGTAAGGCTAGCCGACTCATGAGTGATCAGCTCCACCCTACTATGCATGAGTCCAAATCATGCTTCCTATGTTTCCCCTTTCACTAACCAAGGAAAACCCTATTCCATCTATGTAGACATACCACACCATTTTTCCTAAAATAGTCAATCTAAGCATAGACTGTATATAACCAATACATACCAAGAATGATGTCGTAAGGCCTCACAACTGCCACCAAGTGGTTCCAATAAAAATTATTGCCTCAAGAGTCAGATCACACAGTGAACATAAGTGTTGTTATTGAGTCTTTCCCCATAAGTATCTCCAAATTCAAGAGTTAATTCAACAGTTTAAATAGAAACCCTAGGTCTCAAACAAGATCTTTAACACTAAATAAGGATTAGAAACTATGTCTATTAATATAAGATCTAAGATTAGACACAAACCGTACCTGGAATAATTCATGGAGCCCTTGGGTCATATGCCTCAATCACATATAGTTGTCCCCTCCCTTTTCCTCCAGCTCCCTGAGCCTAGTGTGGACCACATGGGGGTGGGGGTAGGCATGTTTGAAAGTCGTCATTAATTCCTCCGAGTGTGAGTCAAATTATAAATTTATAACAACCCAAACCATACTATCTACAAAGGTGTAGTATAACAGAAGTGTAGGGTCATACCCACAAATAGCGGGGAACACAATGATGACAACTCTTAATTAATGTTGGGGTTAGTCCAATTTTAGTTTGATTTTACTAAACTAATTTTTTAATTAATATAAATGGATTTTATAAGAGAAACATAAGAAAGGGGAATAAGTTTTCCAGGGTGGTTTTTCTAAATAAATTATTTCTACTTTACTCACAAAAATAATTATATTAAATAGTTGCACAACCAAAAAAATTTATTAATAGAAGAAATCTCATTCTATATAAAACTACCCCAGAATCCCAATTCATCATGGTTATATGAATCAAAATAAATAAATTACATTTATATTAGATTTCTATATGAAAAAGAGTCATTCAATTCAATTGTCATGAATAAATTATATCAATCATGTTGGGGTTCATTCAATATTGAAATCATTTGATCAATGAATCAATAATGAATAAAATAGGCATTTAGGTACAACATGATACTATCACATAATATTACCATTACAAGAAAATATAAATCAAACTATCATGGTAAACACCCCCTTGAACTAATTCCTCTCTCCCCTATGGGTTTGGCCAACCTTCCTCGGGTGATCACCAATGACGATTAAACCCAAATCCACAGGAGAGCGTTTGAGAATGAAAGAAAGAGACAAGATTAAAGAAAACAAAATGATTATAATTAAAATATAAATAATTCAATGATTAAATCAATGAAAGGAAAGAAAAACATAAAGAAAACCTATCTACGGTGGAATCCTATGGAAGTTCCTAGTGGTCACACTTACTCCCTTAGGTCGAGAGTAGTTTGGGAGGGATTCTGGAGGCCTATTTTATAGGAAAATTATGCAGCATGGATTGTAGTATTGATTTTAATTTTCACGCATCTTCATCGTCACAACATGTACCTGAGGTACATGTCGTGTACTTCAGACCCGATTTCTCCTTGGCCACATTGAATCTGTAGAAACTTCGTATACTGGTTTGACTTCAGTCACGTCGTGTACCTGAGGTACACATCGTGTACATACCTTTCATAGCGTGTTCCGTCATCAAAACTTGTCTAGAGTAGATTTGTTTTATATTATATGGCCAGGATGTGTACTCTTTGTACACGACGTGTAGTCATTTTTCTTCAGTTTAAAGCTCTTTTTCTCTCTCAAACCTTCGGTGTCGCATTTCTTTTCCAATTTCCATGTTTTCCATTATATTTCTCAAAATGACAATACTATATATGAGTTTGAAAATCATTAATATCAGGGAAAAATATTATATTAAATCAATTAATATATGATGAATTCATATGTAAAAACACATCAAAATATGTATAAAAAAGAGATATCAGAGGTGGTAACATGTCAAAATGTATACCACCTCCTACTGCTCTCCTAACTCCCCTACCACATCTACCGCCCTATAGATACATATGGTCCTATCACTATCCCTACCTCGATGTCCCATCCACTGTTTCCCTACTAGCAGTACGACGGAACGGAAAATCTCTAGTTAGATGTCTCCATCCATCAAATGAAATAAATTTCCTCTCTCTAGGGTGAATGGACTCACCCTATGATCCCTCAGCTATAGATACCCTATATTGGAAACTCCTCTCGGGACATTTCACACATCCAATCTATGAGACTGACATCGGAGTCCTACTCGTGAGGTCTATACACCTTCTTTCTCACTGTTGACATTTACTGGTTGTATTCTCTCATTCAAGGGACTTTCAACCACAAAGTTTTTCTCTAGAACCCTATAATAAATAGGAATTCACAGAAGAATAATGATGGCTTAGATGTCCCTAAACACATCTTTCTCAAAGGTCCGAGCCTTGAATAACTTTTCATGTATCGTATTCATCAAGTACCTAGAAAATTCGGTATGCCTAAATGATTACTCAACTATCGACATGTTGTCCTATAGAAGCTGTAGAAGCTCTTAGGAATGCATATCCCTTAGATTATATGATGAGAACTCCTTATTTGAAATAGGTTTTCAAACTCTGTCCATAGAAGATCCACCTCATCATAAGATCTGGAAATCTAAACCCCACCATCGCCCTGCAAAGACACGTATAAAGATCATCTCAAGGACCACCATCTGATCTGCCGGTGCCCTAACTAGATTGAAAACTTAGAAACAACCTCATGAAAGTCCTTATAAACCTAAGAGTTGGGATCAACTAATAAATTTAAGGTTCTCTATCACTAAAACTCATGATGTTTTCTCCACCGACGCATCTAATCCATTGGTACTATAGGTACCATATGCTACTCTACAGGTGCTGGTATAGATGGTTGACCACCCGGAAGTGATGTCTTTGGTATAAATCTCTGTAATGATATCTCATTACCCTGAGGGTCTTTCTCATGATCATGTGGTGTAATCCTAAATGACTGTCTATGGGGAATCATCTTTAAGTAAAACTATATGTACCATAGTCAATAGAGTATACCTAGTGACCTCACTCAATGACATGGAAAACACATCCCAATTCTATATGATGCATGAACCATCATTTTTCACCTTCGACTAGTGTTTTCATGTACCGATTAGAATAACATAATTCAGGATCCCGGTGTATGGATATGTCATCCGCCACACCAACACTGGATTCCATATCCTGAAATCCTAAATAGAAACATTTAACACTATTTCCCCAAACCAAAACACACAAACTCTTGGTCTTTAATGTAGAACTAACCTCCTCAGATACCAATCTCTCACAAACCATCCTAGATGGGACCATATCGTGACTACCCCATGCCTAAATCCCATGTGATAGGGGATAGAGACTATCACTAAGTAGGTATATCACACAAATGGGAGAAATTTTCTTATGTACCTGTACACATGCACACGTCTCCAAGAAAAAGTGATGAAACTAAATACACTAAGAAAAAAAACAATCATACCACTAAGATAACAATATAGAGTAAGATAGAAGAAAACTAAATGTAAATAGGTCCAGAATACAATCCCAATAAAAATGAAAATTAAAAGTACAAGTCCCTATAACTCCTTTATAGAAAAACTTACATGAAGGGTAGGTATAGAAACAACTGTCTGAAGCCGCATAAGTACACCTCGTCTGTCAAGTCTCTCTAAGAACCACCTGCTCCCAATCCACCTAGAACTCTGTCAGCGTTTCGATCGTCCTAAAAATACATGACATGTGTAGGAAAAACCTGTTTAGGGGTGAGTAAAACAATACTCATTAGGATACCTTGAAACAAAAGTTAAAAGACCACAAAGGGAACATCACTAAAAAGATACAGTCAGCTCAACATAAGTATATGTCTATAACACATATAACAAGAACATCCATGCATACTCATAAAGGATTCCAAGACTCAAGGTCTCATCCATTTTTGACTATATGGTTCCACTCATAGAACTCATGTTCTAGGAGATCTCACTCATCAATCAATTTGATAGTAAGAACATAGAAGATGTTTACTAAAAGTATCCAAGAGGACTCCCGGTCTCGATACGTCAAAAAGTTTCTCTGAGACATCTGGTATTGCTAAGACACTGATTCTTGATATCACAACCAAATATCAACCATAGTATTATCCTTGAGACACACTCATTTCGGGATAATTCACTCCTTGAGCCTTGATATCATTGGATAATCTTACAAAGAGGTCCCTCTTATTTGGGTCCCACCCAAAGATAAAACACTGGTCAAGGTCATGATATATAGAGAGTTGATTATTCCCATAGAATACTGGAAACCCAATATGTATTAATAAGAAATGTAGGGGATTATTATGAGAGAATACAAACAACCTTACCAATGCGACTCAAAACATAGGTGATTCTCCATAGAGAATACTGAGAACCCTATCATTACAACCCAATGGATAGAGGATTAACACCCTGCACTCGTAGGTCTTGTCAATTCCTATAAAATCCATCATGGGTGATATAGGATCACTCAAATCTCAAGGAGGGATACCACAACTCTATCTAGGACATGTCCACTAGAGGGGATTTGTTGTCTAGTGATGTGGACGTAATACCGCATTGAACCCTCAAGGAATGAACCAAGGGAAACTACATAACTACACTAGTCCATACTAAAAACCCACCAATCCATTACAAAAGGACTGCCACATCATAAGGGTCCCAATTCCATAGAATTTATGTCAAGTATACCTTTTGTTTGATACTTATACTCATTTTAGTGAAAACTGGTCTGAACTGATTGGGTCCTAAAAAAACCGACCCAACCCATTTGGTCTTGATCGGCCCTTTGGGCTACTGAACTGTGGGTTTCGACCACCACTGTCCACCCTATAGAAAACCATCACACCCGATCCACCTTTCCCAGCCACCCTATCGGGCTGGTGTCACCTTTTCTACCGACTACTCCATTGGCAGCCTCACCTCATTGCGCTCGCCCTGAAACGGTCAGAGTCACCACCTCCAGCCCCCACCTCGCACTTCCTCCACCATGTTCCTCTATATGGTTAGATCCCAACCCAAATCATTGTGCCACGAATTAAAGGTGCAATGATCCTTTGATCTTGAGAATGATATAATCAAAGAAAGAGGAAGGGATAAAGTGAAGGCACATAAATGCCCCAAATGGATGGTTTTTTGGCCTTGTTCATGTAGGCTTTGATCCTTCTATGTTAAAATTTAAATAATGAAGAATGAATAATTAAATTATAATATGTATGATTCAAATAACAACTCCAATAATATAATAAACCCAATCTGCAATACACGTGACTTGTGGATTAGTCTGTTCATCGACTAATCCATTTTTGACATAGGGATAAAGAAAAAGGGAGGAGAAATCAACCAAAATCACACCCTAATTGGAGTTCTTGTCGATCTATGAAGAATGTTTTTCATATTTGGTGATCTATCCATGAGAGATCTCTATCCTTCATATCGTCATCATTTATTATTCACCAACGAGATGTTTTGTCAACACTTTTCTTCTATTAAGATTCCAAGGAATTTCTCCATGATTATGAATCTAAACCTATATCCCCATCAAGCTATTAAATTAATAAAATGTGTTTCTGTGTTGTTGTGTCACTGTGTTGTAGTGTTTCCACGTTGTTTCATTTATGAAAGAAAACGAGATACCCCGTCGTGACATCTCAATGTCATTGTGACACTACAAAACATAAAAAGAAATATAATAATCTTTTTAATTTTATTTTATTCTCCTTTAAAACATTGAAAAGTTAACTTTCATAGCTGGTCTGCATCTGCTGATGTTAGGCCTTTCATAAGAAAAACACCCCCTTACAAACTCAATAGTGCTCTTAGATTTTCAATCTAAGTTATCGTTTATGAGTTATTCAGATTTCAAAAATACTATAATTTTATTTTATTATTTTATTTATGGTTATGCCATTTTTTGTGTTTTTTACAGAAGACCCGCATCGACTAAAGTTAAGTCGTGCCTTGGGTAAATCAACTACTTTGAGCTCAATGATGCCCTTAGATTTTTGATCCAGACACCCCTTTAGAAGTTCAACTAGTTTCTCAGAAAATAACTTGTGCACGCTATTAAAAACTTAACATTTTTTTGTTGGACCATTAGAGGCACACCGAGCCTCAGAATCACATGTCGTTTTAATGCCTAGTCTTAGAATTTTCCCAAAAATTTTCTAAAAATAAAATTGGGAAAATCTGTGTCATTACAGATTGTACATGATGAGTCAGACCTAGGATAAGATGCTATATTTTAAAAACACACATTTAATGTTCCTTTGAAAAAATTCAAAGAGAATGTTTTTTTATATATATGGAATGAGTGGTTTCTACCAATTTAATGATGATTTATTACTTTAGTGTTTTATTTGTAATTTTTCATAGTTATTATATAAGGAAGTGGTTTCATTATTATATGTGCATATGAAGTACCCAGATCAGTGTGAATATCTGAGAGGGGGATGGGGTGAATCAATGATCCCTTTAAATATTATTACTAATTGATTCTTTTCAATTAAACCTATATAGATGGTTAAATCCTGGATCCACTCTTCTAGTGTCTCTCAACCTTTCCTCGAACGATGCTATAAATGTAAAGGCACTGACCATAAAAAATTACAAGGTTGGGTTCAAAGACCTACTCCTTACTGTGTTGGTTATTTTCTCTAACAAAGATTCTCCACTATAATTCGGTTAGTAATTACAATGGTTGATATAGAGTCCCACTCTATCTCCCATGAGTCCCATAGGATGTTCTTCATATTGTTTCCCATAGTGTTACCAGAGTCCCACTGGCCTACTTCAAAGTCCCACTGAAGACTTCTTCTTCCTGGATTTCGCAATAGATTATTCTTGATTCTCTATGGATGGATCTTATGATCATCCCTCATGAGCTTGCTGAATCCCACTTTCTCATGAATCATTTAAAGAATCATCAACAGCCTTTGGTAAGGTCTGTTGTCCTTGCTCAATAATTCTGATAATTATCTGATGAGTTCTCAGTCTCAACAATGCTCAGGAAATTATTACTTCTTCTGATTAAGACCTGGCCTCAGTTGTGTGTATGCAAATGGTGCACACAACTTCCTCAAGAATGCTAGAGTGATTATACACAATATCAGCTCGGTCTACCTTCTTGGACTATCAAACACTGTAAACTCAGATAAAATATCTTCTTTAACTCTGTATGGATTCAGTATCAATACTCATATACTTCATGAATGGATTACACATAATCCAATACCTCTTGTATTTTTATATCTAAATGATTTTCACACGTTCATGTGTTCATGCATTGTTTCATGCCTAGGTCTCTTTCTTTTGAACATGCAATGTCTTCTATTATTTTCTCAAAATGCACACACAATTTGGATTATTTCTTTACATGTTCATGTGCATGCATGCATGCATGGATAATTTTTTTCATCTTTATTTTTTGAAAACCCCAATGGTTATAATTCTTTAAGTACATATACAATCTATTCTCTTTATCCTTTTTTCTTTCTCTTCTTCTTTTGGGTATGAGCACACACACACTTGTTTTTCTTAATTTAGGTTCAAAGGGTTTGTTTTCATTTTTATTTCATCCTCCTTTACATGTTCACAAACACTTTTTTATTATGTTTTCATACACATGAACTCAACTATACATGCACCTTCCTTATTCTTCAAGTAAATCACACACAACCCGAATGGGTATGTGGATGGTGTAAGTGTGAGTTTTTCTTATCAAGATGGTTCCTCTTTTTATCCAAGGTAGTGTATACATACAATATCCCTTTTTAAACTCTCATATTCTTCTCTTCATGAAACCAAGGGTTCACATGTTCTTTTTCTTCATGAAAACCATATGGAACATGGGTTCTTCTTCACAGAACCAGGAATGGATCTTGGTTCCTGTCTTCGCAAGAAAAAAAAAATGGTGCATAGGCACTAGTTGTTTTACCCACATGCTACTCCTCACAATGACACATTGAGGGTTATAAGAACCTATCGTGTTCTAGTGGGAACTTTACACAGAGGTGTGATTTCTTTCACGAACCAAGGTGTTCGCGGTTCTTCTATTCATACAAGGGATGCATGGAAATCCTTCAAGCAAGAGATGCATGGATCCCCTTCCCATAGTAGGGATGTGAGGGAACTTTCTATTCAATGTGCTATGTTCTTTCAAGAATGATATCTTTCTCAATTTTCTCAACACCAGAGCCTCGGTCGAGGGCTCTGTATTTATAGGTAATAATTACCATGAAAATATGCGTAATATGCCATGGGATTCAAAGATTTCAATAGCTGAGATATTTGGATTTGAATATTTTAAAATTATGGATAAGATTTCCATATCTTTGTTTGAATATGTTCAATGTGGGATCCCTTATTTCTTGGTGAAATCCTCACATGCATGTGGAGAGGAAAGCATACAAGGCTTTTCATAGAGCCTTTGAGAGACAAGATGTGGCCTCTAAAATTTGATTGCTTCGACCACACTTGATTCTTAATTATATTTTCATGAATGAAAATGTAATTGCATGCATGGTGTCATTTCATTGAGATGATCTCCACAGGCTTGACCATAGGTTCTTTGGTGCCCAGAATGATGAGAACAATGGTCGGCTTCATCACTAGTTTGTGGGTGGTGCAGATGCTTCATTGGATGTCCGGAGGTTGAGGACAACCTCGGTGGTGGATCAGACGACCATAGTTCAAACACCATGCAACTTAGATAGATGTGAAGTGGCGATTATATCTTGAGACGAGGGATGTGTCTTGCATCTAAGATCTCACGCGAGATCAGATGAGCAGCTAGGATTTCCTCAATGTTTTTTAAAACTGTCCCACATAGAAAAGGAGAAATGGAGGTAGATCATTTATAATACAATCCACCCCAACCAAAACTCAGAATTATCCTCCTCCCTCTACGGTACCTCCTCGTACCGTGTTCACCCTATGGGCGTGCTCTTAGTTCCCACTCTACTTCTCAAGCACGCTACTGGATCCCACTATGCATGCGCCGCATAGGTTCACAACTGTGAACACAACCTGAGGGCTTATACATGGCCTACATAGTCTTCCTCATGCGGGGCTGGACTTGAGGGCTTCCTTCAGGTGTGGTTAACCCCTTGGATCTCGTATGTTCTTGAGGTGAGGTCCTCGGCTGGCCCTCCATGGTTGGTCCCTTATTTTTTTTATGTAAGGCCATAATACTTGGTTAAAAAACAAGTGTCCAGTGTAAGAATAATGCATGGCTGCCTTCCTCATTCAATTCTCAATCATGGGAAATGCACTTATTAGCCTTCATACTAATCACTTCCTCCTCTCTTCATCTTTAAGCATCATCCTTCTTTTTCTTTTTCGAATACCAACTCCAACATCTTCAACATTTCTTAAATCCAATCATGGATGATGCATGGATCATGTCTTCATTCCTCATGAAATAAATCATAATTCATGGTCTTCATCACTTTATACACTTACTGACTATGGATGGATCTTTACTTCTTTCCTCACGCAATAGAGTATTTCATGTACTTATTCAATTATTATAACAATGCATCACCTTGATACAAGTCTTGGAACTTTGGACCAGTTCAAAAATCATCAGATTTATATCCTCTTGGGGAATTGATAAAGTGTAGTATTCAATGCTTTTAATCAACAAACATTCATAAAGGCTTTACCAACTTCTTCAACAATACCTTTTATTCACATATTGACTTCTTATTAACAAATTATTGATAAAAAAATGAAACACCATGATCAACAATCTCCCCTTTGTATTTTGTTGTCAATATTACTTTGTAACACTTTGAATCAGTAAATATGTTTGCCAATATTTTCTCCCCCTTATTGGAAATCAAATTCAAAGGTGTTAGTGGGGTCTCTTAAAAAACATGTCCTCCTCTATTTGAATACTCTCTTTTGGAATATTTATGAGAGAGGGATTATGTCACATGGTTCACTTAGAAAAGATCCTTTGGTAAATTACCTCTATTTCTACTTGGGCTAACCTAGTATAAGAAATAAGAGATATATTCCCAAGGTCTTCAGTGTTGTCCATAAAAACCAAACATGTGAAATCATGCTCAGAGTGTATCAATTCTTGACGAAGGGATTTTTAATAGTCATATTTATCAATGAAATGCTAAATCCAACACATACTTCACCAAACTTATTAAAAAGTTCAAGTGAAAAGATAAAACTCCCCTTTCATCCCATCTTGTCATCAATCAAGCACTCCCCCTTAATTGACATGAAAAATACAATTAAGAATAAGGGATGAAAGTGTGATTGAAATACCTCAAATTTAAATTCTTGAGATCATATGAATTTCAAGGTTTGTCTTGACATAATACTTGATACCATCTCCTTCATTTTTACTCTCCCTCAGGGGGTGTACTCCTTTTGATTTACCTTTGTGTAAAATAGTCATCAAATGATCTTCAAGATATTCATATTGATAATCTTTCACAGTGGAACACTTCAAGTAATTATCAAATCATGAATAATGAATCCAACTTGGAGTTCTCCACTTTGTTCAATCAATTATCCTTTTGAGAAAGACCTTCATCTTATATTCTATGTAATGTAAGCATAGATATACAAGAAAAATATAAGCTAATAAGATGGAACACTTGTGATATTCTTAATATAAGTAGTGGGGATGAGAATTTTCACTCAACCTAAGAACTCCTTTCCTTGCATCTCTAAAGTTTCGGTTACTCTTCATGTTGGTGTTTCCTCTCCATTTGAAATTTTGATCTTTCTTTGTCAGCATGGACCCTTTACTTCCATTTACATTCAACTTTTTTGGATTATTTGTCTTTACTTCTTCCAGTAGTGAAGTAGTTTCCCCTGGTGCATGTTGTTCAATTTTTAGCATCTCCATTTGTCCTAGTAAAATTTTTATACATTTGTTTATATGATGCCCATACTTCTTGCACCTTTCACACAGTAGTTTTGAGACACTTGGGTAATCATGTTCTGATAACCTCTCATGAAATTCGACTTCTCCTTCATGTGGAATGACCTATTTCCCCCTTTCCTTAGCTTTAGTCGGTGCTTCATTTTGTTCTCTTTGTAGTTCTCTAGCAATTTTCAATTGATTAGGCTAGATAACTAAACACTTATTCTTAACATTTTTTTATTTGGAGCTTCCATATGACTTGTTCATTATCTTTAAGTTACATTTCATTGGAAAATTATTAAGATTATCTTCAGGAATCTCTTTATTAAATCTCATATTCTTTTGGATTGATTATTCTTTTTTGTTTTAGCTTGATTTCATTCATTTCCATGGATTGTTTGTAATGATCCATGGTAATACCTTTCTTTCCATAATAGAAGCATATTTTCTTGGTTGAGATGAAATTATTGGAATTTGTATTAAAATTATTCTTGGTAATAATTTCTTTCACTGTTTTCTTGACTTCATTGTTATGCATATTCCCAATGGAATATTTTTCAACTATTTTTCCTTTCCCCTACCTTTGTAGTGGTCTTTTTTTCTTATCAACATATGAATGGTGGATGGTGAAACTAAACCAGAATTCATGATAATTGTGACCACTTCTATTTGACATATCATAGAAGTCTTCAAGATATTCAAAATTGTTCCTAGTAGACAAATTCTTCTTCATATATTCATTCTTACTTAGCATTGTAGGTTGCTGCATTTCTTTACATATACATTCCCTGAATGTAGGCCTTTCATAATTTTTATGTGCTAACATATTATTCTAGAAATAATTGGCTTGATGCCTAAAATTCCAACAACACCAACCTTAGCCAAAAAATATCTTTCTTTTACTTTTAGTATCATTCTGGCGAGATTTAGTTCATTTTTGTTTTTGGAATTATATTTAATTTTTTATATCATCTTTCTGTGAGTTTATATTCTTAATCAATCAAGTATCAACACATGAAGTTTTTATGGATTTATTGACATTTTTATCAATCCACATCTTCCCTGCTTTTGGATTTGAACATGTACCTGCATATGTAACTGCATTAGTATAAACAGAAATGACTGTTTTTTAGGATACCTTTTTCTTGGAGGATGTTTCCATTGGATTAGAGGATGATATGATGTTCCTTTTGGAATCATATTCCTTAATACAAACTTGAATGGCATAATCTCTTCTTTCTACTGTTTGGGAAGTTACTGCTTGGAGTGATTGCTGATTATTCAATTTCACCTCTAGTTCTAAACACTTCATGTTGAGGTGGTTATTCTCATCCTCAAATGATCTTAGCCTGGTTTACCAATTATACTTTAGCTTTATCATTTGTTCTTCATGCATATTTTTTAATTTTTGCAAAGATATGTCAAGCTCCTTTACCTTGTTGGCTCTGTATTTTAGTTTATTATCTTTGAAAACCATAGATACTTTGTGAAACTTTTCAAATGCGTGGAAAGCTTCTAAAAATACCATTTCAAAGAATTATTTCCCACAAATACTTCCCTCCAATTCTTCAGTAATATGATCATGTCTTTCATTGTAAAGAGAAATTGTTTCTTCCTTTTCCTTCACTAGTTTTTTGAGAGTGTTGGATATGCCAACCCTTTTAGCCAATTACTCTTCCATGGAATCAGATTCTTGTTCTATATATAATTTTTCATCTTGAAGAGTACTAATACATACAATAATATGTCTTTACACTTCTCTAGGAAATTTCTTCAGATGATCTTTGAGTGCAGCCTAAAGATCACTAATTTATCTATTATTATCACAGATTGAGTAGGATTCCTTATAAAAGTCAAAAAAATAAAAAGAACTATCACATGTTGTACCTTTTAGATTGCCTTCCGTAGAAGGTGTCTCCCCATTAGTAGTAAGCTTCTTCTTCATCTTCCTTGTTTTTTTTATTTCTGTTATTTTGAGTATTATCAAATATCTTCATTTGTTATTGTTCACTAATCTCCTCAAATCTGCAGTTCACAAATACTTCATTGGATATTTTGAAGGTAACCTCACTCTAATACCAATTGAAGTGCCAAAATCAGTGTGAATAACTGATAAGGTGAGGGGGTGAATCAGTGACCCCTTTAAATATTTTTACTAATTGATTATTTTCAATTAAACCTCTATGGCTGGCTAAATCCTCAATCCACTCTTATTGTGTCTCTCTACCTTTCCTCGAACGATGTTGTAAATGTAATGGCGCTAAACATAAGGATTTACAAGGTTCTGTTCAAATACCTACTCCTTGTTGTGTTGGTTATTATCCCCAACACAGATTCTCCACTATAATTCAGTTAGTAATTAAAATGGTCGATACAGAGTCCCACTATATCTCTCCTGAGTCCCACAGGAGGTTCTTTATACTGCTTCCCACAGTGTTACCAGAGTCCCACTGGCCTGCTTCAGAGTCTCACTGAAGACTTCTTCCTCTTGTCTTTCACAAGAGATGCTTCTTGATTCCCTGTGGATGGATCTTCTAATCTTCCCTTGTGAGCTTTCCGAATCACACTTGCCCATGAATCTCTTCAAGAAACTTCAATAGCCTTTGGTAAGGTTTGATGGAATTTCTCAACAATTCTGATCACTTCTTTGATCATTTCTCAGTCTCAACAATGGTCAGGAAATTATTTCTTTTTTTGATGAAGACCTGGCCTCACTTGTGTGTGTGAAAATTGTGTACACAATCACTTCAAGAATTATAGAGTGATTTTTCACCATATCAGCTCATTATGCCTTCTTGAACTCTAAAACACTATAAAATTAGATAAAATATCATTTTTAACTCTTTATGGATTCAGTCTCAACACTCATCTACTCCGTACATGGTTTTTATGGAATCTAATACCTCTTTAATTTGGATATCTCAATTATTTTCACACATGCATGTGTTCATGCATGATTGCATTCATGGGTATCTTGATTTTGAACATGCACTATCTTCTATTCTTTTCTCAATATGCACACACACTTTTTATTCTTTCTCTATTTGTGCATGTGCATGCATGCATGCATGCACAACTCTTTTCTTCTTTCTTGTTTGAAAACCCCAATGGGTATAATTCTTTAAGCACACAAACAATCTATCATCTTTCTCATTTTCTCTTTCTCTTCTTATTTTAGGTCTTAGCACACACACACACTTGTTATTTTTAATTAGGGTTAAAAGGGTGTGTTTTATTTTTATTTCTTCCTCTTTTACATGTGCACACACACTTTTCTCTTATGTTTGTATGCACATGAACTCCACCATTCATGAACCTTCTTTCTTCTTCAAGTAAAACACCAACAATCTGAATGGGTATGTGGATGGTGTATGTGTGAGTTTTGTTCTCAAGAGGGTTCCTCTTCTTCTCCAAGGTAATTTTTATGTACATTTTCCCTTCTTAAACTCTCATCTTCTTCTCTTCGTGAAACCAATGGTTCTCGTGTTCTTCTTCTTCATGAAAACCATAGGGCACACGAGGCCTTCTTCACAGAACC
The DNA here is from genome assembly GCA_963277665.1 of Viscum album. Classification (NCBI taxonomy): domain Eukaryota; kingdom Viridiplantae; phylum Streptophyta; class Magnoliopsida; order Santalales; family Viscaceae; genus Viscum; species Viscum album. The sequence continues at coordinate 387,651,343 of OY728147.1, read as the reverse complement.
ATGAATGGATCTTGGTTCCTATCTTTAAAAGAGAAAAACAAGGATGCATAGGCACCAGTTGTTTTACCCTAGGGCTACTCCTCAAAAAGACACAATGAGGGTTCTAAGAACCTATCGTGTGCTTGTGGGAACTTTGCATAGAGGTGCAAGTTATTTCATGAACCAGGGGGTTCTTGGTTCTTATCTTTGCACAAGGGATGTGTGGGACTCCTTCAAGAAAGAGATGCGTGAATCTCCTTCACATAGCAGGGCTGCATGGAAACTTTCTCTTCACGGTTCTATGTTCTTTAAAGAACGAGAGATTTCTCAATTTTCGCAACACCTGATCCTCGGTTGAGGGCTCTGTATTTATAGGAAATAATCACCGTCAAAATCTGTGTGAGATGATGTGTGATTCAAAGCTTTCAATATACGAGATCTTCATCTTTGAATATTTTCAAATCATTGAAAAAATTTCCATATCTTGGTTTGAATATGTTCAACGTGGGATCCCTTATTTATCGGTGAAATCCTCCCATGCATGTGAAGAGTAAAGCATGCAAGGCTTTTCATTGAGTGTTCGAGTGACATGAAGTGGCCCCGCACCTTCAGTTGCTTCAGCCACATGGAATTATTCATTATATTTTCATGCATGTAAATGTAATTGCATTCATGGTATCGTGTCATCTAGACGATCTCCATGGTCTTGACCAGATGTTCTTTGGTGGCCGGAATGATGAGAACGGTGTCCGGCTTCATCACTAGTTCACGGGTGGAGTGGATGCTTTGCGGGATGTCCGAAGGTTGAAGAAAGCCTCATTGGAGGATTGAATGGCCATAGATTAAATACCATGCATCGCAGATAGATGTGTGGTGGAGATTAGATCCTAAGACGTGGAATGCGTTGTGCGGCAGAGATCTCCCGTGAGATCAGAAGAGCTTCCAGGATTTCCTCTGCGTTTTTTACAACAGTCCAACATCAAAATGGAGACATAGATGCATGTCATTTATAATACAATACACCCCAACCAAAACTCATAATTCTCCTCCTATTTCCATGGTACTACCCCATACCATGTTCACCGTAAAGGTGTTCTCTTAGCACCCACTCTACTCCTCGGGGATGCTACTGGCACCCACTATGCATGCGCCGCATGGGTTCACCACCGTGGGTGCAACTTGTAGGATTATATATGGCCCACACACCCTGCCTCATGCGGGGATAGCCTTGAGGTATTCCCTCAGGCACGTTTGACCCCTCAGGTTCTACATGTTCATGAGGTGAGGTCCTCGGCTGGCCCTCTATGGTTGGCCCCTTACTTTTTTAATGTAAGGCCATAAGACTTGGTTAAAAACCAAGTGTCCAGTGTAAGAATAATGCATGGAAACCATCCTTATTCAAAGTTCATTCATGTAAAATGCACTTAGAATCATCCATACTAATACCTTTCTCCTCTCTTCATCTTCAAGCATCATCCTTATTTTTCTTTTTGGAATAAAACCTCCAACAGCTTCAACATTCATCAAATCCAATCATGGATGATGCATGGATCATGTCTTCATTCCTCATGCATTAAAGCATAATACATGTTCTTCAACAATTCATCCACTTAGTGACTACTGATGGATATTTACTTATTTCCTCATGAAGTTGAGTAATTCATAGAATTATTCATCTTTTTATAACAATGTGTCACCTTGATACAGGTCTTGGAACTTTGGACCAGTTCAACAATCGTCAGATTTGTATCCTCTTAGAGAATTGATCAAGTGTAGTATTCAATGATTTTAATCAACAAAAATTCTCCAAGGATTCACAAACTTCTTCATCAATACCTTTCATTCACATATTGACTTATCATTGACAACTTATTGACAAAAAATTCAATATCATACTCAACATCATCTTTTATATTTTAAAATTTATTTTTATAAGAAAAGGGTATTTTGATATCTGAAAATGTTTTGTTCCTGTGTTTAAAGGAGTTTTCAATGTTTTTATTCATGATATGTTTCTTAGAAATTGTTTTTTATAGATTGAGACCATTATAACTAAATATATGATGGGTTGAGCCCCATTATAGCTCCTTCTATGATGGGTTTAGCCCAATTATATCTCAAGGTATGACTAGGGAGCCCAATTATAGCTCTCCAATGCATTGGGTACTCCAAAGATAGATGTTGTTTGTAATTTTATTCCATTTATAAGGGTTAATGTAAGTGTGATATGGTGATGATGTACCAAGGCACCTGCATGATTTCTCTATGCATTATAATTAGTTTTTAAGAAAAGGGATTTTAATGGTTTTCATGATTTCAGTAGACTAATGATTTATTTATTTATGTACCTTACTGAGATTTTTGGGATCATAAAAAGTTTTAAAATGTTTTTATAGGGTATAAATATGGGTAACATAAATAAGGAAATGAAGTTAAAGGTTATGAAAAATTTTCATGAAAAATAATCATGTTTTATTGTGATTTTTTTTATTTTGGAAGAAATGGACACTATTTTAGTAGTATCCAATTTGAATGAATATGGGATTTTATGTATGAATGATGTACTAATAATATTAACATAAAAACTAAAAATATATTAAATTTCAATGAAATTAAATAGTTGAATAAAACTCAATATTATGTAAGGTTTATGGCTAGGTCTTTATAGTTGGTATCAAATGTCAGTTTATATAAATTTAGGGGTTAGGATATTATTAATAGAATATCCATAAATGAATTTTAATTTATTTTTAAGTGGAAGTGATATAGAATTTGAATATTATCATGTTCTTTCATCTAATATATTTTTGTTCAGAATGGTTTTCCACTGAGGAAATAGAGCAGCTGTGGTGGGAAGGAATCAAGAAGAAAACTTCCTTCCAAATCAGCATCCCAAAATGGTCGAAATAGGAACTGAAAATTTTGTTGTTGTGATGGATTAGTTGAAACAGCCTATAAATGGCGGTTTCATCAATAGAAGAGATCAAATATGGAGTAATATGTTAGTATTTGAGAATTTTATGAGGCAACATCCTCCATCTTTCAGTGGAACCTTAGATCCAGTGGTAGCCGAAGGATGGATTAATGCCCTAGAAAAGATATTTGAAGTCATGAGATGTTTGGAATTATAAAAAATAAACACTATATGTTTATCATTTTTAAGGTTATGTTGATAAATAGTGGTCTATGGTAAAGAATACTGTAAAAAAATAAGATCCTGACATTTTGGAATGGGCAAATTTTAAGAATATTCTTATAAATTTTTCCCCCTAAAACTGTTCAGCTCAAAATAATTTTTTTTTGGAACTAAGGTAGAAAGACAATGATTTTGTGGCTTCATATGAATCCAATTTTACAATACTGATCAGGTATGTACTGTATTTTATTTGGTACTTTAATAGTCAAATTAATATATTTTACTCTAGTATGAAACCATTTTTATGAAGATATTTTGTTTCACGAGAGATTAAAAGATATTAGAAACCTGTTCATTGTGATGAAAAGGTTGAGATGGAGTTTTCTGATACGTATGTACCTTGGGAGGAAAAAATTAAGAAGCGGCCAGGTTGGTAGGAATTGGGGAAGAATTCGACAAATAAATCTAGAGGTAAGAAAATTAAATTCCCTTCTTGTAAAAAATGTGGTTAAAGGCATCCTAGATAATGTCTTGTAAATTCTAAGAAGTGATTCTTGTGTGGAAAGTTTGGAAATAAGACTCATTAGTGTAATGAAAATGATCAGAAACATAACAAGAAGATGATGGTGACATGCTTTAACTATAAGGATTTGGGTCATTTTTCTAATGTGTGTCCAAAGTTAGTCACTCATGGGGGAAATCAACAAGATTGGAAATATAAGGGTGTGGAATAATTATTTACAAAAACTTCAATATATTTTGATCCATCAAATGAAGTGGTGTTTGATACTTTTTTTGTTTTTAAAGATTCTTCTAATGTGTTTTTTGATTCTAGGTATACACATTCCTTCATTTGTAAGAAATTCTCTTGTAAATTGGAAATTCCACATCAAGAAATAAAGTCAGGGCTCAAGGTAAAAATACATGGGGGATTTATTAAGGTAAAAAAATTATAAGAATATTTATATCATTTTATGTGGAAAGAATTTACCTAAAAACCTTGTTGATTTGCCTGAAGTAGAGTTTGATATTATTATGGGTAAGGATTGTATTTCTGTTTACCATACTAAGATATATTGTAGAGCTAAAGAAGTTAATTTTTAGAATGTGTTTTAGTTTTTCTACAAGAATGTACCCATATCATTAATAACATATTGGGAATACATGTAACTATTAAAATATGGAAATAAATGTTACCTTGCACATATTTTTGAAATAAAGGAACCGTTTAGATTAATGATGTGTCAATAGTAAATGAGTATCTGGATGTTTTTTCTATTGAGTTGAATGATATTATACTAAATTAGAAAGTTGAATTTACTATTTCCTTAGTTCCTGATGCTAATAAAATTTTTAAACCCCCTTATCCAATGGATCAAATTGAACTTTTAGATCTGAAGAATAAATTGTATGAGTCATTAGATAAAGGTTCATCTGAGATAATTCACTATGGGTTGATCTTATCTTGTTTGTTAAAAATAAATATGATTAAATGAAACTTTTCATTGATTATAGATCCTTAAATAACATCTTTGTTAAGAAAAATTATCATTTTCCTCATATAGATTATTTTTTTGATCAGCTCCAAGGAGAACGGTAGTTTTTAAAGGTTGACTTGAGGTTGGGGTTTAATCAGTTGAAAGTAAAGGAAAAAAACATTCTGAAGATTCTGTTTTAGACTAGATATATGCATTATGAATTTGTAGTTATGTAATTTGAGTTAACTAATGAACCTGCTATATTCATGGATATTATAAATAGAATATTTCATAGGTTTTTGGATAAGTTTGTGGTCATTTTTAGGGATGAAATTTGGGTATATTCTAAAAGTAAATAGGAACAGGAAAGACATTTAATGGTTTTTTTCAAACCATGAATGAAATGAAACAATATGGGAAATTCAGAAAGAATGAATTCTAGTTTTAATAAATTTCATTCCTGGATTACATTGTTTTTAAAGATTACATAATTTTTTATCCTTATAAAATAAATGTTTTTGATGAATGAACAAGATCCACTAATATAACCAAGATTATTAGTTTTCTTGGTTTAGTAGGATATAATCGAACATTATTTGAAAAAATTTCGTGGTTATCTAGCCCACTAACTATGTTATCTTGAGAATATGTTATGTTCATTTGGATAAAAGAATTTGATGATTATTTTGAAGAAGTGAAAAATGATTAGTGAATAATACAGTCCAATCCCTTCCTTATAGAAGTGGTGAATTTTTCATCTATAGTGGTTATTATTTAAAAGGACTTGGTTGTGTTCCAATGTAGAATGATCTGGTAATTTATTATGCTTTATGTCATTTGACTCCTCATGAATTAAATTACCATACACATGATTTGGAATTATCTAAATGTTTTCATTAAAAATTTTTAGGAATCATTTTTATGGAGTAAAATATGAAATATATACTAATCATACAAGTTTGAAGTATATATTCACTCATAAAGAATTCAATATGATATAGAAAAGATGGATGGAACTATTCAAAGATTATAAATTAACAATTCATTACCATATAATAAAATAAAACAACGTGTCTGATACATTGAGCTAGAAAAGTAATGATACATTAACCATGAAATGTTTGGAATTTGACCATTTTTTTAACGATTTAATAAATTTCGGATTTGAAGTTGTTGGTTCAAGAAATACCACTATATTTTTTAGGTATTAGTGCAATCATATCTATTAGAAAGAATTAAGTAAAAAAGAAGGAAGACTGTGAGTTATAGAAAAAGGTATAAATGGTGTAAAAGGGAAAGTATCTTTAATTTAGCATTGAAAAATATTTTTTTTAGATTTGGGAAGAGAATCTGTTTTCCTCATGATTCATAGTTGAAGAAAGAGTTGTTATGTGAAGCTCATAGTTCTCTATTTTTAGTTCATTTTTGTAGCACTAAGATGTATAGAGACCTTTAGGACTATTATTAGTGGGATGGAATGAAAAGAGATATTGTTGACTTTACCATGTAGTGTTTGACTTGTCAGCAGGTTAAAGAAGAACGAAAGTTTCTGAAGGGTATTCTTTAGTCTTTTTTAGTTCCATAGTGGAAATGGGAAAATATTTCTATGGATTTTGTAGTGGTATTACGAAATACTTTTCAAGTTAACAATTCTATTTATGTTGTTCTTTATAGACTGACTAAATCTGTATATTTTTTCATATTTGAGATGCTCTATATCTAGATCAACTTTCTCGATTGTATCTTTAAGATATAGTTAGGTTACACGGAGTTACTATATTCATTGTATTAGATTGTGATCCCATGTTTACTTCTAACTTTTAAAAAGGCCTTCAGAAGTCATTGGGTATTGAATTAAATTTCAGTACAAATTTTCATCCTCAGTCAGATGGGCAGTCAGAATAAACAATTCCGACCATAGAGGATATTCTATGTGCTTGTTCAATTGAATACCAAGGAAGTTGGTATCGATGTCTTTCTCTAGTGGAGTCTTCTTATAATAACAGTTTACATTCCAGTATACAGATGGAACCATATGAGGAATTGTATGGAAAGAGGTTTCAAACTCAAGCATTTTGGGGTGAAGTAGGTGAAAGAAAGTTGATGGTACTATAATTGGTAGAGAAAATGGCATAGAATGTTTAGATAATTCAATGAAACATGAGGATAAATCATACTAGGTAGAAACTTTATGTGTATGACCAGAGGAATAATATTTATTTTTAGGTAAGCGATCATGTATTTCTCAAAGTTTCTCCATTGAAAAGTTTGATGTGTTTTGGTAATAGGGGGAAGTTGAGTCCACGGTTCATCAGACCCTATGAAATCCTAGAGAAAGTTGGATCAGTCACTTACAGAGTGGGTTTGATCTCTAATTGTATAATAGGTGCACAATTTTTTTTTTCAATATTCAATGTTATAAAATTATATTTCGGATCCATCTCATATTTTGAGTCCAAAAGTAGTTCAGTTGGAAAAGAATCTTTCCTTTGAGGAGCAACCGGTTCTGGTTCTTGACCATAGAGAGAAAATGTAATGAAATAAAGTGATTCATCAGGTTAAGGTTTTATGAAAAAAAATATGGTTTAATGGGAAAAAATGAAATGAAAAAATGTTATGAGGTAAATACCTCCTTACTTATTTAATAAGTAAATAAGAATTACGGGAACATAATTTTTCAAAAGGAAGGAAGAATGTGACAACCCAAGTAATGATATAAAAAGTAATTTTCATATTTTTTTAATTAGATATTAATTTAAAAAATACACTATGTTCAATATATTATACGATAAGTCAAGTTTCATGGTTAAAAAATATAATTTTATAAAAGGTAGTTTTGTCGTCTTTTAATGGGGTTATTTTTTTAAATAGAATTTTTTTCACTTTTGTAAATTATATTTGACAAAGAAAGTTATTATTTAAAATATGAATATAAATATTTACTTTGGTGGAATTTTTTATATTTTTCAGATAAGTTTCATGTTTTGATGAATTGTAAAAAAATACAGCATTTTAATTGAAAACTTCTTTTTCATCATATTTTTTTATAGAGTTGAATAAAATATTTGAATGGTTTTAAAGTATAATTAGATCATTTTTTATCAGTTAATATAATTTAGGTCATTTTAATCAATTTTACATTGAAATTGGATATAATAACTTTGTGAACATTTGAATAATTTTACCTTAAAAACATGTTTTCTCATTCCGTAAAAGAGATTAATTTTTAAATAATTTATAAAATTTATATGTTTAGAATTTTGAAATATATATTCCATATTTTGAATCAAAAGGTGCATATTATTTAAGAAAATCTCCTTTATTTTTGGATATCATGAATAGTGAATTTAGTAATTTTTTATGAATGCGGTTAAATGTGAATCAAGTAATTAAGGGTCAAAATAAGATTATAAATATTATAAAATTCTCCTAACACTTATCCTAATTTAATTATTTTAGTATTTTTAGACCAAAAGAATACTTAGGATGAAATTATAATCTTTATTATCCCCTTGGATGAGAGTATGGCATTTATAATTGTATATTCAATAGAAAAGTAAATTTTGTCACACTTTTGTTTTTAAAAAGTGAAATATATTTAATTTGGGGTCATACAGGGGAAATATTTGACTATAAATATTTTTTTGAAATCTAAAATATTTATATTTTTCCTGATAATTTATTATTTATTTTTAGGAAATAAATATTAAAATTAAAATCCTATACAATGATGATGTGGTAATAATTTAATTAACGGAAATATCAAATAAATGATATTAAAAAAAATATAAATTGAGATTATTAATGTAATACACAAATTTTTTAGATTAATTTGACATGTTAGATATTTTTAGATGTGTTTTTTTTAAATTACCTTATTTTTATGATAATATTTAGAAGGAACGTTATCAATAGTGTCAAAATTGACATTATTGACATTTCACAATAAATAAAATTTTATTAAATGATATAATATGTTTAAAAGTTTAACTATTGGCCAAATAATTGGGATAAGTCATAAAACATCATCAATGACTCTTTTATAGTTATTTTTTTATTTTATAGTAATTATATTAACCCTCAAAGTGTAAATTACATGATATCATGGTAAGAGTTCAATGGGTTAAAAAAGATATGGATTTAAAAAAATAATAAATGCTTGTATAATTTTCATTGGATGAATTAATTTTTTCCCAAACTTATCCTATATTTAAAATAAATCACTTTGGACAAATTTAGAATAGAAAATTAATTTATATAAATTTAATAGTTTGAAGAATTCCAAGAGTGTCCCTACTCTCTCCAATAAAAAGGGAACCCAATCTTATTTTCATTGATAGTTTAAAAACTATTTTTTTTTCAGCCAATATATATCCACATACCTTCCTATAATCCCTCCCCACATTTTGGAGGCCTTATTTTATGAAGAAAAACCTTCTGAGGGGCATTAAGTTGTTAACCAAATGAGGCCTTCCGAAGGAGATGTATCATTTTTAATTGAGTGTTTTTATTTTTATTATTCTTCAAATTTATTCAAATATTCTTCTGCCATGATGAAATAATAACTCCATTAGCCTCAATATACTAAGATGTTATTATTTTAATATCATTACATAAATCCATCTCCATTTCAATGAAATGGAAAAATAATTAATCGTTTTTTCATATGGTGAACTTCCACCTCACGAACCTATATAATTTGTTTTCTGTCACCATCTCTCAAGAATGGTTATTATGATGGAATTACTATTTACATATAATATTCATGACATATTTATAAATATTAAAGAATAATATTTCATTTACATTCCTGCTTTTCCATGCACATAAAAATGATAACGTCGTTCATGTGTATGTATGAACTATCACCTCCATGAAGTAATGTGACTAGTTTTCATCACCAAATCACATGGATGATATATATATATATGTGTGTGTTTTTGTGTGTGTGTGTGTAGCACTCCAAGATTTCATGGTATATTATCTTTAAGAGCTTATGTTACATGCAACACCGAGTTCAAACGCTTTGTGATCTATAATAACATAACCATTAAAATAGAATGTTTGAATAATAGTAACCATATTATATACAATATAATTTTTAACATTCATTTTTTAGTGTTTTCTAGATATGATATATGAACAAATCCAATAAAATAAGTATTTTTCAAAAAAAACACAGTTTTACTGACTTTTGATGGCACACCCATTTTAAATATAGTTTTTGAAACATTTATCAGTTTTATTTAGAAAAATAATTTTCATCTTTGGAATTGGGATATCAAAATTTACTTTGGTTGAATTTTTGGTATTTTTCTGATACATTCCCTATTTTAGTGAATAGTTAAAAATACTGTTTTTTAATTCAAATCTTCTTTTTTGTATAATTTATTAATATTTTTATATTATCATTTCAATTTATTTTAAAGTATAATTATATTACTTTTTTATCAATAAAACTAATATAAGTCATTGGAATCAGTTTCAAATTGATATTAGATATAGAAACATTTCAAACTTTTAAATGTTTCACTTTAAAAACCCGCTTTTTCGTTTTGTCTATGAAATTAATTTTAAATAAAATTTTCCCAATTCTGTTAATTTAATTAGGTAAAACAAATTTCATATTTTGAGTTATAAGGTCCAAATTAGGTTATAATGTCAATTTAATTTTTAAGTATAAAAATTTTACCATAATAAAAAAATTATTTACCATTGTATAGGTAAAATTATGACAATGGTTAAAGGTAAAAGGTAAAAGATTAACATACCAAAAAATTGTAACATTTAAAGGTTAGTTATGGTGTACATAAACCCAAACCATAAAAAGAATTCATTGAAAGTATAATTCATTTAAATTAATGCCACCTCAATGTGGTTAGTTTTAAATATAAAATAATCAATAATTTAATAACATGAATCCACCTCTCCTCAAGTATAAATACCAACCTAACCTCCCCATTTAGACATAAAAAGAATTTTTGATCCTTCAATATATTCCCAAACATCTACCACTCACTATTACCACGTCCAAGTGCTTATGGTCTCACCAAAGGCCCAAATCTGAGGTCCTCAAGGGTCTTTCAAGGAGGTGATATTCAATTAATTTCTTTTCATTTTCAACTTTATCCTAACATCCTTCATCCTTAAATTAATGATAAATCCATAATCATTTATATAATTTATTTTTATTTTTATAATGTAATATCTGATATCCATGTCCTTTCTCACCTCCTCATATTCAAAGAAACAAAATTGTTGTCCAAGTTATGCCGGTTAATCGACTTTGGGAATACTATTTCTGTTCTTTTTCCACTACCACCTTAATAGACGATCTTAAAACTATTTTTATGGATATATAATATTCTAATTTATAAATTATAACCTATTTAATATTCTATAAATTTCATATTAAACATTACTTTATGCTTTTGATATTCTGGATATACGATAACATCATTTGTGGACGTGTGGACTATGAACCCTCAAAGTGATGTGATTCCTTCACGCTATACATAAAATGTATTAAGGATAATTTTAATAAAACTATATAACATATATAACATATATATGATAATATAATTACAATATACATATTTATCATTCACTTTTCAATATTTTAATACGAAAAATAAATGAAAGTAGTGTTCATGCATACATATGACTTACTGTCTCCATGAATGGTGAATTTCATTTCTTATTTCCAATCTTTATAGGTTATTTTAAATACACATGCACTCAATATATAAGATAATTAAGTCATGGTTTACATTCTGTATATGAAAAAAGCACGATCAAAGTAATATATTAATCAAATAACAAGTCAGAACATACTTGAGAAATCTAGGAAATTAACACCCGAAATAGTAAAATAACGAATGATTTTTAACAAACGGTTTATAATATATTATAAAAAGATGATATAAAATTTTATAAACATGGTTATGGTTCTACAATAAGTTATTAACACTCTTAAAATCATTATACAAGAGAATAAAGGATGATCACCAAAAATGAATTGCAAGGTAAGGGTTAATTTCATAGTCTCATTATTATTCGAGTTTGTTTATATGTAAGTATCTACTGGGAAATTTTTATCATCTATTTCCACGTTTCTTAAAAATATAATTTAAAATATTATTAATATTACTAAAAAATTGTTTAAATTCATTTATACCCATGTTTCACTTTTTGTAAAACATTTTGAAAGAAATCTTTCTATTATTTTCCAAATGAGGTACTTTATGACTTTTCATCAAATTAAGGAATGGGTGCTTTTTTAAACATATATGGAGCAAGAATATATTTTCCACCATTACGATGCCTTAAATTTTTTAAGCTTCCCTTATAATATTAAAAGTATATTTTCAAAATAAATGTTTTATTTTATAATTGTGCAGATTTTAAATGATTTTCCAAGTAGAAAGGGATATCTCTCTCTCTCAAAAAGGCTTAATGATTTTATTAGATTATTTTCATCTATATCAACATCCATTGTTGGATTTTATGTTTAATTGAGCTTTATTTCTTATGATAAAATCTACCATATTGTATTGAAATTTTTATGTTATTTTTTACTGTGGTTGTACTGTTTTGATACCATTCATGGTTTATGGTTGAAGTATTTAAACGTTATATGATTATTTTAATACGAATTTTTATGTTGGTAATTCTTCACCCTTTTAATATTGGAAATGAAATGGACTAATAAAGTGATGGGTGGTGCCCATTATAGCCCCTCGATGCATCAGTAGGTCTCATGAGATGAAATTAGTTGGAAAAAAACCATTCGTGTTTGTCTTACAATCAGTTTAACATTATGAGGAGGATATATCTTTATACGGATTAAATGAGTTCCTACCCACAACTTAAACTATCATAAGGATAGATCATTACAGTAGCTATACTGAGGACATATCTTGATAGTTCAGATTTATGACATTGTGCATTTCCTCATTATAAGATTAGTTGTTAATATTTTATGTTATTACTAAACAAGTAGAATGTCTATGTGAATTTTTAAATGGAATTAGTTGATTTATTATAGCTATATTATGCTGAAGATTAAGTTTAAAAGGATTGTGATTTAGTTTTGTACCTTGCCTTAAATGTTTATTCTTATTTATGATATCTTATGAGATATTTTTTATCTTTACTAAGCATCAGAGCTCACCCATTTCTTATGTTTTATTTTCCTAGGATTTTAATAAGTGTATTATGATATATTTATTGGGATAATCAGGTATAATATTGAAGTTATGAAAGGATTATATATACTATATTTTATGTTTGTAATTTTAATGGAAGGTTTATGTATGTAATATATTTTTTAAGACTACTAAACAAATTGGTCCTTAAGAATTTTATTTCTTGTAATCATGAAAATGAATTAAAATAATAAACCGACTCTAAGCTTATGTGTTCGAGGAATTACAGTTGGAATCTGAGGATGTTTAGAAAAAACCTTGGAAATTATATTCATAAAACAAAGATTAGAAAACATAACCCTATGAAAAACTTTGAGGATAATTCTAAGTATAGGATATCATTCTTTAGATTTGGTAATGGATAAACTAGGTAAATACTATAGAATTATGGATTGGGAAGAATTTAGAATCAATTATTGGTCCTATAAATGATACTTCAAGACCATATACCTATTATTAGTGTGTCTCACATTACGATTCAATTTTTAGTCAATGGTTAGAATCAACAAGGATGAACATTCCATGGTTATACTACTGATGATGAAGTGATTAAAAAAGGTAAATGAAATGAAGGTGGTATTAATGAATATGATGTTGAGGCATAGTGAAGTTGAATTAATAAGGTTATTTTATATTTGTATTTCAAGAATTATTACATCAATGGTTTTATTGTTATAAGATTCCTGAGATATATAATGATTATACTACGATACTTCTTCTTTAAGGAATTATAATCATAAGTGTTTTCATTAAGGATTTAATGGTGGTCAAATATTTGGTATGTGAAAATAAGATATACATTATGTTGTTTTTGGAATCAGATGTTAAGACTGATTTTATAAATTTAGAGACCTTTTTAGACAGTCAATTTGGATGGAAGTATTTTGGTTGAGTCTTAAGCTTGGATTGGGTTAAGTTGAACATTGAATGTTATTTTTTGAGGGTTATGTATGAATTATTAGATATTACATGATAACCTTTTTGGTTTTATTAAAAATTTAATGGATGAATGAAATACTTATGGACTATAGAATTCGTTAAAAGTGCTTCAGGTACGAAGAATCATCTTGAATATCCATCTCTAGGTGAAAGAAACAAAGTGAAAATAGGATGAAGCACAAAAAAAGGAAAAAATTAACAAATTTAATGAAATCTATTAAGTTTTCTTGAGTTCTTATCTAGATATTAAAATAATCCCTCAACTCTAGGAAAATGTATCTAAAAAAATGTGTTATCCTAATAAATTAATTTTCGTTGAACCGATGGTATTTTAACTCATCATAGATTTATAGATTTGAGGCACTAAAATTTCTATTTATCATTCAATTGTTTTTTATTGATTAAATTAATAACTCCCTATAAATATTTACATTTTTCCTCCTTGTACACATCTATATTTTCCATAAATGTTCTCCTATTCTAAATCTTAAATTGGTGGTGGTCTTCACATTTCTCTTTCCCTCTTATTAAGAATATATTTTATTAATCCTATTTCTGAAGTGGGTTTTCCAAAAAAAGTATTTTCTAGTATCAACATTTTATTTTCTAAGTGAAATTTAATATTTTTAGAATGAAATTTATTAAAGGGGGAGAGAACATAACACCCCAAGATTTTACAATACATTATCTTTAATAGCTTACGTTGCACGCAACACCGAGTTCAAATGCACCGTGATCTGTTATCACCTAGACATTAAAATATAAAGATTGAATATTATTAACAAAATTATATACAATATAATTTTTAACATTCATTTTTTTTCTTTCTAGATAAGATATATCAACAAATCCAATATAATAATTATTTTTCAAAAAACACAGTTTTATCGCCTTTTGATGGAACACCCATTTTAAATCTATTTTATGACAAATTTTTAAGTTATATTTGAAAAATTAATTTTATTATTTGGAATAAAAACATCAAAATTAAATTTTGTTGATTTTTTTGGTATTTGTTCGATAAATTTCATATTTTAGGGAATAGTAAAAAATAATGCATTTTAATTCAAAACTGATTTTTCGTCTAATTTATTTATATTGTTAGATTATCATATTAATTGATTTTAATGTATTATTATATTAATTTTTTACCAATAAAAACATTATAGGTCATTGGAATAAATTTCAAATTTAAATTAGATATAAAAACATTCCAAACTTTTGAACATTTTACTTTAAAACCAACTTTTTCATTTTGTCTGTGGAATTAATTTTAATTATAATTTTCCCTATTTAGTGAATTTAATTAGATAAAATGGATTCCATATTTAGAATCATAAGTTCCAAATAAATTTTTAAGTTTAATTTATTTTTTATTTATAAAAAATTTACCATGGTAAAAAAATTATTTACTATTTTATAGGTAAAATTGCGACAGGGGTTAAAGTGAAAAGGTAAAAGATTAACATACCTAAAAATTGAAACATTTGATTATTATTTGAGGTGTTTATAGACCCTAAACAACCTAAACATAATTAATTTAAATTATAATTCTTTAAAATTAATTCCACCTCAAGGTGGTTAGCTTTAAATATAAAATAATTAACAATTTAATCACTTGAACCCACCTCTCCTCAAATATAAATACCACCCCTCACCTCCCCACCTCGAGCCAAAAATACTTATATATCCTAAAATATCTAAAAAAACCTCTCCTAATAACTCACCCCACATTAAATTTCTTATTATATCACCAAAATTTCAAATACAAGGTCATCAAGGGTCTTTCAAGGAGGTGATATTCAAGAGGTAATTTTATCAAAGTACCTCTCTTAAATTGTTTTCCTTTTCTAATTTCTCCTCACCTCCTTCATTCATAGATGCATGATAAATCTAGAATAATGTATATAATGTATTTTTATGTTTATAATGTAATATTTCATACCCATTTTGTTTCTCACCTCCTCTTATTCAAAGATGCAAAATTGTTTTCAAAGTTATGTCGGTTAATCGACTTCGTGAATACTATTTTTGTTCTTTTTCCATTACCACCTTAATAGAAGGCCTTAAAACTATTTTTATTGTTATATAATATTTTAATATATACATTGTAAACTATTTCATGTTATTTAAATTTTATATTAAAGATAGCTTCATGATTTCCATATTGTGGATATACGATAACATTGTTTGTGGAAGTGTGGACTACCGCCCCCTCAAAGTGATGTGATTCCTTAACACTATACACGGAACATATTTAGGATAATATAAATAAAAATATGAAAAATATATAAAATATATATGCTAATTTAATTATAGTATTCATATATATCATTCACTTTTCAATATTTTAATACGATAAAGAAATGAAAGTAGTGTTCATGCGTATGTACGACCTACCGTCTCCATGAATAGTGAATTTCATTTATTATTTCCAAACATTATAGATTATTCTAAATACATATGTACTCAATATATAAATGTAACGCCCTGACCCCAGTTACCTAGAATCAGTGAAATATTACATAACATTGGCATGATACAAGGAATCATGTCCCGAAAGACTGATCTGTTTAGTATCCTTAGAAGTAATAGATACATACATAAGTTTTACATTACATTATGAAATAAAAAAACAAAATTTTTTTTCCTTTGAACACTCTTATATCCCTTATATGATTCCTATAGGTTAATAGTAATATACTTCTTTTCATCCTGGGAAAAATAAAACACAAGAAAGGGGTGAGCTCAAATGCTCAGTAATGTTAACAATATAGCGAAGACTGTTATAAATAAGAATAAACATGTAAGAAAATGTATACGACTATAACACAAGCCTTTTAAACTTAAACTTCAACATAATATGTCAAAGTTAAATCAAATAATTCCATTTATATATTCACATGTATATTCTACTAATTGAATAATCACATGTAATATCAATAGTCAATTTCATAATGATGGAATGCATAATGTTGGACATAATAACCACATAGTCAAGGTCTCATGACAAGACTACAAATAATATTTTGTCAAGGCTTTGTTCCAAGACACTAGTTTTTCTCATGAGACCTACCGATGCATTGAGGAGCTTTAGAGGGCTCCACACGTCACTTACTAAGTCCAATGCATTCTTCATATGAAAGGGTGAAACATAATCTAAACATTCGTATTAAAACTAGCATATGAAAAGTCAATATTTTAACCACAAACCATGAATGGCATAAAAATAGAACATCCACAGTCAAACATAACTAATTAAATACAATATTGATGATTGAATTATGCTCAATCAAGAATAAAATACACTGAAGGATATTGACATAGATGAAAATATTCATTAAAAATATTTGAGAGAAATATCCCCTTTTTCTTGGAAACATTTAAATGTTACACTATATATCAAAGAAGTCATTTAAAAGAGATTTTTGAATCAAAGTGTCCCATACCACTTTGAATCTTTTAAAAGAAATTTTAATTTCAAAACTTCTATTTCCATATAAATAAATACATAAAACCATTTTTAAAACATGGACATTAATAAGAAATATTTAGAAGAATAGATATTTAAAATATTTAAAACATTTAAAAAATATTTTATTTAATGGCTTCCTAACCAAATAAGAGACGCTTGAATACAATTAATTTAAGAATAACATTAATCAAAACATTATAATATCATGAGAATAAAGTGATTCATGATATAATATATCAAAAGACAGTATATACACCATATAAAAGTGAATTGGTGCATGAAGACAAAGAGGTCTCAAAGGAATATAAATTGAGATGAAATACCTTATAAAGACAATATCTTTAGATTAATGATGAATTAATGAAATAAGTATGTGTGAAAAATATAAATACAATCAATATAATTGGATATTCAGTGTAAATCAATCAGATTACATTCACACATATTCTTGAAAAAACAAAACCAATGACTTGGATGTTTAACTCAATGAATGGAAATGGAGTTAAGATTTCCCTTAAAATGTAAAGACCAGGAAATTTCAAGGAAATTTTTTTTCTTAATTTGTTTTGAATTTTACGAGTATGAAGTTTCTGACGGCGCCTGATTTCGAGGCCCGGTGAGCCCGGAATCATTTTCAAAAGCTTAGCTCGGGTACTTTCAATGAATGAATGAGTAGGTTTTTCTATCTCTTGAACTAGTGCTCAGAATCGAAATCTGAGGGCACCAATGAACTCGCAGGGCCGGTTTTCGCTTAGGGGGACCTTTTCCGCAGTTGCGATTTATGCGGGTTTGAAGTTATATTTTGGAGATTAACCTTAAATTAAAAAAAATGTGTTGCACACATTTTTATTTGAGTTGGTTATATCCTACAAGGGGGAGGTTGTTGGTGGGGCCCACACCCACATAACATAACATGAGAGGATATTTGTGAGGTGGGGTCGGGGGAGCACTACTGTGTGAGGTGGAGGACCCATGGCGGAGGAGCACTACTTTGTGAGGTGGCATACCTGCGGTACTCGATAGGAGGAGTACCTCAACAGTCTAAGGTTAGTGAGCAGTACCTCGGAGTCATGACATGATCACTGTACTCATCAGAGACGGAGCTCTTCAATAGTTACGGTTTCGATAATGAAAATCCTGGTTTGAGCTGAGTCAATTACCTTTGTGTTTACCTCATGATTGAGATGGTTCACTTCATAACTTAGGTATATGTATGATCATATACCTAGGTAGTGGTTATCCGTTGATTTCATAACCTTTGTATTTCCTCATGATTGAGATGGGTTACTTGATAACTCAGGTATATGTATGGGCATATACCTAAGTAGAGGTTATCTGTTGAGATATTTCTTTGTGGTTATCCTTGTTGGATTTAGTGAGACCTTGGGAGTATCGGGGTCCCTACTGAGTATCTTTATACTCACCCCTGCACGGGCTATGCCCGAACCTGGTTGTGTTGGTTGTAGACGACAGGCACCGCTGATAGAGGATGAGTGTTCGAGGACTGGATGGTACCCGGAGGTGGACCTCATGACGAGTCAGTATCCGAAGGTGGACTTCACGACGAGATGATACTCGGAGGAGGTTGACAGGAAAGAGCGTTGTGGAGGCTATCTGTACCTACCCTTCAAGTAGGATCTGTGGTGGATGATCCAGGAGTTGCGCTATCTATACCTACCCTTCACGTCGGATCCGAGGTGGACGACCCAGGAGCTACTTCTATTCTTCCAGCTGCTTGTCTTTTCTGTTGTACTTTTGTTTAGTTGTAGTTGTACATTCGATTGGGTTTGTATTCTGGCCCATTGACTTTTTAACACTTCCTTTTGTAATTACTGTATTACTTCTGCTTGTACTCTGTAGTTTTTTGTTTACTTTTATAAAGGCAATGCCTTCCCAGTTATCGGGATTTACGCCTTTGGTGCTAGTTGCCAGCCGCTGGCCTATGGAAGGTGGGATTGGGGTAGTCACGGCACGGTCCTCGAGGACTGGTCGTGATAAATTGGTATCAGAGGAGTAGGTTATACCGTAGAACTTATAACTCTGATATTTTCTTTCTGTAAAGAAATAGTTTTAAGGGTACCGAGTGTGTTTTTCAGTTCAGCGATTCCAGTGTTGGTGCGAGCGGTTGACATATCCATACACCAGGACCCTGACAACTAATTTCCAACTTTGTGCACGAAAACACTGATTGCATGTGTGTTTTAAAAATTTTCTTATAAAACAGCTCAAACCAAGTCAGCTCACCAGGTAAATCATTTGACTGTGTCATGTTTTTTTATTTTAGGATGCCTCCATGCGGACGACCCGATAGAGCCTCGATATTTGTACGTACTGACAGCCCTCCGAGCGACGTGGCCTCAGTATAGGGCCCTATCCCAGTTGAGGCACCAGCGGAGGCACCAGCGGTACTACCACCCGTTTGGCCACTGATGCCACTAACCCCAACAACAGAGAGTTAA
Organism: Viscum album; assembly: GCA_963277665.1. Classification (NCBI taxonomy): domain Eukaryota; kingdom Viridiplantae; phylum Streptophyta; class Magnoliopsida; order Santalales; family Viscaceae; genus Viscum; species Viscum album. Next base: position 387,631,670 of record OY728147.1, on the reverse strand, counting down.
TATCGCTTGAGCGCACTGCACGAGTTCCAATGCCAGAGGCCACCCAGGTTCAGGGGAGAGACGGACCCAAAGGCGTATGAGGATTGGATGGAGGCTGTGGTGAGAGTCTTCAGGCGAGTAGGGACGCCAGCATACTTCATGGTGATCCTTGCTGCCGGCCTCTTTCAGGAAGCAGCAGGCATATGGTGGAGCTTGATGCTCCAGATGCGTAACTAAGAGACACTTCTGTGGGCAGACTTCGAGAGCCTATTCCGGGCAGAGTTTATACCATCCACCCTTCGAGCGGTTCGTATACAGGAGCTACTGCATCTACAGCAGGGTAGCATGATGGTGGAGCAGTACTTAGCGAGGTTCCCAGACCTCTCACGCTACTCCAAAGATATGGTACGGGACCCATTCTTCAGGGGTGTTGGAGCGAGCCCTCTTAGTGGAGAGTTTCCTTTCGGAGAAGTCTCTAGTAGTAGGACCCACCACTAGCCGGCATGCGGCAGAGTCTTCTGCAGCGGGCAGTAAATAGATGACGTAGAGGACCAAGAGGACCAGACCTAAAGGTGGTCGACCGCATGACTCAAGGTCGGTAGTGCGAGGCACCAAGGGTAATGACAGAGCCAGACCTTCCATAAAGTGTTACTCCTGCAGCGGGATTGGTCACATGGCACGTGACTGTCCGACCCGCCATACAGATGACCAGCAGATAAACGAAGGACCTCCCAGGAAGAGGTAGAGGTTCGATCGAGGAGGACTACGGGGAACAGAAGACCGAGACAGGGGAGCTGGTCGTGTAGCTGGAGGTGGACGATGCTTCGGGGTGTTGCCACCACCACCACCAGGAGGTCCACCCCGATCGAAGGGAACATGTGAACATGGGAGAGCTCAGCTTCAGGCAGCAGAAGAATACGACTACGGAGCTCCGGATGCTGGCAGACAAGAGAGGGACTAGTTCCAGGAATGGAACCTTTGGTCTTGGTGCTTCTAGTTTCCTTGTTGTCATTGTTCTGTGTCTTTGTACTTTGAGTTGTAGTAATAAAAGACACTTGTCCTTGTGAAATTTGCTTCCTTCCTTTTTGTGTACTGAGAGGTCCCAGTTAAAACTGTTGACTTGACCCTCACTTTTGAGATTCCTACTGGAGGAGACCCAGTTACCTCACACTGATGCCGATAGTGTGACTCGACCCTTAGAGGCGAGAGTGACGGTTGGATCTCTTGGTAGTAACGTCGAGGCCTTACGATGTTGTCCATGGCCTGAATGCATCATTCATGTTCGGATTGACTGTATTCGGAAAATAACGTGGTTCATCCAGGGGATGAGACTGGATATCTCTTATAGGAAAAGAAGAAATAATAGCAGCTCTTGTGGGACCAGAGATGGTCCAGGCCATGACAGAGAAGGTTCAGGTCATCCAGGAGCGGATGAGGACAGCTCAGAGCCGACAGAAGTCATATGCTGACAGGAGGCATAAACCACTAGAGTTTCAGGATGGAGACCACGTTTTCTTACGGGTCTCACCTCGACGTGGAATTATGGAGATTTGGATAAGGAGGCAAGTTATCTCCATGCTTCATCGGACCCTTCAAGGTCCTCAGTAGGGTAGGCGAGGTGGGTTACCGCTTGACCCATCCACCTCAGTTGCAACAGGGGAACGACGACTACCACGTATCTCAGCTGAGGATATATGTGCTTGACCCAACGCATATCATCGACCTTGGGGAGCTAGACTTTGGTGATGGGGTGACTTTTGTGGGGTTCTAGTAGAGGATGAGGATCGACAAGAGCGGGTCCTATGAGAATGTTCGATTCTTCTTGTGCGCTTTCATTGGCAGCACGAGAACCTCCAGGAGAGCACATGGGAGCGGAAGGCTCAGACGCGTGCTCAGTGCCACTTTTGTATCCCTAGTTTGTGTTTAAACTTTATGGGGACGTAAAGCCCTAAGTTGGGAGTAATGTAAAGACCTGTAAATTTCAAGGAAATTTTTTTTCTTCAGTTCTTTGGAATTTTCCGAGTATGATGTTTTTGACGGTGCCTGATTCTAAGGCCCAGTGTGCCCGGAATCATTTTCTGAAGTTTATCTCTGGTACGTTCAATGAACAAACGAGCGGGTTTTTCTATCTCTTGAACCGGTGCTCAGAATCGAAATCTGAGGGTACCGATGAACTCACAGTGCCGGTTTTCTCTTTAGGGGACCTTTTCCGTAGTTGCGATTTATGTGGGTTTGAAGTTATATTTTGGAGTTTTACCTTAAATTAAATAAAAATTATGTTGCAAACATTTTTATTTGAGTTGGTTATATCCTACAAGGGGGAGGTTGTTGGTGGGGACCACACCCACATAACCTCCCATGAGAGGATATTTGTGAGGTGGGGCCCACATGAGTCCCCACCTATTCAAATTCTCTAACCTTCCACAAACCCCCTATTAATTGTGTAAAACACCCACCCCCCCCCTTAATGAAAATTCAACTCTCATAATTAACTAACTTCTTAAGTTGTTCAATATAATTAATTCGAGAATTCAATTTTGAATTTCAAATTGATTGGTGGCTTGTGTGAGTTAATTAAATAAGACAAGTCTTATTTCCTTAAGGGTGTTTGGGTTGTGCAAGAAGAATTGGAGAGGGTTTTCTCAAGTATTGAACTTCATATTCCTCCTTGAAGAACGTGAGGAATGCCTCGTCGCCGATAAAGAATGCCGACCTCCAACAAAGGATGACGAATGCTGAATCCTCCAAGATCGACAATGCGACACCGTGTACCGGGACTCCGATGATTCTCTTCTCCGCGATGCCAACAATGTTTAAAGGGCCTCAGTCCGCGACGTCGTCTTCCAAGATGCCATTTTCTGCGACGTCCTTTTCCCGCGATGACCTTCGTTCGAAAACTTCATCAGGTAGGGGTTTGAGTTCAAATATTATGGTTTAATTCTTGCGTTTTCTTAACGAGGTTTTTATTCTTTTGGGGCGGCCTGTTATCGTTATAACGGGAGGAGGTCAGACCGTATGAACACGACCGACCCTCCTCCCTCTTTGTTGTTGTTCTTGTTGCGGCACGAACAATGGCAATGTGGTGGAACGGAACCGCGCAGGAACATGGAGAATCACGGTGAAGAACGCGTTGCGCCGTTGAGGCCGAACAAAACCGCGTCCAGATTCGGGGCCACAGAGGCGATTCGAAGACTCCACAGACTTTTTATTTGATGTGCGGATCAACGGGCGATGACGGAACGGGCCATAGAGGCAATCTGAAGACCTCGTAGTGAAGAGCAGGTCCCGGGAGGACCACTGGAGAAGACCGCAGGAAAAACGGACCACCAAAGTGGCCGCGCGGGGCGCGCTCGTGCCGGGCCAACCGGCTGCCCAGGCCGGGCCGGGCCGCGTAGGCCGGGCCGCGCCACGCCATCCAGGCCAGGCCGCGCCCAAATGGGCCGGACCCAAACCCGGGTCTAGTCGTCCGATTCGGGCCGACCCAGGGGGTTTCGGGCCGGGTCGGTCTGGGCCCAAAACCCCCTATTTTCAGAAAGGTCTCTTCGAATGCCCATAACATGGGCTACGGACCTCCGATCGACGCACCATCAGTTCCGATGCGATCCTTGAATCGAGAAGGTCGTTTCAGTATATTAGACTCAAGGTTTTGGAGAACTTTGAGTATGGGCGGGTTGGTTCGAACACGAAACCAACCGGGCCCTCAGAGCGGAAACAGTTATAACTTGAGCTCTGGACGTCCGATTGACGTGTCATCGACCTTGTTGGATTTTTCTTAGTAAGACGGACCTTTTGGATTACTCCTCTCAAGGATTGGAGACAGATGGAGTGAGGTCGGGTTGGTTTTTACTTAAAAACCAACCGGGCCCGTGGAACGGAAAAGCTGATAACTTTCAGACCGGATGTCCATTTGACGAACCATCAGTGGTGATGGTGATCACGTTGAGAAATGGTCTCTATGAGTAGACCCTATGTGATTCAGGGTATAGTTGAGATACGTTCGGGTTGGTTCGCACATGAAACCAACCAGGCCCCTGGGACGAAAAGGCTAATAACTCACAGACCGGGTGTCCGATTGACAATCCGTATGTTATGTTGAGACCCCTATGACGAGGAGGTCTATTTAGATACTTCTTTATGGGACATTGTGATACTTGGAGTATCGACCTGTAGCTCATGAAGCAGACCCTCCCGGAGACGAGCGTACGGAGTACGGCGACCGTGAAGCTGGATGAGACTTGATGACTGCTTGTTCAATTCGATTGGGAGTGAATTTCATAGCCTAGTGGGGAGCACTAATTTCTGAGGTGGAATAACCATGAAAGACGAGCACTACTTTGTGAGGTGGCAGACCCGTGGTACTCGACAGGAGGAGTACCTCTGTAGGCTATTAGGGGGAGCACTACTGTGTGAACTGGCAGACCCATGGTGGAGGAGCACTACTTTGTGAGGTGGCAGACCCGCGGTACTCAACAGGAGGAGTACCTCAGCAGTCTAAGGTTAGTGAGTAGTACCTCGGTGTCATGACAGGATCACTATACTCATCATAGACGGAGCTCTTCAGTAGTTACAGTTTTGATAATGAAAATCCTGGTTTGAGCTGAGTCAATGACCTTTGTGTTTACCTCGTGATTGATATGGGTCACTTGATAACTTAGTTATATGTATGAGCATATACCTAGGTATTGGTTATCCATTGATTTCATAACCTTTGTGTTTCCTCATGATTGAGATGGGTTACTTGATAACTCAGGTATATGTATGGGCATATACCTAAGTAGAGGTTATCTGTTGAGATCTTTCTTTATGGTTATCCTTGTTGGATTTAGTGAGACCTTGAGGGTCTCGGGGTCCCTACTGAGTATCGTTATACTCACCCCTACATGGGCTATTCACGCACCTCGTTGTGTTGGTTGCAGACAACGGGCAGTGCTGATAGAGGCCGAGTGTTCGAGGACTGGACGGTACCTGGAGGTGGACCTCATGACGAGTCAGTATCCGGAGGTGGACTTCACAACGAGACGATACTCGGAGGAGGTTGACGGGAGAGAGAGTTGTGGAGTCTATTTGTACCTACCCTTTAGGTAGGATCCATGGTGGACGATCCGGGAGCTACACTATATTTACCTACCCTTCAGGTAGGATCCGAGGTGGACAACCTAGGAGCTGATTCTATTCTTCTAGCTACTTGTCTTTTCTGTTGTACATTTGTTCAGTTGTAGCTATACTTTCGATTGGGTTTGTATTCTGGCCCATTTACTTTTCAGAACTTCCTTTTGTACTTAATGTTTTACTTCCTCTTGTACTATGTGGTGTTTTGTTTACTTTTATAAAGGCAATGCCTTCCCAGTTATTGGGATTTACGCCTTTGGTGCTAGTCTCCAGCCCATGTCCTATGGAAGGAGGGCTTAGGGTAGTCTCAGCACGGGCCCCGAGGACGGATTGTGACATACAAAGTTCATATTAATGGAATTTGAATTTATTAGTGGAGTGATTATGTGTATCAAATATATATACACATATATGGGAGTGGAAATTAATATCATTAATAGGTTGGACAATTTGATTGACCAGAACTATAAATTTTTATTCTTCAAAATATTTATCATTAATGTCCATGTTTTAAAAATGAAACATGATTAACAATGTGCACCTTATCCAACTCTCAAACTCGCCAAGGAATAGAAAGGAGGAGTTTGTTTAGAGTTAGGGTAATGGAGACTATGAAATAACGAGCATTCAGTTTCATTTGATTCAATAATGTGGAAAGAATCACCTAAGTGAATGTATTATAGGAACAAGAAGATGTTTTGAATGTGAAAAATAAGAACACAAAGAAAGTTACTATAAGGGAAAAATGATGAGTTTAGTTAATGAGATGGATGAGAATATTGTGATCCCTAATACATCATTGGAGGATAAGTGTTTTAAGTATGGAATAAATTTTCATTATATAACTCAATGTCCCAAGATTAAATCTACTTAAGAGGATCAGAAAGGTGGTATGAGTAATGTTTACATTACTGATAACAAAGAGACTACAGATGAAATGTGAAAGGAAAGAGGTATTATGATGAGGTAGCCTTGTTAATAGTGTAGGGATGAAGTAATCGATGTTTTTTTGTATTTGGATTCAATAATTATGAATGGTAAAATATATAAGGATTTTTTAGTTTATTTTTTTCACTACGTATTTATAAGAAAATGTTTAATGGTTCATATGGAATAGGAAAGTGATATAATGGCAAGGTTATGTCCATGGAAAACACATGATTGAGAGAAATATAACCCATAATATCTTATATAGTTTATGATAATGTTGTTTGGATAAATATATGTGGGATATGAATAAGTAAACCGGATGGTACTGATTTTGTTGGAACTAATTAAGTACATGTTGACAAGTAGTTCCTGCTATCAAGGATAAAGTTTAAAACTTACTAGATTTATGGAATATATCTAGTAATCTATGCAATCTATAAGAATGCATGTTTTCTAAAAGGATTTATGGCAATTAAGGTTGTTACCATGTTCCAAGAGAATTTACCATGAGGGTATTCACATGTTTGGAATGTGACAACCAAGATCAACTTTGTGATAAATGGGGGGTCAATGTTAAGATAATTTTATGAATTTCATTCTATATTTTTGGATTTTCATCTTTTAGAGGGGTTATAAGATTAACCATTCCTAAAAATTTTATGTTAGTCAAAAGAGGAAGTATTTATGTATTGGGATTGTATTGAAAAACTTATTAAAAGTCTATTTAGTGATTAACCTTCTTTTAAGGATGTCTATCTATTTTGGAAATTATTTTAGTATGGGTTTTAGAAAAGAAAATCATATATGTCGGGTGACAAGGGTTTTACACCTACCACTGGCCTAATATTTAAGGGGTTTACACCTAACACTGGTCTATGCGATGTCCTAGTTAATGTATAATTATTTTTGATGAATAATTATTTATGATGAAACTGTAGTGTTACTTTTTATGTTTATATATTAATGTATTATCATATTTATTTTTAAGAATATTTATAGATATATAGTTATAATTTTTATTATTTTATGGGCCTTAATATCTTCTAAAATTTTATTTTAGTGCTTTCGGCATTAAAGTTAATTTCTAGAAAGCCATTTATTGATGTAATGGATGAATTAGAAATATTTAAAAGCACAGGCAAAGAATGAAATTTTGTTTAAATAAATATATCAAGTATATTTACTTATATTCTTGTTTAAAAAAATAATTACTTGAACATAGGATAATGATAAAACAATGTTTTCTTAATACCTTAATTTTTGTTAAATCGATGGCCCAATAAATCATCACTGATTTATGACTTTGAGGCCCTCAACTTTTCTTCAATAATTCACTTGTTTGTGATTTATGACCTCAATAAATCTATATAAATATTTATGCTTTTCCTCCATGTACAATATTCACTCCCAATATATGTTCTCCAATGTGGAAACCTAATTATATGTTACTTTTGGTAATTGTTATGGTTCTGAGTTTCCCTCTTTAAGGAAAGTTTTAATATCCATTTTTACGATGCGGATTTATATGAAGGAAACATTCAAATATTAAACCTTTGATAATATAGATTAATTTAGAGGGTGAAATTAATTTTTAAGGGGGTAGAATGTAAAACCCCTAGATTTTATGAATTATTTTTTTCAAATTTATATAACCTTTGAGCTATTTTTCATTTCACGTAACACAAAAAATATTTTATTTTATATTAAAGCACTATGTTTGGCTTATGTTATACGATACACCAAGTTAATCCTGCACTAAACACAGCATACATTTTATCTTGACTACATGGAATGATGAGGTTAGCTTGCAACTTGGTATATGTTAGAGGTAACACCGACTTGGCATATGCAACACACAACACTGAGTTTCTACGAAATGTCTTATTTATTATTATAATTATTTAAATGATATTATTATAATCCAACAATTTAACTCAATAATCTGAATACTTATAAATACTTTTAAAATATTTTTTATAATTTTTTATATAAATAAAACATATTTATGATAAAATATATCTTTTTGGGAAAGTCCTTATATGTTTAAAAATAATATTTTCTCAAATGAACTACTTTTAATGTCCATCTGTGAAAAATAATAAATTTAATTTTAGAAAAATTTAGAAATTTAATTTTATGAAATAAACTTCATTTTTGAAATTATAATTTTTAAATTATCTTAGATATTTTTTTTGGGATTTTTTTGAGAAACTTTATTTTTAGATGCACAGTGAAAATATTGGATTTTAATTAAAAACTAACTTTTCATCAAATTTATTTATAAGAATAAATTTTATTTTAAATTGGTTACAAAGTTTAAATGGATAATATTTTTTTCAATTAATATAATTTAGTTCATTGTATTCAATTTCACTTTAAAAATGGGTATAAAAACTTAGTAAAAGTTTAGTTTTTTTACATTAAACACCTACAGTGTCGTCCCTTCAGTGGGATTAATTTTAAATTAATTTCTACAAAATATATGATTATAATTTGGAAAAATTGATTCCATATTTGGAATAAAAATAATTTATAATTTCTAAAAAGTTAAAATTATTTTTTGATCAAAAAGATTAACTAGAGTAATTAAAATTAATTACATTGATTAAGATAAATTAAGGTTAACTTGGGACTAAGCCTTAAATTTAGGACCGAAAACGACTTTTACACTTGTACAACACCCATGTTTTGGCCATTATTTGTCCATTAACCTTCCATTCTTATTTTTTTAGTTTTTTATGACTTTTTTTAGGTAAAAATGTGGTTACACCTAACTTGGTTTCAAAAATGCCAAGTGTGTCCTTCCCTTTTATATCAAAGGCCGCCACCTCTCCCTATTCATCACACCTCTTAAAAAACATAGGTTTGTCCCATATCTGTGCAATAAACATTCCAAAATCCATCCATTCTTCCTTGAAGCCTCTTTTTGGTATATATCAATCCAAGGAATCCATTTGGCACAAACCAAATGGTGTTACTCAATTAAGAGGTAACGTATTTTCTCAAGATCCTTAATTTTATTTTCTTCCTCCACTCCTAAAATATTTTTATTCTGTGATTTAATGAAAAACAATTATAATAAATTAACTAGGATGTTTTTATACTAAGGTTTTGACCTAAAATCACAAACACCTCCATCTAATGGGTAACGAACAAACTTTTTACATGTACAACAAACTACTGCCTCACTAAATGATGATTGTTAATTTTTCCCTATCATGGTGGAAATTATGATGGAATATATATTTATATATGTTATATATTATATTTATTATGTATTTAAGATTTGGTATTAATTTTACAATACATATATTTTTTTACTTTCCATTTGGTGTAAATACAATAATTTTGTTCGAGGAAGTGTGCACTACTGCCTCTTCAAAGAGACGTGATTCATTCACACACTACATGGAATGTATTAAGGAAGGGTTTAGTAAACATATACGATATATATAAAATTATAATGATACTATAATGATATTTTATACATATATACATATAGTTCATTTTATTTATTTCTTTCAATAGGACAATAAAATTAGAAACAACGTTCATGCGTACGTATGACTTACCATCTCCATGAATGGTGTATTAAATTTCATACTTATATATTATATAGATTGTTATAATAAACAAATAATAAACATAAATTATATTTATATCATGTTTTACATTCTATAATCATGATATAAGTATAAGTACCAAAGATAAAACAAATTAAGACACATGTGAATAACAAAGTGAATATTACCCGAAGTAAAACCTTAACATAGGATTGTTAACAAGAGTTTAATATAAGGTCATGATAAAACCATATATGGTATTATATATTAGAATATGGTTTAATATAATATTTATAATAAATTTATATTTACTATATAGTTATTTTGTACAAGTACAACAAGAGACAAGATACAAGGTAAGGAGATTTCGACTCACCTTTTATTTCTGTGAGATACATGATTTATTCAACACCCATTCCTTTTGTGTGGTTTGTATACATACCATAGACATAATAAATGATTATTATATTTAAATTTATGGTTATTTACATATCCATTCTATGACCATTATTTCATGGAATTTAATTTTCAAAAGTTATCAAATTGGTAAAATAGTTTTGTATCAATTTTTCTTTTTTGTGACTCATGTTTTCAGATGCGTCTAAATTCATTTAGGCATATACAATTTAATTTTATATGATATATCATGAATATAAATTTTTTAATGATTTTATAAGCTTCATGTAATTTTTGTTTCTTACATGGAGTGTATGATCCCAAGTTACAAAGTTATAGGAGTTTATTGAGACAATCTCATCTCTTTTCAAGATTGCTTAAGTTTATGCTTCCTTTGAGGAAATATTATAACCCATGTCTCAATAAAAATTATTAATTTTCTTCTAATTTGGTATTCTTTATATATTCATGTATTTTCACCATATTTATACTCTTTGGTACATAATATATTAAATAAAATGTTTTTAAGAAATCCCGACTTCACCCTCTCTTCAATCGGAAATGTATGTTTTCTAAAAAGGGTTCCAAGAATACAGTACTATTATACATTAATATTTAAAATATTTTTTACCCTTTTTTCTTTCACCAATATCTTCAATGTAATCTTCTTGTATCTTTCCAATAAATTCATTTTTTATAACCTTTTCACTATACCAATGGAAATTTATTTTTTTACCTCGTAGTGTAGAATATACTTTAGTAAGTACTGTAGCAGGTACTATTTGGTACTATAGTAGCTAGAAATATTCACCTCTAGGCCAATGGTTTGGTCCTGGAGTCTTTTAGGACTTCAAACCACTTAGTCCTGCGGATCTGTGAGTCCTTCAGGCCACCTCAAGGCCTTTAGGCCACCTCAAGGTCTTTAGGCCACCTCAAGGCCTTCAGGCCACATTATGTGGATATACATACCAGGATGATTCTGCAAGAACTAGCTCTAGAGGAGGTTCAGAGGAAGGCACATCCATGATAGAAGAGATATTGGATTTGGAAGAATGAGACGTTATGGAATTACCATTGGTATCAGACATCTGTATCTCTTCACATGACAACTAGTCGAACAACCTGGTGAAGGTGGAAAGCTGATCAGGATACATATGCTAGGGAAGGGTGGTTCTAAGTAGTCATAATGTTGGCTGATTCTTCTAAGACCTTTGGTTCATGTAATGTCATTAAAGCCTATGGTCCATGTAAGGGTTTCCCTTCAACACTTAAAATGGGGATTACTAAAAATGAATAAAAATTGAAGGCCTTCAGGCCATTCAGGCATAGTATTTTAAAAGAAATTATTTTCAATAAATTTTCCTGATTCTTTTATATATTTTCATGTAAAAGGTTTTTCAATACATTTTCAAGATTTATTTATAAGTTTTCAAAGTGTTTTCCAAGAAAACATTTTTTAAAATATTTTGAACCTTATTTTATAAGTTTTGAAGGAAAAAAGTTTTCAAAATGATTTAAAGTCTTATTTATAATAATTTAATATATTTTATAAGAAAATTATTTTGATGGTTTTATGTAACAAAAATGGTTTTCAAATAAGAAATGATATTTTCTTAAAGATGTTTTACTAAAATATATTTCTAAATTATCTTCCTTCTAAGATAACAGTCATTGATATTACTCATTACCTTCTAGGAAATCATCAAAAGGTTCCATTCATATTCATTCTATAAATACGTTATGCTCAATGTCATGGTCTTTATGAAAGACATTTCTCTTTCAAAGGATGTATGTTTATGAAATATTTTTCTCTTTCATGGGTTATTCTTTTGATGAAATGATTATGAAACCTGTATCTTTTTCCCGAGGTTATGATATGTTTATATGTTTATAATACCCATTTTATTTCATGGGTTAATATATGATTTTTTATGATTTTGTGACACATGTATGTATGATTTCACTATGAGATGTGTGTGACCTATATCTCCCTCCAATGCATTGGGTAAAGATTTATATCTAATTAGATAAACATGGATGGAACTGGAAATGAACTCGGTTCAGTATTAGAGGGATAAAATGAGAAATGAACTCAGTTCAGTAATATAGAACTGAAATGAGGAGTGGAATCGGTTCAGTAATACAGAGATGGAATGAGGAGTGTGTTGGTTCTGGGTGTAGTGTAAGTGTGTGTTGGTGAGTTATATATTAAAATTTCTTTTAATAATCGTTTCCCAAAAACATGAGCGATGATATTTCACATCAAATTTATAATTAATTTATTTAATATCTTAAGAAATAAATACTTAGGCTTAGGAAATTTCTTCATTGACGATTGTTGATCATCCGAAAAGGCCCTTCCGGTTTTCATTCATTTCTCTTGCAAGGATACAAGGGAATAATCCCTCTAGCGGTAATCCACACACGCTTCAATGGTATCCGATAAATTCCAATCATTCTCTAGGTGCTAGTGCAAAAAATCAAATGTATTGTTTTATTCATTCTTTATTTCTCATTCTTCTATCATGAAGAAATTATCTCTTGGGTTTCTCATTCTTGAGAGGGGGAGAAGAGGAGGATTCTAGAGAGAATTCGGTGTGCACAATAATTCTCTAATCCCAAACTTGGAATTGGTTTTGAATGAATTACACAATAGATGTATCCATATATTTATAGTTTCGAGATTTCAGTTAAAAAATTTAAATGCATAACATTCATTAAATATAATTATAACCATTAATGAAATCCCATTCCACATAATAATAATAACAGTATTATTATATTGTGGTCTGCCAACTTTCCCAAAATGGATAAATAATATTTACCAAATGGTAAATAATTATTTTATCACTGGACATGGTCTTGGTCCATTCAAACCCATCTTGTATTTATTGGACACCCAAATAAATATTTTATTCTCTTAAATATATATTTCATTCACAAAATAGTAAATAAAAATTTATTAAATATTCAATAAAATAAAAAAAATTATTCGCAATATGGTGAATAAATATTTATTTAATTTTTTTTATCAATATAACTTAAATAAAGTTATTCCTCAGTCTTGAGAATAATATTTATTCTATTAAATAACTTTAAATAAAATTTAACTAAGACCACCAGAAACACTTAGTGTGTGATCCTCTGGGATTATTTCTCATTTCCATTAGGCAGGCTTGCCTAAAGTCCAAAATTACTATCTAGCAATGGGTTAATACACCCAAGAGAAAGAACTTAAAGTCGCAACAATAAAAACTACATAAGAATTATCACTGTCTAGTATAATACCTTTTTCCCATAATCTCATCAAGTTGGATGCATGATGGTGTCATCGGCCTATATGCTTGATACATCATTATTTTACAATTTGAAATAAACTCATCATTACACTATGGCCATGGAATTTAGGGAAATGTTTCTGTTTCAATAAAAGGGTCGAGATATCAACTTCCATAAATATGGAAGAGAAAATACTTTCTTGACTTATACATTAATAACATGCCATTCGTGACTCACCCAAAAAACCCTAATTCCCCCCAAAATATGGCATGAGATTTTTTATCAGCAAATAATAGTGAGAGAGTTATGAAATGCATTAAAAATAATCTTAATGACAAAGGAACATTACCCACACTCCTAGATAAGAATATCTCATGACACCAAATAATATAGAATTCCTACTAGCGGGTCTGTTCTCATAATCTCACATCTTGGTGATCACCAAGTGTGAACTTCATGAGAATAAGTACCATCTTCTTACGATTACTTGCACCTAATGGTCTATATACCTTGTTTCCCATCATAGTATGTTATCCAACCACAAAACTATGCTAAGACTATTTTTATAGCACTTTAAGTTACTCGTTATAGCAGGGAACAACAATGACCATATCAATGAGGAAAAATATTTTGGAAATTATTACATTATGTTCATGTAGAACAATGACGAATATATAATAACATCTGTAATTTAATATTTAATACCTAAAATATTCATGTAATAAAAGTACAAATGGTTGGTTACAGGACACAAACTCTAACAAACTCCCACTTGGTTAAGATCCAACTGCCTACAACTTTCTGTTTGCTTGACCTCACATGATAATCATGTTTCTGCTGAGTCAAGGCTTTAGTAAATGGGTCCACCACATTGTATTCCATGGAAATACTACTCATTTCATCTTCACCTCTTTGAGAAAAATCCCTCAAGAAATAATACTTCTGAAGTATGTGAATCACTTGCTAATGTGACCTTGTCTCTTTTGTGAGAGCCACAACTGTAGTATTATAATAATAGAGTGTGATGGGATCTTAATTTTTAGATAACACATCAATCTCTGGGAAGGAATTTTTCATCCATAATTCATCTTTAGATAGATCATAAGATTCAATATACCCATAATATGCTATATAATCTACGACCATAGCCTTCTCTGAGCTCTTCTAGCTCACATCACCTCAATTCAAAGTGAATATGTATCCTGTTTGTGACTTCATGTCTTCTTCATCAGTTTGGAAACTACCATATGCATATCCTCTGATGACTAGTTTATCATCTCCTCCATAAACAAGAAATATATACTTAGTATTCCTTTGATACTTAAGGATAGTCTTGACTGCCATCCAATGGTGGTCACTTCTATCTTCTTGAAATCTTCTTACTGTACTTAATGTGTAGAGGATGTCTAGCCTAGTACATAGAATAACATACATGACTGACCCAATCGCTGATGCGTATAGAATACTTGTCATTCTATTTCATTCCACACGGGTCTAAGGAAAAATTTTCAAGGAAATATGAATTTCATGTGACACTGGCAACAATCTCCTCTTGGTTTGTTCCATACTGAATCTCTTCAATATATTTTCAATATATGTACTTGGACTTAGGCTAAGAAACCTCTTGGATATATCGTGATGGATCATGATTCCATGAATATATGCTACCTCTCCCGATCCTTTCATGGAAAATCATTAATTCAACTATGTCTTAATAGATTTTATGACTGGTATTTCATTTCAAATACGTAATATGTCATCAAGGTATACTATTAATAAAAAAACTGCACTCCCACTAAATAATTTTAGACACATGGATCACATTCATTATTTATAAAACCAAATTCTATTATGCCTTTATCAAAATAAATGTTCCATGACCTGGATGCTTTATTTAATCCATAAATGTTTTTTTTTGAAAATTTCATATCTTATTAGAATCCTTTTGAGTCCCAAACCCATCAGGTTGTGTCATGGAGACATCTTCATGAAGGTTCTCATTCAAGAAGGTAGTTTCGAAATCCATTTTAAAAATCTCATAGTAATGGTAAGATGTAATGGTAAGTATAATTTTGATGGATTTCGGCATGGAAACTAGTGAAAATGTTTCATTGTTGTCAATACCATGATGCTGTTTAATCTCTTTTGCAAACAGTCATGCCTTTTAGGTACTAACTTGTCCTTCCATGTCCATTTTCTTCTTGAATACCCATTTTAAAACAACGAGATTTACATCCACTAGAGGATATACCAAAATATAGACTTGGTTTTGGTACATGGAATCCATTTCAGAATTCATGGATTCTTGCTACTTGGAAACATCTGTGTCACTTACTGCTTCCTTGTAGGTTAGACGATCATTATTATGAACTAAAAATGAGTCACAAACCTTGGTAACTAGAAAACCATTCCATTCTGGTTATATAACATATCTTGTAATCCTACACAGTTCTTGTCTCCGTGAACCAGTTTCTTCTTCCACAGATATTTATTGAATTTGATCATATACTAACACATGGGCGCCTTGATCCTCTACTTCATCAATGTTTATCTTACTCCCAATATATCATTTGTAGATGTTATACCTCTCAATGAATATAATGTGTATTCCCATTATAAACCTTTTGTATGAGGGGCCATATAGGTAATATACCCTTGTTTCTTTAGGGTATCCTATAAAGTTACACTTTGTGCCTCGAGGTGGAAGTTTCTTAGAAGAAGAGGCCTTAACAAACACTTCACTTCCCCACACATGAAAATTTGATAACATGGTTTTTCATCCACTCCAAAATTCACAGGGAATACCATTTAATGCTTTATTTGGAACTTGGTTAATTATGTGTGTTATTATTTGTAATTCATATCTCGAAAAGGATAATGGAAGAATTTCATGACTCATCATTGGTCTCACAAGATCCACCAACATGAGGTTCCTCCTTTTTCATCCACATTTCCACTATGGCATGTAAGGAGGATTCGGTTGGGATATAATCCTAAACTATTGAATTTAATCAATGAAGTATTGATTAAGATATTCCCCACCTCTGTCTTAGCGGAGTTTCTTAATCTTCCTACCAAGACGGTTCTCAACTTAATTCTTGTATTCCTTGAATTTATCAAAATAATCCGACTTATACCACATTATGTAAATATATCCATATCTACTGAAATCATAAGTAAATGTTATGAAGTATAAGTACCTACCCCTTTCTTAAATAGGAAATGGTCCACACACATCGGTATGAACTAATTCAAAAAGATGTTTATCCATTTCACATTTCCCACTAAATGGGGTTTTGGTCATTTTTCCTTGTAAACATGAGTGGCCTACACTAATGGGTTTTAGTTTGAATGAATATAAATATTCAACTAGATGTAATTTTGGAATGTTTTTTCATTTATCTGACCTAAATGGTGATTCCAAAGTTGGGTGTGGTATGAGTCATGTGAAGTAACTTTATTATCAATTTCCATTACTTGGTTCATGTAATCCAACATGTAAAGTCTATTATGTTAATGTACCTTACCATAAAAAATACTATCTTTTTAAAATTAGACAAATGTATTTCCAAATTTCAAAATGAATACATCTATATCTAGTCTGGATATATAAATAATGGTTTTGGTAACTGAAGCCACATAATAAAAACCGTTTAATACCAAGATCATTATGGTCAGTAATGTGAGGTGGTAGTCCCTAATAGCTACAACAACAATTTTAACTCTTTTGGATGCTTGTAGATCTACCTATCCTTTGTCAAATTTTACAAATATTCTTGGTTCCTATATTTGAATACATATGTGAGCACTAAAAGATGTATCTAATACCCAATATGTATAAATAGGGAAATTTCACTCATTAACAAACGAACATGAAGCTTCCCTTGCTTATTTATTTGGGTGTAGTTTTTTTCCAATGTCCCTTCTTTATACATGAAAAATAGATATTATCCTATTCCCTTACTTTCTCTTTGATCTTATTCTTCTTGGAAGGGAATGAATAATATTTGGGATTAAATCTATTTTCTTTCCCTTTACATTTTTTCACCATAAGGATATAAGGAATTTCTCACATCATATCTTTATCTACTTGGAGAAGGAGTATAATAATATCTCAGAGAGACTTCTCAAAGTTCTTCATATTAAAATTCACAATAAAACTAGATAATCTATGAGGTAGTGATTCCAAAATGATATTGGTGCCCAGTTCTTTAGAGTGTTTGAAAACTAGAACCTATAGGAGCTTAACATAGCTAATGAGATTGACTATGTGAGGCTTAAGTGGGGAACCCTCTCCAGACATACTCTGAAAGAGAACATTAGAAATATAAAACTTTTCCTTTCCATCTCTCTCTTAATAAATACCTTGTAGGTGCTCAAGCATTCTATACACATCCATGTTTTGAGAAGACTACATGAGTTCACTAGACATAAATGAAAGCATAAAATATTGATAGTTGACCAAGTTGTTCAAATGTTTTTCATAGACTGGGAAATCTTCATCACTCACCTATTGAGTAGCAGGATCATACATTGAGTATTCTAGAACATAAGATTTATCTTCACAGTGTAGAACAACCGAAAGGCATCTAAACCACTCATGGAAGTTACTTTCAGTGAGGAGATTTTCTTCATCCAATATTTATCATATGGATAATGAGCTTGTTATTTTATTATACAATTTAAATATCATATTATTAATACTTTTCTTGATTATATATTTTTTGAGAAATAATTAATTGATTTTATTAAATCTCCCACTATCTTATCAAGTCCTAATATCCCTCACCATTGAACATGGAATGTCTAGTTTCTAGGACATTCTAGTGGAAAGGAACCATATTCCCCTTCACATAAACCCAAAAAGTGTTGGTTAAGATATTTTGAAGGTATTTATGTAGGAAAGTCTTTGTCAACTATGGGAATACAACTCCTTGATCCGTTGAGTGGACTCCCCAATCCAAAAATCCTGAATTTTATTTTCTTAACACTTTCCTCAAAATTACAAGATGTCTAGCAAGGGATACTCATCTTGACGTAAAATGGTTAAGTCAACCTAAAACTTTCATAAGAACTCCCCTTATAAAAGTACGTATCCCAAAAAGGGTTGGTCAAACCCATAGTTCTATTGAGTTTTGTTCTTAATCAAATAATGGAAGGCTTATTCTTTCTTAATATTACATTGATGGATTTTATTTTATTATGCATAAATTGTTATCTTGTTTATATTTTACATGTGTTTTTAATATTTAAGTAGATATTTACTTAATTAGTTAACCATTTTTGGATAAAACATTTATGCATAATCAATTTTATTTAAATTCAGTCTTTTCATATTAATTCATTCATTTATGTGATCACAGTCTTAAATCAATAAATATAAATTCAATGCATTAGATAGACAACAAATAAATAAATAAGTGACCCGATAATGATCTTATCTAATTGTTGATTTAATGAGCGTACATTATATCAACCTATGACCTAGGGGAAATAACTTCTTACGATGGAATTGGGATGAGATACAACATTCCATGTGTCCACCTATGTATCACCAAGTTGGTGTCATTATGGATCCATCTTGGACCGTCCCTATGAACCTTGGGATTCCCCATTAATTACAAATAATTATTACTCAAATGCAGGTGAGGGGAACCAAAGGATTGGTTAAAGGTGATTGCATAAAAATATTTGGACACATAGGTCCTACATAATAATTGAGGGAGGAAAGACTCGTAGTCCATTTTTAATTTAATATTAAATAATTGAAAAACCATGGAATAGATTTAATTAAATAAATTCCAACACATACATAAGTCTTGTTCAAGATCATGAATGGTCATACATGTAACTAATATCCAAAAGTAAATGACTATAATTCATTTATTCATTATTTTATTATTTAATATACACATTCTTGCATTAATTAATTAATTAATTAATTAATTAATTCCCAATCATCCAAATGATAATCTAATCGTGTTTGGAGACACCCATAATTAATGGAATTCATGGAAAATAAATGACAAAATCAATAATGAAATATTAATTAAAAAATTAATTGAGCATTTTAAAATTCTTTAAAACCATTATTAAATTGGAAAACACACAACAGTGTGTTAATCAATAAAATAAGGTTCTAAATCTTCCACTTCAAATTTAATGTATTTTTAAATTTTTACTTTAATGGGAGACTACATGACATGTACATAAAGCTACACATCATTTACCTCAGTTTTCGTATATCCATGTCACATGCCTAGGGATTTAGTGTGTGGACTTAGCTAGACTACATGGTGTGCACATGCTAATTACACACCCTGTATCTGATTTTTGTATGATAGGTTGGCCCAGAAAACATGCGGTGTGCAATAAAATCATTGTGTGTAATTAATAACTCAGCACATCTATATACATTGTGCATGGGTATAGAGAGTGTACTCCAGTCGCACTCCTTGTAACCCAGTTTTACAAGCCAATGATTTTTAACTTCCCCATGACATCTCCATTATTTCTTCATTTGATCTTAAACCTTTAAGAAAATGAAACACTGAAAGAATATTATTAATATTATGATAACATGTTAATTCAAATCAGATTAAATAATGAATAAAATTAAATAAAATTTCAACAAAAATGCATATAGATCAATAATAAAATAAATAATTATAAATTTAAACAATACCCCTCTGAATCTATTTTTTGGTTTTCAGTGTAGCGAAAGCATGCACTGGTGGGTGATATATTAATTTTTTTAAATAATCGTTACCCAAAACCAAGAGATAGGATCCAACATGTCAAATTTATAATTTATTTATTTAATATCTAATAAAATAAATACCTTGGATTAGGAAATTTCTTCTTTGATTATTGTTGATCGTCCTAAATGGCCCTTATGGATTTCCTTCATTGCACTTGTGAGGATCCAAGAGTATAATTACTCTAGTGATAATTCACACGCGGTTCAATGGTCTCTGAGAAATTCCACTTTTTCTCTAAGTGCTAGCATGGATAATCAAATGTATTGCATTGTTATTTTTTGATCTCTCATTCTTTGATCTTGAAGAAATTATCTCTTGGGTTTCTCCTTCTTGAGATGGTGAGAGGAGGAGGATTTCAGAGAGAATTTGTTGTGTGTAACAGTTCTCTATTCCCAAACATGGAATTGGTTTTGAATGAATTACACAATAGACATATCTGTCTATTTATAGAGTTGGGATTTCAGTTACAAAATTTCATTTCATAATAACCATTAAATATAATTATAACCATTAATGGAATAACATGCCACATAATAATAACAATATTTTTTTGTGTGTGCCAACTTGCGCAAAATGGATAAGTAAAATTTACTAACTCGTAAATAATTATTTTATCACCAGACAAATTCTTGGTTCATTTTAAGTCCTCTTAAATTTATCGAAATATGAAAAAAAAATATTCCATTAAATAAATATTATTTTCACAAACTAGTAAATACATTTTTATTAGATATTCAATAAAATAAATAAATATATTTTATTTATAATTTGGTGAATAAATATTTATTTTATTTATATGATCAAAATAATTTAATTAAAATTATTTCTCTATCTTGAGAATAATATTTATTCCATTAATTAAATTCAAATATAATTTAATCGAGACCACCAGAAATACTTAGTGTGTGGCCCTATTGGATTATTTCTCTTTAGTATTAGGTGGGCTTACCTAAAGTCCAAGATTACTATCTAGGAATTGATCAAGGAACCCAAGAGAAATAACTTAAAGTCATAATGAATTCAACCATATATTAACTCTCACTGTGTAATATAATCCATTTGTCACATAATCTCATTAACCAGGTTGCGTGATGGTGTCATAAACCTATATGCTTGATACATCATTCTTTGACTATATGAAATAAACTCATTATTAAACTATGACCATTTAATTTAGAGAGACATTTCTATTTCAATAAATAGGCCAAGATATCAATTTCTATAAATATGGAAGGTAAAAATCCTTTATTGACTTATCCATTAATAGCATGTCATTCGTGACACACCCAACGTACCCTACTTCCAGCCTAAATTTTACGTGATGGTTTTCATCAAAAAATCTAACTACATGAGTCATGACATGCATTAGTAATAATATTAAAGTCTAAGGACCATTAAACACAATTACATATAGGAATATTTTATGACAAAGAAACATGTGTAATTCCTACTGTTGGGTCTATTCTCATAATCTTTCGTCTTTTTGATTACCAAGTGAAAAATTCATGAGAAGAAGTCTCATCAACTTATGAGTACTCGCACCTGACAGTATACATACCATGTATCCCATCATAGTATTTTATCCAATCGTAAAACTATATTAAGAATACTTTCAAACCACTTAAAGATTATCATCATAGTAGGGAACTAATATGAACTTTTCAATTCAACAAATACTCTCAGACATTATTACATTATGGTCATGAAAAACAATTAAAAATATGTAACAAGATGTTTAATTTAATATTTAATAAATAAAATATTCATGCAATAAAAGTAAAAAAAACAGTCGGTTCTAAGAAACTAAATCTAACATAGTATAATCGGTTCAGTAATACAGGGCTAGAATGGGGTGTGAACCCAGTTCAGTAAAATAATTTTCCCCCCAAGATGGCCTTGGGAGAAATTCCTTGACTACTATGGAAATCATGGTTATATGATTATATATTTTCTAAAATTCCCTATTTTATTTCTATTTTATGATTTCATGGTTTATGTTCTTTATTTCCTTATGGTTTATGTCTTATAATCTTCCAATATTTATTCCATGACTCAAGTATATGATATTTTATATGCTGGGAATGATCAAATATTTTCCTAATCATGTTATCATAGCCTTATTCTCATCATTATGATTAAAAATATCCCTTTTTTAACCTTCCTGGTCATTTAATCTCACCCCCTTTTATATTTCCTTCCCTAGGTTATGAAGATATCTATTAAGTTTGATGTTTCTAAGAAGGGAGATAGTCGAGAAGGACCTAGTGGGAGATAATATAGCTCATTTATATACCAGTGTTTATTTTTTCCATGTTTTCAATGGAACTAGACTAGTATGGTATTTGGGAATTTATTTGTATAATATTTTATTTATTCCAAAAAATTTATCTGATATATATGTATGAAAAGATAGGGTCTCTATAATTTGGGTCTTCTTAAAAATACATTCCTTTCTCGATACTACAAGTGGGTGTGGTTTTGGAACAGATGTACCTAGGGGAAATTACTCTAGAAAGAGAACATGTAGTTTGACTAGATCATAAACTACTACATGAAAATGGGCCTTATTACACAACCAATTTGACACTCCATGGATATATGCTTAGGATAATTCAAAATTTCTTTATAAACCATTATGAATGATTCAAAAGTAATGACGTCCCCAAAAAAATATGTTTGTGATTAAGATATTAGTTATGGATAAATTTTTAAATTTATGATTAGTATTTCACTATTCTTAGGATTAAAAATTATGGTACATAGTGTTAGGATTTAATCTAGTGTATTCCATTCATTAGAAATGGCACCCGGGAGGAAGATGGGTATCAATATTTAGGGCCAATGTAGAGCTTTCCCTAATGAGGAAGCCGATATAGTTGGTATTGTAATTGATCAATTATATATATATATATTAGGGAATATTAATCATGTTATGAAAAATAACCATTCTTAGATCGAGAAACTTCTTCCACAATGAGATTATTTTATGCTGAATTTCTTTATGTGATAGATCCCATCATCATTTAGTGGGAATATAGATCCAATTTAATCTAAGCAATGGATTAAGTATTTGGAGAAGATATTAATGGAATCGAGATGCAGTGAAAAGGAAAAGGTTACACTGGATGTGTATTAACTCAATGGAAATGTTGTTCAATGGTGGTCATTGATCTAGAACACTATATAATAAGAGAAAATAGAACTCATAGAATGGAAATCATTTAAGGAGTCATTCTTTGACAAATATTTCCCTCATGAGGAAACAAAAAATAGATGAATAAAAGATCATTATTTTAAAATAATATGAATAAGAAAGTATGATAGAGTATGAAGATAACTATACAAGGTTATATATGTATTTTATAGATTATATACATACAATGAAGTATAAGATTGATCACTTATTTTAAGGTATTAATCCAAGTCTATAAAGGGTTCTAGTCTGCCAAACTTTTTCTTCATATGATGAAATAATTTTCTCTACTATCAAGATAGAGAAATAATTCTCCAAGTCTTATAAATTTAATGGGATGTAATGGAATAATATGTTGTCAGAGAAAATAATGGATAATGGGAAGATGGAAAATTAAAATTTTCCCATATGTGATAACTATAGAAAGAATCACCCTGGGAGATTTCTGAAGGGATTGGGAGTTTCTTATAAGTGCAGCGAAAAGGGTCCGCAGGAAAAATAATTCAAAGGGAAGAAATAAAACACTCCTATTAAGTGTTTCACCTATAAGAAGATGGGGTGCTATAAAAATTAATTCCCCAATAATCAAGGGAATATACCTCAGAACAAGCTAAGGGATCATGTTCAAGATTATGATGTTTATACAACTAAAGAAAGTGATTAATATGATTGTGTATTTTGATCCATGAAATATATTGTAAAATTATTTTGTTGATGATGTTCTCATCATAATAATTTTGAAATATATAAGGATTGTATTGAAGTGCTATTTCATTAAGGGTTTTAGAGTATATGTTGAATGTTACCAAGAAAAGTGATTCAATAAAAAGTTAATTTTTTTAGAAAACGCATGGATAAGGGAAATTAAAGACTTAATATATTCCTGATGTTGAGATAATTATTTTTTGATTAAGATATGATTTATATGGATAAATTAAATTGGATACTAAAAACTACCTTTGTACTGATTAATGATAAGTTTATTTTTGAAATTCAGTGACCTTATTTATAAATTTTTGGATCATATTATTTTGGAAAGGTCATAGGGTTAACCGTTTATGTAATGGTTTAGGTTGAAATTTGAATTAGGTTTTAGAGATTAATATATTACTTCACCAAATGATGCAACCTATGCTAAGAGGTGACGTGGAAATTATTCAAGGCACAACCAAAATATAAAATTGTTTTTATGAAATACAAACACATCAAGTAACTATATTTTCTTATATTATTATAGAGTGAAAGAATTACTCAATTCTAGGAAAAGGGTATTGAAACTAAAAAACATGTCCTATTATAATCATTTTTGATGATAAAAATGACCTTTTTCACACTTCTGGAATATGGATTCGTGATTATTAAATTTCTCCTAAACATGTTCTTTGTTGCTCTCCCTCAGTATTTGGGTGTTAGTTTTCTCTTCCATGTCCATGTTTCCATTTCCCAACTATGTTCTCTTGTCTAGAAACTTAGATATATGATTAATCTAGATGACTATTTTACTTCCCTTTCTATATTAATAAGATGTTATTTTATTAACTCTTTTTATAATTTGGGTTTTTCAACAATGGTATTTCCAAATGTAAAACCCTTGATTACCAAGATAAAGTTTAAATTAAGATTATGAAATTTAATTAAAGTGGGGAGAATTTAACACCCAAAAAAATTATAAAATAATAAAATTTT
Organism: Viscum album; assembly: GCA_963277665.1. Lineage (NCBI taxonomy): Eukaryota > Viridiplantae > Streptophyta > Magnoliopsida > Santalales > Viscaceae > Viscum > Viscum album. The sequence goes on along the minus strand of OY728147.1, from coordinate 387,606,774 downwards.
ATTAAACATAGTTTTCAACACAAAACATTGAGTTTATATTTTGGTACATCCAATAATAAGTTAGCTTTCATCGCATATAAGACCGAGTTTTACCAAACAAAAATATACTATTAATATTATTATTTAAAATGATAGTTATCACCAAGCTATTAGAATAGTGGTTGTGAATATGATTAAGTAACTTATAAAAATATATAGTTTACACATATATATTGGTTATATATTTATTATAAATAAAATATAAATCATTTCAAATAAAAAGAAATGTTTTCTGAAAAACAATATTTTTTCTAAAAGATATTTTAATAGTGTTTGGAACTCATAATTTTAAAATATTTTTTTATCAATTTCATAAAATATATATGATTTTTTAAAATCATAATACTAAAATTATGTTGGTGTTATTTCTTGGTATTTTTCTGAGAATTTTTATTTTTAATGAATAGTGAAAAATTCTAAATTTTAATTGAAAACTACATTTTTAATTAAAAAATTTATAAGGATTAATTATATTTTTAAATTATTTTTAAATTGAAATTAGATGAATATTATTCAAATTAATAAAATTTAGTTTATTTTAACCATTTTCATATTGAATTTAGATATAAAAACATTTCAAATATTTGAACATTTTGACTTTAAAAATGTGATTTCCTATCACGTCGTGGGATTAATTTTAAATTAAATTCTTCCATTTATGTGAGTTGAATTGGGAAAAATGGATTCAATATTTATAAAAATAATAATTTATGAGGTATAATAAGTCTAACTTAATATTTTACGAATTTGATTAGTGAAAATAGTAAAAATTAATTACAACGATTAAGGTAAAAATGATTTAATTTAGTGGTTAAACTTAGAATGTACGGTGTAAAATGACCTAATAACTTGTAAAAAACACATTGGCTGGAAATTTTTCATCCCTTAAATTATTTTTCTCTATTTTTAATTATTTAAAGGGATAATATTCCCTTAAAGTGACCTATATAATAATTTAATTAATGAACAAGACAAAAAATGAACCTTCCTTGCCATTAATATTTATAAAGCTTTGATATAGGGAACAATATTATATTTTTAGTCTTGAGTATTATTTTTAAAGATAAATTAGTTTTCTTAGCATGATAAATTATTTTAATTTTTTATATATTAAATAATTACATTAAATTCTTTCAAAACACCTATATAAGAACTATTTAGTAAATAATTAACTAAAATAAATGATACTAAAAATATTAAATGTGATGTAAATTGAAAGAATTATTATATTGAAAAAAATTAAAATAATATGTCATGTTAAAAATGTGTAAACTTCATAGATTAAAATCCCATCATTTTTTTATATTTTGAAAATCAAATTAAATAAATAATGTCAAAATTGACTTTAATATTACTCTATAATAAATGATATTTTATTAAATGATTTAAAATTATAGAAAACCCAATATTTTTTCACGTTATTTATAAATTTTAATAAATATAAAATATGTTACATTCATATCCCAACTTATCTTTTATAATGAACACTTTAATACCTAAATAGTAAAAACTTTGTTAGCACAGTTATGGCTAAAGTAGTGTTTTTGCACGCTACTTTCACTTTTGTAAAGATAACTTCCAGCACTCATGGAATTTTTTATATAAATTAGATATAATATTTAGAATTATTTGGTATAATAATACCAACTTTAATTTGGTCTTAATGAATAAATTACTTAGGTTAGAAAATTAGTTACCTTAATAAAAACTAAAATGGTAAAAGTAGAGTAACATATATGTTAAGGAAGAAAATTATATAAATGAACTTATATTTGTGTGGTGGGAATTTTTATTAACCAAATAAACCCTAACCTACATTATTATTCAATTTTTGATCCACATGAGGTAAGGAAGACCTCCCAATATTGAATAACTTTGGGTATTTACAAGAATGTCACTCCTCCTCAACTATATAAGGGTACTCACTCTCCCCCCTTATGTACACCAATAAAGCCATTTGACTTGACCAAAACCTAAAAAAATCACTTAACGATATTCATAAAATCATCAAAAAATAGTTATTTTGGTAATAAATCAAACCTTTTAATGTTTTAGTGAAAACTTAATGAGGATTCCCAAAGAAGAGGCAATGTTCGTCTAAAAGAATTTTTATTTTTTTTCCTCTTCCACATACTTCAATTTATATTATAACATGATTATATAATAACCAAATAATATTCCATATAATTATATGTTGTTATTTTTTGGGTATGATCTAAAACTTCACACAATTCCATGAAATTGGTTACGAAATAATTTTTGGTGTGTATGACGGATCGTCACCTCACGAACCAATGCCATTTTCTTTCCCAATAACACCATTATAGCTTGGAGATAATGATGAATTTATATTTTATATATAATATATATGATATTTATGATGTTATTTTTCTTTTTTATTTATTATATCACACATACCTTTATGTTTTTAATTTTTTAAGAACACGATAACATCATTCATGTGTACGGTGGAATACTGCCTCACAAAACGATATGATTCGTTAATAATTTACATGGAATGTCTTAAGGATTGGTCTAATAAATATATGTGATATATAGGACATAAAATATATACATTAATGATAATATATATATATATATATATAATATAAAATTTTATTACTTTCAATACAATAAGAAAATGGAAATGATGTTCATGCGTATATACGGCATACCGTCTCCATGAACGACGTATTTCATTTTATACACCAAATTTTAAGGATTATTATAAATACATATATAATTAATTTATATGATATTGATCTCATATTTCAAATTCCTGGTATGATTAAATCATGATCCATGTAAGCAGAACAAAAAATAACAAGACAAAATATACTTCAAAAACAAAGTAGTTATTACCTAAAAGAATGTGAATAACGAGATATTATTAATGAATGGATGATAGGATGTTATAAAAGAATCACATATGATAATATGAATATGATTACTGTTCTGGAATAAGTTATAAAAGTTATTAAAACCATTATACATGCAGCTAAAGAGATTTTAAACAAAATATAGCATAAGGTAAGGGATTTCATCTCAATTTGCGTTCCATTCAGACTTATTTGTTATTATACACCAATTCATTTTTTTGTGGTGTATATATTGACCCTTAATGCTTAATTATTCATGGTATTACAAATTTAAAATTTAATTATTACATTCTAGCTGATTTAACTTGAAACCTACCATGTGGAAAACGTTATTATATAATCTCACTTTATTTTTTGATTGTTAACATTGTCTTAAAACCCACTTTCTTATATTAATTTTTCATTGGAAATTACAGTTCTATTAAATATATATATTATTTTTTGTGGATATGATCATTTATTGAACCATATATCATTTATACATATGGTGTTCTTAATTTAATGTCATTTGTTTATCTGGGGGAATATTGATTAATCTGTATTCATTACTCAGTACAGATTTTTGATAAGGTACATTATTTTTGAATTAAATTGATCATTTGTTGTATAGGGAGTTATTTAGAATGGTACGACATGGGTTGAGGACCATTTAAAGTAATCCCTTTGATGGATCGGTAGTCCCATGAGACAAATCTTTTTCCCAAATCAATTGGGTTTTTACTTGGTATGTTTTAATTCATCAGGTGAAAGGTCTTGATGGTATAAGTATCATGTACCTAGGAAACATAGAATCCAATAATTAAGAATTTACTACAATGAAAATTTATTGATTATTATTATTCATGATATTTTTCTATGAAATTATATATGGATTCATTTTATTATTTTCATATTGATTAAATGGTAGGAATTTTTAGTTATTTACCTTTCCATATTGTTTTTCTACTAATCTGAACATGATAGTGAAGTTATTCAAATAGAATGCGTGTTCAGTTATCTACCTTTACATGTCAATTATTCTTATTTATTCATTATAGTTTCTACATTACTTAACCCTTACTGAGCAATTGATATCACCCTTATTTTGTTTCCTTTCTTAGGAATTCATGATGTTTACTATGACTAATATGAAAGGTTATGCTAGATGGAATAAAGTTATTCTCAAAAAAATCTTGTTATAAGTTGTGTATTCAATTGTAATTTAAAACTCATATATATATATATCTATATATCTAGTTTACCAAGACTACTAAACTATTCGGTCCTTTAGGATGTGATTATTTGTATCATATGATATTGTAATAAAGCAAGGAACCATCTCCAGGCTACTGGGGTCAGCGTCACTACATACATGGTCAGTGGGTTTTATTGGTGACACGTTTTTATATTCCTTATTTTATAGTCTGGATTGTAACTAGAGGTTTTTTAATATTATTTATTTTTATTTCTTAATTGATAACATGGTAGTTTTTTATTGATATTTTATTTATGTAGTTTGTTTATTTATAAAAATGGTTATAGAAATGGTATACAAATTATGTTTTGATTTAAATGTGGGTGTTTAACTGAAATGAATGATTTTAAAGAATGATTATAAGGAATATCTTAAAATGTTTTGTTCGACCTAGGTTTTATTAAATTGAATGGATAGTTTTCTAAAACAATGAATTTATGATCATTTAATTTGATATAACTAATTTAGAAAAACCTATCTCTCTATTTTATATCAAAAACTTCTTAAATGAAATATATTTTTAAACATCCTGACCTAGGATCCACTTAATCAGTGGCCCAATTCGGTGGGTCACATTTCCATGGGTGTGCGTCCTTATATTCTAGAGGATTTTGATGAGCAATGAGGGTATAAGGTGGTAAAATAGGGATACTATACCTTCATAATTGAGTGGAACAACAAATATAATAAATAAAAACACAACAATAGATGCAATAATAAATATATAGAATAGTGGGAACAATACAATAATAATATAAGGAAGCTTAAACAATTAGAAAACTATAATAGTAATCAAAATCCCATAGGATGAGTCATATACATGATGATGTCATGGAATTCTGATATACAAAAAAGAAATAGGGTATACAAGGAATGGGTATATACAACATGATATTAAAAAATTCAAGAAGACAAAAATATTTCTCCACCGACATCATGAGCATATGATCTATCCTATGCTCTCATACTCCATGCTATAAGAAAAAATGATCAGGAATATGTTGTAGGGATCTTTCCCCTTACCCATTCCTGAAGACATGATGTCAACTTGGGTACCAATGGTGGCCTAAGTAGGGTATGTGATAAACTCAGTAGGCTACCACCAACTTCATAAAGACGTAATCCAAGTAGTGTATATAGAAAACTAGTGTTCATGTATAAGGAATAATAAACAAAGATAAATAAATAAATACTTGTCAGATCAGGTTCAATTAGGACACCTCGAAAACTCTACCTAATTTCACATAGTCTATAATAAGTCTAATTCAATTATAATATATATATATATAGAGGAAGTAATATATATATTTATAGTTATATAATTTATACATATAAATAAGCCAAGTAAATACATATATAAGTAGAAATATACATGGATACTGGGTGCTAGCTGGAATCGGGGCGTAACTCAGGCACCCATAACTAGTCTAACATGTTATAATCTCAAGCAAGGGTACAAAACCCAAATCTCAAGAGGAAAGAGATACATATTTCCCATAATTCGTGATGGTGGTGTGGGTCATCATCCCCAAAACCTAATATAGAGGAACATAGAACATCATTCCTATCACCCAAATAAAAGTATAACAGTCCCACACATCACGATCAACACCTGATGTAAGGGATAATAGAAATTCATACTCAAAAAATACCTTAACATCTATTCACCAACCCATAATAATGGAATACGCATAATAATAATAACCACTATGGAATCACCTCTTATTCAGTATAATCATCAAGCTTGAATACCACCAAGGGAATCATAGTGCATATGATCCATAAATAAAATCATGCGTCACTTGGAAAGGCCGTTACACATATTATCATTCATTATAGTTAACCCATTTAATCCATTAAGCAATAAATTTAAATTCTATGGTCCAACTAATACTTAGAATGTGTTTTGGTCAGCTGACCAATTACACAAAATTAGTAAATTCCATTTCTAAGATAAACCAAACACTTAGGTGGTATTTGGTACATTAAACCATTATGTAATAGAGGGAAATAATTTATCACACCCCAAGGGGTGTAAATGAACAACTTCAACAACCATAAAACCTTTATAATGGGTTTATAAGAGTATAATAACATTATTAGGATTATTTATAAAGAAGGAACACATTTAAGTGAAATATGTGGAAATGGATGACATGTGGAACAATAATGGTGCTATGAAAACATCATTTATTTTAGAGAAAAAATTATACCACCTACTCTAGGGTTATAGATGACTCCTCATACAATATCATCTTCCGATTTGAAGTAGAGTGGAAGAAATTGGAGAAATAGGCCAATTTCTTAAAAATAGGGTGAATGAGCTCACAAAAAATAGAGTAAGTGATGGGAATATAAAATTATAATGGAATAAAAGGGATTAAAGATATTATATATAGCTATCTAACTCTTCTTACAATGATCCGTTTGGGGTCTAGATGAGGGATCTACCTTGATCCTTATGTTAGGAAAGCAGAGAGATCCACTGGAGAAGTGAATAATGATAGTCCACTGGAAATGGGGGAAGGAAATAAGGGTTTATGATTTTAAGTTCATTTAGGGAAAAAATTTAAAATCACCCTCCAACACTATGGTTTGGACACACTGTTGGACAAACCATGCACCAACCATGCACTAGGATCTATCTAAGGAGGGACCCTGCATAGGTTTAGCACACAGTTTTTCTAACCATGTGGAAGTCATGTATGAATCCAATACCACCCTAACTTTGAAATCTCACACAGGAGTGCACTTTGGATTTTATAATTGCATTTTATTTTTCTGATCCTTTATCCCCTCATAAACTCTCTACATGGTTAGGGGAAACCATGTAAGATGGATCACATGATTTCATCTAAGCATGTGTATATTTACCCAACTTTTTCTTGCATTACTATTACATTACATTAAAGATAAAAAAACACAAAGGAGTTAAAAAACTAGGATTTAAAGGTTTGGTGTCTTGGTAAAATTTTGATCATACGTAAAATTTACATAATGAAACATAATTTTTTTAATTACTTCTTCTCTAGCTTCTTAGTTTCCCCCATGTACTACGTAGTATAAATAATCACTTGAGGATATACATTAAATAAAGGGGTGTGTTAAAAACACAGTAGGAGGATAGATAAGAACACGAATCAATAAAAAATGGATGAGCATAGTCACCAACATCATTACATAAACATAGTATCATCATCATAATATTGAGAGGAAGCATCAGTTAAAGGAATAGAATGTGTAAATGCATATAAAATTAAACATCATGCCTTAGTGGAAAACTACTACACATAGTTGTGAACAAATCTAACATCATATTCACGCATAAAATATTTCATAATCATAACAACATATTCATTTTGAAAAAATATAGCATCATATTCATGCATATTTCATATTATCCCATGAGATACATCACCTTACCCAATGCATTGGAGCGTTATATAATTCTGGGCGCACCCGCAAAATCATAACATTTACATAAGCATGCATGCCACATGGAATGTATAAAAATATTATTTATAAAATAAACCATGGAAAGGAAATGGGTTTCATGATAATTTCATAAAGAATACATTCATTTATAAACTCGTGGGTTCCCAAAATAAAAAGGGAAAAAATACTTGGAATAAGAATCATTAATCTCAATGGAATAAGAAACAATATCTAGAGAAGTAAAAGATGTGTTTTTAAAAGGATGAGTTATTTTCGAAAAATCATTAAATTTTTATTAAAATAAGATTGGAAACAATTATATACTAGAAATGAAAAGGTGAGAAAATTTAAATTATATTTTGAGGAATATTAAAATAACATCAACACAGAAATTTTACATGAACGAAGAATAACATAGAGAAAGGAAATTCGGTTCGAGAATCCCCTTACCTTATGTCTGGATTCTTTATTCACATTAATATCTTGTATAATCAAATTAGATTCATTAATTACTAAATAAAAAACCTCTTATGCATTTATTGTATTTGTTATAATTATTTTATTTTTTTTATGGCCATTTTGTTGAGTTATAGAGTCCAATTTCTTCATCCAGGAGTGTTCATTTTCATGGTTTTCATGATCAGTTCACTTCTGTACATTTGTGGAAGAACATATCAAATGAGAATAAATATATAGAATTAAAATTATATGTTATTAATAAAAATAAAAAATTATAGATGGTCTTATACATTATTTTGTTTATAGATATGTGGATTATTAACATGATAAAACATTAATGATAATCGTTTAGATTAATTTGGTGGTTTTTCGATCATCATGAACTGGTTTTGTTTTATTATTTAATATAATGTATATATATTAGTTAGGAAACTTAAAAAATATTGTAACAAACATTTTAAAATATATTTCAACAATTATAATGGTTTTATGAACATCCTTGAATGAATTAAAGGAAAATGAAAACTTCTCCTCCTTGAAGGTGACACTACTGGAAAATGTCCCTATACCCACGGTTTTCTACAATCGTGGGTATAGGTATAGAATGTGACCCTATACCCATGATTCTTGTAAAACTGTGGGTATAGGATGTTTTTAAATACCTATACCAATGGTTCTACATAAAACATTGGTATAAACATATACCCACAGTTTTTATAAAACTGTGGGTATAGGGTTTGATTTTGAAGACATATACCCAAAATTTTGAAAAATAGTGGGTATAGATTTCCCGCCTTATGGTGGGGAAACAAATTCATGGGACAATTTTTCTTATCATGGGAACACCTATTACCATGATTTTATACCTATATCCATGGTTTATATAAATATATATAACTAAATATATATTTATATACCAATAAATGAAATAGAGTAGTGGTTAGGCACTGATAGAACAAAGGCATAGTCCATGGGTTGAATCCTGCAACCACGTTTCTTTTCAAATCTTTAACCATGGTTTTAAAAAATGTGTGTATATGTTAATGAAATTTAATTCATATAACATATACAAATGGTTCCTGAACTGTTGGTTTGGCCACCTATAACAATGATTTCCCATATAACATATACAAATGGTTCCTGAACTGTTGCTATGGCCACCTATATCAATGATTTCCCAGGACTATTTGTATAGGTCTATACTGATTCCTCGATAGCCCATGGTTGCCTAAAACGTTGGTGTAGCCTATACCAACAGTTTTCCAAACCATTTGTATGAGAAAATTTTCTAGTAGTGTGATAAATCAATACCTCATGACGATGTTTTCATTTTTAGAATAAAATAGAGAGGAGAAGTTGTTTGGTGGTTTATTATTCCATTAACATAATAAAATTATAGTTTATATAAGATAATAGAGTTTTCATGCCATTTGTATAATGAGAGTTTATTAGAGAATAATAAAAGAAAGTAAACTAAAAATAAATTAAATGAAAAAGAAAGAGGATTTTACCTCTTGAATTATTCTCTTTGAGAACCTCCTTATGAAAATTAGACTTGATATTTTGTTGAGATCAAAGGATCTTGGACATGGGGGAGAGTATTGGGAAGAGTATTGGGTTTAATTTTTCTAATTTTCATGGATTTTGAGGTGTGATGGAAAGAGGAGATGAAGGGTTATATATATAGGGGATGGGAGGGGTGTTTTTTGATTATTTTAATCATTTATTTATTATTTTTACTCTAGACTATGAATAGTTTGAAACTTGTCACTAAAAATATTAAAAAAAAGAAATAGGATTAAATAATACGGTTCTTACATCATCCTTGATGCAAGAAAAATTAAATTTAAAATATAATGTTATATACTGTAAATTAATATATTTCACTATTAATAAAAAATTCAACTATTTTAGAAATATCCCAAAAATTCACCCCAAACATTTTTCTATGTATAGAATTTAAAAATGAAATCCATTTTATGAAAATAATTTTCTAAAAGTGAGAAATTTAATTTTTAGGTAAAATCATCATTTATTCAAAAAATACTGATTTTAAAATTATAACTGATTTTATGATACCTTGAAAAATAAGTTAAGGTATCATAAAATTATATTATAATAATATGGAAAAAAATATTAATTTATGAATCTATTTTATGAAAAAAAATCCTTTAAATCATTATATTAATTATGAAATTATAAATAAATATTTACATTTCATAAAAATCCCAATATTTAATTTATCATTTTTAAAACATTTATTTACTTATAATATGATATAATATATCATTTTTTATTTATAAGATACCCAATTTATTTTACACTTTTATAGATGAGGTTACTATTCTATTGTCAGATTTAATATTACTAATGGTCACATTACTATTCCAAAGGTACCTCGGCACCTTAATTTCTAGAAATACATCTTATTTCATTTATTCTTTATTTACAAAGTTTGTATTGTTTTCTCAAAGTTATTTTATGTGGTTTATACTATATGAAATAATTATAATAATGGGATTTCCATTGATAAAATTTAGGTCCTTACATTCTTCTCCCCTTATGAAATATAACCCATAAAATTTCATTTTATATTCTTAGATGAAAAAAGGTGAGGGTAATTATCCTTTATCACTTCCTATGGTTCACGTGATTCCTGGTAATACTTATGGTTCCACCATAGATCTTTACCCAGTTGAGTAGTCTTTTTGCGTAGAACTTTATCTATATGGTCCAAGATCTTCACCGGAAGCTCCCCAAAAGAGAGATCATTCTCCAACTATACCAACTCTAAATTCAGTACATGTGATAGATATGGTATGTAATTAATCATAAGTGATATGTGGAACACATAATGTACTTGAGAAATGGTTGGTGGAAGTGCTTTTCGATAGGCCATAACTCCAACATGATTAATAATCTCATAGGTCATGATTTCCCTATAAATTATCTTTCCTTTATTCCCAAATATCATGATCCTCTTCCATGGAGATATGTGGTGGAATACCATGTCTCCAATCATAAACTCCAAGTCTCATCAACGATTTTATACATATCTCTATTGTTGAGTTTGGGGTACCTTGATATGGTACTAAATGATTTTAAACTTTTAAACAATTTTTTTTGTCTATTTTAGAACCTATCATCTTTTGTCCAACGACATCATCATAGCATGCAAGTGTTTTGTATGTTTTCCCATAAAGGGATTTATGTTTATCCATTTGGATGATAGAGTGGAAAATTTTGTTGTAAGATAACTCAACTATAAATATATGTTGATCCAATACTCATTTTAAGTCCATAGAACATTCTCTAAACATGTCTTCAAGTGTTTGAATAGTCCATTTAGATTGGACATCAGTTTGAGTATGATAAGTCATACTGAAGTTTAGATCTTTGTTTAGAGCATTTTAGAGAGTTTTCCAAAACATGGATGTGAATCTATGATCTATATAGGATACAATCTATAGTGGTACTCCAAGTAGCATTACTAATTCTCTAATTTATATCCATGAATTTTTATCTAGTGAGGATTCCTATCAAATTGGGATAAAGTGATCTATCTTTGTATGAAAACCAACAACAACCTATATAGAATTGTTTCCTCTGGATGACTTTGGATGTTTAGTGAAAAATTCTATGGTGATGTTTTCCCATTTTTATATTGGTATGGGTAATGGTTTTATAATATATTTATAATTTTTCCTTTTATCCAGCACATTCTGACATACCAGAAAATTTGTTGTGTATTCAGTAATCTCATTCATTATAATTTCCCACTAATAGTGCTCATGGAGATCTTGATACATCTTTGTACATCCTAGATAAATAGTGAAATTATATCTATATGCATCATTCATAATATATTTCTTTATCTCTGGATTGGATGGTATACATAATAATGACATAAATATTATGACTCTCTCCTCATCGATTTTGAACTTTAAGGATTTTCCATTTTCAATAGCTTCAACTTTTACTTGAATTTCTACATCACTACTTCCATCATCCTTTATGTTCTCTGTAATTTATGGTTGAGAAATCATTTGATAAAGGATTTATGATGTTACTTTATTAATGATTCCGATGACCATCATTTTCAAATCAAAGAATATTGGATCCTTTTGAATTCTCATCCTTGATAATGTTGGATGATATTTTATACTTAGAGCTTCCACCAATTTATTTTACTTACTATGATGATAGTGGATTGAGCAGTCATAATACTTGATGATCTCTGACAATATTCACTGGCACATGTTATGTTCCTTTTTTGTGAATATATATTTAAGGCTCTTATGATTAGTATATATTTCACACTTCTCCCCATAGAGATAATGATGCCAGTTTTTCAACATTAAGATCACAACTGCCAACTCCATATCATGTGTGGGATAGTTTTTCTCATGAATTTTCAAATACCTTGAGAAATAGGCTATAAAATAGTCATTTTTCATCAGTATATAGCCTAATAAATTTTTTGAAGCATCATTTTATACCCCCAAAGAGTTCCTCACTTGTCGGTAGTGTGTGTACTTGTGTAGTGATAAACCTCTTTTCAACTCTTTGAAGAAATTTTTACATCCACTCATCCAGAAGAAAATTTCTCCCTTCCGAGTCATCTTGGTTATCAGGTTTGAAAATTATGATAAGTTCTTAAAAAATCACCGATAATACCCATATATAATAAGGAAACTATGGATATTATTTATAGATGTTGACATGAGATACTCTTCAATTTCATTTGTCTTGGGAAGTTCTATAGATATTCCTTTTCTTGTGATAACATTTCCTATGAATGGTACTTCCTATATACAGAACTCACATTTAATGTACATGGAATATAGATTCTTCCTTTGCATTGTATTTAGCATAGTATTTCAGTTCTACTCATGCTCCTCCTTTCTATTAATGTATATTTGGATATAATCAATAAAGTCTTCCAAAAAAAATTCAAGGTAATATCTAAATTCATTATTCATTAAGTTCATGAATATTGTTGGAGTATTAGTGATTCTGAAAGTAATCACTATGAACTCATAGTGTCCATACCTCGTTTGAAAGGCAGCCTTGGGAATATCTTCCTTCATCACCTTTAATAGGTTATATCCTGACCGAAGGTCCACCATAGAGAAATACTTGGCCCCACATAGATTATCAAACAAGTAATCTTTCTGTGGAAGGGGATATTTCTTTATCAATATTTTTTTGAGATCACAATAATCAATCTAGTGGAACATTGATCCATTCTTATTTTTGACGAAGAGAATTGGTAAACCTCATGGTGAATCACTCAGGCATATGAAACCCTTATCCAAATTCTCATGTAACTACTTCTTTAGTTCTCCCAAATCAATGGTGTCTATTCTCTAAGGTGACATTGATATAGTTAGGGATCTAAGAATAAGTTAAATTGAGAAATGAACCTCTAATTCAGAAGGAAGGGAATGCAATCCCTCAGGTAACACATTAGTGTAGTCACTTACAATGGGAATGTCTTTGATCACGATTCTCTCCTTTATCACAATCATTTGAGCCAAATATACTTTCTATGATGGAAATAGTATACACAATTGAGAAAATTATTCTAAAGGAGATTAATCCTCATCCTTACACTTGTACATAATTTTAGGATGCCTTTTAATGGGAAGAGTGATCTCTCTTTCCTAATAGTTGATGTTGTATTTTTATATATATAACCAATCCATGCCTAATATAGCATCAAACTCCACCAAAGGAAGTTAGACCATATTTACTAGGAGTTTCAGTCCCCAATCATTAACTGGGGAGGATTTTTTTACTTTTTATGAAATAATTTCCCTGTTTTATGTTCTCATAGATAACTCAACCTATATTTTTAGTTTTTGTTTGCATTGTTCTACTAAACTTTCATGATATGAAAGAATGTGTAGAACTAGAATAAAATAGTAAGGTATCTATTATTGAATGAATAACCAGTGAACCTATCACTACATTATTTTCAGGCTACACCTTAGTAGTATTGGTGGAATAAGATTTCCCTTTATCATTTTTATTTTGTGGTTATTGATGCTAATTACCCTCAAGGAGATAGAGTTTAGGGAACTGGCTTTCATAGTTCCCTTACTTCCTACAATTGAAGAATTGTACCATGGGTGGTGCTCTCTTTTCTCCATCAAATTTTCTATGTTCTTCATGTCTCTATGACATTAATGAGCTTGGTTTCCTTATCTCCTACATTTGAGGCATTCACCCTTCCCTTTGAGGCAATTATAATGATGCTTCATACCATGTTTTTGTTATGTGAGTTTTTAAGTTTTCTTTCTACCTTTGTCGTTAAATCCCCCATCTTTAAACTCCATCTTTTATTTTATATCTCCATATCCATGGTACCATTCTCCAGACTCCATACCCACTTTGAGAGAACATTGAAAAAATTCTTCATAACTCCCAAAGTATCAATTTGATATATATTTTAGGAGGTGTGGTTTTAAACCACTAAACAATCTATCGATTTTCTTATCATTTTCAATAACAAAACTTGAGGCATACCTTGAAATCCTTGTGAAATTTTCTTTATAATCCATGATAGATTCACCTTAATTTTTCTTTATCTCTAGGAATTATTTATATATATTCATCTGTAGAGTTTGTGGGAAATAATTATTAGGAAATATTTTATTAAAGTCATCCCACTCCATATCTTCAATTTCATCCATCAGTTTGGTGTTTTTAACCAATTTTGACCAATTATCTGCCTCCCCATCTAAATGATAAATATATAGATTCAACTTATCTATCTCAAAGTAGAAAATAACAAAAAAAAATATTCTCTATTGAGTTGACACTCTGTTCCACGACTAGTAGATCAGAAGATCCACTAGACATTGGTGGTCATTTTCATATAAAAGACTCGATAGATAGTTCCTATATCTTCATGGAAGGAAGATGTTCCACATTATTTATATTATTGTTTATATCCCAAGACAACTGGGTCAAAATCACTATGAAATTTTGAACTCCACCACCCATGGGATTGAGGATTTCATTTGTGCAATCACTACATAGTCCCTCCTATTGGTTGTTGGCTTAATTTATCCTACTTCCCTCTATTTTCTAAAATAGAAATGGTTTGAACAAATCTTAAGTCAACAAGTTATGAATAAATAATTTATTCTTTATGAAATTAACTCTAAAATAATATCTTTGGGGAACCACATGTTTATAATTTTTCTAAAACAAATATTCTTGGGTTATTAGCATTATACACAAGGGTTTTCCAACAAATTCTCTTATCATAATTCCCAAATTAACTAAACATTTATCTTATACCAACTATAGAAACCCAAATTTTTCTTACATTACTGTTAATTGAATTTAAATATAAACAACATAAAAGCATCAAAAAACTAGGATCCAAAGGTTTAGTGTCCTAAGAAAATTACGACTATGAAAAACATTTAAATAATAAAATATAAACACTATTTAATTCATTATTATCTAACTTCATAGATTCCCTCATGTACTCCTTAGTATACGTAATCACCTTAGGATATACATCCAAAAAAGGGGTGAGCTAAAAACCCAGTAAGAGGATATATATAAAAAAAATCAATATTACATTGGTGAGAATAGTCATCAACATCATAACATAAGAATAGGATCATCGTAATAACCATGAGAGGAATAATTTTATAAAGGCATAGAATGTGGCAATGCATAAAAATTAAACATCATGCCTTAGTGGTTAACTACCAAACATAGTTGTGAACAAATCTAGAATCATGTTACCGCATAACATATGTGAATAACTATAACATCATAATAATTGTGAACAAATATAGAATCATATTCACAAATATTGTACATTATCTCATGAGATACATCAATTTACCCAATTCATTAGAGTTATATATAATTATTGGTGAACCCATCACATCATAACATTTAAATAATCATTCATGCCACATGTAATATATTACAGTCTTTCTTATAAAATAACCCATTGAAAGGAAATGGTTTTTATGATAATTTCATAAATAATACATTCATGGAAAAACTTTGGGGTTACCAAAATAAAAATCTAATACCATACTTGGTATAAGAATCATAAATCTTGAGGGAATAATAAACAATATCAAGAGAAGTAAAATATTTGTTTTCAGAAGGAAGAGTTATTTTAGAAAAATATATTCATTTTTCATAAAATCATATTGGAAACATGCATATCCTAGAAAAGAAAAACGTATGAAGAATGAAAATATATTTTAGGAATATTAAATGAACATCAACACTAAATTTTTTAATGAAAGATGCATAACCCAAAGAAAGGAGATTGGGTTCGAGAATTCTGTTTCCTTATATATGAATGGCTTCAGAACTTCAATATCCCGAATTATCAAATTAGATTCATTAATTACTAAATGACTAACCTATTATACATTTATTTTATTAATTTTAATTTTATTATGTTTTTTATGGCTTATTTGATGATTTATAGATTTCAATTTCATCATTTGGGAGTGTTCATTTTCTTGGTTTTCATGATCGGTTCACTTGTATACATGGATATATGATCATGTAAAATGAGAATAAATATACAGAATTGAAATTATATGTTATTAATGAACAAAAATAAGTTAAAATGATATTATATATTATTTTTTTCCAAATATTTGGATGATTAATTGTATAAAACGTTAATGACAATCTTTTAGAATAATTTGGTTATTTTTCGATCACCACCAAATAGTTTTGTTTTATTATTTAATATTATGTATATATATTAGTTCTAGAACATAAATAAGGTTGTAAAATAAATTTTAAAATATTTTTCAATCATTATAATGGTTTTATGACCATCCTTAAATGTGTAAAAGGAAAATTAAAACTTATCATCCTTGAAGGTGATAAATCAACACCTCGTGATAATGTTTTCATTTTTTGAATAAAATGGGGAGAAGAAGAGGTTTGATGATAGATTATTACATTAACATAATAAAATTATAGTATATGTAGTATAATAGAGTTATCATTCCACTTGGATAAGGGGAGGTTAGTAGAGAATAATAAAAGAAAAGAAATTGAATTGAAATTAAAATAAAAATAAAGAGGATTTTACCTCTTGAATTCTTCTCCTTGAGAACCTCCATAGAAAATTTGGATTTGGTGTTTTGTTGAGACCAAATTCTCTTGAACTTGGGGGAGAGGATTTGGAATATTATTGGGAAGAATTTGGATAATCATTAAGGTTTTGGATGTGTGAGGGGAAGAGGTGGTGATGGGTGATATTTATAAGGGAGGAGAGGGGCATTTTTTGATTATTTTATTACTTTTTTATTATTGTTTTCTCAAGACAATGAATAGTTTGAACACTATAAATAACTATATTAAATAAATACTGAAGATTCTAGATTTTGATTATTATATCATCTACAAATCAAGAAATAGTGAATTTAAAATACAATGTTATATAACGTAAATTACCATATTTCTCTATTCACCAAAAATTAAATTATTTTAGAAAAATTCCAAAAAAAATTCTAACTATATTTGGATGCATAGAATAAAAAAATGAACTCCATTTTATGAAAATAATCTTATAAATTTTAGAAATTTAATTTTTAATTAAAATCATCATTTATTTAAAAAACATCAATTTTAAAATTATAAATGATTTTCCAACACTTTGAAATATTATTTAAGGTATCATAAAATTATCTTATAATAATAAAAATATATATTAATTTTTGAATCTATTTTATGAAAATAAATTTTCTTTGAAATAATTTTATTAATTATAAAATTGTAAATAAAAATGTATGTTTTATAAAAATAACAAAACCTAATTTATCAATTTTAAAACATTTATTTACCTATACAATGATATAAATATATCATATTTTCGTTTATAAGACACCCATATTTTATTTACACATTCATCTGTGAGGTTAATAGTCTATCGGATTATTTAGTATTCTTAATGGTCACATTAATATTCCAATGGCCAAGTTACTATTCCATCAGTATATGTTCCTTAATTTCTTAAAATACCTCTTATTTAATTCACTATTAATTTATAAGGTCTGTATTGTGTTCTCAAAGTGATTTTTTGAGGTTTATAATGCATTAAATATTTATAAGAGGGGAATTTCCATTGATAAAATTTGTGGTTCTTACCATGCAAATCAGTCTGTTTCTCCAAATTTTGGGGATTCAGGATTTGAGAAAGCCCTAAACACACTCGAGAACTCTATGAATCTATTAAGTAACATTAAAAGGGGAAAAATAAACCAAAAGGCAGTGATTCATTCCTTTTTGAATGGTTGGTTCATTATATTCACTCCTCTTTGAAGCAACTCATCCCTAAGTTGGCCTTTTGAGGGTAAATAGGTAACATTCGAGAAAAGATCTATCAAATGGGATCATATATTAGCTTACTTATTCCATGTATCATCTTGTACTCAGTTGAGTGTCCATAGAACATGTACTAAAGGAAAATACCATCCATGGAGAGTCTTCACACTCCATTCCAAGATACGCATGATATACTTCTTGAATGAATCATCAACATCAAACACAACCTCATCATATTGTAATAGATTAGATGGGTCTAGATTATATAGAAAACATGAGATACATGAAACAAATCATGCATAGACCTGTATCTCTAAGAAAGTTTGATTAGGTTAGCTACTGATCCAATCTATTTCAAAACCTCAAAGGGTCCAATGAATCGAGGTGAAATCTTACCCTACCTATGAATTCATCGATGACCAAACCATGGAAATATAATGAATCAAATTTTCACGATTTTATTTTAAAAAATTATTTGGTAAAATTCTGAGATGAGTCACTAAGATGGTGTGTGTTTTTGGGGCTCGATGTTCCATTAACGTTTGTTTGAAAAATGTCATGTTTTTAATTTCACACACATGTAACTTTTAAAAAAAAAGTTAAATAACACTTAAATGAGTTCCTGCATTAGAAACCCAAGGGCACTGTTGATCTTAGAGTACTGGATTTACCCTAGGTGCAACCTAACATTGGTCGTTTCTGATCATCTATAGAAAAATTCACCAAGGGCGTAACCGAAAATAAAATAATTAAATAAAAACTATTTTATTTTGAAATCCTAATAACTCCTAAATGGTAAATCAGATTAGAAATTCAAGACCACCATTGAGTTTATAAGAGGGTTCTTTCCTTAGTTGGGGACTAAACTCGATCAGCATGGGTTGAGGGTGAAAGTAAGATTTTGGACAAAGACGCCATTATAATATATAATAAAACTATTTTATTAAACGTTATGTGTTGATGCAACGGTGATTTTCATTTTTAAAAAGCTATGTGAAAGGAATGCAGGTTTATCACCATAACCCTAGAATTCCCTTAAGTCAAGGAGAAGGAATCTATATCCCGATGATGAACTCCAGTGAATCAAGGATCGACAATGAGACAGACCTCCGTTCTTCATCAGTGAGTCATCCAAATTGAGGTAGGGTGTTGATATCTTTTTGATTTCTTTTCCCCTTCATTGAATCAAATGATGAACATTGGCCAAACCACGAACATGTTGATCTGCTGTTCGATTCTTCTTATGGGAGGGATAATTCTTGCGGGATTAAAGGGAATAGATCTTGGTGATTTTTCTGTTATTGTTTTATTTATGATCCTTCTAAATTTAATGGATTGATTCCAAACGAATAAGGCCAAGAACTGTTATATGGGTGTTCATGTGCTTAATCTCCCACTAAATATGTCCCTTTCTTTGTGAATTATTTACTCTTTGAAACCCTTTGTGAATGATCAATCGTTGCATCCATGATCCATAACGCAACAATCTGAGACCAAAGGTCATGATCCGAAATGACATTGTTGAGTTGTGATGAGAGCACAACAAGAAGGCGATGACTTATGGTGGAGGGTGGGACAAATGGCAGGCTGACGACGGTGATGAAAAAACATGACCCGACAGGAGGCTGGGTTTCAACGAAGCGCAAAGCCACCGTCCAATGGGACCACACTGGAGGAGGACCCCGCAGATGTGCAGGTCACGGGTGACAGATAGGAGCCACGACAATAGGTCATGGTGGAAGATGCGGCGTGATGTATCTTGAAGGTTGCATCGACCAGACCACGTAGTGGTGGGGTGGTCGTAGGCGCTGATCTGGAAACGACAATAGGGTGCCAGCATGTGGCTACGGTCAGCCTGGAACTTGTGGGGGTGGATGTCATAGGGAAGTGGGCCGAGACGCGATGTTGTCCATGATGAACGTGACCACCACATTGAATAAGATCTCTTAGTCGATCCATGTATTACAAGAGGAAGCACTCATATGGTGGGTCAGGTTGGAATAACTGGGCAAGTTCGGGCCGGCCCAAACCGACCGGGTTGGGTTGGGTTGGCCAAACTGGGTTAGGTCTGTCCTCGGACTAGATCAAACACTTATTTCTAAATTGGCCATATCTTTCAACCCGTGTGTCTGTTTGATGAGACACTTTCTGCATTGGGACCCTTGACACGAGACGTTCATTTTGAGATACTCTAAGTGGTTTTTTTGGAAGTTGGTTAATGACGTAATGTTTCAAGGTGTAGGTGCTCCCGGAACGAGCATTCTACAAGCAGAGTCTTACAGCTAGCTATGACTATGTGATGTTGGTGACAATGTGACTTGGGAGACAGCTTGGCCCATCGATGAACTGTGCACTATTGACACTCCATGTTCCATTGATGCTTTGTGTGCCATCAACGCTTCGTGCATCATCGATATCCCAGATTCCATCATCGCTCAGTTCGCCATCGATGCTCCATGTTCCACTGAAGCTCCCTACACCACTGAAGCTCTGTACACCACTGAATCTCCATTCCCTATCAACACTCCATGATCCATCAACACTATGTACACCACTGAAACTTTTACTGTCATGGAGAATGGGATATTTGTGGACTATAATTGAAAATCCTTCTCTTTCTGCTTTATACTTATACCTGTGTGAGCTAAATGTATTGAATGTACTTTGTGTGTTTCCTTTGTGGTATACTTCCTGTGTTTCCTTTGTAGTGTAATTCATGTGCTTATTTTGTGGTATAGTTCATGTATTTCTTAGTGGTGTATCTTTTTGGTTTCAGGGTCCCTACTGAGTATTTTTTTACTCACCCATGTGTGGTATATGCCTCCACAAGTCATGTCTTGTGCAGATGATCGACGATTTGATAGAGTCATTGGTCGAACAGGGCTATGTGGTGCTTAACTAAAGGGCTGATAGACGAGGTTTTATTCAGTGACATTAGAAAGTTGTTTCTGTACTTACCCTTCAGGTAAATTTTTCTGCGGATGCGATTCAGGAGCTTGTACTTTTCCTTTTTGTTGGGATTTTATTCTGGACCCATTTACTTTTCAATTTTATATTTTCAGACTCTATTATTGGTATCTTAGTGGTGCACATTATTGTTTACTTAGTGTTTTTAGTTTCAAAATTTTGAACTTGGATATGGGTGTGTGTGTACAGGTACTTAGGAAAATGCCACCCATTTGTGGGATATACCTACTTGGTGCCAGTCGCCATCCCCTAGCCTATTTGACAAAGGCTAAGGGTATTCACAGCATGGGCCCCATGGGATGGTTTGTGAAAGAGTGGTATCAGTGGGGTTCAGTTCTACCTAAAGAACCAAGAGTCTTTAAGACTAGTTTGCGGTAATAGTGTTAAGTGTTTTGAGTTTGGCTTTCAGGCAAGGGATTCTTGTTTTGGTTTGGAGTCCAATGTTTCCATACACCTGGACTTTGAATTATGTTTTCCTACTCAGTACATGAAAACATTAGTTGTAGGGAAAGTAATGGTACATTAATCAAATAGGATTGAGTGTGTTATGATATCCTTTTTGAGTCAGTGTCACCTCACCAAGATTACTCTATTGATTGTGGAATGTCTTGATCTATTTCAGGATGCCTATATGCAGGAATCCAACGAGGATTTTAATGCTTAATCATGAGGATGATCCACCTAGTTATGAGGAATTGGTACAGGGACCGGTACTAGAGATAAAACCCCTCGAGTGGTGTACTGGTGATACTACTACCCAGAGAGTTTCAGTTACTACTAGAGTTACCGGTATAATATGCATACAGGTTGAGTGCATTGCATGAGTTATAAAGGAAATGAACTCGTAGTTTTAGGGGTGATATAGACCCCCAAGAAACTGAGGATTGGTTGGAGGTGGTTATGTGTGTCTTACACCTAGTGAGGATGCATCTCGACCAAATGGAAGTTCTAGCCGAGAGGATACTACATGGCCCAACAAAGAGATGGTGGAACTTAGTGATCCAAACACATGACGAGATTAACCTCACTTGGAAAGACTTCGAGCATCCCTTTAGGGAGGAGTTCTTCCCAGTGATGTTATGCTCCATGCGTATACAGAAGCTACTGCATCTGCAACAGGGTAACCAGACAGTAGTAGAGTACTCGACAATATTTAAGTATATTTATCTCTACTCCAGGGTTATAGTGAGAGACCCATTATTTAGGGTATATACCATCAACTAGGGCCTATATTGGGAGAATAGGGAATCCATGATATCCTTTCACATTCTAACATATGCTGGGATACTTGAGAGAGCTATGTTAGTAGATAGATTTCTGGTGGATAAGACACTGACACTAGGAGCTACCACCAGACTTCATGTAACTGAATATACGGAAGAAGGTAGCCGACAGATGACACAAGGATCCAACAGATCAGATAGTTCAGGGGATGACCTTAGGGCATGGGGTTTGCAGTGCGAGGATCCCAGGGTAGAGCGAGTTATCTGAAGGACATGGTGTGTTACTAATGCGGTGGTCAGGAACATTTTGCTCAAGATTTCCCGAATCACCATATGGATGATCAGTAGATGGTCGAGAGACCTCCAATGAAGAGGAAAAGGCAAGAAAATGGTGTTCTTATGGGTAATGGACGTGGAAGAGGAGCTAGATGTGCATCAAGGGGTGGGCGGAGGTTCGAGGTGCTACCACCACCACCCCTAGGTGGTCCACCATGGGCTCAAGAAGATGGTGGATAGGGATGATGCCAGCATCAGGATATGGATTCTTATGACTCCAGTGATCTAGAGATTATTAGAGGTACAATACGTGTATTTTACACCATATTAGTAGTTTTTATAGACACAGGTTCCAGTCACTCTTTTCTCGCCATGAACCTTGTTCGAGACATGAAGATTTTAGTGGAACCATTGAATCAATCCCTACACTTATATACTATTAAAGGAAAAGATTCAACGTTCACACATTGGTTCCAAGAGTGTGACCTTACTCTTGGAATAGATAGTTTCAGTTGGGATCCTTTGGTGGTAGTGTTGAGGCCTTACAACATCATCCTTGGTATAGAATGGTTATCCACAGTGCAAGGCCAAATTGACTATTTGAGGTGCATAGTGTGTTGTGTCTATAAAGATGAGACCAGGCCTTCCTTTTTTGACAAAAATAAATCCCAAGAAGCACAAGATGGAGTCAAAAATAGGAGGGTAAAACAGATCATACACCAGTTGGCTAGCATGGCCCTCGGTGAAATTAATGAGATGAGTCCTTAATTTCCTACAGTGGTGGTTGAGTATGAGGATGCCTTTATAAAAGATGTCCATGGATTAAATCCTCTTAGGGAGGTGGATTTTTACATTGATATGTACCCTGGTATGACACCAATATATACACCTAAATATTCAATGACTCCCCTGGTGCTTTGTGAGTTAAGGTTATAGTTGGATGACTTACATAGTAAGAGCTTCGTAAGACCCAGTGTTTCACCCAAGGTGGCCCCAGTTTTGTTTTCCAAGAAGAAAGATGAGAGATTGAAGTTGTTTTTGGAATTATATAACCTGAATCAGGTGACCATGAAGTATAAGTATCCACTACTGAGGATTGAAAACCTCTTTGATCAGTTGAAGAGAGTGAAGTGGTTCTCAAAGATAGATCTCACATCTGGATATCACTAGATTTGTGTACAAGATGATGATGTACCAAAGATAGCCTTCATATGTCAGTACTACCACTAGGAGTACTTATTGATTCCGTTTATCATGAATAATTCCCCAAAAGTGTTCATGGGACTCATGAACAGGATCATCGATCCTTACTTAGATATGTTCGTCGTGGTCTTCATTAATGACATCCTAGTGTACTTGATGTCTGAGGAGGAGCATGTGATACACTTGAGGATGGTCCTAGACACACTATGAGAGCACCAGATTTATGGGAAGCTCTTAAGGTTCCTTATCTTGAATCGGGAGGTCCACTTTCTAGGACACATCATTTCAGAGGATGGAGTTTCTATAGATCTGGGGAAGCATGAAGCAATGCTTTCTTGGGAGCCACTCAAGAGTGTTACCAAGGTGCGATGTTTTTTCGGTTTGGCTGGGTATAATCAATAGTTTGTATCTTAATTTTCAAAGGTAGAAGAAACCATGGCGGCCTTGAAATGGATGGGGAAACCTTTCGTGTGGAGAAAGAAGTTCAAGTAGTTCTTTCCGGAGCTAAGGTAGAGATTGAAGAGTGCCCAAACCTTGAGATTACCCAAGGAGGGTGTTGAGTACATGGTGTTTTGTAATGCATTAGGGACCAAGCTTGGTGGTGTCCTAATATAGGGGTAAGTAGTTATTGCCTATGGTTTTCTCCAGTTTAGGCAACATGAGAAGAACTATGCAACCCATGATCTTGAGCTATAAGTGGAAATATTATCATTGAAGATGTGGTGATACTACCTGATGGGTGAGCGATTCACCATCTACTCTGACCATAAGAGTCTCAATTATATCTTCTCTTAGAAGGATCTGAACATGAGAGAGAGATTATGGATAGAGTTCCTCTAAGACTATGAGTTTGAAATTGTCTATGGAACTCAGTCATCATCCATGAGTGGATTAGGAAGTGGAGGCTCAGTAGGCCAATCCGGATGATCGACAGAGGGTTGATCCAAATGAGGAGTACAACTAGTGGTAGAGAACATTGTGTTCTTTCCAGTGATAGAATCTAGGAATGTATGAGGGTATTGTCTTAGACATGGAGACAGAGAGATGGATCAAGGATCTTGATATCACCTTCAACCTAATATAGTATCCGATGGAGTATTGGGTTTCTTTATTAGTTAGTTAGAAGAGGGGAGTTGCGCGTTAGTGGTGGACATTGTACCTGGGAGAGAGAAGGGAGGTAAATGTTCTTAGGGTTGATTTTGATAAGGAGTTCTAGGCATAATTACTCTCTACAACCATGAAGGCTGAGAAGCGATAGGAGCTAATCTCCCTCTAGCAGGGGAGTATATTGGTATGGGAACTGGTCATTCCTCCGGGACCTCAACTCGGACATGGTCGAGGAGGTGGTTGACATTTAGAGGAGCAGAGGATATGGGCATGGTCAGTTTCATGCTGCAGAGGTAGCAGTTCCAGCAGGTCCAGAGATCATTCAAGGTACGATCAATGTGTTTAGTACTCTTTCTTGTACTTTGTTTGATTCAGGAGCTTCTCACTCCTTTGTTTCACCCAATCTAGCCCATCCTCTAGGACCAGACATAGAGGAACATTTCATAATCCTGGTGTTAAGCACACTAGTCGGAGGTTATACCAGCTTGTTTGATGTTTTTCAGGGATGTAAACTAATATTAGGGCCACATCAGTCTAGTGGGGATCTCTTCTTTCTACAGATGTATCCATACAATGTCATCCTTGGAATTGAATGGTTATTTTATGTGCATGTTGTCATCGACTATTTCTGGTGCAGATTCATTTTTTTAAATGTGGATGGACAACGTATGGATTTCGTTGGAAAGCAGAATTGTCTGATGGTCAGTCATTGTATGGAGAATCATATTTCAGTTTTGGTCATGATGTCATTAGAATCGGTGGATGCTGAGATGGTGGGGGTTCCCAGAGTTGTTGGGGATTTATTGGATGTTTTTACCAAGGAGTTTTTGACTCTACCCCCTCAATGTGATGCTATGTTCATGATAGATTTGCATCTCATTGCTTCAATGATTTTGATGGATCATATCAGATGGAACCTTATGAGTTGTGGGAACTAAGGATTCAGATTTAAATTTTGAAAAAGAAGGTATTTATCTGTCCTAGTGTATCGTTGTGGGGTGATCTGGTCTTGTTTTTGAAGAAGGAATATGGTGGTATGAGGTTGGGCATAGACTACTAGAGGTTGAATTGGGTGACGATCAAGAACCATTACCCTCTCCCGAGGATATATTATCTTTTTTACCAGCTAAATGGAGAAATTTGGTTCTCTAAGATCGATCTATGGTCTAGATATCACCAACTAAGGTTGAAGGAGGATGATGTCCTGAAGACTGCTTTTAGGTGTAGGTATGGACACTTTTAGTTCATGGTTATGTCATTCGGTGTTAAGAACACACCATCCATATTCATGGGACATATGAACTCCATCTTTCATGAGTTCCTAGACTAGTTTTTCATCGTATTCATCGATAAAATTCTAATCTACTCGAAGTTAGAGGAGGATAATATCGATAATTTCAGGACTGTCCTGGAGGTCCTTCAACGCTACCAACTCTACAGAAAGTTTCCCAAGTACATTTTTTGGAAATGGGAAGTCCACTTCCTTGGAAATGTAGTGTCTTAGTAGGGTGTGCAAGTGTACCCATCAAAGGTCTAGGAAGTTGTTTCTTGGTAAGAACCCAAGAATGTGGCATATGTTCACAGTTTTCTCAATCTGAAATGTTACTACTGGAGATTTGTACCTGATTTCTCTCGAGTAGAATCTCTATTTTTGGATCTGGCCAGAAAAGACCAGGCCTTTATGTGGAGTTAACTATGTCAAGAATATTTCAGCTTTCTGAAGGGGAATTTGGCTGGTTCTCTAGTGCTTAGGATTCCAGATTAAGGGGTGATGTTCGAGGTGTTTTTTGATTCTTCATGTTTAGGATTGTGGTGTGTGCTGAAGAAGCAATGAGGAGTGATCTCTTGTGGTTCTAGGTAGTTATGTCCCCATGAATGTAACTATTCCACCCATTTTCTAGAGCTAGAAGTAGTCATGTTTTTTCTAAATTTGAGGTGGCATTACCTCATTAGTGAATGCTTTTTGGTCTTCACAAATCACAAGATCTTGAGGTATATATTTTCCTAGAAAGACCTAAACATGCGGTAGTGTAGGTGGAAGGATTTTCTCAAGGATTAAAAATTTGAGATCTCTTACATCTCAAGAAAGGGGAATGTTGTGGCTGATGCCTTGAGTAGGAATTTTTTGAATGCGGTAGTTTAAGAATCTATGGATACTTGGAGGAATATAGAGGAGTTGGTTTCCTTCCACTTAGATGTGGGAATGGATGGTGGTAAAGGTTGTCTATATTAAATGATGGTGCAGTCACATATGAGGTAGAATGTGGAGGAGTCTCAGTGGGGAGACTCAGAGGTAGAGGTGATGCGAGATCACATTAACCGGGGTGATGCTCTGTAGGGATAGTCGAAGGATGGTCATAATCGGATGTTGTTCTGAGAGAAGTTGTTTTTTCTAGTGGTGATGCATGAGATAGTTTTCTATGAGTTTCATAGCTCAGCCATATCATTACACCTAGGAGGTTCCAAGATGTTATATGGCTTGAGGAAATAGTTTTGGTGGGCCAAGATGAAGTGGGAAGTGGGGGAGTTTGTGTAAAAAGTTCCTAGCGTACCAGTAGGTGAAGGATGAGCACCATGTTCCCATCAGTTTTTTTCAGCCCCTAGATTTCCATGAGTGTAAGTGGGATGAAATATCAATGGATTTTATCATAGGATTACCCAGGTCTCAGGTAGGATGCGATGCAATCTGGGTAATGGTGGATCAGATGACAAAATTGGATCACTTCTCAGCAATTAAGGAGTTAGTCGCAGTGGATTCCTTAGCACATAGTTATGTGGATGAGGTGGTGCGGCTGAATGGATTACCAAGATCCATTGTCTTGGATTTAGATATGTGTTTTAACTCATGATTATATAGTGTATTTCATCAAGCTTTTGGCACTCAGTTACGCCTCAGCACTGCTTTCCACCCTCGATAATATGGGTAGACATAGAGGACCATCCAGACGTTGGAGGACATGTTGCAAGCATGCATCTTGGATTTTGGTGGGTCTTGGGTGAAACATTTTCCATTGTAGAGTTTTATTACAACAATAGCTATCGCTCTACCATTGGCATGGCTCAGTTTGAATCTTTATACGGAATGGTGTATCATTCACCTTTATGCTAGAAAAAGGGTGGAGAAATGGATATTCTTTGACCTGTGTTGAAGAGCACGATAGAGAAGGTTCATCTCGTTAGATAGAGAATGAATACATAACAAGACTGGCATAAGTCATATTTTGATCATAAGAGAAGGACCTTGGAGTTCGAGGTTGGGGACCACCTTTTCTTGATGTTTTCCCCTCAATGTGGGTAGTATAGGTTTGGTTGAGGGAGAAATATTTCTCCTAGGTTCATCAGACCCTTCGTGGTGTTGGGGTGACTTAGAGAGGTGCCATACCGATTGGTGTTTCCACCACAGCTGGAGAGGATATACAATGTTTTTCATGTCTCACATATTAGTAGTATCTTGATGATGACTCCAATGTCATTGAATGGGGAGAGTAGGATAGTGAAGACGACACAACATTCATAAAGCATCAAGCAGAGATCCTAGATCATTGAGAGAATGTTCTTTGTGAACAGACTATTCCTTTGGTTAACATGTTGTGGAGGCATGATGGCCTAGAGGAAAGTACTTGGGAAAGGGAGATACAGAAGTGTGCCCAGTACCCGGAGTTACTTTGAGTTTTTATTGTGTGTTTTTCTTTGTGATGCAGTGCTTGAACCTTGTTTTATATAATATGGGTTTCTTACTTGTTCTGTAATTCATAATGAATTCCTAACATGTAAAAAGGGGGATATGAGGTTCCTAATTGAGATGCATTAATTGAGATGTGATTATACCTGTGTGGGTGAGTTGGTGTCACCCAGAGTGGATTGTATATTGACATGGAGGAAGGAATTCCCTAATTCATGTGTCCGACTAGTTGGTGCTTATGTGGGGTATCTTTTGGATGTTTGGGTAATCATATGTGGGAGGAGGTGTTCTTGGATGTTGAGGTTTAACTCCAATTTTCAAACAAAACACGGTGGTCTATCCTTGAGAGGTATCTAATGGGGTGGTTTTTCGTACCCCTCTTTCATTTGGGTTTGGTTTTAAATTCTAGAGGGTGAGAATAGTTTGAGAAGTATTTCATGAAAGGGCCCGAAACTCCCTGGTCAATTACTTTTTCAAAATCCAGTGTTTTGGGTGTTCTGGGAGGCTACGATAGCTCATTTCAAGAGTTTTCCAAAATTCCTTTTCTTCCATTGGTGACTTAGTGTCAGTAGGTCACATCGGTAGGTGGTATTGGTATCTTAGAATTTGTATCTCTCATTGGTAGATCAAAATTGGTAGACCATCACCGATAGGTTAGGCATCGGTAGGTCAGGCATTGGTAGGTTGGGTGTTGGTGACTCATGTTGGTGAGTCAAGTGTTGGTGGGTCATATCGGAAACTTGCTGTCAGTGGGTCATGTAGGTGACTCACTCTCAGTGAGTTGCATCAGTGACCCACATAGGTTACTCACCCATCAGTGATTCGTTTCCATCTTTTCAAGTTTTTATAGTTTCTCTACTATTACATTTTATTTGACATAAATTGAGTTTAAAACTGTTTATGAGAATTTCTAAAGGAATTTAAAAGGATATTAATTATATTTTTAATATCATAATGCTACAAAGACTTTGAAATAGTCAGAACACGTAATCTTGACCACGATCTGACTTTAATGGCCCTTGAAATCTTTTCATTCTGTTGATATAGTATCTATCTCTTCTATGCTGGGATATTATCTTCTTAATGTGTTTTTGTTTTCAATTGGTGTACCTATAGCCCTCCTTCCCCATGTAGTTGTGTGTTGTGTTGTGGCCTTCAGATCCATTTTTCCTTAGATTTTTTCCTACTGCTTCTGTGACCCTCTGTTTTTTGTGTAAGGAGGAGTTATGGATCATCTGTTTTTCAAGGTATGAATTCCTTCATCTCTCTTCTAAATTTTGTATCATGCGGGGTGGGTAAACTCATGTATCTTTTAGAATAAGTTCAAATTAGAATATAAATTAAGGTTATTGTGAAGATGAGAAGACATGTTACAATATTGGTTTTGGCTACCTTATTAATAAATAATGGGTGGGGAAGATAATGATGATGATTTTGTTTTCTAATCTGTTATCTTTGATTCATGATATGAATTATGTTGGCCATATGCCCTCAAAAAATCATGGTCATTGGTGGTCTCCATTTTCACACCGAACTCATGAATACTTGTTGTTAATCTTCTGTTGAAAAATTGTGAACATTAAAACATGATAAATCACATATATCTAGTTAATTAAATGGATTCCCTTGATCAAAATTGTTTTATGATAACCCCTAATTTATAAAAGTGGAATTAAAGAATGAGTGTGTTAAATCTAAATACACTTTTTCTTGTTTGGAGTGATTGTGTTCTATGTGTGGATATTTTATGTCTTGTGTGGGTTGTGTGGTGATTTGGTTGGAAGCACAGTTATGGGTGCAGGGGTGGACAATGGGGTTGGCTATATGGGTATGGTGTGTTATGATTATGTAGTGGGGTTGTTGATATGGTGATAGTTTCTATGGGTTTCATGTATGGGGTGGTACGGGTGGTATAATGTAATCTTAGGTTGAGATGTTGTAGACTATGGAATCGATGAACTTTCTATGTAGTGGAACTACAATCTGGTTGAGTTTTTTCGCTTTCAGGATGTGATTCTTTTCATGTATTAGGACCATCGAGGATGATTTGGGAGGGATAATTTTTAATAACGATGGTGTAACCTTGTGTGAGTGTTTCAATATGAGTTTTCAAATACCTTTTTGAAGTGTGTGTGGGTTATGATGTTACTTTTGGTGTGTTGTGTTTGGTAGTTTCCTAGGTAGGGATTTAATAAATGAATAAATAAATGAATTGTTTAATACATAGTGGTGATTAGTTAAATGAACTGGTTGGGGTTATGAATTATGTTTGTGGCTAGCTCTAAAGTAATGCATTAGAGGTGGTAGCAAGGGTAGTTTTGTATAATCAGGTTGTTTGTTTGAGAACTCATAGGTTGGGTTTTATGTTTGGTACCAATATATATAATTTTAGTTCCTTGTGATTTCTATACGCACCCCATCCTAGTTGATAATTACGTATTGAACACCCCCATTTCATGGTAGATAGTATTTTTTCCAACATCCTATTGGGAGAATGGATGGATGGTTATTGGATCATCTTTTCTCCCTCTTCTATGCTTTGGTATCCCTAGACTCTTTGGGAAAGTTCTAGTGCATTTATGAGGCCCATGTCTCTCTGGGTGAGGTTAACTTCCCAGGTGTCTTCGAGATAAGATATGTTTTACTTTCATAGGTGTCTTTGGGATGAGGTTGTGGCTTTTCAGCCCAAGTGTCTATGAGTGGGATGTGATGTGGTTGTGGCCCAAGTGTTTGTTGGTGGGATGTGGTATGTGGCCCAAGTGTGTGCGGGCAGGTTGTGACAGTGGGGCTTGTGGAAGATAATGGTAGCATCAGGACGTTTTCCATTAGGGATGAGCAGTTAACCATTCGGAAGTGGTGCAGGGTACCCTATCATCGATGTGATTACTAATTTACTTTACTTGACTCTCATTATTTGGTTATCATTCTTTGTTAAGGTTGGGTGGATAGTATACCTTGTTAGGTGATTTTGAGTTTCTATTATTTTCTTCACAGGGGCATTAGTATTCTTGTCTCAATTATGAAGGAGAGACTTTGGGTTTTCCTACTAAGTATACTTGTATTCTCACCCTACCTATATAAAACTTTTTTCAGGTTTCTAGGGAGATTACAGGGACCGTGTTGGGCCCTACTACCTCAGGAATAGGGATATTTGTTGTGTCGCTCCTTAGCTCTGTTCTTTTGGTATTTACTTTATAGTTCTTCACTGTATTTCTAGTCGTTTTACTTTTAACATGCATGTGGGATGGATTTTGGATTCTTTTATATATATTTCATGGAGATTTATTGAGGTTGAAACATCTTACCTCCCAATATTGGTTACTATAAAAGGGGTCATGCCTCCCATTTTGTGAGATTTGTATACCCTTGGTATTTTTCACCACCTTGGGGCCTACTGGAGGTGGGACTCATGGGGTCATTATCTCTTTTTCATCTTAAAAAAAGAAGGTCACAAAACATTGTCATCCCTTCCCTCATATTGACAAAGGAGCCTTGTGACATAATAAAATATATTTAAAATAATTATGAGTGATATTTTAAAATTCTCCTTATCATACCTATTTTTACCCTTACAAAGTCCTGTTAGATTTTGTTATTGAATAAAATATTTTGGTTTACTAGGAAAAGATACATTTTAAAAAAAAAATTATAAAGTGTCAAAGTTTATTTACCTTTATGAAAATACATATCTAGTAAAAATATCACATTCCATAATTTTATTACAGTGTGGGTACTCACGATCATAATTAATTATTGTATTAGTCATTGAATCATAAATCATATATTAATTATCAAACTCAAATTTAATAAAATAAATCGATTAAATTCATTAAAGTTTTATTCATAAAAATAAGTATACACAAGAATAAAACCAATTTAATGAAAAAAATATATATTAAAAAAATTATCTAAATCACATCTCCAATGGAAATGTATAATCCAAAGTCTTGAATGAAAATAAATAAAAAAATTATATATTTCATTTAAATACATTGAATTTATTTTAAGGTGTATATGATTTCATACATCAATTAAAACACATTTCAAATTAACTTTCATATATATTTTGAATTTTACAAATACTTTCTATAATTTTACCTGATATACAGAATCATTGTACTCTTTGTCAACCTCTATTTAACATCTCAAAGAGCCTAAATAAACTTCTAGATCAAATTTATAGTTAATTTATGTTGATCTTCCATTTTCAACATCTCTCAGAATATATAATAAGTTCTAAGGATCATAAAAAATTTTAAAAGGGTATTTATGGTTAAAGGATGTTTATAAATAAGACTTATAGTCATTTTATATAGTGCACAGTTTAAATGAATGGTTATCAAATAATACACAATTGTGGGAAGATTACCTGGTTTGTTTTAGAAATTCATAGTTAGATTTTATGATTTTTCAAACAATTAAATTAACCATGTATTATTTATCAGATCAAAAAATAATAGTTTTATAGTCTCTTAAACCATGGAAGAAAATCATGAATTACATAAAAAATCATCCATTGTACTAAAAATGTATTCTTGATGACTATGTTTCATAATTTGAATTTTAAACCTTCTAAAGATACTGTAAACACTAAAACCCTTATTTCAGTGGTGTGTTTTATCTTTTAGTGTGATGTTTAATCAAATTTAACTCATTCTATAACTCATTTATTTATCAACCTTCCTACCTTTGAAGAAAGTTCAAAAAATCAATATAATAATTTCATGATTCACATCCTAATTTAACCAAATCATCCCCCAAGATATTTTATAATAGATTAATGAACATGTCCAAACCCTCTAAATTAACTTTTGAAATCAAAGAGACCTCGTAAACAATTCACACACCTTATTTATTATCATATTATTCTAAAAAAATCAAATTCATGTGAAAATATTATATCCAAATAAACCATAAAAAAGTACCCAGAACCCAAAATCCATTCACAAAAATATAAATATAATGTTCCATGATTATATTTAAAAATATTGATCATTTTAACCAAATCAAATTACTTCAAAATTATTTCAAGAATAATTAAACAAACTTTTAAAAATAAAACAATCATATTCTATTTCAAATCACATTTCATATTTTACCGAGTAATATTTTTCAAACTGAAGTAAAATATTTTCACTCAAAATTATGCTTTTTTAATCAAACTATAAAGAAAAAAAATATAATCCCAAAACCAATATAAATAAAAATAAATTTCATTTAAAATAATTACATATTCTAATATTAAAATTAATTATTCAAAATTCTAACAAGGAATAAGTTTATTTCAATATAACCTAAATAAATACTTTATTTTTATATTAAAATAATAATTTCACTCATTGTTACCTTTTAATGCATTACAGTTAGTTATTAAAGATAAAATTTTGATTTTTATTATTAATTTTTTTAACAAATTCACAAATAATTCCTTATCATTTAAAAAAAATTATCTCACTTTTAACACTACTTTAAAACTTCACCCAAGCAATAAGAAAATTCAACCCCCTAAAAATATAACATTACTCTATTAAAATACTAATAACAAGGATTTAAAAATTTATTTACACTCAAAAAAATATTTTAAAATAAATTTATACAAAAAAAAATAAAATTTAATGCATTCATTAAAACTACAATAAAAAATCATTTAACACTTTATAACTAACTAAAACTAAAGAATTCCACATTCAAATCCCACTAATATTTCTATTAGATAATATTTTAACTACATAAAAGGAAGTCCAATGTATTTTAAAAAAATTATCCACGTCACTAAGAAATATTATTTTAAATTATTGAAATGAAAACTATTATTTTTCATAATTTAAAAAATCTTAAACACAAATTTTCAATGTACATTTAAAGGATAGGCATTACTCATTCAAAATAAATCTAATTTAGACCAAACAACCCCCAATAATCATAAATAAACTCCATCATAATCATCTTTTCCAAATCCATTGAATTAAATCCCCTGGTAAAAAATTACATCTAACTTGGTTATTAAATTAACAGTGATCCACCATTGAAACAATATCCAAATAATATTTGATGATTTTTTCAAAATAAAAAAAAATCATAAAAAATCCATCCAAATACTTTTTGTTTAAAATAGATTTTATTCTCATAAAACATCATGAAAAAATAAAAACAATATGTAATTAATCAAGTTTCTACTAATTTCTCAAAATATAATTCTTTAAAACCCAATATATCGAATTAATATATTTAAATAAATACAACATGCTAATAGTAATTGGAATAATAACATCCAACCAATTAACTCGCATAGGAAAATTTCATTTATTTATAGTCTTATGGATTGCTTGGTGAATTTTAACTTGGATTTTTGTTCATACAATTATAATACATCCTAAAAACTCAAACAAAAACTCACCAAAACAAACCCAAATAAAAATAATATAAACTATCAATAAAAATATACCAAAAATAAAAAAATATTAATGAAACTATTTAAATACACTTAAAGGAATCCACTTTCAATTCATTATTATAATAGAACAAAATAATAATTCACGTTAAAATTTATTCAATTTTAAATATATTGATATTAAAAAATTTATAAATTATCAATAAAAAATATTAAATTATTCATGTTTAAAAATAAAATAACATAGTTTCTCTAATTAAAACTAATTTTTAAAACCTTGAGTTTCTCATAAAATCAATAACATAACCTAGAAAAATAAATTTATTTGTCACAAATAAAATTTTAAAAACATCAAAAACCATACCATAATAAAATTCACTTCATTTTACATTTTGAATGCACCATTTAATTAGCATCATTAGAATTGATAAAAAACCCATTTCAACAAAGTTTAAAATGATAAATTCAAAAACAATCTAAACCAATTTATGGAATTCAAGGAGAAATCACTATAAATATCACTTTTCATTTTCTAAGAAATAATCCAATGAAAAAAATCATCCAAATAAAATTCATTATATGTTTCAATAAATTAGATTACTATAACTAACTACTTAGAAAAAAAAAATAATTATTTCTAGTATCTAATTTGTTAAAAATATTATAATGTAAGGGATTAAAAATAAAAGTATATTCCTTGAATATATATGGTTAATTCACTTCACCGAAAAAAATAAAAAAAAATGTCCCATTTAAGGGTTTACTAGACTCACACAATCTAAATATTCTTTGGTTACTTGAGTTTCTATTATAAATGGGATGATCAAGTTTATTTATATGTTACTTGTCATGTTTCAAAAATATTACCTATACCTACCAATTAACCAATTTTCCAATCTCACACTAATATCATTTTGTAACATACCAACTAGGATATTTTACCAAATACCCAAATTAGCATTCCACAAGTCCTAAAACATGTTACCAATCGCAATAGGCTGACACAAGTTTCATGTGTGTCATAAAAATATGATGGGAACAATTTACCCTATTTAAAATAATAAGTATAAAATAATTATTTCTTCTATAAATATGATACAAGATGCCCAAATATTATACTTATCATTCCATATGAAAAAAAATATTTTTAAACATGATCAAACCAAACACATCATAACCAATAAATAAAAAATCCAGAAAAATTAAATAAAGACATACCAAATCAAGATATAATATAATTATAAGATAAAAAAAGTATACAATATGGGGCCTATATATAATAAAAAAATATTAATATGAAATTAAAATGAAATAATTATCTATATTCAAGTAATATATAATAAATATCTATATTACATGTCGCACATATATTTTCATTCGAACTCACAGTCCACTGTATATAATTATGGAATTATGTCATTTCCATTACTTTGGAAAAAATATCACATAATTGTATACTAAGGGTGTATATTTAGATATTGAGTACATTACTTGGTAGGATACCTCAATCTGAATCTATATAGTTCTATTTATTTTTAAAACCCAAATGATACTTTTAAAAACATTGAAAATCACATTGAAATAATAGGTTCCTTATAAATAAAACATTTATATTTTCAAATTTTCACATGTGATTCAAATGTTTAATAAATTATAATTAATTTATTTATATATATTCTCACAACATTTATAAAATTAAAAACATTTAATCAACATCATGGGATAAAGCTGCTATATTATAAGATATATATCTATGACTTGAATAAAGAAACATCATGTATGATATGATGTGATCTTAATTGAACACCCCAACTTACCTGATCAAAATCATCATTGGGGGGAAACAAGTTAGAGATAAATCCTAAACTAGTGGAGTAATCATGACTATAAATTTAATATAACCATGTAAAATTTACCGTCACGTTCCAAAGAAAAAATATAAATGGTAATTTTTTTAAAAATGATCATGTGACATTACTCAAAATACATTTCTAAATAAATCAAAATTAAGAATACATATATCCACTTTATATCTCAATTATCATAAAAAGTATTTAAATTTACCAAAATCCATCAACAATGAGTAATAGAAGTATAAAAAACTCAATTCATCATAATTTTCAAATCAAACATTACCATATTTTATCAAAATGTCATTGAATAAGATTAAAAATCATTTTAAAATATTTATAATTTCATATGAACATTTATAATATGATATTATACCTTCAATACTTGAAAAGGGTTTTTTTTCAATTTAAAATCACATTAAAACTGATATAAATGGGACTATATTATCAAAACATGTGTGTATCACTTCGAAATGCCTTTTTTAAAAATGTGATAAAACATATTGATATTCAATATTCCCAAAAAAGTATATCTCAATTAAATAAATAATTGTTTATATAATTAAAATCATTAAAATCCTTTAAAGTATAATATTTAACATGGAAGACACCTAAAAAATTGATTTTGAAGTCCCAAGAATAAATTTTTATGTCCAAATAATAGAAAAAAATATAGAATCACCTACCTTATCAATACCTAATGTAATAACCATCATTGAAACCTAATGAATTATAGAAATAAATTTTAAAAAATTAAAATATCCTTTTTAGAAAATCTTTCATATATTGGAAAGGGATAATGTTTATTAGCTGGTAAAAAGTTAGTGATGTATCCAATAAAAATGTTTATAGGGGTCGAATAAAATTGCTTTAACATTAGTTTAATAAAGTTCTCTCATTCCCCAAGGTTTTGACTTATCATGGTTAAATCTCTAATTTATAGAATTCATAATATAAAAAATATAAAAAAAAGGAGGAGGGGAGATAGGAAGAAGATGGAGGATATAAATGGGAGTGAGGGAAGGTCATGCACTAGATTATTTTGAGGATCTTCCTTGGTGTTTGAAAAAAAGGAAAGAGATCTCCTCACTCTTGGGATGTGGTCGGTAAAAAAAGAATAATGGGGAGAGGGTGATGGTTTTATTATTTTAATTATTTCAAATAATAATAATTATTATAAAATAATTGTAATATCAATAAGATGATAAAATTATTTTTTCACACACAATATCTATAATAATACAATTAACACAATAATATTAAATCTCTCCATCAAATAATTTTTATTATTCGGTAAAGGGGGTAAAAAATTAAAACAAACATGCACAAATTTACTCAAGGATATGGTCATGTCCTCCAAATATCTAAATTTAAATAGATAATACTAATAAATAGTAATTAATACATAACACATAATACTTATTTTGTAAAAAACCACTAAATTATCTAAAAAGTCCAATAAAAAACAAGTAAAACATCATATAATAATATAAAATTATTTCATTTATTTATTTTTCCAAGTTTAAAAAATTTTAGAAGAAAAATAGTAATGTATATGTGATTTTTATTCACACTCTATAGTCTATGAACCAAACCTTGCATTACTCTACCCCAAAACCCACACTTCATGTTCAAAATATATGATCCAATAACCATGATTTTAGAACTCCCAAACCCACACTTCCATATTTGGTATTATAAGTACATAATTTTATCTGATTCTCAATTATTAATTGAGATTTAAATCCATTTTACTTTATTATACATAATATATCAAGATTAAAACACACTCTCGTAACCAAAAAAATTTTGTTTCAGAGACTAGCTATATATTTTATCTTTGCACACAAAACAGAATACATTTCAACTATAAAATTAGGAGCTCTTGAATCCCCCATTGATATATATCATACATAGTATTCTTCTTTCTTACCTAGAAAAAGGGGGAAACATAAGAAAAATGTGACCTCTAACACTCATTAAGGTAGATCATATTAAAAAAGAAACAGAGATCATAATCATGACATAAATAATACTGCAATAGTAAATAATCCACACAAATCCTATTTAAATAATACATGGGAATAAGATAATGTATATATAGTCATTGATAACATATTGAATTAATATCATAATGATATGAAGGAATAAATTTGGACATTATAAACATACCATAGAGTCCTTTTGTGAATACATCATAAGCATATCATAAATCCATTTTCCCTGTACATAATTCATAACATGCAAGGAAACGGTCTTTACCTTATCCTGGTTTTCTTATTAAAACCACCAATAAATTTAGTTTTTATATAATTATAGACCCCACTAGACACATAAATTATGAAATGTATTCCATTATATGATGAATTCATAATGTTTGACATCATAAATATATTATCAATTATTTATTCCAATACATCTTATATAAATGGTATGGTAACTCTCATTTACTAATCATAGTTGTATCATGAGACTTATCGATGCACTAAGGGTTATATAATTAAAAACTCAACTTATTACATAAATCATATAATTTATTCCATCATATTAGAAAAATAACTCAAATATATATACCAAAATGTTCAATAATGAACAACATTTTAATACATGACTTAACAATCAATTATTAGATTACAAGGTTTTATCATATATAATAAAATGATATAAGGTTATATGAATAGTTTTATCTAGTCAATTGAATGTTTGGGATATCTAGATTAATGAGCTTTAATTACAATAATTAATCATATGGTATTACAAATTTAGAGTATATGGAATTGTATTAGAAGAAAATATTTCTTTATGAATGTTTAATGATAAGGTGGGACAAAGGCAGTGATGGATCAATCCTCTCGTAGATATTTTTTTTTCTTCAAAATATGGATACATAAGAATTTGGATAACAGATCAAGGTATTATTTTGAAATATTAATGACTTATCAAAAGTGTATGATGATATTGAA
Source organism: Viscum album (assembly GCA_963277665.1). Taxonomy (NCBI): domain Eukaryota; kingdom Viridiplantae; phylum Streptophyta; class Magnoliopsida; order Santalales; family Viscaceae; genus Viscum; species Viscum album. Next base: position 387,566,731 of record OY728147.1, on the reverse strand, counting down.
TATAACATAAATAATATTGAAATAGTAAAATATAAAATAAAATTGATGTAGGTAAAATTTTATACAAATGATGAGAATACATTTTAGAATATTTTAGAAAACCATTACTGGTTTTTAATCATTATTAAAATATTCATAAATATGTAAAGAAGCATTTTTTAAAAAAAGGCATAAAAATAAAAAATACTTTTATAAGAAAATGATTTTTTAAATACAATTAATGATTAGAGTATAACATAAATATATTCATTGAAGATTAATCTTAATAAAAAATATAATAAATTATATGAATGTTTAGAAGAAACATATTAATTATTTTAATTGTATATAAAATATATATATAATAATAAAATTAATGTAATAAATGTAGAAAATGAAATATAATGAAGTTAAATGACTCTAAATAATAATTATCTAATTATATATATATAAATAAAAATTAATAATATATAAATGTCAAAGAAATAACATATTAAGAGATAGATCAAGAAAATTACTACTAAAAACATTAAATTGGGTGAAGTGTTAATCAATTGGATGAGAACATTAAAAAGCATTTAAAATTAAAAAAATAACCAAAACTGAAAGAATATTGGTTTTGAAATGGAAAGTACATACAATTTCTGACACACCCTAATACTTAGAATTAGGTATATAGCCCATTTGGTTTTTTTCCATTATAATTTTGGATATTATTTAAGTTTGGAGATTTATTTTTGGTAGTTGGTAGTATCAGGAGGCTACCAACTAGATATGGAGGGAACTGGCTAGCTGGTGCTGGCTGGAAGGAGACCTATAAGTTTGTAGGTACCATCTGCCTACCAATGGGATTCCACTGGCACACTGGTAGAGTGATTAGAGGGGAAATTATTATTCCTACACCCATACTCCAACTGGTAGGCTTCCATCATCTATCTACTGGAATCCATATAGGTGCAGGCTTACTTCCTGCACCCAATATCCAGCTGGTGAGGCCTAGGGGCCAGCTGATGACATCATTGGGTGTGCATTTTGGTAAGGATGAAAATGTAATTTTCACTTGAATATATGTTTAATATCTCTAAATTCATACCTTTCATCCCTAAATTACATTTTCTCAATTTATACATCTTTTCTCTCTCCTTCTCCCTGATGGAGAATCTTATTTCCAATTAGAATCTTGGGTTTCCATTAGGTGTAATTCAATAAGTAGATCCATTACAATCATTTTTATTCTCTTTTTATAAATGATTTTAATATATCATGAGTCAGTTTTAATGTAAATTAGATCAATTATATATATATTTATCTAATTTATGTCATTATAATCATATTTATATTGAATTTATGAATAAAAACTTAGTAAGCTTTTTAACATTTTCACTTTAAACCCTACTTTCTCATCCCGTTTGTGGGATTAATTTTAAATTACTTTCTAAAAATTATGTGATTTGAATTTGGAAAAATGGATTACATATTTAATATTAGAATAATTTATAATTTATATTAGTTTGAACTTATTTTCAACCAAATATATTACCAAAAGAAATTAAAATTAATTATAACGATTAAGTTAAAATAAGTTTACCTAGGGGTTAAACTATAATATTAAGGGGCCAAATGACCTATAAATTAATAAAAAACCATTGGATGTACATATTTATACCATATAAACTTTTTATCATAAACTTTTCGTTACTGGAGTCATATGATTCAAGGTAGACCTCCCAATAGTGTTTTCTATTTGATATTTACAAGAATGTCACTCCTCCTCCATTATAAAAGGGCATTCACTCTCCCACATTCTACACACATATCATGACTTTTGTGTCATCTAAACTATGAAAAAATTAACTCCTAGAATCCCTACCCTCATCATATAATCTTTGGTTTTGAAATAAAGCAAACTAAGGAAGGTATTAATTATAAACCAAAAGGGGTTACCCGAATAAGATCTAACGTTAATCAAAAAAAACTTTTGTTTTATTTATTTATCCTCCCATTAAATTATTCTTTTATTAGGATTATATAATAATATAAGTATCTAAAATATACTTATATGTTTTAATTCTAATATCATGACTTAAAACATCACAAACTTCCATCAAATGAGACACATAATCATTATTAATGTGTATGTTAGACTATCACATCGTGAGCCGATTTAGTTTTTTATTCCATTTGCACATTTCAAGGTTAAAAAAATGATGAATTTATAATTTATATATGAAATATATTATATTTATAATGTATTTATGATTTTTAAATTATTATATAACACATACCTTCATGCTTTCCATTTTTTGGAATAGGATAACGTCATTCGTGTGTACGGCGGACTACTGTCTCACGAAGCAATGTGATTCATTCACACATTACATGTAATGTCTGAAGTATGGGTCTAATAAATGCATGTTATATATATAAAATAAATATTATATTTTAAATATTATATATATATATATATTTCTTACTTTTCTTTTTTTTATATGACAAAAAAATGGAATCATCATTCATGCATATGTACATCCTATCGTCTCCATGAATAGGAAAATTAATTTCCTATCACTAAATTATATTGACTAATTTAGATATATATATATAATATATATATGATATATTAATCATGTTTAAAATTATTTATATTATTAAATATTGATCTAATTAAGAGGAAGAAGAAAATATCAATCTAAAACATACTTGAATAGAAAAGCATTTATTACTCAAAACGATAAAAATAATGAAAGATTATTAATGAATGGGTAATAATATGATATAAAATAATTATATATAAAATAATAATTATTAATATGATTTTTTATAATTTAATAACATGTTTAAAACAAATATACATGAAGTTAAATATCATTCAACCAAAAGGAATCGTATGGTGAGGGATTTCATCTCAATTTCATTTCAGCAAGGCATATTATAATTATATGAACCTATATTATTTTATAAAGAATATATATAGACCCTAGTATATTTAATATCATGAATAATTAATTTTAAATGGTTTTTTAACTTTCAGTTTGAATTATTTCATTTTTTTAGATTTGAATTAAAAGTTACAAAGTCGTAAAGAATTTCATAACCCAATACCTTTTCATTGGGTTATATTACTTCATCATTGTCGTTAATATTATAAGATTATGTATGTAATTAATTATGAATATATTTTGTTTCATTTACAATTTTTTGTAGATTTAATTTTAATACACATAATCAATTAATTTATTAATTCTCACTTCACCGTTATGATCATTTTAATGGTTTATTTCAAAATAACATTCTAATCAAGATTATTTATTCTTGAATTTTAATAGAAGAAAATTATCTGATCATTGTGTAATAAAACTTTAATTTTTTTATCTTATCTTTATTTATGATCTTTTTCAAGAGATAGTACCATTTTTACACTCTTTGGTACTTAAAATTATTGAGAAAATGTTGTAATAAATTCTGACTTCATTTCTCACTTTGGTCGGAAATTTATTTTCTTAAAAAACAGTGTTTTCTAAAAATTATTTAAAAATATTTTCTTTATCATTTTAAAAATTATTTAATAACATATATTTTTACCCATTATTTATTTTTAAAAAACTTCAAATTAATCTTCCTATCGATATCCAAACAAGGAATTCTTCTAACCGTATTACAATGTAAAAGGAATGTTCTTTTTACCTTGCATGGAATTATACACTATATTTTATTTGAATCTCCTTTTTAAATTTTACAAAGATCTATTAAAATAATTTTTTTAAAAGAAATTTTCAAAGTATTTTTAAATATTTTTTTTCAAAATGAAAAGGATATTTTCCACATGAATGTTTTAAAGGTCCATTTATTGTATTTTTATTCATCAATGACAACAACACTTATTCTTATTCTAATTGGTATATGTTTTATTTATACCATCATTATTATTCCAATGGATGACTTATGATTATTTATCCCTAGGACAGTATTAAAATTCAATTCCTGAATCATTTTTTGTTCATTAACTTCCCATGAGTTATTCACTTTCTAGTGACTATTGTATATTAAATTTCCACTAAATATCTATATTATTTTTATGGATATGATTATTTCCTAAATATTATATTATTTTTAAATATGGTATTTACTTTGGAAGTTATTTGATTATCTAGAGAAATATTGATAAATCTGTATTCTTTTCTCAATAAAGATATATGATAATGTGAATTACTTATGAATTAAATCGATTATTTGAAATATAAAGAATGATTTGAACTGTTACAATACCTGTTGAGGACCATTTAATGTAATACCCTCGATGAATAGACAGTATCATGAGATGAAATAAATTGGAAAAAACACTTCACATTCATAACCAAGGAGTTTAAAAAATCTAGAGGATATATATTGACATTAGTGTATTGTAAAATGTCATGACACAAATCAGATAGATTTTCCCGAGAATATTTAAACCATATTGGGTAGAGATATTGATGGTAATGGTATCGTGTGTCTATGAAAAAATGATGTCCAATATTTAATCATTTTATTTATTCATAATTCATCTATTATTATCCATGATATTTTCACTATAACAAAATATATATATGCATTTCATTTTTAGTTAATTGATTAAATGTTTTGTGTTTTTTGTTATTTACCTTTCCATATTATTTAAAAATTTCCTTATTAGTATTTATTTCATGCATTGTGTTCTTAGTTATTTAACTTGATATATTATTTATGTATTTCCTTCATAGTATTGAATGCATAGCATGTGTTCTCAGTTATTTGTCCATTCATATTGATTATTCTTTTTGAGTTATTATTACTTCCATTGTAATTAACCCTTATTGAGAATTTTATATCACCCTTATTTTATTTTTATTTTCCTAGAATTCCATGAATTATACTTTGACTAATATGTAGGGATGAACTAGATGAAAAAAAATTATTCTCAAAAAGGAAAACAAAAAAAATATTTTTTAATTTGAGTATTCAATTATAATTTGAGACTAAATTATGTATCTAGGTTATCAAGAGTACTAAAATATTCATTCCTTTAGGACTTGATTTCCTTGTATCATATTCCAATATAGTGGTAGCTAGAACCATCTCTAAGGTACTGGATTTTGGGTCACTATAGTTGGTATTAGAGAAATTTTAGTAGAAACATAAAGAAATAAATCTAGAAAAACATAGAAAATGGAACATAACCCTATGATATAATTTGAGGATAATTATATAAGAACATCCTAAAGTTTTGTTAAGATGGATATTAGGTGGGTATTTTTATAAATACATACCTATTTGGATACTATAGGTGAACATGGTTCTAGAATATATGTACATGGTGTAATGACTCTGAAATGGGAACATTGGGCTTGACTTAAGCATAAACTGGTAAATAAAAATGGTCTTACTACGCAACTAGTTTGACACTCTCAGTATATATTCACAAGATAATTCTAATTTTCTTGAAAAATAATTATGAAGGATTTAATGATATAATGACAATGAATGACCTAGGAAACCCTAGTTGATGGAAGGAACTATGTTGAAATAAAATTAATGATATATTTGGGATTTGGGATTCAAGAATTAAATTGTAGAAGTATTTTTTCCCATGGAATTTTGGGTATAATAATGATGAAATTCCAAAGGATTACATTAAATTTTAAAATCACATGTGTGTTCATTAACATAATAGTTATGGATAACATCATGGTTATTTGAGATTAATATTTAAAATAAGATAAATTAATTAAACACATATTTTTAGGTTTTATGTGATGGGAGTCTACAAAGATTAAGGACATTTTGAAGAATTTATGGAAAGTTTATGTTTTAGTGAAAATGTATTTTAAGGAATAATACCTTTACATTTATATTCATAAGTTTAAAGTTACATATAACTTTTAGTGTTTATATGATTATTAATGAAATTTTAATAATAGTCAACTAAAATTATTATACTTGGTAGAAACAATTATTGAAAACCTTTATAAAAATTTTATTTAATGATTAATTTTATTTCAAGGATGTACAACATATTTTTGAGAACATTATAAGAATATAGTTTAAAAAAATTAAAACTCTCATGTAGGGTGATAACTCATTGAATCTAAAAAGGTGGTGGGGCTTGAACCCATAATCGAAGGATGATAAGGGTTTCAGGCCTAAAACTGGCCTATGTGAGGTCCTAGTTAATGTGTCATTATTTTTAGAAAAAATTTTAATGAATAGATATTAATGATGAACCATTAGTATTAATTTTGAGTATTAGAGACTAATTTTTTAACCATATTGGTTTTTGAATGTTGTTAGAGGTAGATGGAATGAATTTTCACCATTTTAAGGATCTTACAACCTGTTAAAAGTGAATTTTATTACTTTGGAAATAAAATTTTCATTTTTGGGTATACATTTCTTGGAGTAAAGGGATTAAATTTTAAATTGATCAAATCAGAAACAAATTATGAAATTTGGTTTCTAATATAAAAATATGTCATGTATGTATATTTCCTTATATTCTTGGATTGTAAAATAATTCCTCAACTCTAGGAAAATGAACGTGAAACAAAAGTTTTATCCTAATAACTCCATTTATATTGAACCAATGGTCTTGTAGATCATAATATATTTATAGATTTGAGCCCCTAAAATTTCCATGAATGATTCAGTTTCTTATGATCAATAACCTCAATCACACTTTATAATTATTTATTCCTTTCATCTGAGTCCATATTTACACTTTCCATTAATGTTATTCTATGTAGAAAGCTAGTTATGTGTTGTTCCTTATGACCTTGGTACTTAACATTCACTCTATTCAAGAGGTTTTCTTAACAAACCTTCTCACGATGTGGGATTTAAATGAAGGAATTTTAAAATATCAAATAACTTATTAACAAGATCATGTTTAAATTGTGAGGATGCTGTTTATTTAATGTGGGGAGGATAAAGACTCTTACAGAATAACATCTTATTTTATAGCGTGAAAGACATGTTACACTAAGCATATATATAAATATAAACCCTTGAGAATTTATGATATAAATAATATTTTAAATAAATTTAATATACTCTATGGATTTCAATGCATGAAATACTAAGTTATCTTGTGTCTCACAAAATGACAAGTTTCTTTGATAGCATGTGATACAAGAAAGACTGTGTTTTTTCATATAAAATTAATATTATTATTTAAATTGAAAACTATATAATAGTTATTAAATTATTTATTATAAATATGATTAAATAAATTATAAAAATATGGTTCAATTCATTGGTTACCAATTAATTTTAAAATAATGTAAGAACTAATTGAATATAAAGGGAATGTTTTTATAAAAAACTATTTTTACACGCCCAAAAAAAATTCATATTAATAGGTTAAATTAATTACTATTATTGAATGATATTAATGAAATTTATTTATTATATACTCAATAAAAAAAATTACACTTATCCAATAGATTGTATATTCATAAGATAATAAAAAATCTAATTTTACACATAAAAGCATTATTTTTCCAAAGGTAGTTTTGCCGCCTTTTAATGGAGAACATATTTTAAAAATAAATTTTGACACTTTAATAAATATTTTTTAAAAAAATTAAAATATTAATTTCAGAATTATCTTAGGGTGATTTTTTTATATTTTTCTAAGAGATTTTATTTTTTGATGAATAGTGAAAAATACTAAATTTTAATCGAAAACTGACTTTTCATCTAAATAATATATATGGATATTTTATATTTTTAATTTATTTAAAATTAAAATTATATCAATTTTAAATATATTAATTCAATTTATATCGTTTTTATCATTTTTATATTGAATTTTGATATTAAAAATAGTATAATTTTGAACATTTTCAGTTTAAAAACTAGCTTTCTCATCCTAACTATGGGATTAATTCTAAATTCATTTCTAGCACTTATGTGATTTGAATTTGGAAAAATTTATTCCATATATAGATTTAGAATAATTTATAATTTATATTAAGGTAAACTTATTTTTTATAAAAATATTAGTGAATGAGATTAAAATTAATTACAGCGATTATGGTAAAAATGAGTTTACTTAGTGGGTAAACATTAATATTAAGGATCCAAATAACCTATAAACTTATCCAATCCCCATTTTAAGGCCATATTTTTAAACTAACACCTATTTTATTGAACTATTTTTATTACTGTGGGAACATTATTTAAGGTAGGCCTCACAATTGTTTTTCTTTTTGGTATTTATATGAATTCCACTCCTCCCCCATTATAAAAGGTCATTCACTACCCCCCATTATACATACATATAGAGAATTTTCATTCATCAAAAATCTGACCAAATTAACTCCTAAAATACCTACCCTCATCATAGAATCCTTTTTTTGATAGAAATCAAACTAAGGAATGATTTTGGTATAAACCAAAAGGTGTTACCTGAAGAAGAGGTAATATTCATCAACAAGAACTTTGGTTTTATTTCTTTCTCCACCCCATTAAATTATTATTATGTCATGATTATATAATAACATAAGTATATTAAATATACTAAGATATTTTTATACTAATATTATGACCTAAAAATACAAATACTTCCATAAAATGGGATACACAATCATTGTCCATGTGTACGATGGACTACCACCTCATTAACTGATGTCGTGTGTTCTTCCATTAAGAACTTTCAAGGTTGTTAATAATAATGGATTTAAATTTTATATATGATATATATTATTATTATTTTTCTTCTATAATTACTATACAAAACATACCTTCATGTTTTCTATTTTGATGGAATGTGATAACATCGTTTGTGTGAACAACGGACTACCGCCTCACAAAGCGATGTGATTCATTCACGCATTTCATGGAATGCATTAAGGAAAAATTTAATAAAAACATGTGATATATATAACATAAATATGATACATTAATTATAATATACATATATATCACATAATTTTATTTCTTTTAATATGACAATAAAATGGAAGCAACATTCATGTGTACGTATGGTCTACCATCTCCATGAACGGTGCATTTCATTTCCTATCACAAAATTTTATTGATTACTAAAGATACATATGTACTAAATATATATGATATCTAAATTGTGGTTTAAAGTTTTTAGATTATGAAATCATGATCTAAGTAAGAGTAACAAAAAAATAACAAGCCAAAATATACTCGAAAGGCAAAGAAATTATCACCTGAAACGAGGAAAATAATGAAATATTGTTAACAAACATGTAATAATTTGTTATAAAATGATCATATATGATATAATAATTATTAATATTCTTTGGTTATAAGTTAATAAATTTTTTAATAACACTATACATGAGGTTATAGTTCATTTAACCAAAATGAAGTGTGATGTAAGGGACTTCGTATCAATTTCATTTCTTTGAGGCATATTACAATTATATGAACTTATTTTATTTTATATAGTGTATATACTACTCCTATGCCATTTAATATTAGGAATAATTCATTATTAATGTTTATTAAGTTTCATTTTGATTTATTTCATTGAAGAGTATTTGAATTAAAAGTTATTGAGTAGTAAACAATTCCATAACCCAATTCCTTTTCATTGGGTTATATTAATTTCTCCTTATTGTTAATATTATAAGATTGTGTGATTAATGTATTTTGATAGTATATTATTGTATTTACACATGTTTTATGTGTATTTATAGTTTATAAACATTATCTATTCATTTATTAATCCTCACTTAAGCATTATAATCAATTTAAGGGTTTATTTTAAAATATCATTCTAATCCTGATTGTTTATTATTGAATTTAAGTTGAAGAAAACTATTTTATAATTGTATAATAAACCTTTAATTTTCTTATCCTATGGTTATTTATGATATTTTTCTATTGATTGTACAATTATTTTACTCCTTGGTAATTAAAATATTTGATAAAATGTTTTAATAAATTCTGACTTTATTTCTCTCTTTGGCCAGAAATCTGTTTTATTAAAAAACCATGTTTTATAAAAGTGTTTTTAAAATTTTTTCTTTATCCTTTTAAAAATGGATTATTAAAATAAATTTTTACCCATTATTACTTTTTAAAAAATTTCAAAGTAATATTCTTGTCGCTTTCTGAATAAGGCACTTTTCTAGCCTTTTTACGATACACATGGAATGTTCTTTTTACCTTTTACAGAATTACCCATTGTTATTTATTTGAATATTCCTTTTAAGTTTTACAAATATATTTTTAAATAAATTTTTTTTAAAATTTCTTTTCAAATAAATAATTTGTTAAAAAAATAAAAATGAAAAAGATATTTTTCTTAATAATATTTTTAAATATCTTTATATTGTACTTATATTCATCAAATGATAACAAACCTCATTCTTACTTAAATTGTTATAAATCATATTAATACAATTATTATTCTTATTTTGGACATATTATGGTTATTTTGACCCAAGATAGTATTGACATTCACTTATTTGAATCATTTTTGTATTCATTAACTTTCCCTTGAGTTATTTACTTTCCAGTAAACATTGAACATTCAATTTCCCCTAAATATCCACATTATTTATCATGTATGTGATTATTTACTATACAATAAACCATTTTTACATATGGTTTTTAATTTTATATTTGTTTGGTAATCTAGGGAAATATTTATAAATTTTAATTCTTTACTCAATACAGATATTTGATAAGGCAAATTGTTTATGATTTAAATTGATTATTCAATATATAAGGAATGCTTTGTACAAGTACAATATGGGTTGGGGAATATTTAATTTAATCCCCTTGATACATCATTATTATCATGAGATGAAATGATTTGGAAACAAATCCTTCGTGTTTGTAACCAAGTAGTTTAAACTCTTTAGAGGATAGATATTGACAGTAGTGTCCTCTGAAGGATCTTGACGCAAATTATATGGGTTTTACAAAGAATTTTTTAAACTGCCTTGAGGATAGATCTTTATTTTAGAGGTATCATGTTCTTGGGAAGCATGATATACAATATTTAAACATTTATTTCATTCAGAATTCATTAATTGTAAGCCTTGAGTTTTTTACTATGAAAAAATATATGGATGAATTTAATTATTATTTTATTGATTAAATGATATGTATTTTTAGTTATTTACCTTGGAATATTATTTACACATTTCCTTATCAGTATTTATTGCAAGGAATTTTTTCTCAGTTATTTACATTTCCATATTATTTAATTATTTCCTTCTAAGTATTTATTACATGGAATGTGTTCTCGGTTATTTACATTTTCATATCCATAATTGTTTTTGATTTATTATTGCTTGCATTATACTTAACCATTACTAGTTATTTGATCTCATCCTTATTTTGTCTCATTTACCCTATATTTCATGAAGTATACTATGACTACTATATAGGGATACTCTAGATTGAATAATTTTATTCTTGAAAAACTAAAGAAAAAAATTGTGTTGTAATTTGAGAATTCAATTTTTATGAAAGACCTATGTTTGTATATCATTTTCCAAGAATACTAAACAATTTAGTCCTTTGAGACATAATCACCTTGTATCTTATTCCAATATAATGGTAGTAGTAACTGACTCTAGGATACTGGAGTCTTGGTCACTATATAGAAGTAACCTAAAATGTCTGTCTAGAAAATAGTAGAGAGATCCTCTTAATAATATCTCAAACAACTGGCCAATAAAAGGAATAGTGATGCGAGGTTTCCAAGTGACCTGTTTCAACTTCCTATATTCTATACACACTCTTTAGAAGTTCTGAAATTTAATAGGTATCAATCCATTTTATTCATCATTTATAGTGGTTATTCCTATATTCTTTGGAATAATATACATGGGGTAAACCCATTGTGATTTTGAAATAGGGAGGTATGACATCCCAAACCAAGATTCCACTTAGAGGTAACCTGTGCCTGATTGGACACATGTCCTCAAGCACATCTCCCCGAATGCTAGAGGCTACTGACTAGAAGTGAGGTCCTAGGGTGTGTATGTGGGGATACTATTCCCTAATTATTATATTTTAGTATAGAAAATAAATAAGAATAATAGGTAAAGAGTAGAATTAGTATAAGTAAAATGATATCATTGTAGAAGAATACAAGAATAGAAAACAATATATCCAGCTGATATAAATATTCAAAAACTGATATGATATTTTATGTCACTATAAGGATAGAAAAATGAATACAAATGAGCATACAATAATGCTATACAAAATTATAAAAAAGTAACAAAAAACTATCCCCAGCACCCAGAGCACCAGCTCGGTCATCTGCTACCATCTCCATCCTAGGAACCAAGTAATCAAGGGTCAGAAGCGATATGCTTTACTTTATCAATACTTGTATACATATAGTCTGACCAGGTACCACCAATACATATAGTTTCCTAGATAGGGTGTGAGATAAATCTCATTATGACACCACCAACAGTGTTTATAACATTTTGTCGATGTAATATAAACTTAACCAGATTGATATCATGCATATATGAAAGTAAAGAAGTACAATAATGTAAATACCCAAGTACCTGCTTAACCCCTCAGTTGGTGTCTGAACATATGACTAGATTATTCATTAATTAAGTCCAGTTTATATAATTAATTCATGTGAGGATATCCAGTTCTAACATCATATCATGATAGTAATAGTAGATGTTCTAAGATGTAAAAATGAAACCTAGTGGTTATAATAATGAATGGTTCCAAGGTAGTAAGCAAGGAAACCCAGACCTTAAGGTTCACCAACTCAGAAGTACCTGTAGCTTGGCTATAGGGGTAAGAATGTAATACAAGGAGTATCATCGAATCCATTGCACAATAAGTGATCTAATCGAGTCCAAGGAAAATATCCAAGGTCAAACGAGACAAGAAATGGTTGGAGCCAAGGATATGACCAAGGAACCTCATATCTGTATAATACATTCTGGATCCAATGAATATATCCATGGTATCCTATAATAGTATAGAATAGATCCTATGGTTTCATATCAATCATCCACTAATAAAAAAGGATCGGTTTCCAAGGTGGGTATCAACCAAGTCAAATGACATCCTTGAATTGGAATGGCATCCATGAGCACTCAAGGAATTCCCTCGGTAATCTAAAATATAAATCGAGTCTGACCACTCCTATAATAATATCATGTTCCATATGTAATTTGGAACCTTATATTTAATTCTTTAAATAAATTAGTCCATAGATTAATTATTCCAATTAATATGATAAGGTACATTCCATGCCTTTCATACAAGTTACAATTCATATCAAGACATGTAACCATTTTCATTCCATCCATTTAATTCATATACAATTAATAAGGTTCACTCTGATGCCTTCCATAAACATGTCAAGGTGTTCTATGGATGTGCAACTCAGAATTCATATAATTATATAAGGACCAAGATAAAAATGAATGTGTTTGTTTTTAAGTGTTGTCTTTTGTTGTCAAGGAAATATTTTTGAAGAATGAAAATCACCTCTCTTTGTATTTGGTGAAAATTTTATTTATCCATGTTTTCAAAAAAATCATACTTTTTTTTCTAAAAAATCATACTTTTTTTTCTAAAAAAACAGATTCACTCTTTCCATCGTAATGAGGAGAAGCTATTTTGAAAGAAAATGTACTAGTCCAGAATGGTAGAAGATTATAATGAATAATTCATCATTATCGAGAAAGAGAGAATCAGTCGCATAGAGAATGTATCTTTCTAGAATTAAATGGTCATCGGATTTACACAAAATATGGTATGAATGAAGGGATTGTTTCAATGAAGTATCGGAGTCTTCATGACAATGATAAAAATTAAATGTGACAATACTTTTCTGAAATGTATTTCATATAAATCATAAGTTGAATTGAGAACTTATAATACAAGATTTATGGAAGAAAAGGGAAAAGAGGTATTCCAAATTGTACCCAAATTTATTGTATCTGGGTGGAAAAGAATAAAGATATGTTTCTAATTGAAAAATAATCATACCTAGATTTATCGTATTTGAGTGGAAGTGGAGTAAGATATGGTGTCAATTCACTGTAGCATCCAATCATCTATATGAAGCATGAAAAACATTCCAAACCCAGGATGGTCATACTCAGGCTTAGAAAGAAAAGGAGCATACCTAGAATGATCATACCTAGAATGATTGTATACAGGACAATTATATTTATAAAGATCATACTTTGTACAATCATATTCATAGAAATAATTACTTGAGGAAAATAGATGAAAATATAAGGAGAGAATGAGAACAAGAATGTAGTCAACCATTTCAAAAGGGATGAATTTCTTTTTAGGTTTCCTACTAGATCAAGAGAGGAGGATAAGATGAATTATTTAATCTCAAGTCAGTTAAGAGAAAAAGATAAGGATATTTTTGGGTGTGCAATCATGGGGGAGCTCGATATTCAAAAGAATGATTGTATTCAATTAATACAGATCACTATTTTCAGCAGTCACGTGGTATCCATTTTTTTATACATTTGTTTTTAAATTGATATAGAGATATGTATTAAAGAAATAAGTTTCATAAAATCGGACCCATGTATTGAAATTGAACTGGCGATTCAAATGAAATTCTAAAGAAGGAGATGAAGCTTGAAGAAGAATCAATAAGCTTCAAGAAGATTTGAAAAACATAGAACTCACCTAAGATTTTATCGGAAATTGGGATTAAGGTTAATTTTATTAAGAGGGAAATTTTTTTGGATTCCCAACAAAGCCTATTAGGGTTCACCTATAAAATTCAAAAAGTACATTGTACTTTGTGGCCGACTGATGTACTATTCATGAGAGAGAAGCTCCGAGTTTTTGAGAGAAGAAGAATTTTCCATGTTCACTTTTGTTGAAAAAGTTTTGAAAAATTGAAATGAAATAGAAGAGAAATCACAATTTTTTATTCAACTGGTAATCATATTCATTTATTATCATATTTAGTTTATTACTATATTTGGTTTTTTAATTTTATTCAGTTGATCATCGTATCAGGCTGAAGTAATCAGATTTGGGATTTCTTTATACAGGTTAACGGACTGAGGAAGAATTGTACTATGTTTATCAGGCTCAAGAATTAAAGTGGTGATAATTCATTTATATTGTATTCTGAAAGAAAATCAGAGTGGAAGAATTGTATTTAGGAAGAATCATACTTGAAGGAATAGGACAGGGAACATCGTACCAGATAAAATCAGACTGAGTTTCTCCTAAAAAATCCATGAATTTTTTACCTTCTTATGGGTAAGAAAGTGAGGAATTCTATTTCAATTGAATACATTTTTGGAATTGAAAATAAGCACAGGTAACATGAGTTGTTACCATAAAATTACATTACCCTATTTGTGTTAAGAGAGTGTACACGTACTTTTGGATTTTCTTCAATGTACTACATGAGTGAAAGGGAATATCTTTCACATTGTAATCCATGGATTGTTTTTCTACTGGATTTTATGGTATTGGGTCATTTCCAAACCATTGTAAGTAAGTGGTTATTCTTATTGAATAGTAAACCTTGTAAATACTTGTGTTATTGTGGATGTGTGTTTGAAATGTTTTCAGTAGGGAATTGAATCTTTAAAAGTAGGTGAAGGCTATTTCCATTGAAGTGAAACTTAAAAGAAAAAGTATCAATGATTCACCCCTCCCCCTCTTAGTGATACAATCATCCCCATTATCCAATTTCAAGTTGTATTAGAGGGTAGGTTCCCTTCGCTTATTCTTTGATGATGGATAATTTGAATTATGTGAATAGTAAATGTATTTTGGTCTTTTATGGAAAGAATTATCATATCTGTAAATATAGAATGTTGTCATATATTATGTATATTGGATAAGATGTTCTTAAAGTTGAAACAGATAGGTTTCCTCATATTTATTACAGAACTCCTCTTATATCTATTGAAAATAAGAATCTCGAGAATGATGGAAGGGCCAAGAATATTATATTATCATCAATTTATGAAAGTGAATTACTAAGGGTGAAATATTTTTACACATCCAAAGGTATATGAGACCAATTAAAATATATATATGAAGTCAATACAAAAGTAAGGAAGGAAAAGTTACAAATCTGGAGGTTCGAAGATGAATATTTGAAGATGGGTGAGCATGAATTTGTTGGGGACAACTTTTCCAGGGTAAATAAAATTGTGGGTATTATTAAATGTCTTGGTGAAAAGATGGATGACTTTATAGTTGTTGATAGGATTTTGATAATCCTTCCCAACAATTTTGATGCAAAAGTTTCTTTATTAGAAGACAGGGATCCTGAAACAATATCTCTTGATGATTTTCATAGCACACTCATTACTTATGAAATGAGAAGAGAGAAAGTTATGAAAAGAACTAAAAAGTTAAATAGATAAATGTCTTTAAAGGCTTCTAATAGAGAAAATTCATTGAATATTCTTATTTAAGCTGAAGCTAATGAATCTGACTCTAAAAATTAGGTATGTAAAAATCTTGATGATATTTTATCCTTGTTTTCTAAAAATGTGAAAATAAGTATAGGGAAATAAAAATGAAAACTTATCGTGAAATTTTTTGAATGTGGTGGAATTTTTCACTTTTCATCTAATTTAATTTGAAGAAATAAAGAAGAGGGTAGTGAAGAAGAAGAAACAAATCCAATAAGATCATGGAAAAAATAGGGAGACCAAGAAAAATTTAAATCCATAGTGAAGGAAAGAAGGATTTTCAAATCCAAAAGAAGAAGTTTCTTGTATAAAGATGATGATGAAGGATAAATTGATTCTACATATGAAAAATAAGTTGAGTATGGTATTGAAAAAATTTTTATTGCAATAGTTAATGATGAATAATTTGGAATTAGTAGTTCTGAAGAAGAAGAAAATCAACTTGAAATAAATTTGAAATAAGAATTGAAAGAATGTCTGAGAAAGATTAGAAGGCTTGAAAAAAAAAAGTTATAAGATGAATCTATTCAATAAGAGATCAATAATTTTAATCTGATGATAAATTGAAGCTAGTAAAATATATTTATGATTTGACGAAATATCTTGAATAATAAAATAATAATAATGATCGCCTGGAGGTGAAATTGAAAGCAAAAGAAGAAGAGTTGGAACTTTTGCAAAAAAAAACTCACAAAATCTAAATTGAGAAATAAAAGTTTCAAAATATCTATTACTGAAAATGGTGAAAGTTCTCAAAATGATAAACCATAGAAGTTTCAAAAAAAATTACCTTCAAATAGTGAGAAGAAAGATGGAGTTTTTATGAAAAAAAGAAAGCTGTAAAATTTATGTATATGGCTAAAGTGAAAAAACATCTTGAGTCCAAAAAAGTTTTATCTGGATTTTGAAAAGTTTCAAACACTTCTAATTTTGTTATGGCTGAAAATAAAAAAGAAGACTCTGATTGATAATATAAAGTTTGACGGATTAGAAAAGAAAGAGAAGAAGGTGGCTGAGAAACATGTTCACAGTTCCAATCAATATGGAAGTTTTAGAGACAAATACTCCTCTAGATATTGTTGGTATTGTTGGGGATTCAGACACATGGAAAGTATGTTTTGGTTCACCCAACTAAATTACTATTATCCCTAAAGTTATTAAAGTCAAATATTTATGGGTAGTCAAGCTCCTCAAAGAAATAATTCTGAGAAGGATGTTGTAAAGAAACCTAAAAATAATGAAATGAAGATTGAAAATAAGTTCCAGCCCCTGGAAAATATTTATGAAATACGTGAACAACCTAGAAACCTTGAAAATGATGTCTTTTTTTCTAGCATAATAAAATACTCTTAACAATACTCACAAGACGATATCGAAGAAAGAAATGAAAGTATAAAAAGGTATTATTGTTGAAACTGCATTAAAAGCTTCAAAGGGAGAACAACCTTGGATACTTGACAGTGGGTGTTCCTCTCACATGACAGGAGACTTGAAATTGTTGAAGAATGTAAAATATTTTAAATAAGGCATTATGACATTTGTAAATGATGAATCCCTAAAAATCAAAGGTGTTGGATCATCCATCATTGGAAAATAAAAGATGGTATCTAAGAAAATATTGTATGTTGATGTTCTGAAACACAATTTGATAAGTGTTTCACAGCTATGTGATGAGAGTAACAAATCTATCTTCATAAAAAAAATTTAAAAGTGAAGAAGATGGAAAACTTGTTACAAGAGGCCAACATATAAAAGGGAATTTTTCTCGGGTTTGTGAAATACAAAACTCTTATTACATGAGTATGGTGGAAGAGAATCATTTGTGGCATAAAAGGCTGGGACACATGTGTCGGAGAAACATTAGAAAGTAATCTAAAAGAGAAAATGTTAGAGACACTCTTGCTTTCTCATGAAGAAGATATTATAGATTCATTATCTGTCATAAATGAAATATTACAAACATTTTGCATAAGAAAGTTGAGATTTGTTGAAAACAACCCCTGGAGTTGATATATTCTGATATATGTGGGCCAATGAGAAAATCATCGAAAATGGAGATAAGTACTTCATTGATTTCATTGGAAATTTTACTGACATTACTTTCATTTATTATTTGACTGGCATTACTTGTGTCATGTATATTAAATATAAATCATTTTCTTTGAAAATGTTTAAAAGTTTCAGAAGAAAAGTAGAAAAGGAATGTGAGTATTAAGTGAAGAAGTTCCAAATAGATAATGGTGGTGAATATATAAGTGAAGATTTTGAAGACTATATTGAGAAGCATGGAATTGAACATGAGTATAGTTCCCCATACACTACCCAATAAAATGGGGTTGCTAAAAGAAATAACATAAGCTTGGTGGAAATGGGAAGAACCATGTTACTTGAACATGGCCTCTCTCATTACTTTTTGAGGCAATCCATGCGTACTGATGTTTATATTCAGAATCCTTGTTTCTATAGGCCTCAATCAGGTATGACTCCATATGAATTATTTTGTGAAAAAATTACAAGTTTGAAGCACTTTAGAGTTTTTGGGATTCCATGTGTTATAAAAAGTAAAGGTGGAAACTACGGTAAGTTTGAGAAGAAATGTGAAGATGGAATATTTATTGGTTATGCTATGGATGTAAGAGGATACAGATGCTTCAACAAAGAAATATTAATAATTGCTGATTCATTCAATGTGAAATTAATTAAAGGATTTGAGAAAGAGAAACATGCTCATGAAAAAAAGTTAGTTTAGCAAGTTGAAGAAAACAATTATGATAAGGATACAAACAATTATAATCCTTCCAAAAAAGAATAAATAGACTCATTTGTTTCCAATAATGAGGAAGACTCTTGAAAAAATCATCCAAGGATAATGAAACAAGTGGAAACTCAAAATATAATTGGTGATCAACATCAAAAGGTTCAAACCAAAAGAACAAAAAATGTTATCAGACATACTTATCTGTATTAAAAAGTGGAACAGAATGGTGTGAAAGAAGATTTTGAGCATAAAGAATGGGTTCAATCCATGAATTAAGAATTATATCAGATTGAAAAGAAAAATACATGGGAACTCATACCCAATCCTAAAAAAAAAACATCATTAGCATAAAATGGGTTTTCCAGAACAAGCTAAATGATGAAGGTGAAGAGATAAGAAACAAATCGAGAATGGTGTGTAAAGGGTATTAACTAATTGAAGGTATTTATTTTGATGAAAAAAATTCTTTGGTATAAATACATGAAATAATCAGAATATTTATTGATATTTATGCATAACTAGGCTACAATATCTTTCAAATGGATGTTAAATCCTCATTCTTGAATGGGGATGTTGAAGAGTAAGTTTATATTGAACAACCTTGTGTATTTGTTTTTAGAGATGAATGTTATGTGTGAATGTTGAAAACTATTTTTATGTCCTAAAAAAAGCTCCGAGGGCATGGTATTCTAAATTTGATACATTCTTAAGGAAGATGAATTTCATGAAAGGAATATTGGATAACAATATCTACATCAAATAAAGTCAATAGTATTCCCTCATTGTTATTGTTTATGTTGATGAAATAATATTTGTTGGGAATGGTGAAATAAGTTTGGAAAGTTTTGCTGAAGAAATTAAGAAGGCATTTTAAATTTCCATGCTGGAGGAAATAAAATACTTTCTTGGTTTACAAATCTTGCAAAATAAAGAAAATATTTTTATTTCTCAAAAAAAGTATACTGAATAAATTCTTCATCTTGGAGGAATCAAAATCGGTTTCCAAACAAATATCATTGGGAATGAAGTTGTCTAAATATGGATAAGGGGAATAATTTGATCATAAAGAGTATCAAAAGCTAATTGTAATCCTATTATATTTGACTACCTCAAGACCTGACATTGTTTATCTTGTAACCTTATTTTCCATATTTCAGAGTTCTCCAAAATAATCACATTTACCTGATAGAAAAAAAATTTAGATACATAAAATTCATAACACAATTTTGAATCATGTATTAAAACACAAAAAGTATTTATTTTTTTGGGTATTCAGATGCGGATTGAGCAAGAAATGTTGATGATAGAAGATCTACATCTAGTGGAGTATTATATCATGGAAATAATTATGTTAATTAGAATTCAAAGAAACAAAATTTAGTAACTCTTAGTATAGATGAAGTGGAGTATGTTGTATCCACGCAATCTACTACTCAACTTATGTGGATGAAAACTCAATTTGAAGATATACTTGTTGAAGTGAAGTAACCCTTGCTCTTGGGTTGTGATAATAAAAGTAAAATCAATCTCAACAAGAATCTAGTTCAACGTTCTCATTAAAAACATATTAATATCAAATATCATTTCATCAAAGAGAATGTGGAGAATAATGAATTGAATCTAGAGTATGTTCCAACATCAGAACAATTTTCTAACCTATTCAAAAAAAATTACCAAATGAATCATTTTATAAATTGAGGTTGAACATGGGTGTCCAACCTCTTCCACTTAAAGGTTTAGGTATGTGTTTCTATCCCTTCTATCACCTTACCCTTGGATTTTTTTGTCAATGGTAGAATTGTTTCATTAAATCATTCTATTTCATGTAAAAAGAGAGAGTTGTGGGAAAGCTGTGAACTCATAATTGTTTTTTGAGTGAACTATTATAATTTTTTGTTAATGTGGTTTTAGTAAAAGAAATGTTTTTGTATTCTAGGAATGATTAAGAAAATATATGGTTGAAGAAGAGTTGAAGAAGGAAAAATAAAGAGGTTTCCATAATCACTACTTTTGGACACCATGGTTTTGCTGTCAATGATTCTTATTTCCTATAATGTGTTATCTCATTTAGGCTTTGAATTGTTGATTTTTAATCCATTTATTCAGGGTACAAATTTTAGTGATTTATGAAACTTTTTTGACAACAAAATCCAAATGGGGATATTGTTAAGAATAAGATGAAAATGAAGGTGTTTTTTTTCAAGTGTTGTCTTTTTTTTCAAGGAAATATTTTTTAGGAAATAAAATCACCCCACTTTATATTTGGTGGAAATTGTATTGATCCATGTTTTCAAAAAATTCAGACTAGATTACTCTAAAAAAATGCTTTCACACTGTCTTCCATAATGGGGAGATGTTTTTTTGAAAAAAAAGGCACTGATCGGACTTTCCTTAGGTCCAGAATGGGAGAAAATCATAATGAGTAATTGATTTTTATCTATAAAGAGAAAATTGGTTTCAAAAAGAATGTATCTTTTTGGAAGTAAATAGTCATTTGATTCACACTAGATCTGGTATGAAATAAGTTATTATTTCGAGGAAGTATCAGAGTCTGTATGATTATGATAAAAATTAAATATTAAAATTCTTTTATGAAATGTATTTCATATAAATCATAAGTTGAATTGAGATCATATTATGCAATAATGAAGGAATAAAAGAGAAAATAGGTATTCCAAATCATAACCAGATTTATCGTATTTGGGTGGAAAATAATAAAGAGATGTTTCTGATTGAAAATGAATTATACCCAAATTTATAGTATATGGGTGAAAGTGGAGTAGCAGATGGTGTTGATTCACTGTAGTGTCTGATCATCCATTTGAAGCATGAGAACTTTTCATACCTAGGATGATCGTACTTAGGATTAGAAATAAAAATATTATTCTCAAAATGATCATATCCATGATAATCATACTTAGAAAGATCGTACAATGGAAAATCGTATTTAGAGAAAGAATTAATTAAGTCTAATGGATGAAAAGAGAAGGATAGAATAAGATCAACAATGTAGTCAACCATTTCAAAAGGTTTTAGTAACATTTTAGGTTTCTAACAAGGTCAAGAGGATAGGAGAAGATGAAGTTTTTTATCTCAAGTGGGTTAAGAGAAAAGAGAAGAAGTTTTCTGGATGTGAAATCAAGGGGGAAATTGATATTAAAAATAATAATTATATTTAGTTAATATATAGAACTATTTTTAGTAGTCAAGTGGTATCAATTTCTTCGTACATTTAGTTTTTAATTGATACATATATTTGTATTGAAGCAATCGGTTTTAGAAAATCAACCCATGTATTTAAATCAGACAGGCGATTCGAATGAAAGTCTGAAGAAGGAGATTATGTTTGAAGAAGAATCAGGAAGCTTCAAAAAGATTTAACGAAGTCAAAATTCTCCCTAGATTTTAGGGAAAATTGAGAACAATGTGGATTTTATTAAGTGGGAAAACTTTTGGGATTCCCACCAAAGCATGTTAATGGTCACCTATAAATGGTGGAAAGTACATTGTACTTTGTGTCTGACCGATGTATTGTTCATGAGATAGAAGCTACAAGTTTTAGAGAGAAGAAAAAGTTTTTGTATTCACTTTTGTTGAAAAAAATTTGACGTGTTGAAGTGAAAGATAAGAAACATAGCAACATTTTATTATGTTTATAATCCTACTCAATGATTATCGTATTCAGTTGATTACTGCATTCAGTTTGTTATTTGTATTCGACTGATCATTATATGAGGTTGGATTAATCGGCATCAGGATTATTGTATTTGGGTTCTTGGATTGTGGAAGAATTGTACTAAGTTTATCTGGATTGGGAATTAAAGTGGTGTTGATTCATTTATTTTGTATTCTGAAAGAAAATTGGACTATAAGAATCGTATTTGTGAAGAATCATACTTAGATGAATCTGACTGGGAAAATTGTACCTGGGAAAATTGGACTGAGTTTCTCATAACAATGTCCAAGAAGTTCTTACCTTCTTCTAGGTAATAAATTGAATAATTATATTTCAATTGAATATATTTGTGTAATTGAAAAGAATCACAGGTAACATAAGTTGTTTTACAAACTATGTATTACCCAATTTGTTCTAAGAGGTTACGCACATACTTTTGGATTATTTTCAAAGTACTACAAGATTAAAATGGAATATCTTATTCATTGTAATCCATGGATTTTTTTCTAGTGTATTGTATGGTATTAGATCATTTCCAAACCATACCAAGAATGTAGTTATTCATATTGAATAGTGAACCTTGTAAATACTTGTGTTCCTATAGATGTATGTTTGAATTGTTTGTAGTAGGTAATTGAATCTTTAACAGGATGACATGGTTTTTTCAATTAAATTGAAACATAAAAGAAAAAGTATCACTGATTCACCCCCCCCCCCTCGGTGATACAATAATCCTCATTGGTTGCTTTCATATTATGCTCATCCATATCCATAACATAAACTTTATACTTAATTTTAGATTAATATACCAATTTATATCACTTACCGTAGAAATTTAAAGTGTAAAACAACATAATAAAATCTATTCATCATTTCACAATTCAATATACATTTAATTATGAATGCTTTCCATTAGCATGATCAAGTCGAAGCACACCTGAACGGTGGCTCAGATGAACATTTAAAAACAATAAAAACCCAAATATGAATAACAACCTACTTGGGGTGGTTGAAGTTATGGGCGTAACCACCAAAAATTAATTACATATATGGTATGGGTCTTAGAACATGGTTCTAATGACTATAAGCAAGGAATATAAATTTAACAGATAACGCTTGATGAAATCAGTTCACCCACACAACAATTTATAAAATGATGAATCTTGAGGAGTAAGTTATAGACCACCTACCTCATACTCGTATAACTCTCCTCATATAGTATCAGCCTAGATTATAGTATATTTGAATAACATACCAATTCCCTAAAAAAAGGGCATATGAGTATGCATCTGAATAGCATCTTTGATTGGATAAAGAATTATGAAAGATTAAAAAAGAATCAAGAATGTATTGATGTCAATCCAACGAGACGAATAGAGATTAAATAGGACTCCAGATGGAAGATAAATCTCAAATCCTAGTTTTGGATTGAGAAAGGCTTCAAAAGAGTGGTGGAAGGGGATTCTATCCACTTGAGAGGAAATGAGAGGAGATGAATTGATTTAATTAGATCATTAAGGTCAAAACTGTAAATTCACCCCAAAATAGCCTTCATATGGTTTGGTAGCACAGTTAGCCAAATCGTGCTCAAACTGTGCATGGTATGCTATAGGAAGGAGAACAAGCATGGTTAGGGAAACCATGTTCCAACGGTGCAAAACTCCACTATCAAAATTACAAAAATACTTGCATAGTTTTGCTGCCAATTTTTCATAGTTAGATCAAACAGTGCACCCTCCTACTACTCAATTTATAGCCTCGTATGGTTAAAACTAATTGTGTGGCCCACCTTACTTGGTTGAATATAACTGTGCAATAGGAAAAACACCTCCACATGTCGGGGTTTTGAGATCCAAAAATTCCCTAGACACCCACGAAACCTTAACTAACTCATTAGGCATCCATTTTAGGTCCATAAAATAAAATTAGAATAAAACTTAAAAGGATCCATACCCGAGTGAAAAAATTGGTTCTTACATTCTTCCCCCGTGAAAGGAACGAATCTCCAATTTCACATTCAAAGTGTGGTGAAACTCTGTATGAGAACAACCCTTGCCACTGGGTATGTACATCTGTCTCCCGCTCCCAAGTCTCATCTTGTACACAATCGTGTTGTCGTAGAATACACACTATAGAGACAAACCAACCTCAGAGAGACTTTATGCTCTAGAAGATGATGCATATAAGATAATCCTCAAACAAAGCATTATCATCTAGATCAAATTCCTCCAGATAAAAAGTATGAGATATGTCTGCATGATGTTGGAGAATTTTTGAAATGTGGAAGACATCATTTATGGCATAGTACCAATGAGGTAGTAGAAACTGATAGGCTACCATACTGACTCTCTCTAGAAACTCAAATGGCCTGACAAAGTGCGGTGACAACTTCATTTTCCTTTGTATCCTTCTATTCCCTAGCCTAGGTGATACCCATAGAAAAACATGATCCCTAACCTCAAACTCCATAGGTCACCGACGGATATCAGCATTCAAATTTTTTTCTTTACTGATCAATTGACATATGCTTATAGATTAGCTGAAACTGTTATGAATTCACCTACACAATATGTGAACCCAGTAGGGCTACAACACATACTTCTATCTAGAATAGGGGTGAATGTAATGACCTTCCTTACAAGGAATCAAAAGGATCCAACTTAACTGTCTCTTGGAATTAATTATTTTATGTGATCTAGACAAGAGGGATATTCTTATCCCATGAACTTCCAAAATCAAAGATGCATGCTTGGATCATGTCCTCAAGAACCTACATCATTTCTTCTGACTTTTCACTGGTCTAACTGTGAAAGGTTGTGCTCAAAATCACCTATATACTCATATCCATCTGTAACCCCTTCCAGAACTGTGATAGGAAATAAGAATCCCTCTCTAAAATGATAGTATAAGGGAACTCATGTTGTTGGATGATGTCACAGACATACAACCTTCCAATATCATCAATAGATAAATTCTCATGGATAATAATTAAGTGGGATACCTTCTTCATCTAGTCAATAACTACCCATACAGTGTTTCCACCTTTAAGAAAACTAGGAAAGTTGACTATGAAAACCATGGAAATATCTTCCCATTTCCATTCCAGGATTAGAAGCAGTTGTAATAAGACTTTAGGTATATGAACCGCCCACTTAAAAGCATGGTACTCTCGCATAAACTCCACTCTTGTATCTATAGGAACCCATAAACATCCATTTATATGAAGGATGTCATCTCTGTCCATAGACCAATCTGAAGGTGGATATTCTTCTAAACTACTCTCATAGAGATAAAAAGCCCTAAGAATATGAAAATTCCCAACTCATCACCTTCTTAAGGAGGGAAGACGTAACTGTTAAAAATGATATATAAGTATTCTCATTACTTTCGGGAAAATACAAATGAATCTTAGAAAAAAGGGCCATAAATTTCCATTCATCATTGGATTCCCATATGGCTTGTGCTTAATTTTTTCAACACATCACATCAGCTACTATATTACCTTTTCTAGGTATATGGGAAAGGTCAAAATCAAAGCACTCAAGAAATTTGACCCATCTTCACTATCTAAAATTCAAGTCACACTGTGTAAATATATATTTAAGGATCTTATGGTACCTATACACCAAAAAAACTAATCCAACAGATATTGTCTCCAGTAATGTGAGGAATGTAAAACTTTTGTTAGATCAAGGTCGTGCATTGAGTAATTTCTCTCATGCGACCTCAACTATCAAAATTTGTATACAATGACTCTTTCCTCCTATATTATGACTACTTTTATGATGATTCCTAATGCATCATAGAACATGGTATAACCTCTTCCATTCTCTAGTAGAATCAAAATAGGTGTCGATACAAGCCTCCCTTTCATCTCCAAAATGGATTTCTCTTAGACTTCTAACCACAAGAACTTCACACCCTTCTTTTTCAGACCAATAAGAGGTGAATCATGGTGTGATAAGAACTATATAAAATGACATTAATATCTAACCATCCCAAAGAAACTCTTAATTTCAAACACGTTCTTCTGATGATCCCAAGAAACCACAACATTAACTATATATGGGTCAATAGAGACTCCTGATTCTGAGATAATATCACCCTAGAAGTGATCTTTTTTATCCTGAAGTGGAAATTAGGAAGCTTGGCATAAATTCAATGCTCTCTCAATGTACATAGAATGATCTAAAAGAGAATATCATGGTTATTATGAGTGTGATAATACACCAAGATTTCATTCACAAATACTATGACAAAGGAATCTAGATAGGGGTGGAACACCCTATTCATCATATCCAAGAAAATGGAAGTCATGTTTGTAATATTTAATAGAATAACAATGTACTTGTATAGACCATACCTTCTATGGAATGTTGTACAAGGTATGCCTGATGACATGACTCACACCTGATGATATACCATTCTCAGATCAATTTTAGAAAACACCCTAGCACCCCAGAGCTGGTCAAAGATATCATGTATATGAGGTAGAGGATATGGATTCTTGATCATAATTTGGTTCAACCATATGTAATTCATGAATAGATGAAGGTTCCCATCTATCTTCTTGGTGAAAATCATGGGTGAACCTCAGGAGGAAGTATTAGGGCGTATAAAACCTGTGGACTCCAAATACCCTAACTACCACCTGCGCTCCTGGATCTCAGTAGGTGTCATCATGTATAGAGGAATGGACATTAGATATACTCCTATAACAATATAAATTGCAAACTCTACCTCTCTCTTAGGAGGTAAGCTTGAAAATCATCAAAACATCCTAGAAATGATCTAGTATTGGAGGGAATTTAGCCTGATATAAACCATGATCCTCTATTAAGAGATTGAAAGTCTGTTTGGTCACTACACTTAGCCCATGATTCTACGGTCTAGCTCTACAAGCCTAGAAATCCCACTCACCCTTATGTAGATAACTACTACCCAATGGTGATGTAAATGATACCCTATGGTGATAGAAGTCTACAAAGGCATGATACAGAACCAACCAATCCATCCAGATAATTATATCAAATCCAATCATCTCAAGAAAAAAGAGGGCCCATAATAAATTTTAACTGACTACCTTAAGGAGAAAGTCTTAGTATTGGCATATAAACGTTCACCATACATACAACAGTTTATCTAGGGTCATTACAACATAATAATACTTAATTTCCATCCCAAGGACTCTCATTAAAAATAAGGAAATGAAAGATTATAAATCACCTATATCAAAAAAAAGTAGATACTATAGTGAAGGATACTAGAATAGTACCCTGTATAGTAGATGGTCTTGTAGCCTGATCCTTGGGTATCAATTATAATGCATGAAACTGACCAGATCTATAGCCATGTGTAACAGCTGGACTACCATGATCAAAACTACTATGTTGGCAATTCTGGTGATCAAGAGTCTGGATACAATGGCCTAGACCTCCTTCTTAGCCATTTCTGCAGGTGCTACACCAACTCTTCATCTGACACTGTGTAAAACAACCCTCCCCTGTAGGTGGAGCTGGTAAGGAACCTCTTCCACTAGAATATGGTAGAAAGGATTGACATAATCTTTGAAGATGCCCCATACGACTATAATACTAACACTCTAGAGGATCTCTATTGCACCGAGGCTTCATGTGCCCCTATAATCCACACTAGTGAAACACCATGTATATACTAGTATGGGTACTCTGGATACCACTCCCCTAATGAGAAACCTCGAGGGAACACTTCCTGTTTCCGAAGGAACCCGTAGCCTACCATGGAAATAGTCCTCTATGTCTAGAACTCTCTTTGTCCCTTGGTTTGTGCATAGTGATAAGAGCCTGATTTACTATTTCAGAGAAGGTCGCTAGGTTAAATACATTCACCTATGTATGGATGGAATACACAATCCCATCCTTGAAGCATCTAGCACACGAAATCTCATCACTGGAAAGAAGCGGTGTAACGCACTAAAACTCAGTGAAACATGCTGAATATTCTATAAATGACATAGAACCATTCTTGACATGCATTAACTCTTTGTCTTTATCATCTCTTAGCATCTGAGGAAATAAATTATCAAAGAAAGAATTCTGGAAATCACCCCATACCATACCCTGGTGGAGACCAGCCTTGGTAACTACATCCCACAAATGCTTGGATAAATCACATAGAATGTACACAGAAAGCTTTTCCCTCTACTCTAGAGGCATCTATAAATGATCAAAGACAGACAAGGTGGCCACTATCCAAGATTATGCAGCCTGTGGTCCTCTATTACCTAAGAAGTTGTGATGATGATGCTGTCGGTACTCACATGTTAGATCATCCATAATATATGCAGCTCATGGAAAACCTTTCATGGACTGTATTAGATGTAGGAAACCATCAAGAACATGGGAATAAATTCCCAAATCTAGTACAATAGGTGGTTCTCCAATTGGAACTCCTGGTGGTAAGACTAGCAGCTTAGGGCCTACCGTATTGGGAGTGTGGACGCCGCAAACCTCCTAGCACACAACACAAGGATGTTGTGGTGGAATTGATCTATAAATTCCAAGCACATGACCCATAACGAGCCTAGAATTAGATAGATAGAAACACTAAGAAAATATAAAAGTAATAAAGGCTCACTACCCATGGTTTACTACCCACAACTACCCATTTAGAAGGCCAGGTATCGGTAATTTCTCAAGTATTAGTTTCAGGGGTTCCAGTAGATGAAGGGTCAACAGGACCTTGCCTTATAATTTACTAGGATCCATTCATTGATTTCATATTTAATTAATATGTTTCACTCCTTTACCTTTCATAAACCTAATAAGGTGGCATAAGGATGTGTAGCCATTACATTTTAGAGTCTATTTTTCACTTCTATGTTTTCATTTTCTTAAAACATATATCAGATTTAATTTAAAATGGATCATCATTACCAATGAATCAAAGCCCATAAACCTTATCATTGAAAATTACATCCATTTTATTTTAATCTAATGGATTGACTCAGTAAGTTACCAATTCCAACCCATGAGAGCCCATAACACCTCATGAATTGAAACCAAAAATCACTCAATCACAACTAAGGGAAGAATAAGTATATCTATACAAACAACGATCACTCAATAATCTCAAGCATATCAAGCAATTCCAGAAGTGAAATTCACCTATATGGTAGGTAAATATGCATGAAATGAAAATTCTAGGAGCCTATAATGTTGCATTTATCAGTGATACATACCCTTATATCATTAGGAAAATTATGAAACAAGATCCTCCACCATAATAATAATCAACAACAGCAAATAGCATGTGCATCACCCAATGGTGAAATGATATCAACTATAATAGGGAAAAAAATAATGATTTCCATTTAGGAAATGTGGAATTTACCCTGAACATGGGTTCATGATGCCCAAGAATGGCTTATAACCAAGATCCAAGAATTCATAATCTCCAATATATTGTATCTAAATATTAAAAAAAGAAATGAAACCTTTGATACCACTTTGTGACATCTCGTACCCAGATACCACTTAGAGGTGGCCCAAGCCCAATTGACCACATGGTATCAAGAGCTTCTCCCCAAACACCAAAGGATACCTACTAGAAGAGAGGGCCCAGGGTGTGTCTATGGGGAGACTATTCCCTCATTACTAGAGTTCAATATAGCAGATCAATAAGAAAAATAGGTAAATAGTGGAATCAGTATAAGAAAACTGATAACACATAAGATATAGATAGGAAAAGTAAACAAAAGATATAGCTGATATAAACATAAAAAACCGATCATGATGATATTTCATGTCACTGTAAAGAGAAAAAACATGAATATAAATCATCATACAAGCATGGTATAAAATAGTATAAAAAAGGAATAAAAAATATCCTCAGCATCCCAAGCTCTAGCTTAGTAATTTTCTACCAACGTAATCCTAAGAAATAAGAAATCAAGGATCTGAAGCGATATGCTTCCCTTTATCAAAAATTGCATACATATAGTCATCCTGAGTACCAATGGAGCCCCTAATAGTACGTGAGATAAATCATAGTAGGCCACCACCCATGGTGTCTATAACAACATGTCTGTGTAATATAACTAAACTAGTGTGCAATTATGGATATATAAAAGTAATGAAATATAGTAGTGTAAATACCCAAGTACCTACTTCATCCCTCATCCAGTGTCTAAATAAGTAACTAGTTCATTTATTAATTAATTTTGTTTTGTATAATTAAGTCAAGTGATGCATACCGGCACTAAAATTACATCATGATAGTAATACTATAGGTTCTAGCATGTAACAAGGCAACCTGATGGTAATAATAATGAAAGGTTCTGAGGTAATATCCAAGGCAACCTAGAACTCAAGGGTCACCAACTCAATAGTAACAACATCTTGGCTATAGGGTTAAGAGTTTAATCTAAGGAGCATCATCCATGGAATTCCACAATAAGTTATCTAATTGAGTCTAAGGAAAACATCCAAGGTAAAATGGGACAAGAAATTTCTAGGCCCAAGGATATAACCAAGGCACCTCATGTCCATAGAATCCATATTGGATTCAAGGAGTGTATATATAAAATCCTGTGATAGTAAAAAATGGATTCTATAGTGTCATATGGGAATCTACTAATAGATTGGGATCAGGTTCCAAGGGGGTCTCAACCAAGGCAACTGGCATCCTTGAATAGGAATTAAATCCATGAGAGCTCAAGGCATTCCCTCTAGAATCCAAAATCTAACTCGATTCTGACTAATCCAATAATAATTTCAAGGTCCATATGTAATTAGGAACCTTACATTTAATTCATTTAATAAATTATACCATATAGTAATTATACTAGTTAATATATCAAGTTCCATTCCATACTTTTCATATAGGTGAAAAGGCATCTCAAGACATGAAACCATTTACATTCCATTCAATTAAGTCATATTTAGTTAATAAGCTCATCTTTTTTTCTTCCATAAACATAGAAAAAGTGGTCTATGGATGTGAAACCGAACATTCATTCAATTACACCATGTCATATTTGTACCATATACTTTCCATTTCATTTTAGATTGATATACCAATTTATATCACTTACATTGGGTGGGTCAAGTGGAAAACAACATGGTCTAATACATTAATCAATTAAAAATTCAATAGATATTTAATTAGTAAGGCTTACCATTATTAGGGTTAAATTGAAGCACACTCGAATGGTGGCTCAGGAGAACATGTCAAAACACTAAAAACCCAAATATGAATAACACCCTACTTGGGGTGGTCGATGTTGTGGACATAACCACCCAAAATGAATTAAATATATGGAATGGATCTTTGAACATGGTTCTAATGACTACAATGAAGGAATATAAATTTAACCGATGAAGCCCAATGAAATCGGTACACCCAAATGACAATTAATAAAATGAAGAATATTGAGGAGTGTCTTATAGATCACCTAGCTTGCACTCATATGACTCTCCTTATCCTATATCATCCTATAATTCAGCCTCGATCATAGTATATCTAAAGAAAGGACCAATTACCTGAAAATAGGGAATGTGATATTGCATCTAAATAGATTTGTTGATAGGAAGTAGAATGAATAAATATTCAAAAAGAAATCAACAATGTATTGATACCGATCCAACGAGATGAATGGAAATTGAATCAGACTCCAGATATAAGATAGATATCAAGTCCTATTTTATCCATGAAAAAGTCCTGAAAAAGTCTTCAAAATAGGGGAGGAAGGGGCTAATATCCACTATAAATGAAATGAGAAGGGGTTGATTTAATCATATAATTAATGGAAACCCCGTAAATTCACCCAAAAATAGATTTCCCACGGTTAGTGAAACCATGTGAAAATTGTGCACAGTTTTCTATAGGAAGGGGGCACCCAAATGGCTAGGTTGCATAATTAGGGAAACTATGCATCAAATTTTTGAAACTCCAAAATCACAATTGCATACATTCTCATAGGTTTTTATGTCCCAATTACCATGGTTAGATCAAACTGTGTGCCTTTCTTATTCTCATTGTCCATCCTCACATGGTTAAAACTAACAGTGAGCCCAGCTTACAAAGTTTACTCTAAATGTGAAACATGCCAAAATCTTTTTTTGATAAAGTTTCCAAGATATAAAAAAGCATTATACACCCAAAACATTTTTCACTAACTCATTAGGCATCCATTTTAGGTCCATAAAAGAAAATGAGACCAAAATTTAAAAGATCCATACCTTAGTGAAAAAAATGGGTTCTTATAGGAGGAATATGTTATATTCTATAAACCTGTATATTTCTATTTTCACCAACTCTATAATAGTGGGTTCCACCCTCCTTTGGGGAATCCTAACAGGTCTAAAATTCTCTTCAAGTAAGGTTCAATGCATGTAAATTTTTGGGTTATTTCCTAGAATATCACCTAAATTGTCACTTATTTTTTGTACATTTTATTTCAAGAGTTCAATTGATTTATTTTATTGAATTATGGATATGTTATTAATAATGATCACTCAAAAAAAAATTTCTTTGATTAGGTAAACTTATCTTAAATAAATGGGAAGGGGTTTTAGTTACATATTCGGTGGCTGCTCTAAATGTGAAATTTAATTTTGATTCCATACATACATAATTTTAATATCATGTACATAATATGAAATTTATTCTTCCTCATTATAAAATAAAAAATCCAATCCATCCAAGAAGAAAGAATTTACTTCTTTCACTAATCCAAAAACATATTTCATGGAGTCTTGAATATATGATTATCTTATTGAATTTTCAATCATTAAATGTTTCTATAGAGCCTATGTCTCATGAAACATACCAAGATATTCACTAGGTTTATCCTATAAAATGTAGTAAAGTCTATGTGGTGAATTATTCTATAATGGCTTCCTCATGGGGTCAAAAATATTAAAGTGGATAGTTATATCTCCCAAATCTTTTTCATGGGTTCCCCCAAGCACATTAATAATGGTATTATCTATATTTGGAAAGTATATTCCTAAAATAATGGGAGATTGTCCTAGTAATCTATATTCCTTTACATTTAACACATAGAATTTGGATAAGAAAATCAAGTCTTTGACTCTAACAGGAACATCCTCCAATAATATTTCTGGAAAATTAACAAATCTGTTTGCAATTTGGACCACCACTTTTATGGGATTCAATTATCCTATATGTAAGGAAGTAAAAAAATTGTTATTCATTGCATTAATGGAATAACCTCTATCACATAAGTAGTCTAAAAAAATTATAGATCTAATAGTTCAAGGGATATAGAATTTCCCTGTATCATAGATTTGGCTAATAATTGTGGTGTGATTAAAGCTGATACACTTCATCCAAAATTAATTATCTCATTCCCTTAATACCTCCTATTATTGGTGAAAATTTATTTGAGTAATTTGGAATAATTATTTATTTGTTTCAATTTTTCCAAAAGGGAAATATTAATATGATTTTTTTATGAAAGTTTCCATAATTTATATTTGAAGTTATTCCTCTTGAATATTTTTGGATTACATAATCCTTTAGGAAATGATAGAGTGAAATCATTATTCACCCCTTTCTACCTATATAGGGTAATATTTGACCTTTTTATATTCATTCTAGACTTTTCATCTTCTAATTTATTTTATTTTTCTCAATTATATCTTTTAAGAGTCTGCCCAAAATTTTCATATTTTCCACCCTTAGTCTCCTCACTTTTGGGTTTATTTGGTTGATGTTTAGGTATGGATGGTGGTAACGTTATTTTCCATTTTTTGTTTTCAACATAAAAACATCTCCCTTAGTATTTGGGATTAATTGAGACAATATTTTTCCTATATTTCATGATATAATCTCTATAATACTTCTTATCTAGTTTCATAGCTCTATCACTTTATTTCCAACATTCTCAACTTCCTGATCTTATTTAAACTTTATAGATGGTTGTACAATGATGGATATTTTTTTAAAATATTTTTATTTTAGAAATGATGTGACAAGTATACATGTTGGGTATAAGGATTTTTTTTTTATTTTTGGAACTATGGTGTTTTTTTCATTGTGGAT
The DNA here is from genome assembly GCA_963277665.1 of Viscum album. Lineage (NCBI taxonomy): Eukaryota > Viridiplantae > Streptophyta > Magnoliopsida > Santalales > Viscaceae > Viscum > Viscum album. The sequence goes on along the minus strand of OY728147.1, from coordinate 387,531,855 downwards.
GATAAGGGGGTTGTTGTTGGTATCAATTTTTAAAAGGTGATCTGTCTTTGTTCAACTAATTTTAAAATCCATATTATAATTATTATCTATATCTCCATAATTTATTTGGTTCTTAAAAATAATTTTTTTATAAGGATAATCCAAAACTCCCCACACCCTATACTTCATCACATTGGTTAGTTATATGTAAAATAATTGATTATAGGGAACCTAACATGGTTGGTTCTTTATTTTAACTAGTTTTATTCAAGGCCATTTTTCTTACAAGTATGTTTGTCTCCTAAGGTATTGATTCCAATAACGGATATGAATCATGAATTCATAGGTTATGGATAACTCTTGTTCGTGTACATCTCATGTCCAATTATATTGAGTTGTGTACAATCTTTCCAAAAAGTCCCATGGATTCGGATGGTGATTTTTGTATGAGATATTCTCCAAATGATCAATATATATGTTTTTTATAGATGGATTGATGTGATAAACTAGAAACAAAACCTCTTAAACCTCTTAGATTAATCATAGAGTATTTACCCATATGATTTCTTGATGACATAGATCTCTTTCCTCGTTAAATTTTTCCTAGAGGTGGGGGAAAATATTTTTAGAACACCTTTGTATATCATCTCTATAATGAACCTCTCCTAGTTGTAACCTATACAACAAATTCTTGTTCAATCCTTTAAGTTAGAATTGTAATTAACTAAAATTCACTTATTTATTATCCAATACTTAGGGTTTCATTATGGAGAAAACAAGAGTGAATTCCTTGATGTTCTTATTAGAATCTTTACCTACCAAGCCATTAAATGTTGGAAATCACTGAATTAAACCTATATTAAGTTCAAAATCATTTTCAAGAGATAACATGAACATTTGAATTTATTGGATAATAAATATGGTTGCACAGAGACCTCTCATGGTCTAGTTGGAATTTTCTTCCATAGTGGCAGGCTTAAGGTGGATGTCATAATTTTCCCGTAAGTCTGCAAGATCTATATCCTAAAATTTGGTTTTCAATTTTGATATTATATCTTATTTATTATGGTTCTTTAAATATCTTGTTCAAAATTAAATATTTAGTTATTATATGTTCCATTTATGCAATGTTAATGTTAGATTTTTAGCACTTCATCTTTGGAAATTGTGCCAAGTTTTGAAATTAGAAATTTTTATAGGGTGTACAAAGATATTATTTATAAGGTTAAATTCATTATTAGTGGTAACCCAATGTTATATTCATAGAGGATTCCTCAAATGTCAATTTTCACTTAAGTAAATAGGGTGTTTTGAAGTTTTTTGATCAAAGGAAAATTAATGAAATAAATAAATGAAAAGAAAGTTGATAAATAAAGTGACGAGGATAGGGTTAGATTTTAAGTTTTAATGGTATCATAGTATATAAAATAGTTTCACTTCCAATATTATTAATTGATTGATGAAAGATTCCTCAATTGTTCGACAATCTACCTATATTAAAAATATTGTAGAGAATAGTCTAATAGTAATTACTTCTTGGTGAATCTCCCTCTCCCTGTGTGTTAAAAAAAATAAACCACACTTAAACTATCAAGGAAATACTCAATCAATTTTTGGTGTTCTTGGGTAATTTAGAAGCAACTCACTACTTCCACACACATGCCCAAAAATTATAGAAACATATATTCATTATGTTTCTTTAATACAAGACACAATATTTGAAGGGAGTTTATAAATTATCAAACTACGTGTTAGAAAATTAAAATTTTCAAAATCCAGAACACAATTATATTAAAGGAATCAAATAACAACTAAAAACTGAAATCAATCAACAAAATATAATCATATTCATTAAGTTCTGGACTCAATAATTACAAAGGATCTTCTTCCTTGCCATGATGACTCATGTTTTAACCCTCCATTACAAGGGTAAAATTGATGGGTGAGGTAGAATAATGAATTATAGAACTAAAATAAAGTAAAAACAACAACAACAGATTCTACTGCAATTCACCAAAGCCAAGTCCCCTCTATCTTAAACATCATATTCATTTTATAGATCCAAAAATTCCTTCTCCTTCAGCATTTCCAATACTTAAATATTTACCCATATTTGAATGTTTATATAGTTTTTTTCTTCCTCATGGATTCAAATATCAATCCCAATATTATCTTTACAATATTACATAGCGTCCTCCCTTAGTTTGTGATCAAAATATTTTACATTTTATCATTTATATGGTATCCTTTAAATGGATGCATAAAGGTTTATATTGATCCCCAAATACTAGAATTTAACCTTCATCTATGTAGAAGTTTTAAGTAGTAGTATTTGTTATATTTTTTATTCTTCTAAATTTTTTAGCACTTCACAATATAATTTATATTATATAGGAAATATTTTTTCAGGCGGTATATTCTCTTAAATGTAGGAAAATTATCCTGTGTGTATGAAATTTTATATACATAAATGACATATCATTTTCATTGAAAATTTTATTACATGTATTAGATTTTTCCTATGTCTAGATCATGTGTCATACAGGAAACCCAATTTCATCCATGTATGAATTTTATCTTTGAAAAATATTTCTATATAAAAATATCATAAAGTAGATAAAAATATCCTAAGAACCTTATAAAATTTCATGAATGTAAATGAATAATCATAAAATAAAACAAAATTTCTCATTTTCTAATGAAATCTATTATTTTTCACACTAATTTTGTTATGAAGGTGACATAGAAAAATTTCATTAGGTATTTTAATTGACTATAACACAATGTTTATATAATTTCTTCAAATAAAATACAATATTATTAAAATAAATTTTAGGCCTCTAAAATCACCTATGAACATCCTATAATAACATTAATATATCCAAATTTAAGTGTAATATTTAAAATAAAAATTAAAAATTTGTAACAAATAATAAAAAAAATCAAGTTTTAAGACAGTGAACGAAAAAATAAAAATCAATCCTAAAACATATTAATTTTATATTTACACAAGAATTGATAAAAATGGTGGGAAAAGAATCTTGAATATCAAAGTGTGATATATGAAAATATTATCTCTTTTAGTAACTCATTGAATTTTTAAACCTATGTACAAATCATACTTGTCTTCTCCCAATATTTCTCTCAATTTCTTTAAATTTTCATCGTTTATGTTCTTGCCATTGTGGAAGTTATATCGAGTCTTCATTGAAAGAAATATGTGTTTATATTATTTCCTAAATAAATATATGTCAATTATAAAAGAAATATTTACAAATATCTCATCCCACACATTATTCATTATTTTTTATTTCATCTCTCTCAATGGTATTTCTTGAATGAGAATAATATTACATTGTTTCGCTAGTATCCTCATAAAAAATTCGATTTTTATGTTTTTTCCAATAATTTACATATCCTCATTATAATAACTAATTATTTGTTTGTTTCTATTCTAAATAGAACATGTATTGGTGCGAACTCAATTCCTGTTAGTAGAACAATTTATGATTGGGAAAATGACTATTAAATATAATAAAATTATATAAATTTACCAAATTTTCTTAAGTAAGTTATAAACACATATAAGAGAAAGGAAAATAATAAATCCTATGATAATATATATTATAATTAATTATATTAATGGTATACTATATATTATGAGGTGATATTCAAACATATTGATTACTCTGTAAACTTGATGATGGATACTAAATTTAGGGAGGGATCAAACCTTGATGAATACCCTATATAGAATAAGGCGGATACTAATACTATGGTTATCTGAATGGATGTGTTTTAAACTATAAAATAGATTATTAATATGGTAAATTGGTTGAGATATGAGGAGTATGACTACTCTACTGCTTTTGTTTTAGGGGAAAAGGGTAAGGAAAACATCCAATCATTAAAATGAATGAAAAAAGGGTAGCTGCATAAGTGGTGGATGATAAATTACTGGTGGGAATGATACTAAATGATCTTGAACATTATACATAATGGAATTAATAAATTAAAAAATTGCATGTTTGGAAGTCATATGATTGTGAGAATACTTTTTCCCACTTCATGTTTGGAAAACTCTACAATTGATATTTCACATTGATGAAGATACTTAAAAAAATTAAATGGAAACATAAATTTAACATTTTAATACAAAATGGATAAATAATTATGAAATTCAATCCCTATAAAAGTGATCAAATGAAGAACCCATAACTCTAGATAGCTCCAATTATTTTCTAGGATTCGTTTTTTATGGAACTCTTCATAACCAGACATGATAAACCAAGAATCAAATAGAATAATATGAAATAATTATGTATATTTTTAAAAAATATTATATAAAATAATGTGTATAAATAGATTAAAAAATAGTGTTGTAAATTTAAATTGTTTTTCTTTAATATCATTGCTATTATATGAAATTATTAAGATTAGGTACACAAAAAATTATTGAGTTCTTCTAAATGATCACATAAAAATTTTTATTTATGGTGGATTGATTTATTTTGAAAACAAATTTGATTAAAAAAATACAAACCATAATTCAATAATATAAATTCATTAATAAAATATTTGGTTCACAATCTGTAATAAAAATTGAATCATATGTGTCATTATATTCACCACTTGAGTGATTTATATTGAGTTTATAATAACTACTGTTATCCATGCCATCATAAAAAATATTTCTATGAATAATATAAACAATAATACCCAATTCTGCTTTTAATTGATTAGTTAAATAAAATACTTTTTTCTTATGATTCTAGAATGTATATTTCATCAATACAAATAAGATGATTCATGTCAATCATCCTAAAACCAAAATTATCTATATGCATACTCTTTAATTTCATTGAATCAATCCACTTTATGTTTATAATAGATACTTCTATGTATAAAGTAATCCAACATGAATATTTTCATGATAACCCACTTATAAGATATATTTACTCATCATGGTTTCTTATCAAATTCACTAGTATAAAAAATCTGAAAATAAATTTGAGACAATTAGAGATTGAAGGATCCGTATGAAGTGAATTGAAAAATAAGGAGTTGAGTTGATCTTAATTAATAAATTTTCTAGATGGAATTGATTTTACACAAATGGATGTAGTTTTCTAAAAATCAAAATTCTATTATATAGTTATTTATTAATATTCACATTCTATTGGAAGTGTGCAATGAATTATTTATTGAGATAATTAATTAATGAATTTAGGAAGATTTCATGCATTATTCATTTTTAACATGATCATGGATCAGTTTTAAACTCTTTAGAGTTGATTTGAGATGAACATGGATGAAAGGAGTGCAGTTATACTATAGATGAATAAATAACAACATGAATGATGGTTGTCAAACCAGAACATCATTGATTTTATCTCACATAGAAATAAATTCACCTCACATGATAAGGAAAGATCCCTAAGTTATTCTGATTCAAAAATTAAATAACTTCCCATGTGATGGATCGTGCCATGGATATTTTTCAACCACTTTTATGATTATAATAGGTAATTGATTTAATTTGATTTGAGAGATATATATTATAGAGTTAAAATCACCTGATAAGTATTAAATATGATTCAAATTGAATCAAACTATAGCTATAATGGTCACACCACAATGGTTCGACCGAGGAGTTATGGGTAAGTTGACTACATTGTAATGAAACCTCAAAAAAGTTAAGTGTCATGCTAGTTTAGGAAGTCATGTGGTCCTATGATGTTATGTAATGGTCCATTTCATTATACAATAAATATCACTATGATAGATGTGACTACACCATGGGTTTTTATGTTGTAATATGACCATATTATAGTAGGAGAAACCATTACTTATAAACCTCAGTGATAATGTTATAAGTGTTTACAGGTTCTCTGGATCCTAAGAATGCCATTCCATAGTGAAAATTTTTGGCTATAGTGAGTCTTACTGGAGAATATTGGTGGATTTTTTTGTTTTTAAATAGTTGAATATATCATAATCCCATCTACTAGTAACACTAAAAATCTAGTCATATATAATATAAGATACTCCAATGTTTTTAGAATTTAGTCTTGTATATCTTTTGAATATTTTTGTCATGATTCAGCGGATGAGTTAAACCAAAATGAATGTTATGTCAACAAAAATATACCGACCCACCTAGATGTTGTGAATGTGATAAAAATGGATACTTTGAAGAATAAATCCAGTTTCCTATGAAGTATTTAATAGGATTTTTAGGAGAAGAACAATGGTGCACACAAATCCCAAATTATAATGGCACATAAAGTATGTGAAGAAAATATCATTCGACTTATTGATCTTATTTTATCATATTTTGATTAGTAATTAAAGATAATCCTCTTACTATGTTCCTTGTTCATTTTATAATAAATTAGAACAAGTGTAGACATATCTCAAATCCTATACAAAAAGGATTATCCTCCTGAATATAAGGGTAAGTTATCCTTAAAAAAATCCTATGTTTTTGTTTGTTATCTCTCTATAAACTACTCATCATCGCATATTCATTATTGATATCTATTCACACAAACTATTGTTAATTTTAATTGATACATGTTTACCACATCAATTTTGGATAATAATTACGTTTTTTATGCTGAAATTTTATTATAATGGACAATTATTGAATATTTCCATGTAATTCCACGAATTATTCATCGAAAATTTTATTTTGGTGCTAAAATGTTTAATGTTCAGTGTTTTATATTTCATATGTTTTAATAAAAACTATTTCATTTTATGTAAATTTCAATGAAATAATTCCCTAATGTGAGTTTGTTGGTTTAGATTAGTTGGTTTAATAGTTTTAAATGATACATGTTTTTATATTGAGCATTAATTGTTTGAACTCATTTTTATTGACATTTTTATCCTCATAATTCATGGGTTAATTATGTTTTGATTTATTTTCATTTTAATCTAAATTGATAAATCTCATAGGTTCTTTATTTTGTTTGTAGATGACCTGTATAAAGGTTAGAAATAATTTAATAGAGTTTTATAAAGGTAGAACTATAGTTTTGAGGGCTATATAAGGGTAATTCCAAACTTCAGCGCTCAAATAATGTTTAGAAACTACTCATTTAAGTACACCAAGAAGGATGGGATCTCAAGTAAATGTAATAGAGCACTTTTTAAAGGGTATATCAAGTGTTGAAACTACTATGTCAGGGTCGTCAATAGATTTCATCTAGGTAACCTCACCATTCAAAGACCTAAGATAAGTGCCAGGTCTAACATGTTTCAAGTTCACCCCATTTATTCAACCTATATAAGGATAACATCAGTGTGGTGAAATAGCAATTAATTCATGGGGAAACCAAATTTATTATATTAAAAATCAAAAGAAATGAGAGTTTAATCCAACTAAGATGAACATAAAGAAATATTTCATCAGAAACATAGTGGTTCAAGATGACATTAGCTATGATACATGTGGGGGTGAGAGTAATGTTAGAGGGATTCAGATGGATTTTCACAAAGAATATGATCTATAGTAACCAAATACACATGGTAACCATATATTTGATGGGATATGTCATCGATCAGTTTTAGAGTTGGGAATCAGTGCACAACTACTTTTAAATGAGGGTGTATCTACACATTTGAATCACGATTCATTCTTTAAATCATGTGAATAGGAAGATCTAGACTAGATAGGGTTTATATCCTAATTTAGTCAGTCTAGAAGGATTCAATATTGGATAAATAGGAAACCTTGATAAATAATCTTCCTTAATTATTTATCTTTTCTTATGTGTTTTTTATTATTTTTGAGATGTATCATTCCATACTTTTATAGTGTATTTTATCATGTGAATGTAAAACCCTTTTATGATGGCTATTTTTAAGTGAAATGAATTCTTTTTCCTACTCTAGTTCACATTTCATTATGGTGTTTTCTCTATTGTTCTCATTTTCTCTTCCTCATAATAATTTTTACTACACTTCCTTATGAACCAATGTGTGGAGGGTAGTGGATCCACATACCTTTGAGTCCCAAATGAATTGATTTAATATAATAAGTTAAGGCTAGACCTTCTATATATAAATAATCACCATATCCTATGACTTAATAGACATATCATTCTTAGGGGAGTTCACTTTTTTTGAGTTGATCATTGATGATAGTTAGGTTTTTCAATTACCTTTTTCATAGATTCTTTACACCACAATGTTAATCTTGATATAAAAGAAAATATTTTCTCAATTTTGTTTTTATAGTTCCCTTAAATCAATCCCTTATTTATAATTTCTCTCTTTTGTTGAGTCAGATATTCTACTTCTTAATTTTTCATTCCTTTTGTTTTGTAAATCACGAATAATTTCTCAAAAACGTGTTAACTAAATATTTATGTCCTAATAGTTTTAGAATGTTTCTTTGGAAAACATTACCTTTTACAATATTTAGAATAAGTTCTAAATTATTGTAGATATAAAATTTACATTGTTCATTATGATTATCATAATGACTATGTGTTAAATTAATCAAACTCACTTTTATTAGAACAATAAGTTAGAATTTCTATCATGTATTTCATATTGATAAAAGTCTTAAAAATAAAACTGATACTAATATCGATAAAATAAGACTAATACCCATAAGGATTATTTAATTGACATTGTTATGTAATTCTATCGAACTGACTAAGTTTATAATCGGATTAAGAAGAATTATTTATACTATAAGGAAAATTTTAAACAATGTAATGGTGTTATGCCAGATCATTATAATATTTCAAGTTCTATATGTCTGAAAACATTGAAAAAACTTGTAAAATATGACCATTGGAAGGATTCCTATAAATACTAGGTCATTTGAAGAGTTTGAAGCTAGTTTATTGATTACTTTCTCTCTCTAAGATTTCTCTACATGAACCACTCAATCTTAGTAAGTGTAATTCTTTAGAGTATTTTTTTTCTTAGGAAACTATAATAGGTTATATAAGAAATTTTGTAACTATCACTCATGTATAATCATAGTCACAAATGAGGGATTCTGGGGATATGATGATAGAGAATCTGATCAATCGAATTGAGGGATTTTGGGGGTTGGAATATTGAGACATTCTAATCATTGTATCAAGGTATTTCTTGGTATAGAAAGATAGACTTTCTTGTAAGTATAAAATATTATATACCTTTTTTATAGGTTATAGACTACCTAACTATTAATGATAAAAGGTATTAATCTTTTTAAAAGCTTTTAATTCATTCTTATACTTGTTTTTTTATTTTCTTACTTGTTTTTTACAAGTTTTACTTTCCACTTATAAATCTGAATATATAGAAACTAGAAGTTTTTTTTTCTCGAGTGTTGTAGATGAAACACACCCTCAATGACCATGGAATGAGTTTTACTAAAACTCAAATACTTTTTGATAACACAAGTACCATTTCCTTAAGTAAAAACATAGAATATCACTCACATGCTAAGCACAAAGATATGAGACACCATTTCCTCTGGGATAACACACTTAAAGTAGATATAATTTTACAATTAATTGGAATTATATATCAAATTTCTAACTTTTTTATAAACCTCATAGTTATGATAGATTTGAATATATCAAACAAAAGCTTAGGATGATCAATATTATGTGATAATTCATATCTACTTCTAATTTACCAATGTCTTTACATTTAGTAACTTCTTTTCATTGGAAGGAACACATGTTTTATGTTTTTCAAAACTTTTAGTTTTAAAATTTTTTAATGTTTTCTTAAAAATTTTATCGTAATGAGTTTTCCAGGCTCATATTTCTTTATAAAATTTTCATAGTCAGAACCCTTAAAAGTTTCTTCAGACTCAAAAATTATTATATAATTTACAAACACAAATTTTTTAATAAAATTTTTGGATTCAAAAATTATTGTGATTAGTTTTCCTAATTAAACTATTGTAATTACTTTTCATACAGAAACTATTTTTTTCCATCTTTATTTTCAAAACTACCATAATATATTCAGTTTACAAAAACCAAGAAGAACTGATTATTTATACTGATGGAACTCTTCAATCCAAAATTTACTTATCCATTCTTTTTATTTCTTAAACTATTCAATTATGTTAGTTATTTTATTATTGTTTTTATACTTTTAGTTTTTATAAACACTTTTTCATATTTTATAATTTAGAATGTTTTTCCTAATTGGATTCATTCTAAATCTGATAAATCTTTTAAAAACCTTGAGATTTCAAAATTATTTAAATATTTATTATAATCAACATCAACCATCATATTAGATTTCTTTCATATCAATCATTGGTTTTGATATAGAAGATGAACCATCGCACTCGATGCCTATATAAAGAGGTAACCCCATGTCCCAGATTGGTTGTCCCAGAAATTTTCTCCCAAGTTGTTGTCCCCTTCAAGTTTCTCAGTCTAAAAGATCACATTATTTCACCAATTTTAGATAATAATCTAATGGAATGAAAGAGTATTTTTCTAAGTGGTGTGTTTTCAAATAAAGGTTTAAATAAATATTTTTTATGATAAATATGATCTTATATTGAATAATATTATATCCTTTCAAGGCAGGAATTCCATTTGTGTTGAGGAACCAAATAAGTAAGTTAATTTATTTTATTCATATGTTGTTCATAAATTATATGAATATTAAATTTTTTAAGGTATATGATAAAGAAAAAAGTTCTTTCATGATTTATGGTAAGAGATATAATTTATCCTATAATAAAATTTATGATTGGGTTGGAATACCTTTTAAACTACATGTGTATTATCCATCACATAAGTTTCTAGGAAATATTGGTACATTTGATAAGATAAAAGCTAGGGATTATTTATTTTATGAATATGAAAAGATTAAAAATGTTTCCAATCTCACTCTGAATAATCATGTTTTTGATTTATAGATGCAGGGCCTTTTAAGAACAATGAAAGGAGATAGAGATATTTTAAAAGTAGGTGATATTTTTGTATTGGAATATTTGGTAAATATGAGAATGATAGATCTCATCAAGTTTTTACTTCTCATAGTTGAAAATATAAATACCATTATAATAAAATCCAAGATTACTATGTTTCATAATTTTATATGAAATATGGTAATTAAATGTACGAAAGTTTTCAAAGTGCCCAACAAAATGAATCAAATGAGAGAAAAGATTTATTTTATAATTGATGTTATGATGAATAGTAAGAGACTGGTTTTTGATAATAAGACCAAAATATTTTTTAAGAAAGATGGTGGTTCTGCATCGGAGGAAGAACCATCAAGAAAGTAAAAAAAGGTTGAGAATTATAAGAAGAGGAAGGTTGACACCACCCCACTGAAGAATTAAGATAACAAAAGAAAGTTCCAGATGATTTTTTTTGATGGGTGGATGAAAAATAAATTCGAGAAGAAGAAAGGGGGTCCATAGTTCAGAATAAATCCTACTGAGAAAAAGGCTTTAAAGATACCTGTATCCAAAAATCTTGAAGAATATTCCAAGAAGAAAAATCATAATAAAATATTAGAATAAGATCAATTGTCTAAAAATATTTTGAAATGGGTAGAAAGGGCTTCAGATAATGTTATACCACCAATAACTCAGACCAATCAAGTAAATCTGGGTGATGGATTATCTTTTTAAGAAACTTCTATAGTTTATGAGGATATTACATATATCAATGATAAAAGAAATGGAAAGGTTCGTGAGAAAAAATTAGTTCCAATAATTTAATAAAAAGAATCAGAACAACAAATTGTTGGAAAGGGTGATCTTAGAATTGTGTGGTAGAAAAGGAACTTGAAATGGATCTTGGAGAGAAATTTAAAGAAGAAAAGGTTTATAGAAAATAATTGAAAGGTAAATAAGGAGATGAAAAAGAAGTATAAGTAGAAGGAGATGAATATGAAGTAATTGAAGAATATATGTAAGAAGAAGAAAATTATGAAGAAGAGGAATACTAGGATGATAATGAAGAGGCATATGTTAAGGAAGAAATCCAATGTGATAAAAATTCATCAGATTCATTATCGTCATCCTCCTCAGAATTGCCTTCCAAAACTGATAAGGAAAGTAAATATGGTAGTACTAAATAAAAATCATCATCAAAATAAGTGGATTAATCATCATAAAAGAAAGAGGAAGATAATAAAAATTCCAAAACTAATGTTTCTAAAAAATTGAACATCGATGATGTGGAAATTTTCAAATTGTTAGATGATAAAAAATTGTCTAAAGATGTTCATAATGAAGATACAAAGATTGATGAAGCAAACAGAAAATATTTTGATGTAGTGACCTGAACCTAGATTGCCCGGATCCAGTGCCTGCTATTAATTACATTGGCAAGATTACAAGGAACCAAATCCTAAAGGACTGAAGAGTTTATTATTCTTAAAAAACCAGATACATAAATGAGTATTTTATTAAAAATTAATACACTAATTACAGCATAATTTTTTTCTTATTTATAAATAAATAACTTTAAGGATAACTCTAATCCATCTAGTAAATCCCTAAATATCTTGTATGGTATTCTTATTGTATTCCTAGGGAACGAAACATAATAAGGGTAAGCTAAAATTCACAGTAAGAGAAAAATATAGTAGAAGAAATAATGAATACATGAGAGTAATAACTATGGCATGGAAAATAACTAAACACACATACCATGTAATAAAAAAAAGAGATGGAGCTGAATAAACAAAATATAAAGGTAATAAATGGATATACATGTCATTAAAATAACTAGATATGGAAAAGTAAATATGGAAAGGTAAGAAACTAAAACACATTCCATAAATCAATAAACTGAAATGAACTATTTCCTTAGATATGACGACGCAAAATCTCATGGATGAATAATAAATGAAACTAAATGAGGGAAATTATTTCTTAACAAATTCCATGTCTTAGGAAAATGAAAACATATTATCATCAAGACCATTCAGAAGATGGTTTACAATTACAAGTAGAAACCCATTTTCACAATTATTTGTCTCATGATAACCTATTGATGCATCGAGTAGCTATATAAAGTCTAGGATCCACCTGTCATTTCCGATCCAAATATTTATTTATATTTATTAATCAAAATAAATAGTATTCCTTATAAAATAACCATATTCAATGAGAAATATGGATTTATCAATATTCCCCCAAATTATCAAATAACTGTCGAAGTAGACACCATATATAAAATGGTTTATGGTTTAGGAAATACTAATATACATTTTATGAGAATATAGATATTAAAGTAAATTTCCAATTAAAAATGATTATAATAGAGTGATTGTTTCAATATGAGGTTAGCAATCAAAAAATTAAGTGATATTTCAAAGATAATCCTTACGAACAATATTGAGGAGAATAATATTTAAACATTACAAACTGTCTCATACCACTTTGAAACATTTAGATATTAATCCTCATCAAGGTATTAAATTAAATGAAACTTATAATATCGTGATAATAGTGATATTCATGATATAATATGTCAAAAGGTAGTATATACACCAAATAAAAGTAAATTGGTACAAAATAAGAAATAAGTCTCAATGAAATGTAAATTGAGACAAAATTTCTTTACATATGAATTGAAAGAAATAAAAATAATAATATTTGATAAAGTTAATTAATAACTAGATGAGATCAAAATGAGAATTTTTATTGAACAATTATCCAATAATTTCCTCTAATGGAAATTCATGTACTAACAATCTCAAATAAAATGAGACTGCGAAATAAACCCTTGAAAAGGATATAACACCGAAGTGAAAAATCAATCAATGAGTATATTATGTGTATAAAATTTAAATACACATATGTGTAGTGGAAATAAAAAAATATATTAACAAGTGATTACACACATAATCTTATAATATTGACGACAATAAGGAATTAATATAACTCAATGAAAAGAAATTGAGTTATAAAATTCAATTCAACTTGGTAACTTTTAACTCAAATCCTCTTAAAATAAATACTTCAAATTGAAACTAAAAATACCATAAAAAATATTTATTCATGATATTATATGTCAATGTGGAATAAAGTGCACTATATATAAGAATTAGGTGCATAACAATTAAGCATGCCTCACAGAATGAAAATTAGACAATAATCCCTTACCTAAACTTCCCTTTTTTTGTTTGGTCTTTATCCTTGTGTATTTTAGTTAAAAATACGTTAATAACTTATACCATAATCATAATATTGTTTATATTATCCTTTATAATCTTCTTATAATATCTTATTACCTGTTTGTTAACAATATTTCATTAATTTAACTATTTAGGGTGTTAATTGTCTGGTTTTCAAGTGTGTTTTAACTTGTTGTTTATTGTTATTGTTAAATATATCATGGTTTAATCATATAAACAATTTAAACCATGATTTTAACATCATATATATATATATTATATATGTATCTATAATAATATATGAAGTATTAGAGATATGAAATAAAATGCATCATTCTTGGAGATGGTAGTCCATACGTACGCATGAACGCTAGTTTCATTTCTTTATCATATTAAAAGGATGAAGTGTAAATGATAATTATGTATATTATTATTCGATAATAATTTATTTTTAATATTTTTTACATATATTTATAAAAATTATCCTTAATATATTCCATGAATATCATGAACGAATCACATCGCTTTGAGGGGCGGTAGTCCGCACTTCCACAACGATGTTATCATTTTTACACAAATTGGAATGTATATGGATATGTGTTTTAAAATAATAAAATATGCTTATATAAATAATAAATATTATATATAAAATATATAAACATAGTTTATATCATAATGTCCACCATGAGAGGTGGTAAAGTAAAATTGAACAATCATCGTTTAGCGAGGCGGTAGTCCTTCATACATGTAAACATTATATTTATTACCCATTAGATGGAAGTCTGTATAAGTGTAGGTAAAAATAATAGCATAAAAACATAATATCATGGTTAGGATACTTTATTTATATAAATATTTAATAATATGAGTTGAGGGAGTGGATAGTGAAAAATAAAAGAGAGGATTTTGAGGGAGGGTATTACCTCTTAATCGGGTAACTTCTTTTGGTTTTCACCAAAAGAGCTTCTTTAGAGGGATTTATTATAAAGGGAGGCTTCAAGGAGTAATGGAGAAATTTGGGGATTCATTTTTTAAGATTTTGGTTAAGTAAAAGTGGCTTGAGAGGTGTGATGAAGTGGGAGGAAAGGAGGTCTTTTATAATGGAGGAGGGGTTGCACTCTTGTATTATTTTAGAATAAAGGAACCCCACAAACGTTTTTGTTTATTGAAAATGGATAAATAATATTAAAAATTATATAAAAGGGATTATAGGGTTTAAATATTTCTATATAATAGCTTCTGGGTAATTTTACAGGTTTTTTAGGATTTAAAGTTATGGTTTAGTCTCTTATTAATCTCAATTTAACTTTTAATCATTGTAATTAATTTTAATTACTTTCACTAATAGTTTTGGTCCAAAACTAATTTGATATTATTATATATTATAAATAATGCTAATTATAAATATGGAATCCATTTTTAAAAATTCCAATCACAGAAGTGGCAGAAATTAAATTTAAATCCATCCCGCAAGCAGGATGATAATACGGGTTTTTAAAGTAAAAACGTTCAAAAGGTTGCTATGTTTTTATAGCCAATTTCAAAGTAAAATTGATTATAATGACCTAAATTTGATTAATTGAAAAAATATTTTCCAATAAAACTTTTAAAAAAATTAAATTATAATTTAACCTTATAAATAAATTAGATGAAAAAACAGTTTTGAATTAAATTTCAGTATTTTTCACTATTCATTAAAAAAAGAAATTTTACAAAAAAATAACAAAAATTAAGCCTAACCTATTTTTTATGTTCTTATTTCTATGATTAAGTTTATTTTTACTTATAATATTTATAAAAGGGTCAAAATTGGATTTAAAATGGTTTCTCCACTAAAAGGCAGTAAAAGTGCCTTAATAAAAAAATATAGGTTTTTATGTGTAATATTGAGTTTATTCTTATATTATGACTATAAAATCTATTGTATGGTTATCAAAAATATTATATTGATTATATTACATATACATTTCATTAATATTATTCACTAATTTTTATTTATTCAATTTATTAAGACAAAATTCCTTTATGAGCAAAACAATAATAATATTTCCTTTATATTCAATTGGTTTGTATTTTTATTTATAATTGATTGGTAGACAATTAATTCATATATTTTAATAATTTATTTAATACTATTAATAACAACTAATTTAACTACAAGGTTATTTAATATTATATTAAAAAAATAATACTTTTTTATTTGGTGAAACTCATTCTTATGTGTTTCGCATAAAAACTCAGTGTCGCATTAATCGCTATCCATAAATTATATTGAATTTATTTAAAATATTAAATATATTATAAATACTTAGGATATAATCTTACCTTATGTTCTTGTTGTTTTATTTCTTACATACTGTCTAATATAAGGTTCTTACTTTATAATTTTGGGGTTTTACATTCTCCCCACATTAATGAAATTGTGTCCTCACAATTTAAACTCAATATTGAAAATATATTATTTGATATTTCCTATGTTTTAAATCCGACATAATGAGAAGGTTTCATAATAAATCCTCTATAAAATAGATAATGGTAAGTTCAAAGTTAATGTGTACTAACATATAACTATGTCTCTAAGTAGGAGAACATGTAAAGATACATACTTGGAGAAAAAAACAAAAAAATTATAGGGAGAGATTAAGGTCATCAATCACAAAAAATTGAATGATAAATGGAAATTTCAGGGCCTTAAATCCATAAATATGAAATGATTTAGTATACCATCGGTTCAATAGAAATTAAGGTATTAAGACAACACAATTTTTATCATTTTTTTAATGTTGAGTAATTATTTTACTGCATAAGGATACAAGGAAATATAATTTATTAATAAATTTCAATTTCATATGCACAATTGAATATTTTGGTTGTTATTTGATAAAATTATAATTCATCCTTACCATAAGAGAAGGGTATCTAAAAATTTACTTTTATCCCTGAAGCACTAAAACCATTAATGAATCGTAAGGCCCATAAAAGAGTGACAAGTTTAACTGTATGTCCTTAACTATCTTCCAAAAACAATATGGTCAATAGATTAATATATAATTATCAACATTGATACTACTAGTTCATAATTAACATTTATTAATAAAATTTTTTAACTAAAAACAATGAAAAATTAACCAGGGCATTGCCTAGGTCAGTGGTTGGTGTGAAACCCTAATCATCCTTCGCTCATGGGTTCAAGACTTACAGACTTTCTAGATTTGATTGAATGTCACCCAAAATATAGATTGTACTTTTATAAAACCAAATTACTATAATTTAAAAAATAAATCTAATGGACATCCTTTAAATTTAATCATTAAATATACTCTTAACTAAGGTTTTCAATACACCTATTTTTTTACAAAGTCTCGTAATCCTATTTTACTATTAGTAAAATTTCATTACTGATTATATGAACCCTAAAGGTTATCAATACCTTTAAAATTACATCTATATAAATATAAATTCATTATTAATCAAATAATATTTTCCTCTAAAACATATTCTTCTAAAATCAATCATATTCCTTAGACGTTTCATGATTCTTATAGCCAAAATACCACTGGTAAAGTACTTCTACAATTTTAATTATTAAATCCAAAAAATAATTCATAAAAATTGGTCCTTTCTTAGTTTATGGTTCAATTATAATATCATATGATGTATTTATAAATAATGACACCTTATCTTCAATCTAAAACACCTTAGGTTTAACCTAGGTTATTTATTATCAATATCTATTCAAATTCTTCACAATGGTTTGTAAAGAAAGCGTGGATTATCCTAAGAATATCCCCCTAGGAGTTTCAAACCATGTGCACAGTAAGGCATGTTTTCAGGTACCAGGTTACCCCGAGTTAGGCCTAAAACACCTAGTTAGAGTTTTTTCTCATAAGTACAAATGTTTCAAAACCACACCCACTTGTAGTATCCAGACAGGGATTTATTTCTAGGAAGACTCACATAATATATACTTTACCAAAATTCTAGGGTTTTCATCTATAATTATCCCAAAATTATATCCTAGGGTTATGTTATCTAATCTATGTTTTCCTAAATCTAGTTCTCAAGGTTTATACTAAACATTATATGATACTAACTATAGTGACCCGAACCCAAATATCCAAGAGTCATTTTCTACTATCAATTACATTGGCATGATTACAAGGAATCAAATATTGAAGGACTAAAGAGTTTAGTAGTATTGGTAAAGTAGATACATAAATGATTATTGTATAATAAATGAATACACTAATTAAAACATAATTTTTTCCTTCATCCTAAATAAATAACTTCAAGGATAACTCTAATCCATCTAGTGAATATCTTCATATCTTTGATGGTATGATTCTTGGATTCCTAGGGAAAGAAACACAATAAGGGTGATCTCAAATTCTTATTAAGGGAAAAATATAGTGGAATAAATAATGAATCAATGCGATTAATAACTATGGCATGGTAAATAACTGAACACACATACCATGTAATCAAAAAACTGAGATAGAACTGAATACAAAATATGGAAAGTTAATAAACGGAAATACATTCCATTCAAATAACTATATAAGGAAAAATAAATTTGGAAAGTTAAGAAACTAAAACACATGCCATAAATCAATGAACTAAAATAAACTATCTCCATATATATATTGATGCAAAATCTCATGCATGAATAATTAGTGAAACTAAATGAGGGAAATTCTTTCTTAAGAGACGTCATGTATCAGGCACATTAAAACCTATTACTGTCAATGCCTTTAACAAAGATGGTTTAAAACTACATGTAGAAACACATTTGTGTAATTATTCATCTCATGAGAACCTATCGATGAATTGATGAGCTATATAAAGTCTAATCTCCACCCATCACTTCCAGTTACAAATCTTTCCTCGTATTGATTAATAAAAATAAATAATATGCCTTATAAAATAACTGTATTGAATGAGAAATACGGATATATCAATATTTCCCCAAATGATCAAATAACTGTCAAAGTATACATCGTAGGTAAAATGGTATACGGTTTAGGAAATACTAATATCCATTGTATGATAATATGGATATTCAAGTAAATTTCTAATTAAAATTGATTATAATAGAGTAATTGTTTCAAGAGGATGTTTATAATAGAAAAATGAAGTGAGATTTCAAATATAATCGTTAAGAACAATCTTGAGGAAATAATCATTAAACATTCCAAAGTGTTCCATACCACATTGAAACATTTAAATATTAATCCCCCTGAAGTTATGACATTAAATAAAACTTATAATATCATGAGAATAATGAGATTCATGATATAATTTTTCAAAAGGTAGTATATATACCAAATAAAAGTGAATTGGTGAGAAATAAAAAATAAGTCTCAATAAAACTTATATAGAGAATAAATTCTATTACATATGAATAGAAAGAACAAAAAATAATAAAAATTGATAAAGGTAATTAATAACTATATGAGATAAAAATGAAAATGTTTATTGAATAATTATCCAATAATTTCCTCAAATGGAAATTCATGTCCTAAAAATCTTGAAAAAAATGATATTGTGAAATAAACCCTTGAAAAGGATATAACGTCGAAGTAAAAATATCAATAAATGAGTATATTATGTGTATAAAATTAAAATAAACATAATTTAAGTAGAAATAAAACAATATATATTAACAAGTTATTACACACATAATCATAGAATATTAATGACAACGAGGAAGTAATATAACTCAATGAAAAGAAATTGAGTTATGAAATACTATTCAACTTGGTAACTTTTAACTCAAATACCCTTACAATAAATACTTAAAATTGAAACCAAAAATACCATGAAGAAATATTTATTTATTATATTATATTTAAATATGGTATTAAGTACATAATATATAATAAATTAGGTACAAGAAAATATTCACACCTCACAAAATGAAAATGAGACAAGAATACCTTAACTTAACTTCCTTTTTGTTGTGTGGTATTTATCCTCCTATATAGTGGTGAAAAATATGTTACTAACATATACCATAACCATACTCATGTTTATATTATCATATATCATCTTCTTATAATATCTTATTACCCGTTTGTTAATAATCTTTCATTAATTTAACTATTTCGGGTGTTAATTACCTAGTTGATCAAGTATGTTTTAACTTGTTATTTATTGTAATTATTAGATTTATCATGATTTAATAATATACAAAATTTAAAACATAGTTTTAATATCATATATATCCATTATATATGTTTCTATAATAATATATAAAGTCTTGGAGATAATAAATGAAATGCATCGTTCATGGAGATGGTAGTCCGTACGTACGCATGAACTCTACTATCATTTCTTTTTCGTATTAATAGGATGAAGAATAAATGATAAGTATGTATATTATAATTCCACAATAATATATATTTCATATATATTACACAGTTTTATTAAAATTATATTTAATATGTTCCATGTATAGCCTGAACGAATCACATCGCTTTGAGGGTGCGGTAGTTCGTACTTCCACAACGATGTTATCATTTTTACACAAATTGAAAATTGTAAGGATATGTGTTGAAAAATAATTACAGAAGATTAAATACATAATAAATATGATATATAAAATATATAAATAAGGTTTCCATCATAATGGCCACCAGGATAGATGGTAATGAAAAATTGAACAATCATCGTCTAGCGAGGCGGTTGTCTGCCATACACATAAACATTATATTTGTTAACCATTAGATGGAAGTGTGGGTAAGTATAGGTAAAACTGTTAGAATAAAAAATTACCAGTATTTTTATCATATTTTATTTTTTATATAATTATTTAATAATAAGATCTGAGGTAATGGGTAATGAAAATAAAAGGGAGGAGTTTGAGGGAGGTTATTACCTCTTAATTGGGTAACTTCTTTTGGTTTGCACCAAAAGAGATTCCTTGGAGGGATTTATTCCCATGGGAGACATCAACTAGGAAGGGAGGGATGTTAGGGGGCAATTTTTTTAGAGTTCAGTTGAGCCAAAGTGTCTTTAGATGTTTGAGGAAGTGGGAGGAAAGAAGGCCTTTTATAATGGAGGAGGGGTGCCACTCTTGTATTATTTTAGAATAAAGGAACCCCACCAATGTTTTTGTTAATTAAAAGTGGATAAATAATGGAAAAAATTAAATAAAAGGTAAAATAGGGTCTAAATATGGTCTTCCAATAGTTTTTTGGACAATTTTCTTGGTCATTTTAGGCTTTAAAGGTAGGGTTTAGTCTCTTATTAAACTTAATTTAACCTTAATTGTTTTAATTAATTTTAATTACTTTCACTAATATTTTTGGTCAAAAATCAACTTGTGTTTATTAAATATTATAAATTATTTTGATTCCAAATATAGAATCCATTTTTCTAAATTTGAATCACATTAGTGGCAAAAATTAAATTAAAATTCACCCTGTAAGTGGGATGACAATGCGGGTTTTAAAAGTAAAAATGTCTGAATGTTTAGTATGTTTTTATAATCAATTTCAAAGTGAAATTGATTTAAATGAACTAAATTGGATTAATTGATAAAAATATTATCTAATTAAACTTTAAAACATATTAAAATTATAATTTAAAATTATAAATAAATTAGATGAAAACATAGTTTTGAATTAAATTTCAGTATTTTTCACTATTCATTAAAAAATGAAACTGCACTGAAAAATACAAAAAACTCACCCTAACCTATTTTTTATGTTCCAATTTCAAATATTAAGTTTATTTTTACATATAATATTTATAAAAGGGTCAAAATTTATATTTTATATGGGTTCTCTATTAAAATCTGGTAAAAGTGCCTTAATAAAAATATAAGTCTTTATGTGTAATATTGAGTTTATTCTTATAATATGCCTATAAAATCTATTGTATGATTATGGAAAATATTTTTTGAATAAATTATATATATATTTCATTAATATCACTCACTAATTTTAATTTATCTAATTTATTAAGACAAAATGTCTTTGTGAGCATAAAAATAATAATATTTCCTTTATATTCAATTGGCATGTGTTTTCATTTCTAATTAATCAGTAGCCTATTAATTAAAATATTTTCATAAGTTAGTTAATAATATTTATAACCTATAATTTAATGGATATTTTATGTAATATTATATTAAATAATAATATTTTAATAATACATTGTAATTTGGTGAAAGTTATTCTTACATTTTTCGCACGATAACTCAGTACCGCATGCATCATTATCAATAAATTATATTGAATTTATTTAAAATATTAAGTATATTATAAATAATTAGTACATAGTCTTCCCTTATGATCTTGGTGTTGCATTTCATACACACTATTGAATGCAAGGATCTTACTTTAGAATTTCGGGGTGTTGCAATTGAAGTTAGAACTGGTCAAAGAAAACCTCCTATGGTTCAGTAAGAATAGTTAGATTTGTCATGAACCATTTATTTGGAAGGAATTGATTATATTTATCATGTTTTGAAGAGATTATAAGGAAGAATTTGTTATTTTAATTGACTTGAATCAAGGGGTCATCTAATTCATGAAATCATTTATTAGAAACCAGAGTCAATAAAGCTTTTAACAGAGAAAGTGATTCAGAAAAAATCCTATATAAAAGTTTTTAAAGAAAGGTATCACACTCACAAAAAAGAATTTAATCATATGGTTAATTGGTATCAGAAATTTGATAATGATATTTAGATTCATGATGAACATTTTTTGTTAATAAAGAAGAATTTGGTTGAACCAACAAATTACATCAATGAGTTATCATCTCACATGGATGAAAGGGTAAAGTTTGTGGAAAAAATTTGAGATGAAACTGAAGATAATATAGAGGAAGTTAGTACTTT
Organism: Viscum album; assembly: GCA_963277665.1. Lineage (NCBI taxonomy): Eukaryota > Viridiplantae > Streptophyta > Magnoliopsida > Santalales > Viscaceae > Viscum > Viscum album. Next base: position 387,508,904 of record OY728147.1, on the reverse strand, counting down.
GAAGAATAATATCCAAGATATGGATCATGATATGACCAAACATTTATCCATATAATCTTAACTTTTTTTCCATGGAGGAAAATAACAAGATTTTAGAGGAAGTAAACGAGATGAAAACTTTGGAATAGAAAATTCACAAGATGGGGAAAGACTGCAAGGAGTTCAAAATTAAGAAAGCCTTTTTCAAGACTTTTATGAAGAAAGATTTATTTATTTATCACTTGTTGTACTTTTTTGTAAAATATTTGAAAGTTTTTTTATGAATTAATTACTTTCTCACCTAAAAAAGAATTGTTTGAATGTTTTCTAATTCTGATTGTTTGAATGTTCATTCATATTTTTTGTTGATGATTAGTAAATTCATTATATTATTTATTATAAATTTTCCTTATCAAAAATATTATTAATCTCTATAAGTTTCCCCATTCTTTTTGAAAATAACAAATGGTTGGTTACAGAAATGGGATGAAATCTTAAATGGGGACATGATTTTATAAAATGAAAGTTGATTTATTAAGGTGGGGAATATGATTCTTAGGGGGAGAAGAATTTATAAGGGGGAGAAGCTTTATTAAAGAATATTTTTTCTAATACTCCATCATATTCATAATTTTATCTAGAAGAGTTAAAAATTCAGTGGGGGACTTAAGGTTTTAATGATTAAATCTGAATTCAAAGTACTTAAAATAAAAAGGACTATAAGTTTTTCAATGTTATTTTTCATTTTTGTTTTTGGGTTACTACATTTCAAAAAAGGGGAAATTATTGAGTCAAAATTTATACTTCTTACTTTTCTCTTAATTTTGTTTTTTAAATCACAATAAATTTTTAAAAAACATGGTTATTAAATTTTTATGTTTCATGTGTTTTAAAATTTCTTTTGTAGAAAACATTACCCTTTACCATACATAGAAAAAAAATTAAATTATTAAAAATATAAAATTTACATTCTTAATTATGATTATCATAATGAGTATGTTTCCAACTAATTTTACTCACCTATATCAGAACTAGAAGTCATAATTTCTAGCATTTCTTTTATACTAACAAAATTCTTAACAATTAGACTGATATCGGTATAGATAACATCGAACTGATACTCATAAGTATTATCATATTGATATTGTTAAGGAATTACATTGGATTGTATATGTTTATAATTGGAATAAAAAGACTTATTTATAATTTAATTAATATCTTAAACACTTTAATGTTTTTTACTAATACGACGTTGGGCATTCTGGTTCACCAAATCATTATGATATGTCAAGTACTAGGTGTCTGAAGCCATTACAAAAAACATGGAAAATATGACTATTGGAAGGATACCTATAAATACAGAATCATTTTAATATTTTGAATATAGTTGATTGATTATTTTCACTCGTAAATATTACTTTTTTTAACCACTCATTCTTAGTCAGTGTAATTCTATAGAGTGTTTTTGTTCTAAGAAAACATTTTTTAGTTGTATCTTTAAGAACATTTGTAATTGTAACTCTTATATGATCATAGTTACGGAAAAGGGCTTCCAAGGATAGGAAAATAGATAATCTGATTAATTATATCAATTTCTTATATGGATAGGAAGATAGATCCATTTTGAAATTTGTATTGAGGGATTTCATGGTAAGGAAAGATAAACTTTTTTGTAAGCACAAAAAAATGGATACCTTTAGTCTGGGTTATTTACTACCTTACTCATAAGGCTAAAATAGGTTTATATTTTTAATATCTGTTAATTAATTCTTACATTTTTTGATATTGTATTACTTGTTATTTTTAAGTTTTATTTTCTGCCACACATTTAATAGAAAGTAAGTAATCATATTCATATTTCTATTTCATTTAACTTATTATGTCTGAGTAAGGTAATTACTATGATACTAATCAGATCCAAGTTGATTCTAATTTTCACTATAATATAATTATACAATATTGTGATTCTAATTTAGTGACTTTATTAATCAGACTGAGGGCTCAGTTCGATAACCTACTTTAGAAGGCTTCAGGATTTCTTTAGTTTAAACTTCTTAAACTATGTTTTTTAAACTACAATTCTCCCAACCCCCTTTTAAGTATTTTCATTTGAAAAGATCATGTGATCATACATATTTTTATCCCATTTCATAGTTTTTACATTTTCATTTTCACAATCACATCACAATTCACTCCTCAACATTTATCATCAATTATTTACATATATTCTCATTCTAGTTAGTTTTCATTTAATTTGGTTTCATTTTTTTTTCAATTTAAAACATAATTCATCTTCCATATGGTTTTACCTTACACCCACTATCTCATATTAAGTAATTATTATAAATAAATATTTTCCTAAGTCACATGATTCTTAGTAAAAAAGGTCATTTTTTCCTAGTAAGGAAAATATATTAAAAAATACAAAAAAACCCAACAATATGATTTCATTAATGAAGAAAAAAGTATATTAAAAAACTATGAAAATTTTATTATATTTGACTATTTTGTTAATATTTTTAACTATATTCACTCTCCATTTCATGCATTGTAGGGAAACATTTAGAACTGAATTGAATCATTACATTCCATAAATTAAACAACACAACACTACCCTAAATAATAACATGAATGATGAAATGAGGATTCTATAAATTCAAATAGCTGAGAACATAAATGAAAATAATATTTCAACTCAACCTAAGAATAAAAATATTGAGAGTTGTAGGCTTCATGATTTAAAACTTTTTTTAGTTTCAAGTAACCCATCATGCTTACGGTTATCCCCTAGGTCTAGAAACTATGATATGAACCAAACTTACCACTCAATGTTACCCTCTTTTAATGGTTAAATTGGTGAGGATTGTCTTGAGTTTATTAGATAACTTTATAGTATTATTCAAAAGTTGAATCTACATGGTATTAGCGGGGAAGAGTTAAGGTTAATAGTGTTTCCTTTTTTGAATTTAAAGGACAAAAATCTGGTCCCAACACTTAAATGATGAAATTTTGGATACATGGGGATATATTTTTAATTAATTTTTAATGAAATTTTATCCTAGTAACAATAAAACTGGAGTGAGACATAATATCACTTGTTTGGTACAAGATGAGGGGGGTCTCTTTCCGGAGACATGGGATATGTTTAGAGAACTCCTTAGGCAGTATCTGAAGCACCAAATGGATCCCCATATCTTGAAGGAAATTTTATATAATATCCTCACACACAACCACTAAACCATTTTTGACTAAACTTATGGTGTGGATTTTTATCATATGATTGTTCATGAATTATAATTAATCCTTAATTAAATGGATTAAATCTCCTAAAATTTGTATTATAAGAGCATAACTATCTATAAGAGTGATACCCATCAACAAACTACTCTAATTTTCATTTATAATTCATTAAAAGAACAGTGTAACCATTATATAATGTTTGAGAATAAAAATAACTATTATCCTAAGTTTTATTTAAACATTTAATATCATGAAGTTCTTAGTTTTTGGAATATATGTCCAAAAAACATGGTAAAAAGGAACCATTTTTAGGTGACTATGATACTGGTTACAAAAATCACCCAAAATAATCATGGGGAAACTAATGGGTTATGAATAAACATACTACCACTGTCTACTAAAATCATCCAATAAATAAATTTAAAACCCCTACAAGAACTTTAAATGATAACATTGATTTTAAGGGTTTGGTTTGGAATTTTATCACTAAGGTCAACTCTCAACAATATAGTATTCTTAATCTATAAATCAAAATGAACCAAATAAAAAGAGACCTAGGTTTTAGAGATAAGGGAAAACCTACCAGAACAACTGAAATAAGTTCGAAGGATATTGTGATGGGTGTTACCACATTATTAAGTTTGAAAACATAATAAAAATCTTGAGGGAATACTATGGAAGATGATAATGTAGATCTAACTGATCCTAATAATCCAAATCTAAACAAATATAAAAATAGAAATGTGGATGGAAAGTTCCAAACTAAACTAAATTGAGGTTCTTAACTTAAAAAATATAATAAGAAAAGAAAAATGAAGTGATAATTAATTAAGGATTGAATAAAGAAAATTGATTTTGAGGATAAAGTTAAAAACTGGCTTATTTTAAATCATTATTCACATCCAATCCCATATCCCCAAATAATAAAACTAAAAAATGATGAGCTATACTACTTGAAATTTATTATGAAGTTTAGAAATTATAACTTGAACATAGAATTTTTTATGTCCTTAAATAAATTACATCATTTGATAAATTAATCAAAAGGATTTTTTCCAATAAAAGAAACTTGGAAGAGAAGGCCACAATAATTTTAATTAAGGAATGAAATGGTTTACTAGATAATAAGTTGCCTTGTAAATTCAATACCCTATAAACTTTGTAATACAATATAGAATATGAGTAATTGAGTAGAATAATCTCTTTTGTAACTTAGTTGATAGTTTCGACTTGATTATATACTCTATTTCAATAGTTGGGTCTTGGGAAGCTTAAATAGGCCTATGTATCTCTTTAGTTTGATAATTGATCGATCTATAATCACATTGGAAGGGTACATGACCTATTAGTCAATGTAGGGAAGCTTAAATTGCCTAATGATTTCCTAGTTCTAGATATGGGGAGTGATAATATGGTCACTATTATTTTGAGTAGTACATTTTAAGATATGGAATTATTACGAGTCTGTGAAAATTGACGGCACGTGATTCTGAGGCCCGTTGATACCGAAATGAATTTCTGAACTTTTTTTAAGGTATATTCAGTAAAGGCGTGAGTGGTATTTTATAAATTTTAAACTGGTGCAAAGATTAAAAATACGAGGGCACTGTTTAATCCACAGTGGTGGGGTTTGCTTAAGGGAGGCTTCACTTTGTCCGCAGTAGGTCTGGAGAAAAAGTTATGTTTTGGGTCTTTTAAAATAATAATAAAAATAACTTAGTTAATTTTTATTTTTTTATTCCTTCTCCACTGACGGAAAAGCGACAATGTGGGACCAGCGACGTGTCAAGACAATAAATGGCTTGAATATTCATTTCTAAGTAATTGCACCATTGGGAAATTATGAAGGTTCCTAATTAATGGGTCTCCATTAATTCCATGAACGTTGCACACCCTCCCCCTCCCCTATTTATATGGATCGTGGAGAGAGGTTTCAGCACTTCTTCCCTAAGCAACAAAGTGGTCACAAAGTGCCAAAATGCCAAACCCTTGGAGGGCGGAGTTGTTTCTCGTGCGCGGTGACGAGCAACACTAAAACCCTAAACCAAATATTGATGATCGAGTAACGTCGTTGGAGGCTAGTTCCGGGGGATAGCGAACACCAACCCACATCCTCAACCATGGAAATTTCTCCGTCATTATTAAGGTAGGGGTTTGATTCTTCTTTAAATTCAAGTGAATTTATTGAACCCTTTAATCCTCCCTCATGATTATGAGCTAATGAGGAGGGTGAAGGTCTAACAAACCCGGCCCAAACCCTCTGCTACTTTTCTACCCTTGCGCCCCGTGGAAGACTATCGGCGTGGCGACACCGACCAGGTATGAAGGAGGCGGCGTGCCGACACACGTCGTAAGTGGAGGCTACTACACTAAGCCACGACGGTCATCGGAGTTGCTGGCACCGGTTGGCTACGGAGGTGGTGTGGCATGTTGTCGTGTACCACTTGTGAGAAAGGGTCCATGACTCATCAGCTGCAGCGGTCAAAGGAGGTGGTTGGCACATCGATCAGCCATAGAAGGGGAGCCGGTGTGACCAGTGTGCCGCCGGTGAGTAGAGGGTCGTGGCCGAAGCTGCAATGGAGGCACAACCCACGCCTACCCGATGGGTTCTGCAGCGACTGGGTGGCACCCACATGGTACCACAGTTTCACAAATCCAAACATCCTCCAGGCCGTTCATGATACCGGTGGAAACGCTCCCCCCTTTCTAGCTCGGGCGAACCGCGGGCCGCCCCCTTGCGGACCGCGGACCGCCCCCTTGCGTGTCGTGCCTCACGCGGCTTGGCCGCCTACCAAGCGGGCCGCACACCCTTGCAGTCCACCCCTTTGTGAGTTGGTCCGCCCTTTGTAGGCCACCCCCTTGTAGGCCAGACCGGACCGAGGCCCACCATAACCAGAAACACTTAAAGGGCCATATCTTGAGAACCGAATGTCTGTTTGACGAACCATCTATGGTATTGATATCCTTGGATCGAGGTAGTCCTTTTGATATAATCCACTTGAGATTTGGAGAAATTTGGAGTGTGGATAGTTTGGATCAAACCAGAATCCAACTAGGCCCTCAAAACTAAAATTCTTAAACTCACAGACCAGGTATTCGATTGACACACCATCTATCGTGTTGGAACCCTTACGACATGACGGTCCTTTGGGTTACTTCTTTTTTGAGCTTAGTAGGGGTCAAGGTATGACCGATATCTAGAGAGGCATATTCTGTGGAACTTGAGTGCACCGAGTGTGAGGAATCCTATGGAAGGATGTAATGTGATGAATGAACATTGATCTTGTGTGGGTCAACATCCATCGATCCTGTGTGGGTCAGCATCTATCGATCCTATTTGGGTCAGCTTCTATGAGATCCTATGTGGGTCATTGCGTATTGATCTTGTTTGGGTTAGTACATACTAATCCTGTGTGGGTCATATCCTGTGTGGTTCAGTGGGGGTTAGTACCTATCGAACATATAGGGGTCAGCCTCATTTCTACTTAACAGAATAAGATGATCTAGCTCATGACTAATCATCTATACTTTTGTACATAATTTATAACTGATGTGAGCTGACTATTCTACCTTCATGGTGTTATATTCATGGTGTTACCTATGTGGTACTTCTATCTTCGTGGTGTTACCTTTGAGGTACTTCAATCTTCATGGTGTTACCTATGTGGTACTTTTATCTTCGTGGTGTTAACTTTGTGGTACTTCTACCTTCGTGGTGTTACCATTGTGGCATTCTTTACTCATGTGCGAGATGAGTATATCTTGATAACTTAGGTATATGTATGGGCATATACCTAATTATTGATAATGTCTATCGATTCCTTCCTGAGATTGGGGTCTTGCTTTATGGTATTTTATTTGTGGAACTCTAGGAGACCTACGGGGTCCCTACTGAGTATCGTTATACTCACCACTGCATGGGATATGCCCGCACTTTGTTGTGTCTTGTGAAGATGACATATAGCATTGGTCGAGGCTGGGGGAGCTAGGACTAGATGGTACTCAAATGTGGACCATTTGGCATGACGTTATGTAAGGATGACTGATCGTGAGTTATACGTACCATTCAGGTAGGATAATCGGTGGATGATCCAGGAATTGTTTTTCACTTTTTAGTTGTATATTTAATTTTCAGTTGTACTTGTAATTTTTAGTTGGTCTTGTATTCCGGACCCTTTACCTTCAGCAAAATTTTAATACAACAGTTTACTTAGTGGTTACTTCTTATTGTGTTCTTAGACTGCGTGTCTATACAAGTTAAAAAGGCAATGCCTTCCCGATTTAGAGATATGGCTTTCCGGTGCTAGTCGCCAACCCCTGGCCTATGGAAGGCGGGCTTTGGGTAGTCACAGCACGGGCCTGAGGGGGCGGGTTGTGATAGATCGTAAATAATTAATGGGTTTACATTTTGAGTAATTCATGGAATCTAACATACATTGATTTTGGCACTCAAGAATATTCATTTAATTAAGAATTTATATATAAAGGATGTGACCTTCTATTTTGTAGGTGTATATTAATGAACCAAACCTATAGAATTATCTCTTATTCCATTTTCATAATTAATCATCAAGGAGAATGTGATAGTATACTTTTTAGATTTTTAGGGGTTCCCATGTAACATACATTTATTTTAATGGATGGTGTGATACCTTCAAAGTAAAGTACTAGAGTTTTTTTAGTTATGATCCTCATGAAAAATCCATCAATATGGATTTCATTGGACTTATGATACAAATTATTGTTTTATTTTCTTCATATTTCATGTTGAATATATGATGATAGATCTATATTCAATTGGTTTTTTTCTCTATTTACAAGCCTATGATTTTCTATCAAAAACCATCACTCAGGATAAGCCAGAGGGATGAATGCAAAGCTGGTTACTCCATTTGTTCATGAGTCATATTAGTATAATTATTAGTCTATGTTACACATGCATGTGGGTGGCGTTAATTGGCATATTTCCTTGAAAGGATTATATAATTATTAAAATTATAAATCAATATATTCAAGGCTTTCTAAAATAATTTTTTTATTGGTTTAATTAATTTTAATAAGAAGAGTTGTTTTATTTGATGCGACTAATTTTTTGGTTGAAATTATAAAAATTTAATAAGATAATGTGATTCTTGGTTTGTAAAGATCCTGTGGAACATCCAAAGAAAATCCCCAAGGAGTTTCAGACTAAGTTTTCATTTAGTCCCATTTTTTGTAAACCAAGTGAAGTTTGAGTTAATACCAAACCAAAATTTTTAGGGTTATTACCCCTAGATGATTATTTAATATGTCCTTCATCAACATTTAGTTTCTATACATGGATTCCATTATTAGAAAACCATACATTATTTTACCACAATTATAGGATTTTTTTCTACATTTAGATTTCTCCCAAAGGTTTCCACTAATATATTTTATCCCTAACTTCCAATAATAAATAACCATTACATTAATACCATTTTTTGAAACATGAATTTTATACATATATTAATACATGTTTTTAACATGAAAATCCAAAAAACATAACCTAGAAATCTAAAGTTCTAGTGTATTTTTGAGATTAGATACATGATACATGAATATAAAATTGAACTACATCATCATTATTTCAATATTCAATATGATCTCCTAAATCACAATGAAATTATTTTACTATGTTAGATATCCTTAGTAAATATGAAAAGGATAAGGGTTATCCTTAAATCCCAATAAGGGAATAATCGAAGTAAAAGATGGTGAAATTTTTTTATCAAGTGTAAAATCATGATATAATAAAATATAAGGATCATATAAATCCATCACCTAACAATAAACAACCCATATTGGGTGAAACAAGAATATTATAAATCAAATAGGGTCACATATAATTCAATAGTTTAATTATAAACCTACAAATGGGAGTTCATGAAATATATACTCTGAATTCAAATCCTCTTCGATATTATTGAAAAAGAAACTATAAACCATTTTATAAATCATGAAGAGGCAACCCATTTCAAATTCTAGAAAATTTATTAAAACATAATTTCCTTTATGAAAAAACCATTAATAAGTCATAAACCCCATATTTTCATTAAAACCATTTTAAAATCCTCATTGGATTTTAATCAAATGCTTGGAATAAAAAATCACCCTATTGAAAATAATTAAATAAAATTACATCAAATAACCATTACACCAATCTTATAAAACACTTGAATAATGTTTCATAATCAATCATAATACATAAACATACTTTATTAAATAAAATACAAACCTCAAGAACCTAATGAATTAAACATTAAAGTAATGACATGTAAACACCTACCTAGGTTAAACTCATATAAACAGGAACTTTCAAGATTAGTAATAAGAATGTTATAATAGGGATAAATACACACGAAAAAGATAATTCATATTCATATATCATTAAAATTCCACTTATAATTAGACCATAACTAACCATTAATCAGGAGGAATAATAAAATTCAATATCAATGAGAAATAGAGGAGGAAAAAAGTATTACCAAGGAAGTACTACCAATAATAGAAGGTGGAAAGCCTGACATCCAAATGACAATAAATAGGTTTCAACCCCTATGTATCCTTATCATGTGATGGATAAGTGAGTGGGGAGAGGTATTTGTTGGGGGTTATAAAATCAAAGGAGTAGAATAGAAAAATCATAATTTTAAGGACCTAAGAAACTCACATTGTTTGAACACATGGTTTGGTAAATTGTATTCCAAATATGCAAGCTTCATTTCAAACCCATTATACACTCAAAATAGTTTATACAATGTTACCTATAACTACACACCAATCGTAAAATTCAACCCCAATAATAAATACCACTTGAAATGTCGAATAGGGAACCTCATACGGTTTGAAATTTATGTACTTACTATGAAGAGTTTATCTATCAAAACTATAGAACCATCCTACATGATTACTCTTAATGATTAGGGATAATCATGATGTTACCTAAATGGAAAAAATACCAAATTTCATTACCAAAATTTCCAAAAACCAAGAAATAAATTAAATACCAATAAAAGGATAAAATAATAAGGGAATTTAAAAATTGGAGTGTTGGAAGAATCTTTAAAGAAATAAATCACATGGTGTTTGAGTCAAAACTATAATTTAGAAAGAATAGTTTTATATAAAATAATGAGTGATTTTAGAAACCATAAAAGATTAATAATAATTATATGGGTTTGTACATGAAGTTATGTAAAAAATAAACAAGTTCTATTTCATCAAGTTTTCTTAAAAGAATAAATTTATAAGGGAAACGTAAAAGCTTATATATCTCTATAAATGAAAGGTAGATGAAAAAATTTCTATTTGTAAGGAACATATATATATATATATTGAATATAAAATAAATATATGATAATAATAAAGATATAATGTTTGTTTCTGGGAGAAAACACATAACCTGAAATAGAATAGGGTGGTTGAGATGTTCCCTTACCTCAGGACCTAGCTCACTTAGTACATGAATATAGACTGTAAAATAGTCAAATTTGGTTTATTAAATACCTATTTAAGAAACCTTTTCCAGATTTTTTTATCTATTATTATTATTTTATTTTAATTTATAACCATTTTATTGAGATATCGTGTCTATTAACTATCTCAAGTTCATTCGTGTTATGGCTTCATAGTCTCATTAATTTGTAGATAATGATGACATCTCTTAGGAAATTGATTCATAACTCTAGAGGCATGATGAAATGGTTTTAATGTAATTATATGAGTTTAATTGGTTACATGTTATCAATTTTAGGTATGATTAATTGATTGTAAATGTTATTCTTTAATGGTTAGTTAATTTAAGTGATTTTTTCTGACAATCGTGAACTTATTTGATTTCATTTAATCATTATATTTATTTACCCATTCCAAAATATTTAAAAAATAAAATATAATTATTATGTTTGGTTTTAACCATTAAATTAATATTATATCCATCTATAAAGGTTGTTAATAATGAAAAATTTAGTTCATGGAGGTGGTGAAATGACCATAATATGATAAATATTTTAATTTTAGAATACATAGTGAGGAAGTTAGATAATGGATATTCCATTAACATAATAAAATTTTAGTATATATTTGATTATAATTTCATTAAGTAAATTTCGATGGAACTAATTTATATCATAAAGAAGAATATAATATTGAAAGATACCTGCTAAGTGTGGTGGATCCTTCTTTGGATTTCCTCTCCTAGAATACACCTTATGTCTCTTTAGAATGCTCTTATGATGAGACCATAACACTATGGGTGTGGGGATAGAGTTGGAGGGGTTTGGTATAATTTTTTAAATATAATAATCTTAATTACTGAGGGGAAATGGTCCAATTAAGGGTTGACTTTAAAAGGGAATGATAAGGGTATTTTTGAATAAAATATTCATTATTTTATTATTTTATCTTGACACTACCAATAATAAAAATTCTTGTGAATATAAATTGTAATAGGTATATTTTAGGATAAGATAATGGTTTCTTACATTCCCCATTATGTAGCAGGTTTTGTATTTAACCTATAATATAAAATATCATATTTTTACATAGTTCAATATTCACTAAAATTGAACTTTTTTTAATAAAAATACCCAAAAAATCACCCAAGGCTAATTTTGATAAACTAATCCCAAATATGAAATCCATTTTTTTAAAATAACTTTATTAATATATGAAATTTAATGAAATAATTATTTATTGAAAAATAATATTTTTATGACATAATCAACAATCTAAATCCTGGATAATTTACTTATGATTGCATAAAATTATAATATTATTTATACACCATTAAATAATTTTGTTTAAAACTATTTTTAAAAATATTTTTTCCCAAATATTTTAAATTTATCATTGAAATATTTTTAATGAAACTAAAAAAATCCATTTTATAAAAACATAATTATAGATTCATTATGTCAAATATTTATTTAATCATATTTTTCACTTTTATATAATTTTACAATGATATATATTTTTTATATTTTTATTTCATAAGTACTCAAATATCATTTTACTATTCCATTAGTGATGTTACTATTAAAATGGTCAGTTTATTATTCCAAATGGTCATATAACTGTTCCTAATGGTTATATTACTATTCTAATAGTCGTGTCTTTTTTCTACTTCTTATAAGTACCTCTAATTTAAATCCTTCGTCGTTCACTCAAATAAATCTTATTATGCTATATTTTTATTTTCCAAAAATTACACTAGATTTATAATGTCTTGTATTTTTTTTAATTGTGAGGGATTTTATTATTAGAGACCACAAAGATCTAAATTTTTATATTCTAGTTATTATTATTTTTACTATCCCATTATATTACTCATAATTTTATTGTGTATATTTATTCTCTAAATCAAATTTTCAATTTAATATAATAAAGTTTTTATGGTTTTCATTATGTTGTGCATGTGTTTTATATTATACTACATTACGAAGAATGAATGAAATATATGCTTAGTAGAAAAAATTTCTTTATAAAAGTATATGTTATTATAATACCATCCCAATGAAGGTTTCTTGGTGCAACATAAGTACTTGGGACCATGTCCAAGAATGGTTTTTCATCGGTTTCCTTGGATTTCCCCTCAGAACTAGATGAATTGAAACCCAAAAAACTTCAAGACATGATCTTTCACATATAATTTATAAATAATATAAAAATAATAATTACCACTTTCCATAAATTTTTTTTCTGAATTTTCTAATTGGTTTACATATTCTCGTCATACTATTATTGAGTTGAGGGATCCAAGTGTGGAATAATTCTAGTGGTGTCCATATGTGATCCATGAACCTAAATATTTCACTATAGAATATTTGGGTGCTACTGTAGATGATTCTCACTACATATGTAATTCACCATTGATCACAACTAGAGTTCCTTCTATACTAGAAGGAATTTTTCTAGTTCTCTAAAAGACATGAGAGAGAGGATGAGGATCAATGATCTCTGTTCTTGATAGAATTCATTACGAAGTTATCTCTAGGCATTAGAAAATTATCTATGTAGAATTTTTAGGCACAACAATATCGCACACTGTAAATAATATAATTGGGTTTATATATCTACGTTAAAGAATTGTTTTCCACATAAAGGCCCTTAATGAATCCCAAAATCCTCAAAAAAACCCACATTGAATAATAATATTGTTATTTCCTTGGTGTGAAAAAAAATCAATGGGAATTTAAATATTATTTATTTTAAAAATGATATTAAATATATCATTTATATCATACCATTTAACTCATCTTATCAATACTTCATATAAATTGTCAAACCTTTAATAATAAATATTTATTTTAATAATTGAATGAAAATATATTATATATTCAAAAAATAAAAATCTGATAAACATACCCTAAATAAATATTATTCCTTGAAACTAGAGAATAATATTTATTATAATATTGAATTCACTCTTTCTCAGTGGAATTAGGCTAACTATCCTAAATTCCACAATATGTTTCTAAAAATACATCAAGGAACCCATTGAAAAAGATATTAATGTCACAATAAAAATAACCTTATAAGGATATTGGCCATTTAATATAATACCTCAATCTTGATGTCTCTCCGAACAGGTTTCATAATTAAGTTTTCAAATAATATTCTTGAATATATTTACTTGACTTTCTTGAAATAAACTCAAAAGTAAAAAATTTAATGGCCATAGATATAATCAAACTATTCTACTCCAATCAAAGGGTCTGAAATATCTACTTTCATCAACATAAAATGAATAAATCCTTTTTTTACAAAGTCATTAATTCTATATCACTTATGACCTAACAAATAAATCCTACACCACCGTGAGTTTATGCCATCATATTTTTCGTTAATATATCTAATTATGTGGAACATAATATGAATTATTATTAATATCAGGTCTAAGGACCATTAATCATATCTATAGATATAAATATCCAACAACACATAAAAATATGTCATTACTATGGGTTGGTTTGTTTTTTAACCTCATTTTTTATAAATTACCATCTTTTATCCTCATGGGAAGAAGTATAAATGACTTATTATACATTTACACCTGAATCCTATACAAAATGTGTCATGTTAGATAGATAACATCCAACCATAGAACATACATTTAAGAAAATCACTATAGCACTTAATGGTTGTAATCATAGTAGGAAACTACTATGACCTTTCGATAAAACATATACTATATGGAAATTATCAAAAAAAAATGCAACATTAAAGAACACTCGCCATATGATAATATATTTTTAATATTTGTGACATTGAATATATAGGTAATCACAAATATAAAGTTTTTTTGTTTTGGGGAACCAACTCCAAGACCTTAAACACGCATATCATCCCATGTCAAACCCTCATTATTGATGTATCTTTGTGAATATATGATGTAGGGAGACAACGATGGAATAAATCCTATAGAAATCATGAACACTCTTGCTTATGAGGAAATCCTGTTCATAAAATCATGTATAAAAAGATATATATTTTTGGGAAGGTAGGTATTAAATGAACTTGGGTATTATAAGGAGATTGATAATATTTTTATGAATTTTTAGATATTAATGATCATAAATGCATATATAAATCATGATATTACAAAAGTTATGAGAATTGAAAGGTATTACCAAATCTATCTTGAGAATTTTTATTTATCCTCAGAATATGATGATTACCTATGAGTGAAATGTTTATGTGTGGAGGAATTAATAGAGCTAATATATTTATTAGTCTTGGTAAAAATTTTCATGATTTAAGCCTCTTGAATTTCACAATTTGAGTTAAATTATCACATATTTTTTATAGGTTTATATTAGGACATTGTTGAAAACATGGCCTAAATATGATTTTTAGGGATTTTTTAATTATTATATTATATATTGATTAAATGGATATGTATCATGATATGAATTTTAATTTTTTTTTATTTTAAGTGGAAAACCATTGTGTATAAACTAGACGATGATGTATAAATGTTCCCAGCTAAGAAGAAGAAGAGAAAAAACTTATAAAGTCCATATGTATAAGATCCCAACTTATGCATACGAGTTTCTATATAGGATGTGTATGGGTGAAATGAGGGGGAATTTTCCATAATTTTAAAATTATTGGGATATATATGAGTTCCCAACACTAATATATAAGTTTTTTCTTCATAACTAGGTTTATTCATAAGACTAAATGCCTTTCTCATGTGGGTGAACCTCTAAATACAAAATGGTCTCCTATTCAGTATGTAAGTGATTCTTACAGCAGCATTGATACATAAAAAACATATACATTGCCATAGAAGAATTATGGTTCATATTTTAAGGCCCTATCAAAATTTTATACAATATGTAAGAGTATCTACCATTACCATTTGATATTAAATTCCCAGCTTCCCTAAGATACGTAATGATTAATAGAATGTATCTTCAATATGAAATGGTTACTTTGAATACAGGGTTGATACGTAAATTTCCTACACTTTAAAAAATAAAAGGAGTATCATGACCCATGGAAATTATATATTATTCCTCATAACCTATAATTGATATACATAATGAAAACTATCTATATATAAGCTGATTCTAGGAAAATAGGTTTAGATGATCGAGGAACCAGAAGTGGAAAACATAAATAATAATAGAAGTTAGATGCCACATGGAAGGATCAACTAGAAGTGAATTTTATATTTATAATCCATCCCCATGTACGATGAATCCTTTAAAAGATTCTATAGCCTATATAAAACTCTCATCCCTTCCATTCTAAAGTATTCAATATTTGTCCAATTATAAAATTTGTTTTACTAATTTCTTATATAATTAATCTTTAATGTAATTTAATATATATAAATTTTATCTCCGTCATCATTTTCTTGAGTTTTTTACTTTGAACTCTAATACTCATAATGGTGAGTAAATAACTCAAGGTTGAGCTTTCGGGGATATTCCCTTACTGTTTCCAAATCCCAAATAATAATTTATCACTTTTATTTTTAATAAGTTAGGGTATTTTTTATGGGTTTGTGTGGGAGGGGGATATTACACCTTTCTATGGTATGATTCTTAGTCTCATTCCATATCATACCAAACATTCATTTCCTCCATTATCTTAATTAGTTCTCTTACGATGGTGCTAATTTTGGTCAACAGATGAAACAAAATAAGATGAATATGGATCTTGGAAGACGTTATACTCTCAATTGAGTTGTTTTCATAATTATTTTATATCAAAGGTGGTGAGATTTGGTGTGCCAAAGAGATATCCCAGGCATACTATATTTCACACTCAAAGTAGGTAATGATTGATCATGTTTGATTTGATAAAATATAAAATAAAATATTAACAAAAAAATGGTTGAAGAAGGAACCCAAGTAGTCAACCCTTGGTTTGTGGCCCTTCCTTATAACACTTGCTATGTTTTTTTCATACATTAATATTATTTTCTATTTTTATTCCATTTTCAAGACCCCAATTTACTTTTTCTTTCATATATAGATATATATATACCAAATATATAATAATGTGGTAATAATAATGGGTGATTCAAAATTATCTCCTTGAGATACAACCTTAGTTAGCCACTATACTACACTAAAAAATATAAATTTTATCTTTTATCGCAATAAAGAAGATGCGTTAGTAGTCTTAATAGTTTTTCATTTAGATTAGGATATTTTTATATTTCAATTAACCTTGTTTCTAATGTATAAATACATTCCCTCCATAGAATGAATTATTTCTAAACATCTTGTGAAAATGTTGATTTTAGATTTAGAATAATAATAAAAATTAGAATATATAATAAAATATTCAATTATGTTTTAAATCATGGATTATTATCAAGATAAGGAGTTATTTCAGACATCAAATTCTTTATTATTTGATCGGTATTGTTGAGATGTAATTAATAAGACAAAAAATAAGAATAATTATAATTATATTCATGTATATAAAATAGTTTTTTGTGATTTTTAATACTAGAAAATACTTTCAATAATTTTTTGTTGTATAAATCCAATGAATTATTTATTTTAATATAATAATATTTGTATATGGTTAAATTTTATTCAAATTGAGTTTATTTTGATTACATTAATGGATTATAATTTGATCTGGATCATCAAATATTTATTTTTGGATTAATATTTAGATTATTTTACAATGAATTTTTACTCTCTTGTGATAATCCAATCTTGATTTATTTTATAATAATGTTATTAAAATTATTTTTGGGGAATCATGTTTGACACATTGTGATCATAGAATAATGTCTCACCATAAGATGAAAAATATTTATTTTTAATTTTTTATAATATTCCTCCTAAAATATAATCATTATTAGCCTTTCAAATGGTTTATAGTTTAACATTAATAGGTGGGATGGGTAAAATAAGTGGGTAAAAACTATAATGAAGTCATATCCTAGTAGTGAGGTGGTTTGGGGTGTGATTTTGAGGTGGTACAATAGTGATCAGCGTGATGGTGTTTCCTAGTAGAAAATTTTTGTTGGAGAAGTATAAGTTTGGGTGTGTTCAATTATCTTGGGAAGCATTAACAATAAAAAACAATATTGGGTGATTTTATGAAGAATTATGGTGTCCTTAGAGTGGTTTCAACCCAGTTAAATACTACAATAGACATGGTTAATACTGTAAAACATGGGTGTGATAGGTGGAAACACATCAAGTGAAGAATCTAACTTTTTTAATGTATAGTGTGTTATTTATAACTAGATGATGTGTACATTTTCTATTATAGTGTATATTTAGTCACTTATCTAAATAAAATATATTTTATATTCTATGTTTTTATGAATCATAAATAAACTATATATTTTAAATTCTTTTACTTCTAAATTTTTTAGTGTAAGTATATTTAAACTCCAAATATATTTTTCCAAATAAAATGATTATGAGTCATGTATTTCCCAAAACATCATGAATCCACTTCTTTCAACGAAAAAAATAAAGGTCATGTTAGAGCCTCTGAGTTTCTTAGTTGTGATAGATATGTCTGAAGATCTCATATTTTACCATTATATGTTATTTTATGCTCTAATATTATATGTAAAAGACCAAGGCTTCATGGATAATTTAGTGAATATACTATAACTTGCAGAAGTAATTACTTTCAAGAGAGTTTCACTACTTTAATGACTTCATATATTCTAATTATTTTAGATGTTAAACTTAGATTTGTTCTATATATGAGGATTCATTATAAAATTTCCATGTTTCTTGTTGTTACCATTTTATTTTGATTGGCTTGTGATCCTTGAGTTTTAGGGATAAGAAATTATACTTCTAAACTAATTTGTTCAAATAAGTAAGGTGATAGGACTTGTATTGACCTTTTTACAATTTTTTTTTGGTTAAAAACATGTGATTCTGATCATTTTAGATTGAATAATTCTTGGGATAAGACTTGTGATAATAAATTTTTCAAAAAAATTCTAGGGATAGGACTTATTCATTCAATTATTTGATTGAATAAGTTTATGTTTTCTAAACTATTTCATCCATTGGATCTGGGTATTATTCATTTGATAACTTTTGATTAAAATTAATGAATTTTGTGGATAATAATTTTTAGGATTTTATATATTATCATAAAAAATCTATCACATTTTTTACATTCTGGGTTGTTATTTATATTCTTAGTCTATTATCTGTAATATTTGGATTAGTGTTATATTTACAATCCTTTATATTAAATTTATTTTATTAGTTTCTATTACCCTGATAACTCGAAATTTGTGACTTTTGAAATTCACCTTGTTTAAGAGGGAAATATTTTTATGTTTGTAAAATCTTTAATTCACCACTACTAAAGATGACATATTTTGACAATAATAGGTAGGGTTTGTGTGGGAAAAAATATCACACATTATGCAATTTCAAAGTACATGTTGTATATAATCACCATTGGTAGCTACCATTTACTTTTAAAGCATTAAATACTAAAAAATGTGAAACCTATAATTACATGTCTTGTAGTTATAATAAATTCAACATAGAGTGTATTAGAGTACACACCCAGTCACCCCTTGTGATTTATATGGAGTGCATCCTAAAATAACTTTCCATTAGTTGGTATATATGACATATATGATGTGTACTTAAAAGTTAATGTATTATAGTTTTATACCATATGTTATGATGGTGGTAGTACATTCCCAGAGGACATACATTGTGTTTACCTAAAAAACATGTTCATTACTATGTATCCATTGAAGGGTTTTTTTAGCTTCTCACATGAGATCAAGAATCAGATGTGTGAGTTATCCATCTGGAGTATCTTTTATAAGTAGAACATGATTATTTTATTATCTTGGTTATGAGAGAGTATTTAAGAGGTGTTTTGGGTATTTAATGTTCCTTATTTTCATAAATTTGGAGACAATATAAGAAAAATGAAATTATAGCAAACATTGGGTTGGTAACCCCCTAGTGATGCACCAGATCTATGGTCTTAGTCCTATGTAATTTATGTAGTAGGTAAATACCTAAAATGATACACATTTTATATGATGATGTGTAGATACTCCATTCATGCATAGGTTTAATCTTACTTTGATCCTGTTGAGGTGTGGTTCTACCATACAATATGTGGAGTTGGTACTCCCCCACATGATGAGGCATGGGTTATCCACCCATAGAAGTCGGTGTCTTCCCTAAGAGATATGATAAAATTTCTTCTTACATTATGATTTGATACTCCCTATACTCACATACACTCATTAGTGAGGTATGAGTCCCCCACTATGATTATAGAGTGGCAACATGTAAGTAAAAGGTATTGAGTAGTTGTAATGGTGTGTGATTTTGGCATATTAAGTCCTATTATATGGTAGATATACTCGGTTTCCTATAAGATGTGACTTATATTTGGATATAAAATTTTGGATTTAAGAGGGTTATTACTCTTGTATAGTTGGTTTAAATGAGATATGACCCTTTATGGAGTTGAGATGTAAATAATGGTATTCTTCATTTCCCATTATTTTCTTAACCCTGGATAATGTATGTTCACTTAAGTTTCACCTTCCATTTTCCCTCATATATGAGTTTTAAGCCAA
The DNA here is from genome assembly GCA_963277665.1 of Viscum album. NCBI lineage: Eukaryota > Viridiplantae > Streptophyta > Magnoliopsida > Santalales > Viscaceae > Viscum > Viscum album. Next base: position 387,488,593 of record OY728147.1, on the reverse strand, counting down.
ACTTTTGTTTAATCTATAATTTTTATTTTAGGTAATCTTATTGGGCATGTTTATACTCACCCCAACATGATCATTTTTCACACAAATATTGTGACTATAAAAACACTACACAATTTTACATTACTTATGGCATACATAAAGATAGTGGGGAAGGTAAGATTGATGCATAATAGAATATAATGGTATATAGTGGGGGTGGATACTAGTGGATTTCATCCTAGGAGGAAATATAATTAGGAGGAATCATTCCTTTAAAGGTACCAATATCATGTGTTAATTTTTCTACAACATTTTTATTTCCCATTATAGGTTTTTCTTAAGTGGATTTATACTGGATAACTGTTATGCCACACATGAATTGTTATATAGTTTAGTTGATTATATATATTTATTTTATTAATGGGTATTAATGTGAGTTGAATATTCATATATGTTACATGTTATTTTAGGCTAATGATTCCCATTTATGTTTATTCCTTATTGGTTTTAGTCACCAACCACTGAACTATTAGAGGTTGGATTGGAGGTCAAACTCCAATGACCGCCATCCTAGGTGGAGTTCTGGTGGGTCCAGTTATGTCATTTACAATAAGTATTCTTTTCCAAAATGATTACAGTGAGAACCTAACCAATAAAGGGAAGTCCTATGATGATATTAGGTACTCTTTAGATGATTGAAATTTGTGTTTGATGATTCAAAGAATAAAATTTATGGGACTCATTGATGAATATGCACTAAAATATAAAACTCATATAGTAAGATTAATCTTTATATTATAACGTATGATATACTTTTGGTGCATATTTTGTGAAACAATATAATATGTATTTCATGTCATGATAGTCATGATATTCCTATGTCATCAAAATTGATAAATATGATATTTATGATATATGACATCTTGGTGAATTACATGTATCGAAGGATTTATTTTAGGTTATAAATAATAGAGATGATTCATTTATGGATTTATTACTTTTTTATAATCATTAAAATGTCTAATGATCATTAATAATTAACGAGTATACATTATGAGTAATTTATGGGGGATGAAATGCATTTAAAGTGGCACTTGACCGTCTTTATTGAATGAATAAGAATTATAAAAAGGATGTGATGCTTTTTGTAATTTTTTTTCAATGAACCAATAATATTTGAAGCTTTATTATTTAATTTTCTTTATTCGTCTTTTAAAATATAGTACATACATAATTTTTAGATATTAATGGGTTAACATGTAGTATACATGAGTATTAGTAGTTAGTGTTTCACCTTTAGGGGAATGTGGTGGAGTGCTATTACTCAATCATCTTCATCAAGCATACTTCATTGATATTAAGATCACTAGAATTGAGGTATGCATGGATGTTTTATATTGTTAAATTTAATATTGATTTTATGATGATAGATCTATATTTAAATGGGTTTATTATAATTTTTATTGGCCTGTGATGTTGTAATAAAACCTAAAACTAGAATCTAAGATGTCTTCATATTTTAATAGTCATGTTTTCATACTATTTTTATAGAGAACATATATATCATAAGAAGAAGTTTACTATATATTGATCTATAATGTGACAAGGCTAAATTTTATATGATGGATTTCCTTGTCTCTAGATACCGTATTTGATAACATATGGAGTGGTTTGAATGTTTTGTTATGTCACAGGGTATGAAACTATGATTCATTGTATAAGATTCATCAAACCCCATCATTGTGAACAATATTGTATGATATGATAAAGTGTATTATAAGATGTGATAATTGTAATGGTGTTTACAAAATAAATTTCATGTCATTACAGTGGAATATGAGATATCTTTGGTAACTATATGGTTTAAATTTGGAATCGTTCTATAAGATAACACACATTATATAATATTGATGACCTCAAATGATTAGACATATCATATTAACTAATTTGAATTGTGATACACATTATGGTATATAACATAAAATATGATATGGTATAAAAATGTTAAATTTTATTATTTTATAAAAGATTATTATATTTTATAAATTCTTTAAAAATATAAGTATTTTTCATTATAAATTAAATAATTTAATAGAAAAATATAATATGATATGTTTATATCAATATCACATGTTTAGTAAATATGTAAAATATTAATTTATTTATTATATTGATATTTGAATATTCATCTATATAAATTATTTATATGATATGAGGGTTATGTATTATTTAATTTATTTGATAAACCATTTTTATAAAAAAAATTACAATGATTTACGTGCTGGGTATGACAATATATTATTTAGTTTTCTTCTACCATGGGTTTGGTTTGTTATAGAGTTTGATATTAAATTTAGAGGTTTAATATTGTTTATAAAAATTAAATGTTTGAGTTATAATGTAATTGGGGTCTCCATTGAATATTGAAACATGGGTAGTGGGATTTGGGTTCAAATTACTCACTAGATTTTGGTATTATGCTCGATATAAAAAAGTGAGGGTTAGATATCTGTGACACCATGATTACTCTAGTGGGGGTTTTTAGTTTAATTATATGCCTTTAGACGAAATGGGATCATACATAGTTTATGAAAGATATGGTTTTGAATATGTGTAGATGTATTTCTCTTACATTTTCTTGTAAGTAACATAAATTATGATTTGTATAAATAGTTACATATTAATATATTTTGAACATATTAATATGGAAGATTTAATAATGATTCAAAAACTAAATCATTAAAAGAATGGATACATGTAGTAATTAAATTATGAGATTCTAAAAATACCCTAATATGAAGTAGTTATAAATTTATTGTACATTATATGAATATTAAAATTATAAGACCAAGAAAAACATAAAATACTAAATGTAAGATTAATTTTAAGGTAAAAACATGTCAAAATATTAATCATCCAAATGGATAGGTTCCTAATAAAGCTAACTATCCAGGGATTATATTGTGTATGTCATAGTGGAAATGATTGTCCCTAATATCTATGTTACTAAGTCCCACTATGTGATTTAGGTTTTATTTAGCTGAGGAACCTTATAAGATAGGATACTAAAGAAATACAGTAATTTTTTTTATATGATATATTTGGAAAAAGGGTTATTCACTAAACTATAAAAGAATCATAATTCATATGATTTACATGATGGCCTACCTAAATAATTAATATTTTATTGTAGCACAAAATTGGAGTCGAAATAAAGTAAAATATGAATATAATATCACTAAGTTTAATGATGTATGTGTTTATCATTTTAGTGAGAGTACTCTTATTAAAATTCCGTGAAGAAAATCTATACACACATGGTACACAACAAAAGATATGTCATGTTTTATATTATGTAATGAATCATGAATATAATTTCAAGGTATCTTATAAGTATTACTTATTATAAAAATATATATTAATATTTATTATTGAAATTTTTTTCAAATACATATATTCAAAGCATTTGGATGTGAATGTACTAGAAATGAATCTATCAAATTCCAACACATGGGTATTTGATACTGGGTGTGAATCACAAATTTGTGATAATAAAAAAAGTCTTAACAATATTATAAAATATGATAAATGTTAAATTATATCTATGTATTGTTAATGGGGAAAGAGTTGTCACATTGGAAGTCAAAAAAATTGATCTAAGTCTCCTAATTACATTTTTTTAGAATTAGAAACCAATTATTATTTTCCAATAATATATAAATATTTGATCTAAATATATTATATAGAAAATAATGTGTTTTTATTCATTAATAATAATAAAATTTATTCTACATATATATGAATGAAATTATTTATAACATAGGGAAAATGGTTAATCATATAGAAATTTTAAACATAGATAACACAATCCATAACATTCAAGATAAAAATGTAAATATTTATTCTAACCTGTATTTTCATTGGAATTGTATCCTTAGAAATATAAATTATAAACACACCCAAATACTCAATAAAAATATATTATCGGAATCATTCAATTAAGAATTGTTTGAAAAACTTGGATCCTTTTTATTAAAAAAAATGATCAAATATCTTTTTAATTGAAAATTTCAGAGGGACTATGGGTTATTTTATCTTATACATAGTAATATACATGGATTTATAAGTAATAAATTAAGTGGTTGATATAGGTAGTTTTTAACCATTATCGATGATTTTATTTATATGGTTATTCATTTTTTATGAAAAAACAGTTTTCAATATTTAAAAAGTATATAGAGTTTAAAAGTAAAGAATAAAATAAATTAGGAAAAAGTATTAACTTTATAATCAGATTGAGGTGGTGAATACTTTAGCCAATAATTTATTGATCATTTGGGAGATCATGGAATTAATTATCAACTCACTATTCCTATAACACCATAGTGGAATAGTGTGTCTGGGAGGAGGAATCATACCTTTTTGGAAAATGTTTGGTCAATGATTAGTTGGTGTGACCTTCATATACTATTATTAGGATATGATATAGAAATTTATCTATTCTTATTTAACTTCATTCCTTTTAAATTAGTCATAAAGACACTACATGAGATATAGACTAGGAAATGTCCTGATTTTCCATCTATAAGTATTTGAGGTAATGTAACATATGCATGATATTTTTCTTTTGAAAAAAATGAATCCAAATTAAGAAAGTGTTTATTTATTTTTTATAAAAAAGATACTATATAATATTATTTCTATTATCCCACAGTGAAAAAGTGTCTGTGTCTTGATATGGTGTTTTCCATGAATCATGGAGTTAATGGGAGGAATGTTGAACTTGAGAAAGATCAAAATAAATAAATATAAAATCTTCATGAGATGTAATGTAAGTTGGTTCCATAAGAGGTTGTGGGAGAAAAAAATCATTTTATGTAAGAACCTTAAAGTTTTGGGTGGATAATTCATGATCTTGAGATATATTGATATGTTATTACAAATCATGTTGATAAAATATTCATGTGTGTGGAAGCTAATATCTACTAAGAGAATATTGAGAGTTTTTATAACACCCTGAGTTTTTATGAATTGTTTTTTTTTCAAATAAATGAAATTTCATTGATAGACTATGTTATATGCAACATAAAGTTAAGTTTATTCAATACTCAACGCCAATTTTATCTTACATTACAAGAAACTATGAGTTTCTTTATTATCATTCATAACATGTAACACCATGTATTAGAAAACCATGAAATAATATAATTTAAAATATGACCATTTTAAACTAGTCATTAAATTTGAATGTATGAATAGTATTAAATACTTTAGGAATTATATAGTTAAATTTCCTACCCAATATAAATTTATAAATCCCTAGTAAATAACCAATAAATATCTAGTGAAGTAACTATATTCATCAAAAATGATTTTATTGATTTTTATGAGAAAAAATTTTATAGATTCTAGAAAATTTATTTGTTAATGTGACTTAATTTTCAAAAATAAAAATATCAAAATTAACTTGAGGTTTAATTTTGTGATTTTTTGAAAATATTTATTTTTTAGTAAATAGTGAAAAATACAGATTTTTGTAAAAATGTCATTTGTTTTTAATAAATTAAGTGATTTAAATTTAAAATTATGTTTTAAAGTAAAATAAGTATTATTTATTTATATTTTACCCTCCTAATTTTTTTATTGAAATTTATATTTTTTTTAGTATACGTTTAGTTTTCAGTTTAGAAAAGGGTTTTTTATTAAAACTGCTTCAAATTGCCTGATGTTTCTCTATTTTTATTAATTTAAATAATCACTAATAAAGAATATTTTAAATAAAATTTATATATTATATATTAACGAAGTTAAATTTATATTCATATAATGATTATTATTACACATAGATTTAATATAAATCATATTATGCTTGAAAGATACACTTCTCGAAAACCCTCTATTTCTTTGCAACTATGGGTTTTGTTTTAAATTCAATTTTTACATATTTTAGTAACTTTATTTGAAAAAAAATAAAACTAACCATTTAAATCAACATTCTGAAATTATATTTTCATTAATTGTTTTTAATTTTCATAAAAGTTTCATTTTTTGATGAATAGTGAAAAATACTGAATTTTAATTGAAAAATGATTTTTTTGTTTAATTTATTTGGGAAGATAAATTATATTTTAAATTAGTTTTAAATTAAAATTAATAATATTATATATCCATTAATATATTTTAGGTCATTGTAATCAATTTCATATTGAAATTTTATATAAAAACTTTGTAAACTATTGAATAGGGGTTCAAAACCCATTAGAAGAAAGTATTGTAGTAGCAATGTACCGGTACTATAACAAAACTATAGCAGTGGAGGAAATTTAGAACAAGTGACACTTTAGAAGAGGTGGGAACTGTATTAGTCACTATATTGTTGGTGGGACTATAGCATCCCAGGTATTGTAGCAGTATTATTCACTAAAGGTCCTTTGGGCCAAAAATATGGGCCTTCAAGGCCATGTAATGGGATTTAATGACCACTGGGCCTACAGTCCATGTAATGGGTCTCCTCTACCAAAAAAATAGTTTATTTCCTTTATTTAATTAATAATGAGTCTTTGATCCCAACTTTTAAAAAAACTATTGAACAAATTCTCTTTAAAAACTCAAGTTCTCATCACCTTTGCAGGATTAATTTAAAATTATATTTTTCCACTTATCTAAACAGAATTTAGAAAAAAGGATTCCATAATTGGAATGATAATAATTTATATTTTTAAATAAGTTTAACTTAAATTTTTTCCCACAATAAATTGTAAAAACAATAAAAACTATTTAATATGGCTAAGGTAAAAGTGGGTTTACCAGGGGGTTAACTAAAAATATAAGGGTTAAAAATAACTCAAAAATTATAGAAACCCAATTTTATGTACATTTTTAAAACTTATATATTCTAGTATTAGTAATTAATCATTATTTGATCCTTTTTACATGGAAAAAATATGTTTGTAATTCTTTCATTCAAAAAATTACAAGTGTGAAACTCACCTCAATTATATAAGGACACCCCTAGAAGAGACAATGCTCATCAATGAGAGTTTTTGTTTTATGTATTCCTTCACATACTTAAATTATTATTATAACATTCTGATATAATAACCATTTTATCTTTCATATAATAATATTTTTTATGTTAACAGAATGACTAACAACTATATCCACTTCCATAAAATGGGTAATAGAATCATCATTCGTGTGTATGGAAGACTACTGCCTCGCGAACCGATGTCATTCGTTTTTTAATTACCACCTATCATAGTTGGAGATAATGATATATTTATTGTTTATATAATATATTTATTATCTATTTATTAATATTTAATTATTATATCACATATATCTTCATTCCTTTTATTTTACAGGAATATGATATTGTCACTCGTGTGTACAGAGGACTACCTCTTCACAAAGAAATGTGGTTCACTCACACTTTCCATAAAAGGTAATGAAGATTATTTTAATCCAAATATGTGATATATATGACATAAAAATGATTCTTTAATGATAATATATCACTTTAATTTCTTTCTCTCTATATGTTAAGAAAATGAAAATAGCGTTCATGTGTAGGTATCGCGTACCGTCTCTATGAACAGTGTATTTCATTTTACATATCAATATTTTATAGATTTATATAAATAAAAATATAATAAAAATATATTATATTAATATCATGGTTAAAATTTTAGTATATTATGTAACCATTATCAAAGGAATATGACCAAAAATGACAAATCAAAAGATATATGAAAAGCAAAGTGGTAATTACCCAAAATGTGATTTTAACATTTAATTGTTAATAAACATGTAATAAAAGGAAATAAGTAAATCACATATGGTATGATATATATAATTATGGTTCTGTAATATTTTTATAATAAACCTATATTTATTATATAGGAGGTTCAAATATGTACGAAGGAAGTTGATACTTATGGTAAGGGATTTCCAGTCTCTCTTTTATTACTGGAAAACATTTGAAAATTCACCACTCATTTCGTTTTTTATGTATATAAGGCCCCTTTAATATGATATATCATGAATATATTTATTTTCATGATTTACAATTTTATTTTAACATAATTTTTTACTATGGAAAACAATTCAAAATATTACTAAAGTGGTGAGGGATTTTTTTCTCAATTTTTCTTTTTTGAGACATATGGTTATTTCATGAACCTATATTATTTTTTGTTATGCATAAAAATCACCATTAAAATTTAATATAATTAATTAATTTGTCCTAATGATATTTTAATTTTATTTTTAATATATTCCTTTATGGGGATTACATTTTAAAGCTACTAAATTCATTAGGATTTTATGTTACATTCTCATTGTTTATCAAGATTGTTTATAAATATGTTTCTGATGATAAAATATTATGATCCATATCTCAATAAAAACATGAATTTTATCATACTCTGGTTATGTCATGAGAATAAATTTTTTCCATTCATTTTCCTCTCTTCATGTACTCAAGATTATATAATGAATGTTTTTAATAAAAATTAACTTTTTGGATGAAAAAACTTTTTTTCCAAAACAAGGTTTTCTAAAAACATTTTAAAAATTGTATTTAAATTTTTTTTAAATGATTCAAACAATACATTTTAACCCAATTTTGAATATATTCAAAATTTCTTGAAATTAATCTTCATTTCATTTTCCAAACGATTCTCATTTGGATTTTCCTAAAAATTTGAAAGGAATGTTTGTTTTAACGTGTAAAACATGAACATAATTGCCCACTATAATGAACATTGTTTTCTTTAAATAATAATTTAAAAATTTTAAAGGTTATTCTCAAAATAAAATTATTTTTAAATTGTTTTATGTTTTAATTTTTATCAAAGTGGAAACGGTATTTTCCTCATGAAGTGTTCTAAATGATTTTTAAAGATTACTTTATATGTTTTTATTTTTTTAGAGAAAATGATTTCCAAAATGTTTTATGTTTTAAAAAAATTCTTTTAAAAGAAAATTAATTTTCCTTAAGAAAAAGTCCAATTGATTTATCATTCAAAATAATTCTCCATATAATATGACATCCCTTGATGTATCTTATTCTTTGATGGTGATATAAACTAAGGATGCCATTTATATTGTTTCTTTGAATGGTTTATGGTAAAACGAGGTTTATGAACCCCATTTCTTTTCTATAGGGTTTTCCATAATAAAATTATTATTAACCCCCCTTATTTTTTCCATGGGTTATGCTTTGATGAAATGATGAAATTATTATGAAACCAATTTCATTTCCATAAGTTATGATATGATTAAATGATTATGAAACCCATTTAATTTCATAGTTTATGATATGATGATTTTTTATGATATTGTGGAATACATATGTTTGATTTTTATTATGTGATGATTGGGATCTATATCTCCCTCCAATGAATTAGTTAAATATTTATATCTCATGAGATATACAGGACTAGAATAGGGAGTGCAACTAATTCATTAAGGGTATTTGTTCACTATGATGGTCTTGGGAGTGAACCATAAATACTATGATGGTTTGGGGAGTGAACCCATTCCACTATGATGGTTTTTTAAATGATCCCGTACTGCTCGAGAAATTATTTTCTATGATTATGTGTATTCCACAATTCCATGCCTTCTAAAAATGTTATGCTCTCATGGCTCATGTTATTTTATTACCTTATGATTTATAGCTTATAAACTACCAATATTTATTCCATGACTCAATATTATGATCTTTGATATACATTATATGTGTTTCAAATTTTATGTTCATGTTCCCATTCCCTTATGATAACATTATGTTTATGTATTTTCCTTATTTTCCCTTAATGAGTATCGAATCTCACCCTTTCTTATGTTTCATTTCTCCAAGTTATGAATAAAGGTTTTATATAGGGTATAGATATGAAGATTACCAAATGGTAAGATATTTGTGGTAAACATTTAATATCTTTCATTAGATTTGATTATCATATTCCACGTTACCAAAAGTCACTAAACAATTATGGTCCACAGGCATGTGTTTGTGTATTGTAATGAATATTCATCTAAAAAGATTTAATATACTTATATGAGAAGCCTAGTTTTCTATATTTTTTATCAAAATTAATGGTTTGAAACATAAAATATTATATGGAATTGAAGTTCAATAATTTAGTTTAAAACCTTGTAAATTCATCTAAAGGGTTGAGATCTATAAGGTGAAAATTGGTTTTTCAAAAGAAAAATTTTGGAACTAGTAGAAATAAACTAAAATTTTAATACCCATATTACTAAAGTGGAGTTTTTGAAAGATAGAAAACATGGATGGAAGGGTTTTATACTATAAAGAAGTATTTGGGACAAAAGAGTATAAATAAATTCATGGTATTGGAAATGATGAGACTTTTCACTGGTAGAAATGATAATTTCCATTGAGATGTTTCATAACATAATAGAACATTATGATTATGTGGTATATTAAATTCATGTCAAAACTAATTTCCATGCAAGTAATTTAGTTATACATGTGTCTACAAAATAGTCAAAAGGGTTTGAAGTGTAAAATGATATTGCTAAAGTTTTCAAGATGTAATGATCCATTTGTGGATGGAATCAGTATTCTAAGGGTATAAACATTGAGTTTTATGATTCAATCAAATATTTTAGTTTTATTAGAAGAATGAATGATTCTTTTTTATATTAGTGAGTTATGTGAGTGCTTTTTTTATTTTTTTTATTTTGTTTTTTGATGATATACCACTCATCAAAAATGATATTCAAACTTTATATTCTATAAAGATTTGGTCGGGAAGGTGTTTCTTGATAAATGGAATGGATGAATAATTATACTACTCTATATAAAGAAAGATCTAATATGTTTCTTGGACATATTTAAAAAAACAAATATTGGTAAATTTATAGAGGTTTAGCATGGATAACGTAAATAAGGGGTCTTTACTAGTGTTGTATAACATGAATCATAAGAAGACTCAAGATCTTTATTAAGAGCTAGATGGGATGGAAAATATTCCTTTCACACATTCCATAAGATCCACCTTGTATTCCATGTTATAACCTAGACCTCATGTCAATTATTATTTTATAATAACTAGTATATATCAATATAATCCTATGGAGAATCACTCACTTTTTTCAAAGAATATCATAAATAATTGAGAGGAAGTAAAAATATATTCTTAGTCCTTGGAGGTGTGGAGTAACTCATTGTAAGGGGTTAGACTGATGTTAGTTTCCATGATAAAAAAGAAAATATGATATATCAATCTAATTTTTTGTATTTTCTAATTGGTAGAACTATTAGTTGGTATAGTTCTAAAAAATCCACTATAGAAAACTCAAAATCCAAGGAAGAATACATCACTACATCAGAGTAATGTAGGATTGTTTTTTGGATCAAGAAGTTTATTACTTTCATTGATGACTTAACTCACATTACTTGTGTTATGTTTATGAAACATAAATCTGATGATCTGAAAATGTTTAAAAGTTTCAGGAGGAAAGATAAGAAGGAATGTGAGTATTCAGTATAGAGGTTGAGAACTGATAATGGTGGTGAGTACATAAATGAAGATTTTGAAATTTATCTTGAGAATCAAGGAATTATGAATGAACTTAGTTCATTATACACTCCTCAAACAAATGGGGTTACTGAAAGGAAAAACAGAAGATTGGTGGAAATGAAGAGAACAATGTTACTTGAATATGGTATTTCTCATTACTTTTGGAGGCAATCCATAAGTACTACTATTTATAATTTTTTATGTTGATGACATTATCTTTACTGGTAAGGATGAAAGAAATTGTGAAATATTTGCTGAAGAGATAAAAAAGTTGTTTGAGATTTACATATTCTGGGAAATGAAATACTTTCGTGGGTTACAAATTTTATAAAAGAAGAAAGATATTTTTATTTCTTAATAAAATTATGTTAATTAACTTCTCAAGAAGTTTGATATGGAAGACTCAAAACTAGTTTCCACACTTATTTTAGTGGGAACAAAGTTGAGAAAAGATGTATATGTCAAGAAAGTTGATCATAAAGAGTTTTGAAATCTAATTGAAAGTATGTTATATTTAACTACCTCAAGACCTAAACTTGTTTATACTATTACCTTATGTAAAATATTTCAGAGTGATCCTAAAGAATATAATTTACTTGCTGAAAAAATAATTCTCTGATATATCAAAGGCAAAAAAAATCACAATGAAGTGTGATAGATCAAAAAGTATTGACTTTTTTGGGTATTTATATGATGATTGAACAAGAAATATTGATAATTTAATATCCACATATGGTGAATTTTTCATTCTGGTTAAGGGTTTTGTTAGTTTCACAAAAATAAGAAATATTCAGTAACTCTTAGTACAGCTGAAGCTGAGTATATTACTTCCACTCAATACAATACTCAACTTATGTGGATAATGAATAATTTAGAAGACCTACTTGTTGAAGTGAAGTTACCCTTACTCTTAGGTTGTGACAATCAAAGTGAAACCAAGCTTGCAAAAAATCTGGTACCATATTCTCATTCAAAACATATTGATATCAAATATTATTTCTTCAAAGAGAATGTGTAGATGAATTATTTGAAGTTGGAGTATGTTTCTATATCAGAACAAGTTACAGAAATTTTCACAAAATATTTACCCAAGGAATATTTTTGTAAATTGAGGAGACACATGGGTGTTAAACCTCTTCCTCATCATGGTTGAGGTATGTGTTTTTCCCCTATATCACCTTGTCTTTGGATAGTGTTTTCAAGGGGGGGAAATTGTTTCATAAATCTATCCTTATGGAAGCATGCATAAATGGGGAGTTGTGGGTAAGATATGAATTCATCATGTATGTTCCTAAACTATTATAACTATTTATTAGAGTGGTTTCATGAAACTCTTTTTTTAGGAAAGTTGAAGAAGAAAAGTTGAAAAAGAAGAATGTTGTGAAGAAAAGATGAGGATGTTTCATAATCACTACTTTTGGAAAACATGACACTGTTGTCCATAATTCTTATTTTCTACAATGATTTAGCTCTTATAGGATTATAATTGTTGATATTTAATCCATATATTGAGGTTACAAAGTTTAGTGATTTATGAAACTTGGTTGACAATAAAATTCAAAGGGGGAGATTGTTGGGACTAAGTTGAATGAAGAATGTTTTTAGAAGAAAGAAGATGTTTATTTTACAAGTGTTTTGTCTTTTTTTGTCAAAGAAGATAATAAAATTCACTTTTTAAAAGTTGAAAAATTATACTAACCATCTTATTCGGCAAATTGGACTCACAAAGTATAAGAAATTCTATCAGATTGAGAAGAATCTGTCAGAAGAAAAGGTTTATTGGACTCACCCTGAGTCCAAAATGAAAGAAAAATTATAATAATTTGATGTTCTAGATTTTACCTAAATCTTATGAAAATATACTGATGTTTTTCTATGTTTTATTTCCCATAAATCATAAGTATGTTTAAAAACTTCTAATGATAGCTCAATTAAGTAAAGGGGGAGTGCTTCTAATCGTATTTATGATTGGTTGGAAGGAAATGAAGAAGCTGTTGGAAGGATGAGAAGTTATAATACATTCTATAATAAGTCATAAAATTCTAAAGCTGGTCTTAAATGTTTCAAAGTCATGAAGAAGTCATTATTACAAGAAAAAAGTTAAAGAAGAGGAAAGTTTGTGTAAATAGACCTTTCAACGCCCAGTCTATCAGTATAAGAATAACAGACACGGTTTTTTTAAAGGATGAGAAGGTTAATCTTAATGAGAGAAAACAAAGGTATTGGTTTTTAGTTAGAAAAAAATGCCAAAATATTGAAATCTTCAGAGAAATAAGCTAATGAGAATTATAATCATAAAATAGAAAAAAGTTCGTTGATATTGTATTTAGAAAAGAAAAAAGTTGTTGAAGTAAAACTGTTGATACTGGTCCATCGTATTCAATATGTCATCATAATCATTTGAGGTATAATTGTTTTCATTGGGAGTTATTGGTACCAATGAAAAGGAAAATAAGAAAAGTTGTTGGGGTATGATATAAAAATAAATTCAGATAATGATAAATAATTTAGTCAACCATTCATAAGGATGAATTATTTTGTGTCTCTTTTTTGTATCGAGTATTTCAAGAGAGAAATAATAATTTCCTTAATAAGTGTGTTAAGATAAATAAGAAATATGATGTTTTGGGTCAAGATCCATCGGATTGGAGGTAACACTGATAACATTATTGGATGTAGGATCATTAGTATGAATAAAAGAATAAGAAGAAGAACCCAACATTAAGAGTTTTAAGAAGATTTAAAAGTATTTTCAAGGGGAGTTTGAAGTTCTAAAAATATGTTTGATTTTGTTTTCACAAGTTGGTACAGATCATCATAATGAGAATACATATGTTTTATATTTGTCACTTTTAGTACAGAACAATATATTAAAGAATATAATGTATTCATCATAATGAGGAAATTGGAATGGAAATATTAGTCTTTAAATTAGTGAAAAGAAACATAATGAGATATCTTCAGTTATGATTTATTTTCAAGTGGGTCAAGAAAATCAGAGTGACCTTATGTCACCATCATAATGGAAAAATAAAAATGGGAAATCAGAGTCATACTAATGATTGTTAAGAAAGTATAAAGGAATATAAAGTTTTAATAAATATGTTAGAAGGTTCAAGAAGAGTTGAGAAGTGTTAAATAAGTCATAAATGCATCTGGAATTCAAGGGACATTGAGATTTTAGGAAATTTAGATGAGTGGGAAAAAATTTTAGAATCCCACCCAAACCTTTTTGGGTTGTCTATAAAAGGAGAAATTGCTTTTTAATATCCGACACAAGTATTGCAGAGAGGGAATATCTAAATTTATAAGGAGAATAAGTTTTTATATTGTGCTTACCTGAGGAAGTTTCTGGACATAAGAAGAAAGGAGAAGATGGAAGATCGTATTGGGTTGGTTATTGTATTAGATTGGATAATTGAACTATGAAAATTTTATTGATATTTCCGAACTAAGGAAGATGTTTTGAATTATTTCAACGGTATATTGATAGATAAATATTATCATATTGAGCAATTAGACTTGATAATTAGACTGAGAAATCGGATCAAGTATCATTACGAAGTCTAGAGTAAGTTCTTTCTTACTACTGGATAAGGAAGTGAATTTTTTTTTTGAAAAAAATATTTTTGAAAGTTGATCAAGTAGAACCATAACATTTTTGTTATAAATACTAACTTAAATAATTTTTTTTTACTTAAAGCACATGCATTTTTGTATTGATCATAGTGTTACACAAGAGTAAGGGAATATTATACTCATTGTATTCCTCAAAAATGGTTATTTTTTAGCGAATTGGGTGGTATTATATTATTTACAAAACATACCAAGGAAGTATCTACTCTTGTTGAGTAGTGAACCTTGTAAATTCTTGTGTATCTATGTATGTTTGTTTTTATCTGGGAAATAAAGATTTAATAGCAGGTGAAGGTTGCTTCAGAAGTAATAAAACTCAAAAGGAAAATATATCGTCAATTCACCCATCCCCATCTCAGTGATACAACTATTTAGACTGGGCAATTACAATATATCAACCTTTTTCTTGAAAGTATGATATTTCCTCATTTCATAAGCCATAAGGATATTATGAAGTTTATCCATGTATAAATCTTTATGATCTTCTAATGATGAAACTTTCGAAAAAAAACTATCTGGGATGTTTCTCATAAGTTGCTTAACAATTTTAGAGTCTTCTAGCTTCTCACCAAAACTTCTAATATTACTTTCAATCTCAATTACCCTTGTAATGTAACTATCAATACTTTCATAACCATCCATTTTAAAATCCTAAAATTCAATTCTCTATATTTTTAACTTGGCTGCTCTAACTTTCTCATTCCCTTCATAGAAACTTCTAAACTTATCCCACATTTTATTGGCTTTTGAAAACCCCATAATATTTGCACAAACATTGTAAGTAATATCCACCAACAAAGAATTATGATATTTTCCATCAGATTCAATACTTTTATTATTGAAAACTATCATTTCATATTCATTAATCGGAGGAAATCCTAATATTTCTACATATCTAACTTCAATTCCAATTAAAAGAAGATATTGTAACATCCTATTCTTCCACCTGTGATAGTTATTACCATAAAAAACATGAAAATCCCTATTTTTCACTAAATTAAAATTTCCCATTCTAAAATATAGAAATTTTAGAGGGAACTTTCCCTCTAATACCAATTTTTGTTCTTAAGTAGAATTGAGGCCACTGAGGGGGGGGGAATCAGTGGTTCAATTTTATTTTATAAGAATGTTTCTTAACAAAAACTTTCTTAACATCTTCAAATATTTATAGTTACAATCCACTCAAATATAATTCACAACCTCACCTTTCGAATGAAAAAAATATAAATAGAAGGCAACACACGATATTTTCAAGGTTCGGTACAAACTCATACTCCTTGTCATGTTAGATAGGCCCACCAATATGGATTCTTTTACTAACTTATTTCAAGAATAAAAAACACAAGTAGTGAACAGTTCTACAATTATAGTAGAAAATTTCCTGCTATAGTTGGTTATACCCCCCAACTATCCTTTTCAATATCCATTTTCCCAAGATAATCCTTTTTCGAAACTAGTAAGCATCCATAGTTACAAGCTTCCCTTTCCCTCTTCTTTTCTGATCCACTTTAGAATGACTTCACTTCCTCAAAAAGTAAGATGAATCAAACTTTACCTTCTTAAAATCTTCAAGAACTTCAACAATTATCTAAGGATCTTGTTGGTCTTGAAACATTATCTAGAAACTCTATAAGGAAAACTTCCTCAGAAAAAGTTAGTTTGATCTTCCTTAGTCCGATAACCTCAATCTAATGGTCTCTATATGATTGGTCTTAGTCTGATTATCCTTTGACTCTTCCATCTTCAATTGAGTAGAAACTCAATTGGTAGATCAAAATTACACCTTCTAATAGAAATTGGTCCTATGAACCTTGCTCCAATGGATGTCGCTCTGATGGGATCACTCTAATGTACTTGCTCTGATGAAGTGTCGTCCATTGGAACTTGCTTCATTGATCAGATTGAACCTTACTTTGTTGTACTCGTTTTGATGGAAATTCCTTAACATCAACCTGAAAAACATTCTTCTTTTGGAAAATCAATACCTATTTCACATTTTCCAGAGCTTTAGAATATATGATCAGTCTAGGTTTTCACACACATTTACAAATGAACTATTCTCTCCTTTTATAGGAAAATCAAATATGGTTTGGGTGGGATTCTAAAAATCTTTCTCACTCAACCAAATTTTCCGAATCTTCAATTATCCGTAAAACTTGAGTTCCACTTTTACTTATTCAACGCATCTCAATTCTTCTTGAACTTTCTCATAGTTTCACACTGCTTTAGGCTTTCTTTACAAACTTTAGTCTAATACCTCATTCTAATTCTCCATTGTGATTAAAACATATGAAAAACTAAATATTAACCACTAAAATGACCTCTTGTAAACACTGAAATTATTCTCATACATTTTCTCGGTACCATCTAAAAACTTTTGTTATAACATTGAAAACTATCTATAGTTTTCAATAATTCATTCTACAACACTTTGGTAGTAATAATATCTTTGAAATATCTCCAAACTATTTATACTTTTCTTTTCATTCCTCAGACAGATGACCTCATGTTCAATTTAGTTCAGTGTCCATTGAATTTATCAGTGTCAACCTGCACCTGATGGATCAGTCTCTACTTCATTATGTGAACTTTGTCAATTCTAGTCCGATGAGTCTTTACCTATTCTAGAAACAATCAATAATTTTGTTCTTTTTCTCTTAAACTAATTGTGAGATAACAAAGTATGAATTCTTGCTTTTCTTAACCCAATTGAAACACAACTCAAACTTTCTAAAAAAAATCTATGTCTAGTATTACTTTGTATCTGATTTCTTAAAGATACCAACAATTCAAAATACAAATAGATGTCAAAATTTATTATGATGGATCAGTGGCATTCCTCTTCTGATGAATTAGTGTCAGCAATGAGCTTTTTTACTTCACCAAGATCATTATTCTAACCTTCTAATATTATCACACTAATGATTCTCATACTGATGATCATCATACTTCTATGAGAAGTGTTACTCACACCGATGAGCAGCAAACAAAATACTTCACATCATATTATCCTCTTCCACAAATTCCAACATGTATCATGGCTTCCACATGAATTTGAATACGATTTAAGATCATCTTCAACATTGTCTAACTTATAATAGAAAGTATTATAACTTCCCATTCCTTAAAACTAAATTGATTACCAAACCTATGCTATTTATTTGGGGGGCCCCATGAACTCAAACTAATACCCCACTATTCAAAGGACGTGCATTGTGATCTTTTTTTATTTGGATGAAAATATAAATGATGAAATATCACATTGGACAGCCACACTTTCCAAAATCTATGATCTTGAAATTATTCATGGATTAAAATCCGAATCGAGGAATGCTAAATTATTTGATATTTAGTTTCAAAATGTTCAATGTGTATTATAATGTTAAAAGTTAAAGGAATTTTTCCTTCCATTTAAACACATTTGTTTCAATACGTTTTTTTCACACAAAAGCAAATTTTTATTTTCATCTCCCCCTCAACATAAAATAACATTGTCCCCAGCGTTTGAAGAAAAGAAAATTTAAAAGGTGTAGAGGAAGATAAGGGAAGTTCAAAAAGGAAATTGGAATATGAGGATCATGGAATGAATTCACCTGGTGGTTGAAGTTGAAGTTCTTGCTGCTCCAATTTAGTCCTTTGGTATCCATGTCACTTGTAGAGTTCCCTCGTGGACAAAGGAAAAAACAAACAAACAAAAAAAACAAAACAATATATATATATATATATGTGTGTGTGTGTGTGTATAAAAGTAAAATATAAGTATTTATATATAAATTATAGAATAAGGAAGAACAATAAGCCATAGGTCAGTGGTAAGTGTGTACCCCTGTCTCCCTTCGGTCCTGGGTTCTATTCCTCGCGGCTTCACCGGTTGTGATGGGGTTTGACCCACGACCAACGACGTGTCCTTTTTTTATTATTATTATATTTTTATTTTATTGTATTTTTATTTTAACCTAAAAACACATAAAAATAAAATAAAATAAACTGATAATACATTGTCGTCTTTTTAAATTTCTGGGTAAGGTATTACTCAAGGATCACACCACGTGACATGGATGAATATGGCACTCCCCTTTTGTACCCATCCATACTCATAATAGAAGAATAGTTAAACAGTTTGTTATTTTTAAATATCAAAATGATTCATTAATCCTATTTAAAAAAAAGATGATTCACAAAGATGAAAACCACGGGTTGCCTCCCATGCAGCGCTTTGGTTTAATGTTGCTAGCTCGACTTAGACCCTTAATTATTTAATTATTTTCCTAATATAAGGTTGGTTCACACAATTTTTCATCAACATAATTTTTTTGGAATGGTTCAATGAATGGTTTGACTCTATGACCATTAACTTTAAAGGATTAACCATTGGTGGGATCTTGAATTTCTACAGCCCCATGTGGGTACACATTAAGAACTATGTATGGACCTGAATATCTATAACTCAACTTTCTCAGGTGTAAATGAAGTTTAGAACTATAAAAAAGAATAGTTTTACCCGGTACAATGTGTTTGGTTTTAAGATTTCATGTTTGGTAGGCTTGTACTTTAGCTTTACTGATCCTTGAATTTTCATAAGCCTCCATCCTAAGTTCCTCAAGTTCATTGAGATCTAATTTCTTTTTTGTTTCGGCCAATGAGAGGTCATAATTAATTTTATTAATTTCCCAAGAGGCCTTATGTTCAATCTCCACTGGAAAATGGCATGCTTTACCATAAACCAACCTATATGGGGAAATTCTTAAAATGGATTTATATGTGGTTCGATAGGCCCAAAGAGCATCTAAGAGTTTGCTCGACCAATATTTCATAGATGGATTAATAGTTTTCTCAAGAATTTGTTCGATTTATCAATTGGCTAACTCATCTTGACCATTGTTCTGTGGGTGATATATAACAGACACTTTTTGAGAAATTCCATACTTTTCCATGAGTGATGAGAATGGATGATTGAAAAAATGAGTTGCACGATCACTAATGATAGCCCTAGGAATTCTAAATCCAGAGAAGATGTTTTATTTAAGTAATCTAATCACAGTTTGATGATCATTGGATTTTGTGGGAATGGCCTCAGCCCATTTTGATACATAATCAATAGCTAAGAGAATGTAAAGATATCCCCTAGAGATTGGGAAGGGACCCATGAAATCAATTCCCTGATAGTCAAAGATTTCAACCACTAAAATGGGAGTGAGTGGCATTTGATTCCTTTTTGTGATGGACCCTACTTTTTGACACCTAGGACAGCTTTGAAAAAATGTGTAGGAGTCCCTTGAGAGGGTGGTCTAGAAGAGACCACACTGAAAAATCTTAGATGATGTTTTCTTAGAGGAAAAGTGACCACCACATGCCTCACTATAACAGAATTTAAGGATGGAATCTTGTTCAGATTCTAGGACACACCTCCTAATGATTTGGTCAGCACAGAACTTATAGAGGTATGGATCATCAAACACATAGTTCCTAAAATTAGAAAGGAATTTCCTTCGATCTTAAGTCCCTAAGAATTTTGGAATGACTCCTGTAACTAATAAATTGGCTATGTCGGCATACCAAGGGCAGTCACTCAGAGAGTGTAGGTGTTCATCAGGGAATGAATCAGACACAAAAAGGTGAATTTAGTTTTCTTTTAATTATATTCTAGAGATATGATCAGCTACAACATTTTCAACACCCTTTTTATCCGTGATTATGAGTTCAAATTCTTGTAAGAGAAGGACCCACCTAATCAGTCTAGCCTTGGCATCTTGTTTTTGGAAGAGGTATTTTAGTGCAGAATGGTCAGTGAACTTAGTGATGGGGGATCCTAATATATAGGACCTAAACTTATCTATGGTAAACAAAATAGCAAGTAACTCCTTTTCAGTGGTGGTGTAGTTGATTTGGGCATCATTTAAGGATTTTCATGCATATGCAATGACATAAGAAGTTTTATCACAACATTGTCCTAACACAGCTCCTACAAAAAAGTCACTGGAATCACACATAAGTTCAAAAGGAAGGTTCCAATTTGGATATTTCATAATGTGAGGATAGGTGAGAGAGGATTTGAGGGTTGATAATGAACCCTCGTAGATTTTTGTCCAAACAAATGGAGCATCCTTTACTAAGAGATCACAAAGGGGATGGGAGATTAAACTAAATTCCTTGATGAATCTTCTATATAAACCATCTTGTCCTAAGAAAGACCTCACTTCCTTAAAAATTCTAGGTGATGTAAGGTGACGAATAACGTCAACCTTTTCTTTATCAACATCAATCCCCCTACCCAAGACTATATGGACAAGGACTAATCCTTGTTTAACCATGAAATAGAATTTTTCCCAGTTTAGGACTAGATTCGTTTCTTCACATATGGAAAAAACTCTCTCCACATTCCTAATACATCCCCTGAATGTATCCCAAAATATAGAGAAGTCATCCATGAAGACCTCAAGAAAATTCCCTACCATGTCTGAGAATATTCCCTTCATGCACCGCTGGAAGGTTTCAGGGGCATTGCATAACCCAAAGGGCATGCGTTTGAAAGAAAAGGTTCCTAATAGACATGTGAATGTAGTCTTCCCTTGATCCTCTAGGGAAACCTCAATTTGATTATACCCTGAGTACCCATATAATAAATAGTATAAGTCATGACCTTCCACTCTCTCAAGGACTTGGTCAATGAATGGTAAGGGGAAATGGACCTTCTTGGTGAATGAGTTTAGCTTCTTATAGTCAATGAAGACCCTCTATCCACTACTTTACCTAATTGGAAGAATCTCTCCATCCTTATTGGTTATCACTGTGATTCCTGCCTTCTTGGGAACCACTTGGATTGGGCTCACCCACTCACTCTCAGCTATGGGATAGATTCTACCATCTTTTAACAATTTCAGATGTTCTTTTCTCACTACTTCCATGAGATTAGGATTGATTCGTCGTTGAGTTTGACAACATGGCTTTGAATCAGATTCTAGAACAATCCTATGAGTCCCGATAAGTGGGATAATCCCAAGAATATTAGACAGGGTCCAACCAATTCCTTTCTTATGTTTCCTAAGGACATCAAGAAGCATACTCTCATGATTGGCTTCAAGAGAAGAATAAATGACAATATGATGTGTTCCATTTTCTCCTAAGAAGTAATACTTAAGTGCAGAAGGATGTTCTTTCAATTCAAGATTAGTTTGGTTCAAAAATTTAGAAAAATATTGGGACATTGGTTCAAGATCAATTTATTTTTTTAGAGTTTCAGATATGATTGTTTCCCCACATGTAGAAGTTTCAGCTACATGATTGGTTTGATCAGATTTAGGGAAGGAAGTTTGATTGGTTCCATGAAAGTGGTTTCCTAAAAGGTTTCACTGATTTTTGAACCTAATACTTCATCATAAGATAAATTTTAAAATGATTCAAGCCAAGGAGATAAACTTCCTTCATGTGAACAAAGAAAATAAATCTCATCCTGACTTAAACATCCATAAAATATTCCTTGATATTCTATGGACTCATTAACAATTATTCCTATCATGTTTACTTCATAAATATCCTCATCATCCTCTATTTGTGAGCTTGCATTATAGATGTTCAAGTTTATACTCATGTTTCCAAAGGTGATGGTCATGTTCCCGTTTCTAACTCGGATAAAAGAGATGATTATTGAAAGGAAAGGATGACCAAGGATGATTGGGGTTTGTTCCTTATTTCCTAAGTTTAGATGGTTTTCCAGGAAAATGAAGTCAATAGGGTAGATGAAGTTTTCAACCTTTACCAGAACATCCTTTAAAATACCCCTTGGAACACTAATGCTACGATCAGCAAGTTGAAGTGTGACAGATGTGGGTTGGAGCTCTTCTAAGACTAACTGATAGTACACAGCATATGGGATGAGATTGACACTAGCACCTAGATCACAAAAGGCCTTGAAAACATTGCTCTATCCTATTTCAACATTGATGTAAAGGTAACCTGGGTCTTTCAACTTAGGAGGAATAGTCCCTTGAATGGCGGTACTCACATTTGTAGCCAAAAGAACTTGATTTTTATGTGAAAATTTTCTTTTAAATGTGCATAGTTCCTTAAGGTATTTTGAGTATGCAGGAATGGTTTTAATGGAATCAAGAAGATGAATGTTCAACTTGACTTGTGAGAATATTTCCCTCAATGTTTCACTCAATTCAGGCTTGGTTTTCCCCCTCATGTGTTGAGGAAATGGTGTAGGTTGTGGGGTTTTTTGTTGAAGAGTTGTTTCTTTGACAATGTTATCATGTTTTTAAGTTTGATCATTTGGTTAATTTGAATTTTCATCCAAGTTTGAATCTTCATATGGGTTTTTAATTAGTTTTTTAGGTTTCTCAATTGATTTCTCACTTCTTAAAACAGTCACAGCCTTTAGTTGTTCATGAGTTGTTTGAGTGCAACTTGACTCTCCCCTTAAATTTGAGGATGATGCTACATGAGTAGCCATGGGTGCCTTTCCAATTTTGATGGTTTGAAGTTCTTGTTTAAGGGAAGATAATTCTGAGTTCATTTTTTTCATTTGTTTGCACATTTGTTCTAGTAGGCTTTGTGGAACATTTTGGGTTGATGTTTGAGAAGATTGGTTTATCCCAAGGGGATATTTTGGAGGTGGTATGGTTTGTTGAAAATGGACTGGTGGTTTTTGGTATTGGATAGGTTGGGTTTGTAACTGGTTATGTGTTTGTTAGTTCTGATGGGGGTAATTATTTTTTCCATGTGGTTGGCTAGTTTTTTGGTTATCTTTCTACCGGAAGACTGGGTGTTCATTATACCTTGGGTTGAAGGTGTTTTGGTATTAAGGTTTTTGAAAGTTAAAGGTATTTACTTCCACTAGGGGTCCTCCTAAAAAACATCCTTGATGGATGTAATGGTTGGTCATTTGTTTGTCTTATGGTCATTTTTATCACAAATTGTGCAAACAGGGTCTACAGTTTGGATTTGATGGACTTTCCTAAGGTATGTCTCTTCAAACTTCCTAGAGAGTGATGCGAGTTTAGCCCTAAGGCTTTCCTATTCTCGAAGTGTATGAATTCCAATATTTCTTTGTGTCTTTTCAGAATAAGGTGAAGTTCTCCATGTTTGGTTTTGTTCAGCATGGCTTTCTAGAT
Source organism: Viscum album (assembly GCA_963277665.1). Classification (NCBI taxonomy): domain Eukaryota; kingdom Viridiplantae; phylum Streptophyta; class Magnoliopsida; order Santalales; family Viscaceae; genus Viscum; species Viscum album. Next base: position 387,464,310 of record OY728147.1, on the reverse strand, counting down.
ACTTGTAAGCATCATTTGGGGATTTGTTTTTAAAGGTTTCATTACACATCATGTCAATGAATTGTTTATTCCCCAGGCCCAACCCTTCATAGAAAATTCTCACTTGTTCAGGAATAGAAAACCCAAGGTGTGGAACCATTTTTAGAGTGTCCTTGAACCTATCCCATGTTTCATAGAATGACTCTCCCCTTTTTAAAAAAAAATTGGATGCTCTTTTTAAGTGCAATTGTTTTGTGGTGGGGAAAGTATTTTTTGTAGAATTCTCTTTGTAATTGGTCCCAAGAGTTGATGGATTATGGTATGTAATTGTTTATCCATGTTTTAGCTCGATCCTTTAAAGAAAAAGGATATATCCTCATCTTAGTTGATTCTAGTTGATGTGGGGGACACATGGTTTCTATAATGTCATTGAATTTCTTAACGTGAAGGTAGGGTATCTCAGACTCCATTCCATGGAATGTGGGAATATGGTTTAGGACATGGGGTTTAAAGATGTAGTTGGTATCTCCTAGGGAGTTGTGTCTAATTCATGAGGGGAAATTAGTCCAGGTAGGTGTGTGGTAGTCATTCATGGTTTGATCAACTACATTCCCCATGTTTGGGGCTCCCTCATTTGGATTTCCATTTTGGTTCCCACCTGGGTTTATGAGTTGGTTTCTTTGAAGACTTTTCATTGGAATGGGCTAAATTTTTGAATCTGGGGTATTAGGAAAATTTGGTTCTAATGGAAAGATTTCCTTTGGTTTACTTGACTCCCCAACCCTAGGACTATCCACCCTAACTAGACGGTTTGATTGATCACGGGTTTAGGTGGACATGCGCCAAAAGAAAAAAACGCGAAAGGGAAAAGATAAGATAATTTGGATGAGAAAAGAAGAAATGGGGGATAATATAATGGGTGTTTATATTACTTACTTGGGTCCCCGGAAACGGTGCCAAAATTTGATTCACGTTCAAATTTACCCAAGATATGAAGGTAGAACGGTCCTTGTAGTTTAGCTTGGGTTGTCGAATCCTCAGAGACCTAAGAAGTAACCTACATTCATGTTTCAATATTAAAAAAGTATAGGTTGGATCTATCTCATGTTTTTATTTCATAAGTAGTTCAGTTGGAAGAGAATATTTTTTATGAGGAATAGCCAGTCCAGATTCTAGACCGCAGAGAGTAAGTGCTGCAGAATAAGATGATTCATCAGGTAAAGTTTTTTTGTAAAAATCATATGGTTGAAGAGGAAATATGGGAATATGAAACTGATATTAGGGATAAATACTCTCAATTATTTTATAGGTGAATAAAATTGCGAGGAGGCAATTTCCCAAAGGGGGGAAGGATGTAACATCTCAGGTAATTATAGAATAATAAATTTTCACATATATATATGTGTGTGTTAATATTTATGAATTAGATGTTAATTTTACTTTAAAAGGGATGCTTTGTCTGATAGTGTACCTGACATGCAACAACGGGTTTTTCTGAAATCTTATGGTTCACACAAGGCTAAGATATATTGAAAAATAATACTTTATTAATATTATTATTTTAATTGGTAGTTAACATCTAGTCATTGTATTGGAGGGAATGAATAGAACTACCTATATTATGTTTACACATTTTTATTAAATTTTCTTACTTTCTTATAATAGATTTTATATGCTTAAAATGAGAATAAATCCAATTTTAAGCATAAAACACTTAAATATTTTCAAAATATAGTTCTACTGTTTTTTAATGGAAAATCCTTTTTAAATATATTTTTTGTCACTTTTATATGTTCTATTTGAAAAAATAAACTTCTTACTTAGAATCAGGACATCAAAATTCAATTTGGTTGAATTTTCTGTATTTTTCTGATAAAATTCGCCTTTTAATGAATAGTGAAAAAATACTGCATTTTAATTCAAAACTATCTTTTCATCTAATTTAATTATATAGTTAGATTATCCTTTTAATTAGTTTTAAAGTATAATTAAATAAAATTTTATCATTTCATATAACTTTGTTCATTAGAAGTAATTTTACATTAAAATTAGATATAAATGCATATCAATCTTTTGATGGTTTTTACTTCTAAAAAAACTCATCTTCTCATTTTGATAATGGGGATTAATTTTAAATTAATTAATGAAACTTCTGTATTTTAAATTTGGAAAAATGGATTCCATATTTGGAATCAGAAGGTCCAAATTATTTAAATGTTATATTTTTATTTTTTTTGTACATTATAAATGTAACTTTAGTAATTATTCAAATTACCACGGTTAAGGGTAAATCGAGTAATTAAAGGTAAAAATAATATTATAATAATATAAAACTATCCTAACACTTGTCCTAATTTAATTTGATGAATGTATCCCTACCATGATCATCTTTGGGTTGATTATAGGACCACTTGGATCCACTTGGATGACTTTAATGCATTTATAATATTATATTCAATGAATAGTCATTTTTATTACACATTTGTTTTTAAAAGAGTAATGTATTTTAATATGGAGTTATACATGGGATCTATTTAACTATAAATATTATTTAAAAATCTAACAATATTACCTACATCATGGTAATTTATTTATAATTTTTAGGAAATAAATAATTAAATTTAATTATGACACAATGATGATGCAATAATAGGTTTATTAATTAAATAATCAAATAAATGATAATATATATTAAAATAAATATTCTTTGAAATAATTTATGTCATCCACAAATTTTATTGGTGACTGATTCACGCTCAAATTTACCCATGAGATGAAGGTAGAACGGTCCTTGTAGTTTAGCTTGGGTTGTCGAATCCTCAGAGACCTAAGAAGTAACCTACAGACACGTACATTCTATGAAATGTTTTTAGCTATGAAGTGGCCAACTTGGGTTGATATTATATGGGTTTAAGTGAATTATAAGATACTTGAGTGAATTAAAATTAAAAGAATGAGTTGATCCTAGGTTATCACTTCGGGTGGATTAGAGGCATTCCTTTTAATCTATTTCAATTTCTTATATTTGAGATGGGTTCATTTAAGAAGATCAAAAAACATCATCACTTATTGGTTTAATACCTAATACCTATAATAATAATCACCTATACACTTGAAGGATCAAAGTTTTTATCACTTCAAAGTAAAGGTTCGTATTACCACTTGAAGTGTGTGGCCTTAAATTCAACAAGGATGGAGGAGTTTAAAGATCTTCAAACAAAATTCTCAATTAAACAAAGTTATTATAAATTAATATAGTGAGAAATAACATCCAATCCAGACCCTTTCTACTCCCTTGGATCAACCCATAAGTGGTTTATCCATCTTTTGATTATATGGTTTCAATGGAAGCAGAAAGTAGACTCATGAGGGAGGAAAAGGATAAGTAAAAAAACAATGAAATAACGATCACTCCACCGTTGTGTGATAATTTCACAAGGTTTGGTGCGCATAAATTCACACCTTGAACCAATGCTATCAAAGTGATATGTAGAACAACATAATAAGAGGATAATAATAACTTTTATTAAGAAACTAAAGTGAATTGAACAACTTACATGTGGAAGAAAAACATGAGACAACAAAATCGAAGCATAACATTACAATTGAACAAAGCAAAAAAAGATGATTAAATACTCCAACACCACTATCTTAAATAGAAATTTTTAGAGCCTTGGTCGATACTCAAATAATTAAATTCATTACACTTTATTACAATAGTCTTAGGGTTGTGGAAAGCTTGTGGAACTTGGACTTCTCAACTCTTGACCCGAGGTGGCAGCCATCTTGTAACCACCGAACAGATGCATCGAAATGACCTTCTATATGGACAAATTAGAGTGATCCACAAAATAATAAAATGGATCTACTGATGTCTCCTAGACTTCTATAAATTTGGGCCTATTTGGGGTTATGAATATGGATTTATGGCTGATTTAGTGGGATAACATTCTGGGCCACAGATTCCAGCTCAGATTTTGATATTCTATTTGGGTCGCCTTAATTGCCATCATAGAGGCCGAATTAGAATTGGATTATGAAGAATTATTTGTTCCTATATAATTATTCTATCATCCCACGAAATTTGGGATTCATTGGGCCTTTATTTTGGGTCCCACATTCTCATCAGTGGGCTGGTGTCCAATCTATCTTCTCTAAAATTACTTCCATTTATCACCAAATATCCCCATTATCCCTTATGAATCCTCCATTGATCTTTCAATAAAAAAAGTTCATATTAAAGTGTATATACATTTCAAAAAATATAGAATTAAAATATGGAAAATTAAATTCCTTAAAATCATATGAATCATTGGGCCTAAATTGGTGTACATTGGGCATAAATTGCACAAATGATGAGAATGGATGTTCAAAATTAAAATCCACTTACTCAGTCCCATGAGATCAAAAATGAAAATTTAATACCATTAAAATGTAATTAAAATATGTGTTTTTATAATCTAATTAGTGACTATGACATGATATAAGTTTATTAAATGGTTTTGTTTGAAGTTATCTCTCTGTTTGGATTTTATTTAAATTCAATGAAATGAATAGTGTAAACATTGACATAATTGATATTTTATAAAAATAATAATTTATTAAATTATTTAAAAATCCTAAAAATATTTTTAAAATTAAAAGTAACTAGGATAAGGTCTAAAATTTTATTAAGTTTCAAATTATGGAAAATTGACCTCATATAAGTAAAATTTATAGCCTCGTCATATTTAAAAAGTTGTTACAACAATTAAAATTAAAAGAGAATAATTAAGGGTAAATCAAAAAGAAAAGGTTTAAAATAAAATTAATACATGTCTAAATATTATTGTATGAGATTATTTCAAACTATACTCATCCTATATTTTACATATCTCAAGTTTTAGTCATTTGGAGTAAAAAATTAATTTATATTAATTTAATATTTTAAGAGTTTCTAAGGGTGCCCCCCTCTTCTATAAATGGTACCCACTCTTTGCTAAAACTAATACTTAAAGAACCATTTTTTTCATCCAATATCTTCTCAAACCCCTTACTATAATCATTCCCTACATTATTGAGGCCTTAGTTTAGGCATAACACCCTTCTTAGAGGTGTTAAGGTGTTCTTCAAAGGTGATCAACCGAAGTAGAGGTGTTGTTTTTTTAAGTGATTCTATTTTATTTCTTCTTCCACTTCCTTTAAATATTATTCTTATAAGATAAAATAATAAGTCTAGTATCCTATATATATTGAGATTTTATTATTTTAATATCATTATCTAATTTTATCAAATTAGAAATGAACATTTTGTTCTTGTGTACGTTGGACTACCGCCTCACGAATTGATATAGTTCATTTTTCATTACCATATATCAACACTGGTTATAATGATGGAATAAATTTTTATATATTATATTCATAATATATATATCATTTTAAAATAATTAAATTTAAATTATGTTCTTACTTTCCATACACATAAAATCAATAACGTCGTCTGTACGTACGTGTGAACTATAATCTCCACGAAGTGATGTGAATTGTTTTTATTCACCACATCACTTGTATAATATATATAAGTATATTTAAATTATTATTATGATTTAAATAATATTATGATCATTATGTAAAGATAAAATAACAATTACTTTATTTCCATAATGATCAATGAAAAATGGAAAACGTTATTCATGCGTACGTATGGCCTACCGTCTCCAAGATTATAACGTTGTTCATTTTTCATAACCATAATTAATGGTTTGATTTAAAAAGTATGATTTATACATAAATTTTATGATTATGTCATAAATACTATTCTGTAGATGATGGACTTATGACCACATGGACAATTTACTTTATAACAATTTCATTTTTGACTCAAGTACCGAATATCGACAAAATGTCCTATATGAACTTAAATACTTATGTAAGTTTTATAAAATGGTAATAATTGATAAAACGGAATAATAAAAATTAAAAATGTTCTCAAGAAAGTAGAAATTAACCTAAGTTTATTATTCAGGAATATAATGATTGTACGTGATGATTTGGACTCAATGTAAGGTACTTTATCTCAATCTCCTTTCATTGAGGCATATTTTGACATTATACGCCACCTTATTTTATACAGTTTATAATAAACCCATTTTAATTTTAATTTCATTAAATGGTTTTCAAAAGAATTATTTTTTTGTGAATCATTTTACTAAATGAAAAAAGGAATATTTTTTTACGTATGCGGAGACAATGGACTTTACATCGTCATGGCCATTATTTGATATTTGGATTCTTCTAAAAGTCGTAGTTGTAATGGACCGGACCCCTATGATCCATTACTTTGTTGAAATATAGTATTTGAGGTGTTCTGAGAGATCAAGGTGACTTATTCCCAACACTTTTTCAACTTTCGAGTTCTATGAATAGTGTTTCCAGTTCTATGAACAGTGCCATCGGTGATTCATCTTCATATGTCAGTGTTAGTGAGTCATATTCATCTGTCGGTGTCGGTGAGTTATTTTCATCTGTCGGTGTCAGTGATTCATCTTCATCTATCAGTGATTCATCTTCATCTATCGGTGTCTGTTATTCATCTTCATCTATTGGTGTTGGTGAGTCATCTTCATTTGTCTATGAGTCATCTTCATCTTTTGGTGTTAATGAGTCATCTTCATATATTGGTGTCAATGAGTCATCTTCATATGTCAGTGTTGGTGATTCATATTTATCGTTCGATGAGTCATCTTCATCTGTCAGTGTCGGTGAGTTATCTTCATCTATCAGTAGGTGCTACAGTGTTTCCAGATCAACCGATGAACAGTGTTTCCAACATCCTACAGTTTCTCATGTTTGATGTTTTCTTTGAAATGAAACACATTCAAAGCCTTGTTTTAAGGGATTTAAGGTCGATTCAAAGCCCATAACTCCTATATTAATTTTCTTAAGGGTCTTAGTGCCTTTTCTTGGTCAAACCACGTAGTCTTGATGAGATTCTCCTTTAATGAAAAATATAAATCGTATCAAAACCATTGCTCTGTTTAGATTTTCAAAAGGTCGATATACATTCCACCTTGTGTTTACATATTGTTTTTCTTGGTATGAGGTGCCCATAAACATTATTTCTTGAGGAGACATGTGATTGTTATATATCTTTGGACCATTTTTTTCCTGCCTAATCATCTTTGTTTTGGTTCATGTAGGAAGAGTCAATTCATCATCAATATAAGGTATGTTATATCTCTGTTGTTATTAGTTATTTTATCTATTTCCTCCCATTCTCGTTTCCATTTTATGTCATGTGATCTCCATGTTTCTAATGGACCTTTCTTGGGTGTTGGTTGATGCGGTTGTGTTGCGGAATCCTTAGGTGGATGCAGTCATTGCGAGAGAGGTGATCATGATACGTTGTGTTGGCCCATTCTCGTGCAAAGAACAATGGAAAGATTTTGAGGTAGGGGATTCATGGCTTCTATATTCTTTTACATAAATTCATAGAGTTAGCATGTTTTAGCCACTAGATCATAATGAAATTTAAATAATAAATATTTGAACTGGATTAAATAATTGATATCTCTTGCATAGCGATGTTATTGCCTCTTGTTTTTCTAGATCGTGTGATATCGGTGTTTTTCTTGTTTAGCATTTCATTATTGATGGAAATTGGTAAAGAACATAAAGTTGGTATTAATCATAAATTAATCATCCAAAGATAAAGAGGAGTGTTTAATGAATCTATTTGTTGTTTTGTTTTGATGATAATCAAAGCAATGAAGTTATGCATGTTTAAATGAATTGGTTAATTCAATATGGAACAATGAACCATTTGTGCGATAGAGATACTGCATTGAAGGGTTCTGATTTACCCTCTTGCTTTTAAGGGCCACGCACCTTATGCTTTGGATATATGAGTGCTCATTGTGTGTGAAGGTTTAATTCCTTGTTTAGGGCCAGGATCTCAGTTGCTATGTTGTTTGTGTCCTGCTGCTTGTGTTATGGTATGAGCCTGGGATGGCTGAGCCTAGAGAGATATTGTGGTATGTGGGGGCAGTTAGGTCTAGTGGTTGTGGCAGAAATTGACGCCTAGAATGATGGGATGCATCGGTTTATGCATATGCGTGTCAGGGAGGACACTGAGGATGATGGAACAGGTTGAAGTAGGGCTTATCGTTGATATGAAAGTGGTTGTTATTGAATCTGTTGTTTTTTATCTGCTTTACTTTTCCCACTACTTGAGGTCGCTGGTTTTTCTTACTCTTCTTCCAAAATAGGTGAACATGCTTAGGGTGTTCCACGTGCTTTTCGTGTTTAGCTTCTCGAGGATGGATGGGTTTACGATCTTTCTATAGGTGGAAAGGACTCGATGGGTAGTTCACCTACTCACCATATTGACCCCCTTGTGTTTAGTAGCTTAGAATGATTTTCTAGAATTATTAGGAATTATATAAAATTGATGATGTTGTTAATAAACGATTGAATAAATTATATTAACCCATGGGGTTGGAGCTTACTGGGATGAAATGTTAAGGTTGCAATTTAAAGGAACTATGAACTTGGTTTGGTTTGGTTATGCCTGGAGGGAATGGATCTTGGTTGTAATGTTAATGTAATTGAATGTGGAAAATGATAATGGTTAATTAATGTTTAAAGAATTAATAATCGTAAAGTTCAACTGATAAAAAGGGATAAAGTGACTTAATATAGCTCTTTAAATGATTTTGTGCATATAGGATTTCTAGTCTTAGCAGTGGAAACTGGGAGTTCGAGAGATGTTAGTTGTAGTTGAGTTTAAGACTTGGTTATTCCCATAGTGTGGTTGTTATCTATATTATATTATGTACTTTTGTGTTTCTATATGCTACTCCACCTTGTCGGTTAGAGAAACTGACACCCCGGGGATTCTAAGCCATGGGGGGTGCTTTCCCCAACATCCTAATGGGAGGATGGATGGGTGACTACCCCCTTTGACCCTGTTCTCTTCTCTTGGTAGTTACTTGTGCTGGTAGGAACAGTTTTTAGTCTTCCCCATATATTTCATTAGAGGGTTGTAATGTCTTGTGGTTATTCACACACATATATCTAGATATAGTTCCCTATATACTGCTATAGGTGTAACATGTATAGTCTGTGATGGCTTGAGGATCCTTACTCAGTGTATGGGTTGTAATGGCTTGAGGTATAATACCTGACATATGATACACATTATGTGAGTTATGGTGGATCTTAAAAACTACCTAGTTACTTTGGTTATGTGGGCATGGTGGTTGTGTTGTATGAGGTTCATGTTGTGGGGATTCACCCAGGTGTCTTCGGGCAAGCCTTCTTGGAGAGAGATGCTCGGAACATGTGACGTTGGGGCAAAGTAGCAAAGTAGTGGGGAAGTGGTAGCGGGGTACCCTTGATATTCTTTATTATATTATATACTCTTATATGTGATACTTAGTGAGAGTATCCATGGTGAGGCTGGGAATATAGTATACCTATGTAGGTGACGAGTTAGTTTCACTTGTTGTTTACCATGTTTTAGCATGATTTCTTTACTTTTGAACGAGAGGCTCTAGGGAGAATCCTACTAAGTATACTTTTATACTCACCCTATGTATATATAAACTTTTTTTAGGTCACTTGTATAAGGTTGGAGATCGTGCTGGTTACTACTAGCTTGGAGTTGCAGGAGCTGTTTGAGATTCGTGGTCGCTATTGTTTTACTTTCTTTTGGTGCTTACAGTTTTCCCTTCTAGTTGTATTAGTTCTTGCATGACATTTCATATGTGTACATAGGATTTATTTTATATTGTAATATGAGCAGGAGTTGGCTGGTGTCTATCTTATCTCTCTATTTCTCATGTGTTCTCTTAGAGGGTAATGCCTCCTATTTGTGTGTTTAATGTACCCTCAGTGCTAATCGCCAACCCAGTGCCTAATAGAGGCAAGACTCTAGGGTCATTATCTCTATTCTCACATTTCTGGCCCAGAAGGGTACACTTTGTGGGGAGGGGGTTGTGATAGAAATGTTTTTATAGAAAAATAAATAGCATATTCCATTTTCATGTATTATGGTATTGAAAATGGTTTTTATAAGGGATTGAATATGTCAATATCTTGAAATGCTATCTTGTGATTTCAATGTGAAAAGTCTATTTTTCCTTTATTCTTGTTTTATGTGTTATGATTATGTTATGATTCTGGGGAATTGCTTATGTATAATAGTGGTTCTGTGATAAAATAAGGGCGGCTGAACCCATGATAGCTCTCTAATGCATTGGTTAATGAGAGAGAGTTTAACAATAAGGTTTATCCTAAGATATTTACGTAATATACTATGATGTGTATTCCAAATGTAACCATAAAGGTTACTCCCTATGTATGTGTGAAAGATACAATATAAGTATGATATGGATGCCACAAGTTTCCATTATGATTTATGATTTATAAGAAGTTTTTCGTGAATCTTATGACTTCATGTGGTATGTTAAAGTGCTTATGTTTTATCAGTTAAAATTATGATTTCATGGGATTATATGTATTAATAGACTAACATTTTATTTCCTTGTCTTATTTCCCTTACTGTGCTTTTTCTGCTCATCCAAAGTTTTTTAAAATATTCTTATAGGGTGTAAGGTTGGGTAAGAGAAAGGTGGATGTCAATATTAATGATTAGAAGATTTTTATTAAGAAAAATAAATCATGTTTTATTTTATGGAGTTTCATTTTGTGAAAAAAATTGATAGTGAGTAGAAATATCTACTTTGTAATATTTGAGTTTTCATGTAATAGTTATGGCCTAATTCTCTAAAAAACTAAACCTAAAAAGATCCTCAATGTGAATTCTTGACTTAACTCAAGATTATGGAATGTTTAAGGTCAGGGCCTTATAGTATATACATGTTGATGCTTGAAATCTAAAAAATATTATATATATCAATATATATAAAATAGAATTATTCCCCTTACCTATACTGGAAACTGAATTGCATAACCAGAGAATGGAAGTGTCTTTATGCCTTGTTCAATTTAGATTGAACCATATGAAAATAATAAGGGGGGAAAATATTGGAAGGGATTCATTTTTGGCTATCCAATCATGGGTTCTCCTTGTATAAAATCTTGTTTATATGCAGTGTTAGATACTGTTAATTTCATGGGGTGGAAGGGGTTTGAGAAGATGACATGGTTCTATTTTGTTGTCTCCAACATGGCTTGCGGGTGATGCCAATATATAGTAATGAGATCGATGGGTTGGCATGGCATGCTCCTGAAGCTTTTAATATGGTGAGGGTCTGAGGAAGAAGACGAAATGGGGGGAAATTAAGAGGCCACGATTATTTCAATCGGATGGTTGTGGGAGCATGGCCAGCCTATGGAGAGGATATTGGTCGATGGTGAGGAAGGGGGCATGGCAAGGCTAATCAATGGCTGACTGAGGAAGGGAGGTCGACAGCCAAGGCATTGGGGTTGGTGTTAGTGGCATGGTTTTCGATCGATCTATACCCGAGGAAGACGACACACCTATTTGGTTTTCATTTCCTTTTTTTATTTGTTATTTCATTTGATTTTACTTTTTTTATTCATTTTATTTATTTTTAAACTATATATATATATTTAATATATATATATATATTATATAAATTTGTACATTTTTTGGATATATATATTTATATATATAATGATTATTAGAATCTAATTGTAGTTTTGTTCAATTAATAATTTACTTGTTGATTTTATCATAATAAATTCTTATGGTTTTGTTAACCTTAAATGTTTTAATCAATTTCCATGAAATCAAACATTATTATTATTATTATTTTCCAAGTTAAGTTAGTCATATTTTGTGTATTTCAAACCATCGTCATTTTTTAATACATCTATAATTGTGTGTATATCTTAATACTTTATTTCTCGTTTTAATTATTATATCATTATTTATTTTAAGTTGGTGCAATATAAAAAAATAACATTTCATGTATCACTATCCAATCTAGTTTTTCATATATTTATATTATATTAGAATCTTAATATTCATATTGCATAGGTTATTGTATTAATTATATAATTTTATACATATAGTATACATTTTTTTTTCATTACATATATATATATATGTGCATATTTTATAATTATTTATTTCAATTAAAGTTACATTATGATTATACGTTATAAATATTATCACTTTTGTTTCACTTTATTTTTATAAGGTTATACTTATAATTAATTAATATTCTATATTTATTAAATTTCATTATATTATTTAACTACCATCTAAATTCATAATTGTAATTCTATTTATTCCATTATTTAAATACAGAAAACATTAATAAAAATAATTTATCCAATAATCATGCGATGTTACAAATTATTTAAGAATGTATCCTCCTGTGAAAAGTGGTCCATAATTTGTGAAGAAATAACAATAACAATGTTTTGATCAGTTTTACTCTCAGCCCTAATGATCAAGATTCAGAGGTCACTGTTGGTGTTGTAGAATTTTTAGACACATATCTTATTCATGTTGGTACAAATGTCTCTACTAGGAAATTGGTATGAATCAAGGGGATATTTTATGATCAATGAAGTTCAAAGTTTTTTAAAAATTGTGTGGAAATGAAAATGGAATCTCAAAAGATGAACATAGATGAGTATGTTAAGAAAGTGGAGAAAAACAAACATGATAAGTTTGAAAGAATGAGTGCTTCGTTATTTGTAAAGAACAATTTTACATGTCTAAAAATTTATAAGAAGAAAAAAAATAAGCTTAAGCAAAAGGAAAGAAAATAGTTTCTGAAGATGTGATAAAAGTTGATAAAAATATATCAAATGCTTGTGGTTTGAAAATTCAGAAAAGATGAAAGAGATGTGAGCAAGAAGGGAATGTTACTAAAATTTATTTGACCATCTTCCAGAACAAGAGGAAGGCGTGAAAGATTTGTTACAAAATCATTATATCAAAAAGGTTTCCAAATAATAAAAGAAGTTAACATCCTTATCAGAAGAATCTGCAGATGAAAAGAAACTTGTTACAAAATCCAAGAAGTATGAACATTAAAAAGGAAATAAATCCAATGTAAAATCCAAGAAGAATAATAAAAATGAAAGACTCAGAGAGGACTCTCAGTTAAAAATATGTTTCTAAGAAACTACTGAGATTCCTCCTTATTCCCAAAATATTTTTAATTTTACTAACTTGTAGGTAATTTAAGGAATTGAAATAAAGAAGTTGATGTTGTTGAGTCTCTTACTGTTCTTACAAAAGAAAGTAATGTGGTTATAAAATTTGAGTTTTTGTAATGTTTTGTACATTCATTTGAATTTTCTAAAATGTTTGTTGAGATGGGTGTAGGTTAATTTTATATTAAATATATTCTTTTTAATATTTCCCCATAAATAAGAATGTTGAAAGAAACATGAAAAGGGTATTACATAAAAGTTGTGCAATGGAAAATATTGACGACCTTGATTACTCACTCTTGTTTTCTACACCAAGTTATCCCATGTAGACTTTGAGTTTCTTAGTTAAAAGTTATTTGTTAAGAAACTCATGTGATACTTATGTTCTCCTTAAGAAGATCAACAATATTTTGAGATAAAAATTTTCAACTCTTTGAAATGAAATCATTTTCAAAGAAGGGGGAAAATTATTATATTGGACCCTTTGAATTTGATTGTCAATTAGGGGGGAGATAATAGAAAGTGGGATAGAAAAGAAATGTAGGGATAAAGAAAGGAATGGGGATAAGAAAAGGTGAGAAAATTTAACAAGAAGTGGTATAATTTTTGAAGTGGTTAAAGTGGGTATTACAAAAAACACAAAGGGGGAGATTTTTAGGCCCATGTTATGTTTTTATTATATTTGTTGTCAATATATCATTTTTTTATTATGTTAAAGAAAGAAATCATGTTGAGAATTTAATAGAAATTAGGATTGATGAATGGTGTGTGTGAAGTTTTCAATCAGATCCAAAACCATCAGCATGAGAATCACATTTAGACTATCATCGTGATAATTGGATCTAGTACATGAGTATGAGTCAATAAAATCTATTGAATTTGGATGATGAGAAAAAGTCAAAAGCTACTGGAAAATGTGTTGGATATGGAATGAAAGGTTTGATCATAATAAGAAGTTAGAGACTACTGGGAATCGGTCTTAGAATATGCTGAGTGAGACTAAAAGGATGGGAAGTAATAGAACTTACAAGTATTAAATTTGGTGATGATTTTTTGTTTTGTAATTCATAAAAGTCATAAGTTGTTTGAGAAAATTTTGATGCAAGCTTGATGAAAGAAATATTGAGTTCTACCAATCATATTGATTGGTTGGAAAGAAGAAATTTGGGAAGGAATGGTAAGCTACAATACTTTCCATTATAAGTCAGATAATGGTGAAGTTGATTTTAAAACATATTCAAATTCATGAGGAAATCATGATACAACAAGAATTTATGGAGGAGTGGACAATATGATGTGATGTATTCAAGATGTTTCTTGTTGGTGTGGGGAACACCGGACATAAAAGGATTAAGATAATCATTATGAGAATCATCAATGTGACAATATCAAAAGGCTGGAAGAATGATCTTGCTAAAGTAAAAAAGGTCACTGATGACACCAGTTCACTGGACGTGGCATGCCACTAATCCATCGTAACGGATTTTGACACCGATTTGTTTTGTGAATTTTTGGTATCTTTAATACATCATATAAAAATTCATAATGGAGGCATAATGTTTGAGAATGTTTGAGTTGTATTTCAATTAGGTTAAGAAAAAAAATAAGTCATACATTGTTCTCTCCTAATTGGGTCAAGAGAAAAATAAAATAAGAATTGATTTTTTCTAGAAGAGGTGAATACTCATCAGACTAGCATTGAAAACGTTCATCGGAGTGAAGCAGAGACAAATCCATCAGGTGCAAGATAACACTGATAAAATCATCATATGATGAACTAAATTGGACACGGGATCATCATTCTGAGGAAGAAGAATGAAAGGATAAATACTTTGAAGATATTTCAGAGATATTTTTACTACCAAAGTGTTGTCGAAGGAAGTTTTTAAAGATACAGATAGTTATCAATGTTTTAAAAAAATTAGATGTTGAGAAGAATCTATTTGAGTAGACTTTTAGTGTTTATAAGAGGTCATCGTAATGGGCCATCTTCAGTTTTTCATATGTCTTCAATGTAATTAAGAATCGGAATGAGGTATCAGACTGAATTTTGTAAGGAAATTCATAAGTAAGATGAAGATATGAGAATGTTCGAGAAGAATTGAGATGTATTAAAGAAGTAAAAGTGGCACCTAATATTTAAGGATAAATGAAGATTTGGAAAATTTTGTTGAGCGGGAAATATTTTCAAAATATCACCCAAACCATATTTGGGTTTCCAATAAAAGTTTAGCATGGTTCATTTGTAAATGTGTGTGAAAACCTAGATTGATCATGTATTATAGATCTCTGACAATTGTGGAACATGTATTGAGTTTCTAACCAAAGTTTTTTAGGTTGATATTGAGGAAGTTCCATTAGAATGATTATATCAGAGTGAGGTTCAATTTGTTCAATGGAGAAAGTTCCAATAGACAACACTTCGTCAAAGCAAGTCCATCAGAGTGAGCCCGTCAAAGCCACATCCATCCGAGTAAGGTTCATAGGACCAAGTTCTATCATATGGAGTAATTGTGAGTTGTCAATTGAGTTTCTAATCAATTGAAGAAGGAAGAGAATAAGGAGAATCAGATGAAAACCAATTGGATGGAGACTATTGAAAAGAGGTTACAATACTGAGGAAGATCGGACTGAATTTTTCTATTAATGTTTTCTGGACAGAGATTCTAGAGAATGTTTTAAGACCAATATGATTCTTAGATAATTATTGAATTTATTGATGATTGTAAGCAGGTAAAATTTGATTCAACTTACTTATGAAGGAAGTGAAGACTTTCTGAAGTGGATCAGGAAATGAGAGGGAAAGTGAAGCTTGTAACTATGGATACTTACCATTTATTAAAAAGTCTTGTCTTGGAAAAGTGGATACTGAAAAGCATAGTTGGTGGGTATAACCAACTATAGTAGGAAAGTTGTTGCTGGGAATGTAGAATTGTTCACTACTTGTGCCTAGGGGTGTAATTTCGGCCCGGCCCGACCCGAGCCCGGCCTCGGGCCGGCCCAAACCATCGGGCCGGGCTGGGCTTTTTCAAATCGGGTCGTCGTGGGCCTTTATTATTTTCAAAATAATTGTCTCTTAATTTTTATTATTTAAACATTTTTATAACATTTATTTAAAACGTTTCTTTACATTTATTTTTAAATGCACGTTTTTTGTAAAAACGTTTATTTTATTTTTTATTAACATTTTACAGTGGGTGGATATGTTTTTTGTCTATATATATATATATATATATATATTATTTTCAAATTGTAAAAAAAATAATGAGGGGTGCGTAGCTGCCGTGGGTGAGTTTAAAGCCTTATTATTTAAATGTTTTTCTAACATTTATTTAAAACATTTTTTACATTTATTTTTTTGAACTTATTTATAATTTTTAAACATTTTTTAGTATTTTTTATTTAAACATTTTTATTTAAACTGTTTTTTTAACATATTTTTAAAACGTTTTTTTGCTTTTATTTTTAAATGATTAATTTAAAACATTTTTAAATTTTTTTAAACGCATGCTTTTTACAAGTATTTTTTTTAAACATTTAACTTTTTTTTACATTTTAATGTAAAAAGTATTTTTTAAGTGTTTATTTTAAATAAATTAATTTAAAGATTTGTTTTAAAAACTTTTTAATCATTTTTATTTAAAACGTTTTTTTACATTTATTTTTAGACGTTTTATTTAAAAAGTTTTTTTGAACGCATATTATTTACATGTATTTTTTTTTAACATTTTACACGTTTTTTGTAAAAACATTTTACAGTGGGTGAATATGTTATTTTTTTATATAGATTTATACATGTCTGTGAATTTATATATATTATGTACAAATTAAAAAAAAATGAGTTATTGGGGGGTGCGTAGCAGTGAGTGGTTAGATAAAAGTGTTGTTATTTAAATGTTTTTTATCATTTATTTAAAACGTTTTTTTTACATTTATTTTTTTTACATTAGTATTTTTAGCGTTTGTTTAATTTAAAACATTTTTTTAAATGTTTTTTAATTATTTTGCAGGGCACGCCCGACCCGGCCCTGTTTGGACTGAAATTAAACTCTTAGCGGGTGCACAGTAGTGGGTGAGTTAATTGTTTTCTAAATAAATTTATATATGTATATATAGTATATATAATATATGAAAGTTTTATCATATTTTAAAAAAATAACGAGGTTGGGGGTGTGCGAATATCATTTAGTGGGCAGTTATTTTTTGATAATATATAATATGTTATTATATATATATATATATATTATGAGAAAATTGTAAAAAAAGAATTAGGGGGTGTGCGCGAACATCATTGGGTGAGTTAATGGCTTTGATTATATATATATATATATCGGGGGTGTGCGCAAACATCATTGGGTGAGTTAATTTTTTTTCTAAATAGATTTATATATGTATAGTATATATGATTTATGCATGTTACAACGTACTTAAAAAAATTAATGAAGTTGAGGGACTTGCACAAACATCATTAGGCGAGTGTGTTATTTTTTTATTAATATACAACAAGTTATTATATATATATAATATTAAATCATATACATATACATATACATACATAAAGATATATATTATTAATGGATTTTTAAAAACCACACTTAATTGATGTATATTATTAATGGCTTTGTTTATATATATATACTATTATATTAAATCATCGATATATATATATATATATATTAATAGCCTTGTTTATATACATATATATTATATTATATCATATACATATAAATATACACACACATATATATATATTATCAATGGATTTTTTAAAATCATACTTATTTTTTTATTAATATACAACAAGTTATTATGTATATATAATATTAAATCATTGATATATATATATATATTAATAGCTTTGTTTATATATATATTATATTAAATCATATACATATACATATACATATACATATACATATACATATACATATACATATACATATACATATACATATATGTATATATTATTAATGGGTTTTTAAAAACCACACTTAATTGATATATATTATTAATGGATTTGTTTATACATATACACTATTATATTAAATCATTGATATATATATATATATCATATCATATACATATACATATACATACACATATATATATTATTAATGGATTTTTAAAAACCATACTTATTTTTTTATTAATATACAAAGAGTTATTATATATATATAATATTAAATCATAGATATATATATATATATATATATATTTATTAATAGCTTTATTTATGTATATATATATATTATTAAATCATATACATACACACACACACACACACAGAGACACACACATATATATTATTAATGAATTTTTAAAAACCACACTTAATTGATACATATTATTAATGGCTTTGTTTATATATATAAACTATTATATATATAATTATATATCGTTGTATATATATATTTATACACACATTATAATTATATATAATAATAATTATATGTATATATATAATATCATTTTTTGTTAATATATAATGATATATGCACATATAGATAGAAATACACACACACATACACACACATATATATAGATACATATATAGATAAATATAAATGTGTAAAGATACCTGTATATATAGATAGACATATAGGTAGATATATATATAGATGTATGTATATATGTATGTATATATACAGATATATAACGAGATATATGTATATAGAGCTAGATATATATATATTAATATATATATATATATATATAGAGATATATAGATATAGAGATATATATACATAGATATATGTATATATAGATAGATATATACATATAGATATTGAGATATATATATATATAAATACATCTATATATATACATATATCTATATATAAATATAGAGATATATATATATATATAGATATATGTATATAGAGATAGATATATCCAGATATATATATATATATATATATCTACATATATATATATATATATATATCTATATATACATAGACATGTGATTAATTTACAGGCGCAGCGCCTGGACCAGTTGGTCCAGGCCTGGCCCGATGCGGGCTTTGCCGGACCGGGCCGCTCGGGCTTTCGGACCGCCGGGCCAAAATTACACCCTTACTTGTGCCTTTGTATTCTGGAAAGAATTTAGTGAAAGAATTCCTGTTGGTGGGACTATCCAACATGGAAAGGAGTATGTATTTGTATCGAGCCTTATAAATATTGTGCGCTACCTTCTCTTTGTATTTGTTGCATACAAAAGGTGAGGTTGTGAGTTATATTTTATTTGATCGTAACTCTAGAAAGTTTTAGAGGTTATGAATGTTTTTGTTGTGAAATTTTCTTATAAAAGAAAACTATTGATTCACCCCCCCCCCCCAGTGGTCTCAGTCCTACAAGGGAACAACATTATGTGCCTAGATATGATTGCCTTAGTCTAATGAAGTCAATCTAATAGACTCATTCTGACTCTCCTTTTCTCAACCTTTGCATATTACAAAACATTCTGATTAACAAATCTCTTCTTCTCAAAATTCTTCTAAAAAACTCAAACTAATTCTCTCAGTCTGGTAATCTTAACTATCTCTAATCCAATATTCTGATTAGAACCCTCTCTCTAGAAACTCTTCTTCAACATGAAATAACTTCAGTTGAAAAACTAACTTCTTAGACCAATTTTACAGAGTATCAACTTTTTCACATGGGAGAACAATGTTAAAGTACCATTGTGCTTTTCTCCTCTATTTATAGGTACTCCGGAATTAGTAAAAGCTGGGAAATGAAATATTTTTCCCACTCACCCAAATTCCAAAAATCTGAATTTCACTCACATTTTAATTTCATCTTTGATCGTGTTAAATATTCTCGACTCTTCGAGAAACATCTTGAATCTTCAAAACACTTCTCGAATTGAAAAGAGACATCTCAAAAATGATGATCCAGAAAACTCCTCTTTTTTCTGACCCACTTGAAATACATTCAACTAAAAATTCACAATTTGTAAATGCTCTGTCTAGAAATTTTATGCCAAGAACATATCAGTTTAGAATTCTATTTATCATTCTATTTGTCTTGAATCAATTAAAAAACAAATAAAATTGCTCGGTCGGATGATCCGGGTCAACAGAAAATGGTTGACTAAATTGTTTTAACTTATAAAGACATCAGTTTCCTGCAACGATTTGACTCAACAAAACAACATTCAACTTGCCGGACCAGAAAAATGAATCTGATTGCAAATTTTAACTCTCCCTTTGTATTTTCTCAGGTAAACAAGACTAATTTCATGAGACACCACATTTATTCAAATGAACATCTTCAATTTTCAACACAAATCTCTATCTTATTGATTTGTGTCAACAACTCATTCGATGAATTGGTGTGTCAACTTATTTTTTGAATCGTCCTGAAAAATTATTTGTTGAATCAGTCTGACAACTTTTTTATTGAATCGGCATAACAACTTATATGTTGAATTATTTTGATAAAAAAAATATCTTGTAAAACCTCAGAATTTTCCTTTAGTATGATCAGATCTGTTGGATATCAAATTTGAATAACTTCTTCATCTGATCAACTTCTGTGGTGAAACAACTTCTAATATCTTCATATTCTGAATTCTAGTCTTCTAACAACTTCTTCATCCAATACTTCTTGGCACGATGATCTACATCCAGAAAACCTGTGACTAAAGAACTTCAACTTATCCATTTCTTCAACAGCTTATATCATGAGATTTTTCATGATGTTGAGAAATTTAATATTAGCAATGCATCGTTTAACTATTTTGGAAGTTCTACAACTTCACATTTTTCATGTCTCAAAAACATTCAAACTTACTTCATTTCAAAAAATTCTAACTTTCAAACAAAACCTCAATTTGATGGATTGAGTCCATTATTGCATCTAATTTCCAACTGTACAAAAGAACTTTCTTCATTTATAATATCATCAACTTCTCAACAAACAATTTACAACTTATAGTAACATATCTTTCACCTGATTTTCAAAAACATTCTTTTACAAAAAGTTTGTTATCAACAAAAACAAAACTTTTTTAAAAAAACATCATAAAGGATCATCAAATAATATAGTGTTGGACTATAAAGAAGATTTCTCATATAGGGAAGGAAACTCTTGTCAAAGAGGAGGCATAATCGATCTTGTCCTATGTTATCCCCCTTTTAAAATCCATCTTTTTATTATTGACCAACTCCACTCTCACCTTGCCAATTTGTGATGGGGCCTTAATAATGGGAGAAATAAAATCCATTGGTTGGCTTGGGAAAAGCCTTACCTTCCTAAAGCTTACAGGGGAATAGGGTTTCAGGATATACGCCACTTCAATGATGCTCCACTAGCCTTAACAAGGTTGGCGGTTGTTACAAAACCCATATTCATTGTTTGCTCAGATCCTTCATGATAAATATTTTTCCCACTCATATTTTTGTGGATTAGTTTTAGGTCCTCGTCCCAGCTTTCTTTGGAGAATCCTAGGGAGATCACACGAGTTGCTTAATGGTGTGATCTACTCGAGGATTATAGAGAGATCCACAGTGAAGATTTGGAGGGATCCTTGGTTGGTCGACTGTGGTGGGTTGAAGGTGACTTCCCCGATGATCCCTAGTCTGGAAGATGCTACAGTGCTCTCCTTTTTTGATAAGGTGAGTAATGGATGGTGCACCGAAAAACTGGAAGTCTGGTTTAATGACAGAGACAAAAGGATTATTTTGAACATCTCGTGTGTGAGGGACATGGGTCATGACAAGCTATACTAGATTAAAGATAATTATGGAATCTACTCGGTTAAATCCGGCTATAAGATAGTGATCGAGATGCCGAACCCGGAGGATGGCGTGTTGTGGAAGATCCTGTGACGCCTGGCGGTCCCACCCAATGGTCGGTATTTCTGGTGGAAAATTTGTGTCGAAATCCTTCCATCCAATGAGTTTCTCTCTTTTCTTTGTGTAGTTGATGATCCACTGTGTCCTCTATGAATGGTCGCATGTAAGTCTCCTCTACATGTGATTATCCACCGTCTCAGGGCCAAATCTATTTGGCATGCTTGGAATTCAAATGCGAACTACCTCACGAAATTGGTGTCTATGTTAGTGATGTTGTTGGTAAGGTGGCCATCCTCCCTCCCCATGGAGACTTTGGGTTTGTTATGTATAGTGGTCTGGATCATCTGGGTTAGAATAAACGACTTCTTCTTTAACCAGCCGACATGACCAAACTCCTTCTAGATTGATCGGGTTGTGTCTTGGTTGGCGATCTAGAAACTAAATGAGGTATAGTTTAAGAATCCTAAAGCATGAATTTTGCACAAGCATGTGGATCCCTCCCCCATTAGGTATTGTGAAGATTAGTGTGGATGCATCTCTCTCCGATGGAGGTTCAATTGGTGTTGGTGTAATGGTTTTTGACTCCCTCAGGCGCAACATTGCAGCCAGTCAAAAAACTTTCCACGCTAATTGGGTTCCACTGGTGACTGAAGCCCAAGAAATTTGTGTTGGAATGAAGGTTGATATTGAAAGAGGTTGGAAATCTATCATTATAGAATCAGATTTCATTATCATACTAAATGTTATCTCTATGCCGGAGAGTTGATTCCAACTGTTCAACTTGCTAATTTTGAATATTTGTTCCCTCCACCTCTTCTTTCCATGTTCGTTTTCTTTCATCAAAAGGGAGGGGTATAGGGCAACTCACAATATGGTAACCCATGACCTTTCAAGTATGGTTGGATGATCTTCCTTTTTGGTTGAATTTTTTGTACTACATGACCTTCGATCTTCTAATTAAAATTCATTTGTCGTTCAAAAAAATATGATTTATAATACATTAGTATTATATAAAATAATATTTAAGAAAATTATATATATATATATATCAATATAAATTTTTATATGAATAAGATTTTTAATAATATATTTTTTTATATGAAATTTTTAATTAAATATCTTATATATCGAGTGTAAATGTATATTTAGTCATATATAAATCGTATTTAATAAAATATATTATATTTTTTTCAATATAAATATATTTATATATTAATGTATAATTTTTAATGATGAAATTTTTTATAAATAAATCTATTATTAATGTTTTTTAGTACTGATAAAAGACACCCTATTAGCACTAAAAACATCGATAAAGTGTTGTCTTTATCAATGTTAAAAAAACACTGATGAAAAAGTGTCTTTGTCAACGCTAATAAAAGTGATAATAAAGCGTACTTTTATTAGCGTTTTTTTAACGTTGATAAATGATATCTTTATCAACACTTTTTAGCTAGTGCTGACAAAGGGTAGCGCCATTTATCGCTGTTTTGTAGTAGTGTTACCTAATTATGATATCCTAATTCCAAATTTGGAATCCGTTGTATAAAATTCAAACTCTAAATATTATACATTTATCTTTTAAATAAAAACACGTAATGCATAGAAAAATAATTTCTTAAAATAAAAAACATTCTTTTCATTGGATGGTTGGGTTTTTATTTCTTATCATTCAATAATTATTCAATGGATTTTAATTATTTATTTATACAAACCAGATGTATTTTTTTATAATACATTAATCAATTATACATAATGATTACATGATAGTTATGACAACTTTTAATATACCCATTGGTTACCTATATTCCCAACAAGTATATATATGCACCAATCATATATTAACCATTTCCATTTTAATATAAAACCTTATATACATCTCTAAAATCATTCATTTCATTACTTTTTTTTAATATCAACTATATGTTTAATATTATGCCTCAATTTTATAATTGTGTGTGGCAAACTGATTTTCACGGGAATACGGTGAGAAAAATTATTTCAAGATTAGTGACTTTTTATTTACTTGTGATTACTGTCTTCCAGTAATTTTAATAATTATGTTCCGTATATATTTCTTGAATTATATTCACTCTATTTATATTGCATGTGGAACAAGTGATACAATTTTCATTCCTGCAACTTTCAATTTTTTTTTTGAAAATTTCTCTATTTTGACACTAAATAATTCAATAACATTTTTTTTCCTGTAAACTTTTTTTTTAAAAACACATGTTTTTTTACACCAAAATATATTTCTGAAAATATTTTTTAAAAATTATTTAAATATATTTTTCAATAAAATATTTTATACTCATGCATATATTTATATCTTCTCCACTCACTCGACAATCCAGTTCAGTTTTTAAATCCATGTTTTACTGGAACTTTGTCTTTGGTGCAACTTTTAGCCCTCCTTCAACACCGAAACATCCAATGTTTCTGGGGAACTTGAACTAAAAAACTATACCGGAACAGTCCAGTTATTGGAGACAATAAATGTCACTCCTTTGATGGTTTGATGCGATCAAATTGGTGCTACTGAATCGGACTTCAAATCTATAAATATGCATTTATTTATTATTTCAGTCCATTTAAAAAATAATTCTATTTCTCAGTCTTTGAAATACTTCAAAATGGGAAAAATATATATATAATGATGATTCGGAAAAAAATAATGGGGCGGAAAATAAAATGATAGAAAAAAGGGAAACATTAACAGGATCAACGATTAACTGTTTGAAGATTTCGCCTAAAAATATTTTAAGTGTTAGGCGCACTTATGACGGTCAAATGAAAGTTGGCGGTAATAAAGGTCCATGGTGGCAAAAAAGAGTAATTATTGAAGACTAAAGCAATAAGAAAATAAATAATTTCTCATTAATGTGCATAATGATACCTATCTTAGATGTAATAAGTACTGATTTGTTGGAACGTTTTTTTTATGATTTCTTTAGTACATATCTTAAATGTTAAAAATAATTTAAGGCTTAAAATTACCATCCCCTTGATTTTCATGGTGGTAAACAAAAAGGTATAATTAATAATATGATTTTTAAATGATTATACACATAACAATTACTTTTAATTTTTATCACAAATTGATTAATATATAACAATTATTATAAATTATTACAATATATTTCATGATTAAAAGTTGACCAGAATATACGACTGTTTATTGTCACAAATTTCATATACTGCACTTTATATAATGATTATTATAAATAACCATTGTATATGATAGATTTATTAATAACAAAACCAATTTTATTTCAGTCTCCTACTGATCTAGAAATAACACAACATATACAATTCAAACTAATAAACATCCGCTACCACATATCGGGGAAAGGGAAATGCTGGTCTTTTATCAGTGCTAAGAAAAACGCATTGAGAGAAGGACCTTTATCTGCACTAGCTAAAAGTGGTGATAAATGTTTTTAATAAAAAAAATATTTATTTATATGAAATTATTATATTTATATTCAAAAATAATGTTTATTTATATACATTAAATAAAAAACGCACGTTTATAATTAATATATATTTTCTAATAATCCAAATATATATATAATCTTTTAAAAACGTATTTTTAAGATTATGATTAAATAAATATATATTTAAATAATTATAAGATTATAATAAATTTTACAAAATAATAAATATATTTATTATACTTACAAATATATATTTGTATATATTTTCTAATAATTCAAATATATATATAATCTTTTAAAAAGGTATTTTTAAGATTATGATTAAATAAATATATATTTAAATAATTATAAGATTATAATAAATTTTATAAAATAATAAATATATTTATTATATTTACGAATATATATTTATAATTATATATATTAGATACTTGGGGTGTTATTACATTAAACACACACACCACACACACAAGCCGGAAAGGTCGGCCATAGCCCCCAGGGGATAACCCACTAATCAAACCGTGTTTATTCAGTACATGACCCGAAAGCCCAATGGATTACCTGGCCCGAAGGCCTAGTGCAGTGTCATGCCTACATCATGTATGCTCCACCGTCTCCTTGCGAAAATTCGCTATCACCCGGATTTGAACTCGGGTCTAATGCAAGATTATGAGGAGCATTTACCAGTCAGGTAAGCCCCCAACTGCTATTTATAATTATATATTTATAATTATATATTTATAATTATTCGATGTTTGAGGATACAGTTACATTAAACACACACGCACACCACACACATTGGCCGAAAAGGCAAACCATAACCCTCTAAGGGGATAGCTCACCCATCAAGCCTTATCTATTCAATAAATATATTGATGCGTGAGTATAATTGACGTGCATAAGTTATGTATTCATCGTGAATGTTCATTTATTCAGTACGCCCTTATTATTATTCATGTTTTACATATATGTGATGACTTGTTTTTTATGATCTATACTTTACTAGGTATATGATTCGTTCATGTTATACCCATGAATCTATTATGTTCTAATAAATACTTAAAAAAATAAAATAAATATATTTATTATATTTATAATTATATAATTTTAATTGTATATAAATACTTTTTAAATATAATTATTTATAATTATAATTATAATTATATATATATTTAAATAATTATAAAATTACAATAGATACCTCCATTATAAATATATATATATATATATATAGTTGAGGTTTGGCTTTGTGGTAAACATCTTGTAATACTACATGAAGGATGATGATTCAAAACCCATGGAGTGCGAGTACTGTAGCAGCACTGTAGCGGTAAAAATGTTGCATCAACGACAATGTAGTGGTGGTGGGCACTGTAGTAGGAACTGCAGTAGTGACAACACTATAGCGAGTACTGTAGTAGTCTGGGTACTGTAACAACACTATATATTCACCGATTTGCCTTCGGCTCAAAATTATGGGCCTACAAGCCATGCAACGACCTTTCATACCCACCGGGCATACGAACCATGTAATAGACTTCACACCCACTGAGCCTACGCACCATGTATTGAATAAATAACATTTGATGGGTGGACTATCCTCTTGGGGACTATGACCTGTCTTTCCAGTCTATGTGTAGTCCGTGTGTAAGGTGTGTGTGAGTTTAATTGTAATTGTACCCCCAAACACATAATATATATATATATATATTTATAATTATATACAAATATTTATAAAGATATTTATTTATACTTATAATTATAAATATATATATGTAAATAATTATAAAATTATAATAAATATATTTATTACAATTATAAAGTTATAAATATATATAATTAAATAAATATATCTATAAATTTTTTCCAATATATATAATTATAATTCTAAATAAATATAAACATATTTACGTAATTATAAAATTATAATAAATATATTAATTATATATATTTATAAAAGTATAAATATAATAAATATATTTGTTATAAATTATATATATATTACAACTATAAATAACTATATATTTATTATAAATTTTTAATTACAAATAAATAAATATATTTATCTCTAGTTATAATTATAAATAAATATATATTTACTTAAATAATTATAAAATTATAAAAAATATATTCATTATACTTATAATGTTATAAATATATATAATTAAATAAATTTATTTATAAATATATACAAATATTTATAAATAAATGCAAATATTTATAATTATAATTATAAATATATATAGATATATTTAAATAATTATAAAGTTATAATAAATATATTAATTATGTATATTAATAAAATTATAAATATAATAAATATATTTCTTATGATTTTATAATTATTTGAATATATATATATATATATATTTATATTTATAATTATCACCATAAATAAACATATATTTATTATAATTTTCTAATTAAAAATAAATAAATAAATATTTATAGTTATAATTATATATATATATATAATTATAAAATTAAAAAAATTATATTTATTATACTTATAATTTTATAAATATATACAATTAAATAAATATATACAAATATTTATAAATAAATACAGATATTTATAATTATAATTATAAATAAATATAAATATATTTAAATAATTATTAAATTATAATAAATATATTAGTTACATATATTAATAAAATTATTGGTATAATAAATACTGTTATAATAATTTTATATTATATATATATATATATATATATATATATATTAGGTGTTTGGAGGTAAAATTACATTAAACACACACACACCACACACGCATGCCTGAAAGGCAGGTCATAGCCCCCCAAGTGATAGCCCACCCATCAAGGCTTTATTTATTCAATACATAGCCTGAAGAACCAATGGGTATGAAGCCCATTACGTGGTCCAAAGACCCACAATCTGGCCCGAAGGCCTCATGCAGCGTCATGCCTGCATCATGCCTACGTCACCATCTGCCTGCCTCATGTATGCGTCACCGCCTACCTACATCATGCCTGCGTCACTGCCAGCCAGCGGTAATTCGCTCCCACCCGAATTTGAGCCCAGGTCTGATGCATAATCACGGGTCTGCCAGCGGTAATTCACTAACATTATATCTTTATCACCGCTAAAAAAACATTGATAAAATGTGTCTTTATCAGTGTTTTCTATTTTGACGCTGATAAAATATACCTATATTAGTGTTTTTTAAGTAGCGCTGATAAAAGCGTTACCCAATTTTATAAATAAATTCCAACAGTCGGTTTCTTCTCTCGCACACTTCAAGCTCTCGCGGAAGCCGACTGCCACTGCGCCGTCACACCATCGCTCTTGACAAACCTCGCTGTCGCTGCTTCTACGCTCTCGCCCAACCGCACTGCCACAGCCTCGCCGCAACGCCGCTATTGTCGAACCTCGATGTCACTGCTCCTCCGCTCTCACCCAACAGCACTGCCACAACCTCTCTTCCTCCGCGTTGTCGCTCCGCCACACTGCCGCCCCGCTGCCATCTCTCCTCGCCCTGCCGCCCTCTCTCCCTACCCCGCCACCCTCATTCTTCTTTTCCATCACCAATGTCGTTGCTCCCCTGCATTTCTGTCGTCTCTCCCGCTGCCTCATATAAGGTTTTCATCATTCTAGCCTATAATATTTTCTATTTGGTGACGTTTTTTCCTCTATATTTTCATCATTTTCATCCTGCTTAATGATACTTCTAATATTTGTGATCTTCCCCTTTGGTTTTATTTTGGTACATCCATTCATTGAGGGTTTTCTTCAACTATTGATGATTTTTTCTTATGATCATTACTTAGGTCTAAATTTCATTTATCTTAGAACCACTTTATTGGTCTATCGGTATCTACCCTCTATGTAGATTCCTAATGTACCTCCTTTTCATATTTCATAGCTCACACACATGATCTTTCTTATTCCATTCCAAGAGTTAGAAGCCTCTTTTAATCATCACACTTCTATCACAACATCCTAACATCAATTTTGAGTTACTTTATTCTCTTGACTAGATCATTCAATAAATTTTTTAGGCCATCAATTATCCAGGACCATTCTTCATTCATGAGCCATACCCCAACCACATTTCCAGAATTTTCATAATTTTTTTATTTAAGTTTTCTAATATCCATTTTTAGTATTAGTTTTTTACTCTATTTGTTATTAGATAAAGAACTTAGATTATTTAAAAAATCCATTTGTTTTCCTTGTTTTATCCCTCTAAATGTTAATGTTCTTAATGGATACTTTGAGTTAAATATCAAGATCAACTCTTTTCTCAATTCCAACAATATCCCTATCATGATCTTCATCTTGAGGTTTATCTATAACTCTCACCATGACATTTTTTTAGAGTTCTTTACAGTCCATGACCTCCCCAACTATTTCCTATGATTTTCCTAAGAATGATTAACTCAAGTTTTTTCAAGAATTTCCATAGCTCTAACTTGGGTGGAACCAAAATTTAGAGAAGTAATTTAGTAAAGGAATCCCTTGAAAGTAGTTAAGTTGTATTGATTGTTTATTCTTTTTCCATATTCTCATGACTTTCCATAGTATTCCTTTCAGATTTTACATCGATCAAGTACATCATTCCTTTTTCTTCAATCAATTTTATTTTTAATTATCTATAATCTTAATTAGTAGTTATGAATACATGACAATCTTCCTATTCATCTATTTGATTCACCTCTTTCGCTAAGAAAAATTGGACTTGCTCCTCTAAAATTTAAAAAATAAATTATCCTAGATTAAAATTAATGAACAACTTCCCTATGGATATGAAATTTCATCCAATGATTATCAGTACCTATCATTCTTCCACAATTTCTAAAATGATAATATCAAAGAGAATGATTAATTTCCCTACATATACCAAGACATCATCCTAAATTCCAATGATGTACTCAATGGAATAGTCCTATAGTTAAAGAATAACATCCATTGTATTTGGATTACTTTTCTTGAAAATATTTAGCGTCATAGGCCAGATAGCCCCCTATAAATCAAATAGGGAATTCTAGAAAGTTCAAACATTACTTTTGTATGGAATAGAAAAGCTACATGGATCTTGAAGTTTTAGTGGAAGATTTCATTGAAAAATAACTAAGAAATCCTCTCTTAGAAAAATCACTCCTATATCTTCTAATTTATTTTTATTATAAATGAGATCCTTAAGGAACTCAGCAAATGGAGACATTTGTGAGATTTCAATGGCAAATGAGATGTTGATGTACTATTGCTTGAACATTTCCATAAAATTTTTATATTACTATTAACCCATTCCATGGATCATCCTCTTTCTAAAGGGATTATGTGTCATTTATGGATATACTTTGGTTAGATTTGATGTGTCCTTGTCAGTCCTTGCTACATAATCTTATTTTTACTAGCTTTCCTATATACCATTCTACATTTCTTTTTCTTTATCCTTCATATTTTCTTCATCTTTAAATGATTGTTGTTTTGAATGTGTTTCCTTATTATACTTGTTCTTATATGACTGCCTGTGAGGTATAAATGGTGTTTTTCAAGTGGTTTTACCCCTTGTTATTGAATGATATTCGATGAAAATTGTTTGGGAAAATGCCTAAATGGATTTTTTTAAAGAATTATTTTTGTTTTAAAATCACTGGTAATCACCGAATTGATGTTTTAAAAATTATTCTTTTGTTAATTGGATTTCAAACCAATATTTTGGGTGATTTTAAAGTGTTAAAAATGTTGTTTTATTTTTAAAGTGGCGAGTTAACCCTTATGATCTACATTTAAAACCACTTTTTTTAGCCTTGGTTTTATATCAATGTTTTGGGGTGTTTAAAGCTTTTAAGATTTCCAAATGAGATGGATTATTTCAAAAGGGTGTGTTTTCCCATGTTGATTGAATTTTGAAACTTATTATGTATTTGAATGTTTTCAATGGCCTTTTAAAGGGTAGTGTAAATTCACATTTAAGTTTCAAAGGTGTTTGGATAAAATTGGTCAAAAGAGTAGATTGGGATTAATTTTATAAATGATAAAATGGCTTGGCATTCGAAGCATGTTTTGAAAAGATAAGACCCATTTGAAATTTTATAAAAAATGATCTTTCATAAAAGGTGTGATACCATCTTAAGCCCCTTTTATTATTGTATGACCATTATATCTTATGATCCAATGTGGGTATGTTTATTATCGATGACCTAATTTGTGCGCCTTCACATAATGGGGCTTGACCGCGTGCTTTATTATATCTTTGTATGGTTTGCTTTTCAATTTTTTTTAAAAGGGATTGTGAAAGTTTTTTAAAGAAGGAAAAAAGGAAAGCGTAATTTTGAAGTGTTTTCAAACTATTTTAATAATTATTTTGAAAAGTGTTCTCAAATGAGAAAAGTTAGAATGGTTTGTATTTGAAACTCCATGAATGCGTGAGTTTTGAAAATGGGGTTTTAGGCCACCATGCTTAGTTTTATGGAAATGGTTGGTTTTCAAACATGTTTTAGAAAAATGTATGATAGTTGGAAACCTCTTTGTGTTTTGAAATGTGTATTTCAAAAATGGGTGTTTATGAAATAGTTTAAATTCAAAATTTAAAAAGTTGATTAGACCAAGTGGTATTGGCTGAGGAAAAATGTTCTCCAAGTGATTGTTTTAATTTAATGAAAATCTTATCCTGAATGGCCCGAAGGCCTTCTTTTTATTTATTTTTGGATAATCCCCTTTTAAATGGGGAACCCTTACATGAACCATAGGCCCAAGGAATAAGGTCCACACATGAACCAATATATGTCCTTAAAGGCCCATGACATGACAAACCTGAAATAGCCCTTCCCCAGCATCTGTATTTTGAAGGCGCTTAGCTCCCCACCTCACTTGAATGATCGACTAGAATTGCCTCATGCATTGCTGCATAGTGCCTAGCCCCAATGATAGTTGTCATACCCTCTCATTCTTCCAATCTAGTTAGCTATGATCTAGTTGGTTTTATTCTTTGGCTATGAGTCCACGTATGGGCCTGCTCCTGTGTGGTCTTCTCGATTAGTCTTTTCTGTGGCCCAAAATCCCTTTGGCCCGAAGGCCCTTAGAGCCTAAATGCCCGGTGAATTGAAGGCCTTTGGTGGCCTGAAGGCCCTGAGACCCTATAAGGCCCCAGCCTTAAACCTTATTTAATCTTGAGATATTTCAAGAATAAACCTTGAGGATCTTTTTAGGTTTAGAGTTTTAGATAATTGGATCATAAAACATGCATTACATTCCACATTTAAACAAAGTGGTTACATAAAATATTGTATTAATTTTTCCCATCAACGGAAACATATTTAAAATAAAACATGGATTCTTTCTTGACACTTCCTTGACACTATCATCATATCATGTACCTTTCCATTGACCTGTGAAAAACATTTCAAAAACGTGGGATGAGCATAAAATCTCAGCAAAGGATATAAAAATATGGAAGGGAAACATGAGTACATATATACATAAGAATAAAATCATAATTTACCCATAAAAAATAAGCACTTTGACATACCTCATCAAATCATGAATAAATCATAGAAATCATAATACATAAAGGTAACTTGAGGCATTCATAACATTCTTACGTAGGGAGTAACCCACTTGGTTACGTTTGGAATCCCCATCACAGTACATTCCCTAAATATCTTCGGAGAAACCTCAACGTTTAACTCCTTCGCGTTTCCCAATGCATTGGAGAGCTATATCGGGCTGACCCTCCCTTATTTTATCACAGAACCACCCGTCTTCATAATAATTCCCAAGAACCATAACATAATCGTATCACATAACACATGCATAAAGGAAACATAACATTTCCACTTTTCAATCACAAGATATCAATACAACACATTGATATAAAAATATTATGAAAACCATTTTTAATACCAAAATAAAAGAAAAGTAAAATAAGGTATTTATTTTTCTTTTAAAAAAAAGGAATGGCTTGTAGATGAAGCCGAAACTCAAATAATGGTCACGGCGGCGGAGAAGTCGTTGTCACCGCATACGTACGACAAAAAATTTCCTTTTGTCGTTTAATAAAACGCTTCATATAAAAAAGATTTCATTTTTATAACCGTAAAAGTCAAAGGGTTTTATACACCGTATAAAAGAAGGTTGTGTATAAAACAAAATATTCCTCAATGAAAAGAGATTGAGACGAAGTCTCATACCTTGTATCGGACTTGACTCGATCGTTCTTTAACCTCCTGAATAATAAAATTGAGTTAATTTCTACTTTCTTAAGAACCTTTTTCAAGTTAATTATTACTTTTATATCTCTTATTACCATGTTATAAACATTATGTAATCATTTAAGTTAATAATGTTGGTTTTGTCGATATTTGGTTCTTAAGTCGAAAGTGGATTTCTTACAATTACATGTTGTTCGTATGGTCAAAGGTTCATTATATCAAGAATAATATTCATGATTTGGATATCATATATATCATATATATCCATAACATACATGTATTTATAAAATTACATAATCATTTAGAGGTAAGAAATGAAATGCACCGTTCATGGAGACGGTAAGCCGTACGTACGCATGAACGCTACTTTCATTTCTATGTCATATTAATGGAATTAAAACTAAATGATAGGTATGTATATTTTAATTCCAGAATTATATTCATCATTTACATGTAACATACATCATATATAATAACTTTAAATCCATCCTTTACACGTCCCACATATGGCATTAACGAATCAAATCACTTTGAGGGGGCGGTAGTCCGCACTTCCTAAAATGAAGATATCACGTATACCCATAATGGAAGCCATAAAGGTATTCCAAAATGAAAAATACAGAAGCTTAAGGAAAACATAAACATATTATATGTCAAATTTAAATATATAGTCATCTTAATGGCCACCTTTGAAGGTGTTAGAGGAATATTGAACAATCATCGTTTCGTGAGGCAGAAATTCACCATCTACAGAAACAGTATGTTCTTTAACCATTAGATGTAGGTGTGTGTAAGTGTATCACGAATTATTCTTATAACAACATCCTAGTATATTTAAGATACTGTATTTGTTACAAAAGAAATGAATAAAAAGAGTTTAGGGGGTTGGAGAAGCAAAATAAAACATAAGAACACAAGAGAAGACACTACCTTTAAATCGGGTAACTCTTTTTGATTTGAGCTCAAAGGCTTCCTTGAGAAGACTTCTGCCCAATGTGAGGCTTCTAAGAGTAAGAGAGGGACATGGAGAGACAAAATTAGTAGGGGTTGGCCGAGCCAAAAAGGGTTTGGAAGTGTGGGTATGGTGGTAGATGTGGGGGCCTTTTATAAGAGGAGAGGAAGGATACTCTTGGAAAGTTACAAAATGTTACTTTATTTTCAAATGAGTTTCGAGTTTTAAAGGTCCCACATTGATTTATTTTGAGGATAAGGTGATAAGGGTTCTAAATCAACCCATCCAATAGGTTTTTGACAAGTTTAGGTCTTAGATTTTACATTATCTTTTCATTTTATTTAAATCGTTAAATAATGAGGTCATCGCTGCATCATCATGGTGTCATAAATAATTTATTTTATTTAATGCCTAAAAATTATAAATAAAATACTATGATGTAGGAAATATTTTTATCTTTCCAATTAATATTTATAGTCAAAAATATAACTTGTATAACCCCATGTAAAAAAATTAATTCAGTAAAACAACTCATGTTTGTGTCATTTTTACTTTAACATTAAATTAAAAGATATTAATGTCATTTTCCTACCAAAGTGGCTCCATGGGGTCCCCAAGTTGACCCATGGATTATATTGGTCGGCCATGACACATAAAATAAGGGTAGGACATGTGTCTATGTCATTTCATATTATTAAAACATTATTCTTACCTTAAATTACACTAATTACCTCTAATCGCGATTAAAAACTTAAAAGTTTCTATTCAACAAAAAATTATTTTAATCCCATTGAACCACATTCTACTTCTTAATGAAAACCATGTATGCAGTATTTTTGAAATTCAAAACAAAGAGGTGGTAAAATATCATTTAAACGAAAAATTAGTTTTTATAAGTACCACTTAGTGGTTCCACTATTAATCAAAAATTGATGTTTTCCAGAAAAATACCAAAAATTCACCCTAATCTATATTTGATAGTCCGAATTCAAAAATGATGTATATTTTTAAAAATTCAAAACATATAAGTTACATTAACTAATTTAATAATTAATTCCTGTTGTCAGAGCAAATAGCGTGTTTTTATGAAACCATAAGTATCAAAATTTTGACACTAGTTTAAGTCCAATTTCAAAGTGAAATTAATTCCAACGACCACTATTAGATTAAATGGTAAAAATATATTATAATTTCACTTTAAAACCAATTTAAAATATAATCTAATCATATAAATAAATTACATTAAAAAGGGGTTTTGAATTAAAATACAACATTTTTCACTATTCATTAAAAAAATGAACTTTATCGGATAAATACCAAAAATTCACACAAAGTAAATTTTGATGTCCCAATCATATAAAATAAGTTTATTTTGACAAACATAGATTATAAAATTGTCAAAAGATAGATTGAAAAATGGTTTTTCATCAAAAGGCAGTAAAACAATCTTTTAAAAATATTAGTGTATTCCATGCTTAAGATTGGATTTATTCTAATTTTAAGCCTATAAAACACTATCTAATTCATTAATAGAAATAGATAAAAATATCTATTATTCATTACTTACTTGGGATGTTACATCCTTACCCCCTTTAGAAAATTGGGTCCCCGCAATTCATTTACTTATCGAATAAGTGGAGGTATTTATCCCTCATTGCATTTTCAGATTCCCACGTTGCCTCTTCAATCATGTGGGTTTTCCAAAAAACCTTTACCTGATGAATCACTTTATTCCTTAACACTTTCTACCTGTGGTCAAGAATCTGGACCGGTTGTTCCTCATAAGATAGGTTCTCTTCCAGCTGAACTACCTCTGGACTCAAAACACGTAATGCATAGAAAAATAATTTCTTAAAATAAAAAACATTTTTTTTCATTGGATGGTTGGGTTTTTATTTCTTATCATTCAGTAATTATTCAATGGATTTTAATTATTTATTTATACAAACCAGATGTATTTCTTTATAATACATTAATCAATTATACATAATGATTACATGACAGTTATGACAACTTTTAATATACCCATTGGTTACCTATATTCCCAACAAGTATATATACGCACCAATCATATATTAACCATTTCCATTTCTATATAAAACCTTATATACATCTATTAAATCATTCATTTCTTTTCTTTTTTTTAATATCAACTATATGTTTAATATTATACTTCCTTTTTATAATTGTGTGTGGCAAACTGATTTTCATGGGAATACGGTGAGAAAAATTATTTCAAGATTAGTGGCTTTTTATTTACTTGTGATTACTGTCTTCCTGTAATTTTAATAATTATGTTCCGTACATATTTCTCGAATTATATTCACTATATTTATATTGCATGTGGAACAAGTGATACAATTTTCATTCCTGCAACTTTCATTTTTTTTTTGAAAATTTCTCTATTTTGACACTAAATAATTCAATAATATTTTTTTCCTGTAAACTTTTTAAAAAAACCCATGTTTTTTACACCAAAATATATTTCTGAAAATATTTTTTAAAAATCATTTAAATATATTTTTCAATAAAATATTTTATACTCATACATATATTTATATCTTCTCCACTCACTCGACAATCCAGTTCAGTTTTTAAATCCAAGTTTTACTGGAACTTTGTCTTTGGTGCAACTTTTAGCCCTCCTTCAACACCGAAACATCCAAAGTTTCTGGGGAACTTGACCTAAAAAACTATACCGGAACAGTCCAGTTATTGGAGATGATAATTGTCACTCCTTTGATGTTTTGATGCGATCAAATTGGTGCTACTGAATCGGACTTCAAATCTATAAATATGCATTTTTTTATTATTTCAGTCCATTTAAAAAATAATTCTATTTCTCAGTCTTTGAAATACTTCAAAATGGTAAAAATATATATATAATGATGATCCAGAATAAAATAATGGGGCGGAAAATAAAATGATAGAAAAAAGGGAAACATTAACAGGATCAACGATTAACTGTTTGAAGATTTAGCCTAAAAATATTTTAAGTGTTAGGCGCACTTATGATGGTCAAATGAATGTTGGCAGTAATAAAGGTCCAAGGTGGTAAAAAAGAGTAATTATTGAAGACTAAACCAATAAGAAAATAAAGAATTTCTCATTAATGCGCCTAATGATACCTATCTTAGATGTAATAAGTACTGATTCATTGGATCGTTTTTTTAGGATTTCTTTAGTACATATCTTAAATGTTAAAAATAATTTAAGGCTTAAAATTACCATCCCCTTGATTTCAAGGTGGTAAACAAAAAGGCATAATTAATAATATGCTTTTTAAATGATTATACACATAACAATTACTTTGAATTTTTATCACATATTTTTCAATATATAACTATTATTATAAATTATCACAGTATATTTCATGATTAAAAGTTGACCATAATATACGGCTGTTTATTGTCACAAATTTCATATACTGCACTTTATATAATGATTATTACAAATAACCATCGTATATGATAGATTTATTAATAACAAAACCAATTGTATTTCAGTCTCCTACTGATCTAGAAATAACACAACATATATAATTCAAACTAATAAACATTCGCTACCATATATCAGGGCAAGGGAAATGCCGGTCTTTTATGAGTGCTAAGAAAAACGCATTGAGAGAAGGACCTTTATCAGCGCTAGCTAAAAGTGGTGATAAATGTTTTTAATAAAAAAATATTAATTTATATGAAATTATTATATTTATATTCAAAAATAATGTTTATTTATATACATTAAATAAAAAACGCACATTTATAATTAATATATATTTTCTAATAATCCAAATATATATATAATATTTTAAAAAGGTATTTTTATGATTATGATTAAATAAATATATATTTAAATAATTATAAGATTATAATAAATTTTATAAAATAATAAATATATTTATTATATTTACAAATATATATTTGTATATATTTTCTAATAATTCAAATATATATATAATCTTTTAAAAAGGTATTTTTAAGATTATGATCAAATAAATATATATTTAAATAATTATAAGATTATAATAAATTTTATAAAATAATAAATATATTTATTATATTTACGAATATATATTTATAATTATATATATTAGATACTTGGGGTGCTATTACATTAAACACACACACCACACACACAAGCCGGAAAGGTCGGCCATTGCCCCCAGGGGATAACCCACTAATCAAACCGTTTTTATTCAGTACATGACCCGAAATCCCAATGGATTACCTAGCCCGAAGGCCTAGTGCAGCGTCATGCCTACATCATGTCTGCGCCACCGTCAGCTTGCGAAAATTCTCTATCACCCGAATTTTAACTCGGGTCTAATGCAAGATTATGAGGAGCATTTACCAGTCAGGTAAGCCCCCAACTGCTATTTATAATTATATATTTATAATTATATATTTATAATTATTCGATG
Organism: Viscum album; assembly: GCA_963277665.1. Lineage (NCBI taxonomy): Eukaryota > Viridiplantae > Streptophyta > Magnoliopsida > Santalales > Viscaceae > Viscum > Viscum album. The sequence continues at coordinate 387,425,395 of OY728147.1, read as the reverse complement.
TTTGAGGATACAGTTACATTAAACACACACGCACACCACACACATTGGCCGAAAAGGCAAACCATAACCCTCTAAGGGGATAGCTCACCCATCAAGCCTTATCTATTCAATAAATATATTGATGCGTGAGTATAATTGACGTGCATAAGTTATGTATTCATCGTGAATGTTCATTTATTCAGTACGCCCTTATTATTATTCATGTTTTACATATATGTGATGACTTGTTTTTTATGATCTATACTTTACTAGGTATATGATTCGTTCATGTTATACCCATGAATCTATTATGTTCTAATAAATACTTAAAAAAATAAAATAAATATATTTATTATATTTATAATTATAGAATTTTAATTGTATATAAATACATTTTAAATATGATTATTAATAATTATAATTATAATTATATATATATTTAAATAATTATAAAATTACAATAGATACCTCCATTATAATTATATATATATATATATTTGAGGTTTGGCTTTGTGGTAAACATCTTGTAATACTACATGAAGGATGATGATTCAAAACCCATGGAGTGCGAGTACTGTAGCAGCACTGTAGCGGGAAAAATGTTGCATCAACGACAATGTAGTGGTGGTGGGCACTGTAGTAGGAACTGCAGTAGCGACAACACTGTAGTGATTACTGTAGCAGTATGGGTACTGTAACAACACTATATATTCACCGATTGGCCTTCGGCTCAAAATTATTGGCCTACAAGCCATGCAACGACCTTTCATACCCACCGGGCATACGAACCATGTAATAGTCTTCACACCCACTGAGCCTATGCACCATGTATTGAATAAATAACATTTGATGGGTGGACTATCCTCTTGGGGGCTATGACCTGTCTTTCCAGTCTATGTGTAGTCCGTGTGTAAGGTGTGTGTGAGTTTAATTGTAATTGTACCCCCAAACACATAATATATATATATATATATATTTATAATTATATACAAATATTTAAAAAGATATTTATTTATACTTATAATTATAAATATATATATGTAAATAATTATAAAATTATAATATATATATTTATTATAATTATAAAGTTATAAATATATATAATTAAATAAATATATCTATAAATTTTTTCTAATATATATAATTATAATTCTAAATTAATATAAATATGTTTACGTAATTATAAAATTATAATAAATATATTAATTATATATATTTATAAAAGTATAAATATAATAAATATATTTGTTATAAATTATATATATATTACAACTATAAATAACTATATATTTATTATAAATTTTTAATTACAAATAAATAAATATATTTATCTCTAGTTATAATTATAAATAAATATTTATTTACTTAAATAATTATAAAATTATATAAAATATATTCATTATACTTATAATTTTATAAATATATATAATTAAAGAAATTTATTTATAAATATATACAAATATTTATAAATAAATGCAAATATTTATAATTATAATTATAAATAAATATAGATATATTTAAATAATTATAAAGTTATAATAAATATATTAATTATGTATATTAATAAAATTATAAATATAATAAATATATTTTTTATGATTTTATAATTATTTGAATATATATATATATATATATATATATTTATAATTATCACCATAAATAAACATATATTTATTATAATTTTTTAATTAAAAATAAATAAATATTTATTTATAGTTATAATTATATATATATATAATTATAAAATTACAAAAATTATATTTATTATACTTATAATTTTATAAATATATACAATTAAATAAATATATACAAATATTTATAAATAAATACAGATATTTATAATTATAATTATAAATAAATATAAATATATTTAAATAATTATTAAATTATAATAAATATATTAGTTACATATATTAATAAAAGTATTGGTATAATAAATACTATTATTATAATTTTATATTAAATATATATATATATTAGGTGTTTGGAGGTACAATTACATTAAACACACACACACCACACACGCATGCCTGGAAGGCAGGTCATAGCCCCCCAAGTGATAGCTCGCTCATCAAGGCTTTATTTATTCAATACATAGCCCGAAGACCCAATGGGTATGAAGCCCATTACGTGGTCCAAAGACCCACAATCTGGCCCGAAGTCCCAGTGCAGTGTCATGCCTGCATCATGCCTACGTCAACATCTGCCTACGTCATGCCTGCATCATCGCCTACCTACATCATGCCTGCGTCACTGCCTGCCAGTGGTAATTCGCTCCCACCCGAATTTGAACCCAGGTCTGATGCATAATCACGGGTCTACCAGCGGTAGTTCACTAACATTATATCTTTATCACCGCTAAAAAAACATTGATAAAATGTGTCTTTATCATTGTTTTCTATTTTAACGCTGATAAAATATACCTATATTAGTGTTTTTTAAGTAGCGCTGATAAAAGTGTTACCCAATTTTATAAATAAATTCCAACAGTCAGTTTCTTCTCTCGCACACTTCAAGCTCTCGCGGAAGCCGACTGCCACAGCACCGTCACACCATCGCTCTTGCCAAACCTCGCTGTCGCTGCTCCTACGCTCTCGCCCAACCGCACTGCCACAGCCTCGCCGCACCGCCGCTATTGTGGAACCCCGATGTCGCTGCTCCTCCGCTCTCACCCAACAGCACTGCCACAACCTCGCTGCCTCCGCGCTGTCGCTCCGCCACACTGCGGCCCCGCTGCCATCTCTCATCGCCCTGCCGTCCTCTCTCCCTACCCCACCACCCTCATTCTTCTTTGCCATCACCAACGTCGTTGCTCCCCTGAATTGCTACCGTCTCTCCCACTACCGCATATAAGGTTGTCATCATTCTATCCTACAATATTTTTTATTTGGTGATGTTTTTACCACTATATTTTTATCATTTTCATCCTGCTTAATGATACTTCTAATATTTGTGATCTTCCCCTTTGGTTTTGTTTTGGTACATCCATTCATTGAGGGTTTTCTTCAACTATTGATGATTTTTTCTTATGATCATTACTTAGGTCTAAATTTCATTTATCTTAGAACCACTTTATTGGTCTATCGGTATCTACCATCTTTGTAGATTCCTAATGTACCTCCTTTTCATATTTCATAGCTCACACACATGATCTTTCTTATTCCATTCTGAGAGTTATAAGCCTCTTTTAATCATCACACTTCTATCACAACTTCCTAACATCAATTTTGAGTTACTTTATTCTCTTGACTAGATCATTAAATAAATTGTTTAGGCCATCAATTATCTAGGACCACTCTTCATTCATGAGCCATACCCCAACCACATTTCCATAATTTTCATAATTTTTTTATTTAAGTTTTCCAATATCCATTTTTAGTATTAGTTTTTTAATCTATTTGTTATTGGATAAAAAACATAGACTATTTAAAAACTCCATTTGTTTTCCTTGTTTTAGCCCTCTAAATGTTAATGTCCTTAAAGGATACTTTGAGTTCAATATCAAGATCAACTCTTCTCTCAATTCCAACAATATCCCTATCATGATCTTCATCTTGAGGTTTATCTATAACTCTCACCATGAAATTTTTTTAGAGTTCTTTACAGTCCATGACCTCCCCAACTATTTCCTCTGATTTTCCTAAGAATGAGTAACTCAAGTTTTTTCAAGAATTTCCATAGCTCTAACTTGGGTGGAGCCAAAATTTAGAGAAGTAATTTATTAAAGTAGGCCCTTGAATGTAGTTAGGTTGTATTGATTCTTTATTCTTATTCCATATTCTCATGACATTCCATAGTATTCCGTTCAGATTTTACATCGATCAAGTACATCATACCTTTTTCTTCAATCAATTTTATTTTTAATTCTCTATAATCTTAATTAGTGGTGATGAAGACATTAAAATCTTCCTATTCATCTATTTGATTCACCTCTTTTGCTAAGAAAAATCGGACTTGATCCTCTAAAATTTAAAAAATATACTATCGTAGATTAAAATTAATGAACAACTTCCCTATGGATATGAAATTTCATCCAATTATTATCAGTACCTATCATTCTTCCACAATTTCTAAAATGATAATATCAAAGAGAATGATTAATTTCCCTACATAGACCAATACATCATCCTAAATTCCAATGACTTACTCAATGGAATATTCCTATAGTTTAAGAATAACATCCATTGTATTTGGATTACTTTTCTTGAAAATATTTAGCATCATAGGCCGGATAGCCCCCTATAAATAAAAAAGGGAATTCTAGAAAGTTCAAACACTACTATTGTATGGAATAGAAAAGCTACACAGATCTTGAAGTTTTAGTAGAAGATTTCATTGAACAATAACTAAGACATCCTCTCTTAGAAAAATCATGCTTATATCTTCTAATTTATTTTTATTATAAATGAGTTCCTTAAGGAACTCACCACATGGCGACATTTGTGAGATTCCAATGGTGAATGAGATGTTGATGTACTATTGATTGAACATTTCCATTAAATTTTTATATTACTATTAACCCATTCCATGTATCATCCTCTTTCTAAAGGGATTATGTGTCATTTATGGATATACTTTGGTTAGATTTGATGTGTACTTCTTAGTCCTTGCTACATCATCTTATTTTTACTAGCTTTCTTATATACCATTCTATATTTCTTTTTCTTTCTCCTTCATATATTCTTCATCTTTAAATGATTGTTGTTTTGAAAGTGTTTCCTTATTATACTTGTTCCTATATGACTGCATGTGAGGTATAAATGGTGTTTTTCAAGTGTTTTTACCCCTTGTTATTGAATGATATTCGATGAAAACTATTTGGGAAAATTCCTAAATGGATTTTTTAAAAGAATTATTTTGGTTTTAAAATCACTGGTAATCACCGAATTGATGTTTTAAAAATTATTCTTTTGTTAATTGGATTTCAAACCAATATTTTGGGTGATTTTAAAGTGGTAAAAATGTTGTTTTATTTTTAAAGTGGCGAGTTAACCCTTATGATCTACATTTAAAACCACTTTTTTAGAATGGTTTTATATCAATGTTTTGGGGTGTTTAAAGATTTTAAGATTTCCAAATGAGATGGATTATTTCAAAAGGGTGTGTTTTCCCATGTGGATTGAATTTTAAAACTTATTATGTATTTGAATGTTTTCAATGGCCATTTAAAGGGTAGTGTAAATTCCCATTTAAGTTTCAAAGGTGTTTGGTTAAAATTGGTCTAAAGAGTATATTGGGATTAATTTTATAAATGATAACATGGAATGGCATTCGAAGCATGTTTTGAAAAGAGAAGACCCATTTCAAATTTTATAAAAAATGATCTTTCATAAAAGGTGTGATACCCTCTTAAGCCCATTTTATTATTGTATGACCATTATATCTTATGATCCAATGTGGGTATGTTTATTATCGACGACCTAATTTGTGCGCCTTGACATAATGGTGCGTGACCGCGTGCTTTATTCCATCTTTGTATGGTTTTCTTTTCATTTTTTTTGAAAAGGAATTGTGAATGTTTTTTAAAGAAGGAAAAAAGGAAAGCGTAATTTTGAAGTGTTTTCAAACTATTTTAATAATGATTTTGAAAAGTGTTCTCAAATGAGAAAAGTTAGAATGGTTTGTATTTGAAACTCCAAGAATGCGTGAGTTTTGAAAATGGGGTTTTAGGCCACCATTCTTAGTTTTATGGAAATGGTTGGTTTTCAAACATGTTTTAGAAAACTGTATGATAGTCGGAAACCTCTTTGAGTTTTGAAATGTGTATTTCAAAAATGAGTGTTTATGAAATAGTTTAAATTCAAAATTTAAAAAGGTGATTAGACCAAGTGGTATTGGATGAGGAAAAATGTTCTCCAAGTGATTGTTTTCATTTAATGAAAATCTTATCATGAATGGCCCGAAGGCCTTATTTTTATTTATTTTTGGATAATCCCCCTTTTAAATGGTGAACCCTTACATGAACCATAGGCCCAAGGAATAAGGCCCACACATGAACCAATACATTTCCTTAAAGGCTCATGACCTGACACACCTGAAATAGCCCTTCCCCAGCATCTGCGTTTTGAAGGCGCCTAGCTTTCCACCTCACATGAATGATCGACTAGAATTGCCTCATGCATAGCTGCATAGTGCCTAGTCCCAATGATAGTTGTCATACCCTCCCATTATTCCAATCTGGTTAGCTATGCTCTAGTGGGTTTTATTCTTTTTCTATTAGTCCACGTATGGGCCTGCTCCTGTGTGGTCTTCTCGATTAGTCTTTTCTGTGGCCCAAAATCCCTTTGGCCCGAAGGCCCATACAGCCTAAATTCCTGGTGACATAAAGGCCGTTGGTGGCCTGAAGGCCCTGAGACCCTATAAGCACCCAGCCTTAAACCTTACTTAATCTTGAGATATTTCAAGAATAAACCTTGAGGATCTTTTCAGTTTTAGAGTTTTAGATAATTGGATCATAAAACATGCATTACATTCCACATTTAAACAAAGTGGTTACATAAAAGATAGTATTAATTTTTCCCATCAACGGAAACATATTGAAAATAAAACATGGATTCTTTCTTGACACTTCCTTGACACTATCATCATATCATGTACCTTTCCCTTGACCTGTGAAAAACATTTCAAATACTTGAGATGAGCATAAAAAGCTTAGTAAGGGATATAAAAATATGGAAAGGAAACATGAGTACATATATAAATAAGAATAAAATCATACTTTACCCATAAAACATAAGCACATTAACATACCTCATCAAATCATGAATAAATCATAGAAATCACAAGACATAAAGGTAACGTGAGGCATTCATAACATTCTTACATAGGGAGTAACCCTCCTGGTTACATTTGGAATCCCCATCACAGTATATTCCCTAAATCTCTTCGGAGAAACCTCAACGTTTAACTCCTTCGCGTTACCCAATGCATTGGAGAGCTATATTGGGCTCACCCGCCCTTAGTTTATCACAAAACCACCCGTCTTCAGAATAATGCCCAAGAACCATAACATAATCGTATCACATAAAACATGCATAAAGGAAACATAACATTTCCACTTTTCAATCACAAGATATCAATACAACACATTGATATAAAAACATAATGAAAACCATTTTTAATACCAAAATAAACGAAACGTAAAACAAGGTATTTATTTTTCTTTTAAAAAAAGTTATGGCTTGTAGAGGAAGCTGAAACTCAAATAATGGTCACGGCGGTGAAGAAGTCGTTGTCGCCGCATACGTACGAAATTTTTTTTCCTTTTGTCATTTAGTAAAACACTTCGTATGAAAAAGATTTCTTTTTTATAAACATAAAAGTCAAAGGGGTTTATACACCGTATAAAAGAAGGTTGTGTATAAAACAAAATATGCCTCAACGAAAGGAGATTGAGACGAAGACCCATACCTCGTATCGTACTTGACTCAATCGTTCTTTAACCTCCTGAATAATAAAATTGAGTTAATTTCTACTTGCTTAAGAACCTTTTTCAAGTTCATTATTACTTTTATATCACTTATTACCATGTTATAAACAGTATGTAATCATTTAAGTTAATAATGTTTGTTTTGTCGATATTTGGTTCCTAAGTCGAAAGTGGACTTCTTACAATTACATGTTGTTCGTGTGGTCAAAGGTTAATTATATCCAGAATAATATTCATGATTTGGATATCATATTTATCATATATATCCAGCATATACATGTATTTATAATATTACATAATCATTTAGAGGTAAGAAATGAAATGCATCGTTCATGGAGATGGTAAGCCGTACGTACGCATGAACGCTACTTTCATTTCTATGTCATATTAATGGAATTAAAACTAAATGATAGGTATGTATATTTTAATTCCATAATTATATTCATCATTTATACGTCCCACATATGGCATTAACGAATCAAATCACTTTGAGGGGGCGGTAGTCCGCACTTCCTAAAATGAAGATATCACGTATACCCATAATGGAAGCCATAAAGGTATGCCATAAATGAAAAATACAGAAGCTGAAGGAAAACATAAACATATTATATATCATATTTAAATATATAGTCATCTTAATGGCCACCTTTGAAGGTGTTAGAGGAATATTGAACAATCATCGTTTCGTGAGGCAGAAATTCGCCATCCACAGAAACAGTATGTTCTTTAACCATTAGATGTAGGTGTGTGTAAGTGTAGCTCGAATAATTCCTATAACAACATCCTAGTATATTGAAGATACTGTAGTTGTTACAAAAGAAATGAATAAAAAGAGTTTAGGGGGTTGGAGAAGCAAAATAAAACATAAGAACACAAGAGAAGACACTACCTTTAAATCGGGTAACTCTTTTTGATTTGAGCTCAAAGGCTTCCTTGGAAAGACTTCTGCCCAAAGTGAGGCTTCTAAGAGTAAGATAGGGAAATGGAGAGACAAAATGAGTAGGGTTTGGCCAATCCAAAGGCTGTGGAAGTGTGGGTAAGGTGGTAGATGTGGGGGCCTTTTATAAGAGGAGAGGAGGAACACTCTTGGAAAGTTACAAAATGTTACTTTATTTTCAAATGATTTTCGGATTTTAAAGGTCCAAAATTGATTTATTTTGAGGATAAGGTTATAAGTGTTATAAATAAACCCATACAATAGGTTTTGGACAAGTTTAGGTCTAAGATTTTACATTATCTTTTCATTTTATTTAAATCGTTAAATAATGAGGTCATCGCTGCATCATCATGGTGTCATAAATAATTTAATTTATTTAATGTCTAAAAATTATAAAAAAAATACTATGATGTAGGAAATATTTTTAGCTTTCCAATTACGATTTATAGTCAAAAATATAACTTGTATAACCCCATGTAAATAATCATTTTACTAAAACAACTCATGTTTGTGTCATTTTTACTTTAACATTAAATTAAAAGATATTAATGTCATTTTCCTACCAAAGAGGCTCCATGGGGTCCCCAAGTTGACCCATGGATTTTATTGGTCGGCCATGACACATAAAATAAGGGTAGGACAAGTTTCTATGTCATTTCATATTATTAAAACATTATTCTTTCCTTAAATTACACTAATTACCTCTAATCGTGATTAAAAACATAAAAGTTTCTATTCAACAAAAAATTATTTTAATCCCATTGAACCACATTTTACTTATTAATGAAAACCATTTATGCAGGATTTTTGAAATTCAAAACAAAGAGGTGGTAAAATTTCATTTAAACGAAAAACCAGTTTTTATAAGTACCACTTAGTGGTTTCACTATTCATCAAAAATTGAAGTTTTCCAGAAAAATACCAAAACTTCACCCTAAGCTATATTTGTTATTCCGAATTCAAAAATGATATATATTTTAAAAAATTCAAAACATATAAGTTACATTAATTAATTTAATAATTAATTCCCGCTGTCAGAGAGAATAACGTGTTTTTATGAAACCATACTTATCAAAATATTGACACTAGTTTAAGTCCAATTTCAAAGTGAAATTAATTCAAACGACCACTATTAGATTAAATGGTAAAAATATATTATAATTTCACATTAAAACCAATTTAAAATATAATCTAATCATATAAATAAATTATATTAAAGATAGGTTTTGAATAAAAATACAACATTTTTCACTATTCATTAAAAAAATGAACTTTATCGGAAAAATACCAAAAATTCACACAAAGTAAATTTTGATGTCCCAATCATAAAGAATAAGTTTATTTTGACAAACATAGCTTATAAAATTGTCAAAAGATAGATTTAATAATGGTTTTCCATCAAAAGGCAGTAAAACAATCTTTTAAAAATATTAGTGTATTCCATGCTTAAGATTGGATTTATTCTAATTTTAAGCCTATAAAACACTATATAATTCATTAATAGACATAGATAAAAATATATATTATTCATTACTTACTTGGGATGTTACATCCTTCCCCCCTTTAGAAAATTGCGTCCCCGCAATTCATTTACTTATCGAATAAGTGGGGGTATTTATCCCTCATTGCATTTTCAGACTTCCACGTTGCCTCTTCAATCAAGTGGTTTTTTCAAAAAAACCTTTACCTGATGAATCACTTTATTCCGTAACACTTGCTCCCTATGGTCAAGAATCTGGACCGGTTGTTCCTCATAGGATAGGTTCTCTTCCAGCTAAACTATCTCTAGACTCAAAACATGAGATAGGTCTGGCATATACATTCTCTGCATCGAAACATGAAAAACATTGTGTACCTGAGATAAAATCGGAGGTAAAGCCACTCGGTAAGCAACTGATCCAAATCTCTCTAGAATATAATATGGTCTAATGAACCTTGGAATCACCTTTCCTTTCTTACCAAATCGCATCACACTTTTCCATGGTGATACTTTGAGAAAAAAATGATCACCTACCTCAAAAGAGAAATCCTACCTCCTGTTGTTTGCACAACTCTTCTGCCTACTTTGAGCTGTTCTCATGTGTTTCTGTATCAGATGAACTTTTTCTGCCAACTCTTCTACCACTTCCGGTCCCATCAACTTCCTTTCACCCACTTCATCCCAAAAATTTGGAGTTCGACACCGCTTCCCATATAACGCCTCAAATGGTGCCATCTGTATACTGGAATGAAAACTGTTATTATATGAAAACTCAACCAAAGAAAGATGTTGGTCCCAACTTCCCTGATAATCCATCGAACAAGTACGTAGCATATCTTCCAATGTCTGAATTGTTCATTTTGATTGCCCATCTGATTGAGGATGAAAAGCTGTACTAAAATTTAATTCAGTACCCAACCACTTCTGAAGGCCTTTCCAAAAGTTAGAAGTGAACCTGAGATCACGGTCAGATACAATGGAGAGAGGAACTCCATGTAACCTGACTATCTCTTTAAGATATAAATGGTAAAGTTGATCTAGGAAAAAAGCATCTCGTATAGCATGGAAATTAGCAGATTTAGTCAAGCGATCAACAATAACCCAGATTGCATTATTACCTCGAGATGTCTTTGGTAATCCCACAACAAAGTCCATGGATATATTCTCCCATTTCCACTCTGGCACTGGTAAAGGCTGAAGCATCCCTTTTGGTAACTGCCACTCTGCTTTAACCAGTTGACATGTCAAACACTTCACAATAAAATCAGATATATCCCTTTTCATTCTGTCCCACCAGTAATACTCCCGAAGATATCTATACATCTTAGTACTGCCTGGATGAACTGAAAATGGAGAACTATGAGCTTCACATAACAAATCTCTATTCAACTGTGAATCACAAGGAACACACAATCTCTTCCCAATTCTCAATACAAAATCATTATCAATTTTGAATTCAGGCAACTTACCCTTCTGAACCAGCTCTACCATTTTCTGCAACTCACTGTCTTGCTTCTGTGCTTGCTTGATTCTGTCTGATAGAGAATATTTCACTGATACCTGAAAAAAAACAGAAGGACATCTGGCACCAACAACTTCTATGCCAAAGTTCATCAAATCCTTAACCAAGGTATCACGTTCCAAACGCAACATTGTTAATGAAGCATTACTTTTTCGACTCAAAGCATCAACCACTTTATTTGCTTTTCCCGGATGGTAATGAATTGTACAATCATAATCCTTGATTAATTCTATCCATATCCTATGTCTCATGTTCAATTATTTCTGAGTGAATATATACTTTAAACTTTTGTGATCGGTATATATTTCACACTTTACTCCATAGAAATGATGCCTCCAAATTTTTAAAGCGAAAACAACAACATCTAATTCCAAATCATGTGTAGGGTAATTTACCTCATGAGTTTTCAACTGTTGTGAAGCATAAACAATTACCTGATCATTCTGCATTAAGACGCAACCAAGTCCTTTCAATGAAGCATCAATGTAGATAAAAAACTCCCTATTCCTGGAAGGTAGTGCTAAAATTGGAGCATTCACCAATCTTTTTTTCAGTTCCTGAAAACAATCATCACATTCTTTTTTCCTGATAAACTTAACGCACTTCCGAGTTAGCTTAGTCATTGGACTAGATAAACTTGAAAAATTTCTAACAAACCTTCAGTAATAGCCTGCCAAATCAAGGAAACTACGAATCTCTATTACATTTGTGGGTCTTGGCCATTCTTCAACAACCTTTGTTTTTGCAGGATCAACGGTTATCCCATCTTTAGAAACAATATGACCAAAGAAAGAAATTTGTTGCAACCAAAACTCACACTTGCTCAATTTACCAAACAATTTATTTTCTTTTAAGGTTTTCAAAATAACCCTTAAATGTTTTTCATGCTCCTCCTTACTTTTAGAAAACACCAAAATATCATCAATAACACAACCACCATTTATCACCTGATTCAACTGAGCCATTACTGCAACAAACTGTTCAGTTCCAATTCCGACCATTTCAGGATGCTGATTTGGATGGTCATTTACCTCAGCATGCCTTCCCAAAAAAGATTCTATGTTTCCTCTACGGAAAACCATTCTTAACACTGAAATACCTTAGGTGAAGCAACATGGTAATCTTCAAATGCTATATCATTTCAATTTGACCATAAAAAAATATTTTTGGATAATCATTTAATAGAATTATAACTCCTAAAGTTATCTAAACCGACCTCTGATACCAACTATAAGTCCCCAGCCTTAAAACTTACTTAATATTAAGATATTTCAAGAATAAACCTTGAGGATCTTTTCAGGTTTAGATTTTTATAGAATTGGATCATAAAACATGCATTACATTCCACATTTAAACAAAGTGGTTACATAAAAGATAGTATTCATTTTTCCCATCAAAGGAAACATATTTAAAATAAAACATGGATTCTTTCTTGACACTTCCTTGATACTATCATCATATCATGTACCTTTCCCTTGACCTGTGAAAAACATTTCAAAAACTTGGGATGAGAATAAAAAGCTCAGTAAGGGATATAAAAATATGGAAAGGAAACATGAGTACATATATACATAAGAATGAAATCACACTTTACCCATAAAACATAAGAACTTTAACATACCTCATCAAATCATGAATAAATCATAGAAAACATAAGATATAATGGTAACTTGAGGCATTCATAACATTCTTACGTAGAGAGTAACCCTCTTGGTTACGTTTGGAATACCCGTCACAGTATATTCCCTAAATCTCTTCAGAGAAACGTCAACGTTTAACTCCCTCGTGTTACCCAATGCATTGGAGATATATATCGGGCTCACCCGCCATTAGTTTATCACGGAACCACCCGTCTTCATAATAATGCCCAAGAACCGTAACATAATCATATGACATAAAACATGCATAAAGGAAACATAACATTTCTACTTTTCAATCACAAGATATCAATACAACACATTGATATAAAAACATTATGAAAAAAAATTTTAATACCAAAAGAAAAGAAAAGTAAAACAAGGTATTTATTTTTCTTTAAAAAATGTATGGCTTGTAGATAAAGCCGAAACTCAAATAATGGTTACGGCGGCGGAGAAGTCGTTGTCACTGCATACGTACGACAAAAACATTCCCTTTTGTCGTTTAGTAAAACGCTTCGTATAAAAAAGATTACTTTTTTATAAATGTAAAAGTCAAAGGGTTTTATACACCGTATAAAAGAAGGTTGTGTATAAAACAAAATACGCCTCAATGAAAGGAGATTGAGACGAAGTCCCATACCTCATATCCGACTTGACTCGATCATTATTTAACCTCATGAATAATAAAATTGTGTTAATTTATACTTTCTTAAGAACCTTTTTCAAGTTCATTATTACTTTTATATCAATTATTACCATGTTATAAACATTATGTAATCATTTAAGTTAATAATGTTTGTTTTGTCGATATTTGGTTCTTAAGTCGAAAGTGGACTTCTTACAATTACATGTTGTTCGTGTGGTCAAAGGTTCATTATATACAGAATGATATTCATGATTTTGATATCATAAATATCATATATATATATAGCATATACATGTATTTATAATATTACATAATCATTTAGAGGTAATAAATGAAATGCACCGTTCATGGAGACGATAAGCTGTATGTACGCATGAACGCACCTTTCATTTCTATGTCATATTAATGGAATTAAAATTAAATGATAGGTATGTATATTTTAATTCCATAATTATATTCATCATTTAGATGTAACATAAATCATATATAATAACTTTAAATCCATCCTTTATACGTCCCACATATGGCACTAACAAATCAAATCACTTTGAGGGGGCGGTAGTCCGCACTTCCTAAAATGAAGATATCACGTATACCCATAAGGGAATCCATAAAGGTATTCCATAAATGAAAAATAGATAAGATTAAGGAAAACATAAACATATTATATATCATATATAAATATAGTGTCATCTTAATGGCCACCTTTGAAGGTGTTAGAGGAATATTGAACAATCATCATTTCGTGAGGCAGTAATTCGCCATCCACAGAAACAGTATGTTCTTTAACCATTAGATGTAGGTGTGTGTAAGTGTAGCTCGAATTATTATTATAACAACATCATATTATATTGAAGATACTGGAGTTGTTACAAAATAAATGAATAAAAAGAGTTTAGGGGGTTGGAGAATAAAAATAAAACATAAGAACACAAGAGAAGATACTACCTTTAAATCCGGTAACTCTTTTTGATTTGAGCTCAAAGGCTTCCTTGGGAAGACTTCTTCCCAAAGTGAGGCTTCTAAGAGTAAGAGATGGATGTGGAGAGACAAAATGAGCAGGGTTTGGCCAAGACAAAGGCTTTGGAAGTGTGGGTAAGGTGGTAGAGGTCGGGGCCTTTTATAAGTGGAGAGGAGGGGCACTCTTGGAAAGTTACAAAATGTTACTTTATTTTCAAATGAGTTTCAGATTTTAAAGGTCCCACATTGATATATTTCAAGGATAAGGTGATAAGGGTTCGAACTCCACCCATAAAATAGGTTTTTGACAAGTTTAGGTCTTATATTTTACATTATCTATTCAGTTTATTTAAATGGTTAAATAATGAGGTCATCACTACATCATCATGGTGTCATAAATAATTTAATTTATTTAATGTGTAAAAATTATAAAAAAAATACTATGATGTAGTAAATCTTTTTATCATTCCAATTAAAACTTATAGTAAAAAATATGACTTGTATAACCCCATGTGAAAAATTGTTTTAGTAAAACAACTCAAGTTTGTGTCATTTTTACTTTAACAATAAATTAAAAGATATTAATGTCATTTTCCTACCAAAGTGGCTCCATGGGGTCCCCAAGTTGACCCATGGATTGTCTTGGTCTTCCATGACACATCTAATAAGGGTAGGACATGTGTCTAGGTCATTTCATATTATTGAAACATTATTCTTACCTTAAATTACACTAATTACATCTAATCGCGATTAAAAACTTAAAAATTACTATTCACCAAAAAATTATTTTAATCCCATTGAACAAAATTTTACTTCTTAATGACAACCATGTATGTAGGATTTTATAAATTAAAAACACAGAGGTGGTAAATTTTCATTTAAACGAAAAATCAGTTTTTATAAGTACAACTTAGTGGTTTCAGTATTCATCAAAAATTGAAGTTTTCCATACAAATACCGAAACTTCACCCTAAGCTATATTTGATATTCCGAATTCAAAAATGATGTATATTTTAAAAAATTCAAAACATATAAGTTACATTAATTAATTTAATAATTAATTCCCGCTGCTAGAGCAAAAGCGTGTTTTTATGAAACCATAAGTATTAAAAGATTGACACTAGTTTAAGTACAATTTCAAAGTGAAATTAATTCCAATGACCACTATTGGATTAAATGGTAAAAATATATTCTAATTGAATTTTAAAACCAATTCAAAGTATAATCTAATCATATAAATAAATTAGATTAAAAAGAGGTTTTGAATTAAAATACAACAATTTTCACTATTCATTAAAAAATGAACTTTATCAGGGAAATACCATAAATTCACACAAAGTAAATTTTGATGTCCCAATCATAAAGAATAAGTTTATTTTGACAAACATAGCTTATAAAATTGTCAAAAGATAGATTTAAAAATGGTTTTCCATCAAAAGGCAGTAAAACAATCTTTTAAAAATATTAGTGTATTCCATGCTTAAGATTGTATTTATTCTCATTTTAAGCCTCTAAAACACTATCCAATTCATTAATAGATATCGATAAAAATATCTATTATTCATTAATTACTTGGGATATTACATCCTTCCCCCCATTAGAAAATTGTGTCCCCACAATTCATTTACTTATCGAATAAGTGGGGGTATTTATCCCTCATTGAATTTTCAGATTCCCATGTTGCCTCTTCAATCATGTGGTTTTTCCACAAAACCTTTACCTGATGAATCACCTTATTCCGTAACACTTTATCCCTGTGGTCAAGAATCTGGACTGGTTGTTCCTCATAAGATTGGTTCTCTTCCAGCTGAACTACCTCGGGACTCAAAACATGAGATGGATCTCGCATATACTTTCTCAGCATGGAAACATGAAAAACATTGTGTACCTGAGATAAAATAGGAGGTAAATCCACTCGGTAAGAAACTGATCCAACTCTTTCCAAAATTTCATATGGTCCAATGAACCATGGACTCAGCTTTCCTTTCTTACCAAATCGCATCACACTTGTCCATGGTGATACTTTGAGAAAAACATGATCACCTACCTCAAAAGAGAGATCCTACCTCCTGTTGTTCACATAACTCTTCTTCCTGCATTGAGCTGTTCTCATGTGTTTTTGTATCAGCTGAACTTTTTCTGCCAACTCTTCTACCACTTCTCGTCCCATCAACTTCCTTTCACCCACTTCATCCTAGAAAGATGGAGTTTGACACCGCTTCCCATATAATGCCTCAAATGGTTCCATCTGTATACTGGAATGAAAACTTTTATTATATGAAAACTCAACCAAAGAAAGATGTTGGTCCCAACTTCCCTGATAATCCATTGAACAAGCACGTAGAATATCTTCCAAAGTCTGAATTGTTCATTCTGATTGCCCATCTGATTGAGGATGAAAAGCTGTACTAAAATTTAATTCAGTACCCAACGACTTCTGAAGGCCTTTCCAAAAGTTAGAAGTGAACCTGGGATCACGGTCAGATACAATGGAGAGAGGAACTCCATGTAACCCGACTATCTCTTTAAGATAAAAAAAGGAAAGTTGATCTAGGGAAAAAGTATCTCGTATAGCAAGGAAATGAGCAGATTTAGTCAAGCGATCAACAATAACCCAGATTGCATTATTACCTCGAGATGTCTTTGGTAATCCCACAACAAAGCCCATGGATATATTCTCCCATTTCCACTCTAGCACTGGTAAAGGCTGAATCAACCCTTTTGGTAACTACCGCTCTGCTTTAACCTGTTGACATGAAAAACACTTCACAGTAAAATCAGCAATATCCCTTTTCATTCTGTCCCACCAGTAATACTCCCGAAGATCTCTATACATCTTAGTACTGCCTGGATGAACTGAAAACGGAGAAATATGAGCTTCACATAACCACTCTCTCTTAAACTGTGAATCACAAGGCACACACAATCTATTCCCAAATCTCAAAACAAAATCATTATCAATGTTGAATTCAAGCAACTTACCCTTCTGAACCAGCTCTACCATTTTCTGCAACTCACTGTCTTGCTTCTGTGCTTGCTTGATTCTATTTGATAGAGAAGATTTCACAGATACCTAAAACAAAACAGAAGGAAATCCGGCACCAACAACTTCTATGCCAAAGTTCATCAAATCCTTAACCAAGGGATTACGTTCCAAACGCAACATTGTTAATGAAGGATTACTTTTTCGACTCAAAGCATCAACCACTTTATTTTGTTTTCCAGGACGGTAATGAATTCTACAATCATAATCCTTGATTAATTCTAGCCATCTCCTCTGTCTCATGTTCAATTATTTCTGACTGAATATATACTTTAAACTTTTTTGATCGGTATATATTTCACACTATACTCCATAAAAATGATGCCTCCTAATTTTTAAAGCGAAAACAATAGCAGCTAATTCCAAATCATGTGTATGGTAATTTACCTCATGAGTTTTCAACTGTTGTGAAGCATAAGAAATTAATTGATGATTCTGCATTAAGACGCAACTAAGTCATTTCAATGAAGCATCACTGTAGATAACAAACTCCCCCTTCCTAGAAGGTAGTGCTAAAATTGGAGCATTCACCAATCTTATTTTCAGTTTCTGAAAACAATCATTACATTCTTTTGTCCAGATAAACTTAACTCCTTTCCGAGTTAGCTTAGTCATTGGACTAGATAAACGTGAAAAATTTCTAACAAACCTTCAGTAATAGCCTGCCAAACCAAGGAAACTACGAATCTCTGTTATATTTGTGGGTCTTGGCCATTATTCGACAACCTTTTTTTTGCAGGATCAGTGCTTATCCCATCTTTATAAACAATATGACCAAGGAAAGAAATTTGTTGCAAACAAAACTCACACTTTCTGAATTTCCCATACAATTTATTTTCTTTTAAGTTTTTCAATATAACCCTTAAATTTCTTTCATGCTCCTCTTTACTTTTATAAAACACCAAAATATCATCAATAACACAACCACCATTTATCACCTGATTCAACTGATCTATCACTGCAACAAACTGTTCAGTTGCAATTTCGACCATCTCAGGATGTTGATTTGGAAGGTCATTTACCTCATCATGCCTTCCCAAAAAAGCTTCTATGTTTCCTCTACGAAAAACCATTCATAACACCGAAATACCTTAGGTGAAGAAACATGGTAATCTTCAAATGCTATATCATTTCAATTTGACCATAAAAAAATATTTTTGGATAATCATTTAATAGAATTCAAACTCCTAAAGTTATCTAAACCAACCTCTGATACCAACTATAAGGCCCTATCCTTAAACCTTACTTAATCTTGATATATTTCAAGAATAAACCTTGAGGATCTTTTCAGGTTTAGAGTTTTAGAGAATTGGATCATAAAACATGCATTACATTCCACATTTAAACAAAGTGGTTACATAAAAGATAGTATTCATTTTTCCCATCAACAGAACCATATTTAAAATAAAACATGGATTCTTTCTTGACACTTCCTTTTCACTATCATCATATCATGTACCTTTCCCTTGACCTATGAAAAACATTTCAAAAACTTGGGATGAGCATAAAAAGCTCAGTAAGGGATATAAAAATATGGAAAGGAAACATGAGTACATATATACATAAGAATGAAATCATACTTTACCCATAAAACATAAGCACTTTAACATAACTCATCAAATCATGAATAAATCATAGAAATCATAAGACATAAAGGTAACTTGAGCCATTAATAACATTCTTATGTAGGGAGTAACTCTCTTGGTTACGTTTGGAATACCCATCACAGTATATTCCCTAAATCTCTTTGGAGAAACCTCAATGTTTAACTCCTTCACGTTACCCAATGCATTGGAGAGCTATATCGGGCTCACCCAACCTTAGTTTATCATAGAACCACCCATCTTCATATTAATTCTCAAGAACCATAACATAATCGTATCACATAAAACATGCATAAAGGAAACATAACATTTCCACTTTTCAATCAAAAGATATCAATACAACACATTGATATAAAAACATTATGAAAACCATTTTTAATACCAAAATAAAAGAAAAGTAAAACAAGGTATTTATTTTTCTTTAAAAAAAGGTATGGCTTGTAGAGGAAGCCGAAACTCAAATAATGGTCACGGCGGCGGAGAAGTCGTTGTCGCCGCATGCATACAACAAAAACATTCCCTTTTGTCATTTAGTAAAACGCTTCGTATAAAAAAGATTTCTTTTTTATAAACGTAAAAGTAAAAGGGGTTTATACACCGTATAAAATAATGTTGTGTATAAAAAAAAATATGCCTGAATGAAAGGAGATTGAGACGAAGTCCCATACCATGTATCCGACTTGACTCGATCGTTCTTTAACCTCCTGAATAATAAAATTGAGTTAATTTCTACTTGATTAAGAAACTTTTTCAAGTTCATTATTAATTTTATATCACTTATTACCATTTTATAAACATTATGTAATCATTTAAGTTAATAATGTTTGTTTTGTCGATATTTGGTTCTTAAGTCAAAAGTGGACTTCTTACAATTACATGTTATTCGTGTGGTCAAAGGTTCATTATATCCAAAATGATATTCATGATTTGGATATCATATATATCATATATATCCAGAATATAAATGTATTTATAATATTACATAATCATTTAGAGGTAAGAAATGAAATGCACTGTTCATGGAGACGGTAAGCCGTACGTACGCATGAACGCTACTTTCATTTCTATGTCATATTAATGGAATTAAAACTAAATGATAGGTATGTATATTTTAATTCCAGAATTATATTCATCATTTATATGTACCATAAATCATATATAATAACTTTAAATCCATCCTTTACGCGTCCCACATATAGCATTAACGAATCAAATCACTTTGAGAGGGCGGTAGTCCGCACTTCCTAAAATGAAGATATCGCGTATACCCATAATGGAAGCCATAAAGTTATGCCATAAATGAAAAATAAAGAAGATTAAGGAAAACATAAACATATTATATATCATATATAAATATAGTGTCATATTAATGGCCACCTTTGAAGGTGTTAGAGGAATATTGAACAATCATCGTTTCGTGAGGCAGAAATTCTCCATCCAGAGAAACAGTATGTTATTTTACCATTAGATCTAGGTGTGTGTAAGTGTAGATAGAATGATTCTTATAAAAACATCATAGTATATTGAATATACTGGAGTTTTTATAAAAGAAATTAACAAAAAGAGTCTAGGGGGTTGGAGAAGCAAAATAAAACATAAGAACACAAGAGAAGACACTACCTTTAAATCGGGTAACTCTTTTTGATTTGAGCTCAAAGGCTTCCTTGGGAAGACTTCTGCCCAAAGTGAGACTTCTAAGAGTAATAGAGGGATGTGGAGAGACAAAATGAGTAGGGGTTGGCCGAGCCAAAGGATTTGGAAGTGTGGGTAAGGTGGTAGAGGTGGGGGCCTTTTATAAGAGGAGAGGAGGGGCACTCTTGGAAAGTTACAAAATGTTACTCTATTTTCAAATGAGTTTCAGATTTTAAAGGTCCCACATTGATGTATTTCGGGGATAAGGTGATAATGGTTCTAAATCCACCCATACAATAGTTTTTTGACAAGTTTAGGTCTTATATTTTACATTACCTTTTCATTTTATTTAAATCGTTAAATAATGAGGTCGTCGCTGCATCATCATGGTGTCATAAATAATTTAATATATTTAATGTCTAAAAATTATAAAAAAAATTCTATGACGTAGGAAACCTTTTTATATTTACAATTAATATTTATAGTCAAAAATCTAACTTGTATAACCCCATGTAAAAAATTGTTTTAGTAAAAAAACTCATTTTTGTGTCATTTTTACTTTAACATTAAATTAAAAGATATTAATGTCATTTTCCTACCAAAGTGGCTCCATGGGGTCCCCAAGTTGACCGATGGATTGTCTTGGTCGGCCATGAAACATCCAATAAGGGTAGGACATGTGTCTAGGTCATTTAATATTATTAAAAAAATTATTCTTGTCTTAAAATACACTAATTATCTCTAATCGCGATTAAAAACTTAAAAGTTACTGTTCACCAAAAAATTATTTTAATCCCATTGAACCACATTTTACTTCTTAATGAAAACCATGTATGTCAGATTTTTAAAATTCAAAACACAGAGGTGGTAAAATTTCATTTAAACGAAAAATCAGTTTTTATAAGTACCACTTAGTGGTTTCACTATTTATCAAAAATTGAAGTTTTCCATAAAAATACCAAAACATGACCCTAAGATATATTTTATATTCCGAATTCAAAAATGATTTATATTTTATAAAATTAAAAACATATAAGTTACATTAATTAATTTAATAATTAATTCCCGCTGTCAGAGCAAATAGCGTGTTTTTATGAAACCATAAGTATCAAAACATTGACACTAGTTTAAGTCCAATTTCAAAGTGAAATTAATTCCAACGACCACTATTGGATTAAATGGTAAAAATATATTCTAATTGCACATTAAAACCAATTCAAAATATAATCTAATCATATAAATAAATTAGATTAAAAAGAGGTTTTGAATTAAAATACAACATTTTTCACTATTCATTAAATAAAAGAAACTTTATCGGAAAAATACCAAAAATTCACACAAAGTAAATTTTGATGTCCCAGTCATAAAGAATAAGTTTATTTTGACAAACATAGCTTATAAAATTTTCAAAATATAGATTTAAAAATGGTTTGCCATCAAAAGGCAGTAAAACAATCTTTTAAAAATATTAGTGTATTCCATGCTTAAGATTGGATTTATTCTCATTTTAAGCCTCT
Organism: Viscum album; assembly: GCA_963277665.1. Taxonomy (NCBI): domain Eukaryota; kingdom Viridiplantae; phylum Streptophyta; class Magnoliopsida; order Santalales; family Viscaceae; genus Viscum; species Viscum album. Next base: position 387,403,006 of record OY728147.1, on the reverse strand, counting down.
AAAACACTATCTAATTCATTAATAGACATAGATAAAAATATCTTTTATTCATTACTTACTTGGGATTCAATAGACCTGTAGACCCAAACCGGTGTCCTGAAATCCCAAATCAGATAAAGAGTGCAAACTACTACAGTGCCAAACAGCACCTACTATAGTACCTACTATAGTACCCCCCAGAAATTCACCCCTGCCTAAATTTGATCTTGGGTATCTTGGATGTTAATTATGAGACTCTATCACTAGGGTTCATGCTCGTTGGATAATGAAAATCTTAGAAAAATGGTTTTAACACACTTTTATGCGTGACTACTTATTTGGTAAAATTTTATATAAAATGTTTATTTTTCTAATGTATTTAAAACTAGTTTTTTTTATGCAGTATAAAATTGATATCTTATATTTGGTAGGTTGTGGTGACCTACTGTACTTTTAGATCATGCCTGTATTTTATAGGTCTGAGTTTTTTCTGGCTTGTTTCTCTTCCTTTGGATCTTCTGAGAGGGATATGTAGTTGTATGATGACCCTAGTTGAACATATTTTGTGTATTTATTTTGTTAAATATTAATATTATCGAATTAAATAGGATGGATATGAATAAATAATGGATGGATTCCACTTGTATGATAAAAGAGTATGAAGATGGAGTGGAAAAGTTTATCAAGTTTTCAAAAGATCATGCATATGACCCTTCTAAAATCTCTTTTATGTGTTTATTATGTTTTATTAACAACTAATTATTCTATAGGATTTGGAAGAAAACTTGATTTTTCATAGAATAGATCAAAATTATAAATTTTTTAATAAACATAGGGAAACAACGAATGTAGCTAGTGGTTGGTATAACACTACATTTTATAGACTATCAGATATGATCACAAGTGTGAACAATAAAGAAGACTGTATCGAGGATGTGATTACAGATGTGAATGATGATGAAGATCGTATTGAGGAAATGACAAGGACAATTGAATATGAACTTCATGATTACCCAAAATTGTGTGAGAAGTTAAGGAGTTGTGCAAAGACTCCATTGTATACTAGTGGCACTAAATATAAAACATTATTAGCCATACTAAAGCTATATAATTTGGAAGCAGGAACTGAATTGAGTGATGCTAGTTTTATGGAACTACTTTCTCTCTTGAATGATATTCTCTCAAGAGATAATGATCTCCAAAGATGAACATACAATGCCAAAGTAATGCTACACTTGATGGGTATGATCTTTGAAAGAATACGTGCCTGCCGAAATGACTCTATACTATTTCACAAGGACCAAAAATCACTTATAGAATGCCCAAAGTTGTGATTCTCGATACAAGAAAGATGAATCTGGTCCTATGAAAGTGGAATGATACTTTCCAATCATTCCAAGGTTTAGGCGCCTATGTGGAAGTGAGGAGACTGTAGGAATGTTTTCCAAGTGACGTAGACCAATGTTGATTTTATTTTAAAAGTTAAAATTTACATATTTATCAAATTATTTATAAAAAATGAATATTATTTTTGGAATAATAATGTCTAATTTATCCAGTGGTGAATGTTTCCTAATTTTATGAGATAGTCAGATTTTCATGTAAAAATTAAGTACCGTTTATATATACATAGTGTATTATGAAATCATAAGGATCCAATAGTGATGTAATAAATTATATAAAATTTATCCATGAAAAAAAATATATTTTTTAATTTAAAATAGTTTGTATTTATGTTTATTTGATTTATTTTATAAATCCATTATGAATCCTCCCAAACATATAATATATTTTAAGGTTTTTAAATCATTTCATTAAGTGTATGAATCACCTTCAAATAAACAAGGGAATTATTTAATTATGTTCATCCCTTTCCTCTATGAAATAATTGAAACCACTCCCATTTGAAAAAAACCATGGTATGGTTTTTGGTTTCTATTATTTTATTATATAGAGTCCAAAACATAATTTTACGAAATAATAAAGAAATACCCACTATGAAATGCTGGGTTTTTTTTGACAGTAATATTTTTTGAACCCCTATACAAAATTACATTTCACTTTATAAAAATTATATGATCATTTATATTTGATAAAAAATATTTATTAATAAAATTATATTAAAATATTATTTAATTAAAAAATACTTTATTTTATAAAAACAAATTCCTTAATTGAATTTGAATCTAAACCAAAAATACTAATTCTGTTTTATTGCATCAAAAGAAAAATCATTTATAGTACCAATAATAGGATGAAAATATATCCATTATTATATATAAAATATCTACATACTCATATCACTAGGGTATTGATACATATCCCTTTAATACTCCCACAAACTTCCTAAGAGTAAGGTCTGCGATGGTGAGAATTTCATGGGGTTGTTCATCGTACATGGTTTGACCCATGATCTCAAGGAGCTTGAAATTCTCCCATAAATGGTTTTTCTAATGCATATGTTTTGGATATCATCTTGGTATTGGTTGAGGACAAAGCCCAGTGATGCTAGCTATAACAACACACGTATCAATAGAATAATTTTTTTTTCATATTTATTAGTATTCATGAATTAAATAGTTAAATTCATTATGTTAAGTAATTTTTGAAATAAATAATTTTATTTTACTAATTTATTATGTGGTTATATTTAAATGATTAATTTTAAAATTATAAAATTATAATTTGAAAACACTTAGTAATTCATTTTAATTTATATTGTCAAAATTATCTGGGTATAATTTTTTGATATTTTTCTGAAAAATATTATTTTTCCATGAATATTAAAAAATACACATTTTTTAAAAATATGATATATTTTTCTATATATTCAAACAATTATTTTGATATAAAATACATTAAACTTATGGATTGAATAAATTATGACATTATAATTGAAATATTGTACAAAAATAATTCAGAACATGTAAATTATATTTTATTTCATGGTATGTTTAAAAATCTTTGTTAGCGTGGATGCAGTGCTTGTGCAACATTGCCAAAGTCATTTTTGGTTCCTTATATATTATAATTGAGTGAAAAAATTATTTTCATGACTAATTTATTAATTATAATTTATAATTTATTTTTTGGGAAAATATTTTTGAATTTTAGATTTATATAACATGAATCTTATTCAAATGCTTGTGCAATGCTTGCATAAGGAAAGAAAAGACAAATTAACAAATTAATGAAGTTGTTTTGATATGGATATGTGTAATTATACTTAATAAATGAATATAAATGATTATATTAAACCTAATTAATTTATTTTTATTATAGTAATTTAGTTTTAATTTTGATATATGAAATAATTAACTTTAATTCTTATGCAATGCTGAGGCAGTGCTTGTGCAAACAGAAGAAAAATAACTACAATAATTAATATTTAAATTGTAAGAACCATTTAATGGACCTAGATTTGTATAAAAAAATTATATGATAATTTTTCATCCATTATAATATTTTATTCTAATTTGGGACATTTTAGACCCACAAGAATCACTTTAAACCCTTTATAATATTTTATTTCAATGGAAGTAAAATTGTTCACACTATAGTTTTAAATTAGTATAACATTTCAATATATGTTTTTATAGATTTGTTTTTAGAAAATAAATATTATTTTGAAAGATAATAAATTTATCTTCCTCACGATAATTTATTTTTAAATTTTATGTAATAAATAATTTACTTAATGTCTTGTACAAAGATGATGTCATAATTATTAATTTAATGGGAAAAACAAATAAATGATATGAAAAATATTTAAATAAATATTATTTTATATTTTAAGGTAATTGATAAGTTATATATATGAATAAGATATTTATATGATATAATAAAAAAATTGGTTTTGTATTTGATTTTTTTGACATTTTGATGTCATAGTTGTGAATAGTGATTATTTTGATACAAATATTTTTGAAGAATAAAATATTTTTCTAAATTATTTAAAATCAAAAAATACTGAACAAGGACAAAAATGATTATATTATATCTAAATTTTGATATATTTGGATTTTTAGGCCTTTTGAAAGTATTTAAACCTATATTAGACTTATTATATTTTAATATTTTAAATAATTCATAAATTTTCCCTCACCTAAATTATAAAAGGGGCTCATTACATCACATAATTTCATCACCTTAAGCAATATTTCTTGTCTATTATCTATAAAATTATCTTCTCCACTTCCATCCACACATTCTAGTGGTCATAGTTTAGGTTAAAATCCACCCTTAATTGTCTTAAGGTGTTAGGGAAATGGATTTTCTTGAGAAGAGGAAGATAAATAAACCCACTTGATGAGTGGGAATTAAGGTAAGGGGATTATTTTTAAATAATTATTTTTTTTACATAATTATATATTTTAAAGGAAAATATTTATTTTCATTCATTATTTTATATATGACCATCTTTTCTAATTTTTATTTACATATAATTCATTTTATACACGCTTTTGTTTAAATTTCAATGCTTTTTGGTTCATGTCTTTTAAATGTAAGAAATTCATTTATGGAAAATGTATTTCTCCTAAAATGATGTTTTTTTCAAGATTAGAGGTTATTAAATTATTTTCTTCTTTAAAAATTATTTATGAATGATTTTGAATTGTTTTTGGGTTATAAATGAGAAAGGAAGGACCACTTAAAATGTTTTCTTAAAATTATGGAACTAGAGTTTCGAATGATATGTTATGACATAGGGAGTGAACCCATGACCTAAAGGGGATGTTGTCCCATATATGATACATCTACGTAGTCTTATGGTTTTTCTTATGGCTGACTCAGTATTATGATTAATCCACAAAACTATTATATTAAAATAGAGAAATCCAAAGTAATATTTTATAAGAATTATTATTTTGATTATATATGGTATTCAAAGTAATATTCAATATTCAGGTATATTTATAAACTTATTGATTTTTTTATAATTTTTTTATCGAATAATATGTTTGATAAAAGTTTTCAAAGAGATTTATCTTTTTCAAATAAAACAAGTACCAAAAGATTTTAAAACCCCTAACTGGGAAATTTAGTGCTCACCCTATGTTTTTAATTAATTTAAATAAGTTAAGTATAATTATATGAATGAATTAACTTAACTTATGGAGTTAGCACAGATGAAGAAATTTAGTTATTTTATTTTAGTTTTTTACAGTTTGGTTAATTTTTAATTTATATGTATAATTCTGAAAAACCTAGACCAGAAAAGATCCTTGGTCACATAATGTAATGTGTATTTTTCAATTAATTTTTAATAAAAAATACCCAACAAATTTTAGTAATGAATATGGAAGTGAGGGTTTGGGTTTTCACATTTGGAATCAGAAGAAATATCTAGAAAACTTTGGAGATTATGCGTTATTGTTTTAAAAAAAATATTCAAGGTAATTAAGTTACTTTATAAGTTCCATCTCTTCTTAATTATGAAGATAGAAATTAATAATTTTATTAATTACAATGAAATAATTGTGAGGACACAATTCATTTAAGGGGGGTAGAATGTAAAAAACCAATTATCTATAGAATAATTTTTTTTAAATATTTATTAGTATTCTTGAATTAAATATTTTAATTTATTATGCTAATTAATTTTTAAAATAAATAATTTTATTTAACTAATTTGTTATATTGTTATATTTAAATGATTAATTTTAAAATTATAGAATTTTATCCTGGAAAAAATAATTTAATTTTTTTATTCATCATGTCAAAATTATCTTAGTACATATTTGTTAGAGTTTTCTGAAAAAATAAAATTTCCATGAAGATTAAAAAATATTTTTTCAAAATACGACAAATTTTGTGATATCTTCAAAGAATAATTTTGATATAAAATTTATTAAACTTATGGATTTAATAAATTATGCTATTATAGTATAAATATCTTATAAAAAGTATTCATAACAGGTAAATTATAATTTATTTCATGATAAGTATAAATATCTTTATCAGTGCCGAAATAGTGCATGCGCAACGTTGAAAAAGTAAATTTCACTTCCTTATAGATAAAAATTGAGTTCTAAAAATTATTTTAATGGATTATTTATCAATTTGTTTTGTATAATTTAAGTTTTTGGATGATATTTTATAATTTTATATTTATATATCATGAATCTTATCCAATTACATGTGAAATTCTTGTGTAAGGTAAGAAAAGACAAATTAATAAATTAATGAAGTTTTCTTGATTTGGAAATGAGTAATTATACTTAATTAAGGAATATAAATGGTTATATTTAAGTTAATTAATTTATTTTTTATGATATTAATTTATTTATAATTTTTATATATGTAATAATTAACTTTGATTCCTATGAAATGCTGATGAAGTGCTTGTTCTAACATGAGATAAATTAATAAAATAATTTTATTAAAATTATAAGAACCATTAAATATGTCCAAATTTGACTAAATCATTTTCTATGGTCAATTTTCGGCCATTATCTTATTGTTACTCTAATTTGGGACATTTTTGACCCACATGGATCACTTTAATACCGTTAGAATATTTTATTTCAAAGGAAGTCAAGTTGTTCACACAATAGTTTTAATTATTATAATATTTTAACATATTTTTTTATAGAATTATTTAATTAAAATAAATATTATTTAGAAATCTAATAAATTTATCTTCCTCATGTTAATTTATTTTAAATTTTAGGGAAAAAATAATTACCTTAATGGCTTGTACAAAATGATGCAGTAGTTATTAATTTAATGGATATAATTCAATAATGATATTAAATATATTAAAATAAATATAATTTGATATTTATAAGTTAAATCATGATTTATTTATACGAATATAATATGTATATATTATAATAAGAAATTGGTTTGGAATTTGAACTTTTTTTATGTTTTAAATTCATAGTTGTGAATAGTTCTTATTTTGAAATTTTTTTTGATGAATAAAATACTGTATTAAATTATTTAAAAATCTCAAAAACTTTGAACAAGGACAAAAATGATTATATTTTGTAGAAAATGTGATATTATATGATTTTTAGGCATTTTGGAAATCTTTATCCCTATATTAAACTTATTATATTTTAATATTTTGAATAATTCATAAATTACCCATCACATTAATTATAAAAAGGGAATCATCCCTTCATGCAATTTTATCATCTTAAGGAACATTTATGGACAATATTCTATCAAATTATCTTCTCTAATTCAATCCACACATTATAAATGTAATATTTTAGGTAGAACCCCACCCTTACTGGTCTTATGGTGTTAAAAAAAAGGATTTTCTGAAGAAGATAAAGATAAAAAACCTATGTGATGAGTCAGAATCAAGGTAAGAGGATTTCTTTGAAAGAATTATTTTTCATTATAGAATCATTTATTTTTAAGGAAAATATTTTTTTTCATTAATTCTTGTGAATATAATAATTATCTATAATTTTTGTTGACATTTTATGCATTTTATATAATCTTTTGTTTAAATTTCAAAGCATTTATGTTCATGTATTTTAAATGTATATAATTAATTTTAGAAAAATGGTTTTTAAAAAAAATGATATTTTTTCAATATTAGATGTTACAAAATTATTTTATTTTTTAAAAATTATTTTTTATGGTTTTTAATTATTTTTGTGTTTTGAGTGAGAAAGGGATGACCATTTAAACTATTTTCTTAAAATTACGGCACTAGAGTATAAAATGATATGTTATGGAATGGAGAGTGAACTTGTGAACTCAAGGGGATGTTGTCCCACATGTGATACTGCTATGTTTCCTTATGTCATTTCATATATCCTATTGAGTATCATGATTAATCCATAAAAATTATTCTTTTCAAATGGAGAAATCCAAAGTTGTATTTCAAAAGAATTATTATTTTGAGTATATATGGTATTCAAAGTATTATACACTATTCAAGGATATTTATAAAATGATTGAAACCATTTTATAATTTTTTTCTGTAAAATAATTTATTTGACAAAATTTTTCAAAGATATTTTGAGTTTTCAAACAAAGGTATTTCCAAAAGGTTTTAAAACCCCTTACTGGGAAAATTAATGCTCACCCTATATTTTAAATTAATTTTACACAGGTTTAGTAGAATTATTTTAGGGTGTTCAATTCACTTATGGAGTTATCACACAATAATAAATTTAGTTATTTTTTTTATATTTTAGTAAATTTGTAATGTATATGTATAATTCTCTAAAACCTAGACCGAAAAAGTTCCTCAGATATATAATGTACTGTTTATTTTTCCATTAATTTGAAATAAAAAAATACAAGAAATGATTTAGTACTAAATCCGGTTGTGCGGGTTCAGGGTTTTACACTATCTCCCTTGAACGCTCCAATATGCGGGCTTCATAGGGTATGATTCTACTAGTTGTGGCCATAATTTCCTTTGTTTGTGTCAATTGGATTTGTTAAAACCCTATAAATATATTAACCTTGTGATCACTTTTCAACAACTATATTATCAACGGTAATGATACATTAATGGTTTATTTAAATCCCAAATAAGTGATTGTTTTTTATATAATCATGTTACGTAATATTACATTTAATTAAAATATCATGAGAAATTTTATTTATAATTGTTCAAGTAATTACATCGTCTAGGAAAAATCCCAAAATTTCACCCAGGAGTCCTCAAATCACCTCAAAAGTACCCACATAGTGATCTATGTGAAAAAATTATCAAAATAGACTACTAATGAATCCAATGATGACTCTTGGCCATGAAGATACAAAAAACCCTCACAATGGTAGTGTCGAAGGAGTACATGGAGTGTGTACCCTGGTACACAATGTATACCCTTAGAGCTCCACCTAAGCATCTACTCCAGCTAGACTTGGCATGGAAAACCCAATTACACGATGTGTGATTCATGTACATGTTGTGTACCCTACACGTGGTACATTACCATGTACCTCATCTGGCCTGGCCATGTATATAGCATGGTCGTGTTCCTCTACAAGGCATGCAACCCACACAGGGTCTAATAGTGTACCATACACAGGGTACCTAGTCATCTATTTTTTCTAGCCCTGTACTTCAACATACCGTACAACCAACCCAGGGTATGTATGTGTACATTTCACAACCATGTATCCATAAACATGGTGTTTGGACATGTACTCACATACATGGTCGAGTACATATAGAGGGTGTGTATACCCTATTTATAGAATGTACTTGTAAAAGAACATCTTCCCCAAACATGAATAACACATGGAATGTGTTATTATACTACACATCATGTGATAGGGATTTCCAAATGGCAAACCCTCATGTAAAACCTCAAGAGTTTATGGTATGTATCTATTTAAATTTAATCTCTCGATAGATTACTTTTCACACAACACCATGTTTAAACAAATGATGATATACAATTAAATATCATTATTTTAACACAACAATTATAACCTAGCTGTTACATTGGTGGGAATGAATAATATTAACAAAATTATGAAATTTATGAAATTTATATATTATATATTTAATCAATTTTTTTTTACATTCATCCAAATGATTTTATAGGCATAAGATAAGCAATAATCCAATTTTATGCATTAAAAATCTATATTTTTTAAAGGCAGTTTTACATCCATTTAATTGAGACCTATTTTAAATCCAATTTTGACACTTTTATATATTTTATTTTATAAAATAATCTTCTTATGTTAAATCATAATATAATAATTTACATTGATTTATATATTTTTATTTTTCTGATAAGTTTCATGTTTTGATAAATAGTAAAAATTACAAAATTTTAATTGAAAACTACTTTTTTCATAAAAATAATTTATAGTATTAAATTATATTTTTGGATTGGTTTTAAAGAATAAATAGATTTTTTTATCATGTATCCAATTTAGTTCATTTTAATAAATTTCATATTAATGTTGAATATAAAAAACTTATTGAACATTTTAACATTTCTTTAAAACCCACTTTCTCACTATGTCTACAGGATTTCCATTAAACATAATTTTACCTCTTATGTGAATTGAATTTGGAAAAATGGAAATACATGGTTGTAATAATCATGATATTTAGAGTCTAATATGATCAAATTATTATTTTTTGATATTATGAATAATAACTTTAGTAAATTTTAATTTACCACAGTTAAGGGTAAATAGAGTAATTAAAGGTAAAAACAATTTTATAATATTATAAATTTAACCTAAAACTTTTACCAATTTAATTAGGTATGTGAGTTTCAACCAAAATCATCCTTATACCAAAATAATATTCTTTTTATGTCATTTGGATATTTAATTGACATTTATAATATTTTATTTAAAGGTAAGTAAAATGTGTCACACTCATATTTTTATAAGTAAATCATTTTTAATATATGGTTATACTGAAAATAAATTAGCCTATAAATATTTTTTTAAATATAATAAATTTATATTCATCATGATAATTTATTTTTAGTTTTTAGATAAAAAATTATTTAATTAAGTGCTTTCAAAATAATGATGTAGTAATTTTTTAATTAATGGAAATATTGAATAAATGATATTACAAATATCACAATAAATTTTATTTGACATAATTAATGAAATAAAAAAGTTTTATAGATAATTTATAAATGTTATTGATGTATTAGAAGTTTTATTTCAATGTTTTTATGCTTTAAGTATATTTTAAAAAGTCAATTATTGAATAGTATCAAAATTGACATAAATGATACTTTAAAATAAATAATATTTTATTAAATGATATAAAATTTATAAAAATATGAAATTAATTAAAATAACTACAATAAGGTTAAATATTTTATAAATTATCCATTTTGTGTACTTTTTTCATTTTATTGTAACTATATTAACCATAAAGTGTAAAAAAGCCAAGTTGTCACGGTAAGAATTAAAGGGTTTAACTAAGGGTTAAAGCCAAAATATAAAGTTAATATTACAATATAAACATGTCTAAAAATATTTATTTGAGATTATTTAGACCCATAATCATATTATATTATAAATAACTCACTTTGGCTCCATTTGGAATTAATTATTAATTTATATTAATTTAATATTTTGAGAGTTTATTAAAGTGCCCCTCACCTCAATTATAAAAGGGCATCCACTCCCTCACTACCTCACTCCGCTTTTAGCCTTCTAGATCGACCAAAACCTATCCATTTCTCCTTCCAAAATTCTTATCTATGTTATGGAAGTCTTGGTTTTCTAAAAATACCAAACCTAGTGTCCCTAAGAGGATATCCAAAGTAAGTCCATCAAAGAAGAGGTAATTGTTTTACCAGCTAATTCAAGTTATTTGATTCTTCTACCTCCTCTTCCTATGTTACTTATATGATAAAATAAAAAGTGCAGTATCATATATATTATTATATTTTATTATAATTATGTTACAACCACATTCCTCTTTTTATTCATCCTAAGAAAAACAATATCATGATGCGTGTGTACTAAGGACTTACTGTCTTTACACTGTGGTGTAATTTTTATTTTATAGAAACTTTATTTGGATGGGTATAATGATGAATATAATGTATATAAATAATAAATAATACATTATATTGATTATTTATAATTAATATACAATCATGTTCCATACCACTTTACCATTAAGGGAATGATATTGTCGCTCGTGCGTATGTACGTCCTACCATCTCTACAATGCGATGAGATTAATTCTCTAAGTTAACCATTAAAGTATGATTATAAAAATATAAATAATGATTATATATAATATATATGAAATTAATATCATTCTGGATAGGTTTGATCTATATCCTATTAAAAAAAGCCGAGACATACATGAAAAAACATTCATAGGAGAATGAAGCTGTTAACACTCGAAACAAGGGTAGTAAAAAAATATTATTAACAAACATGCAATAACATAATATAAGAGAATCATATATGATATTATAAATATACATATAGTTCCTTTATAAGTTAATAACATGTTTAAAACCATTATACAGGGGTTTAAAATACATTCACCCAAAAGGAAATTAAAGGCAAGGGACTTCGTCTTAGTCTTCTTTCACTTTGGCATAGTTTGTTGTTATACACACACCTTTTTTATGAGGTGTATATACATCCCATTTGACTTATCATATACTTAATTAATTTATTTTATAGTTATTTAATGTTTTAACTAATATTATTCTTTTATTATATTTATTATTTAATTATTCAAATTGGTATGAAATGCTTTGATATTATTTTACATATTTATTTATATGAATATAAAAGCATTATAAAGAAAATTTTATGTATATTTTGTAGTTCATTCAAATGTTTTCAAAAGGAATATTTTTATGGTTTTATGTAAGGGTTAATTTCACAATCACATTTTTATTAATGATTTTTATACATAAGTATCTACTTGGGAATGTTTATCATCCATGTCCATGTCTATTAAAAGTGTTTTCCAAAATATTTTTATTATTATCCTAAAAATGTGTATTGTATTTGTTACCCATGTTTGATGTTTTATAAAATGGTTTTAAAAGAATATTTTTTTTACAAATGAGTTACTATATGACTTTTTCTACATAAGGAATGGTTTTTAACTTATGAGGCATGAGTGGATTTTTCCACCATCATACCACCGTAATGTTTTGATGATTCCCATACAAGATTATAGGATTATTTTCTTAGTAAATTTTATATTTTATAATTGAATGTATTTTAAATGAGTTTAATGTAAAAGGGAGATATCTCTCAAAATCATTTAATGAAATTATTAGATTATTTTTATCTATATCAATATCATTTGTTGAATTTTAGGATTAATTGCGGTTTATTTCTTATGATACAATATACGATATTGTATTGAAGGGTTTATAATATTCTTGAATGTGTATGTACTATTTTGATACTATTCATGTTTTATGATTAACATATTTACATTTCATATGCTATTTGTAATAAGAATGTTTATATTGGTTATGTTTCCCCCTTTTCATATGAGGAATATATTGGAATTAGTATGTGATGGGGGAAACCCACTGTAGCCCCTCGATGCATTGGTAGGTCTCATGGTACAAACTAGTTTGTCTTTTAAGCCATTTATGTGTGGTTTTTTGGATGAAGACTTAAAATTATGTTTATTATGTCTTACATTATTCATTACCTTATTATGATTTTATTCATTGATATTCCATTTGATTATTTGAATAGTTGAATATACATGGTTATGTTTTCTAGATAATGGTATTATTTTATACGGTATTATTTATTCTTTACATATAATGATCAAGGTTATTTTTAAAGGGCTTTTGTTTTAGTTATACACCTTTCTTTAAGGTTTATATTTATTTATTAATATCAGCTTCCGTTGTATGCTTACCCTTACTGAGTATCTGAGCTCACCCATTATATTTTATTTTCCCAGGATAATGAGATGTGTATTATGACTCATATGTAGGGTTACTATCGGTGAAAAATGGTGTTTTCAAAGGATTATATATATTGTATTTTATGTTTTGAATTGTAATGTAAGGTCCATGTATATAATATAGCTTCCAAGACTACTAAACTGATTGATCCTTTCAAATTCAAATCTGGTATCTATGCCAATGTAATAAAGTAGGGAAATGTTGATTCATACGGAAACCTTATTGACTAAACAATCTCCCCATTTTTTGAAATCAAAAACATCCATACAAAAAAGAAGTTTTGTTGAAGAAAAATCCCTGGATTGTCTTGGTCTTTCAAATGTAGACTCTGAAGATGCTTCACCTGTCTACAAATTTTCGGATTCTTGAATTGTGGGTTCAAGGATTCATCATTCTGAGAAAAGGTGATAACGATACATTAAAGATGGTTGAAATCTACATAATTTATTTTTGGGTAAAATTAAGAAAGATAAACTTGGTTAAGCACATATTAGTTATGATTGAGAACATAAATAAATTAAATCCGAAGGCTCATATTATTATGTATCTAGCCATTTTGTCAAAGATGATTGTTCGGTGTTGAGAATCCTTTAAAATTCCTTGCAAATCTAAGTCAAGAAATTGAAAAGTAATGTTGCTGAGTGATGACACCTTGATAAGGATGAAAGTTTGTTTTTACAAAGAATCTGAATAATTCTATGATTTTCCTAAAGAGGAAGTTGATTCTCTTTCAATGAAACAGGAGGTGGCTAAAACCTATAAAAAGGGTGGAAGGAAGAGGAAGGTAAAGAAAGTGGAAGATAAGGAAAAAACCCCAATAGAAAAGGAATCTCAATTTTCACCACCAAATCCAAAGAAACAAAAATCCTATCCTGATGAGGTTGTGGCTAAGTGGAGGGAAGACAAGAAAAATCAAAAATAAGGAGATCCTAAGTTTGGCTTGGACCCTGCTGAGGAAAAATATTGGAAGGAAAAGGCAGATGAAGAGCATGACAAGCAAGAGAATGAGAAGAAGCAGAAGAAAAAGTTGTCTGAGGTAGAAAAAGTCCAATCACTTCTGACAGCTGCTGAGAAAGCACCTGAGAATATTCTGGTACCAGAATCCTTCCAGATAGAACCTTTAATAGAGACTCCTAGAAAGATTTTTGTGACTACAAAAAAAGTCCAAGAAAAATAAGTAGAAGAAAAATATTAATAATAAGAATAAGAATAAATCAGCGGTGATACTGAATACTTGATAAAAATGTAGAGGATTTTCATGAGAAGAAAATCCCTTCTGAAAAATTATCATTCCGAACCTCTAAAGCCGAGTATTCAAAAATTTCTGCACTAAGAATAGATGATAAATGTTAGGAGGAAGTGAACAATTTTTCTGAATATAAGAGTAGTTACCGTGATTTTATTCAGCCAGAAGATGATGAGGTAGGAGCTTAGAAAGAAGAGGTAGATGGAGATAAAATTGTACAGCTATCTGATAGTGAACACGAATCACCAAATCAAGAAGAAGTAATTACAAAAGCTGATAAGGGAAAATAGATGGTTATTTATACACCTATAAGAGCAGTGGTGTAGAAGAAAGAAGTGGGTGCTTCATCAAAGAGGAAAGCTACTGATATTGAAAAATAATCCTTACCAAGAAAAGTATCTAATTTAGAATCGTCCTCTCTTGGACATGATTTTGTAGTCCGGTCTTTGAAGAAGATTTTTAGAACTATTAAAATATTTCCAAGCATAGAATCCAGATGTTAGATGCTTCAGCATTCATTAAATCAGAAATTAGATTCTGTATCCATGGTGATGGATAAGTGCATCAAACTTGAGGTTAACTTCAAAACTTTTTTCATAAAATACGAAGCCCACAAAAGATCTTGAAAGAAAATGAATAGCTGGTCAAGGAAAAATATAGAAGAAATGATAATTCTTGATGAGTTCCAAGAAAGTTTCAAGTATGAATTTGACACCAAAGATGTGAAGTTCAAGGATCTCACAAATAGTTTTGAGGAAAAGCTAACTCTGGAACAGACTTCTTGGAAGCAAGAAGTGAAAGATCTGAATGGGAAGTTATATTCGGTTGCTCAAAGTTGGAAGAGGGAAGGAAATATTAGAATCAAACTTGAGGAAAAATTTTCTAGGAAATAAGATTTTCTAAAGGGTCAGGCAGAATCTCATAAGGATCAGGAAGAAAAAATCAAAGCCTTAGAGAAGAAAAAA
This sequence comes from Viscum album, assembly GCA_963277665.1. NCBI lineage: Eukaryota > Viridiplantae > Streptophyta > Magnoliopsida > Santalales > Viscaceae > Viscum > Viscum album. The sequence goes on along the minus strand of OY728147.1, from coordinate 387,387,437 downwards.
TAAGATCAAGATCATCTTCTTAAATGTGTAGAGGAAGGTCACAAGGAGCTCAAGAAGCTCAAAACCATAGTAAAGAAGTTGATTCCAAAGGAGAAGGAAGGATAATCTTGTTCAATTCTGATATTTTTTTGTATTCCTTACTTGTATAAATTTTTCCAATCGTAATAAAATTTTGGGTTTCTCTTTATATTTTTGGTTGTTTAGTACTAATATTCTAGGTACCATATTTTCTTTTCCATTCCCTTTAATTCTTTTTGAAAATCACAAAGGGGGAGAAAAGCATGTTAAAAAATAATACAAAGTAAAAGAAGAAAATTTCCCTATGTAAGGGGGAGTTCATCTAAGGGGGAGTTCTTATCCAAGAAGATTTTTGTATGCAATAAAATTCTAAGTCTCAATTCGGAAATCAAGAATACGATCCTTAGTGTTTCCAAAAACTAAGTGGGAGTTAGTCATATTTATCATTTCCCATGTGTTAATGAAGATAAGTTTTATTTTCTAAGTCCTTATATTCTTTTTCGTAAGGATGTTTGTGCTTTCCAAAATGGGGGAGATTGTTGAGTCAATAAGGTTTCCTTATGAATTTTTCATTCCTTCTTGTTTTGAAAATCACAAACACTCTATATTAAGGTAAATATCTCTTCCCCTATATTTTATATTCATAAGGAAAATTTTCCTTCCCCCAGGAAATTTATCCTTACATTGTTTTCATTGTTCATGTCATAATTTCTCTAAACCTAAATCATTTTCCTTCTAAGTATAAAATTAGGTTTCGTATATAAAACCTCAGAATCATATAAATACTTAGGCATAGAGCATTTTATTTTCATACTCCGAATTCTATGAATTCAGACTCTAGAACTCTCTGAATTCAGACTCTGAACTTTCTGAGTTCAGACTCTGAATTCTCTGAATTCATACTCTGAACTTTCTGAGTTCAGACTCCGAATTCCTTGAATTCAGACTCTGAACGTTCTCAGTTCAGACTCCCAATTCTATGAATTCAGACTCGAAATTTCCTTGAAATTCATACTCTGGAGTTCTATAGAATTTAGGATCAGAATTATTTTGAAGATAGATTCCAAATAATCATGTATTATAGGCACCGAATGGTTTTTTGATTAGACTCCAAACTTTTATTTTTCCCTATACTCCGAAAAATGTATTTGGTAAAGAAACCATATTTTTACTTACTATTATTATAGTTATAAAACGATGTCATGATTTTTGTTTCTAACCAACCATTGTTTGAGTGACATGTGTACAGGTCCCTCCAAAATTAAAGAAAAAATATGGTTGTTGGAGGAGGGAGCCGAACGTTGAATATGTGCATATAAATAAGAGCTCATTTGAATGAGCTCACGCCTTTAATGAATAGTTCTATGACTCTAGAGATTACATGTTGTGAATCAATTTCTAGACAGAGGCTTTCATGCTTTGTGCATACCGAAAATATTCCTCATAATTGCTTCGTGCGACTCTGAATGTTGCTGAGAATATTCGAGGGGTTTCGGGGATAGGAAGACCAAGGTGCCGACTACCTTAAAGTTTGAGGGCTATTGGGGATAGCAAGACAGACCCCGATATTCATATAGAGGGCTTACCTAGGTGTGGGTAAGATATACTTTCTTGAAAGTATAAATCAAGAAACATTTATCCAAGGTTGTTGGATACCCTTATCTTTGGGTTAAAAGATTTACTACTTGTTACGTAAAGTATAACTATATTATACTTTCTTATACTTGTACTCTGATTAGTAAGATTCTACACGCTTTAAGGTAGAATCTTTATCTTTGTAAACTGTTCTTAAGTTTCATTTTTGGAACCACATTTCCGGAATCAAGAAATTTGTAGAACTAAGAGGTTTTTTAAATTTACCTTGTTTAACTTTGTTAAACATTACTATCTTTAAAAGTTCCAAAGGAATTTTTTAAAGTATACAATTCACCACCCTCTTGTATATTGAGCATCTACATCATTATTTCAATACTACAATAAGTAGCATTTTGATCCTACAGGAACTAGCTCCGAGCTAATGGGTTCAAGGTCATTGCAGTAGGTACTAGAATAAATTTAGTAGAAACCTTGGAAAATAGATTTAGAAAAAAAATATTTGAGAATATAATCCTAAGATAAAATTTTAGGATAAGAATTGATGAACATCCTAGAATTTTAGTAAGGTGGAGATTATGTCGGTATTACTAGAAATACATCCTTTTCTGGATAATAAAAGTGGATGGGGTTCTAGCACAAATATACAACAAATCCGACAAGGTGAGCTGGGCCAAACTCGGCATAACCTGGTACATGAAAATGGGCCTTATTGAGAACCTAGTTTGACACTCCCAGGGGATATTCATAGGATAGTTCATATTTTTTACAAACAATTATTAAGTATTTAAATTAATGAATGTTAAAAAAGAGTGAAATTAAATAATTAAAAAAATCAATTGATTACAAAAATATTAAAAAAAATTAATAGGTTTTATTAATTATATAGATTAGAAAAAAATAAAAATTGAATATATGTTAAAGTGATAATGAATACATATTAATTATATAAATTACAATCATATTAAAAATATTAAATGTTAATGAATAAAAATGTATAAATAAATATTAACAATGGATAAAATTACAAAAACATTAAAAAAATAAAAATTCAAAATGAATAAATTGCAAAGATATTAAAAAAAGTAAGATTATCAATGAATTAATAAATAATAATAAAAATTAATAAATTTAAAAAATATTTAAAAGTAATAAATAGTATATATTCAATAAAAATATAAAAATGAATAAAATTTACTGATTAAAAACATAATATATATTAAAAATATTATGTTAATAAATAAAATTCTTTAATTAATATTGGAAGTTGAATAAATTATACAAATATTATGTGTGTGTGTGTGTGTATTTTTATATAAAATTTCATTAATTGCATATATTTGTTTGTGAAATTAATGTAGCACAAGTTTGATATATGTTAAATTGAAAAAAATGACTTTTTATTAAATGTCCATTACTCAATACTAATTAGTCAATATTTCTAATTAACATTAATTTTTAATTATAAACCATTTTTCTAACTATATGAATTATTTAATGTAAATACATATTGTCACGACCTGTCCCCTGAGGCCCATGCTGTGACTACCCCAATCCCACCTTCCATAGGCCAGGGGCTGGCTACTAGCACTAAAGGCGTAATTCTCTAAATCTAAGAATGAATTACCTTTATAACTATGAACAAACACAACAGAACACACAGGTGGATACAAAACACTAAGAAAAACAGTATAATAAGAGATTGCTAAAAAGTAAAGGGGCTGGAAATACAATCTCAACTGTAAAGTACAAGTACAACTGAAAAGGAAAAAACAACTAAAAGGTGAAAAGCAGCTCCTCGATCGTCCACCACGGATCCTACCTGAAGGGTAGGTATAGATAACCTCCACAGCACTCCACGTCCATCTGTCTCCTCCATGTACCGTCACGCCGTGTGGTCCACCTCCGGGTATCATCCAGTCCTGGTACACTCAGCCTTGGTCAGCACTGTTCGTCGTCTGCATCCAACACAACGAGGTGCGGGCATAGCCCGTATAGGGGTGAGTATAATGATACTCAGTAGGGACCCCGAGACCCTCAAGGTATCACAAATCCAACAAGGATAAACCACAAAGTCTGAAATCAACAGATAACCCTACTTAGGTATATCCTCTTTAGAAAGGGAATTCCCTTGTGTGGCCTTTTCAAACCCTCCACACAAGGAAACCCCCCTCCCCACAAAGAGGTCACTCCGGAGAGAGCCCCAGCCGGGAAGGAGCCGTTGCCAGCCGAGAAAGCAGAGCGTCCCAGAGGGTGACAAACCGGGCGGTGATTATTCGCCAAGCAATCCGTCAGCATGGGTGGGTTGCGCCTCATTTTTCCCACCCAGTCAGAAATCGGGTGACCTGGCAGGGCGAGTGGATCCCGGGGGAGAGGTTCGCCCCGAAATCGGACTCCCAAGATTCGAACCCTGTACCTTCCAAAGAACGGCATTGTTGTACCCCTCTCCTTCACCACTACGCCACCGACGAAGTGGCACCCTACTTAGGTATATGCCCATACATATACCTAAGTTATAAGGTAATCCATCTCAATCATGAGGTAAACACAAAAGTTACTGTCTCAGCTCAAACCAGGATTTTATTCTAGGGTAGTATCAAGTAACATCCCCATTCACACTGTTGAAACCTCGATTGCTGGAGAACTCCTCCTCTATCGACTACAGTGGGTCTGACGCGTCACCAAGGTGCTTCCCACTAACCTTGGACTACTGAGGTACTCCTCCTGTCAAGTACCGTGGGTCTGCCGCATCACCAAGGTGCTCCCCATCTTGGGTCTGGCGCGTCACCAAGGTGCTCCCCCTCGTAGCCTGGTGAGGTACTCCTCCTATCGAGTACCATGGGTCTACCACAACACTAAGGTGCTCCCCACTGTGGGTCTGCCGCGACACAAAGTTACTCCCCACTAGGCTATTCGAGTCACTCCAAGTTGAATCAGCTAGCAGTCATCAGGTCTCATCCAGCTACTAGGTCTCCGTACTATGCTTTCTCATCTCCGGGAGGATCCACTCCACGATCTACTAGTCGATACTCCAATGATCACGTAGTCCCTCGAAGAAGTATCTCAAAGGTCTGCCATGTCATAGAGGGAAAAACCAAACAATTTGGGTCTAAGAAACAGAGGACGAGATGACCAAGCCATTTACCAAAAAGTACACGGTGTGTTGGAATAAGGTACACGCCATATAGTCAGACCTTGGGTACTGCCCGTGTGCAATGGCCCGTGTTGAAAGGCTGGTCGTGTAGAAAATTAAGTACAAGGCATGTGGTATGGTTACACGCCGTGTCCAATAAACTGGGGTTTACTCTCTGTACACTGGCCATGTGCCCATACACGACCTCAACCCGTGTTCTCCAACCCGTGTAACTGGTACACGGGGTAGCTCGTGTCACTAGCCTTGCCTGGCAGTGTGGTTGAGTACATACTCATGTACATCACCCCGTGTCCGTGTATCCCTGGGATACACTCCAAGTCTCACGTAGACGCCTCGAAAAGTAAGTACACTGCATGTAGTATGGTTACACGCCATGTCCAAGAAACTAGGATCAACTCCGTGTCACTCGCCTTTCCTGGCCATGTGGAGGAGTGCATGCCCGTGTACTTCACCCCATGTCTGTGTATCCCCAGAATACATGCCGAGTCTCGCGTAGCCGTCACTTCCAAACTGAGTGAAGAGTACACGTTGTGTGATGTGCGTCTGATGCCCGTAACCCTAATTTTAGTACGCTCGTACTACACGATGTGTTCTTCGGAAGTACACACCATGTATTTTGGAATATTCCAGAAGCGAAGCTTCTGGCCAGCATGCCTCCTGTGATGTCTGTTCTTCCTTCTGACGACCCGATTGCTACGAAACTGCAGTCTCCAGGTCACCCCGAAGTTCCGATATCTTTACCGGCGTTTTCAGGCCTCCGGTCGTCTTCGAAAACACATTATGATTCTCCCGCTCGAAGAACAGTCTAAGAATGGTCTTCCCGATCCAGTCCAATCTATCTCCTGCTATCATCGTCGCACCTCCGATATGTCATCGTGATGTTGGGTCTTCAATTTCGGATCATTGTGTCTCACAACGAGCTTGCGACATTCCATTGTTCATCACCCAAGAAGAATGTGAAGAACACACCACAAGAAGTACGACGGAGAAATCGGGTCGTGTTAGATTGTCCCGGTCCCTGTGCATTAGTTTGATAGCAAGAAGTTCAAGAGAATAAAACAACATATGAGAAACAAGAACAACATTGATCAAATAAAACACTCCCCTACCTTTTTTTGTAAATCGTTGATGTTGGCGCGAGAAGGCGGACATCGATTCGCTGTAGACAAATATGTCCTACGTCGAAGGAGGTTCCGAAGAAAAAAGACAAAGATGATCCTCGCCGACGTTCTTCATTCTTTATTGGCGAGAGCTTTTCTTCCTCAACTCTCTCTACTCTCCCAAGTTCCACCAAAAGACAAATGCCAATCCAAAATAATATATTATTCTTATCTATTATTTAATAGATGGCACATAATTAAAATGGGTGGTTTAATTAAATCAGATCCACCTAATTAATTCACGAGGTTGGCACAATTTAATTTAATGAGGAGCATTGGAACAATTTAATGTTAGGGGAGTTGAAGAGGTTCCCCTACACTTAATGGAAGTTTGAGGGTTTCTCCCCTTTAATGGAGAATTTCAAGGGGTTAAAAAAACCTGGGTGGTCCCCACCATATTAATCATGAAGGGAAGGTTAGGTTTAGGTGGGCCCCACCACCATAACCTCTCATGAGAGTTTAAGGTGTTGCGGTCCCCACCTCCAACTTACACATGGAGGCTTCAACCAACCAAAATAAAAATAAAGCTACAACTTTATTTTTATTTAATTCATTGATTAAAAACCCAAAAACTAACTTTTATTCTCGACCAACTGTCATTGAGGTGAAAGTATTATTTAGCAAATATCGGCGCAACGAGTTCAATGGTGCCCTTGGATTTCAATTCCGAGCACCGTTTCAAAAGTTATAAAAACCCACTCGTACGTTTTCTAAACGTACCTGAAAAAAACTTCAGAAATTGATTTTGGGCACACTGGTCCTCGGAATCACGCGCCGTTAATTTTCGCAGACTCGTAAAATTCCCATATATTTAAGAAAAAAATTTCCACAGAAATTCTGAGTATTTACATTCTCCCCACCTTAGGTATTTACGTCCCCGTAAGCTACAACTCAAACAAATGGAACAAGTGGGGGTACTAAGCATGTATATGAGCCTCCTGCTCCCATGTTCTCTCCTGGAGGTTCCTGTGCTGCCATCAAATGCGCACCAGAGGTATCGACCGTCCACGAAGGACTTGATTGTATTTATCCTCAATATCCACTAGAACCTCCGTAAAAGTCGCCCCATCATCGATGCCCAGCTCTCCATGGTTGATGATGTGAGAAGGGTCATGCACGTATCTCCTCAGCTGAGATATGTGGAAGACACCATGTACCCAGTGCAACTGAGGTGGAAGAGACAGGCGGTAAGGCACCTTTCCTACTCTGCTGAGGACCTGGAATGGTATGATGAATCTTAAAGATAACTTGCCACCTCGGACAAATCTCCGCAGTCCTCATCTAGGTGATACCCATAGAAAGATGTGGTCGCCATCCTCGAACTCTAGAGGTCTTCTTCTCCTATCGGCATACGACTTCTGTCTTCTCTTTGTAGTCTTCATACACTCATGGATGATCTGCACCTTCTCCATGGTATCTTGTACCATCTCTAGTCCCACTAGTGCTGACTCCACAGGGTCAGTACAACACAAGGGTGATCTGCAAGGTCGCCCATATAATTCCTCAAAAGGTTCCATCCCAATGGTGGAGTGATAGTTGTTATTGTATGAAAACTCCACCAAAGGTAAGTGATCCTCCAAGCTGTGAATGAAGTCGAGGATAGAGGCATGCAACATTTACATGAGGGTCTGAATGGTCCACTTAGTCTGGCCATCCTTCTGAGGATGGAAGGCGGTGCTCAGATGAAACTGCATCCCGAAAACCTCCTGCAACCCCTTCCATAGCTGGGAAGTAAATCGTGCGTCATGATCAGAGATAATAGAAGAAGGTACTCTATGTAGCCGCACAATCTTCCTCACATAGAGGCGTCCCAAACTCTCTACTAAACCCTGCTCTCTGATCAGTAGGAAGTGGGCCGACTTGGTGAGTCGGTCGAAGATCACCCAAATCGAGTTGTGACCCCTAGATGTACATGTAAGTCCTGTCATGAAGTCCATGGATATACCATCCCACTTCCACTCTAGGACCTCTAAAGGCTGAACTAAGCCTGCTGGTACCTGATGCTCCGCCTTCACTTGCTGACAAGTGAGGCATTGAGAGACAAACTCGGCTACTGCTTTCTGCATTCCCGGCCACCAGTGCTATCGCCGGAGATCCTGGTACATCTTTTCCACTTTTGGATGTACCGCTAGAGGGGATGTGTGAAACTCCTTCAACACTTCCTCTTTAAGTGACACTGGCACCATAATACATCCTCTGAAGAGGATGACGTGATCCCCACCTTCATAAAATCCATCAGGTGCCTGCCCTGTGGATATCTGAGTACGTCATGTCTCACAGTCAGCGTCTCTACGTTGTGCCTCCCTGACTCGCTGAAGAAGTGGAGCAGTGACGGTAAGAGACTGAAGGAAAGATGTTCCATCTCAGTCCACAAAGGATATCTGTAAAGTAGTCAGCTACTCTGTCGCCTCTCTTAGAAGCTGTATACCAGATCTCCTACTGATTGCATCTGCTACAACGTTCCCCTTTCCAGGAGTATAGACTATCTCAAAGTCATAGTCCTGGAGGAACTCAAGCCAACGTCGTTGTCTCAGGTTCAGTTCCTTCTCAAAGAAGATATACATGAGACTCTTGTGATAAGAGTACATGGGAAAACGCTCGCCCATCAGATAGTGTCACCACATCTTTAAGGCGAAGACCACTGCTTCTAACTCTAGGTTATGGGTAGCGTAGTTCTTCTCGTGCTATCTCAGCTTCCGAGAACCATACACGATCACTGCTTTCTCCAGCACCAGGACAAACATGAGTCCATTCCTTGATGTGTCGCAGTAGACTACATACCCTACGCCTTCCTCTAGAAGCCACAAGATGGGGGAACTAGTCAGCCTCTGCCTCAGCTCCTGAAAGATCTGTTGGCATCTCTCCGACCACATAAAGGGTTTCTCCTTATTCGTCAAGGATGATAGTGGTTCTGCAAATCTGGAGAATTCTGGAGCAAACCTCTGGTAGTAACCATCCAAACCCAGGAAACTTCGTACCTCCATCACACTCCTAGGTGGCTCCCAAGCAAGTACTGACTGAATCTTCCCTGGATCTACTGGAAATCTAGCCTCCGAGATGACATGTCCCAAAAAGTGAACCTCTCGGATCCAAAACTAGCACTTTGAGAGCTTACCATAAAGCTGGTGCTCTTGGAGTATGTCCAGTACTACCTGCAAATAGTAGGCATGCTCCTCCACAGTAGTTGAGTAGATCAGAATGTCGTCGATGAAGACTACGACAAATTGATCGAGGTATGGCTGGAAAATCTTGTTCATGAGTCCCATGAACACTGCTGGAGTGCTGGTTATGCTGAAATGCATAACCAAGAACTCATAGTGGCCATACCGATATCTGAAAGCCATCTTTTTCACATCCTCGTATCTAACTATGAGATGGTGATAGCTGGATCTGAGGTCTATCTTTGAGAACCACCGTGCTACCTTCAATTGATCAAAGAGGTCGTCAATCCTTGGGAGTGGGTCCTTTTTCTTCACTGTCACCTGGTTTAGGTGATGGTAGTCGACATAAAACCTCAAACTTCCATCCGCCTTCTTAGAAAACAGAATCAGGGCTGACCATGGAGAAATACTGGGCCAGATGAATCCCTTCCCCTACAAGTCCTTCAGCTATACCCGCAGCTCACAAATCTCATTGGGAGCCATTCGATATGCTGGTGTAGATATCGATGCCATCTTGGGGTACATGTCAATGTATAAGTCCACCTCTCTGTGAGGAATTAGTCCTGGAACATCTTCAGGGAAAACATGCGTATATTGGTCCACCACTATAGGATAGCTCAGACTTTCTACAACAACTACTCTGAGGGTAAGGTAGGCCAACTGATGCGTGATCGGCTGCACCCTCCTCTGAGTAAGTCTATCCTGTGCTGCAAAGGATCCCTTCTCACCGGTGATAGTAAACCTGGTCCCATCCATGCGGACACACCACACTTTGCGCCTAATACAGTCGATCTAAGCATGGACTATAGATAACCAGTCCATACCAAAGATGACGTCGTAAGGCCTCAATTCTACTGCTAGGAGATTCCAGCCGAGCCTCTCGCCTCCTAGAGTAAGCTCACACTGCCGTCACCAGTGTGTAATCATCGAATCTGCTCCTGTAGGAGTCTCTAGCCGTAAGGATCAAGCCAATGACTCTATCAGAATCTTCGAGCTCCAAACAAGGGTAGTGGCAATGAAATAGTGACAAGAGCCTGTGTTTATAAGAACTACAACTATGGTGGTGTATATATAGACCGTGCCTCGAATCATCTCCGAAGCACCATGATCGTGAGACTCAGCTGTCTGGAATTGAGATCTTTCCTATCCACCTGCTCCCTGTGGTCAGGGTGGACCTCCTGGTGGTGGCGGTGGTAACGTCTCAAAATGTCATCCACCGCCAGCTACACGACCATCTTCTTTGCCACATCCGCCTGTTCCCTGCAGACCACCTCGATCGAAACTCTCCCTCTTCTTGGGAGGTCCCTCAACTGTATTCTGATCATCCGAACGGTGGGTGGGACAGTCACAAGCCATGTTACCCTGCCCACTGCATGAGAAACACTTTCCGCTCCTGGCATGTCTGGCTCTGTCTCCTGTTCCCCGCACAACTGACCCCGAGTCATGAGGTCATCCACCCATGGGTCTGGTCCTCTTGGACCTCTGTGACATCTATCTATTGCCTGCTGTAGAAGACTTCGCTATTTGTTGAGTGGTGTTGGATCTCACTATTGGAGACAGCTCAGCAAGGAAACTCTCCACTAGGATGGCTCTCTCTAGCACCCCTACCTACGTCAGAATGCTGAATGAGATCATTGAAGCCCTGATCTCTCGCCTGAGCCCCTGCTCGAAGGATCGGGTCCTAAAGAATGTGTCCCGCACCATATCTGTGGAGTAGCGTGAGAGGTCAGTGAAGCTCGCTGAATAATGTGCCACTGTCATGCTGCCCTGCTGCAGATGAAGTAGCTCTTGTATCCGCACTGCACAAAGGGTGGCTAGAACAAACTCCGCTCGAAATAGGCTCTCAGAGTCTTCCCAGAGAAGTGTCTCCTCGTCATGTACCTGGAGAATCAGGATCAACCATCATCCTGATGCTGCCTGAAGGAGACTCGCATCAAGGATCACCATAAGGTTAGTTAGTGTCCCTACCAGTCTGAAGACTCTCACCACAACCTCCAGCCAATCCTTAGCTGCCTGCGGGTCCATCTCACCCATGAAACTGGGCGGCCTCTGGCATTGGAACTCGTGCAATGCACTCTGGCGGCGTGCACTCTCTACTGCTGGGGCTAATGGCATCGGTGGCCCAATGGGTAGTGGTACAGCTGGATGCCTTCGCTGTGATATGGCCTTGCACCGAGGCCTCATCGCTCAGTGGGCTACCATCTCATATTACTCTCAGAACTCTCATAGGTCGTCTACGGGGAAGCAACCTGAAAGAAATAGATGTGACACTGTCAAAGATTATACCTGGTGAGCAGACCTGGTTGAGTTGACTTAAAGAAAACTTTTGAAAAGGTACACACGCAATCAATGTTTTTGTGCACTGAGTCGGAAATTAGTTGTCAGGGTCCTGATATATGGATACATTGTCCGCCTCACCAACACTGGACTCCCTGAAATAAAAAACATACTCAGTACACTTAACACTATTACATCATAGGAAAAAAGATCAGAGTCCTATGTTCTACGATAGAACTGACTCCTCTGATACCAATTTGTCACGACCCGTCCCCCGAGGCCCGTGTCGTGACTACCCCAAGCCCACCTTCCATAGGCCAGGGGCTGACGACTAGCACCAAAGGAAAAATTATCTAAATCTGGGAAGGCATTGCCTTTATAACTGTAAACACACAAAACATAGCACATAACTGGATTCAAAACACTAAGAAAAACTGTATAACAAGAGAGTGCTAAAACGTAAACGAGCTAGAAATACAAGACCAACTGTAAAGTACAAGTACAACTGAAAAGGACAAAACAACTAAAAGTTGAAAAACAGCTCCTGGATCATCCACCACAGATCCTACCTAAAAGTTAGGTACAGATAGCCTCCATAGCACTCCACGTCCATCCGTCTCCGCCATGTACCATCACACAGTGTGGTCCACCTCCGGGTATCGTCCAGTCCTAGTACACTCAGCCTCGGTCAGTGATGTCCATCGTCTACATCCAACACAATGAGGTGCGGGCATAGCCCGTGCAAGGATGAGTATAATGATACTCAGTAGGGACCCCGAGACCCTCAAGGTCTCACAAATCTGACAAGTATAAACCAAAAAGTATGAAATCAACAGATAACCGTACTTAGGTATATGCCCATACATATACCTAAGTTATCAAGTAATCCATCTCAATCATGAATTAAACACAAAATTTATTGACTCAGCTCAAACCAGGATTTTATTCTAGGGGTAGTATCAAGTAACATAACCAATCACACTATCGAAACCTTGGCTCCTGGAGAACTCCTCCTCTATCAAGTACAGTGGGTCTGCCATGTTACCAATGGACTTCCCACCAACCTTGGACTACTTAAGTACTCCTCATGTCGAGTACTGTGGGTTTTCCACGTCACCAAGGTGCTCCCCATCGTGGGTCTGCCGCGTCACCAAGGCACTCCCACTCGTAGCCTGCTGAGTTACTCCTCCAATCGAGTACCGTAGGTCTGCCGTGACACCAAGGCACCCCCCACTAGGCTAGTCAAGTCAATACTAGTAGAATTAGTCAGCAGTCGTCAGGTCTCAGCCAGCTTCTAGCTCTCCACACAATGATCTCTCATCTCCAAGAGGATTCGCTCCACGAGCTACTGGTCGATACTCCAACTATCATGTAGTCCCTCAAAGAATTATCTCAAAGGTCTGCCACGTCAAAGAGGAAAAAACCAAACAATTCGGGTCCAGGACATAGAGGACGAGATGACCAAGCCATTTACCAAAAATTACATGACGTGTTGGAATAAGGTACACGCCGTGTAGTCAGACCTCGGGTACTGCCCGTGTGCAACGACCCGTGTTGAAAGGATGGTCATGTAGAAAAGTAAGTACACGACATGTGGTATGGTTACATTCCATGTCCAAGAAACTGGGGTCGACTCCGTGTACACTAGCCATGTGCATGTACACGGCCTCAACCCGTGTTCTCCAACCCGTGTAACTGGTACTCAGGTAACCTGTGTCACTGGCCTTGCCTAGCAGTGTGGTGGAGTACATACACGTGTACTTCACCCCGTGTTCATGTATCCCCGGGATACACGCCGAGCCTCACATAACCCCCTCGAAAAGTAAGTAGGCGACATGCGGTATGGTTGCACGTCGTGTCCAAGAAACTGGGATTGACTCCGTGTCATTGGCCTTTCCTGACCATGTGGTGGAGTACATAACCGTGTACTTCACCTCGTGTCCATGTATCCCTAGGATACACGCCGAGTCACGTGTAGCCTTCTCTGCCAAACTGAGTGAAGAGTATACGCCATGTGATAGGGGTCAAAAATTGTGTGATGCATGTCTGACACCCGTAACCCTAACCATAGTACGCCCCTACTACATGGCGTGTTCGTCGGAAGTACATGCCGTGTATTCAGGAATTTTCCAGAAACGACGCTTATGGCTAGCGCGCCTCTCATGGTGTCTGTTCTTCCTTCTGATGGTCCGATCAACACGAAACTATAGTCTATAGGTCACCCCAAAGTTCCGAAATCATTACCGGAATTTTTGGGCCTCCGATCAGCTCCGAATACAGGTTATGATTCTCCCACTCGAAGAATGGTCGAAGAATGGTCTTCCCGGTCTAGTCCGATATGTCGCCTGCTATCGTCGTCGCACCTCTGCTAGGTCGTCATGATATTGGGTCTTCAATTTGGGATCGTTGCGTCACACAACAAACCCGCAACATTCCATTGTTCATCACCCAAGAAGAATGCGAAGAACACACCACAAGAAGTTCAGCAGAGAAATCGGGCCGTGTTAGTTTGGCCCGGTCCCTCTGCATTAGTTTGATAGCAAGTGGTTCAAGGGGATAAAACAACATATGAGAAACAGGAACAACATTGATCAAATAAAACACTCCCCTTCCTTTGTTCGTTGATCGTTGATGTTGGCGTGAGAAGACGGACGTCGATTCATTATAGACAAACACGTCCTACATCGAAGGAGGTTCTAAAGAAGGAAGTCGAAGATGATCCTCGTCAGCATTCTTTGTTCTTCATTGGCGAGATATTTTCTCCCTCAGCTCTCTCTCCTCTCCCAATTTCCACCAAAAGAAAAATTCCAACCCAAAATAATAGATTATTCTTATCTATTATTTAATCATTGGAACAAAATTTAAATGTGTGGATTAATTAAATCGGCTCCACCTAATTAATTCATGAGGTTGGCACAATTTAATTTAATGAGGAGGATTGGCACAATTTAATGTTTGGGGAGTTGAAGAGGTTCCCCTACACTTAATGTAAGTTCGAGGGTTTCTCACCTTTAATGGGGAATTTCATGGGGTTAAAAAAACCTAGGTGGTCCCCAACATATTAATCATGAAGATAAGGTTAGGTTCAGGTGGGCCCCACCACCATAACCTCTCATAGGAGGTTAAGGTATGGCGGTACCCACCTCCAACTTCCACATGGAGGCTTCAACCAACCAAAATAAAAATAAAGGTAAAACTTTATTTTTATTTAATTCATTGATTAAAAACCCAGAAACTAACTTTTATTCTCGACCAACTGCCGTTGAGGTGAAAGTCTTCTTCAGCGAATATCAGCATTGCGAGTTCAACGGTGCCCCCAGATTTCAATTCCGAGCACCGGTTCAAAAGTTATAAAAACCCGCTCGTACATTTACTGAACGTACCTGAACAAAACTTCAAAAATTCATTCCAGGCACACTGGGTCTCGGAATCACGCGCCGTCAATTTTCGCACACTCATAAAATTCCCATGTATTTAAAAAAATTCCACAGAAATTTCGGGTCTTTACACATATTTTTTACTATATAAATCATAACTAAAGAAATATTATATATATATTCATATATATATACATGTATCTATTTTTATATTAATTATATTAATGAATAATTATGTATAAAAAAATTTAAATAAATAAATTGCAGAAATATTTAAAATGAATAAATAAAAAAGTAATGAAAAAAATAATTAACATTTTTGGTGAATAAATATTACTAAATAATATTAAATGAATGAATATTAAAAAATAGTGAAATTTCATAATTAAAAATCTATATAGTGAAAAAATATGAAAAAAATAAATAAGTGTTATAAATTATATACATTATTTAAAAAATAAAAATGAATATATGTTAAAATGAAAATGAATACATATTAATTATATAAATTACAACCATACTAAAAAAATTAAATGTTAATGAATAAACATATATAAATAAATATTAAAAATGGATAAAATTACAAAAAATATTAAACAAATAAAAATTGAAATTTAATAAATTATAAAACTATTAAAAATAATTAAGATTATCAAGGAGTAAATAATATTAAAAATAAATTTATTTGAAAAAATATAAAAAAGAAATAAATATTATATATTGAATAAAAATATAAGAAACAAATAAAATTTACCAATTAAAAACATTATATATATTAAATATATTATATTAATAAATAAAATTCTATAATGAATATTAAAAATAAAATAAAATAAATAAATGTTATGTGTGTGTTTCTACATAAAATTTCATTAATTAAGTATATGTGTGTGTCAAATTAATGTAACAGAGGTTTGATATATGTTAAATTGAAATAAATGACACTTTATTAAATTTCCATTACACAATGCTAATTAATCAATATTTGGAATTGATATTAATTTTTAAGTATAAACCATTTTTCACTAAATATATGAATTATTTAATATAAATATTTATTTTTTATTTTATAAATCATATTTAAAGAAATATTATATATATATATATATGTGAATATATTTCTATATTAAAAATATTAAATATATTACTAACTAATTATGTATAAAAGAATTAAAAATGAATAAATAATAAATATATTAAACGAATAATATTTAAAATGAATAAGTTAAAAAATAAAAGTAAAATAAACACTTAACATTATTAGTGAATAAATAATACTAAATGGAAGAATGTTAAAAATGATTGAAATACAAGATAAATAGATTAAAAAAATGATTTAGAGTTATTAATTATATAATTTTTTTAAAAAATAAAAATGAATAACTGCTTAAGTGAAAATTAATACACATATAAATTATGAAAATTACAACTATATTATATTAAATGTTAATTAATAAATATAAATAAATATTAAAAATGAATAAAATTTTCTAAAATACTAAATAAATAAAAAATAAAAATGAATAAATTAAATATATATATATATATCAATATATTAATTGAAAATTACTAAATAGTATATATTAAAAATCAATATAAAAAATGAATAAAATTTAATAATTTAAAACACAATACATTAAATATTAAATATTAATAAATAAAAATTTAAAATGACAATCTTAACGATTTATTATTTTTGTATATGTTTATCTCTATAAAATTGAATTAATTTGGTATATGTACATGTGAAATTATTGCATGACATATTAATTGTAACATATTTAGTTAATTTTTTAATTAATAATTAAATATTTATTATTTTCTATATATGTCAAATTGAAAAACAAATTACATTGATAAAAAAATGTTATTAAATGTTTATTAATATTAATTAGAAAATATTTTAAATTAATATTAATTTTTAATTGAATTATGCCCCAATTTTTACTAAATATATGACATATAATTATGAAATCCATTCTAATTCTTATGCGATGATGGTTTCCCCTCCTTTATGCAATCTTAAATCCTTTAAGGGTAATATTAAATCCCCCCTCTAGCCCAAAACAGATTTGTTCTGACCCACCAGATCATAATATCCCCTAACCCTATATACTCATTTGCATCCCTCCCTACAAGGAAAGGTCATAAAGAACCTATGATGACTGGTCCGAAAAAAATGGATGTGGATGAGGAAAGAAAGAGGTGATAACAACACTAACCTAAGTTCTATGAAAATCAGCGGCTCTAAAAGATGTATGGAGGGTTTGCTGGCTAACGAGCGATACTCTAAAAGGTGGAAAGTGGTAGGAGATGGTTTCTTTCTTGAATATTAAAAGGAATAGGTGGAATTGAGCAATCCCTACCCGTCCCAATAAAAATCGTAAGCTAGAACTATCATGGGATTGGAAGCCCATGCTTAGTTTGGATGCTTCAGCACTGAAGTACTAAAAGTATCCCTGATATGGTTTTCTTATCCAAAACCATATTAGAAATTAAGGACATGGAGAGTGTTGCAAAAAAGATGGTTTTCATATGTATTTTCTGATTTCTCAACAAGGTCACTCAGGTGTCCTCTTCCTTCTATGGAGGTAGGAAGTATATGTAAGAGTTAAAATCTTCTCTTAAAACCACTTTATTGTCATTATCCATCAGCCAAATACCTAAACCCAGGATTTTGTAGGCTTTTGTAGATGGCCATCCCAGAGGGACAAATGGAAATTCTATAAGCTTCTCAATACCCTTCATGAGAGCTTACCTACACCTCCTCTTATTAGTGTGGATTTCAAAGAAATTTTTTTCTATAATGAGAAGAAATGGGGTTCCAACAGGCCTTGTTTGTTAATGATGAAATTTTCACAAGTTTTTCAGACTACAGACCTATTTGATATGGGATACTTAAGAAACCCTTTTACATAGTTCCACAAGAACTCTAAAAATACTTGTATTGAGAAGTGTCTACATAGATTTGTGGGATCTATGAAATAGACTAACCTCTATAATTTTTTCCAAGTTTCTCACCTTACCCTTTCCACATCAAATCATTTCTCTATTCTCATTGAGATATCACATGGTTGCAGAAAACATAGACATGAGGTACCCATTAGGTTTAAATGTTTTTGGGCTGAGAAAAAGGAATGTGAAGAAGTTGTCCACTCAAGTTCGATGGTAGGGGATCTCGATAATGGAATGAAGATCCATCAAGTGGCCTCCAATTTGAAATAATGGAGTGATAATAAGTTCTTTCTATCTGAAATTCAATGTGTTTCTATAAAAAGTAAACTAAATGAGTTTTATTATCACCCCCCCCTTATAAAATAGTTTTATCCAGAATTTTGAGCCTTGAATTGAACTTGGATGAGGCTCTTGGAATTAAGGAAAGCTTCTGGTTCATGAACACCCGCAAAAACTATATAAAAGAAGGCAGCTCTAATACCTTTTACTTCCAAAAAAAATTTGTGAGGCAATTTAAGAACATCATCTCTTATCTCACTAATTTTTAAGGCAGAAATATTTCCAACGAGATGGGGATCCATGATTATATCATGAATTTTTTCATTAGAATTAAACAATAGGGGATTCAATAATTTCCTCTTATATAGCCTCATTAATTAAATCAATGGTCATATATACTCTGAACCATCAACATTTTCTTGAAGTAATTGATTATGCAATTTTGGTGGATCTCAAATAAATACACTCTACCAAAGCATCGAGGAAAATGGTTTCCACACCTTATTCTTTAAAAAATTATAGCACATTTTTGGGCTAGATATTTCAGGTATCATGAGAGACCTTGGGGTGGGTAAAGTAAATTTTTGTTCCCTCAATGAAACTATTATTACCCTTGACCCAAGATTAAAAATCCCTCTATGTACTTAGACTTTAATCCCATCATTTTATTTAATGTTACCTATAAAAAAATTTCTATTATAATTGGTTAACCACCTACGTTATTGATTACCTTTTATTATATATGAGAATCAAAGTTCTTTTATCCCCAAAAGTCTCATCTCTGATAATTTCATTATCACCCATGAAGTTTTTTATTCAATGAAAACGCAATTTGTTTTTAAAATTGGTATCATGGCATGGAAGCATGATATGAGAAACGTAGGTGACAGAGTGAAGTGGCACTTTCTTCAGTTTTTTATGAGTAAATTGATCTTTTGATCTAAATAGTTTGAGCTTATTATGAAATGTGTTACATAATTTTTTTTCCAGTTTAAAACCAATGGTGGCCTTACACAGATCTTTTCCCCTCCTAGGGGTATACTCCAGGGGAGTCCTCTTTCTATTTTCCTATTTATCATTGAGGTTTATATTTTTCATAATATTATTTCAGTGGAAGATAATGATAATATTGTCCATGAGGAAAAGGTTTACCACTAAATTCCACCCATTTCCCATCTCCTTTTTTCTAACAATAGTTTTCTATTTTCAAGGCACACATTAGAAAAATGTGTCTCTATTTTCACCCTTATCTGCAGGTACGAGATGACATCCATGTAATCTGTGAATCTATTTAAATATGAAATATATTTGATCTCATGTGTTCTTTTAAGTTGGTTGGAATACCATAATAGATATTTGGGTATCTGGGTGGTTGATAAACACGATAAATACCTTGGTCTTCTCACTATCTTTATAAATTCTAAAAAATAATAGTTTTCAATCATTCTGGATAGTGTTTCAAAAAAATGTAGTTCCAAAGGATCGAATAAAAACTGGGAATGGGGTTGAATAAATTGTTTCCTTTTTACAAATTCAAAATTTTGGACACTTAACCCATATAAATTTTTAAAGTTTCTTCTTTTAAAACTTTTACAAAACTCAATTGCATGAATAAATGGAAAAGTAAACATGGAACACATGATTTATAAGGTTCGGCCTCAGTGTAAGAACCTACATCCATGTCATGTGCACTCCTGTGGGTCCATGAAAATTCATTATTATGAAGAAGTGAACACAAATTGTTTCAACTCCCATTATACACCTTCTATATCCTAATAACAATGAATATAATGACTTCCTTCTATTTATAAAATTTTCTTAAAAAAATGAACCACAAAAAATGAAATAGTGAAACTTTTAGTTCTATAAGGATCTATTCGGAACCTTATTCTGATGTGCATGGATCTGATTCCTCATTCTAATGAACTCAATATGATTCAAATTTTCATTACCTTCACCTATTACAAAACTTCCTTATTAAAAAATATGCACCTCTCAAACTTCTTCTAAAAAAATCAGATCGATTCCCTTGGTATGATTCTCTCGATCTAGTAATTTGAACTATATCTAGCATGATCCTCTATTCAGAACGCTTTTTCCAAAAAACTATTCTTCAACACGAAACAAATTTGGTTGGAAAACTCAATTCTAACACCAATTTTGGAGATTATTGTATTATTTGCTCCTCTATTTATAGGTACTCTAAAATTAGTAAAGATGGGAAACTGAAATGTTTTCTCCCGCTCACCTAAATTACAAAACTCTGAATTTCACTCACATTTTAACTTTATATTTGACTAATTCAACTCTTCTTAACTCTTAACAAGTTTTATTGAAACTTATTGAATATTCATAAATCTTCTCAAATTAAAAAAACCTCATCCCATAAATAGTGATCTAGAGAAATCTTTTTTTTTTCTGGCCCACATGAAATACATTCGACTAACAATTCACAATTTTTAAATGTTCTATCCAAAATTTGGAAGTCCATAACATCTCAGTTTATAATTATATTCATCATTCTAGTTATCTTGACCCAATTGAAAAAAATAAATTATAATTTATCACTCCAATGCTCTGGGTCAACCGAAAATGATTGAATATATTGTTGCAACTTTTAAAGACTACAGTTACCTACACCAATTTGAATCTTCAAAACAATATTCATCTTGTCGATCAAGAAAAACAAGTCTGATTGAAAACATAAACTCTCCCATTGTATTTTCTCAAGAAAATAAGACTGATTTTATGAGACATTGCATTTCTTCAACTAAACATCTTTAATTTTCAATAAAAATATTTTTATAATGGATCAGTGTCAAAAAATCATTTTTTAAAGGTTGGGGTCAAAGCCTCAATTTATTATTAAATCAAAAATCTCTTTAGTGTGGGTATAGGGAGACCCATTACATAGACCAAAGGTCCAAAGCCAAGTGGTCTGAATATAAGGCATGAAATCCCATTTTATGGCCCAAAGGACCCCTCGGTGAACAGTACTGATATAGTACCCACGCTGCTACAGTAAAACTGCCGCTACAGTGCCGCCGCTGCTACAGTTCCACCACTACTACTATACCACTACATTTCCCTACAACAATACTGATACAGTCTCAGAAATTCTTCCATACCTAGATTTGATCCTGGATCTTTTGGATGCCAAGTAGGAGCTTGTACCACTTGGGCATAGGCTCGTTGGCTCAAAAACACATTTAATGAATCAATATGACAAATTATCTTTTGAATAGGTATGAAAAATTTGTTGATTCAACTTGAAAATTTATATATTTAATTGACATGAAAATTTATCTTTCAAATTACTTTGATAACAAAATTCTCTTATAAAACCTCAGAAGTTTCCTCCAGTCCAATCAAATCTGTCTGATGGAAAACTCAAATAACTTCTTCATATGGTCAAATTTTGAGGTGAAACTAATTATAATATCAATATATTCAAACTTCTAGTCTTTTGAAAACTTCTTCATCTAATTATTCTTGGTCTGATTATCTGAATCTAGAAAACTTGTGACCTAAGAACTACAGCTTCTCCCTTTCTTCAATAGCTTATATCATGAGATTTTTTAGGATTTTGAGAACTTTAAGACCAGCAAAGCATCGTTTGACTAATTTTGTAAGTCTTATGAATTCCCATTTTCCAATTCTCAACAAACTTTCAAATATAATTCATTTAAACAACTTTTAAATTTTAAACAAAATCTCAATCTGATAGAAGAATTATGATGGTGCATCAGATTTTCAAATTTGAAAAACATCTTTCTTCATTCAGAATATTAACAACTTATTAGAAAACAAGTTACAAATTCTAGTAACACATCTTTCACCTGATTTTCAAAAACATTCTTTTATAAAAATTTAATTCTAAAAAAAAAACATTTTAAAAAACAAAAACATCATAAATTATCTTCAATATAACCATTTGGACTTGTTGATAACTTTTGTTGACAAATGTTTCAATTAATCATTTTTCAAAACAAATTTTTTTTAACATACTATAAAAAACATATCCTTTATCAAAATATATTTTCCTAACACAAGACTACATGATAAAGTAATGTTCTTGAAGGAATTCCATCCCCTGTTGATATGAAAATTTTCATCTATGTTAACATACACTCCCCCTTAATTTTATCATTTCCTATCACTTTTCTTTCTCTCTCCCATTTTATGATAATTATATCTTCAGAATCATTTAAGTAAGAAAAGTATTTCACTTTACCTTATAGTATAATGCTGTAAAAATTCTCACCCTTTTTCAACATAATCTAAATCACAGTGGGGGTTCTCTTTTAGATGTTTAGGATGTCTTTGGAGGAGGTTGAACCTAGAGTTTCAGCCTCAATTATAAAAATCTATCTTTCGACATTGATTTTGTAAAGATATCACCAATTTGATACTTAGTAGAAACATATTCCCCGAAAAAATCTCCATCAATAAATTTTTATTTTATAAAGTGAAACATGAAATCAATATGTTTTGATCTTGAATGTTGGGTAGGATTTTTAGAAATATAAATTCCACTTTGATTATCACAAGTATCTTCAATGGTTTGGAAACATTAACTTTAAAATCTTGCAACTAAACTTTTATCCACAAAATCTGAGTACATGCTAGTATAGAAAAATACATTTTCTAATTCTACCAGTCTCAAAGTTGATGAACTCTATTTCTTACTATATAAAATTAAACAACATTCTACCAAGTAAAATTTTCCTCCAAATGTTTATTTTCTTTCATTTAAATCTCCAACCCAATCTGCATCAGCATAACCATGAAATTTCATATCAAAACTTTGTTTGTACAATATCCCATGTGAATTTGTTCCTTTAACATATATAATAATTATATTTACTTTCAATATATGATATTCATTCAGATCACTCTGACATCTAGCACACAAAGTCAAAACATAAATAATATCTAGTCTTGAAGTTGTAAGATAAATCTAACTTCCTATCATCTCCTGAAAATCTTTATGATTTACACTTTTTATAGTATCATATTTACTCAACTTGTTTCTTACTAAAATAGGATTTGAATATTCTTTAGATTATTTCATGCCAAACTTCATTAATAATTCTCTGGAATACTTTTCTTGAGATAAGAAAATGTATTTTTCATTTTTTTAACTTGTAATCCAAGGAAGAAAGTTAATTCTCCCAAAATCGACATATCAAAATTCATTTTCATTTCCTTATAAAATTCTATAAAATCTTTTTCTTCATCCCTAAAAAAATTATATAATCCACATTATCAAGACAAAAAGATTTATAGTGGTTCGGGGCACAAAGATCCCCTAGTCCACTCCACCAACGCTCTTCTCCACGAGCTTGGTGATTTTCACTAGTCAGTCCTCTTTTCACGAGACCATCCACAACTGAGTGCAGGCAGTTGACACCTTTATAGTTTAAAGGCTAAAACAGAACATTGTGGTTCTAAACACAGAACCAATCAAACGACTTAGTATGAGAAGCCGTTACTCAAAATAAAAGTGTATTGTTTTGACAAATACTTTCCAATTGATCTTTACAGTTGCAGTAGTACGCAAATGACAGTAAATGGATCATCATCTTTAGAAAGGTTGTTTTTTAGGTAAGAGTAGTTCTGAATCGATCTGGTTTCAATTGATCATGAAATATATTCAAGAAAAAATCAGCAGTAAATTCATGATAGATCTACAATATAGAACAACTAAATCTTTAACGTTTCTCTTTCTGATATAAGACAAAATTTGGTTGTTTTTTGTAGCTACAGATCTGTAAAAGATCTTCTTAAAGAATTAGTGAATATCTGTCTTTTGTGAAACTCGAATATCTACATATTTGAATTTTTTAATCACCATGAATTCAAGAGATATCTTCTCACCCATGTAATCTATAGAATTCAGATACATATAATATATAGAATAAAGAAGATCACCTTATTCATAAATTTAGATCCACAAAATTCTCTTGACATATCACAATATTAAAAAAGGTTTGAATGATAGACTGGTCATAACATCCCTTAATAATTGTCACAGAATCCTCCTCTTAAATCGATCCTTTGAATCACGTATAGATAACTTTAAATCATTCAAAGATGCTTTTTAAAAATTTGTTTTGAATTGAGATTTAAATCAGCCTAATATTCCGAAAAAGACAATTGTAAAATAGAGTCACAAATTCAAATCTCCGACGTTTGAAGAAGTCAAATGTAGGGTTATTTTTAAAAGTAACCCATATATCCCATATTTCAAACGTAAGGTTGACTACAAATGTATGGTTGATGATCCATACTTTTGTCATCAAATTTCAAAAATTTGGTATATTATCCATACTTTTGTTTGCTTCAAAATGTGAGGTATATGATCCATAATTTGTGATGAAACATAATGTTCATTACAAAATTAGGGTTGATGATCCATAATTTTGTAAATAAAACATAAGGTTCCATACTTACGTAAGGTTCTTCAACCATATTTTTTATATAACAAACATGAGGTTTATTACAAAGGCAAGGTTGATGAACCACACCATTTTCATATAACAAGTGTAAGGTTCCTTCCAAATGTAAGGTTGATGAACCATACTTTTGTGAACTCCCGTAAAATAAATGTTGGATTTAATCCTTACGCTACGCTTTCCAACGTACGGTATGAACATTGTTTCCAAAAAATTCTGAATAGATTTCAGAAATCATTGAAAAATATTTCATTCAAATCATATGTTTTAATATTGTTCCAAAATTTGGAATATAAAGAATATTAATTTCCTAAAATATACTTAATGTAAAATCATTAGAATAATAAACAAGGGTATTTGTGAGCATGAAAATCATCATAAAAATATAGAGTATTGTTGAAACAATACATACTCGACAATATTATCATTCCACAATATTTTTTTGTCGTATATATTACATATGTATATTAAAACTATCCTTAACACATTCCATGTAACGCATGAATGAATCACATTATTTCGTGAGATGGTAGTCCACCGTACACATGAACAATGTTATCATATTTACATAAAATGGAAAGCATGAAGGTTTGTGTGATATAAAAATTAAAGAATTATAAAAACCTTAGAAAACTAATAAATATAATATATAAATTATAAAACCATCATTATTCCCAACCTTTTAAGGTTGTAATGGGTGACTGAACGACATCAGTTCACGAGCCAATAGTCGGTTGTACACAGGAACGATAATTGTATACCAAATTTAATGGAAATATATGATTTTGTAGGTCATAAACATAGAATAATAATATATAATTATATTTAAGAAAATAAGGTTATTATATAGTCATGATATAAAAAAATTAGTAGGTTTGAGGAAGAAATAAAACAAAAAGATTCATTGATGAATGTTACCTCTTCTCCAGGTATCTTCTTTTGGTTTACACCAATGGAATTTCTTGATTTTATTTATGAAAAAATCGAGGCTTAAGAATTTATAGGATGGATTTTGGGAGTTTATTTTGGTATTTTTTGGAATAACTAAATGTATTGAGAGTTCTAGAGAGAGGGGGAGAGGCAGTGTCCTTTTATAAGGGATGTGAGTGGAAATCTTGTAAATACAAAAAGGTAAACAATATTTAGAGGAATCCCTTACATAATGTGCCTAAAATAATGAAAACTTTTAGATACAAGAGGTAACTGGTCAAAAATATTTCAATCCAATGGGTCTTGGATAGGTATTTGGTCATTTTTACACCTTATGTTTTAATTTTAACCACTAAGTATTCTTGTTTTTACCATACGTGTTGTAGTTAATTTTAATTTTTTTCACTAATAAATTCTGTAAAAACATTAAGATGAACTTATTATAAATTATTCTAATTTCAAATATGGAATCCATTTTTGTAAATTATAATCACAGAAATTGAAGAAAATAATTTAAAATTAAGTTTGTAGATAGTATGAAATAATGAGTTTTTAAAGTGAAGATGTATAGAAGTTTGAATTATTTTTATATCCAATTTCAATGTGATTTTTTGAATGACCAAAATTATATTATTTTTTGTATAATTTAACTAATTATACTTTCAACCCAAATTAAAATATAGTTTATCTATATAAAAAAATTAGATAAAAATGCAGTTTCAATTAAAATTATGTATTTTTTAGTATTCATCCAAAAATGAAATATTTCAAAAAAATAAAAAAAAATTACCCTCAGATAATTTTGAGATTATGAATTAAAAAAATAAAGTTTATTTTATAAAATTAAATTTCTAAAAGAGTCAAAAATAATTTTATTAGTTTTATCAGAAGGATATTTAATGAAGTTCTATTGAGAAAATAATATTTTCCAAACATATAGTATTTACATAAAATTATGTTTTATTTATATAAAACCATTATAAATCATATTCAAAAATTAGTTATTATTATTCATATTAAAAATTTTAAAGTTGAGGTTATAACTGTCTTTCTTAAATACTTATTACAATAAAATGTTGTTTTATGGAAACTCAGTGTTGCATGCAACAGAAGCTAAACCAGTGTTGCATGTAGCACATGATTAAATTAGTGTGTCATATAATGAAAGATTAACTTGGTGTAGAATGAAAATCAAGATTTTAAATAAATTTATTTTATTTTAAAAAAAATTTATAAAAACTCGAGGTGTTACAACAGTGGCTTAGCACATGTTTTACCTTTTCGTGCATCCAAATCATGTGGAATTTATAGGTTATTAAAAATTTAGATTTTTTCTCGAATTACCTTGTTGGGATTTTACCAAGATACCGTCACTTCTACCACACTCTATTGTGAAACTTTCCCCTTGGCCCAAAATTTTTCTCCTCTTTGGATTTTGGTGAATTCTATGATTCCTTTGGTGATTTACATCAAGGTATTATTTGATTTCTCTTGGTTTATTCTTTATTCCCCATTATTCAACATTGTTATTATATTTTTATGGAGTATGGAAACCCTAGATTTGTATTCTTATGGACCTAAAGAATTTGATGGATGATTAGTGTTGTTTCATTACCATTATGGTGTGTGAGGACCTCTCCCATGTGAATCTTGTGGTTTTTGTTGAAGGTGGAATGTTTTGGTTTGGTATTAAGTAGGTGTCTATATTAACGGGTTATTTTCAATAGATTTAATTAGTTTACTAAATTAATTTGGTTTTTTTATCAAATTTACTTTTTATTATGTTTTTATTATTGGTTAATCCCTGATTCATTGATTCTTATCATGTGTTGGAAATTTGTTAGTTTAAAATGTACCTTTAAATATATTTGGTTTTAATGCATGAAAAGTGAATTATAAAATGGATCAATTATTTTTTATTTGTTAAAATAGGTTTTGGGAACGGTTTTTAATAATTACTCAAATTATTATAATTTATTTACTTGTTGTGGGCATGGATGGTTTAAATAATTGTGTTATAAATTGAATATACGATTGTCACTTGTTGATGTTTATGTGTTTGGTATTTAGTATCACATAAGATACCTTGGGTGTGTTTTTGTGTGTGTGTGTGTGAATTATACAAATGGAACCATAACCTATTTCATGGACTAGCAAGAGAGTATTATCTAAGGGGTCAAGGTATCCTTTGTCATGAAGAACAAGGAAGCTTCCAAAACATATTCATGTAGATTATGAGTGACCATGGAAGTATTATTGGGCCCAGGGAAGACTGATAGAGATTTTAAATTGTTAAAATCCTCTAACTAGCTAAAAACCCATGTGTTAGAATAATTCACAATATACCCTAATGTTCAGAATCCACGGATCTTATTATATTTGCTTTATTTGACTTGGATGTCCATTTATTTCTTCCTCAAACCATTTTTTGCAATACATATGATTTTTCTTTAATTTATTCTACATTTGGGTGTGTTATGTATGTTTAAATAATTCGGCTTCATTTCATTTTACTTGAGACCTATTTATTAATATTTCTAGAAATATGGAATGTATTCTAGATAAATGAATGAATTTTTCAAAACTACTTCTTTCAATTTATTTTTTTTTCAAATTGAATGTGTTTTAAATGTGGTTTCTAAACTAGTGATTAGTTTACGTGGATGAAGTACTTACATAGATTCATGGGGGGATCTATATAGTGAACTGTGTGTTTCATACATAGATATCACATCATAATATATTAATGTTTATTACATTCCATAAAAATCCAAACTATAATCGTATATGTATAGTATTATTGGAAACAGAGACATGTAAACAATTATTTCATAAGTAAACTACATCATCTCCCACTAATTTTTTATAACTATCACACATCATAGAAATATGATTTATAATACCTTTATTCACAACATGGGGAAATGAAACATAAGAAAGAGTTATACCACATGCTCATTAAGGTTAATAAAGGGATATATCAATATAACATGAGAAATAGAGAATTAAAACATGATAATAACATTTGAAAACAATACCCTACATATCATTTATCATAAAATTGATCCAAAAAATAAATAATGGTAGTTCATAAGACCTAATTCAAAATAGAATCAAAGAACATAATCCATGAGATCATAATATTTTCATGATATATATTTGTGGCATGCACATAAGAATAGAAAATATTATGTCATGGATACCCACCAAGAAATTCATAACATATTATGATTAGGATAACAACCTATGTACCTTCTTCAAGCTTAGGATAAAATATAATGCACCCTATTTTGGGATTTGGATAACCTCTCATGTACCCTCTTGTTTCATTCTTGAGATAATCTACCATGTACCCTATTTTGGGCTTGGGATAACCTAATGTGTACCCTTCGATCTCATAGAACACTAATCGTTACCCAATTCATTGGAGGGAGATATAGGTACCAACTGAAATATAATGAAAATCATAAATATGTTTGCCACAAGATCATAAATCACTCATAATATCATAACCCATGAGAATGAAATGGGTTTCATAATCATTTCATCATAGTAAAACCCATGGAAAAGAAATAGGTTTCATAAATATTTCATAATAGTATTAACCCATAGAAAAGAAGAAGTTTTTATAAAAATATTTTCATCATAATAATAAACCATATAGAGAAATAATAATAATGGTACTATTTTATCATATCCCTTGTAAAAAAAAGTAACACAAAAGGTTAATATCATTGATGAGTAGAAATTTCATTAAAAGTTCATTAAAATATCATTGGGGAAAATATCCTTTCCATTTTAAAATAACTTATTTAAAATAAAAAGTATTCCTAAATATTAATGGTTTTTTTGAAAAGAACCTTTTAAACTTATATGGAAGTGTTTAAATCATTGAGCATTCATGAGGACAAGATATTTTTTCCAGGCTGTACAAGTTAAAACAATGAATCCTTTCAAATTTTTCATAAAAAGTCAAAATCATCTCATCTTTAAAATGATAAGAAGATTACATTAAAACAATTTTAGAAAAATTAAAAGATGGGTAACAATATATTTAAAAAATAATTGGAGAGTAGTAAAAACATTCTTTCAAATATTTTTAGAAAACATGGGCATTTTAGAAAAAGGATTTTTAATGGAAGAGGTAAATAAAGTATTTTATCCTTAAAACATTCATTTGATCTCTTTAATACTTAAAGAGTAAAAAATGAAATAAGAAAAATTTATTCTCCAGAAATTACCATATTATAATAATATGCATGATTTCTACTGAGAGGTAGATTATAATATTTCATCATCGAAACATATTCATAAAAAATATTGATAAACAATGATATTTTAGTATAAAACCCTAACCAATTTGGTAACTTTTGAATCATATAGTACTATTGTTTGAAATTTTTTATGATGTATCCTTAGTGAAATACTCTCATAGAAAAAATTAATTTGCGATTGGAGTTTTTTTACTAATGAGACACTGTAAAAAACGAAGTTGCAATTGAGTTTTTTTACGATGACCCATTATATATACTTATTATTTGTGATTTCTTATGCATCTATCCTAAATAATTTGTGAAAATATGTTAAATAAGTAATTGTGACAGTTCTGTCTCAAATAACTAATTTTAACAGATACAGTGATTCATCGCAATTACTAATTTTTTAAAAAAATAAAAAATATACAAAAAATAATTTAAATAAAAAAATTAAAAAAAATTAAAAAAAATTAAAAAAAACTAAAACAAAATATTACATTAATAAATTATATAAGACATAATATGTTTATCATTAAAAAATATAAAACAATCATTAAATCCACAAAAAATAAATAGGTATCATTTGGAGGAGGACACCTTGAAAGATCCAGGGGGAGGAAACTCTATTCTAATGCCACACACAAGCCGTCATATGTACTCAAACATATGCTCATCTCTATGATGCTACTGGTCATGCTCCTCATCTCTGTCTACATCCACTATATCATTTCATCATGAGCTCTCAAAATCTCCTTATAATGTAAAACAAATGATGAAATTGATAATGAATCTCCATGAACTCCATGAGAGATCACCAATGACATCATAAAAGTACCATAATAACTCATAGGTGTAAGTCAAGAACCAATATCGATCACTCGACCTTTCTCAAAACCATTCAATTTTTCATGTATCCATGCCACCACATCGAAACCCAAATCACTAGTGGCATATAATTCACTCTCAACTTGAATATCATGAATTAGAAGTCACAACCTCATACATTTCCTTCAAATATAATTAGAAATTAGAATAAAAATATAATTATTATTAGCGAAATTTTAAAAAAAATTACTAAAAAAATATGGTGTTGTCGCCTGACTAAAAGTTCTCATATATGGGATCAGTATACATATTTTTATAAACATAAAACTTTATAATAGTAGGGTCAGTAGTGGACTCTATAATATAAAAAAATTACATTTAAAGTATATGTATATTGATAAATAATATCAATTACCATATGCTATCGATGAATTCCAAATGTACAACTTATGGCCCTATGTGTAACCACCTACATACCTTGGTTTTGATGTCCATATGATAACTCCCTCCTAAAACTATGTCCATGATAGTAGGATCACAATACAGTCCATACCTAAGATGAGATATATTCATGCTAAAGGGAGATGAAAGACTTGTAAAAAACAGTAGCTGAAGATCTATTCATATCTCTCTTTCTGAGGTTGTGTAAAAACTAAAAAAAATTCTCACATATAAAAGATCTCCCTTGCCTCCATGAAAGGATCTTCGAGGCTATCAGCAATTAGGAACCATAAATTATGTAATACAATTTAAAAAATATGTTATTATTTTTTTTAAAAATTATATATTATTTAACATTATACAATGTAGTGATCAAAAATCTACAAATGAGTGGCGATGGGAACCTAATCCCATGACATCAATGGCTTAGAAAAAATTATTTATTATAATCACACCAACATTACCAATAGTTAAACGTGAAAAACTATTAAAATAAAAACAAATAACAAGAATATTATTCCCAAAATTAATATGAAAGTTAATATAAAATAAATATATCAAATAATTAGACATACCTCTGTAAATGAGGATCAAAATATAGATATAGGAATATTTTTAGAATAGGGTTTGAAATCATCAATTGAGCAAGATTGTGCCCCTCCAAATAGTTGCAACATCCTATGGATCAAATGAACCAGGATCATCAGCAGGGAGTTCAACATCTGTGGGAGAATGAAATAGATCATTCGGAAAATCTCTACGCATATGAAAAAAATAATATTACCTGTTAAAAATTGGTAATGCAAATATAAATTATAAAAAACCAATAAATAAAAAATATAATAAACTCTCTTGTAAGATAATATTAATGCTAATATCAAATATAAAAAATGAATAAATACTAGAATATAATAATTACCTATAATTAAATACTGGAACACAATAATTTTAACATGTAAATATTTATTAATATAAATATAATATATATAAAAATATTAAATACCATAAAAAATATGATATTCTTAATTGTCAATAGATGTTAATACCAGTATTGGATATAAAAACATAAAAATTATTAGAATCAGTGAAGGAATAGAATAGATCATCAAGTCCAACCGTATGAAACAAAAAATATTACTAATAAATATTTTTATTAAAAATATAAAATAAAAAACAAATAAATATTTGAATATAATACATTGATCATCATCTTCTTCAACATTTTCATTGAGGAAAATTTCTTCATCCTCATCTTTAGCATTGTCAACTTCAATATGACTTTCAGTTTCATCATCCATTACTGCTTCATTAACATTATCAATATCATCAACCCTTAACTTGGGGGGGGGGGTCATTATTGATATTTATATCTCATTAGGTAAGAGATATATTTTGGGATGTTTCATGAAAAATTTCAATATGTTTCACTTTCACAGGATTTGGAATATCATTTTGAGTTGTTGTTTTCTGAATAGACATACTGGTAGCCTCATGTACTAAATTCTAAAATAAAGGTTCCGAAACCAAAGAAATCATATTACCTAATGAATTTTTTTCACCATGTTGATACCAAAAAAATATAATCTTTCTAAAATCCAAAACAAAATATATAAAGTCTAACATTATTAATTGTTTCAAATATCCTAAGATCGCATTTATTACATGGATATTTAATTGTTCCTTCAGGGAAAAATTCCAAATTCGATGATTAAAATGATATAAATGTTTCAAATACCTCAATATAGACAAGATTTATACCAGATCCATTGGGATTTTTTCGATGATTTATCCAATCATGATTGCATAATAGAAAATGATCTCTACTTTCTAAGTCCACACTTATCTAAAAGACAATAGAAATAAGAATAATTATTAATCATTATGAAAAATTTAAAATTATTATGATATCTTAACACCGTGGAATATTCTTTAGAATATAGGTGGAGTGAGTTGCTGAGTTAGCATTGGATTCTAGGGTCCATAGATGTTTTATAAAGAAAGAATAAAAATATTAAATATATTATATCACATGCACACTATTTTCATAAAATAATAAAATATCCTCCAAACAAATTATCATATAGGAAATCTGAGACTACCATTAGGTTTGATATGTGGTGTTTACCCTATGTATGATGTAATATTTGTGTGAATATGATGTTTGGTTACATTTAATAATAATAATATTAATAATAATATTTTATAGAAAATTGAATTATCTCTTAAACTTTGTATCATATGAGAAATCAGAGACCACTATTAGGTTTAGAATAGTGGGTTTAACCAAGGTGGGACATAATTTTTTTTGCATTTAAAGTGTTTGGTATCATCGCATGAGAGGGTAATTCATTTAATATATTTATTATAAAATTTTAGAAAATATTAAAGTTTCTACATAACGGTGTAGTTTTCCCAAAACCACACACAATGTTATTATTTTTATATTTTTTACAAATTATTAATAATATTTTTTAATTAACACAAATGTTCAATATTAATTAATAATACTGATTAATTAATTATTAAATAATATTAATTATTTGATGAGTTTTACTAATTATTTAAATTATTACTGTTTTTAAAATAATTATTAATTTTTACAAATTTTTAATAATTTTTAAGATTGTTTATGTTTTTTATAATGGATTACAAAAAACTATTACTAATTATTATTAGATAAATTTTAAATAAATATTACTTATTTTAAATTATTATTTTATTTTCATTAAAACTATTTTTATAATGTTTTTTTTATCCAAAAAATTATTGCCAATAACTTTTTCTTAAAACATTTTCTTTAAATTAAAATTCGCATTCTTTTTATAAAGCACTCATTTCCTATTTATTTCATACGTTATATATATATATATATGTATATATGTATTTATATTATATAATTTCTTAATAAAATATATTTACATTAAATTTATTTTTACACCTTTAAAAAAAATATACATATCAAATCTATATATATACATACATACAAACATATATATATATAAACCTTACATGTTTTTTAATGTTTATATCGAAATATTCAAATGTTTATATATATATACATTGAAAAATCTCTTAATTAAAATATATTGTTATCCGTTTATTATAAAAATATACTTATCAAATCTATATAATCACACACACACACATATATATATACCAAAAACCTTATACATCTCTTTAAATGTATATATATGTACATTCACGTTTTAATACACATACATACATATATATAAATATATATATCAATAACATTACACATTTTTTAAAAACTTTATATATTTATATTCAAATGTTTATATATATATATAAAAAACCATACATGATTTTAATATAAATAAAAATTTATTTAATACCGTACTTGTTTTTTAAGATTATGTATATTCAAAAGGCAATATATATATATATATCATGATTTATTAATTAATATAAATTCATCAAATATATTCTAACACTTTTTTAAACAAATTTACATATCAAATCTATATTCATATATATATATATACATATGTCCATTAAAAATATATAAATATACATACATACATATATAAAATGTTTACAAAACTATATTCACATGAATTTAAAAAAATTAAAATTAATCATAATATAATAATAAAACATGGTTTAACATCACTTCCACAATTAAATTATTAGTATAACTCATCAAAATTCGAATTACCATAAACATGAAATACAATTGACCAATCAAATAGATTTATATAAATCATATCAATATCATATATCCCTATATATTTTTTATAATAAATTTATTTCTAATAATAACATAAAATAATATACTTATTGTAACCTAAAATACCAAATAAAACAATCTATTAAATATAAATATTAAATAGTGGGGCAAATACCTCAAAATAATTAGAATAACTTATGTGGACCTGATAAATATACAATTAGGTAATAATAAATTTATAGAAACCCTAAATACAAATAAACCATAAAAATTAGGTAAATTTTCTAACCTAGGGTTTTCCCAAACAAAATCATGTATGATTAAATGAAAATAATAATAAAATTAAATCAAAGATAAGATGTGTTTGTATCAAGATTATTTGGATGCATATCTATAAAAAATAGACAATAGCAGAGACTTTTAGAGGGGATTCAGTTGTGGGGGTGCGCTGTAAAACATAGGGGAAATAGGTTTCGGATAAATGGTGAGGAAGAAGAGAATCATATTGTTTTAATTTAAAATTATTTTTGATAGGTCATTAGTGATGGATCATTTAATCTGTTAGAATTAACCATTCAATTAAAACATTTTACAAGAGATAATAATGCCTATCACAAAAGGTTTTTATCAAAAGTTTAACTATGACAGATTAAATGATCTATCGCTAATACTCGTCGCAACAAACATTCCAGTAGGATGGAACACAGTGGAGAAAAAAATATATGTGATGGAAATTATTTTCCCATGAAAAACACGAATTATTTTTTATGAAATATTATTTCTATCACAAATGCCTCTTTTTTTGTAGTATTTGCGACAGAATATTTTCTGTCATAATTATCCCATCACAAAAAAACATTTTTATAGTAGTGATAACCCCATGAAATAAATAACCATATATTGATATTTATATCCAAAAATTTTGTTAAAAATAATCATAAAAAGTATTAATGGGTAGTATACACACCACACAAAAGAAACAAGTGTTGAATATGGATTGTATCCTGTTGAAATAAAAGTGAGATGAAAATCCCCTTCCATATTAGTAACTCTTGAATCATTATAAGGACCCAGCCTTAAACATTACTTAATCTTTATTTAAGTCAAGAATTCACACTCAGGATATTTTCAGGTATAGAGTTTTGGAGAATTAGGCCATAAATATTACATAACAACTCAAAAAATTACAAAGTAATCAAATCTACTCACTATACATTTTTCACAAAAACAAACTATTTAAAATAAAACATGACTTATTTTTCTTGATAAAAATCTTCATAACATTCATCTTGATTTCTTAATTCCTCTTACTCATCCATATACCCTATGTAAAACATTTTAACAACTTGGGATGATCACAACAAGCCCAGTAAGAGATATAAAAAATGGAAATAAAACATTAGCATATTAATATTTCAAACTCATTGAAAAAAATCTCATAAAATCATTATTTTCACCAATAGAACATAAACTCTTAAACATAACTCATGAAATCATAAGATTCATGAAAAAATTATTATAAATCAAAAATCAAAAATCATAAATCATAATGGTAACTTGTTGCATCAATATCATACTTACATTGTATCTTTCATAGCTATATAGGCTGTAAACTTCATGGTTACGTTTGGAATACTCATCACATTATTTTACAAAAATATTTTAGTAGAAAATTTATTGTTTTACCTCCATCCCATTACACAATACATTTGAAAGATATCACGGGCTCACCCACTCTCATTTTAACATGGAACCTCCTGTATACATAAGTAATGCCCCAGAACCATTACAAATTAATAACACTTAAAAAAGAATAAAGTAAAAATAACATTTCCACATTGCAATCAAAAGAGATCATTTTAAGATATTGACATAATAGATCCTATAAGAAACCATTTTCAATACCAAAATTCCTGAAAATGGTATATGGAATTTATTTTTTCTATTAAAAACATTACATCTTGTAGAGGAAGAAAAATATCAAATAATGGTTGCGGTGATGGAAAATGTCGTTGTTGCTGCGTACGCTATTTTGTTTTTTTTTTCATTTAGTAAAATGCTTCATAGAAAAAATATTCTTTTTTAAAACCATTGAATTAGATTAAAAATCAAATTAGTTTATTATACACCATATAAAAGAAGGTCATATATAAATAAAAATATGCCTCATTGAAAGGATATTGAGATGAATTCCCTTACAAAGATCGTATCCTTAAATTAAGGATAAATAAATGAAATAATTATGTGTGAAAAATATAAATACACCCAATATAATTGGATATTTAGTGTAAAAAAATCATAGGTCATTCACACATATTCATGTAAAAACAAAACCAATGAAATGGATATTTAACTCAATGAAACGAGATTGTATAAAGATTTCCCTTACAAGGATCATTTTGTTAATAAAATAGATTGATTTTGTGTATTCACTATAAATCAAAATAAATCAAGTATAAATACAAGATAATATATCAAAATTAATTTCACACATAATCATAGTACGACATAGTCAAGAAGTATAAGTTCAACCCAAAGAATATAAATTGGGTTAAGAAGTTCCCTTACCATGAGTCCGGCTTGTCCCGTTCATTATTTAATTTTCTGAATAATATACTGAGGTTAAGTTCTACTTTCTTCTGATAATTTTTAAATTTTATCATTAATTTTATATCACTTATTACCATGATATAAAAATTAAATAATTATTTGAGTTCATCTCTATCATTTTGTCGATATTCGGTACTTGAGTTGAAAAGGAACTTGTTTTGATGTAAAT
Organism: Viscum album; assembly: GCA_963277665.1. NCBI lineage: Eukaryota > Viridiplantae > Streptophyta > Magnoliopsida > Santalales > Viscaceae > Viscum > Viscum album. The sequence goes on along the minus strand of OY728147.1, from coordinate 387,350,086 downwards.
TATCCATGTGGTAAAAAGTACATAATATCTATAATATTATTCATGATTTAAATATCATATATATCCCATGTATATTTATTTATAATTTTCCATAAAATTTGGAGATAAGAAATAAAATGCATCGTTCATGGAGACGGTAGGTCGTAGGTACACATGAATGATACTTTAATTTATTTTTCATATTAAAGGAATGAAAAGTAAATGATACAAGGGTATATTATAATTATAGTATATTATATATGTTATATATGTTACATATGTTCATTAAATCAATCCTTTATAAGTTTCATGTATGGAATGAACGAGTCATATCACTTTCATGAGTTGGTAGTCCACACTTACTCAAATGAAATTATCATATTTACACATTATGGAAAGAAACAAGGTATGCTGTAAATAAAAATTATATAATAATAGAGATAATATAAATATAATACATATCTTATATAAATATATTTTCATAATAATTTCCACTATGAGATGTGGTAGGATAAAATTGAACAACCATCATTTCGTGAGGTAGTAGTTCGATGTACATAGAAACCGTATGATCTATGTCCATTAGATGGAGGTGTGTGTAAGTGTAGGTCCAAAAATTAGAATAAAAATCCTTTAATATTTAGTGTACAGGTTTTTTATAAATTAATGGAATAAAGAGAGTTTAGGGGGTTGGATAAGGAAAATAATTTAAAGGATCTTGAGAGAAGACGTTGCCTTTAAATCGGTTAACTTCTTTTGATTTGAGCTGAAAGGCTTCTTTGTGTTGCTTTATCACCAAGGTAAGGCTTCTAGGATTAATAGAGGGATTTTGGAAGTTTAATTGAGTAGACATTGGTTGATCCAATGGGTGTGAGTAAGTGGGTAGTGGTGGTGTCCTTTTATAAGAGGGAGGAGTGTCACTTTATGAAAATCTTGAAATATTATTTTATTATAAATTGATTTTCAAATAATAAAACCCACAAGGTGATATATTTAGAGTAAAATATGAGTATGGGTATAATTCCTCTCAACCAATAGGTTTTATAAATATTTATTTCACAAATTTAACCTTATCTTTTGGCTTTAATTCTTAGTTAAATAAATCAACTCTTACCACGTCTTCTTTTATTTTTACACTATATGGTTAATATAGTTACTATAAAAGACAGGAAAACATGAATTAGATCATTAATTTTTTTAACATTATATATGTTATTTGGCCGAATATTAGATTTTTATGACTATTATATCATTTAATAAAGTAGTATTTGTTTTAAAAACTCATTTATGTCAATTTTTACACTATTTAGTAATTAATTTTTTGTTAAAGTCATAAAAACTTGATTTACTAGAAAAAAATACATTAAATAAAATATAAAATGACATAATAATCCAGAAATGTTTTTAATGATATAAAAAGTTTCAAATTATTTTTATTTTAATATTTATAATATCATTTATTTGAATCTTTAATTAATAATGTAATCACTACATCGTCATTTTTTCATAAATAAATTTATTTATTTAATGTCTAAAAATTATAAATAAAATACCATGATGTATGAAATATTTTTATCTTCTAATGAATATTTATAGTCAAATATATTAGTTATATAACCCTATAATAATTTTTTTTAGTAAAAAGATACATGTTTATGTTATATTTCTCATTACTTTAAATTAATTATTATAACATGTCAGCATCAAACCCAAGTAGCTCCCAAATGCCAAAAGTTTGGACTATAGATTTTTTGGTCTCCCATGACTCATACAATAATATTAGGACATGTGTTAGGGTAGTTTTATATTATTAAAATATTATTTTTACCCTTATTTACCAAATTTACCCTTTAACTATGGTAAATAAATTTTTTTACTAAAGTTACTATTCATAATGTCAAAAAACAAAAGGTGTCTATTTACATAATTTGGACCTTATTATTAAAAAATGGAATTAATTTTTCCAAATTTAAAACATTGAAGTTGTGGTAACTAATTTAAAATTAATTTTCATTGTCAGAACCAAAAAGTGGGTTTTTATGAAGTAAAAACTATCAAAAGATTGACATGTGTTTTTATTGACTTTAAATGAAAAATTACTTCCAATGACCAAAATTATTTTAAATGTTAAAAACATAATAAAATTACACTTAAAAGACAATTAAAAGTATAATGTAATTATAAAAATAAATTAGACGAAAAAGATGCTTTGAATTTAAATGCAGTATTTTTCACTATTCGTTAAAATATGAATTTTATTAAAAAAATAAAAAAAATTAAACCAAAATAAATTTTGATGTATAGATTCTAAATAAGAAGTTTATAATGTCAAATAAGACTTATAAAATTTTCAAAAACTATATTTAAAAAGGCTTTTCCATCAAAATGCATTAACACCACGTTTTAAAAATATTAGAGTATTTAATGCTTAAAATTGAATTTATTCTCATTTTAAGCCTCTAAAATTCATTGGATAAATGTAAAAACATTTTACAAACATGTGTAGTCATATTTTAGTTAATTCTGTTCATTCCTGCCAATACAAATTCTATGCATTAACAACTATATAAAATAATAATATTATTGTTGTATTATTTTTCAGTATAACTCAGTTTTATGTGCAACATAAGATTTCCGAGAAAACCGTTCTTGCGTATTGAGTACGCTATCAGAGATAACATCCCCGTTAATTTAAAAACACTATCTATTTCATAAATAGTAATATACATGAATATTTATTATTTTATAATTACCTAGGATGTTACATCCTTCCCCCCGCCTTTGGAAATTGCGTCCTCACAATTTTGAAATTTCGGCTCGGTAACAAGTGTATGACTTTTCAAAATACCTTTATAGAAAACCCACATCCAAAAAAGGGTTAATAAAACATCCAATTTAAAAGATAGAAAGTGAAGTAAAAATTTCACCCTAGATAACACATACTAGGGTTCCAAGTAATAAAACATGGACATGGAAGAAAAAATAACTGCCAAGTTCTGATGGAGAGTGATAGAAAACCTAATGAGGAGAAAATTAACAACCAGAAAACCACAAACATGTGATCTGTTAAATGGTCTTTTATTTTTATCTATGAAAAGTAAATGGATTTTCTTTTATTTTAAGATAATTTTCATAAAGAAGAGGAATTTATTTAAGAGCTTTACTTAGAACATAAGGAAACATACTTACATGTAATGTAGAGTTTCATCCTTTAATAAAATTCCACCACAAACTCATTTTTTTCCAAACGACCAGTATTCAAGATTAATCAACTTATTAATCCACAAAATATTAACCATCTATTTCTACTATCTTGAAACATTAACCAAAACCAAAATTGTTAGTACAATGTCATATAATCCCCCAAAAATAATAACCCTTTATAAGGAGAAAGACTACTTTTAATCTCCAAAATTCAACAATAATACACAAAGTTAAACCTAGACCTTTCAATAAATAATTTTCCATAAAATTCCTAAAAAATAATCCAAAATAAATTGATATTCAAAATTCAAAAGGGTTTGATCACAAAGTCTTCTAAGAAAAATATTAATATTTATCTCCAAATAACCCCGATTACTCTTAAAGTCTCATATTGAAAAGTAATTAACCTAATCACATATTCTCTATGATAGGTTAATCATTTCCATAAATAACCCAAATCACCATATGTCCATTATAAAAACATATATTATTGAAAAATAAAATTCAACAATTACTCCTAAAATGAAATCCCAAAGTATTCTATTTTCCTTAGGCATATACTGTTTCCAAAATAACAAACGTCTTCCAAAATAACATTTATCAATCAATCCCCAAATCATTTTCCTATACTAAGGATATCCATTTGATAAAGCAGAAGTTATAAAAATCAACTTCTTCCTAATCTATAAAATAATTTAACTAAAAATAATAAGTTATACTAATAAGGGGCTTCATGTTGTCCAGTGGTAGTGGATAAATCTCAGTCGCACATCGATTGTGGGTTTGATTCCTAAATATTTGTCAGATATGAAGGTATTTCACATGGTCTGCGTGTTTTACTTTTTAAAAAACTATATAATTTTACAAAATTCCAATTAATGAGATAAAATCCTCAAAAATAACCATAACACATTTTAACCACAATGTTTATCTTATGCCTTTTATTCTGCATCCCAAAAAGTAATAACCCATAATTAACTCAAAAATATATGTCTCAAAAAATATTTTTAATTACCTTGAAATATCATAACATAAGCCTCAAAAGGTATTTTTATGATTATGATCTTACAATAAACTTAAAAATTATAAAACCATGGTGATATCCCTAACTCTTTAGAAAACATCATAATCTCCAAAGTTGTCTAAACTTACCTCTAATACCAACTATAAGGCACCAACCTTAAACATTACTTAATCTTGATTTAAGTACATAATTCACACAGAGGATCATTTTCAGTTTAGAGTTTTAGTGAATTAGGTCATAACTATTACATAACAACTCAAAAATTACAATGTAGTCAAATCTACTCACTATCCATTTTTTTCACAATAATAAAACTGTTTAAAATAAAAAATGAATTATTTTTATTGATAAAAATCTTCATAACATTATGATTAATTTCTCCCTTACTCTTACCCATCCATATACCTCGTGGAATTTTTTTAACAACTTGGGATGTGCACAACAAGATCAGTAAGGGATATAAAATAACGAAAGAAAACATTAGCACATGAATATTTTAAACTCATTGAAAACATTCTCATAAAATCATAATTTTCACCCATAAAACATAAAATCTTACTGATACTTCATGAAATCATAATATTCCTAAAAAACTTCTTATAAATAATAAATCATAAATCATAATGGAAACTTGTGTCATCCATATCATACTTACATTTTAGATTTCATATCTACATAGGGAGAACCTTCATGTTTACATTTGGAATACCCATAACAGTATATTCCCTAAATATCTAAGGAGAAACATTATTATTTTACCTATTCCACATTAACCAATGCATTGAAGTGATATAATGGGCTCACACATCCCTGGTTTATCATGGAAGCACCAATATACATAATTAATTCCCAAGAAACATTACAAAATCATAACACAAAAACAAGCATAAAGGAAAAATAACATTGACACATTACAATCAGAAGAGATCAATTAAAGATATTGACATAATTTATCATTTATAAAAACCATTTTTAATACCAAAATACAAGAAAATGGTATATGTTATTTAATTTTCTTTTAAAAACATTAAAGCTTGTAGATAAATCCAAATATCAAATAATGGTTGTGACGGAGAAAAATATCATTGTCACCACGTACGTTAAAAAAACATTCCTTTTTGTCATTTAGTAAAACTATTCATATAAAAAAGTTTCCTTTTGAAAATTATTGAGTAAGTTTAAAAGTAAAAGGGGTTGATTATACATAGTATAAAATAAGGTCATGTATAAATAAAAAAATTCCTCAATGAAAGGAGATTGAGAAGAAGTCCATTAAAAAGATTTTATCCTTAGATTAAGGATAAATCAATGACATAATTATGTGTGAAAAATATAAATACACCCAATATAATTGCATATTCAGTGTAAAATAATTATAAGTGATTCACACATATTCTTGTAAAAAATATTCCAATGACATGGATATTTAACTAAATGAAATGAGATTGAGTTAAGATTTCCCTTACAAAGATCATTTTGATAATCAAATAGATTGATTATGTGTATTCACTATAAATACCCATAAATTAAGTAAAAATAAAATAAAATATATCAAAATTCATTTCTCACATAATCATAGCACGACATAGTCAAGAAGTATAAGATCAACCCAAATAATTTAAATTGGGTTAAGAAGTTCCCTTACCTTTAGTCTGACTTGTCTCGTTTGTTCTTTAATTTCCTGAATAATAAACTTAGGCTAATTTATAATTTATTCAGAACCATTTTCAAGTTTATAATTCATTTTATATAACTTATTACCATGTTATAAAAATTACATAATTATTTAAGTTTATATCGGTCATTTTATCAATATTCGGTACTTGAGTAAAAAATGAAACTGTTTTGATGTAAATTGTCGATGTGGCCAAAATTAAATCATATACAGAATATTATTCATGATTTAAATATTATATATATCTAGTATAAATGTATTTATAATAGTTTATAACATTTGGAGTTAAGAAATGAAATGCACCGTTCTTGGAGATGATAGGTTGTACGTACACATGAATGTTAATTTCATTTCTTTGTCATATTAAAGGAATGAAAATTAAATTATAAATAGGAATATTATAATTATAGTATAATATAAATGTTATATATGTTAAATATGTTCATTAACATCATTTTTTATATGTTCCCTGTATAGAATGAACGAGTCATATCACTTTGAATTAACAGTAGTCCACACTTCCTCAAATGAAATTATCATATATACACATTATGGAAATCATAAATATATGTTATAAATAAAACTTATAGAGGAATATATATAATATAAATATAATAAATATAATATATAAATTCATTTCCATAATAATGGACACCATTAGTTGTGGTAGGAGAAAATTGAACAATCATAGTTTTGTGTGTCAGTAGTTCACCATACACAAAAACAATATGTTCTATATCCATTATATAGATTTGTGTGTAATTTTAGGCAAACAATTATCATAGAAACATACTAGTATATTTAGTATACTTTTTTTGTTATAAAATAATGGAATAAAGAGAGTTTAGGGGGTTGAAGAAGGAAAATAAATGAAAGAATCTTGAGAAAAGATGTTACCACTAAATTAGGTAACTCCTTTTGATTTGAGCCAAAAGGATTTCTTGAGTTGAATTATTCCAAAGTTAAAGATTATATGAGTAAGGGAGGGACGTTGGAAGATTATTTGAGAAGATTTTAGGTGAGACAAGTTTCTTTAGTTGTGTGAGTAAGTAGGTAGAGTTGGTGGCCTTTTATAAGGGAGAAGAGGGGAACTTTATGAAAGTCTTGAAATATTATTTTATTATATATTTATTTTTGAATTATAAGATATCCAAGGTGATATAATTATAGTATAAGATTAGTATGGTTCTAAATATTCTCAAAAAATATGTTTCAGAAAAGTTTAGGCCAAAAATTAAACCTTATCTTTTGGATTTAACCCTTAGTTAAATAAATTAACTCTTACCATGGCTTCTTGTATTTTTACACTATATGGTTAATATAGTTACTATAAAATGAAAAGATAAAATCATGTAGATAATTAATGAAAATTTTAACATTATATAATTTCTTTTTCAGAAAATTATATTTTTATGACTATTATATCATTGAATAAAATAGTATTTGTTTTAAAAACTCATTTATGTCAATTTTGACATTATTTAGTAATTGATTTTTTGAAGTCATAACAACTTGATTCAATCAAAAAAAATATTAACTCAAATATAACATGTCATAATGATACATAAAATTTTTGTATGACATCAAAATTTTCAAATTATATTTATTTTAATATTTATAATATCATTTATTTGAATCTTAGATTAATAATGTAATCACAACATCATCATTTTTTCATAAATAAATAAATTTATTTAATTTATAAAAATTATAAATAAAACACCATGATGTAGGAAATATTTTTATCTTATAATTAATATTTTTATTCAAAGTGACAATTTATATAACCCTATATTATTTTTTTAGTAAAAAGTTACACGTTTATGTTATATTCCTCTTTACATTAAATTAATTATTATAACATGTCATTATCACACTCAAGTGGCTCCCAAATGCCAAAAGTTCAGTACAAGGATTTTTTGGCCTCCCATGACTTATAAAATAAGATTATGGCATGTGTTAGGGTTGTTTTATATTATTATTTTATTATTTTTACCCTTATTTACCTAATTTACCCTTTAATCGTGGTAAATAAAATTAATTATTGAACATACAATTCATAATGTCAAAAAATAAAAGGTACCTATTTACATAATTTGGACATTATGATTAAAAATATGGAATAAAGGAACCTTAAATCTGAAATTTACCTTGGCTATGTGTGGAACCTTGGATGAATGCTTTAAATTGATAGAATGTGCTAAGAAGGGTGTTGAACCATGTTTTGAAAAATTGAATGAGTTTTTTTAACAGAAATGGATAATGCATGATAGGTTTTTATTTATTATAATGAATAAAATGTTATTAAATGGATTGTAAGACCATTCCCTTTTGCTTACGCATAAGGAAATGATTATAATGAAATGGTATGTCTTAATTGATTTGGACTTGGATAATGGTATTCATGAGATGCCTTTGCCTCATGTATTAAATTATGAATATGAATACGTGTCTTATACCCTATTACTCACTGTATGCTTACTGATTGGTTCCACAAGTGGGTGGTATAAACTAAATCCCTATTTATTATATACAATTATTTATAGTAATTGTGATATGTGTGATCACACCGGAACATCATGGGCTCAACCAAATAAATTAGATAATTCCTATTAAACAATATTATTTTATTTTTAAACCTCTAATAATTTCATTTGGGTTTATAGGCAAGGAGACTGAGTCTTGCATCCACCCAATAGGCATTCCAGCCTTGGATATTATTAAAACATAGTATGTTTGACTTTAGAGCCCTGTAATTATTTGGATAAATTATTTTATTATTGTCTTAGACATTTGAATTGGAATAAGAATAAATTTTTGAGATTTCTTATGGATGAATCGCCTTGGAAAATTTTGGTTAATTACTATATAACGACCTTATTGTATAATGATTAATTAAATTGGTTTTAAATAATTATGATGATAATTAGAGACCTGGATTAATGGAATGACATTGTTTGATATATGGTAACTTTTATAAATTGATCATTCTGTCTTATGCTAATAAATATGGTAAATTTGATAATAGAATTTTGATTTTTCTGGTTTAACTTTTGATATTATATGATATAGATGTAACTAATACCTGAGGGTTTGATTCTGATTGGCATGTTTAGTTTTTCTGAATACGACTCATGTATAATATTAATTCTTACGAGCTTGGTGCATGTTCTTCTATACCAACTGAGGGAAAGGAGAACAAGTACTTGATCCCTAAGGGTAGTGTTTATGATTATATGAGATGTATAAGGACTCATGATTGGTGATGATTCCTGAGGGATTGGTGCATGTTTTTGTACCGATAGAGGGCTAGGCACACTAGTACTTAATGCCTGAGGGGAGACTATATGATTATGTTGGATTCCTGAGTGCAATATGCACCACCATTTGGTTGTTTCAAAATATGATTACATGGTTGTGTCTCTAGCTAAATGATCTTGGGTAAGTTTCTTTTCATTATTTCGGTTGGAAAATGAGCATTGTCTTGGACCGTAATATCTTAGGTGTTGTTTTCCTAATCAATTCTTAGAGGTACGTTGGATTTTTAGAAATATAACGCGACAGTTTGAGCAAGAATTCACAACCCCTATAGGTCAAGTGATGTTTTTTATTCCCAAAGACTTCTTAGGGATGATAAGCCATATGGTGTGGAGGTTTTAAGGACCCATGTTTTTTAATCGAATGAAAAAACAAATAAATTTGAATTTTTCATTTACTGGATGAGTCATTTTATAAACTGAGTTTTCTATCATAATTTCATGATTTGGAACACTGTGACGTGTTTTTAATGAAATCAAATTGATTAAATTAAAATAAAATGAATATAATTACTCAAATAAAAATAAAGGAATTTTTTAATAATAATAATATTATTATCATTATTTATTATTATTATTGTTGTTGTTGTTGTTCTTATAATAATAATAATAATAATTATTATTATTATTATTAGGTTAGTTTTTTAAAATACCCAAGGGGTATCCCCCTTGCCCCCTTCCTCAAGCGTACAACACACCCACTCCCCTTCCTCTCTAGATGAAAGATGAACCCCCTCCATGGATCCTCCTTCTCTCTCCATTTTCTCATGGATCTCTGCCCATTTTACACCCGATCCATTAAGGTAATGTCCTTAGTCCCTCTTCCTTCCTTTTTCCGTATGATTTTTGGTCTCCTAGTAAACTTTCTCATTTGGAAAAAACCCTATGATTTTGGGTTAACTTATTTTTGTGTTTTCATTCGATGTTGGTGTATTAGAAGGGTATCTCGAGACCCCTTCATGCGTATTCTTTCATCCACCTCCAAAGGTGAGGCTGATGGGTTCAATTTGGATTACTGCCAATGGTTTAATGTGGGGTTTTAATCCATTATTTTTCATTTCTCCATTAATAATTGGGGTATTCATAGTTACTAAGTTTTATTTTCCTTCAAATGAGAAGTATCTTCAAGTTAAAAATATTCTAGTGTCGAGTGTTCATCTTGGTTTCCCTTTAGGGTAGGATCCGTTTCCCTTGATTTTAAAACTAAGAATTCATTAATTTATTTCCTTTCTCAATTCCTTGAATTTAATTTTCACTGGATGATTTTAAAATAAATACTTTGTTATGATACATGTTTTGGTTTCTAATAAAATTCATGGTTTTTATAATAAAACTCATTCAAAATAGGTTTAGTGCTTGTGATGATTTATGATTTTTAGCATGATCAGTTTATAGCTTGGAGTTTTTCTTATGAATTCATGCTAGAGCTTACTAAGAAGTGTGGTCGTCTATGGCCTCTTTTTTTGTTTTTTTAAAAAATGTTTCCCCTTTATAACTATTTTGTTGAACCAAAGAACCTTTTAATCAAATGGAATGTTTTATAAACTGAATAGGTTTCTTTATGAATAGGAATTATCAATCTAGGGATCATATCCTTTTCCCATTATTTTGTTGCATTTTTGGCGTCGTTTCATTGTGGCGCCACCCAGATCCATCCAGATAAGCCTTTTTTTAGCATATAAACATAATTTTTATGCCTTTCCATGTCCCTTGTGAGCATTTCTTTGGGCATATCCCATACATGGTGTTCACCTTTTCCTTCTCAATCTCTATTGGGTGTGCCATTCAAAATTGTTCTTTCCTACATTATCTTAAATACATAATTTACCTTGGTTGTGTGTGGCATCTTGGTTGAATGCTTTAAATTGATAGAATGAGTTAAGAAGGGTTTTGAACCATGTTTTGGAAAATTGAATGAGTTTCTTTAATAGAAATGGCTAATTAATGATAAGGTTTCCTTTCTTAAAATGAATCAAATGGTATTAAATGGGTTGACCCCAAGGGATGGTAAAGCCATGCCCTTTTTCTTGAAAATAAGTAAATGGTTATAATGAAATGGTTTTCCTTCATGTATTTGGTCTTAGATAATGATATGCATGAGAGGACTTTGCCACATGTATTAAATTGTGATTATAAATATGTGTCTTATACCCTATGTTGCACTTTATGTTGACTACTTAGTTCCACAAGTTGGTTGTATAAACAAAATCCCTACTTATTAGATATTATTATTTATAGTAATTTTGATATGTGTGATCATGTTGGAATATTGTGGGCTCAACCGAATAAATTGGATAATCCTTATTAAATTATAATATTTTATTTTCAAACCAGCATTAATTTAAATTGGTTCCATAGGTAGGGAGACTAAGTCTTATATCCACCCGATAGGTATTCCATCCATGGACATTATTAAGACTTATTTTTTTGAATTTAGATCCCTACAACAATTCGAATAAATTGTTTGATTATTGGATTAGAATTTTGAATTGGCATAATAATAAATTTATGAGATTTATTATGGAAGAATCACCTTGGTTAGTTTTGGTTAATTGATATATTAATGACCTTATGGTCTAATGATTAATTAAATATGTTTGAAATAATTATTATGATAATTTGGAACCTGGATTAATGGAATGATATTTTTTGACATATGGTATTTTTTATAAACTGATCGTAATATGTTATGATGATCAATATATTATGGTTGACACTAGACATTTGATTTTTCTTGCTTTACTTTTGAGCTTATGTGATATCGATGTGATTAATACCTGAGGGTTTGATTATGATTGGAATATTTAATTTGTCTTTATATGACTCATGTTGAATGTGGATTCCTGAGGGCTTGGTGCATGTTATTCTATACTGCCTGAGGGAAATGCGTACAGGTACTTGATTCCCAATGTTAGTGTTTCTGATTATATGGTATATCTAAGGACTCGTGATTGGTGTTGATGCCTAAGGAATTGGTGCACGTTTTTATACCACCAGATGGCTAGGAACACTGGTACTTAATGCCTAAGGGAGGAGTATATGATTATATCGGATGCCTAAGGGAAAGATTCACAATAACACAATGCCTAAGGGAGAGATTCTAGTTATGCCTGAGGGTGTGATTTTGGTTAGCTTGAGGGAAGAGGTTATATGCTTATGATATATTCTGAGTGATTCATCCTCGATAGGATAATCTGAAACTGATTTGGGTGATCCATCTTAATATAGGAGTATCTACCCATAGACATAGATACCAAGAAGGTTTTTGAAGTAGTTATAGCCAACATGTGTCCCTTGGGAACCTGGGAGGGTTGTTGTTTATTTATTCATCACTTCTTGTTTATTTCTTCTACTTATACCTACTCAGTTCTTAAAATTATATATCAAGTAATGGATTAGGATAGACACAATGGGTGATGTCCTAGTAATATTACTATCTCACACCCTTCTCAGATTTTGTTTGGCACCCAAGTAGATATTTTTGACTTCATGTATTTGGATTCACTGCATGTAATGTGTGTGTGTACATGGAAGTCAGGGAGCATAGTAATGGTATCTTACACAAGATGATCAAGGAGTTTATTGTTGGATTTTTTTCTTTTATTATTTTTTATTTTTTACCACTTGTACCTTGTAGCAACACCTGAAATTACATAAATCATTATAAGGAATTGGCGTTGGACATTTTATTTTAATTTAGATATTATATTATTACTCTGATTCTTGTCTTTCACAAATTTACTACTTTCGTTGTTATCTATTGTTTATATACTATTATACCACTATATAACTTTTATTATGAGGGTATAGTCACCCCACATGACATGAGGGTATATTCTCCATGCTATCACCTCTTTAGACCCTAGTCGACAACCTCTGGCATATGGGGAGGCATGCTAGAGGCTATGTGACCCACTGTTCCGGATGCCATCTTAGTGGTGAGTGGAGTTGATATGTTACAAAGTGGTATTGAAGGGTTTCTTTTCATTTTTATTAAAGATTTGGGATGGTATACCTGAGACTCAGAATGTGTCAGCGCTTGGTAAATAAATGTGTTTGGGACTGATCACCCCACCCACAAGGAAATGAACAAGTGGATAGGGATGAGATTTGTTTTTCATGTCATTTGATATTATTGTTGATTTTTTTTCACCTTGAGTTAATGGTGTATTTTTCCAATCCTTATTGATTTATTAGATTTATGATATTATAAATTTGTCCCGGTATGGGAAGGATTAAGTATTACATGCTTAATATTATGCACATAGAGAATTCACATTCCATGCCATGTAGTTTTATAAGTAGGTTATTTGCTGGTTATGAATGTATGACTTGAGTGTTATTTCATGATTCTAGGTTTATATAATGTTTCTATATGTTATATTATTGTGATAACATTCATTTTTTGATATATAAATTGTTTCATGGGATAAATATAATTGTTTTATTTTGTTGAATTAAATAGTTGTGATTATGATGGGAGCCAATTTTCAATTGTAAGGTGTATGGGCGCCTTATAATAGGGAATAGGTAACCCATGCAATCGAACCATCCTTGAGAATTATATATATATTTATAAGTCATTATAAAATGTGAAATATGATTGTTTTTTAATCTAAAATGATATAGTAACCAATATAAATTTTTAATTGGACCCAAGTAGGCTAGTTGGGGAAAAGTTCTTATGAGATAACCCTTAATGGGTGTTTATAATTTCAATGGTTAAGAAAATTCTATTGGGTTAAATGATAATGAACTGAGTTGAATTTTTGGACCCTCTTAGTTTACCTTATCTATTGAAATTAATTTAAGTTGATAAATTTCCTAATTATGACTGAATGTAAATAAGTTTACATTTTAAAAAATAAGTTTATTAAAACATTCCTACTTTTCCTTGACGGATTAGTTACATATATTAGATGTGTAAATATTTAAATGTGAATAAATTTAATGGACTTAAAATGTAACCTTAGATGGTTTCCTTTGTTTAAACCCTTGTGAAAGTGTATCTAGAAGTTTTCTTTTAGAGTTTTGTTGGAATGGAAACATGAGCATTTTCTATAGGCCCTATTTTATTTTTGGCAATGGATTAGATGATCGGATTTTGAGCCTAGTGACATGACTTCTGTAACACCGCAAGCTTCCACGGTACGTTTCCCTTTGAATAATGCAATGGCGTGCATTGTACGCAACTTCGAGATTCTAACACACCACAACTAATCAAAGTAGCCGTTATGAATAGTAATACCTAATTTTTGAAATATTATAAATTTTATCATTCTAAATGGACTTCATTTTTGGATTCTTAATATCAAAATTAGCTTAGGGTGAAATTTTTGTACTTTTCAGATAACTTTCATATTTTGATGAATAGTGAAAATTACTAAATTTTAATTAAAAACTACTTTTTTAATAAAAATAATTAATAGTGATAAATTATTAATTTGAGTGGTTTTAAAGTATATTTAGAATATATTTTTACCATTTAATACAATGTTGGTCATTAGATGTAATTTCACATTTAAACCAGACATAAACAAGTGTCAATCTTTTGATATTTATTATCTCTTAAAAACGTGCTATTTGTTTTGACGATGAGAATTAATTTTTAAATTAATTAATTCAACTGATATGTTTTGAATTTGGTAAAATAGACATAATTTTTGAATTCATAATATCAAATATAGCTTAGGCCTAATTTTTTGTATTTTTCGGGAAACTTTCATTTTTGATGAATAGTGAAACCACTAAGTGGTAGTTAAAAAATTGATTTTTTTCATAAAACTTAATTTTACCGCTTTTGTGCATGGAATTTTAAAAATCCGAGAGACACGGTTAATATCAAGGAGTAAAATGTGATTCAATGAGATGAAAATAATTTTTGGTGAATAGTAACTTTTTACTTTTATTTACCATGGTTAAAAGTAAATAGGGTAATTAAGGGTAAGAATAATATTAATTTTACCCTAAAACATGTCCTAATTCTATTGGACAAGTGTATCTAGACCAAAAACAACCTTAGGAGTAAAATATTATCATTTAGGTCCACTTTTATTAGATGAGTACATTTATTATTATTTAATTCAAAGAAGAGTTAAAAGAGTTAAAATCAAAGTTTATTTAATAAAACATTTTTAATATAGGGTTATACATAAGATAAATTCGATTGTAAATATTCCTTAGAAAGCTAAAATTATTTACTAAATAATGGTATTTTGTTTATAATTTTTAAAAATTAAATAATTGAATTTATTTATGACACAATGGTAATGCAGTAATTACCTAATTAATGAAATATTAAAATTAGTGATATTATAAATATCAAAATAAATTTAATTTGAGACTTTTTATGAATTTAACCAATTTTCTAGGTTAATATGACATATTAGGATTGATTATATAAATTGTTTTCGAAGTAATAATGCTGTTATGGATTTATCAAAAACAAAATACCCAATAGTGTCAAAATTGGAATAAAAGAGTTTTTAAAACAAATATTATATTATTAATTTATATTCAATTCCTAAAAATCTAAGGTTCGGCCAAGAGACTTATTTCATGATAGGTGTATCATTAATGGACCACAAGGTGGTCGCTTGGATGTATATAGTAAGTTTATTAACCATATAATATAAAAATACAAAGGGACATTTTAAAAGTGAAACTAATTAACTAAAAATTAATACTTAAAGATAAGGTTAATATAATGACCCAAACCTGTATAAATTCTATTGGTTGAGTGGTTTTAGACCCATACCCACCTTAACCTTTAATAATCCACTTTGGAGCCATTAGAAACTGAATATTAATTTATTATAAAATAATAGTTTTAGCTTTTCCAAAGGTGCACCTCACCCCTCTTATAAAAGTGCACTCCCCCTTCTCACTAATTCACACATTAAAATCCTTTTGGATCAGCCAAAACCTTCTCAAATACTCTCTAAACTTACATAACTACAACCTAGAGGCCTTAGTTTGATCATAAATCCAACCTAAGGAGCCCTTTTGATCAAATCAAAAGGAAGAACCCGAAGAAGAGGTAATGTTTTCACCACCCTCTTTCAAGTTCCTTTCTTGTTCAACTTCTTATTTCTTTGTTATTTATATTCTAAAATAATAACTCCAGTATCTTCTATATTCTCTGATGTTATTATAAATATGTTACAACCATATTCAGTATTCTATCCATCCTTTGAATGGCATGTCACCATACGTGCGTACGCACAGCTTACTGTCTCCACGTCGTGGTGTAATTGTCATTCAATAAATTATTATTTGGATGGGTATAATAATGATGTGTAATTCATGTAAATAATAAATATAACATGATAATTATTCTTTATATATGATATACCATCCAATTATATATTATTTTAACATCAAAAGAATGATATTGTCGCTCGTGCGTACGTACGGACTACCGTCTCCACGAACGCGATGAGATTCATTATCCATCGTATCCATTCAAGTATAATTCTCATTTATTGATTAATAATAATATTTAAGGACTTAATATAATTATGTATATGAATATGATACAACTTATCCATAACAAACATGGCTTACGTAACAAAGAATATAAAGGAAAACGAGTAAGTTAACACCCGAAATGACGATAATACTAAGAAATTATTAACAAATAAATATTAAAAGATCATATATGATATCATATTAATGTAAATGATTCTTGTATAATTAAATAACAATTATTTCACCATTATACAGTAGGTTAACCTACCATCGACCAAGGAAAAAGTACAGAGTAAGGGGTTTTTATCTCACTTTTAATTGGGTGAGATTTCCATTGTTCACCACTTATTTATTACATGTGGTGTGGGTACTACCCATGTTTTTATTCATTATGTAACATACTTTAATTCATGAATATTTAAATAATCATTTTATGATCCTTCTTTCATGGTTGTATGTTTTGTATGTTACCAAATCAATAAGGGAATTTGAAATTTCAATTTCCACTCATTAGGCTTTACGCATACTTCATTGATTATTTTACTCCAAGATTATTTGTAGAATAACTATTCACTTGATTATGTCATAATTTCCACTCCCCTTTCTGTGGATATACTTTTTATACACATAATCACTCTATTGATAAATTCTAAATCCATCGGTATGCACTTGATAAGAGTAATTTTTACTCAATCTCGATTTGTTGGGATAATATCCAATTCATTGGTGTTGTTTTTTACAAAAATATGTGTGAATATCATTTGATTGTTTTACACTGAATATCCAATCATATTGATTGTATTTATATTTGTCACACATAATTATGTTATTTATTTATCCTTAACCAAAGGATATGGTCTTTATAAGAGAATTCATCTAAATTTACATTCCATTGAGACTTCTTTGTTGTTATACACCAAATAACATTTATATGGTGTATATAATGTACTTTGACATAGTATATCATGAATCCCTTTATTCTCATGATATTATAAAGTTTTTATTACCTCAATTATTTGTATTCAAGTGTCTCTCTTTTGGTTAGAAACTCTAACTAAAATACATTTTTAAGTGTTTTAAAGATTTATTATTCTAAATCTTTCTCATTAATGTCCATGTTTTAAAAATGGTTTTAAGGATTTATTCATATGGAAATTAATGTTTTAAAATAAAAATTCCTTTTAAAAGTTTCAATTTGGTATGGGACACTTTGATTCTAAAATCTATTTTAAATGTATTCTTGACAAATAGTGTGACTTTTAAATGATTTCATGAAAAAGGGGGATATTCCACTCTAATTGTTTTGATGATTATTTTCATCTATGTCAATATCCTTCATCATTCTGGATTGAGGTTAATATGATACAATACAATCTTCCATATTGCATCAAATGAGTTATGTTTGACTATGGATGTGTTATTTTTATACCATTCATGGTTTGTGGATAAAGTATTGACATTTATTATGCTAGTTTTAATACGAATGTTTATGTTATGTTTAAAACTTTTCATATGAGGAATGCATTGGACTTAGTAAGTAACGGGTGGAGCCCGCTATAGCTCCTCGATGCATCGGTAGGTCTCATGAGACAAACTAGTGTCTTGGCACAAGGCCTTGACAAAATATTATTTGTATTCTTGGCATGAGGCCTTGGATATGTGGCTATGATAGTCCGGCATTATGAATTCCATCATTATGAAAGTGGTTATTGATATTGCATGTGATTGTTAGTTTAGTAGAATATCCATGTGAATAAGTAAATGGCATTATTTCATTTTATTTTTGCCATACTATGTTTAAGTTCAAGTTTAAAAGGATTTTGTTTTAGTTATACATTGCCTTAAAGGTTTATTCGTATTTATGAAATTTTCCGCTATATTGTTATCCTTACTGGGAATTTGAGCTCACCCCTTTTCTATGTTTTATTTTTCCCAGGATGTGAAGAAGTAAATTATGAATGACATGCAGGGATAGTGTGAGGGGATAAGAGTGTGGATTATGGAGCTTATGTTGTTTTAGTTTTTCACTTATTTATGTAAGGTAAACTTTATGAATATATCTAGTGTTTCCAAGGCTACTAAACTAATCGGTCTTTCGAGACTTGATCATTCTTATGATCATGCCAATGTTATGTAATAATGCACCGACTCTGGGTAACTGGGGTCGGGGCGTTACAGTTGGTATCAGAGGATGTTTATTACAAACCTTGGAAGCTAGATTGATATAAACTCTCATTAGAGTACGTAGACCTAAGATGAACTTTGAGGAGTAGTATAGAAGAACTTACTAGAATTTTGGTATTGTAGAGATTTTGTGAGTTTTCTGAGAAAAACATCTCTGTCTGGATACGAGCAGTTAGAGGCGGCTCTGGCACAAATTTACCTAGGGGTAAAATCTGAAAACACCGGTTTGAGCTAGACTCGAACGTGAATTGGTGCACGACAACTGGCCTTGCTGCACTCTTGGTTACGACACTCTCGGGGGATATTATTAGGATAATTTACATTTTCTTTACAAAATGATTTGAAGTATTATATATAAGATGAGAGTAAATGACTTTGGTTAATCCTAATGTGTTTTAAATTGAGAATATAGTGACATGATATTCTCTAAATGATTTTATGACTACTTTTACTCACACAATGCTTTCTGGTTTTCGTCAATGGCTGGATTCGAAGGAAGTCATAATGACTTTGAGAATGATGTACAAGGTGGGAACAATGGTGGTAGTGAGCAAAAAAATGGAATGTTGATAGGCGTAAAAGATATTGTCTTCATGCCAAATCAATTTTCCAAAAATATAATCAACAATATATATATTAACCAATTACCGGACTCAACAAATAAGAGGAAGGTGATGAATGATAAGGGCTCCAGAAGTGGAGACCATGGAGAAAGGAATCCTCAATTTCCATCATGCAGGAAATGTGGAAGGAGACACCCAAGAAAATGTTTCAATGGGACAAAAAAATTATTTACATGCGGGAAGGAAGGACATAAAGTGAAGAATTTCCAAAGAAAAATGAATAGTACTATTGAAGAAGATGAAAATGGTCCCAAGAATCCATTTATAGTCATTTGCCGTAAATGTTGGGGACCTGGCCATTACCCGAGTGAATGACCTATTCTATATGATATTTTCTTGTTTAAAGAAGAAGCTATGTGGAAATAAATGGTTAGAGAAATTTTTAAAAAGTATTAGTGCTCCTTGTTGATGGGTTTACATTGAAATAATTTTCTCTTGTATTTTTAACCCTACAGTTTTCCAAGTGAGAATGATATTTGAGGAAGAATTATCTTTTCTTTTGTGGATATAGTTATAAATAAGCATTTGGTTTTATATGATCTTTGGGTTTGAGGAAATTATAAGTTATTATAATTTGGGATGAAAATGCAAGGTATGAGATAAGATTTGTGGTTAAATTATGTTATGGTTATTTTGAGGAATTTATCTCATTTTGGTAATGTTATAAAATATAGTTTTTGAAAAAGGACAACATGTAGACCGTGTGACAACCCGTCGCGTCGGACAAAGCTGTGGGAATCGAACCCACAACCAAAGTGCGATTGGGATTTATTGCCTACCACTGGACTACGGGAAGTCCCTGGTTAGTGTGACTATTATTTTTAGTCAAATGATTTTATTGATCAATAATAATTTGATTTGTGATCTTATGTCTTATCAAATGAATACCCTTAGTATAGGAAAATGATTTGGTGATTAAGTGATAAATGTTATTTTGGAAGTTGTTCGCTATGTTGTGAACACTATATGCCCAAGGAAAATAGAATAGTATGGGATTTCATTTGAGTAGTAATGGAGGATTTTTATCTAAGTTTTTATTGTGGATTTGTAGTGATTTGGGAATGATTAACCTATAATAGAGAATATGTGATTAGGTTAATTACTTTTAATTATGTGACTTTAAGAGTAATTAATGTCATTTGGAGATACAATTTAATGTGGAAGACTAAATTCTTATAAGTTTTGGGTTTCAATATTAGTTTGAATTATATTGAAGGATTTTAAGGACAATTGATTTTTTAATGGTATTTATTTAACTATTGGGTATTGATGGTTTAATTTTAGAAATTAATATTAGAGTTTTTTTTTCTGTAATGGAATATCCATTTGGGGGATCATCATATATTATACTAACCATTTTGGTTTTGATTAATCTCTAAATACAAGGTAAATATATAGTTTATCCTATGTGGATCATGTATTTCTATAGAAGTTTATTCTAGCTCTTCCATTGTGACCAAGTCTTCTTGAATACTCATTGTTCAAAAAAATGAGTTAGTGGTAAAAATTTATTAAAGAATGAAACTCTACTTAAAAAGTAAGTATATCTCTTTATGTTCTTAGTCAATATCATAAAGGAATTCCTCGTCCTTATGTAATGTAACTTAAAACAAAAAAATTTGTCCGTTTACTTTTCCTACTGGGAGACTAATGACCATTTGTCCCAACACAAGTTTGTGATTTTATTATTGTTAAATTTTTCCTGATCATGTTTTCTATCCCTCTCCATCAGAACTTAACACTTAGTTTATCATCTATATCCATGTTTTCCTACATGGAATCCTAGTATGAGTTATCTTGGGTGACCTTTATACCTCTCTTCATTTCTTTTAAAGTGATAATTTTATTGACTCTTTTTACGATGTGGGAATTTCCATTACATTCCCAAGACCAATTTTAAAAATTGTGAGGACTCAATTTATTGAAGGTGGGGAGAATGTAACACCCCAAGCTTCCACGGTACGTTTCCCTTTGAATAATGCAATGGCGTGCATTGTATGCAACTTCGAGATTCCAGCACACCACAACCAATCAAACTAGCTGTTATGAATGGTAATACCTACATTTTGAAATATTATAAATTTTATCTTACAAAATGGACTTCATTTTTGGATTCTTAATATCTATATTAGCTTAGGGTGAAATTTGGTACTTTTCGGATAACTTTCATATTTGGATGAATAGTGAAAATTACTAAATTTTATTTAAAAACAACTTTTTTAATCAAAATAATTAATAGTGATAAATTATTAATTTTAGTGGTTTTAAAGTATATTTAGAATATATTTTTACAATTTTATACAATTTTGGTCATTGGATTGAATTTCACATTTAAACCAGACATAAACAAGTGTCAATATTTTGATAGTTATTATCTCTTAAAAACACGCTATTTGTTTTGACGACGGGAATTAATTTTTAAATTAAGTAATGCAACTGATATGTTTTGAATTTGGTAAAATAGATATCATTTTTGAATTCATAATATCAAATATAGCTTAGGCCTAATTTTTGGTATTTTTCTGGAACCTTTCATTTTTTGATGAATAGTGAAACCACTAAGTGGTAGTTAAAAAACTGATTTTTTTTCATAAAACTAAATTTTACCGCTTCTGTGAGTGGAATTTAGAAAATCCGAGAGATGCGGTTAATATCAAGGAGTAAAATTTGGTTCAATGAGATGAAAATAATTTTTGGTGAATAGTAACTTTTCACTTTTATTTACCACGGTTAAAAGTAAATAGGGTAATTAAGGGTAAAAATGATATTAATATTACCCTAACACATGTCCTAATTCTATTGGACAAGTGTATCTCGACCAAAAACAACCTTAGGTGTAAAATATTATCATTTAGATCCACTAGTATTAGATTAGGACATTTATTATTATTTAATTCAAAGAAGAGCTAAAAGAGTTAAAATCAATGTTTATTTACTAAAACATTTTTAATATAGGTTTATACATAATATAAATTCGATTGTAAATATTCATTAGAAAGACAAAAATATTTCATACATAATGGTATTTTATTTATAATTTTTAGACATTATATTATTTAATTTATTTATGACACAATGGTGATGCAAGTAATTACCTAATTAATTAAATATTAAAATAATTGATATTATAAATATCAAAATAAATGTAATTTGATACTTTTTTAATTACACTAATTTTCTAGGTTAATATGACATATTAGGATTGATTATATAAATTGTTTTCGAAGTAATAATGCTGTTATGAATTTATCAAAAACAAAATACCCAATAGTGTCAAAATTGATATAAAAATGTTTTTAAAACAAATATTATATTATTAATTTATATTCAATTTATAAAAATCTAAAGTTCGGCCAAGAGACTTATTTCATGATAGGTGTATCATTAATGGACCACTTGGGAGTCACTTGGATGTATATAGTAAGTTTATTAACCATATAATATAAAAATACAAAGAGACATTGTAAAAGTGAAACTAATGAACTAAAAGTTAATACTTAAAGATAAGGTTAATATAATGACCCAAACCTGTCTAAATTCTATTGGTTGAGTGGTTTTCAACCCATCCCAACTTTAACCTTTAAATAATCCACTTTGGAGCCATTAGAAACCGAATTTGAATTTATTATAAAATAATATTTTTAGCTTTTCCAAAGGTGCCCCTCACCCCTCTTATAAAAGGGCACTCCACCTTCTCACTAATTCACACATTCAGAGCCTTTTGTCTCGGCCAAACCCTATCCAAATACTCTCTCAACTTCCCTCACTACAACCTAGAGTCCTTATATTGATCAGAAATCCAACCTAGGGAGCCCTTTTGATCAAATCAAAAGGAAGAACCCGAAGAAGATGTAATGTTTTCACCACCCTCTTTCAAGTTCCTTTCTTCATCAACTTCTTCTTTCTTTGTTATTTATATTCTAAAATAATAACTCCAGTATCTTCTATATACTGTGATTTTATTATAAATATGGTACAACCATATTCAGTATTCTATCAATCCTTTGAATGACATGTCACCATACGTGCGTACGCACGACTTGTCGTCTCCACGTCGTGGTGTAATTGTCATTCAATAAATTATTATTTGGATGGGTATAATAATGATGTGTAATTCATGTAAATAATGAATATAACATGATAATTATTCTGTCTATATGATATAACATCCAATTATATATTACTTTAACATCAAAAGAATGATATTGTCACTCGTGCGTACGTACGGACTACCGTCTCCACGAACGTGATGAGATTCATTCTCCATCGTATCCATTCAAGTATAATTCTCATTTAAAGATTAATAATAATGTTTAAGGACTTAATATAATTATGTATATGACTATGATACAAGTTATCCATAACAAACACGGCTTACGTAACAAATAATATAAAGGAAAACGAGTAAGTTAACACCCGAAATGACGATAATACTAAGATATTATTAACAAATAAATATTAAAAGATCATATATGATATCATATTAATGTAAATTATTATTTTATAATTAAATAACAATTATTTCAATATTATACAGGAGGTTAACCTACCGTCGACAAAGGAAAAAGTACAAAGTAAGGGGTTTCTTATCTCACTTTTAATTCGGTGAGAATTCTTTTGTTCACCACTTATTTATTACATGTGGTGTGTGTACTGCCCATGTTTTTATTCATTGTGTAATTTACTTTAATTCATGTATATTTACATCATCATTGTATGATCCTTCTTTCACGGTTTTATGTTTTGTATGTTACCAAATCAATAAGGGAATTTGAAATTTCAATTTCCACTCATTGGGCTTTACGCATACTTCATTGATTATTTTACTCCAAGATTATGTGTAGAATCACTATTCATTTGATTATGTCATAATTTCCACTCCCTTTCTCTGGATATACATTTTATACTCATAATCACTCTATTGATAAATTCTCAATCCATCGGTATGAACTTCATAAGAGTAATTTTTACTCAATCTCGATTTGTTGGGATAAACATCCAATTCATTAGTGTTGTTTTTTACAAAAAATATGTGTGAATGTCCTTTGATTGTTTTATACTGAATATCCAATCATATTGAGTGTATTTATATTTGTAACACATAATTATGTTGTTGATTTATCCTTAACCAAAGGATATGGTCTTTATAAGAGAATTCATCTAAATTTAAATTCCATTGAGACTTCTTTGTTGTTATACACAAATTCACTTTTATATGGTGTATATAATGTACTTTGACATTGTATATCATGAATCCATTTATTCTCATGATATTATAAAGTTTTGATTACCTCAATTATTTGTATTCAAGTGTCTCTCTTTTGGTTAGAAACTCTAACTAAAATACATTTTTATGTGTTTTAAAGATTGATTATTCTAAATCTTTCTCATTAATGTCCATGTTTTAAAAATGGTTTTAAGGAATTATTTATATGTAAATTAAATTTTTAAAATCAAAATTCCTTTTATAAGTTTCAAATTGTTATGGGAAACTTTGATTCTAAAATATATTTTAAATGGATTCTTGAAAAATAGTGTGACTTTTAAATGATTTCAAGAAAAAGGGGTATATTTCACTCTAATTGGTTTGATGATTATTTTCATCTATGTCAATATCCTTCATCATTCCCGATTGAGGTTAATATGATACAATACAATCTTCCATATTATATCGAATGAGTTATTTTTGACTGTGGATGTTCAATTTTTATACCATTCATGGTTTGTGGATAAAGTATTGACATTTCGTATGCTACTTTTAATATGAATTTTTATGTTATGTTTAAAACATTTCATATGAGGAATGAATTGAACTTAGTAAGTGACGGGTGGAGCCCTCTATAGATCCTCGATGCATCAGTAGGTCTCATGAGACAAACTAGTGTCTTGGCACAAGGCCTTGACAAAATCTTATTTGTAGTCTTCGCACGAGGCTTTGGCTATGTGGTTATGATAGTCTAGTATAATGCATTCTATCATTATGAAAGTGGTTATTGATATTGCATGTGATTATTCATTTAGTAGAATATCCATGTGATTATGTAAATGGCATTATTTCATTTTATTTTTGCCATACTATGTTAAAGTTCAAGTTTAAAAGGCTTTTGTTTTAGTTATATATTGCCTTAAAGGTTTATTCTTATTTATGAATGTTTCTGCTATATTGTTATCCTTACTGGGCATTTGA
Source organism: Viscum album (assembly GCA_963277665.1). Classification (NCBI taxonomy): domain Eukaryota; kingdom Viridiplantae; phylum Streptophyta; class Magnoliopsida; order Santalales; family Viscaceae; genus Viscum; species Viscum album. The sequence goes on along the minus strand of OY728147.1, from coordinate 387,324,423 downwards.
GCTCACCCCTTTTCTATGTTTTATTTTTCCCAGGATGTGAACAAGTAAATTATGAATGACCTACAGGGACAGTATGAGGGGATAAGAGTGTGGACTATGGAGATTATGTTGTTGTAGTTTTTCACTTATTGGTGTAATGTAAACTTTATGAATATATCTACTGCTTCCAAGGGTACTAAACTAATCGGTCTTTTGAGACTTGATCATTCTTGTGATCATGCCAATGTTATGTAATAATGCACCGACTCTGGGTAACTGGGGTCGGGGCGTTACAAAAAGTGTATTAGAAGAATGTTTTAGGTTTTTATGTTTTATGTTCCTGATTTCCAAGACACTAGACATTAAAGATCCTCTGTTTGTAAAATGTAATGAAAAGTTATGTAATAAAAGGTGGGATGCCATATTATCCATGGATATTATAACTAATCAAGTAATCACATGGACATTAGTAACTGGTCACATAATGAGTTGATTCATAATTCAATATATCAATTTAGACATGTACCTATAAATTATGACAATACAGGTGCTATTAACATCTCAAAAAATCTCGTTTCAAACTCTAGAAAAAAACATATTGATGTTAGACATCACTTTTTGAGAGACCATTATCAGAAAGGTGAAAACACTTTGGAATTCATTGGAATTGAATATCATCTTCCTGATATATTCACCAAAAAACTAAATTATGAAAAAATAGATCACATCATACATGAATTGGGAATGATAAATCTTATGTTGTATGTATATTGTTTCACAATTTAGGGTTTCACAAGTCATTGTCTTAAGATTACTATTTAACTATAATGGTTCTATAGTTTTACTATCATAAGAGTTATTGTTCCATGTTTATGGTCTCATAGTTACTATTTCTTTGTTATTTTCTTGCACTTACTGTCTCAAACAATACGATCGCACAGTTTAGAAATAACACTTTTATGGTCTCACTGTGAAGGCTTGATTACGGTCTCACCGTAAAAGTTGATTACCGTCTCACCATAATTATGATTTATTTTTTTATTTATACATTATAACCCATATCAAAGTAATTCATTAATTTATCCTTTTTTACTTTCTCGCGCTTTTTTCCTGCTACGCTAGATATTTCTAAAAGATAAAATAAAAAAAGTTTCACTCGTTCTTCACTCGAGCTCTCTTCTCTCAAACTATAACCCTTCTTTCAACCCTTCTCTCTCCTGAACCTTCAATGAATTCCCAGGATGAAATACCCTTTGTCGTCCACTCATGAGAAGCACAATTCAAAGAAGAAGTTGAAAATCACGCTGAAGATAGCACCTGAAGGCCCTATAAATCCGAATCTAGTGAACAGAGTAGTGGTACATGAAAAGGATATATGCCCTAAGTGGATTCTATCAAGTAAGTCTTTGGTGTTGAATGTGATAATAGAGAAAGGTTGGATAGATTGGTTTAGAAAGGAGGATAGGCCTCTTTATCTGAAGCTATTTGCCCAGTTTTACCAGTATTTTCAATTCTATTTTGATTCAGAATATGGGTATGTTGTGTGATGTTGGATCAATGGCCATATTTGTACCTTTTCATTGAGGTTATGGGTTTCATGCCCTAGGATACCTCATGAGGGTATTAGTGAGGATAACCAAAGAGTTCATCCACCTTCGAGTGAGTTATTTGTTTTGGAAGAAGTTTTGAGAAGTTTAACTGGCAATGAAACCAAGAGGAGAGCCATTGCTGCCGAGATAGATGGTGAATCTATACTCTTGTTTCAGTTTGTTCACAATATGAATATCCCCATAAAAGGTGATTTTGTTGTACTCATGTATCAAGATGTAGTTTTTATACATCTCAAAAAAATGGACGTAAGATAAACCTATGAAAGTATGTTATACACCATATGTTTGATTTGATCAAAACAACCTCCATATAAACCTCCCTGTTTTATTCAAGGCTTATCTCAGCTATGCTCCATGAAAAAGTATTGGTTGGACCAGATAAAGAATTCATAAAGGATAATGAGTTCTGTATTTTGAATTTTACAGTAAAGATAATGAAAATCAATTGGAATACATAGAGGAAAGCATGGGTGGAAGATAATGATAGAGTTTATGAAAAGTTTAATCTGGTGGAACACCCTTTAAGACCTAAGGATATTTCTGATCATGGTTTGGAGCCAGATTAACTTGTTGAATATTATAATGATAAATGAGAATAATATGTTGTTTTACCTCCAAGAGAAACTTTCCTGGTTGAGGAAGATAATGGATCTTCTCCTCAAGTATTATTTGAAAAGGAAGTGCATGTCCTTGAAAAAGTTTTTGATCTGGAATAAAAACTTGCTTCAAAAGAAGAATCTTTTGCTAAGATAAGTGGAAAGAGTGTTATAGAAGAGCATATAGAATAATATCTTCCGGTTGTATAAGAAGCTTCCCATGAGGATCACCCAAAGTAACAAGTTGTTCATGAAGTTATTTATTCTTCTGAAGAGATAATAGAGAAAGCCATTCAATTGCCTAGAAAGTAAATAGATGAGGAAATTAGGGATGAATTCTTGGAACTAGATCAAGGATTAAAATATCTCAGTCATGATAAAGATGCACCTATTGGGGGAGAGCATCCCCCAATATGGAATCTATTGATGTCCCGAATCTGATTGATCCATGATTAGTGGATACATGGTATAAATTCCCCTGTTATTTTAATGCGACTGATTCCCAGGAAGTCTCAGTTAAATGAATTTATCTATCTACCATGTTTCATTTGAAACTGGAATCTGCACCTAAAGATATCTCTTCCAAGGAACATGATCCTTTCGTGGCTTCTATTCCAGAACCCTCACAAGAATATCTAAACTTGGTGAATAAGGATGATCTGAAAGCATTTGGAGCTACCCTATTGGCAGTAGTTGAGAAACTCATGAATACCCAACCAGGTCCTGTAACCAATCTGATTGAAAGATATGTTTTAATATTGTTGTAAAAAGTCATATGGTAGATTCAACCCAAGATGCTTCATGGGATTCAAGAAATCAGAGTTGAGAAAAAAACTGCTCAGTGATGAAGCAAAAACTCTAAGAGGTATGGATGAAGAAATTTAGAGAGTGATAACCTCAGGATCAAAACCTGTTTCTTATACAATTGAGGATATTGTTAGTCAGACCCCATAGGAAGTTGCCTCACTAATTCAACCTCATCTAACCTCTTTACCTAAAAAAGTAGGTGAAATATATAAGCATATTGTTCAAGATATGTGTGAGATTTTTGTTAGTATTAACAAGTTAACTAATCAGTATAAGGGTTGTCTCTAAAAAGTTCAAAATCAACTAAAATTACTTACTTTGGTTGTCACTACTTCTCATACTTCTGGACAATCATCTCCACCTACTTTAGACAGTGATCTACTCAGAACAGTTGTCAAAGAAGAAATTCAGGCTATGCACAATGGATTTGATAAATAATATCTATATGAGGTTATCAAGAACTGTGACAGAGTTATTGATTTGGTGAGAATCCATTCCAAGATTTCCAATGATGCTCAACCAGAAATTTCTAAGAAGGTGTACTTCTACTTCAATCTGATCTTCTCTAAGAATGACATGACAAACCACTTAAAGTACCATGTGGAGAATCTGAGGATCCCTCTTGTAACTCAAGCATTCAAAACTCAAGTCCAAAAGCTCAAATATTGGATAAATTTATGGAGAACAAGGATGACTTTGATAAATCTATGTAGTATGGTAATGAGATCATTTCTGGATTCATCAAATTTTTGAGGCCTTATCTTCATGTTTAGAGTACTACCATTGTCGCTCCTGCAGCTACACCCCTAAGATCTGGTTTTCCAACCTTCTCATCATCTACCCTTTCCTCCACATCCATATCTATCTCTCAAGATATGAGTTTGATCAGGCTCGTTATCCTTGATCAACAATTGATTCGGTCTTCCACAGCTCCTACCTTGGCCCCTTAGGTTTTTGAAGAACTCCCTTTACCTTCTATGACCACTAGTTCACTCCCTTACTCCACCTCTACATTTGCTCCGATGGCTTCCTCTTCTTATGCTACTACCAAGGTAAAAGAGAATACAAACCATTGCTGAAGAAAAATGGATACTATCATTTAATAGGGATGTTTTATGTATTCATGTTACTTACTATTTTTACTAACACTTTTTATCAATCTAATGAGTCGTGCACTTTTATTGTCTACTTATTATTTACTCTTTTTGATAATCTTAAAAGGGGGAGAAATATGTATTCCATATGAACTAATGCACATTAAATAAGGGACACATTAACTAAGAATAAATCTCTCACTCACATGATTTTTGATCATCAAAAAGGGTAATATTTTTGGACTCCTCATGTATTAAACATGTTTTAATGATCACAAATCATATACATTCTGTAATGCTTGTTAATCCTATTTAAACTATCTAAAATTATGTGTACATATTATTAGGTTCTTTATTACTTAAATAATTATTGTAAACTATTTTGTTTCTAATGAAATTCTTTTATCAATGATTAAGTTTAATTCATTCTATTAATATCATGGTTTAAGTATTTATACAGATATTTGGCTACGTCTGAGACATCGTAACCATCCAGAAATTGTAACCATCTAGACACCGTAACCACCCAAACACTGTGACCATCCATACACCATGACCATCCAAACACCATGACCATCCAGACATCGTAACCATCCAGACATTGTGACTATCCAGCCACTTTAACCGTCCAGACACTATGACCATCTAGACACCATGACCAGACACTATGATCTTAACACCGTATACGTGATACCAGTTCCTGATATCTATAAAACTATGCCATCATAGTTGTCTCATCACTCAAATACAAATAAGGAGACACTATTTTAAAGAGACATATTTTCATTGAGACACTGTTTACAGAAAGACTGTGACACTATTTATTAATCTGTTTTGTCGTTTTTCAATTTAGTTTCTAACGGTCATATTTGAAGCTTTTAAATAAACTAACATAATTAATGTTTCATTGTCTAAATTTTACCTAACAGTATGAGGTACGCGGTGCAGATTACATGAATCATGTCACCTCCAACACATGCATTCTAAGAATAAAAAGAACAACATGTTCAGAAGTAAAGTGTGGGATCTTGGTGACTGTAGTGAAGAAAGTGTAATAGAAAACAAGTGTGTGCATGATAACGAAGAAGAATGAGATTTCATGCAACCTGAAACTGCTGAAGAACACACAAAGAATACTCGTATCTTAGAGTCAAGAACATTTCCACACTATCAACTCCACAAAGAACACGATCCAGTTCTAGTTGACTTACGATACTCTGTTTTCCACGAGTGGACTTGATTTCTGCATCTGCTTCATCCCAGAAGTCCAAAGCTGCATAGACTAACACTCAGAGCACTTCTAACCTTATCTCATCATTTCTGCTCTGTTGTGTATTATTTTTTTATCTTTCAAGCAGTGTGTGTGTCTCTATTAAACATGCACTATCTCCTGCATCAAACTGAAGGATACAAGATATCATTTCTCTTACATCATTTTACACCTGTGTATTCCCATGGATAAGTGTGTAATAGGTCCCCGTGTGACCTGTTAGTTCATACCCACGAAGAACTATGGAAGAGGTCGTTTGACATGGACAATCTTGTATACTGTTGTTATCCCAGATCTAGGTTGTGGATCAATTTTATTCATATAAACTTCTTAGTGGTAGGTTATCACCAAGTGGAGTGGATTAGGTCTTGTTTTGAGACTAAACCACTTGTTTCATATCCTATGTTTTGTTTACTTTAGTTTTCTCTGTTCTACTATTTAATTTAGAAATCACTAAATTTATTGTGATAGTTAATCCTGGAAATAAGTTATAATTTTTTTCCTTTATTAAAATGTCTTGAAAATTAATGTTAACAATTGCTATTAAGATTACTGAGAATTAATAAATCTTATAAGAATATATTTAAATAGTCAAACTTTCATAATCGTATAACCTTGATTGACTAGGATGTATTTAAATTTATTGGGGAAACTTTTTAAGAATACTTTTCAAATATAAGTTTTGAATTGATACTCTATTCACCCCCTATTGAGTACTCTACTCTGACCAACATTTGGTATCAGAGGTTTTTATTAAGACTCTATTTTTTACCCTATTCTACTGTGATTGTATTTTTACTTTAAAGATCTGTATATTTTTGTTGATTATAAATTTCTAGCTCTTTTACTGCAACAAACGAAACACCATTAATTAATGGATCCAATTAAGCTCAATGGAAAATTAAAATGAAAATGCATTTAGAAAGTATGAGATTTGAAATCTGGTCTTCAATTCTAGATGAATATAAGATTCCTGCTACTGATAGAATCACTTGGGATGAACCTACCAAAACTACCTACAATAACAATTGCAAACCCGTGAATTCGTTATACTACTCTTTAAGAGATAAGGAAATTAATAGAATCTCTGAATGTAAAATTGCCCCAGAAATTTGGGATACATTGTATGTTTAACATGAAGGAACTTCTAGTGTGAAAGAAATGAGACTCAATACTTATACTATTAAATATGATAAATTTGATATGAAACCTGATGAGCCTATTTCTGACATGTATATTAGGTTCAATGAAATTTTAAACATAATGATTTATCTTGGGAGATAAGTCACTACTAAAGAACAATTCATGAGGATTCTAAGATGTTTACCTGACAGATAGAGAGGAACCTCCGTTTCTATTAGAGAGTCATGTGACATCAGTAAGCTACCTGTAAAAGAACTCATTGGTAAACTGATTATGTAGGAAGAGGATATAAAATTTAACAAGGAAGAGGAGGATGAACCCAAAAACAAAATCCTTTGCGTTCAAGACCACCACCTATAAACACAAAGAGAAAGGGAAATTAAATGTTTCTATAGAAAGTTCCAGTAGTGAACAATCATCACTTTATAGTGATGAGGAGATGTCTCAACTATCAAAAAGGTTTAAGATATTTTACAAGAAGAAGAATGTTTTCGGAAAGCCTAACTTCAAGGGAAGATATGATCAAAAAGGAAGTTGGAAGAAATATTGGAAAAGAAGTGAAAAGTATGGTGAGATTGTCTTTTAAGAATGTAAGTGAAAAAAATATATCAAGTCTGACTATCCCAAGATCAAGTACAAAAGGATATTTGAAGACAAAGATAGAAAGTATAAAAAGGAAATGAAATCAATATGGAGTGCTTTTGAGGACAGTTCAAGTGGCTCAGAATCTTCACATGATGAATAGGATAACAAAGACAATATGTGTTTTATGAAAAACACATATGAGGAAACAATGGAATCTCCTGTAAAAAATTCCTATTATTCTAGAGATGAGAGTGACTCAAAAAATATGTCTAATGAAGAAATGTTTGAGTATTTTAATATTCTTTTAGAGACATGAAATGAACTAAAAGATAAAAAACAATTATTTAATGAAATATCATGATCTTACCTGAACTGTTAAAACTGAACTCACTGTAGAAAGATTTAAAAATGATCAATTACTCATAGAGAACAATGAACTGAAACTATCTAATGGGATATTGAAAAAATATCTTGAAAGTTTACAAATGGTCAAAATACCTTAGTACAATTTCTTGGTAAATAGATTGCTTCTAAATATACTATTGGCATTGGATATCAACATGTATTTATTTGACTATTTTGTTGGAATGTTTCTTAAAGAGTTCCTATAAAAGCATAGGGTACTTGGACAGTGGTTGTTCGAGACACATGATAGGAGACTATTCATGCTTCAAGAACTTAATAAAAATTTATGGAGGACATGTCACCTTTGGTGACAATGCCAAAGGAAAAATTATTTCCCTTAGCCAAATCGGTAACTCTAACTCAGTTTTGATTTCCAAAGTACATTTTATATATGGATTGAAATATAATTTGCTTAGTATTTCACAATTATGTAATGATGTATTTCATGTCAAATTTGAAAATGATTCCTATAATGTTTTTAATTCTAAAGATGAATTAGTATTTTCTGAATTAAGAAATGAAAATGTATATTCTGTTAACATACACTCTTTAGCCTCTCAAAATGATTCATATTAAAGTGTGTTTCACAAAGAGTCTTGGATTTGGCATGGGAGACTCGTACATTGTAACACTCACTCCCTTAGGAAGTTAACTAGAAAAATCTTAGTCAAATACCTGCCGAAACTTGAGTTTTCAAATGATAAAGTGTGTAATCCTTTTTAAAAAGTAAATCAATACAAAATTTCCATCATACCAAAGAAATAAGTGTCAAATTATCAACCTCTCGAATTGGTTTACATGGATTTGTTCGGACCATCTAAAGTTTCTAGTTTAAAGGGGAAGCACTATGTTTATGGTATTGTAGATGAATTTTCTAGATATACTTGGACTTTCTTTTTAGATCATAAAAGTGAAGTGTGCTCTCATTTTACCAAATATGCCAAAATTGTAGAAAATATTAGTGGACATAAAATTAAATCCTTAAGAACTGATCATGGCTATGAGTTTAAGAATCAAGAGTTTGAATCCTTCTACTCACAAAATGGATATAGTCATAATTTCTCTGCCCCTAAAACACCTCAACATAATAGAGTTGTCAAAAATAAGGGATAGAACCCATAAAGATATTTCTAGAACAATGCTTAGTGAATTTGACTTATCTATTTACTTTTTAGCTAAAGTTGTAAATAAATCATGTTATATTATTAATAGAGTATTAATTAGACCTATTCTTAAAAGAAATCCATATGAGTTGTGGAACAATAGAAAGCCCAAAGTTAGCTGCTTCAAAGTATTTGGTTGAAAAGTATATATCCTTAATACTAAGGAAAATCTTGACAAATTTGCATCCAAGAGTGATGAGGGAATTTTATTAGGATATTCAATTTCTAGTAAAGCCAATAGAGTGTTTAATAAAAGAACTAAATATGTGGAAGAATCTTTCCATGTAAAATTTGATGAAACAGATCCACGTGAGCCTAAGACCACTCAAGAGAACATGGAGGATGATGTATCAAATCTGGACAATAATTCAAAATTCCTTAACCATCCTATAAAGGAATCTATGAAAACGTCCAGTTCTGGAAATTCTTTAGATTCTGGTAATAATGAACTAGATCCTATTGAAGAACCTGAAATCACCAGTCCTTCTTTTTCTAGAGCTGTCAGAACTATTAAGAACCATCCTTTAGATGTTGTTGTAGGAGACTTAGACAAAGGAGCTCAAACTAGAGATTCTCTTACAAATCAGGTTGAACATCAAGTCTTATTGTCACAACTTGAACCTAAAAACATTAATTATGCTATCAATGTTGAATTTTGGGTGATGGATATGCAAGAAGAACTTAATCAGTTTGAAAGGAACAAAGTTTGGAAACTGGTTGATAGACGCAAAGACACATTCACCATAGGCACTAAATGGGTTTTTAGAAATAAGGTAGAGGAAGCTAGTAATATAGTTAGAAACAAGGCTAGAATGGTTTCACAAGACTATAGTCAAGAAGAAGGAATTGACTATGAAGATACCTTTGCACCAGTAGCTAGACTTGAAGCCATCCGAATTCTTCATACATATGTTGAACATCTGAATTTCAAACTATATCAAATGGATATCAAAAGTGTATTTCTAAATGGGTGTATAACTGAGGATGTCTTTATTAAGAAACCCCATGGTTTTACAAACCCTCATTTTACAAACCATATTTTTAAATTATCCAATGTTTTATATGGTTTAAAACAAGCTCTAAGAGCTTGGTATGATATATTAAGTACTTTTCTTATTTCCAATGGTTTTACAAAAGGAATAGTTAATCCTACCCTTTTTATAAAAAAAATTTCCAATGATGTTTTAGTAGTTCAAATCTATGTACATGACATTCTCTTGGGATCTTCAAAAAATTCTTTATGTATTTAATTTTCTAAAATGATGCAAAAAAATTTTAAATGAGTTTAATGGGTAAACTCATATTCTTTCTTGGATTTAAAATCTATCAAAATAATGATGGTATTATTTTAAATGAATGAAAATATACTAGAGATATTCTAAAATATTTTGGATTGGATAGCAATAAAAGTATTGAGACTCCAATGAGTACAACTTGTAAGTTAGATCTTGATAAAGATGTAAAATCTATTGGTCAAACCACTTATAGAGGAATGATTGGAAGTTTACTATAATTTACTACTTACTGACCTAACATTATGTTTAGTGTGTGTATGTGTGCTAATTTTTAAGAAAATCCTAAGGAATCTCGTTTAAATGATGTTAAGAGAATTTTAAAATACCTCAAGCATACACCCAATCTAGGACTATTCTATCCCAGAGGACAATAATTTGAGTTAGTGAGTTATTCTGATGCTGACTTTGGTGGTTGTAAGTTAGATAGAAAGAGTACCACTGGAACATGTCACTTTTAGGCAAGTCACTAGTATCATGGTGTTGTAAGAAACAAAAATTTGTTGCATTATCTACTACAAAAGCTGAATACATAGTTGATGGTAGTTGTTGTGCACAAATTTTTTGGATGATACACACATTACAAGATTTTGGATATCAATTCAGGCATGTACCTATAAATTGTGACAATATAAGTTCTATTAACATCTCAAAAAATCATGATTCACTCTCTGGAAAAAAACATATTGTTGTTAGACATCACTTTTTGACAGATCATTATCAGAAAGGTGAAAAAACTTTGGAATTCATTGGAAATGAATATCATCGTGCTGATATATTCACCAAACCACTAAATTCTGAAATAATAGATGACATCATACATTAATTGGGAATGATAAATCTTATGTTGTAAGTATACTGTTTCACAATTTACGGTTTCACAAGTCATTTTCTTAAAATTACTGTTTAACTCGAATTGTTCAATAGTTTTACTATCTTAAGATTTATTGTGCCATGTTTACGGTCTCATAGTTACTATTTCTTTGTCACTATCTGGCACTTGCTGTCTCAAAAAATACAGTCGCACAGTTTAGAAATCACACTGTTACAGTCTCACCATGAAGGCTTGATTGCAGTCTAACCATAAACGTTGATTACGGCCTCACCTTAAAGATGATTTATTGTTTTATATATACATTATAACCTGTATCGTGGTAATTCATTATTTTATCCTTTTTACTTTCCGGTGCTTTTTATCCCACTATTCCTGATAACCCTAAAAGATAAAATAAAATAATTTTCACTCGTTCTTAAATCGAGCTCTCTTATCTCAAACTGTAACCCTTCATTCAACCCTTCCCTCTCCTGAAGTTTTGGTGAATGACAAGGATGAAACTCCCTTTTTCATCAACTCCTGAGAATCACAGTTCAAATAAGATGTTGAAAATCATGCCAAAGTTAGCACCTGAAGGCCCTCTGAATTCAAATATAGTGAACAGAGTAATGTTACCTGAAAATGGGATATGCCATAAGTGACTTCTATCAAGTAAGTATTTGGTCTTGAATGTGCTAACAGAGAAAGTCTGGCTAGATTGGTTTACAAATGAGGATATGCCTCTTTATCTGAAGCTAGTTTCCTAGTTTTAACAATATTTTCAATTCAATTTTCATTCAGAAGATGGGTATGTTGTGCGAAGTTGGATCAATAGCCAGATTTGTACCTTTTCTTCAAAGTTATGGGTTTTATGACTTAGGATACCTCATGGGAGTATTTGTGAGGACTACCTGAGAGGTCCTCCACATCCGAGTGAGTTCTTTGTTTTGGGAGAATTTTTGAGAAGTTTAACAGGAAATGAAACCAAGAGGAGAGACATAGCTACCGAGCTAGATGGTGAATCTAGACTCTTGTTTAAGTTTGTTCAGAATGTTATTAGCCCCAAAAAAGGAGATTTTGTTGTACTCATGTATCAGGATTTATTGTTGATACATCTCATGAAAAATTGACATAAGATTAACCTATGGAAGTATGTCATACACTATATGTGAGAGTTGATCAAAACAACCTCCAAGTCAACCTCCCTATTTTATTCAAGGCTTATCTCAGCTATACTTCATACAAAAGGATTGGTTGGAATAGAAGAAATATTCATAAAGAATTATGAGTTATGTATTTCGAAAGTTACAGTAAAGAGAATGAAAATCAATTGGAATACATAGAGGAAAGCATGGGTGGAAGATAATGATAGAGTTTATGAAAAGTTTAATCTGGTGGAACACCCTTTGAGACCTAAGGATATTTCTGATCCTGGTTTGAATCCAGATTAACTTGTTGAATATTCTAATGAGAAAGAAGAAGAAGTGGTTGTTGTACCTCCAAGAGAAACGGTTCTGGTTGAGGAAGATAATGGATCTTCTCCTCAAGTCTTATTTAAAAAGGAAGTGCATGTCCTTAAAAAAGTTGTTGATCTGGATTTACAACTTTCTTAAAAAGAAGGATATGTTGCTAAGGTAAGTGGAAAGAATGTTTTAGAAGATCATATAGAAGAATATCTTCCTGTAGTACAAGAAGATTCCCTTAAGGAACACCCGGAGGAACAAGTTATTCCTGACATTATTTCTTCTCCCGAAGAGAGAATGGGGCAAGACTTTCAGTTGGATAGAAAGGAAATAGATGAGGAAATTTTGGATGAATTCATGGAACTAGATAAAGGATTAAAATCTCTCAGTCCTGAGAAATATGCAACTATTAAGGGGGAGCATCCCCCCAATCTGGAATCTATTGAAGTCCCTAATCATATTGATCCATGCTTAGTGGATACATGGTATAAATTTCCTATTTATTTTGATGTGATTGATTCCCATGAATTCTCAGTTAAAGGAATTGATCTATCTACTTTGTTTCATTTGAAACTGGCATCTGCACCTGAAGCTATCTCTACCAAGGAAACTGATCCTGTCTTAGATTCTATCCTGAACCCTCACAAGAATCTCCAAACTTGGTTAATAAGGATGATCTGAAAGCATTTAGAGCTACCCTATTGTCTAGAGTTGAGAAACTCATGAATACCCAACCAACTCTTGTAACCAATTTGATTGAAAGATATGCTGCAATGTTGTTGTAAAAGGTCAAATGGAAGATTCAACCCAAGATTCTTCATGCGTTTCAAGAAGTCAGAGTTGAGAAAAAACTGCTTAGTGATGAAGTAAAAACTCTTAGTGGTATGTTTGAAGAAATTTAGAGAGTGGTAACCTCAAGATCAGAACCTGTTTCTTATCCTATTGAGGATATTGTTAGTCAGACCCCACAGGAATCTGCCTTACTAATTCAACTTCATCTAACCTGTTTAGATGACAATGTAGCTGAAAGAGATAAGCAGATTGTTCAAGATATGGGTGAGCCTGTTATTGGTCATAACAAGTTAATTAATGAGTATAAGGGTTGTCTCCAAAAAGTTCAGAATAAACTAAAATCCAATACCTCGGTTGTCACTGCTTCTCATACTTCAGGACAATTATATCAACCTACTTTAGATAGTGATCTACTTAGAACAGTTGTCAATGAAGAACTTTAGGCTTTTCTCGGTGGCTTTGATAAAGAATCTCTATCTGAGGTTATCAAGAATAGTGGCGTAGTTCTTGATTTGGTGAGAATCCATTCCAAGATTTCTAATGATGCTCACCAATAAATTTATAATAAGGTGGACTTCTACTTCAATCAGATCTTCTCTAAGAATGACATGACAAACCACTTAAAGTACCTCGGGGAGAATCTAAAGACCCCTCCTGTAACTCAAGCTTTCAAAAATCAAGTCCAAAAGCTCAAAGATTTTACTACTTTATTGGATAACTTTTTGAAGAACAAGGATGAATTTGATAAATCTATGCAGTATGGTGATGAGATCATTGCTGACTTCATCAAACTTTTGAGGCCTTATCTTCATGTTCAGAGTACTGTGATTGTCGCTCCTGTCACTGCACCCCTGAGATCTGGTTTTCCTACCTTCTCATCCTCCACCCTTGCCTCCACATCTATGTCTATCTTTCAAGCTCTGAGTCAGATCAGGCTCATTATCCTTGATCAATAGTTGACACGGTCTTTCACTGCACCTACCTTGGCCCCTCTCCCTTTACCTTCTTTGTCCACTGGTTCACTCCCTTACACCACTTCAACCTCTGCTCCTTTGTCTTCTTCTTTTGATGCTACTACTAAGGGAAAAGAGAAGAAAAGATGGTGTAGAAGAACAATGAATACTATCTTTTGATAGGGATGTTTTATGTATTCGTGTTACTTACTATTTTTACTGACACTTTTTATCAAACTACTGCATTGTGAACTTTTATTGTCTACTTCTTATTTACTATTTTTGATAATCCTAAAGGGGGAGAAATATGTATTCTATATGAACTAATGCACATTAAATAATAGACACATTACCTAAGAATAAATCTCTCAGTCACATGATATTTGATCATCGAAATGGGGGATATTGTTGGACTCCTCATGTATTAATCATGTTTTAAAGCTCACAAATCATATAAATTCTGTAAAGCTTGATAATCCTGTTTAATCTATCTAAAATTATGTGTACATATGATTAGTTTCTTTATGAATTAAATAATTATTATAAAATATTTTGTTTTTAATGAATTTATTTTAGCAATTATTAAGTTTAATTCATTCTATGAATATCACTATTTAAGTCTATATATATAGATTTGGCTAAGTCTGAGACATCGTAACCATCCAGACACCATAACCACCCAAACACTATGACCATCCATACACCATGACCATACAGACACTGTGACCATACAGACACCATAACCATCCAGACACTGTGACCATCTAGACACCGTAAACATCTAGACACTGTGACCATCTAGACATCATGACCAGACACTGTGATCCTAACACCGCATTTGTGCTACCAGTTCCTGATCTCAATAAAACTATGCCATCATAGCTGTCTTACTGCTCAAAGAAAAATAATGATACATTGTTTCAAGGAGACATCATGTCATGGAGAAATCATTTTCAAAAAGACTGTTACACTGTTGCTTAATCTATTTTTTCATTTTTCAATTTAATTTCTAACAGTCATATTTGAAGATTTTAAATACACTAATATAATTAATGTTTCTTTGTATACATGTTACCTGATAATATGTGGTATGAGGTGCATATTACATGCATCCTGTCAACTCTAACACATGCATTCTAATAATAAAAAGAACAACATGGCTAGAAGAAAATTGGGTGATCGTGGTGATTGTAGTGAAGAAAGTGTAACAGAAAAACAAGTGTGTGCGTGGTAACAAAGAAGAATCAGATTTCATGCAACCTGAAACTGCTGAATAACACATGAAGCATACTCAAATCTCATATTCAAGAACATTTCCACACTATGAACTCCCTGAAAAACATGATCTAGATCTAGATGACTTATGATACCCTATTTTATGTGAGAGGACTTTATTTCTACATCTGCTTCATACCATAAGTCCAAACCTACATTGACTAACACTCAAAGCACTTCTAACCTTATCTCATCATTTCTGCTCTGTTGTGTATTAATTTTTTTATCTTTCGAGCAGTGTGTGTGTGTCTGTATTAAACATGAACTATCTCCAGCATCAAACTGAAGGATACAAGATATAATTTCTTTTACATCTTTTAACACTTATGTATTCCCATGGATAAGTGTGGAAGAGGTCCATGTGTGACCTGTTAGTTCATACCCATGAAGAACTATGGAAGAGTTCGTGTTACCTGGATAGTCTTGTGTACTGTTTTTAACCCCGATCCAGGGTATGGATCAAGTTTATTTATATAAACTGCTTGGTGGAAGGTGATCACCAAGTGGAGTGTATTAGGGCTCAGTTGAGATTGAACCCCTTGTTTCATATATGTTATGTTGTTTATTTTTGTTTTCTCTATTTTACTATTTAATTTATAAATATCTTAATTTACTTTGATAGTTAATCTTGGAAATAAGTAATAATTGTTTATATTTATTATAATAGCTTCAAAACTAATGTTAATAATTTCTATTAAGATTACTTAAAATTAATCAATCTTCTAAGAAGTTATTTAAACAGTCAAACTTTCATAACTGTATAACCTTGATTCACAGGGCTGTATTTAAATTTATTAGAGAACCCTTTTAAGAATACTTTCTAAACAGAAATTTTTAATAGATTATCAATTCACTCCACCACCTCTTGAGTACTCTACTTCGACCAACAAGAGTTACCTAAACCAAGATAAATGGTTATATATACCTTTAAAATATTGATATACTTTATCTTATCAGATATGAATAAAATTTATAACTCTTAAATTATCCTTAAACTATAAAAATCAATCTATAATGTTATTTAAACCGTTCTCTGATACCAACTTTAATGCCCCAAACATTACTATAGCATAATTACATGATTTATAGAAAATATTACATTTCATACAATCCTGTGAACTTTTAGGTTTAAAGAAAAATTGAATTATGAAAAACATTAACTAATAAATCCCATGTCTTTATCAACTAATGTTCATAGTTCCCACTATAAAAGAAAATAATTAATATATAATAATACTTCAAAATATCCCATAAATTATACCCACATGCTATTCTTTGAGACATATCATTTGTAATAAAATATTTCATAATCATAAGAAAAATAAATATAATAAATATTATCTCAAATGATTGGTATGGCAAAAAATATACTTGAACTATCATAAAATTACCAAATCATGAATAATATAGTAAGAAATAAATGATAATCAAATAATTCCATTTAAATGATCATACAATCATGAAAAAATTCAATGGTTAATAATATAAATAAACATATGGAAAAAAATATTGATTTCATGGAGATTAAATGAATGATGTTTGAACTATCGAGGCTTAGTTCCAAGAAATTAAAAACTGTCAAGCCTTGTGTCAAGACATTTAAATTCAATCAACACCACATCTGAGACATCTAAATAATTGGACAGGCATACACCAAACACACAATCAAATTTTTCTATTAGGATCTATCAATGAAAAGAGTATCTATTACAGGCCTCACACATCACCCATTAAATCTAATTAATTAATCATGTGAAGGAAATGAATAACAATAAAATGATTAAATTTATTTTATTAATCAATAAATATATGAATTTTAAAAAAATTATATAGTATTTAAATACTTTTCCATATTCATAATATGTAAAATATTATCATAAACCATCTTGAGAAAGAATTTGGATGGTATTATTTAAGAATATTTCCTTTTGGAAAAGAATTATTTCAAGAAAACTTATGAAAAACATCATTACCACAATTCCATTTAGAGAAATAAAGTGGGTAGTATCCAGAGAATATAACCTAAGTGTATTAAAAGTAATGCCAAATTATGTTGATATAGATGAAAAACAACCTTATAGTATTATTAGATAATTTAATTTGAAGAAAAATGAGAAATATCCATTTTAAAATTATAGAAATACCCTTAAAAAGTGTGTTATTTAAAATGAAATACTATGGAATTTAAAATATGATTCATAAAACCTAACTCTATAGAAGATAAATATAAGGCCCCAGCCTTAAACCTTACATAATCTTGAGTTATCACAAGATTACACGTTGAGGATACTTTCAGGTTTAGAGTTTTAGAGAATTAGATCATGAAACTTGCATTACATTCCACCTTTAAACAAAGTGGTTACATAAAAGACATGATCCATTATTCCCATCAACGGAAACATATTTAAAATAAAACTTGGATTCATTCTTGACACATCCTTGACTCTATCATCTTATCATGTACCTTCCCCGTGACCTGTGAAAAACATTTCAAAAACTTGGGATGAGCATAAAAAGCTCAGTAAGGGACACACAAAGAATGAAAACTGTTAGTTTTTCAAACATCAAGTAAACCATGTATACTCTATCAAAGTAATACATTCACCTTCATGAATTAGTAAAAACTCTTCACTGAATAAAGTATCATTACTTACCTTTTTGTAACCAAAGGATTACCTTAAAACCCATATAAAGAACAAATAACATATATAAAGGTAACTTGGGACATAAACATACTTAATTGGAATAACCATACGGTCGACTTCCACACATATCACTTAATGGAATAGCCATACGGCCAATTTCCATACATACTTAATGGAATAGCCATACGGCCGACTTCCATACCCAATGCATTGGAGGTTATAACGTAACCACCAATCCTGGTATTCACGGCACCACCCGTCATAATGTCCAAGTACCATTATTAAACATAAAATATGGAAAATATAAACATTTCAATAACAATATTTCATTTGCAATCACAATAAATAATTCACAGATATTGAATTAATCAATCCATTTTCAAAAACCATTTAAAAGGGATTTTTGAATCAAAGTGTCCCATACCACTTTGAAGATTTTAATGGAATTATAATTTTAAAACATTAATGTCCATATAAATAAATACTGAAAACCATTTTGAAAACATGGACATTAAAGATAAAGATTTAGAATAATAAATCTTTAAAACATTTAAAATGATAAATTTTTAAAGTGTTTTTAACAAAATGAGAGACTGTTGAATACAAATATTAGCGGAATAACATTTAATCCGAACTTTATAATATCATTAGAATAAATGGATCCATGATATAATATTCCAAAGGACAGTATATACACCATATAAGAGTGAATTGGTGCATAACAACAATGAAGTCTCAATAGGGATGTAAAATGTGATGAAATCCCTTATAAAGAAGGTATCATTAAATTAAGGATAAATAAATCTCAAAATTATTTGTGAAAAATATAATTACACCCAATATAATTGGATATTAAGTGTAAAACAATAAAAGGTCATTCAAACATATTCAAAGGATGACATATTCAATAACTACATGTTGAACCCAAAGAAATCGAAATTGGGTTAAGAAGTTCTCTTGACAGCCTAACGGCGTCACATCAAAATGAGTTGATGAGAGATAAAAAAAATATCTCATCACTTG
Source organism: Viscum album (assembly GCA_963277665.1). Taxonomy (NCBI): domain Eukaryota; kingdom Viridiplantae; phylum Streptophyta; class Magnoliopsida; order Santalales; family Viscaceae; genus Viscum; species Viscum album. The sequence goes on along the minus strand of OY728147.1, from coordinate 387,305,514 downwards.
AACATAAAATTTACATCAATAAGGATATATGATAACATATCCCAACATAACAATATGTAAATTTAAATACCCAACAAAATAAGTCTTTTAAAAAGAGGAGGGTGAAAGGTTCCCTTACCGACATGGGTATCTTTCGAAACATACGCCCAATGGAAGAAGGGTAATACAATGAAGACGTGAATACCCATAAATGAAATTATACTACAAAAAGTTTATAATAATTGGCAGTACATACACCACTCAAAGGAAATTGTGGCATATGTAGCATAAATCTCATGGGAATAAAAGTGAGATGAACAATCCCTTACGAAAACTTGGCAGCCTAACGGCGCCACTTAAAACATTCAAAATGGATTTATGAGATCAAATAGATTATCTCATCATATTACAATAAAATGTACATAAAGAGGAATATAAAAGAACATCCCCCATCATAACAAAGAGGAGCTTAAAAGAAATGACATAAAAGAGTGTACTTATAAAGAAAGAGAGGAGTAGGATCCCTTACCTCGTATCCGACTTGACCCGACCGTTCTTTAATCTCCTGAATAATAAACTTGAGTTAATATGTACTTGCTTAAGAACCTTTTTCAAGTTCATTATCCCTTTTTATACCATGTTATGAACATCATGTAATCATTTAAGTTAATAATGTTCATTTTGTCGGTATTTGGTTCTTAAGTAAAAAAAGACTTCTTACACTTACATGTTGTTAATTTGGTCAAAGGTTCGTTATATCCAGAATGATGTTAATGATTTGGATAACATATATATCATATATATTCAGCATATACCTATATTTATAATATTACATCACATTTAGAGGTAAGAAATGAAATACACCGTTCATGGAGACGGTAAGCCGTACGTATGCATGAACGCTACTTCCATTTCAATTTTGTATTTTCTGGAATGGAATAATAATTATATAAGAGTATATTATAACATATATAATATCATTAACTTTATCCTTTACACATCCCACATATGGTATTAACGAATCAAATCACTTTCAGGGGCGGTAGTCCGGACATCCTAAAATGAAGATATCGTGTTTAGCCATAATGGAAACAATAATGGTATGCCATAAATGAAAAATAAAGAATCTTAAGAAAAGAATAAACATATTATATATCATATATAAAAATAGTGACATCATAATGGCCACCTTTGAAGGTGTTAGATGAGTATTGAAAAATCATCGTTTCGGGAGGCAGAATTTCGCCATCCAAGGAAACCGTATGTTCTTTAACCATTTGATGTAGTTGTGTGAGAGTGTAGCTCGAATAAATCATATAACAACATCCTAGTGTATTGAATATACTGGTGTTGTTACAAAAGAAGTAAATAAAAAGAGTTTTGGGGGTTGGAAAAGCAAAATAAAACAAATTAACATGAGAGAATGAATTACCTTTAAAAGTGTAACCCCTTTTGATTTGAGCCTAAAGGCTTCCTTTGAAAGGATTCGCCCAAAGGGAATCCTCTAGGATGAGGAGAGGGATTTGGAGAGAGTAAATGGGCAGGGTATGGCCGAGACAAAGGCTTGAGGAGTGTGTGAAATGAGGTAGAGGTGGGGGCCTTTTATAAGAGGAGAGGAGGGGAACTTTTGGAAATCATGAAACTATTATTTTATTTTCAAAAGTGTTTTAAAGTCCCACATTGATATATTTCGAAGATAAGATGATAAGGCTTCGAAATATTCCCATCCAATAGTTTTTGGACAAGTGTAGGTTTTAGATATTACATTATCTTTCCATTTTATTTAAATCGTTAAATATTGAGGTCATCGTTGCATCATCGTGATGTCGTAATTAAATTAATTTATTTAATATATAAAAATTATAAAAAAAAAATACTATGATGTAGGAAATATTTTTAGCTATTAATTAATATTTATAGTCAACATTTGGACTTGTTTAACCCCATTTAAAAACTGTTTTAGTAAAACAACTCATTTTTGTGTCAATTTAATTTTAACATTAAATAAATATATATTAATGTCATTTTCCAACCAAAGTGGCTCCATGGGGTCTCCAAGTTGACCCATGGGTTTTATTGGTCGGCCATGACTCATCCAATAAAAGTAGGACAAGTTTCATGGTGTTTTCATATTTTTATAATATCATTTTTACCTTAAATTACCCTAATTACCTCTAATCGCGATTAATGAAAAAAAGTTACTATTCACCAAAAAATTATTTTCATCCCATTGAACCACATTTTACATACTAATGACAACCTTGTATGTCGGATTTTCAAAATTCAATACACATTAGTGGTAAACTTTCATTTAACTGAAAAATCAGTTTGCTTGATTACCACTTAGTGGTTTCACTATTCATCAAAAATTGGAGTTTTTCAGAAAATTACCAAAAATTCACTCTAAGCTATATTCGATATTCAGAATTCAAAAATGAAGTCTATATTACAAAATTCAAAACATATAAGTCACATTAATTAATTTAATAATTAATTCCCGTTGTCATGACAAATAACGTGTTTTTATAAAAAAATAAGTATCAAAAGATTGATACCAGTTTAAGCCTGATTTCAAAGTGAAATTAATTCTAACGACCACTATTGGATTTAATGGTAAAAATGTTTTCTAATTTCACTTTAAAACCAATTCAAAAGATTATCTAATCATATAAATAAATTAGATTAAAAAGAGGTTTTGAATTAAATTTCAACATTTTACACTATTCATTAAAAAAATGAACATTATCGGAAAGATACCAAAAAATTACACAAAGTAAAATTTGATGTCCCGATTCTAAAGAAGAGTTTTATTTGGTCCAAAAGAATGTATAAGAGTGATCAAAACTATATTTAATGACAGTTCTCCATCAAAAGGCGATAAGTGAACCTTTAGTGAAAATTAGGGTATAAAAGCCTAAAATTGAATTCTTTCCGTATTTTAAGCCTTTATATTTTATTGGATAAATGTAAAAACATTTAAAAAAACATATATAATCATATTTTAGTTATTTCTATCCATTCCCGCCAATACAATGGCTACATGTTAACTACCATTTAAAATAATATTATTTTATTATTGGAGTGCAACGTAAGATTCCCAAGAAACTCGTTGTTGCGTGTTGGGTACTCCATTGACCATAGCGTCCCCTTTAAAGTCATATTAATATTTCATTCACAAATATGGATAAAAATAAAAATGTCATATTCTTTATTTACCTGGGGTGTTACAATTAATCTTTCAAAATTAAAGATGAAAATGAGAATAAAAACTTAAAAGGGTCTTTATAAAACATTTATAAACATTTTTATAAAAATAGAAAACAATTTTTCAATTCTAAAAAATATCACTTTTTATAAATTGAAAGGAAGGAATTTTTAAAATCATTATTTTTAATAAAAATTCAACAATAAAACATTTAAAAATATATAATGGTTTCAAAATGTAAAGTGAAATTTTTATAAACATTTTTATTTTTTTAAAATAATCTATAATAATGGATCCCTGAATAATACAAAAAGTTTTCAAAAAGGTGAAGTGGAAATATTTTTAAATTTTTTAATTTCAAAAGTAATCTTCAATAATGGTGGTTGAAAAATACATAAGAGTTATCTTAATGAATTGTGGAGTGAATTATAATGATATAAACATGAAATGAAAAACAATTTTAATATATTGAAATTTTTTTTTTAAACCCACATCAATAAAATGATAACAAAACATTCTTTAGAAGAGAGTATAAGGGAAATATGAGGGTCGCATGTGATAAACCAAAATCATGTCCCCAAATATATAGTAAAATATGAGAGAGAAAAGAAAATTTTTACATGTAATAAAATTGGTTATTAAGTAGAATAGTGATTATTCAAGACAATTCCATAATTTTGTAGGGAATAAATTCATTAAGGAGAAATATTTCAATTAAATGTGTCATTTTCCATAGAGGGAGAGAGAAACTACAATATAAAATATTAAGGTGTAAGAAACCAATCATATAAGTAAGAAGTTAAATAGGAAATAATATAACTCAAAAAAATATGGTTTAAGTTTTCCAAAAACCCCTTACATGATCATTATCTTTCAAATTTAAAACCCGTGAATGGTATAACATGATATGAATATTTAAATAAATTATATTATATAAAATATTATGGTAAAATAAAACCATTAACAATATACATACCATAAAAAAGGAAAAAATATTTGAATTGTCACGACCCGTCCTCGGGACCCGTGCCGTGACTACCCCAAGCCCGCCTTCCATAGGCTAGGGGCTGGCGACTAGCACCAAGGCGTAAATCCTGTTAAAAAGGGAAGTCATTGTCTTTGTAAAGTAAACAAACACCATAGAGTAAACAGGCAGTAGAAGTAAACACTAAGTAAAAACAGAGTACAACAGTAAGTGCGGAAAGTAAGTGGGCCAGTATACAAACCCAAACAGAAAGTAAAGTACTACTGGAAAGGGAAAACAACAACTGTAAAGTAAAGCCACAATGCCGAGCTGTCCACTGGAAATCCCACCTGAAGGGTGGGTACAGATAGATCCACTGCTCCTCGGGTCCCATCGTCCGCTCTGAGTATGTCCCGCCCAGTGGTCCACCTCAAGGTACCGTCCTGCTCTGCAAGCTTCAACCACGTTCAACGTTGTCCGTCGTCTGCAACCAACACAACGTAGTGCGGGCATAGCCCGTGCAGGGGTGAGTATAAGCTACTCAGTAGGGACCCCAAGACCCCCGAAGGTCTCTCAGTATCCACAAAGGATAAACCACAAAGGAAAGGTAAATCATGAAGTAACATCCGACATTTCTTAGGTATATGCCCATACATATACCTAAGTCATCAATTCTCGTTCGACTCCAACATCCGAGCCCAAGTACAACCCAATCCACACAGTAAAGCAATACATAAATCCACACAGGATAGCACAACACAATCCACACAGGAAATTAAAATAGGATTCATCTCACACAGGTATACTTCTTCGAAAGATGATAGAGATGATCACCGATCCATCTAAGTCGTTGGACCCACAAAGGATCGATAGGTACTAACCCCCGCAATGACCCACACAGGATCGGACCCACACAGGATCTGTAGGTGCTGGCTCACACAGAACCGTTGATAGATGAACCACACAGGATCGGAACCACACATGATCGGTAGCACGGATCCATACAGGATTATTGAGTGTTGTAGTTGTCGTCGTCGAATCCACTGAGGATCTCTGCACAGTCATCGTCACAGTCAGAGTAACAGTCGCAACCAGCTCTAGGGTTTCCGCACACAGTAAGCTTATTCAGGAGGGTCCGCTCCATGAGCCGAGAGGCTGATACATCAAATGAAACATAGTCCAGAGTTGATGTATCCAAAAGTTTCGTATCGTCAACAGGAACTCAACGTCGCAGACGACACGTCAATCGGACACCCGGTCCGAGAGTTATTGGCGTTTTCGTCCGAGGGGCCCGGTTGGTTTCTAAGGCAAAACCAACCCGACCGTACTCCACCTACATCCAAACCTTGGGCGGAGTAAGCCAAAATATCCGTCTCACTTAGAGGAATCCAACAAAGTCGACGGCAGGTCATTCGGACGTCCGGAGCTTAAGATATGAGCGTTTCCGCTCCGAGGGCCCGGTTGGTTTCGTGTACGAACCAACCCGGCCGAATACAAAGTAATCCGAAACCTTGATTTCAATATACGGAAACCACCGTCTCGATTCAAGGATCGCATCGCAACTGACGGTGCGTCGATCGGAGGTCCGTAGCCAATGTTATGGGCAAAAGACCAAAGACGGTCCGAAAATGGGGGTTTCGGGCCCGGACCGACCCGGCACGAGACCCCCCGATCGGCCCGGCCCGGCCCGGCGCGGCGGGCGCGGCGCGGCATGGCGCGGCCTTGGCATGGCCCGGCCTGGCGGACCGGCCTGGGCACAGCGCGCCCAGCGCGCTGGCCAGCTCGGCCAACAGCCGAGCCGTTTGGCAGGGGGGCCTGCCCCCCTGGTGTAACCGCGGCCCCCCAATTAAGGGGGCCGTTTTGTGCTGGCCGGCCGGGGGAATTAATTCCCCTGAATTCCCTTTGTCTGGCCGGCCTGTACCGGTCGGCCGGTTCTGCCAACAAGGACCAGCGACGGCCAGTCCTTCTTCCTTCGCCGACACCGGCGGCCCGGAACCAGCCGCCGGTCACCCTACTCCGCCGCGGCCCAGAACCGGCCGCGGCATGGTTCGTCCAGCATGGTGTGACTGCACCGCGCCCTTCCGCAGCGGCCCTGCTCTGGCTGCGGTGTCTTCGGTTTTCTTCAACGCGGCGCGACGGCGTCGCGTCCTTGTTCAACTTCAAGGCACGGCGCGACGGTGCCGCGCATTACTTGTCGTATGATCCTGCATGGTGCGACGGCACCACGCCATTCCGTCCCAACCACAAAGAATCAAACAAGGATAAAGGAGGAGGGTCGCCCGTGTTTGTGTGGTCTGGCCCCCTCTCGTTAATCGATATCATTTGGTCGTATTTTCACGAATAACGACAAGGTGGTAAACACGAACAAATTAAATAGACAACCCCTACCTTGATAAAAGAGATGACGATCGTCGGCGTCGCGAAGCGAGGATTCAAAGACGTTGACGAATATTTTGTCACGGAAAACCATCACGAAAAGATATTTCGCAGAAGAAAAACGTTGTGGAAGAAGACGCCGTGCTGCGGGTCGGTGTCGTAGAAGACGGTCTTCGAGGGCTCGACGCTCCACATCAGAGATCATTCGTTCTTCACGTTCTTCGTCAAAGAGAATGAAGAAATCAAGACTTCCTCAACTTTTTCTCCAAAGGATCTCAAACAACTAAACACTAACCCAATAAAATAAGTTCTTAACTTATTTTATTAACACATCAAGGCTTTTTAAATTCAAGCGTTTGAATTCCACATTAACTCACCTCATTAATTCCATAAGTTAATAAACTTAAGATAACAAAATTAATGGGAGTTGAGGAGGTTAGAGGATATGAAGGGGTGGGATTCGTGTGGGTCCCACCACCCTAATAACCTCCCAAGGGAGGTTGGGTAGTTACCCAACTTCCATCTAAAGGATTAAACACTTAGAGTAAAAATAAAAATTATTGTTAAATTTTTATTTTTAACTTCCACAATTTTTAACAACTTCTCTCATGTAAACGCAACTCATGATTAAGCGTTCCTAAGAAATTACCAATGCTGCGGTTCCATCGGTCCCCTCAGAATTCTATTCTGAGCACCGGTTCAAAAGATAGGAATTCCCACTCGTTCGTTCCCTGAACGTACCGGAGCTAAACTTCAGATAGAAATCCCGGGCACACCGGGCCTCAGAATCAAGTGACGTCTAAAACTGCGTTCTTGTAAAATCCAAAAGAAAATTAAGAAAAAATTTCCCTTGAATTTTACGGGTCTTCACATTACTTCCACCTCAGGGCTTTACGTCCCCATAAAGATACATCAAAAAGTAGGGAAACAAATGTTGGTACTGAGCACGCATCTGAGCCTCCCACTCCCATGTGCTCTCCTGGAGGTTCTCGTGCTGCTATATGATGCGCACTAGAGGAATCGACCATCCACGTAGGACCCGCTCCTGTTGATCCTCGATCTCCACTGGGACCTCCACAAAAGTCACCCCATCATCAATGTCGAGCTCCCCATGGTCAATGATATGCATCGAGTCGTGCACGTATCTCCTCAGTGGAGATAGGTGGAAGACGTCGTGCACCCGGTGCAACTGAGGTGGTAGATCCAGACGATAAGACACCTCGACAATCTTGCTGAGGACCTGGAATGGTCCGATGAAGCGTGGAGACAACTTTCCACCTCAGCCAAATCTCCACAATCCACGTTCCGGTGAGACACGCAAGAAGACATGGTCGCCATCCCCGAACTCTAGTGGCCTCCGCCTTCTATCAGCATAAGACTTCTGCCAGCTCTGAGCTGTCCTCATCCGCTCCTGGATGACCTGGACCTTCTCTGTCATAGCCTGGACCATCTCCGGTCCCACAAGTGCTGACTTTCCTGGGTCTATCCAGCACAAAGGAGATCTACAAGGTCGGTCGTACAACGCCTCGTATGGTGCCATCCCGATGGTGGAGTGATAGCTGTTGTTGTACGCGAACTTCACCAAGGGTAGTTGGTCCTCCCAGCTACGACCAAAGTCGAGGAAACAAGCGCGGAGCATGTCCTCAAGAGTCTGAATGGTCCTCTCCATCTAACCATCCGTCTGAGGATGAAAGGCTGTGTTCAGACAAAGCTGCATCCCGAACGCCTCCTGCAACCCCTTCCAAAGCCCGGAAGTAAAGCGAGCATCTCGATCGGAGACGATAGATGATGGAATGCCATGAGGCTGTACAATCTCCTGAACATAAAGTTGTCTCAAGCTCTCCACTGAGCCCTGCTCTCTGATGGGTAAGAAGTGAGCCGACTTGGTGAGTCGGTCGACAATCACCCAAATGGAGTCATGACCTCTGGAAGTGTGTGGAATTCCAGTCACGAAGTCCATAGATATCCCGTCCCACTTCCACTCCGGGACCTCCAAGGGCTGTACCAAGCCTGCTGGTACCTGATTCTCTACCTTTACCTACTGGAAGGTGAGGCATCGGGAAACGAACTCTGCCACAACATTCTTCATGCCCAGCCACCAGTGCTATCGTATGAGGTCCTGGTACATCTTTGACACTCCAGGATGTACCGCCATGGGAGAGGTGTGAAACTCTCTTCGCACCTCCTCCCGTAAAGCGACTGGTACCAAGGTACGTACTCTGAAAAGGATGTCGTGCTCTGCTCCAAAGGAGAAACCATCAGGTCCCTGTCCTAAGGATATCTGTGCACGCCGCGTCTCACAGTCAGCGTCCTCACGCTATGCCCCTATGACCCACTACAGTAGTGGAGGGGTGACTGTGAGAGACTGAAGGAAGGCTGCTCCATCTCTATCCATGATGGATATCTGGAAAGAGGTTAGCTGCTCTGTCGCCTCCTCAAGTAGCTGAATGCCCGTCCTCATACTGAGATCATCGGCTACCACGTTCCCCTTCCCCGGAGTATAGACTATCTCAAATTCATAGTCCGGGAGGAACTCGAGCCATCGCCGCAGTCTCAGATTCAGGTCCTTCTAAGAGAATATGTATCTGTGACTTTGATAGTCAGAAAAGACTGTAAAGCGCTCACCCATCAGGTAGTGTCGCCATGTCTTCAGAGCGAAGACCACTGCTGCTAACTCCAGGTCATGGGTAGTATAGTTCTTCTCATGCAGCCTCAATTGACGTGATTCATAGGCGATCACTGCCCGCTCCTTCATCAGGACACATCCGAGTCTGGTCCCTGATGCATCGCAGTAGACTACGTACCCTACTCCCTCCTCGGGCAACCTCAATATAGGTGTGCTGGTCAATCTCTGTCTCAGCTCCTGGAAGCTCTACTGACATCTGTCTGACCACACAAAGGGTTTCCCCTTCTTCGTCAAAGCTGAGAGTGGTGTCGCAACTCTGGATATGTCTGGCATGAATCTCTGATAGTATCCAGCTAGTCCCAAGAAACTCCGCACCTCCGTCACGCTCCTGGGTGGCTCCCAAGCTAGCACTGCCTCGATCTTCGCAGGATCCACTACAAATCCCGCCTCAGAGATGACGTTCCCCAAGAAGTGGACCTCACGTCTCCAGAACTGACACTTAGAGATCTTGACATAAAGCTAGTGCTCTCGGAGTGTGTCTAGTACAACCCGTAAGTGGTAGGCGTGCTTCTCCTCAGTCATTGAGTAAATCAAAATGTCATCGATGAAGACCATGAAAAATCAATCGAGGTATGGCTGAAAGATCCTGTTCATGAGGTCCATGAACACTGCTGGAGAATTGGTTACGCCGAATGGCATAACCAAGAACTCATAGTGGCCATACCGACATCAGAAGGTCGTCGTCTGCACGTCATCGTCTCGAACTCTGAGCTGATGATAGCCTGACATGAGGTCTATCTTCAAGAACCACCGTGCTCCCTTGAGCTGATCAAAGAGGTCATCAATCCTCGGTAGCTGATACTTGTTCCTCACTGTCACCTGGTTCAGGCGACGATAGTCGAAACAAAGTCTCAAGCTCTCATCCACCTTCTTGGCGAACAAAATCGGGGAAGCCCACGGTAAATCATTGGGTCAGATGAATCCCTTGTCCTGCATGTCCTCCAACTGTACTCGCAGCTCTCGAAGCTCGGAGGGGTCCATCCGATATGCTGGAGTCAATATCGGGGCTGTCCCGGGGTACAGGTCAATATAAAAGTCTACCTCTCTGTGAGAAGGTAGTCCTGGAACGTCGTCGGGAAAGACATCCGCATACTGATCCACCACTACAGGAAAACTAGGACTCCGCATGTCAACTGCTCCTAGGATGATGCTAGCCAACTGATGAGTGATGGGTTGTCTTCTCCTCTACGGAATTCCATCCAGTGTTTCGAAGTCTCCCTTCTCGCCGGTGAAGGTGAACCTGCTTCCGTCGGTGCGTACACATCGCACCTTGCGCCTAATACAGTCAATCTGTGCATGGACCGTAGACAACCAATCCATGCCCAAGATGACGTCGTAAGTCGTCGACGCTGCTACAAGAAGACCCCAGCCGAATCTCTCGCCTCCTAGAGTAAGCTCACATTACTGGCACCAGTGCGTAATCGTCGAGTCTGCTCCCGTAGGAGTCTCTAGCCGTAAGGATCGAGCCAACGACTCTGTCAGAATCTCCGAGCTCCGAAAAAGGGCAGCGGCTATGAAAGAGTGACTCGCTCTTGTGTATATAAGAACTGCAGCAAGAGTGGAATAGACACAGATAGTACCTCGAATCATCTCGGGCGTGCCGTGGTCGTAGGCCTCTGCTGCCTGGAGCTGTGCCTGTCTCTGCTCGCCAACTCCCTGTGGTCGGGGTGGACCTTCTAGTGGTGGTGGTGGTAAATCCTCAAAGTGTCTCCCACCACCTGCTGCTCGGGCAGCTCCCCTGCCTCGTCCGCCTGCTCCTTGAAGACTGCCATGGTCAACCCTCTACCTCTGCCTCGGTGGTCCCTCAATCGTCTGCTGCTCCTCGGCATGGCGGGTCAGGCAATCACGAGCCATGTGGCCCTGCCCGCCGCATGAGTAGCACTGCCTACCTCTCGAAAGGCTGGCTCCGCGCTGTGTGCCCCGCACTGCTGAGCCAGTGTCCTGAGGTTGTCTGCCTGAGGGTCTGGTCTGCCTGGACCCATGAGTCTTCCGTCGACTGCCTGCTGCAGAAGACTCTTCTACGTGCCGCCCTGTAGTGGGTCTCGACGCTGGTGTAGACACAGCAAGAAATCTCTTGATCAAAAAGGCTCGCTCCAGCACTCCTGTCTGAGTCGGAATGATGAGGGAGATCAGCAATGCCCTGATATCGTGTCTCAATCCTAGATCAATGGTCCGGGCCTGGAAGAATGGGTCCTGTACCATGTCTGTCGAGTAGCGTGAGAGATCGGTAAATCTCGCCGAGTATTGGGCGACCATCATGCTCCCCTGCCGCAGCTGAAGAAGCTCTTGAATGCGTACCGCACAGAGGGGGGCCGAGATGAACTCTGAGTGGAAGAGGCTCTCAAAGTCCGTCCAGAGAAGAGATGCCTCAACGTGCACCTGGAGCATCAAGCTCCACCATCTTCCTGCTGTTGAGTGCAGTAGGCTCGCTATGAGGATCACCATGAGGTCTGCTGGTGTCCTCACTAACCAGAAAACTCTTACAACTGCCTCCAGCCAGTCCTCGGCTGCCTGGGGGTCCGTCTCCCCGCGGAACCTGGGCGGTCGCTGGCGTTGGAACTCATGCAGTGCACTGGGGCGATGTGCATCGTCAACTGCTAGCGTTGGAAGCATCGGTGGCTCGGCGGGTAGAGATACCGCCGGTGCCACTGCTGACAAAGGGCCCTGCACCGAGGCCTCGTCGCTCGGTGGGCTGTCGTCACACTCAACTCTCGGAACCCTAGCTGGCTGCCGTCGTCGGGCCATCCTGAAAAGGAAACAGTTGTGCCACGGTCAGAACAGTATACCTGGTGAGCTGATACAAGTAATCACAAAGAAAACTTGAAACACACCTGAAATCAATGTTTTCGTGCATTAAGTCAGAAATCAGAAGTCAGGGTCCTGGTGTATGGATACGTCGGCCGCCGCACCAACACTGGACTCCCTGGACTGATAACCACACCCAATATGCTAAACACTATTGCTTCACATAGTAGAAGATTAGAGTCCCATGTTCTGCGGTAGAACCGAACTCCTTTGATACCAATTTGTCACGACCCGTCCTCGGGACCCGTGCCGTGACAACCCCAAGCCCGCCTTCCATTGGCCAGGGGCTGGAGACTAGCACCAAGGCATAAATCCAAGTAAAAAGTGAAGGCATTTCCTTTGTAATGTAAACAAAAACCACAGAGTAAACAAGAAGTAGAAGTAAAGTAAAAATAGAGTACAACAGTAAGTGCGGAAAGTAAGTGGGCCAGTATGCAAACCCAAACTGAAAGTAAAGTACTACTGGAAAGGGAAAAAAACAACTGTAAAGTAAAGCAGCAACGCCAAGATGTCCATTGGAAATCCCACCTGAAGGGTGGGTACAGATAGCTCCACTACTCCACGGGTCCTGCCGTCCGCTCCAAGTATGTCCCGCCCAGTGGTCCACCTCCAGGTACCATCCTGCTCTGCAAGCCTCAACCACGTTCAACGCTGTCCGTCGTATGCAACCAACACAACGTAGTGTGGGCATAGCCCATGTATGGGTGAGTATAAGCTACTCAGTAGGGACCCTGAGACCCCCAAAGGTCTCCCAGTATCCACAAAGGATAAACCACAAAGGAAGGGTAAATCACGAAGTAAAATCTGACACTGCTTAGGTATATTCCCATACATATACCTAAGTCATCAATTCTCGTTCGGCTCCAACATCCGAGCCCAAGTAACACCCAATCCACACAGGAAAGCAATACATAAATCCACACAGGATAACACAACACAATCCACACAGGAAAGTAAAACAGGATTCAGCTCACACAGGTATACTTCTTCGAAAGACGATAGAGATGATCATTGATCCATCTAAGTCATCGGACCCACAAAGGATTGATAGGTACTAACCCACAAAATGACCCACACAGGATAAGACCCACACAAGATCTGTAGGCGCTGGCTCACAAAGAACCGTTGAGCGCTGACCCACACAAAATCAGACCCACACATGATCGGTAGCACTGATCCACACAGGATCGCTGAGTGCTGTAGTCGTTATCGTCGAATCCACTGAGGATCTCTGCACAGTCGTTGTCGCAGTCACATTAGCAGTCGCAGCCAGCTCTAGGGTTCCCGCACACTGCAGGCTCATTCGGGAGAGTCCGCTCCACGAGCCGAGAGGCTGATACATCAACTGACACATAGTCTAGAGTTGATGTATCCAAAAGTTCCGTATCATCAACAGGAACTCAACGACACAGACGACGCGTCAATCGGACGCCCAGTCTGAGAGTTATTGGCTTTTTCGTCCCAGGGGCCTGGTTGGTTTCTAAGGCAAAACCAACCCGACCGTACTCTACCTACGTCCAAACCTTGGGCGGAGTAAGCCAAAAGATCTGTCTCACATAGAGGAATCCAACAAAGTCGACAGCATGTCATTCGGACGTCCGGAGATTAAGATATGAGCGTTTCTGCTCCGAGGGCCCGGTTGGTTTCGTGTACGAACCAACCCGGCCGAACTCAAAGTAATCCGAAACCTTGAGTGCGATATACCAAAACGACCGTCTCGATTCAAGGAACTGACGGTGCATCGATCGGAGCTCCGTAGCCCATGTAATGGGAAAAAGACCGAAGACGGTCCGAAAACGGGGGTTTCGGGCCCGGACCGACCCGGCCCGAGACCCCCTAGTCGGCCCGAACCGGGTCGACCCGCCCCGGGTCTGGGTCGGCCCGGCCTGGCTTGGCGGACCGACCAGGCGGCCGGCTCGGCCTGGGCACAGCGCGCTGGCCAGCTCGGCCAACGACAGAGCCGTTTGGCAAGGGGGGGGGGGGAGGGGGCACCTGCCACCCTGGTGTAACTGCGACCCCCCAATAAAGGGGGCCGTTTTCTACTGGCCGGCCGGGGGAATTAATTCCCCCGGATTCCCTTTGTCCATCCAGCCCGCATCGGCCTACCAGTTCTGCCAACAAGGACCGGCGACGGTCGGTCCGTCTTCCTTCGCCGACACCGGCGGCCCGGAACCGGCCGACGGTCACCCTGCTCCACCGCGGCCCAGAACCGGCCGTGGCTTGGTTCGTCCAGCACGGTGCGACGGCACCACGCCCTTCCGCCGCAACCCTGCTCCGGCCGCGGTGTCTTCGGTTTTCTTCGACGCGGCACGACGGCGGCACGTCCTTGTTCAACTTCACGGCACGGCGCGACGGCGCCGCGCATTACTTGTCGTATGATCCCGCGTGGTGCAACGACACCATGCCATTCTGTCCCAACCACAAAGAATCAAACAAGGATAAAGGAAGAGGGTCGGCTGTGTTTGTGCGGTCCGTCCCCCTCTCGTTAATCGATATCATTTGGTCATATTTTCACGAAGAACGACAAGGTGGTAAACACGAACAAATTAAATAAACAACCCCTACCTTGATAAAAGAGATGACGAACGTCGGCGTTGCGAAGCGAGGATTCGAAGACGATGGCAGAGATTTCATCGCGGAAAACTGTCACGAAAAGAGACATCACGGATGAAAAACTTCATGGAAGAAGACTTCACGTCGCGGGTCGGTGTCGCGGAATAAGGTTGTCACACCCGCTATTTCAAAGGAATTTATTTATTTTATTAATTTTGTTTGCGTCGGGTAGTTCGGGTCGAAACCTGAACTTAATATTTCTAGTTCTTTGTGTTTTGACTAGTTTTCATCCAGCGCAACGCGACCGAAGCTGCGTGGCCTCACCTGGGTCGTCGCGCGGCCCCGCCCGTTTCACCGCACGCCCTGCTTGATGGTTAATTAATTAAATGAAATGGATCAGTATAATAAAACAATAATATTAACGGTGTTAAGAATATAATTTTTCTTGTGTCGTTATTAATATTACTCTAAATAATAATCATAATAATAATAACAACAACAATAATAATAAAACTAATAAGGATTAATAGTTTGTTTTAATGATAACCATAAATATATTATAATTTGAGGTGTTATTATTATTATTAATAATACTAAATTTAGGTTTTATTTTCCTTTTTATTTTATTTTATCTTATTTTATTTTAATTTCTTTTTATTCTAATTTCTTTTTATCTTATTTTATTTTAATTTCTTTTTATTTTATTTTATTTTTTTCTCGTTCTCTTTTTCTTTCCTTCTTTTCTTTTCCTCCCTCCGTTTTTTTTCTTTTCTCTCTTCACAATTCCGTCGGATCCCCCTGCTACCCCCTCCTCGTCGCGGCTCACCCCCTCCCCTCTAACCCTAGCCTCCTGCTCCCTATCCCGCTCCCCACCTCGCCCTTCTGTCAGCCGCACGCCGCACGCCGTCACAGCCTCCTCCAGGATCCACCCTGCTAGCGCCACACCCCACCTTTCCCAACAGTCCTCCCGTCCGACGACCGGGTTGCGCCCCCTGCTCCGGTGAACCCCGACGCCCCCCTGCTCCGGTGAACCCCGCACACCCCGGTGGCTGCACCGGTGAACCCCGCACACCCCGGCTTCCCCCTTACGTGACCTATCTCTCCCCCTTCTCTCCGGTTTTGCACCGCCTCACTATTTCCCCAGTCCAGCGGCCTCCCCCTCTCGGCCTGGTCAAGGCGCGACCCCGACCTACCCTATCCGCTGCAGCCCCCCCTAGCTCCCAGGCGCGCTGCTATCCCTCGTGCGACATGTTCGTTTGAGCCCCGATAGTTTCCCTCCTTGCACGGCGCATCAATCCGGCCACACCTCCCTCTTCCAGGAACAGCAACACCAGCCAGCCAAGATCCCTCCGCCAAGCCACCCTCCAGTTAAGCCTCGCCTAATTTGATTAATATTATTTTTCATTTACTATTATTTCTTTATGTCTTTTTTTAGTTTTGTTGTTTTGGTTTTTCCAGCGGATATGAGATCCGACTTTGTGGTTCTAACTTGAAGTTTTATTTTGGATTCGTGAAATTGAGTCCGCGCGAGGTTCCTTGTGGTGAAAATGAAGCGCGATTGACATTTCGCGCTAGTATTTGAAGATTCCTCATCAATTTTCCAGATTTGACGGCGAGGTAGGTGGTTCCACTCTTAAGTATTATTTGATAAATCAATTTGCATGTTTAGTTTTTTTTGTATATCATTTAGTTTATTTGTGCATTGCGAAGCTGTCTTTCTTTGATGTTTGGGATGCATTTGAACTGTTTAATAACCTGTCTATTTTATGTGTGTTCTTTCTGCTTAAAAACTCACATCTATCAAGTTTTTGGTGTTTTATTTTATTGTGCGGTAAGATTATTGATCTGTTCAACAGATGTGAAATATTTCTTTTTCATGGCGTAGTGTGTCTGGTTGACAAAGAAGTTTTGGTGCGGGTTTAGTCGGCAACACCAAGTGATTTCTTTTAAACTATTTTGTATACTTTTATTTTTGGCTTATTTAATTAGGTGATTTGTGCAAAGGTGTTTTACATGTGGTGTAAGGTCTTCCATCAAACTATTAGTGTGGTGCAGGTCACTCCTTAAAATGGTATTTGAGTGCGTGCGATGTTAGAATGTGTTTTGAATGTGGAAATGATTACTTTAGTGCGTTTAAAGCCATGTGATATTGTTTTATGAGCTTTTGTAATGGTTTATTAAATCATGACCATGGTGTGAAACCTTTTGAAAAAAAAAGATTGTTTTAATGTTCGTCTTATTTCAAAATGATATTTATATGTGTGAGTGGTGGTTTGTTTAATGATAAGTTTTTTTTTCATTGCGGAAATTGGTCTAATTTAGTACATAACCTATGCAGATTATGTTTTGAAAAGATTTTGATGTGCGTATGGTTTTAAAAGCGATTTTGGGTGTTCAAACTATGTTTTTGCATGTGTAAGTACCCTGTTTGGAGTTTATGTATTAGTGCGACATGTGACATTAAATTGAAACTTGTTTGAGCACAAACTAGGAAGCCCGGGTAGCTAGGAGGGTGGACTAGACTAGTGCGCTAGTGTTCCGGAGGTGACTCGACCTGGTTTCACTGGCAGGACTGACGATTGCAACACTAACTAAACAAATTCTTTTCTGAGGGTCGTGGCCTTCTAAGCCACGTTTTCTGAGGGTCGTGGCCTTCTAAGTCACATTTTCTGAGGGTCGTGGCCTTCTAAGCCACGTTTCACTGAGACACGAAGCTCTAGGGACCCAAGCTAGCTAACACCCATGCAGCCTCTCCCATGTTAGTGCTCATTAGTTACATTACGCTCCTCAGAGAGAAACTTTGGTTATTTTAAAAAGTACGGGTGTGTGTGTTTTAATTTATGTTGTTCCATTTGAAACTGTTTTCTTTAATTCCGTCTTCTTTTAAACTGTTCAACTTTTTATTTCTTTTCTTTAGCTAATATTGCAAAGGTATTTGTCATTTAATAATTATGCGTGGAACCTTTTTATTGGGTGACGTCCTACTGGGCCTTTTGCTCACACCCTGCGTACACCTTCGGGTGTATGTAGACCTTGTTTCTTGTGTATTCCAGGTTGTGCGTCGTGCTTAGCGATGGTGGTTCTGGTCATTGATGGTCTTCTCGTGCAGGTTGGTGTTGTGGCGTGCGAATGCTACACCACTCTTGTCGCTTGGTGGTTTGAGTTAGAGTTTTAGTATTTTCGTTTATTTTTGGGACGTTGGCTCTAATTGTAAACCTTTAAATTTGATTTCAGTTCAATGGTCTCTTTGGTTGTCAATTTCCTAGTTTCTTTTCATTATCCTTTTAGTGTTTGTGTATACTATTTCAGGTAAACCGTTCCCACAAGTTACTCTTGATACCCGGGCACTTGTGCCAGCCCGTGGGGATCGGGAACGCCCTTCGGGCCTTGCCGCGGACTGGGTCGGGCACCGGGTCTGATGGCGACCCGGCCTGGTTCGTGACGAAATGGTATCAGAGGGCAAGGTTTGCTCTCTTGGGTCGTTTTCTTTTGGGATAGATTCACGGTAGACTTGAGTTAAATTTGTCGGGACTCGACGTCCTGGCTACGAGTAAGGTGCCTGGCCAGCACACCTCGTGGCGGGACTCGAGTTACCAAAGTATGTTGAGGTTTGTCTGAGTTTTTAGTCCTTGCGGATGATCTTGTCTAAGGGGAAATGAAAAGGGAGTAAGGTCAGTTGTCTTAGTGACCTCGCAGGGTCTGGCAAGACTTGTGGAGCCAGGGACACTGTCCTAAAATACTCTCTGTGGCCAGTGGCGTGATTGGTGTATGACCGCCAACCATACTTTCCAATCAACCACTGTACCTAGTTTCTTCCTACTTTGTTTATCGTCTCTTTGTTCTGGATTCATGGAAATTTGGTTTTTAAGTAAAAATGTTTTGGTCTTGGAAAATGTTTTCAAATGAAGCGCTTTGAAAATGAAATGATATGTGAGGTTTGAAAAGTGTGGGTTGGATGTTTCGGTTTTGAAAAAAAAATGGAAAGCTTTGGTTTTTATCCTTGGCGCTCTTATGGGAAACAACATGCATGAGTGTATACGAAAAGGGAAATGGTTAACGGTACGAGAAGATGAGTGCCTAGATGGACACGAGGTGCGTGCCGGTGCGGCATGACAACATGCATGTGCGAGGCTCATGGGACGCCATTGGTGTTTGTTCAACCCACTGGGTTTTCTTATTTTCAAAATGTTTTGTTAAAGGTAATAAATTTGGTGTTTTAGTAAATGGTGTTTGTGTGGCATGTCCTTGTGTTTTTTAGATGTTGGATGTGTGGCGTTTTGAGCTGAGTATTCTTTCTGAATGGTTTGTGTTCCGAGTTTGATTTCCTATTTGTAAGTTGGTATGCAAGCGGGTAGCTAGTTTTTTTTTCCTTTGAAAAGTACATTGGGGAGCCCTTGCAGTGGTTTCCCTTGTACGTTTGGTGTTCGCCTGCAGTATGTGTTGATCATTGGACAAGTTTGATTTGGGTCCATGTTTTTCTTTCTTGACTAGTGTACGCCACCCATAAAGTGTTGACATGTTATTAAAGTGTGGCCACGGGAAATTCTTCATTGGCCGACACTCCAGTTGATCGAAGGACTCTTTTTGAATTCTAGAATTGAACCCACCCCTCTTTTTCACAACTAAGTGGATCCTCCCGCAGCGGGATGACAGATGTGAGGGGAGTTGAACAGAGTTTTGGTTTCCTTATGTTGTCTAAGTCTTTGGGTATGAAAATTGACATCGTTGCGCTTGAAGGTTTCCCCTGGAAATGGCGAAAGAAAGTCCAGCGGGGAGGGTGAAGGCGGTTCGAAATTTTCAATGTTGACCAGTGTCTTTGAGGGCTTTGTAGTATCTACATCGGCTACAAGGGTCATGTTCGGTGACGACTTGCAGCGGAAGGTCTCTTTGGTAGTCAACAGTGGTTTGGAAGTGGTAGAGGAGACTCCAGTGGGAAAAAGGTGGAAGCGACCCTAAGTCGTTGGTGCGGTCTATCATTCTGAATAACCTCTCGTCTTGGTTTGTTTCGTTTAAAAAAAAGTTTGTGTTAGGCTACTAGTTGGCATACCCAGTCGTATGAGGCTGCTATGGTTGTCTGCAGGGATCACGTGTTGTTTAAGACTCAGTTTGAAGTCCCTCTCAATATAGTGTTCTTCTCAACAGAAATGATCATGTTCAGGTGACGATTCGTGGTGTCGTGTTCTCATCCAGTGTGACAAAGAGTGATGCGCATGCACCATTAAAGCTCTTGTGTTGGTAAATGTTCAGTGTACGATCAGTTGGATGTCGTAATGTGTTGTGGTTACTGGTGTTTCCTTGGTTGTAGTGTGATTGCGTGTGACACCAAAAGGAGAAGCTCTGTTCGGGAGTCTTCCATGCCTGACTACGAGGCAGAAGATGCTTCAATCATCAGGGCTCCATCCATAGGCCTCAGAGTGAAGCTGGCGCGTGGTCAGGAACCCCGAGAGTGTATGAGACCCCGAAATTATTTCTGTTATCGGTGTCGAAAGTGAAATCAGCTTAAATGGTCTTCTATGGTTGTTCTTCTCCGAATGAACTGTCGGGTTGCATAAGGTTTTCGTGACCATGTAGAGGCGTGTTCGTCTCATTGCCTTAATGTTTTGGGGGTTGCGTCCCATTGGATGCAATCACCTTTAGTGGTCCTTGAGAGTCTGTTGGGGAAAAATCAGTCCCAAAATTTTATAATGTTCATCCTGGGATGTGGATGTGTTGGACAGGTCTTAGGTCATGGTTCTGACGCCCGGGTGGTTAGGCCCTTCCCTCCCCTCCCCTTGTGGTGGGGCGTTTGGTCACCATTGAGAAGTTTTTCAAAGTTCTATGCATTTTGTTAGTTCTAATGGTGGGGAGTCCTCATGGACCTCCCTATGTTGGTTTTCTAGTCTCGCCTTTGGTGTTGGCAGGTTCTTAATGGTGGGGAGACCCGCATTGGGTCTCGCACGAATGTCTCTAGGATGAATTAGTGCTGGACTTGTCTTTAATGGCGGGGAGTCCGCTCGAACCTCCCCCTGTAGGTTGTCCACTCTCATTTCGAGCATCAGTGACTTCATAATGGTGGGGAGCCCCTCGAGCTTCCCCATGTTGATCTATAGCTTCTGTTTTCAAAGATGGTTTGTTGATAAGTGATAGGAGTGTTCCGAGGACGTGGTTTAAACTCTTTTGTTCATTTTAGCCAAGTGGTGTGGTTTCGGTTTCAGAAGGCTTGAGGTGTTTTGGCGTGTGAAGTTGGCTCTTGTGGGTTCAAGAGTTCGTTTTCTAAAATAATCGGCTAGAGGCGTTCTAGCTTTTTGGGGTGGGCGACACATATCAGAAAGTCTTTTTATGCATTTCTTGATGTTGTCTTTGAGTCACTTTCTCTGAGCATGATGTTTCTCTCTCTCTTTTGTTGATGTTTGTGGGGATCCTATTTGATCCTTAGTGGGGTGCCGTTTCCTACTTTGGGTCTCAGCCTCAGCTGTGGCTTTCCGGGGGCGGAAAGCTTTATGGTGGGGAGAATTGTCACACCCTCTATTTCAAAAGAATTTATTTATTTTATTAATTTTGTTTCCGTCGGGTAGTTCGGGTCGAAACCTGAACTTAAGATTTCGAGTTCTTTGTGTTTTGACTAGTTTGCATCCAGCGCAACGCAACCGAAGCTGCGTGGCCTCACCTGGGTCGTCGCGCAGCCCCGCCTGTTTCACCGCACGCCCTGCTTGATGGTTAATTAATTAAATGAAATGGATCAGTATAATAAAACAATAATATTAACGGTGTTAAGAATACAATTTTTCTTGTGTCGTTATTAATATTACTCTTAATAATAATCATAATAATAATAACAACAACAATAATAATAAAACTAATAAGGATTAATAGTTTGTTTTAATGATAACCATAAATATATTATAATTTGAGGTGTTATTATTATTATTAATAATACTAAATTTAGGTTTTATTTTCCTTTTTATTTTATTTTATCTTATTTTATTTTAATTTCTTTTTATTCTAATTTCTTTTTATCTTATTTTATTTTAATTTCTTTTTATTTTATTTTATTTTTTTCTCGTTCTCTTTTTCTTTCCTTCTTTTCTTTTCCTCCCTCCATTTTTTTTTCTTTTCTCTCCTCACAATTCCGTCGGATCCCCCTGCTACCCCCTCCTCGTCGCGGCTCACCCCCTCCCCTCTAACCCTAGACGCCTGCTCCCTATCCCGCTCCCCGCCTCGCCCTTCTCTCAGCCGCACGCCGCACGCCGTCACGGCCTCCTCCTGGATCCACCCTGCTAGCGCCGCACCCCACCTTTCCCGGCAGTCCTCCCGTCCGACGACCGGGTTGCGCCCCCTGCTCCGGTGAACCCCGACGCCCCCTGCTCTGGTGAACCCCGCGCACCCCGGTGGCTGCACCGGTGAACCCCGCACACCCCGGCTTCCCCCTTACGTGACCTATCTCTCCCCCTTCTCTCCGGTTTTGCACTGCCTCCCTATTTCCCCAGTCCAGCGGCCTCCCCCTCTCGGCCTGGTCAAGGCGCGACCCCGACCTGCCCTATCCGCTGCAGGCCGCACCCCCCCAGCTCCCAGGCGCGCTGCTATCCCTCGTGCGACATGTTCGGCTGAGCCCCGATAGTTTCCCTCCTTTCACGGCGCATCAATCCAGCCACACCTCCCTCTTCCAGAAACAGCAACACCAGCCAGCCAAGATCCCTCCGCCAAGCCGCCCTCCAGTTAAGCCTCGCCTAATTTGATTAATATTATTTTTCATTTACTATTATTTGTTTATGTCTTTTTTTTAGTTTTGATGTTTTGGTTTTTCCAGCGGATTTGAGATCCGACTTTGTGGTTCTAACTTGAAGTTTTATTTTGGATTCGTGAAATTGAGTCCGTGCGAGGTTCCTTGTGGTGAAAATGAAGCGCGATTGACATTTCGCGCTAGTATTTGAATATTCCTCATCAATTTTCCAGATTTGACGGCGAGGTAGGTGGTTCCACTCTTATTTATTATTTGATAAATCAATTTGCATGTTTAGTTTTTTTTGTATATCATTTAGTTTATTTGTGCATTGTGAAGCTGTCTTTCTTTGATGTTTGGGATGCATTTGAACTGTTTAATAACCTGTCTATTTTATGTGTGTTCTTTCTGCTTAAAAACTCACATCTATCTAGTTGTTGGTGTTTTATTTTATTGTGCGGTAAGATTATTGATCTGTTCAACAGATGTGAAATATTTCTTTTTCATGGCGTAGTGTGTCTGGTTGACAAAGAAGTGTTGGTGCAGGTTTAGTCGGCAACGCCAAGTGATTTCTTTTAAACTATTTTGTATACTTTTATTTTTGGCTTATTTAATTAGGTGATTTGTGCAAAGGTGTTTTACATGTGGTGTAAGGTCTTCCATCAAACTATTAGTGTGGTGCAGGTCACACCTTAAAATGGTATTTGAGTGCGTGCGATGTTAGAATGTGTTTTGAATGTGGAAATGATTACTTTAGTGTGTGTAAAGCCATGTGATATTGTTTTATGAGCTTTTGTAATGGTTTATTAAATCATGACCATGGTGTGAAACCTTTTGAAAAAAAGATTGTTTTAATGTTCGTCTTATTTCAAAATGATATTTATATGTGTGAGTGGTGGTTTGTTTAATGATAAGTTTTTTTTTCATTGTGGCAATTGGTCTAATTTAGTACATAACCTATGCAGATTATGTTTTGAAAAGATTTTGATGTGCGTATGGTTTTAAAAGCAGTTTTGGGTGTTCAAACTATGTTTTTGCGTGTGTAAGTACCCTGTTTGGAGTTTATGTATTAGTGCGACATGTGACATTAAATTGAAACTTGTTTGAGCACAAACTGGGAAGCCCGGGTAGCTAGGAGGGTGGACTAGACTAGTGTGCTAGTGTTCCGGAGGTGACTCGACCTGGTTTCACTGGCAGGACTGACGATTGCAACACTAACTAAACAAATGCTTTTCTGAGGGTCGTGGCCTTCTAAGCCACGTTTTCTGAGGGTCGTGGCCTTCTAAGTCACGTTTTCTGAGGGCCGTGGCCTTCTAAGCCACGTTTCACTGAGACACGAAGCTCTAGGGACCCAAGCTAGCTAACACCCATGCAGCCTCTCCGATGTTAGTGCTCATTAGTTACATTATGCTCCTCAGAGATAAACTTTGGTTATTTTAAAAAGTAAGGGTGTGTGTGTTTTAATTTATGTTGTTCCATTTGAAACTGTTTTCTTTAATTCCGTCTTCTTTTAAACTGTTCAACTTTTTATTTCTTTTCTATATCTAATATTGCAAAGGTATTTGTCATTTAATAATTATGCGTGGAACCTTTTTATTGGGTGACGTCCTACTGGGCCTTTTTCTCACACCCTGCGTACACCTTTGGGTGTATGTAGACCTTGTTTCTTGTGTATTCCACGTTGTGTGTCATGCTTAGCGATGGTGGTTCTGGTCGTTGATGGTCTTCTCGTGCAGGTTGGTGTTGTGGCGTGCGAATGATACACCACTCTTGTCGCTTGGTGGTTTGAGTTAGAGTTTTAGTATTGTCGTTTATTTTTGGGACGTTGGGTCTAATTGTAAACCTTTAAATTTGATTTCAGTTCAATGGTCTCTTTGGTTGTCAATTTCCTAGTTTCTTTTCATTATCTTTTTAGTGTTTGTGTATACTATTTCGGGTAAACCGTTTCCACAAGTTACTCTTGATACCCGGGCACTTGTGCCAGCCCGTGGGGATCGGGAAGGCCCTTCGGGCCTTGCCGCGGACTGGGTCGGGCACCAGGTCTGATGGCGACCCGGCCTGGTTCGTGACAACGGTCTCCGAGGGCTCGGCGCTCCACGTCGGAGATCATTCATTCTTCGCGTTCTTTGTCAAAGAGAATGAAGAACTCAATACTTCCTTAGCTTTTTCTCCATAGGCTCTCAAACAACTAAACACCAACCCAATAAAATAAGTTCTTAACTTATTTTATTAACACATCAAGGCTTTTGAAATTCAAGCGTTTGAATTCCACATTAACTCACCTAATTAATTCCATAAGTTAATAAACTTATGTTAACAAAATTAATGGGAGTTGAGGTGGTTAGAGGATATGAAGGGGTGGGGTTCGTGTGGGACCCACCACCCTCATAACCTCCCAAGCGAGGTTGGGTAGTTACCCAACTTCCATCCAAAGGATTAAACACTTAGAGTAAAAATAAAAACTGTTGTTAAATTTTTATTTTTAACTTCCAATATTTTTAACAACTTCTCTCGTGTAAACGCAACTCCGGATTAAGCATTCATAAGCAATTACTGGTGCTGCGGTTCCATCGATGCTCTCAGAATTTGATTCTGAGCACCGGTTCAAAAGATAGGAATTCCTGCTCGTTCGTTCACTGAACGTACCCGAGCTAAACTTCTGATAGAAATTCCAGGCACACCGGGCCTCAGAATCAAGTACCGTCTGAAACTGCGTTCTTGTAAAATCCCAAAGAAAATTAAGAAAAAATTTACCTTGAATTTTATGGGTCTTTACATGAATAATCATCATATCTCAATGAAGAAAAATTAAAATAAAAAAAATATTACCTTTAACCCCTCTTATCCTAGAATGCTCTATCCTCTTGAGTGAAAAATATAAATCATCTATTTCAGAAAAAATATTCACGCTTATAAAATTTTATAAACTTCACTTACATTAATTTATTACAAATATATTATTTATCTATAATTTATTTATAGGATAATAAAAATTATCTTATGATGAAAATACTAACAAGAGGGGGTGAATTTTAGGTTAAAAAAATTTGTTTAATAATATTGAACTAATTATCACATGATCCTATTAATGTAAATTTTCCAAATGAGGACTCCATCCAATTAACAATGTCACAAAATTGGACTTATAAGAAGTCTAATTATATCTAAGTAAAAGATTGATATCACGATGGATCTGATTATTCAGAGTTAATATCATAGTCAGAGTTAATATCATACTCAGAGTTAATATGATGAAACAAACAATATAGAAAGCTTAGTACAATGACCAAATTTATATTCCGTGTAGTTAAATAGTAACTTGTAAAGAAACAAGAAATATAATAGAAATGTAAAAGTAAGAATTAATTACATGATATTATTAAAAATATAACTCTTTTAACCTAATGAGAAAGGTAGTCAATAACCTTGAATAAAGGTGTATAATGATAAATACATATAGTAAAATATGCCTTTCCGTTTCAGGAAATCCCTTAATATAATGATTATATCATATTTGTATTCCTATCCTAGGATGCCCTTGATTCGATGATTGGATCTATCTTAATATGCTTGTATGACCTTGATCCAATGCATTAGATTCACCATCTTCCTATTCCCCAAATCCCTTGATTGTAACAACAATAAAATGTAGTTACAATTAAAAAAGTTATTAAGGAGACAACCAGATAAGGATTCCTTAAGAAGGAAACCCTTTAAATAAATACAAAGACTAAAAAATGACCAGTTTAAACTAAGTATTCTTCTGAAAACTTGAGAGTGAATGTAATAAACCATCTAGCTCCAAACTCTTCAAATGAATTTGTATTTATAGACAATGGTACAATGGTTATACTTACAAATTTTTTCAATATCCTCAGACACCTGGAACTTGATATCTCATTATAACTTAATGTATTATGTTTTATTGGTTAACAATATTACAGTGTTGAAAGTATTCCTTACATTAGAAACAATTCTTTGTATTCTGATTATAAAAATAGTCAGCCTAATAGACATCCTTAACAATGTTAATATGACAATCTTTATGAGTGTTAGTACAGTTTTATCGGTACCAATATCAGTCTGATTTTCAAGACATTTTTCTATATGAAATACATCACTAAAGTCTAAATTTTGGTCTGATAAAGGTCATTAAAATTTATCATACACATACTCATAGGAATAATAATGATGAAGAATTTTAATTTTATATTTTTAAAACTTTAAAACTTTTTATAAGTACATTAAAAGTTATTATTTTATATAAAAACATTCTAAAACACCTAGGACCTTACAATTTACTAAATATTTTTTATGAAAGTGTTTTTTATTTCCAAAAAAAAGAATAGAAAAGTGAGAATTATAAATTTTCTATCAATAATCTACCCATTTTTAGAAATCACAATCCCCGAAATGTAAATAAAAGATAACTTTTGAAAAATTACATCCCATTGTTCTTTTATAAACATTGTATTCTTATTTAATCTTTAAACAATAACTCCCCATGAGTTTATAACTATTTTGAATATGATAGAGAGTGTGATGTTGAATACGATGAACTCCCCCTTAGTATAATATCGTCCCCTTAATGAGAAAACACTCTTCACTTCGAAAAATATTCTCCCCTTAAAAAATATATTCCTTTTATAAAATATTTTCTGTTTTGGTAATACTTCCTCCCCCTTTCAGTAAAATTCTAACCCATTATGATTTTCCAAAAAGAATGGGGAATAAATATGGTGTTTCTTGAAAAGTGTTAGAAATGTAAAAAATAAAACAATACTTAATTAGTTAATCATCCATAAATAATCTTAAAGAACATGTAACTAATTTCAATTGGATAAACATTCAAAAAAAATATTATCATGAAAATGTTATTCATTAAAAAAATACTTACAAAAATTTCAAAATTTTGATAATGAAATACATCAATAGTTTAAAATAAAATCATAATTTCTTCATCAATGTTTTTACAAAGTTATTCATATTCCTAAATTCTTTCTGATCATTCTCTAAATTCACTATCCTTTTTTCTTGAGTCCAAACTTCTTTAGAAAACTATTTTTTTCATCTCCTAAAATGATGAGCATGGTTTTGAATGATCAGATTCTGGACATCTCTATCTCTATATCTATGGTCTTCTAAACATCCTATATTTAGTATGTTAATCTATGGAATCTTCAAACTCTTCCACAAACATCACTCTTTCAGCCATATATTTTGGTAGCTAATTGAAAGAACTTGATGACTCTACCTTGAACTCCTTTATCACATCAAATATATCTCCATGAATTTAGATATCGGAATCAACTTGGTTCGGCCACATAACCATTGTATTGAGAAATCTCTTATGATTGTGGTTACTTTCTTGTAAAATCTTCAACTCAACCTCAATAAGAATCATGGGTTCTATCAAATATTCAATAGAATCCAACCTCTGATTTAAAATTTATTACATTAACTGAATTTGAGCATCAATATTAGTAAAATATTTAATTGTTCCGTACAAACTTCTCAAAATATGAATAGTTTAGTTAAATCCTCTTTGAGCTATTATTCCTGATATGTCTGATTGTTTAGGGTTAGGATTAGGAGGTTTTGTTCAACCTATACCAACTTCCATCTCTTTCCCATTCTTCCTATCTATTATTGAAACTTTATTTTCAAATTTATTAGAAAAAATATTTTCCTCATAAGTTTCCATTATGTATACATATTTGGTGTTGGATTTATCATTATCTTTGTTCTTATAATTTGGATCTTCTCTTAATTACCTTAATGATGATTTTGCTTCTTCGGATGATGATGATTAATTCTCCTCATAGTATTCAGATTTTTTATCTTTATTGGTCTTAAAGGGAACATCTAGTGAAGATAATAACGGTAACATTGAAGTTTTATTATTATTTTTATTTTCTTCACTATCATATCATTTATTTCCTTATTCTACATATTCCTCTTATCTTTCTCCTTCTTCTTCAACCTCTTCTTCAATTTCAGTTTCAACTTAATTGTATTTTTCTTCTTCTTTTTGATCATTCTTTTTTCCTCCTTTTCTTCTTCTTATTTTCCTTATGCCTCTTTTAAAAGGACATTTTATTTTTGAAATTATTCTCCAAGATCCACTTTAAGTTATTTTTCTAAATGCATTGTAGTTCCTAGATATCTCATCACAAAAATTTGTGGGTCTGATTCTTTTTCTTGAAAATTATTCACTGATTCTTCCCCACAAATTGCCCCTTTTCCTTTATTTTCAATATAATGGACATCTGAATGAACTAATTATGTTTTTTGAAAAGTTACTTTGGATTTCGGATTAACCTGATTGATATGGATTGCAGGCATAACTAACTTATTTGAGTCTCTTTTAACTAATTTTAATAGATTGTTTCAAAGATAATCTTCTTTTAATTTCTTATTTTGTTTCTTCCTCTTTTCTTCCTCTTCTAATGTATCAGCAACATGAATTTTCAAATACTTTGATTCTGTGGCAGTGATTCAGATTTCTGAATCCCTAAGTTTCTTCTCAAGTATTCTTTCATTCAATCTTCAAAAAATTCATCTGGTAATTTCTTTTCATTCTTTCTTTTCTCAGGTGGAGTGGTTTCTACCTTCCTCATATTTTTCTTATCATACTTCTCTAATTTGTTAGATGGATCCACTTCCAAAGTAGCATCATCATCTTTATCCACAAATTTCTTTGATAACTATCAAATACTATCCTCATCATGTTAATATATCCTCACTAATAAATGAAATATTCTCCCTCTTTGGATTAAACCTTTTTGACACCTTGAATACTTTCATACATTCAACAACCATCTTACTTATAAAATCTAGAAATATAATAATCTTTGTTTTGATTAATCCAGTTTTGATTTTTTCAACAGTGAGATTGATGAAATTGACATGATCTATCTTCTTCATATTTACCAAAAATTACAATATGAAAACATCATATACATTAATTGTATCACTTTCTCCCTTCCTCAATATTAAAAATCCTTTCATTCATAAAGAAACTACATAATTTTCCTGAGTGAGATGGGAATCTTTTATAACCTTTTTTTATTTATAAAAAAAAATATTTCTCATCTTTTATCTTGTCAAAAGTAATGGGATTATCTAGAATCTTATGTGAAGAAAAATAGGATTCTTCCTCAAAAATTATTCCAACCAAGTATATAAGTTTATTATAGAACAACTTATACCGATTTGTATACATTGTAAAATAAATTTTATCTTTAAGATCTTCCTTGAAAACTTAAAAGAAGCATTGAATTCATGAACCACATTAGGATAATATAAATCAAATTCCTTATCTAGTTTTTCAACAAAAATGGATTCTTAACCGAGAAAAGAAGTTATCTTCTTCAGTGTTGAGTCATACTTATCATATAATGATCTATCAACTGACCTTTATCTAAAAATGTGCCACTTTCAAAAAATTTCTTTATTCACCATATGATTCAAAATTGAAATAGTTGAATCAGATGAAAAGAAGTGAAATTTTGGACTAATGCCTTTAATGAATGCAGAAACTTGGGGTGAAAACATTGATCAACTAATGTGGTAAATAGGGGGTCCCTCTATATATAGTTATCAGGCGTGATGGTATGTATTCTATAAATAAACCAATGGTTGATATAAATACTTCTTTAATCTTATGGTCAAGATTACTTCAAATAAAGTCTAAAAGAAATTGAAATCTCAATTTTTTAAAACATTTATCATATTAAGGTTGAATCGGACTAGAAAAACTTTTCAAAAAATTAAAAAGAGAAAAAAATTTAAAAATTATAACAACAAAAATTATAGAACTAACGCAATGAAATAGAGTAAAAACTAAAAGAATAGAAGAGTTGGTTTGAGAGTGAATAATTTCATTAATAAAAATAAACTCTTATTCTTGGTTTTTTTTAATTAAAATGATTACCATACTTTTGAAAATAAAGACTGAATATGATAGTTTAAATATGAAAAGTAATTGCTAATTATGATAATTTTGAAATCAAAAAATTTTATTAAAGGATTTGAATCTAGAAATTTTTATAACAATTTCTATGTCCAGAAAATATTTTGAAAATTCTAACTCCAAAACTTTTATAAAAATTTATGAGTCTATAAAACTCATTATACAATATTTTTTATAAAAAAACTAACATTTTTATAAAAGTAAAAGTTTTAAGGAAAATAAATTTTTTTAAAAAAACAAAAAATTTATACTTCCCTTATAGCAAAGAGTATCTTAATATAAAGATAAAGATAAAAAATAATTAGATATGAATGATTACTTTCCATTGATAATTCCTAGATTCTATTTAATTTATTAAAATCTATCAGAACTAAGAGTATTTTTAAAAATTTCAACAATTTGATCTCTTGTTCTGATCAATTGTAAAATGATATATACTTTTTGTATATGATACTGAAGGAAATAGTGTCATATATCTATGTTATTAGAATGTGAGTGATTTGTTGGTTTTTTATATAAATATATGGAACTTATATTATCACAAAGTATTTTAGTTTTATTAAAACTCATTCCATAGTCAATGAGTGTGTGTTACATCCACAAAAATTGAGCACAACAACTTCCAGGTGCCTCATATTCGGATTCAACAGTCCAAAGTGATACTAAGTTATGTTTATTACATGAACAAGAAACAAAATAATCTCCTAATAAATGAAAAGTTTTGAATTTAATTTTCCTATCCATTCTACAACCACCAAATTCATCATCCAAAACAATTTAATTCAAAATATTTTCCATAAGAATAAAAAATTCCAAAACTCATAGTTCACTTGAGATAACCAAATATATTTTTTATAGACTTTAAATGAGATTAATTTGTATTTTATTAATATCCTTTACATAGGCATATTGAAAACATTAAATCTGGATGACTTGAAGTTAAGTAAAGTAAAATTCCTATATTAACTCTAAAAAGCTTTTGATTAGCTAGTTTCCTAGCCCCACCATGATATAAAGTATTTGAGGTTCTAATGGTAGTACTAATACTTTTATTATTTTAATATCCAAATTTCTTAATAAGATATTTTATATAATTATGTTTTGATTTAGCTATTCCTTCTCGTTTTTATGAAATTTGAAAACTATAAAAATATGATAAATCAACCATCATACTCATTTAAAACTCAGACTTCATGAGATCTATAAAGGAATATATTAAATATTTTTGAGTTGATGTGAATAAAATTTCATCAACATTAATATTTACAATCATAATATTTTTTTTAACTTCAGTTTTAAAAAATATTTTTCTAAAACTCCCTTAAAATAAATATAAAAAAAATCTAGTTAATCTATCTTACCATGCGCTATGGTCATTTTTAAGTGAATATAAATATTTTTGAAATTTATAAATATGTTTTGGATGTCTTTTATTTTAAAAACCTTGTGTTTTTTAAATATAAACATCCTCATGAACATATCCGTTAAGAAAAGCACACTTTACATCCAATTGAAATAGTATGAAATTAATGAATATTACTAAGGATATTAGTATTCGAATAGTTTCAAGTATTGATACTAGTGCATAGGTTTCTTCATAATCAATTCCAAATTGTTTATTATATCCCTTAGTAAAAATTCTAGATTTATTCTTAACAATTATTCAATTTTATTACATTTATTATAAAAACCCCATTTTACTCTAATTATATATGTTTCTTTATGTTTTTCATCTAGAGTCTAGAATTTGTTCCTCTAAAATTCATTTATTTTATCTTGAATTACCTTAATTCAATCCTCATAACCTAAATCATCATCTTTATCTAGATGTTCAATTTCATTCCTTAAGGAAATTCTAGTCCTAACTGGATA
The DNA here is from genome assembly GCA_963277665.1 of Viscum album. Lineage (NCBI taxonomy): Eukaryota > Viridiplantae > Streptophyta > Magnoliopsida > Santalales > Viscaceae > Viscum > Viscum album. The sequence goes on along the minus strand of OY728147.1, from coordinate 387,273,400 downwards.
ATCTACATCACCAATGATACTTTCACTAGGATGTTTCCTAAGAAACAACTCACTTATTGGATTTTGAAAAATCATATCTTCAATAATAATAAGAAAATATTCCTAATAAATAACTTCAAAAACTAATTCTTTAGTTATTTCCTAATGATAAGAACTTTTTAACAACGGTTAAAAATCAGTTTTAGAAAAAACATTTGAAGATGTAGGTTGGGGTTGTTTTAAAACAAAGTGATTGGTTTCATCAAATTTAACCTATACTATTTCAACAACAGTATAAGGATTTTTATTAAAAATGCTATAATCCTTATAAGTAGTGTAATAATATAAAAATATTCCTTATCGTATTTGGTTTCAAATTTATGTAGATTATATTTCATATTTGGGATGAATACTTTGAAACCAAAAACCATGAAGTTAGAAACTTTTCGTTTTCTTCCTATCCACAACTCATAATGAGTTTTATTATAAAAAGGACTAATTAAAACTATATTTATAGTATAGTAGTAAATTTTAACCACTTTATCCCAAAAAAATTTAGCAACTAAGTATTCACACAACATGGTTCAATTTATTTAATGAAGAATTATATTTCTTCTTTCAACTGTACCATTTTTCTGGGGGTTCTAGGTGATGAAAAGTTGTGTTTAGTACCTTTCTTACTAATTTTTTTTCAAAATTTGAATTTAAATTTTTTTCACCATGATCAATATTAATAGTTGTCAAGGATAGTATTTATCTCATTTCTAACTTTGGCTACAAAAGTTTTAAAATAACAAAAGGCTTCAAATTTATTTGTGAGAAAATAAACCCATATATATCTAGTGTAATCATCAACAAAGACTTATCTATAGTATTTTTACCAACACTTCTAGTTTGTGTAGGACCAAATTAGTCTATATTAACTAACTATAAAGCATTAGAATTTTAGACTTCACTGATGGATTTAGAACTTAACTTATGTTGCTTACCATATTGACAAGGGTCATATACTTTTGAAGTATCAAACCTAATATCTATTAGATAATTAATAATGAATTTATTAGTGAACTTGATATGTTTATGTGGTTATAGTTTCATAACCATATATTCCACAACCAATATTGATCTTTCATTTCACTAAGACAAAGTATGTTTTTTTTCCTAAGGTCTTCTAAGATAAGTTTGTAAACATTCTCATATCGATTGGATGAATGAATAAATTCATCTTTGGAATTATATAATAAAAATTTATCATTCCTAAAGTTCAAAATGTAACGTTTATTGCATAATTTACTTATAATTATAAAATTTTTCTTAATACATTTAACAAAAAACATTTGAATTAATAGTTTTTTCAAGAAGAATAATGTTACTAATGTTGATAATCTCTCCTAGAGCATTATCTGCAAAAGTTACATTGCCAAATTTCATATTGAATATATTATTGAATAAGTATTCATTACCATTAATGATCCTAGAACATCCACTATCCATGTACCATATATTCTTGTTGTCGGTAATATCTTTTTTTATGAAAAAAATAAACATTACCCTTTCGGAACCTGAAACTTCTTGGGTTCGATATTGTGATAAAATAAAACTCCTAGAATTAATATTTTTTTAAAAGTAAGTATGTTAAAATCAAGATACTGAATTTTATTTAAAGAAAAATTCATCTTCTAATGCACGCCACTTTGGCAGTTTTTTCAAAAAGGTTACTTTTTGGAAAAAAGTAATTTTTACTAAAAATATATTTTTGTATATAAAATTTATTCCAGAACTATTACCATGGGGAAAAATTTGTGTATAATTTTTATTTAAAAAACTTTTACCAATATTAATGTTTGAAAAAAAAATCTCTAACTTGAAATCTTAGATTTATTTTTATAACTAAATTTATTTCCTCACTAGTATTAGTTTTAGAACTATGTTTTTTTCTAAAAAAACTTTCTCAAAAAATAATAATTTTCCAAATATTTTGAAGTGGTTTCCTTTTTATAAATAGTCTTATCAAGATATTTAGAAATATCTTGTATTTTATTTGTTAAAATTTGTCCTTAAATTGGCCTTTACAAGTTTTCCTTTATCATTATCCAGTATTTTTCAAATTTTTCAATTCTCCTTATCTAGAAGTTTAGAAAAATGGGAAAGTTCATCATAAGTTGGAAGAGTATTATCTTATATTTAGGAATATTCTTTACTAAAAGATGTAAAAAATTTCAAATCAAGATAATTATCATTTAAATAAATGTTTTTGGGTTTTCATATATTCATACCTTATAAATTGAAAATTTATTAACAAATGGTAAATTAGAAAAAAAAAGACTTATGTTCCTCTATCTAAAAATTTCATTCTATGTTGAAATTTCAGAAGAATCACCTCTACTAGAACTCCGTGTGTTAGCAGCTTTTAGAAAATTCATACCTTTGGGTTTGTAATACTTCTTTGTGTTTCTTTATAAATTACTTTCTTTCCTATCTTTCCACTTTAAATTTGGATAATCTGGTTATATATGGTCTTCTTTCTTACATTTATAACATGTAATCTCATCATTACTCTCACTTTTATCCATATTAAATTTTTTTTATCGATACTAAAAATATTTCTTTCCCACAATCTTATTCATCCTTCTTGTGATACTAGATAACTCATTCTCAAAATTTTTGTAAGTGATATAATCAGATTGAATAACATATTTATTGTTTATTTAACACTTAACAACTTTCTTAGTTGTATGAAATTTAATAGAAATAGTACTAGTATAAAAAACCTCCATTTTCTTCTAAGCTTTATAAAAAACTCTCTTAAGGATAAAATATTATTGTATAAGAGTTCCAGTAAGATCAACCAAAGTAAGAATATTCATCTTTCTTATCTCATTAACAACTATTCTTTTTTATTCGCACTAATTGGTCATAATATCAATAATATTTTAAAAATATATATCATCATCATAACCTTTTTTTCCAATAGATTTTAAATTATTTATAATTTTCATGAATCTGTAGTGTATCTTTGAAAGTGATTCTCTAGGATTAAAATCAATGGCTTGTATTCTACTCTAAGAATAGCTCTTCTAGACTAAAAAAATTTCAAAGTACTAAATTGTGTGAATTCATGTTTATTCCTATACTATTTGTAGCTTCGCATGAAGATATATGACTGTAAATACTTCTTATCATGGAAAATAAAAAGTATTCATTTCTCTATTGTTTAAATGATACTCTAGTATTTCATGATCTATAAAAGCAGTAACTTCCTTATCAGGAATCTTGAAGTCTCTATTAAGAATAAAAAATTATCAACTCCAGTGTAGATAATAAAAGTTTTCATTTTATCTCTCAACTACCCATAATCAGTGCCAACAAAGATAGGTGTTCTGTTGGGATTTAAATTTTCTATAGGCCCAACATTAATACCCACAATCTTAAAAATAATAGAAATTTTTCCATAAATACACATTACTGTAACAATGTTTTATTAGAAAATTTTTTGTAAAAAACTTAATAAAACTTATAGTAAGAAAAGAAATTAAAAAACATAGTGAGTATGTAAGTAGTAGGAACCATCTATGATACCAATTGTAGGACCCTAAGAATCATATTATGATGACAATACTTATAAGAGTTGGGTGAGTTTTAGTTTAAAAAAATTTAGTTTAAGAAGTTTAAACAAATTATCACAAGATCCTATTAATGTAAATTTATTGCACTTAGACTCAATCTGATTAACAAGTCATAGAATCAGATTCAGAATAAGTTTGATTGTATCATAGTAAATGATCGATATCATTATATATTCGATTAATCATAGTGAATAACATAATCATAGATAATATGATAAAACAAACAATACAAAAATGTGAGTATGGTGGCTAACTTTTTATTACATGTAGCGGAATAGTAACTTATAAAGAAACAAGAAATACAATAACTATGTAAAAGTGAGAATTACTTACAAAATATTATTAAAATTGGAACTCTTTTAACTTCTAGGATAATTTAGTCAATATTATTGACTAAATGTATCCACTCTATTAAACTTACAGTAAAGTTTATCTTCCCTTACCATAAAATCCCTTGATAGGATGATCGAATCGGCTCGGTATTCCTATCACCGGAAGCCATTGATATGACGGATCAAATTCACTATCTTTCTATCCCTAAAATCCATTGATCATAATAGTGATCGGATATAATTATAATTAAAAAAGTTCTTAAGTAGGCAACTAGACATGTTTTCCTTCAGAAGACAACTCCCTAAAGAAATACAAAGACTAAGAACGAGTAGTTCATGCTATGTATTCTTCTAAAAACATGAGTACGAATGTAATCAACCATCCAGATACAAACTCTTCAAATGAATCGGTATTTATAGTAGGTTATCCAAGGGTCATATTTCGATTTTTTCTACAATGACCTTGTACACCTGGAACTTGATATCTCATTATAACTAAATGTATGACGTCATATTGGTGAACACATTACACTATTAAAAGTATACATTATATTATAAAAAAGTATTTTTATTATGATTATAAATTTTTTCACTCCAATGGACTTCCATAACAATATTAATAAAATAATATTTATGGGTGTTAGTCCAATATTATCAGTACCAATATTAGTCTGATTGTAAAGACTTTTGTTAGTAGGAAAGACATGACTAAATTCTAATTTCTGGTCTGATAAATTTCAGTCTAGCTTAACAAATAGATACTCATTATGATAATCTCAATGAATAATTCTAAGTTTATATTCATAATACAATATAACTTTTTATAAGAATGGGAAAATATAATTTTTTCTAGAAAAACATTCTAAAACAATTTCCATATCAAAATTTAGTAAACATGTTTTATTAAAGTGTTTATTATTTTCAAAAAAATGAATAGAAAAGTAAGAAATAGAACTTATGACTCAATATTATTTTCATCATCAAATTTTATTATAATAAATTTTTTATTTAGTATTACTTTAATATTGGTGGTGTCTATTATTATTTTAATATTCAAATTTAATTAGTATAATATCATTAAGGGTGCTATATTTTTTTATAATTATTTATAAAGTTCTAACTTTATTTTATAAGTATTCTAGTTAGGATTTGTGACAGTGAAGTCAGTGATGAGTTGTTTTTTGGAAATTTAAACAAATGAGAGGTATTATCTTATTAACGAGTGGCATGCACATCACAACACGTCCAATTTGGAATATTTATTAACCTACTAACTACTGTAGAAGTGGCGAGTAGGGTTGAACAATAGAGAGAATGTGAGTAAATACTAGAAATGTCCTCTTGGAGGAATGTTCAGGAAGATGAGTATTAATTGTGGGATTAACAACTAAGTTTTAAAAAACTAAATGACTATTTTAAAAATTACTATTTAAATTGACTAAAACGATCTATGTTAATTAAGCTATAAAATAAATTGGTGGAGATGGAAGTGTCAGAGTTGTGATGTCCATTCAAGTGCATGAAATGTCAATTATTTAATTCCCACATTTGAATATTTATTTATTAAATTATCACCGATTCTAAATTTAATCAAAATAATATATGGTCTCTTTCTCTGATGTTAGATAGTATTCTAATGTTTACACAAATTATCCGTCATTTCGTTCTCTGTTCTGACGAATAATTTGCGCTTCATTATAGAACTGAATAACTTGGTGAAATATGATGACCTGTTTCTCACAAAGTCGAAGTATCTACCTGCGTCGGGTTCGCTCACATGAGATCACTTATTTAGTATCACTCACACAAGTTTGAAGAAGCACACACACAAAATATTAATTTTTAAATTAATATATTTATTTATTCATAATTCACTCGCACGCTTGATCGAATTATGGATAAATAAATTCTATGATGAACACTCGTTCGTGATTACTTATTAGGTATCACACAAATAAGCACCAAATCATGTGTGAAGGGCCCAAATGAAAATAAATTTAAACACAAATACAATTAATTAAATAAACATCTAATTTAAAATAATTCAAAAGGCAGTCAAACATAAGAATAAATTAAAGGCATGCATTCTGTAACGCCCCGACCCCAGTTACCCAGAGTCGGTGCATTATTGCATAACATTGGCATGATCACAAAAGATCAAGTCTCGAAAGACCGATTATTTTAGTAGCCTTAGAAACACTAGATACATTCATAAATGTTACATTACATCATAAAGTGAAAAACTAAAATAACAAAGTCTCCATAGTCCACACTCATATCCTCTTCTAACTATCCCTACATGTCATTCATAAAATACTTCTTCACATCCTGGAAAATATTAAAACATTGAAAGGGTTGAGCTCAGATGCTCAGTAAGGATAACAATATTGTGGAAGTTTTCATAAATAATCATTAAAATTTAAGGAAATGTATAACTAAAACAAAATCCCTTTTAAACTTGAAATTCATCATAATATGGAAAAAGTAATATTAAATAATGCCATTTACTTACTCACATGGATATTCTACTGGTTGAATAATCACATTCAATATCAATAACCACTTTCATAATGATGGAATGCATAATGCGAGACTATCATAACCACATAGCCAAGGCCTCATGCCAAGACCACAAATATGATTTTGTCAAGGCCTCGTGCCAAGACAGTAGTTTGTCTCATGAGACCTACCGATGCATCGAGGAGCTATAGAGGGCTCCACCAGTCACTTATTATGTCCAATGCATTCCTTATATGAATAGGTTTAAACATATTATAAACCATAACATAATCGTATAACATAAAACATGCATAAAGGAAAAATAACATTTCCACATTTCAATCACAAGATATCAATACAACACATTGATATAATAAAAAACACATTCAAAACCATTTTCAATACCAAAATAAAAGAAAATTAAATCTTGGTATTTATTTTTCATTTAAAAAATGTTATGGCTTATAGAGGAAGTCGAAACTCAAATAATAGTCACGACGATGGAGAATTCATTGCCGCCGCATACGTATGAAAAAACATTCCTTTTGTCATTTAGTAAAACGAATTGTATAAAATGATTCCTTTTGAATAAACATATTAGTCCAAGGGGTTTATACACCATATAAAAGAAGGTTGTGTATACAACAAAATATGACTCAATGAAAGGAGATTGAGACGAAGTCCCTTACAAAGAACATTTTTTAAATAAAATAGATCTATTATGTGTATTCACTATAAGTACACATAAAGAAAGTACAAATACAAGATAGTAAATAATAATATCATGACATAATTTGAAAGCAGGAGATTAACCCAAAGAATGGAAATTGGGTTAAGAGGTTCCCTTACCTCATGTCCGACTTGACTCGACCACTCTTTAACCTCCTAAATAATAAACTAGAGTTAATTTATATTTTCTTAAGAACCTTTTTCAAGTTCATTATCCCTTTTATATCACTTATTACCTTGTTATGAACATTATGTAATTATTTATGTTAATAACGGTCGTTTTGTCGATCTTTGGTACTTGAGTCAAAAATAAACTTCTTAAAATTACAAGTTGTTCATGTGGTAAAATATCCATTATATTCATAATTATATTCATGATTTATATATCATATAAATCATATATATCCGGTATATACATTCATTTATAATTTTACATAACATTTAGAGGTAAGAAATGAAATGCACCGTTCATGGAGATGGTAAGCCGTACGTACGCATGAACGCTACTTTCATTTCTATTTCGTATTTAATGGAATGAATTTATAATTATATAATGTTATAATATAATTCCAGTATAATATAATTTATAATACCATTTAATCCATCCTTTATACATCCCGCATATGGCATTAATGATTCAAATCACTTTGAGGGGGCGGTAGTCCGCACTTCCTAAAATGAAATTATCGCATTTACCCATAATGGAAATCATAATGTATTCCATAAATGAGAAATAAATAAGAATAAGGAAAACATAAACATAATATATATATCATATATGAAAATAGTTTCATCAAAATGGCCACCATTAGAGGTGTTAAAAGAATATTGAATAATCATCGTTTCGTGAGGCAGTATTTCACCACCCACAGAAATAGTATGTTCTTTAACCATTAGACGAAGATGTGTGTAAGTGTAAATCAAATAATTAACATAAAACATCCTAGTATATTGATTATACTGGTTTTGTTACAAAAGAAGTCAATAAAAAGAGTTTAGGGGGTTGGGGAAGCAAAATAAAACATAAGAACACAAGAGAAAACACTACCTTTAAAATCGGGTAACTCTATTTGATTTGATCCAAAGGCTTCCTTGGGAAGACTTATACCCAAAGTGAGGCTTCTAGGAGTAAGAGAGGGAAGTTTAGAGAGTATTTCAGCAGAGGTTGGACGAGCCAAAAGGCTTTTATGGTTTGAATAAGGTGGTAGTGGTGGGGGCCTTTTATAAGAGGAGAGGAGGGGCACTCTTGGAAAGTAATGAAATGTTACTTTATAATATAATGAGTTTCAGATTTTAAAGGTCCAAAAATTATATATTTTAAGTATAAGGTGATAATGGTTCTAAATATACTCATCCAATAGGCTTTGGACAAGTGTAATTCTTAGATTTTACATTATCCTTCCATTTTATTAAAATCGTTAATTAATGAGGTAATCACTGCATCATCATGGTGTCATAAATAATTTAATTTATTTAATGTATGAAAATTAAAAAGAAAATATCATTATGTAGTAAATCTATTTATATTTCTAATGAATATTTATAGTAAAAAATATGACTTGTATAACCCCATTTAAAAATTGATTTAGTAAAAGAACTCATGTTTGTGACATTTTTATTTTAACATTAAATAAAAGGTTTGTAATGTCATTTTCCTACCAAAGTGGCTCCATGGGGTCCCCAAGTTGACCCATGGATTTTCTTAGTCGGCCATGACTCATCCAATAGAGGCAGGACAAGTGTAAAGGTATTTTCATATTTTTATAATATCATTTTTACCTTAAATTTCACTAATTACCTTTAATCGCGATTAATTAAACTTAAAAGTTACTATTCACCAAAAAATTATTTTAATCCCATTGAACTACATTTTACTTCCTAATGATAACCATGTATGTCAGATTTTTGAAAATCAAATCACAGAAGTGGTAATGTTTCATTTAAACGAAAAATCAGTTTTTTAACTACCACTTAGTGGTTTCACTATTCATCAAAAATTGAAGTTTTTCATAACAATGCCAAAATTTCACCCTAAGAGATAATTGATATTATGAATTCAAAAATGATGTATATTTTAAAAAATTTCAAACATATAAGTTTCAATAATTAATTTTATAATTAATTCCCACTGTCACAACAAATAGCGTGTTTTTAAGAAATAATATATTTCAAAAGATTGACAATTGTTTATGTCCAATTTCAAAGTGAAATTAATTATAATGACCACCATTGGATAAAATGGTAAAAATATATTCTAATTAAACTTTAAAACCACTCAATAGGATAATTTATCACTATAAATTATTTTGATTAAAAAAGTTGTTTTTAAGTATTTTTCACTATTCAATAAAAAATTAGAAGTTCTCAGAAAAATACCAAAAATTCAACATAGGCTAATTTCGATATTACGAATCCAAAAACAAAGTCCATTTGGAAAGATAAAATTTACAAAATTTCAAAAATTAGGTATTACTAGTCATAACAGCTACTTTGATTGGTTGTGGTGTGTGTTAGAACTCGAAGTTGCGTAAAACAAACACTATTGTATTATTCAAAGAGAAGTGTACCGTGGAAGCTTGGGGTGTTACATTCTCCCCTCCTTAAAATAATTTCATCCTCGAAATTTCATATAATATCACTGTATAAAAAGACTCGGGTGATTCTTCATCATAAGTTCCCCGGGTTCCCACGTTGCCTCCTCCATCTTATGGTTTCTCCATAGATCTTTTACCAGACGAGTCGTCCGGTTTATCATCACTTGTTCTCTTGTATCAAGAATCCTGGCGGGCTCTTCGCAATAAGACAGATCGGGTTCCAGTTCTAATTACTCATAGGTGAGTACATGCGTTGGGTCAGGCTTGTATTTTCTCAATAGTGATACATGGAATACATCATGAACATTGGAGAGACTTGGCGGCATTGACAAACGGTAAGCTACAACCCCAATTCGTTCTAGAATTTCGAAGGGTCCGATGTACCTGGGACTTAATTTACCCTTGTTACCGAAACGTATAACTCCCTTCCATGGAGATAACTTCAAGAAAACATGATCTCCTACCTGAAATTCCAAATCCTTCCTTCGGTTGTCGGCATAACTCTTCTGCCTACTTTGAGCTTCTTTGATGTGGTTTTGGATCACTTTCACCTTTTCCATCGTTTCCTCCACTAGTTTTGGGCCTACAAGTTTTCTTTCACCAACATCATCCCAACAGGTTGGTGTGAGACATCTCTTTCCATATAACGCTTCATATGGTGCCATCTGTATACTTGAATGGAAGCTATTGTTATAGGAATATTCTACCAGAGGTAAATATTGATCCGAAATTCCTTGAAAGTCAAGTGGGCATGATCTCAACATGTCTTCTAAGTTTTGAATAGTTTTTTCTGATTGTCCATCTGTTTGAGGGTGGTAAGCAGTGCTCAAACGAAGTTCAGTATCCAAGGACTTCTGAAAACTTTTCCAAAATCTTGATGTGAAACGAGGATCATGATCCGAGACAATCAATAGGGGTACTCCATGAAGTCTCACAACATCATTAATATACAGTCTTTCTAGACGTTCAAGTGGTAGATCTTCCCTTATAGAAATAAAATGTGCTGACTTCCTGAGACGATCAACAATGACCCATATTGCGTCATTTCTTCCAGGAGTCTTTGGTAGTCCCATGAAAAAATCCATCGTAATATTATCCCATTTCCACTCAGGCATGGGAAGAGGTTGCAATACTCCACTAGGCAGTTTCCTTCCAGCTTTCACTTGTTGACAAACCATACATCTTGAAAAAAAATCAGCAATCTCCCTCTTCATGTTGTCCCACCAAAAATTTCCCTTTAAATCTCTATACATTTTGGTGCTCCTAGGGTGTATAGATAAATTGTAACTATGAGAATCATCCAACAATTCCCTCTTTAAATCAGGTATATCAAGAACACAAAGTCTCCTCCCAAATTTCAAAATTCCATCTTCATACACAAAGTCACTCAATCTCCCATCATTCACAGCTTTAATCTTTTTTTCAACTCTTCATCAATGGCCTGAGAACAATTTATCCTTTCTAGTATAGATTGTTTGGCAAACATTTAATTTTTTTTGATGTTTCACCCTCCATGGTGATTCTCATATCCATCTTTACTAGATCCATGAAAATAGGATCGCTTTCCACTCTCGTCATGTTCAAAACTCCATGATCTTTTCTACTCAAAGCATATGCAACCTTATTTTCCTTCCCTGGGTGGTAGTGTATCGTGCAATCATAATCCTTGAGTAGTTCAAGCCATCAACTTTGCCTCATGTTGAGTTCATTTTTTGATAAAATATATTTCAAACTCTTGTGATCGGTATATATCTCACATTTTTCACCATAGAGATAATGTCTCTATATCTTCAAGTCAAAGATTATAGCATCTAACTCGAGATCATGAGTAGGATAGTTCTGCTCATGAATTTTTATATGTCGTGATGCATAGGAAATAACCCTATCATTCTGCATAAAGACACAACCAAGTCCTTTCATTGATGCGTCACTATAAATAACAAACCCATCATTCCTTGATGGTAGGGTCAATATAGGAGCGTTGAATAATATTCTCTTCAGTTCTTCAAAACATTCTTCACACTCATTTTTCCAGACAAATTTAACCCCTTTACGTGTGAGCTTTGTTAATGGGTTAGCCAATCGGGCAAAATTCTGGACAAAACATCGATAATAACCTGCCAAACCAATAAAGCTGCATACCTCTGTTATACTCGTCGGTGCTGGCCATTCTTGGATTGCCTTGGTCTTAGAAGGATCAACAGAAATTCCATCCTTAGAGACAATATGGCCAAGAAAAGAAACCTCCTGAAGCCAGAATTCACACTTGCTAAACTTCCCATATAATTCATGCCTTCTAAGAGTATTCAAGATAATGCGAAAGTGATTTTCATGATCTTCGTATATTTTGGAGTACACCAAGATATAATCAATAAATACCACCATAAAATCATCAAGATGTTCCTTGAAAACTCTATTCAATAGATCCATGAATACAAAGGTTTCATTAGTCAATCCAAAAGGCATTACTGTAAACTTGTAATGCCCGTACCTTGTTCGAAATGCTGTCTTCGGAATGTCTTCCTTGTTCACACACAACTGATGGTATCCAGATCGAAGGTCAATATTTGAAAAGTATTGAGATCCATGGAATTGTTCAAATAAATCATCAATGCGAGGTAGGGGATACTTGTTCTTTATTGTTATAGCATTGATCTCCCTTTATTCAATGCACAACCTCATAGATCCATCTTTCTTCTCAACAAAAAAGACAGGGGCTCCCCATGGAGAAACACTAGGGTGAATAAATCCCTTATTACTCAATTCCTATAGTTTTTATTTAGTTCAACTAATTCCATGGTGGCCATCATATATGGGGTCTTCGATATAGGCGTTGATCCAGGAATTAAATCAATGGAAATCTCAACTTCTCATTCTGGAGGATGTCCAGGTAAATCTTCCAGAAACACATCTTCACATTCTTTCACAATAGGTGCATCCTCGATTTAAACATTCCTTTACTCTCCCTTAGTCATTTCATTCTCTTCCTCCCCAATAATTGAATTTAGTTGAGCTACTAGGGGTGGATCTAAATAAGAATTAGGTGGTGATGATTCTTCTCTAAAAATAAGGTGTTCCTTATCATCATCATCAAAAATCGTAACCTCCTTCTTCTTACAATAAATCTTTGCATCATAGTCCGAAAGACAATCCATAACGAGGATTATATCAAACTCAATCATAGGTATGACAATGAGATCAGCGGATAAAGAACAGTTCTGTGCTCTAATGGGGACTGATTCACAAACCTTTGTTGCAATAATACTTCCCTTAGAAGTTTTGACTGAAAACTCTCTTGTTAAATAAAACTGGAAATATCTAATTTTATTAGGAAACTGGGAAGATATGAAACAATAGGATGATCCAGAATCAAATAATGCATTTGCTAAACTTGAGGAAACCATTAAATTACCTACCACCACGTCTTTCAGAGCTTCAACCTCAATAGTAGTGATAGCATAAGCATGGCCTTGATCACTTGGCCTCTTCTGAGTTAAGTTCCCCTGACGCTTAGGACATTCATTTGCATAATTCCCCATCTCTCTATAATTATAGCATTCCACATTGACAACAACTTTCTTTCCCTTGCAATCATGAGCTTGGTGGCCTTTTTCACCACATTTGTAACCGACCCCCATTCCCTTCAAGAAAGTACCAGGGTGTTTCTTTCCACATTTACTGCAGGACTGATATTCAGCTCTCCCCTTCTTCCCCTTATTTTCATTTCTAGATTGATCAGAATATCTCTTCTTTTCTTGCAATTCTTTAAAGTCATAAGACATAGAGAATTCCTTTTCCATCTTGATAGCACATGAGACAATATCTTCATACAACGAGAAGGTTTGTGAGACTAATGCTCGACAGAGAAATGGTTTTAACCCATCAAAGAAACAATCAATCTTACTTCTTGGGTTACGTATATAATCTGCAGCATGCCTCACTAACCTTGTAATGTTAGCCTCATACTTTGTGACATTCTCATCCTCCTTCTACCTCAGACTCGGAAATTTCCTTTCCATATCTGCTCGATGGTCATGTGGAAAGTATTTTTCTATGAAAATATCTTTGAACTCTCTCAATTCCATACTTGATACTTCTTCATCTTCCTTTGTATTTGGAATCAATGACCACCATTGATCGGAATCCCTAGTGAGGCGGTAAACTGCCATGATAACCTTCTCCCTTTCGCTACTCCCCAAGGCGTGGAATATTTTTTCAAAGGAGTTTATCCATTGCTCAGCTACTAATGGATTTGTAACCCCATTAAATGTTGGTGATTGTTTCCTCATGAAGAGGTCTAACATTGATCCTCCACGTTTTGGATCAGGGTGCTCCATACGAGTAAGGTTATTATTCGTGACCTGAGTGAGTTGTCCCAGTATGGTAATAAGTTGATTAGCACCAGTTGTATCTCCAGCTCCACAATAATTATCTTGAGCAGGTGGGAAATCCCTACACGGAATGCGTGCATTGATACGGTTTCTATTCCTCCCACTAGGCGCCATTTCTAAACAATGGCATAAACTAGATTAGTTTATGAATTAAAATACATAATTCCATACTTATAAAACACTTAACATAAATTGAACTCCTAGGTATATAATCATAAACCCTTCATAATGGTCTGTAAAGAAAATGAGAATCATCCTAAGCATATCCCCCGGGAGTGTCGTAACGAAGAGTACAACACGTCCCGTTGTCGTGCACCAGTTCCCATTCGAGTGTAGCTCAAAGTTGTGTTTTTGGGTTTTACCCCTAGGTATATCTGTGCCAGAGCCTCCTCTACCTGCTCGTATCCAGATAGGGATGTGTTGCTCGGAAAACTCACAAAATCTCTATAATACCAAAATACTAGGAAGTTCTTCTATATTAATCCTCAAAGTTTATCTTTAGGATATGTTCTCTAATCAGAGTTTATCTAAATCTAGCTTCCATGGTTAGTACTAAACTACCTCTGATACCAACTGTAACGCCCCGACCCTAGTTAACCAGAGTCGGTGCATTATTGCGTAACATTGGCATGATCACAAAAGATCAAGTCTCGAAAGACCAATTAGTTTAGTAGCCTTGGAAACACTAGATACATTCATAAATGTTACATTACATCATAAAGTGAAAAACTACAATAACAATGTCTCTATAGTCCACACTCATATCCTTTTCTGACTATCCCTGCAGGTCATTCATAAAATACTTCTTCACATCCTGGAAAATATTAAAACATTGAAAGTGGTGAGCTCAGATGCTCAGTAAGGATAACAATATTGCGGAAGCTTTTATAAATAAATATTAACATTTAAGGCAATGTATAACTAAAACAAAATCCTTTTTAAACTTGAACATCATCATAATATGGCAAAAGTAAAATTAAATAATGCCATTTACTTACTCACATGGATATTCTACTAGTCAAATAATCACATGAAATACCAATAACCACTTTCATAATGATGGAATGCATAATGCCAGACTATCATAACCACGTAGCCAAGTCCTCGTCCCAAGACCACAAATAAGATTTTGTCAAGGCCTCGTGCCAAGACACTAGTTTGTCTCATGAGACCTACCGATGCATCGAGGAGCTATAGCGGGATCCACCCGTCACTTATTAATTCCAATGCATTCCTCATATGAACAGGTTTAAACATATCATAAACCATAACATAATCGTATAACATAAAACATTCATAAAGGAAACATAAAATTTCCACATTTCAATCACAAGATATCAATACAACACATTTATATAATAAAAAACACTTTCAAAACCATTTTCAATACCAAAATAAAAGAAAATTAAATCTTCGTATTTATTTTTCATTTAAAAAATGTTATGGCTGATAGAGGAAGCTGAAACTCAAATAATAGTCATGACAGTGGAGAAGTCGTTGTCGCCGCATATGTAAGAAAAAACATTCCTTTTGTCGTTTAGTAAAACTCTTCGAATAAAAATATTCCTTTTGAATAAACTTATTAGTCATAGGGGTTTATACACCGTATAAAATAAGGTTGTGTATAAAACAAAATATGCCTCAATGAAAGGAGATTGAGACGAAGTCCCTTACAAAGAACATTTTTTAAATAAAATAGATCTATTATGTGTATTCACTATAAGTAAACATAAAGAAAGTACAAATACAAGATAGGACATAATAATATCATGACATAATTTGAAATCAGGAGATTAACCCAAATAATGGAAATTGGGTTAAGAAGTTCCATTACCTCGTGTCCCACTTGACTCGACCGCTCTTTAACCTCCTGAATAATAAACTAGAGTTAATTTATATTTGCTTAAAAAAAATTTCAAGTTCATTATCCCTTTTATATCACTTATTACCATGTCACGAACATTATGTAATTATTTATGTTAATAACGGTCGTTTTGTCGATCTTTGGTACTTGAGTCAAAAATAAACTTCTTAAAATTACAAGTTGTTCATGTGGTAAAATATCCATTATTTTCATAATTATATTAATTATTTATATATCATATACATCATATATATCAATTATATACATTAATTTATAATTTTACATAACATTTAGTGGTAAGAAATGAAATGCACCGTTCATGGAGACGGTAAGCCGTACGTACGCATGAACGATACATTCATTTCTATTTCGTATTTAATGGAATGAAGTTATAATTATATAAAGGTATAATATAATTCCAGTATAATATAATGTATAATACCATTTACTCCATCCTTTATACATCCCATATATGGCCTTAACGATTCAAATCACTTTGAGGGGGCGGTAGTCCGCACTTCCTAAAATGGAATTATCGCGTTTACCCATAATGGAAATCATAAATTATTCCATAAATGAGAAATAAAGAAGAATACGGAAAACATAAAAATAATATATATATATATCATATATGAAAATAGTGTCATCAAAATGGCCACCATTAGAGGTGTTAAAAAAATATTGAACAATCATCTTTTCGTGAGGCAGTATTTCGCCACCCACAGAAACAGTATGTTATTTAACCATTATACGATGGTGTGTGTAAGTGTAAATCAAATAATTATCATAAAAACATCCTAGTATATTGAGGATACTGTTTTTTTTACAAAAGAAATGAATAAAAGGAGTTTAGGGGGTTGTAGAAGCAAAATAAAACATAAGAACACAAGAGAAAACACTACCTTTAAAATCTCGTAACTCTTTTCGATTTGATCCAAAGGCTTCCTTGAGAATATTTCTGCCCAAAGTGAGGATTCTAGGAGTAATAGAGGGAAGCTGAGAGAGTATTTGGGTAGAATTTGGCCGAGCCAAAAGGCTTTGAAGATGTGAATAAGGTGGTAGTGGTGGGGGCCTTTTATAAGAGGAGAGGAGGGGAACTCTTGGAAAGTAATGAAATGTTACATTATTATATAATGAGTTTCGGATTTTAAAGGTCCCACACTTATATATTTCTAGTATAAGGTGATAAGGGTTCTAAATATACTCATCCAATAGGCTTTGGACAAGTGTAATTCTTAGATTTTACATTTTCCTTCCATTTTATTTAAATTATTAATTAATGAGGTAATCGCTGCATCATCATGGTGTCATAAATAATTTAATTTATTTCATGTCTAAAAATTATAAAACAAATATAATGATGTATGAAATATATTGATCTTTCTAATAAATATTTATAGTAAAAAATATGACTTGTATAACCCCATTTAAAAATTGTTTTAGTAAAAGAACTCATGTTTGTGACATTTTTATTTTAACATTAAATAAAACGTTTTTAATGTCATTTTCCTACCAAAGTGGCTCCATAGGGTCCCCAAGTTTACCCATGGATTTTCTTGGTCGTCCATGACTCATCCAATAGAGGTAGGACAAGTGTAATGGTATTTTCATATTTTTATAATATCATTTTTGCCTTAAATTTCACTAATTACCTTTAATCTTGATTAATTAAACTTAAAAGTAACTATTCACCAAAAAATTATTTTAATCCCATTGAACCACATTTTAATTCCTAATGACAAACATGTAGGTCAGATTTTGAAAATCAAATCACAGAAGTGGTAATGTTTCATTTAAATGAAAAATCAGTTTTTTAACTCGCACTTAGTGGTTTCACTATTCATCAAAAATTGAAGTTTTTCAGAACAATTCCAAAATTTCACCCTAAGTGATAATTGATATTCTGAATTAAAAAATTGTTTCTATTTTAAAAAATTACAAACATATAAGTTGCAAAAATTAATTTTATAATTAAATCCCGTTGTCACAACAAATAGAAGGTTTTTAGGAAAAAATATATATCAAAAGATTGACAATTGTTTATGTCCAATTTTAAAGTGAAATTAATTATAATGACCACCATTGGATAAAATGGTAAAAAAATATTCTAATTAATCTTTAAAACCACTCAATAGGATAATTTATCACTATAAATTATTTTGATTAAAAAAGTTGTTTTTATGTATTTCTCACTATTCATAAAAATATTTGGAAGTTCTTAGAAAAATACCAAAATTTCAACATAGGATAATTTCGATATTCTGAATCCAAAAACGAAGTCCATTTGGCATGATAAAATTTATAAAATTTCAAAAATTAGGTATTACTATTCATAATGGCTACTTTGATTGGTTGTGGTGTGTGTTAGAACTCGAAGTTGCGTACAACACACACTACTGTATTATTCAAAGAGAAGTGTACCGTGGAAGCTTGGGGTGTTACACATTCACCGTCACATTTGTCACAACTCCAACACAAATGAAATTAGCCAACCATCGTGATGTCACGACACATAAAATAGTAAATAGAAAATATCATTGTTCTCATGTTGTTGTTTTGGTCACCATGAGACGCCTTCAATGATCGCAAAATAATAATCATCACTCTACTATGTGCAGTCGCTGAAGCCACACCAAAATCAAACCACTGCACCACTAAAAATATGATCTGACCTGCGATCGCTCTCCCCGTGCGATGTTAATCTCCTAAAACCCAAGAAAACTGTCGCGCACGTCGATTCAGCGGTATGTTGAAGTCGAGGGTGGATTTTTTCTACTTCGGATTGAAGAGAGGTCGCAACTACTTGGTGTGCGCTGAAGTGGTAAGGGGGTGTGGGAGGTAGGAATAGGATAATGAGGAGATGAGGGGAGGGAATAGGGGCTAGGGGATGGGATATGAGTGGAAGTGGAATGGCGGAGGTGAGTGGTGTGAGGTGAGGAGGGTTCTGGGTATCCGAGAGGATGGGGTGGCCGGTCTACAAGGGAGGAGGGTGAGCGTGGGAATGAGCGGGGTAGGGATATGGAGGATGGGATTGGGGAGAGGCCGGCGGGTCCAGGGGGAGAGAGTGGGGCGTTACGGGTATATGGAGATGGCGGCTGGGATTCAGGGGGGATTGGAGAGAGTTAGTGGGGTGGGGTGATGTGGAGGGATATGAGGAGAAGTAAAGCATGGGATTAGAGAGAGGGGAGGAATGGGTCAAAGGGAAAGGGTGATTGGTGAGAGAAAAAAGGGAAATGGGGTGGGGGGGTGGTGCGTGGATAGGGGGAGGTTAGGGAAAAGAGGAGAGGGGTTGGTTAGATAGGGGAAATAAAAAAAATGAAAAATAAAATAAAAATTTTAAATCTAAATTTTAAAATTAAAAATTCAAAATAATATATTAATCTAGAAGGTAAATAATAATAATAATAATAATATTTAAATATTAATTCACATGTAATTAAATATAATACTACTATTAAATATAATAATAATCTAATAACAAATACTATTTTATTAATACAAAAAAATAATGAAATAAAATAAAATACAAATTAAAATATACATACTAATAAAAATTAATAAAATTAATTAAATAAAATTATAGAAACTAATAATAATAATATAGTGTTAAATATAATATATACAATTTATATAACTAATAGAAATACTAAATTACTAATATAAGTATATAAATTAACTAAAAATTATCAAAATAACTAAACAAATACAAAAAAACAAAATTAAACTAAAAATATTGAAATTGGTTAAAATTATTAATTAAAACTAAGTTAGAAAATTATAAAAATACATGTAAAATCCTTGTGCATCAAATCCCTCACACTTAAAATTTTTCACTCCGAGGTAAAACAATTAGAAAGAAATCACAAGTGGACCCCTACACAAATCAAAACATCAAAATTACAAGTTCAAAAATTTTCAATCTCTTTTAATCATAAAATATCATGCTTCATTTAAAACTTCAATGTTCAAGAATAATTATTCGTTCACTTACATTATTTTCAAAATAAGTACATGCACTCATTTATCATGTGAACTACCTTTCCATCACTCTCATTGCTCAAAAAATATTTGATCAAAGTCATTCTCATTTCTCATACACATGCATGATTACCATAGGCTTGCCATGAATTTCACATCAATACTATTGGAAATAAAAAGAATTCACCAATATCAAGGACTTTACATGAGGTTCAAATGTCTCTGAGGTTGTGGGATGGTGGGTCATAAAACAATTTGTGAATGTTTTTTGGAAAAAAGGAGGGTTGAATCTTGAAATAAATGCATGATAAATTTCAATCCAAATACCTCCCTCAAACTAATTCTCCCCCACACTTAAAACACTATTTGTCCCCAAGAATGTGATAATCCAATGTTTCTCTCTCTTTTTTAAGACACAACTCACTCAAATAATATAGTCAGAAAAAATAGTTTAGTGTCAACTGTAAAACCCCATGAAATAATTGTCAGAAAATAATCCCAAAGACTGGTATACAAGTATCATATATGCTGTAACGTCTCAATGAAAGTTTGTCATATAGAAAACTTCCTAGCTCCTGGAGTAATGAATCATCACTTTTATAGTTATCCCCAAAGTCGAGGGTTACCACGTAATGACCACTAATGTACTCATTATTGGAAAAAAAGATTCTATATTCCTATATCAAAATACATGTAATGAATGTGGATACTACGAAATATAACTCATATGATTAGGATGAGAGAATGTCAATCCATATGCATCAAATGACTCACTGCCCCTCAAAGAACCCTCTCCATGAGTAAATCTCTCCCCCACACTTAGATTGAAAATTATCATGCCAAAAATTTAAGAAATGGGTAGGGAAGGGTATAAACTATGGGATCATCCTAAATGGTTTATTCATGGATTATAAGGGCTATACGATGGAGGAAATGTTTGGGTGGATTAGTGGGTAAACGGGGTTGAATAATCAAACAGATGCCTCGATCATTTTAGTGCATCATTCAAAAGTCTTATCGCTTTGATGAAAAAAACATGGAAAGTTCTAGAAGACAAAACATGGTTGAGATTCCATCAAGAAAAAGAGAAACAAGAGATGGTGTAAAATGAGCCAGAGTCCTCACAGGTATGGAATTATAATTTTAGACAGCACATATGATCATGAGTGCAAATAAGTGTCTAAAAAATATACAAGTTTTTGAAAACCATTTTCAAAGAAATAAATAATATCATCAATCATCTAAGTCATGAGATCAAGGATCAAACCATGTCAAACAAGAATCATGTGCTCAAATTTTCTAGGGACACAGTGGTATGTTCATGACTATGTTACAAAAAAAATGTAGTGGCTTTCATGTGGGTTCATCAATGAGAGTAATGTTAGTTTTCTATCAAAATTTTCTTGTTTTTTTGTTAGTTTACATGGTGTTTTTGGAAGCATAAAATATGAAAAAAAATAAAACGATTCCTTATGTAAGTTCCGATAGATGCGGAGAGGCTATTTGTATCCGATGAAGCTCCAGAAATGGTATACCTATAAAACCTACACATTGACAACACATACTCACAACATATCAAATAATTTACACCACAATCAAAATCATGTGGATGATAAAAATATGTATGATGAATTCAAATCCACTACAGTTCTAGGTGAAAATAGATTATGGGAAATGCATGAGTTTTTATTTAAAATAAAACTAAATGAAATTAAATTAAATGCAGTGAAAATAAAACAAAAAAATTATGGGTTGCCTCTCATTGAGCGCTAAATTTACTTCGTCTTCAGCCAGACGTTGTTGAAACTCCAACAGGATCAAACGAAAATCTAAACCATGCATCTGCTTCTTTTTCAGTAGAAGTGTGGAATCCATTCGTTGAAGATGAATTTATCCTGTAAGATGCACAAAATCTCAACAGAATCTTGTTAGAAGAATGGATGTGTGGAATGAAATGAAAATATTCCAAATTACTAGGGAATGATTATCCCCCTCCTGAAGAAATACTTATCGAATAATTTAATTTCGGAAAAATGCCATCAATGGAAAGATCAAGAAGATTAACTCCTTGAACATACATGGGTGAAAAAGTGTCTTTACCATACTCCTTCAGTGGTCAGTTTATATCTATCACATCCTTGAATACAGATTTAGGTTCATGATGTATCCCAATTCATTTTCACCCCCAACCACTAGCACAGGTAAATATACTGGTTTCCAACTCAATTCATGCTCGATGGTTTCATTGATTGTTCTAAGGTCAAAAATATTGTTAGTATATGTGGGTATTTCAAGTGAAGTGTTTTTAACATCAACACATGGAGCAAGTGGTGCAGGATCAATTATAGAAGATAACTCCATTATGTCAAGAATGACATCTTTTTCAAAATTTTCTTCTATACCACCCTCATCATATTTCTATATTAGTACATGTTTTACCGTAAACTCAGGATCCTCCAAGAAATCCCATTATTTCATTATTTCTAGCTAATTATGAGTGTCATATACCACCAATTCTGATTGATTCTCTGATTACAGAAATGTTTCAGAATTCTCCATTTTAGAAAAAGTTTCATACTCACAAAGATTTTCAGAAAGAGGTGATTCAATGTCATTTGAAGTGATGTCCTTTTGAGTGTGGCAATCCACTATCCCATGGTTCAATTATGAATCTATCATGTTAAATAAGGGTCCCATTTCAATGTCCTCTTCATCCTAAAAAGGTGTGATTTGATAGACATTGAATGTGTCCTTTTTCACTTTGGGAAGACTAGGTTGTGAACTCACAGAAGGACATGAAATCACATTTTCTGAGGGACCATTATGTTCAACAGGGTGAAAGACCAAGCTCTCATATTCTTGAAATGTGATTAGATTGGAAGAATTAAATTGTGATAGAGAGGAGTTATCAATGGTATGATAGGAAGAAAGAATGATCCCATTATCAGACTCGGGAAATGGATGTTGTTTGAATGGAACCTGTAATACACTCCCCTCAAAATAATTGTTTTGAATTAGATCATCAAGTGGTAATGACGCAGCTAGTTCAAAAATATGATTCATTTTATTTAAAAAATTCTTAAATTTATTTTCTAGATATTTTTTTGAGTAAATAAACATTGCATTGTGTTCATCTTGAAGTTGAAACCTTCTATTTGTCTCAGTGATAGCACAATGCAACATAGGCTGAATTATTGAATCATTTGTTTGACACGAATTATCAAGTTCTAATTTTTTAGGAATGCATTCACTTTGAAAATGATCAACATATTTATAAGGACTTGTTTCATAGCATGGAGAAATATTCTCATATGCATCATATCATGAACTTGAATAAAGATCATTGAAATAAACAGGATTACCTGGATAGCTCAAGTGTGGTGAATCATTATATGTCATACCTTGAGTTGGGGCTGCGTAGGGCGGGTTGTAGCACCCCAAACACTTCATGGTATGTTTCTCTTAAATACATTATAGTTATAGCCTATATTTCCTGATTAACTAAGCCTTTATGGAACAAAACATGGTTACTTAAGGGAGATATCCATAACCTGGTGAAGTAAACCTAATTGTTTCACTTATATGATGTGAATTTCAAAAATCTGACATACATGGTTGCGATCAGAAAGTTATTTGTAGTCCGATAACGAAAAATTAATTTTTGGTGAATAGTAACCTACCCTTATTAATAGTAACCTACCCATATGAATAGTAACTTACCCTTATGAATAGTAATATGACTCTTATGAATGGTATCCATACCATTGAGTGTATAAATGAATTTAGGCACCTTAAAATTGAAGATGAAAATTTTAAGTGTTTATATTTTTCAATTAAATAATGAATTTAATTAAATACCTAATTAATCATATTTCAAAAATTAATTTTGAAAAATGGACTTCATTTTTGGATTCTACATGTCGAAAAATGGTTAGGGTGAATTTTTTGGATTTTTCTGAAATACTTAAATTTTTTAGGAATAGTAAAATCCGATAATTCACAATAAATGCTAAATAATGGATTAATTGAGTCATCGAAGATGATCTGCTGATGTAAGCCCAATTGATTTAGATTCACATGAATATATTACTATTCTTGGTCATGTAATACTCACTATTGGTTGTCTTGAGATAAATAATAAATTAATGATTATAATATTAAGAAAACTCCTCTCTCATCCACTATAAAAGCCCCCCTTCACTCCCTCTTCTCTTCACTCCTCTCAAGCCTTGTGTATTGCCAATATTCTGCCCAAATCTCTCCCCAATATCCTCCCCCACGTCCAAAAGCTCATAGCCTATTCAAAATACCCAAACCTCTCCCCTTAAGAGGTTCTCAAAGGAGGAAGTCTCAAGAGGTAAACTCCTCTTTCCAATTCCTTCATTTCTTTTAAGTTCTTTTCTTTTTCTTTCTTTCCTCACCTCCCTTCACCCAAATGGTATGATAACTCCAGTAACATAAATGTACTGGAATGTTTTTATGATAATGGGATATTTCATTATCTTCTATCCTTTCCCCACCATTTATTTGAAAGAAATGAAATCACCATTTGAGATGTGCTAATTTACCACATTCAACGACAACAGTTTATCAATTTCTGTTATAATATTTAATTCTGGTCATGAAACCATTTTTTTTTATGGTTGAACCAGATTATTATATATGTAATATATACTATTTTTAGTTCTTTAATCTTTTTTTACAAATCTTATTAAGTTATAAAGCAAAACATGTTCATTGTAATCAAACACACCGTTTAGCCAAAACGGTTGTCACTAATGTTATATATATAATAATTCGACTTCACTCTATGTAAGAAAAATAAATTTAAAACCATGTAATCCATTGGATGTTCACTAATATAATATAACTTCATTTATAGAAAACTACATCCATATTATATATTTATCCAAACTTGAATATAAGTGAACCGATCATTTAAAACCAAGTAAACAAACGAGCCCGAACAATGAAATTGAACCTTATAACTAATAAAAAAGGCATTCAATGAACTAAAAAGGGTTATAATAAATCATTTAAATATATAAGAGGTTCTTGAATTATGAATTAATAAGCCTAATTTTTTTATTCAGGTATTAAATAACAAGTCAAGAACACCTTCAACCATAAGGCAAGGGATATCTTAACTCAATATCCATTTATTGAGTTACACATCTATGTCATTGGTTTTGTCTTTCCAATAATATGTGTGAATGACCTATGATTGTTTTATAATTTATATACACTTATATATTATGGATTTTTATTTGTCACACATAAATATTTCACTAATTTATCGTCACTCTAATGACAGAATCTTTGTAAGGGATCCTCTCTCTCACTTTTGTTCAAGAATCTACCCTATGTTGTGACCTTTTATTTTTAATTCCTAATGATGGGGTATGTTTTCAAACCTCCCCCCATACTACTCTTGTGACATATAAATAATTTAATAACCTTTTACCTCTCACTAATCCCTCACAATAATACTCGAAATGTTTGTAAGGGGTTTCTCATCTCACTTTCATTTCTGTGAGATTTTCATTATTCGCCACTTATTTTTTTGTATGTGGTATATGTTTACTGCCATTTGATAAATAATAACATGATTTTCTTTATAATAATGGTATTAAATTATTCATTTGAGGGTTTTTATGTTTTTTTCATACGATTACGTTGTGGTAAAAGACATTTTCTCAACTACTATTTCGTTGTGACTAATTTTGTATTGTGCCCCTAATAATCCTTATGTGGTGTACCTATTACCCATTTTACATCACTCTTTATTTGAAATTATATTTATAATAACTATATATAATCTCATATCATGGATATATTTGTTGTCTAAACTTAATACCATTTTACATACGGTGTTTATTTGGAATACTATTTTAACTATGGAAATATTGATGAATCTGTATACACTACTCTCTATGAATATTGAAAAGGCATATTTATCTTGTATTAAATCAATGTATAAATAATGATTTTGATATGAAGTGGCATGTGGGGCCCGCTATAGCCCCTCGAAGCATCGATAGGTCTCATGAGACAAATCAGTATGGCGACAAACACTTGGAGTTTATTTCGAAAAAATCAGACGGGTTTCTACCCATAGAACTAAACCATTTTTACGGTATTATGGTTTCATGTTCTAGATACATGAAGTATAATTAATAATAATTCTCTTTATTCATTATTAGTTATTATTATCCATGAGGTTTACACTATGAAAAAATATATGGATGTAGTTTCATTCTCAATTTATTAACGGCATTAGTTTTTCATTTATTCACTATGACATATTGATTATGTCAAATTTATTGTGATTCAATTATTATTGTATTCATGCTTCCATCATTTGTAACCCTTACTGAGAGTTTGAGCTCACCCCTTTCATTTTTTACCTTCAACAGGTGACGAAGAGAAGATCATTTATTGAGTTCATGTGGTTACATCTTTTAGTTTTGTTATGTATTGTGTCTTGTAACCTTTTTCAATGTAATTTTTGTTACATATATGTATCTAGTTTCTTAAAGACTACTAAAATGATCATTCCTTTGAGATTTTTCATTCCTTCTAACCATTCCAATATC
Source organism: Viscum album (assembly GCA_963277665.1). NCBI lineage: Eukaryota > Viridiplantae > Streptophyta > Magnoliopsida > Santalales > Viscaceae > Viscum > Viscum album. Next base: position 387,246,812 of record OY728147.1, on the reverse strand, counting down.
AAAAGTAATGCACTGGCTCTAGACTAGAGGAGTCAAGGTATTACAGTTGGTAACAGAGAAAGTCTAGTAGGAAACTTGGAAACTAGAGTATGAGATATATAGTAGGGAACAAAGCACCAATGTAGTATTTGAGGATAGATATAAAAGAATGTCCTGGTATTTTGGTAAGGAATAGATTATGTGCATCTTTCTAGAAAATATATCCCTTGTCTTTAGGGTAGAATCTTCGCCACCTGATTCTTATCTAGAACCACCCCCAGTAGCTCTACTGAATGCAATACGTAGAGAGGAATATGAACCAATATCTCTGGGTGAGGAAAGAAATATTTAAATTGAAGATGTCCACACAGTGCAAGAATACATTGATGTATTTCCAGAGGATTTACCTGGACATCCTCCAGTGCGGGAAGTTGAGTTCTCTATTGATGTAATTCCTGATGCAAGAATTATATCAAGGACTCCCTACAGAATGGCTACTGTGGAATTAATAGAGATAAAGAAACAACTGGATGATTTGAGTGAAAAAGGATTTATTCGACCTAGTGTTTCTCCATGGGGATCCCCTATCCTCTTTGTCAAGAATAAATATGGATCCATGAGGCTTTGCATTGATTACAGGAAAATCAATGCTATTACAATAAAGAATAAGTATCCTCTACCACGGATTAATGATTTATTTGATCAACTTCATGGAGCTCAATACTTTTCGAAGATTGAAATTCGATCCAGATATCATCAGTTGCGTGTAGAGAAGAAAGATATTCCTAAGACAACATTTCGGACCAGTTATGGGCATTACGAGTTTATAGTAATGCATTTTGGACTGACAAATGCACCCTATGTTTTCATGGATTTAATGAATAGAGTTTTCAAGGAATATCTTCATAACTTTGTTGTGTTATTCATCGATGATATCCTTATATACTCAAAAAGCTATGAAGACCATGAGAATTAATTGCAGGTCATTCTGCAAAATCTTAGAAGCAATAAATTTTATGGGAAGTTTAGTAAATGCGAATTCTGGATTCAATCAGTTTTTTTTCTAGGAAACATTATCTCTAAGGATGGAATTCTAGTTGATCCTATAAAGACAAAGGCAATCCAATATTGGCCCACACCAACAAACATAACTGAGTTATGCAGTTTTATTAGCTTAGCAGGTTACTATCGGCATTTCGTTCAGAATTTTTCCTGACTGTCTAACCCGCTGACCAAGCTCACACATAAAGAAGTTAATTTTGTGTGGACAAAAGAATGTACAGAATTCTTTGAAGAATTGAAAAGAATATTGGTCAATGTTCCAATTTTGACTATTCCATCTGAAAATTGTGGATTTGTAATATTCGGTGATGCATCAAAGAATGGATTGGGTTTTGTCCTAATGTAAAATGATAAAGTTATTTCTTATGTATCAAGATAGTTGAAGACTCATGAGATAAATTATCCAAATCATGATCTTGAGTTAGCAGCCATAATCTTTGCTCTGAAAATATAGAGGCATTATCTCTATGGAGAGAGATTTGAGATTTATACAGACCACAAGAGTTTGAAATACATTTTCACACAAAAAGAACTCAACATGAGGCAGAAAAGATAGCCTGAGTTACTCAAAGATTATGATTGTTCAATACACTACCACCTGGGAAAGGAGAATAAGGTGGCAGATGCATTAATCAGGAAAGATCGTGGACTTATAACTCAAATGAGGATTGAGATAGATCCTATATTTTTTGATCTAGTAAATATGGATATAGGAATTATTAAGGAAAGTGAAACATCTTTCCTCTTTCAAATGATTTATAAACCATCTTTATTAGAGAAGATAAAAATCTCTCAATCTGATGAGAACCTGCACAAGAAAATTAATGCTGTCAAGGATGGGAGACTGGATGACTTCGTGTATGAAGAAGGAGTTATGAAATTTGGGAAGAGGTAATGTGTTCTATCAAAACCTGAGATAAAAAGGGAACTATTAGACGATGCTCATAGCTCAAATTTCTCTACACGCCCAGGTAGCACCAAGATGTATAGAGATCTGAAGGAATATTTATGGTGGGATAATATGAAGCGGGAAATTGCTGACTATGTGTCAAGATGTTTAGTTTGTCAATAAGTGAAGGCAGAGAGACAACATCCCAAAGGAGTGATGAAACCTATAACTATTCCTATGTGGAAGTGGGATAACATTACAATGGATTTTGTCATTAGACTACCAAGGACACCTAGAAGGAACGATGAAATATGGGTAATTGTTGATTAGAACACAAAATTAGCACATTTTCTTTATATAAGAGAGGATTTTCCACTTGATATCTTGGAAAAACTTTATATTAATTAAGTTGTAAGACTTCACGGTGCACCTCTATCGATTGTGTCTGATTGAGATCCCTGACTTACATCAAAATTTTTGGAAAAGTCTCCCGAAGGCTTTGAATACTAAGCTTTATACGAGTACTACTTATCACCCCCAAACTGATGGATAGTCTGAATGGACTATTCAAACTCTAGAAGACATGTTGAGGTCAAGCTCTCCTGACTTCCAAGGTATGTGGGATCAATACTTGCCTTTGGTGGAATTTTCCTACAACAATAGTTTCCATTCTAGTATTAAAATGGCTCTATATGAAGCATTGTATAGAAAGAGATGTCGAACTCCAACTTGTGGGACGAAGTTGGTGAGAGGAAAATTATAGGCCCAAAACTTATTGAAGAGACCACAATAATGGTGAAGACAATACAAGCACATATTAAAGTGGCCCAAAGTAGGTAGAAGAGTTATGCTAATAACCGAAGAAAGGACTTGGAATTTCAAGTGGTAAGTCATATATTTCTGAAAGTATCTCCATGGAAGGGTGTATTAATGTTCGGTAAGAAAGGGAAACTGAGCCCCAGGTATATCAGACCATTTGAAATTTTGGAAGGCATCAGAACAGTAGCATACTGTTTAGCAATGCCACTAAATCTCTTCAAATTCCATGATGTGTTCAATGTGTCAATGTTGAAGAAAAAAACATGCCATACCCAACGCATGTACTCACCTATGAATAAATTTAACTAGAACCCGATTTGTCATGCTGTGAAAAGCATATTGGTATTCTTGACATAAGGGAGAAAATATTGAAAAATCGGACAACTCGTCTTGTAAAGGTTCTTTGGAGGAACTAGAATATGGAGGAACAATCATGGGAACATAAGGATGTTATGAAGAAGAATCACCCACATCTTTTTGGTGAGTTTCATACATAAAATTTCAAGGATGAAATTTCCAAAGGAGGGAATAATGTAGCACCCCAAACACTTCATGGTATGTTTCTCTTAAATAAATTCTAGTTATAGCCTATATTTCCTGATTCATTGAGCCTTTATGGAACAAAACATGGTTACTTAAAGGATATATCCATAACCTAGTGAAGTAAACCTAATTGTTTCACTTATATGATGTGAATTTCATAAATCTGACATACATGGTTGTGATCAGAAAGTTTTTTGGAGTCTGATAAGGAAAAATTAATTTTAGGTGAATAGTACCTACCCATATGAATAGTAACATACCCTTATGAAGAGTAATATGACTCTTATTAATGGTATACATACCATTGAGTGTATAAATGAATTTAGGCACCTTAAAATTGAAGATGAAAATTTTAAGAGTTTATATTTTTCAATTAAATAATGACTTTAATTAAATACTTAATTAATCATATTTAAAAAAATTATTTTTAAAAAATGGACTTCATTTTTGGTTTCTACACATCGAAAAACGGTTAGGGTGGATTTTTTGGATTTTTCTGAAATACTTAAATTTTTTAGGAATAGTAAAATCCGATAATTCACAATAAATGCTAAATAATGGATTAATTGAGTCATAAATGATGATCTGCTGATGTAAGACCAATTGTTTTGGATTCACATGCATAAATTACTTTTTTATGTCATCAAATACTCACTATTTATTTTCTTGATAGGATATAGTAAATTAATGATTATAATATTAAGAAAACTCCTCTCTCCTCCACTATAAAACCCCCCTTCACTCCCTCTTCTCTTCACTCCTCTCAAATCTTGTACCTTGCCAATATTATGCCCAAATCTCTCCCCAAGATCCTCCCCCACGTCCAAAAGCTATTAGCCTCTTCAAAATACCCAAACCTCTCCCCTTAAGAGGTTCTCAAAGGAGGAATACTCAAGAGGTAAACTCCTCTTTCCAATTCCTTTATTTAATTTATGTTCTTTTCTTTTTGTTTCTTTCCCCACCTCCCTTCAACCAAATGGTATGATAAATCCAATAACATACATGTACTGGAATTTTTTTATGCTAATGGGATATTTCATTATCTTCTATCCTTTCCCCACCAATTATTTGAAAGAAAAGAAAGCACCGTTTGAGATGTGATAATTTAGCACATTCAAGGACAACAGTATATCAATTTCTATTATAATATTTAATTCTGTTCATGAAACCATTTGTGTTATGGTTGAACCAGATTATTATATATATAATATATCCTATTTTTAGTTCTATAATTCTTTTGTACAAATGGTATTAAGTTATGAAGAAAAACATGTTCATTGTAATCAAACCCACCGTTTAGCCAAAACAGTTGTCACTAAGGTTATATATATAATAATTTGACTTCCCTATAAGTAAGAAAATTAAATTTAAAACCTTGTAATCTTATATATGTTCACTTATTTCATATAAAATCATTTCTGTACAACCACATCCATCTTATATATTTATTCTAACTTGAATATAAGTGAACCGGTCATTTAAAACCAAGTAAACAAATAAGCCCGAACAATGAAATTGAACCTTATAACTAATCAAAAAGGCATTGAACGAACTTAAAAGGGTTATAATAAATCATTTACATATAGAAGAGGTTCGGTAATTATGAATTAATAATACTAATTTGTTTATTCAGGTCTTAAATAACAATTCAAGAACACCTTCAAGCATATGGTAAGGGATATCTTAACTCAATTTCCATTTATTGAGTTACACATCTATGTCATTGGTTCTATCTTTCAAATAATATGTGCGAATGACCTATGATTGATTGATAATATATATCCACTTATATTTTGTGGATTTTTATTTGTCACACATAAATATTTCACTGATTTATGGTCACTCTAATGACACGATCTTTGTAAGGGATCCTCTCTCTCTCACTTTTGTTCAAGAATATCCCCTATGTTGTGCCCTTTTATTTATAGTTCCTAATGATGGGGTCTGTTTTTTCACCTCCCCCATACTTATCTTGTGACATATAAATAATTTAATACCCCTTTACTTTTCATTAATCCCTCATAATAACACTCAAAAATGTTTGTAAGGGGTTTCTCATCTCACTTTCATTTCTGTGAGATTTTCATTGTTCGCCACTTATTTCTTGTATGTGGTATATGTGTATTTCCATTTGATATATAATAACATGATTCCCTTTATATTCATGTTATTAAATGATTCATTTTAGGGTTATTAATTTCTGGTCATATGATTCGACCGATTACGTTGTGGTAAGAGACTTTGTCTCAACTACTATTTCATTGTGGAAAATTTGTATTGTGCACCTAATCAACCTTATGCGGTGTACCTACTACCCATTTGTAGTCACTCTTCATTTGAAAATATATTTATATTAAATATCCATAATATCATATCATGGATATGTATGTTGTCTAAATAGTATACCATTTTACATACGGTGTTTATTTGGAATGTTATTTTAACAATGGAAATATTGATGAATCTGTATACTCTACTCTATACGGATATTGGAAAGACTTATTTATATTGTATTGAACCAATTTATAAAGAATTATTTGGACATAAAGTGGAGGGTGGGCCCTCTATAGCCCCTCGATGCATCGGTAGGTCTCAGAAGACAAATTAGTTTGGCAACAAACCCTTTGAGTTTGTTTAAAAAAAACGGGTTTCTACCCATAGAACTAAACCGTTTTTAAGGTATTATGGTTTCATGTGCCAGATACATGACATCCAATTAATAAGAATTATTTTTATTCATTATCAGTTATTATTATCCATGAGTTTTTCACTATGACAAAATCTATGGATGCAGTTTCATTCTCAGATTATTAATGGCATTAGTTTTTCATTTATTCACTATGCCATATTGATTATATCAAATTGATTGTGATCCACTTATTATTTTACTCATGCTTCTACTATTTGTAACCATTAATGAGCATTTGAGCCCACTCCTTTCATTGTTTACCTTCAACAGGTGATGAAGAGAAGGTCATTTATTGAGTTCATGTGGTTGCAGCTTTTAATTTTGTTATGTATTGTATCTTGTAACCATTTTAATGTAATTTCTGTTACATCTATGTATCTAGTTTCTTCAAGACTACTAAACTGATCATTCCTTCGGGATTTTTCAATCCTTTTAACTATTCCAATATCACAAGTAATGAACCAGCTCCAGCCTAGAGGGGTTGGGGTGTCACAATAGGTATTAGAGAAAGTTTAGTAGGAAACTTGGAAACTTGAGTATGAGATATATAGTAGGGAACAATGCCCTAATATATTATTTGAGGATAAATATACAAGAATATCCTTGTATTTTGGTAAGGAATAGATTATGTGAATCTTTATAGAAAATACATCCCTTTTCTTTAGGGAAGAAACTTCGCCACCTAATTCTTATCTAGAACTACCCCTAGTAGCTCTACTGAATTCAATACTTGGAGGGGAAGATGAACCAATATCTTTGGGAGAGGAAAGAAATATTTAAATTGAATATGTGCACATAGTGAAAGAATACATTGATGTATTTCCAGAGGATTTACCTGGACATCCTCCAGAGTGGGAAGTTGAGTTCTCTATTGATTTAATTCCAGATGCAAGACCTATATCAAAGACTCCCTACAGAATGGCTATTGTGTAATTAATTGTGATAAATAAACAACTAGAGGATTTGAGTGAAAAGGATTTATTCAACCTAGTGTTTCTCCATGGGAAGCCCTTATCCTCTTTTTCAAGAATAAAGATAGATCCATGAGGCTTTTCATTTATTATAGGGAAATCAATGCTATTGCAATAAAGAATAAGTATCCTCTACCCTAGATTGATGATTTATTTGATCAAATTCATGGAGCTCAATACTTTTCAAAGATTGAGCTTCGATCCAGATATCATCAGTTGCGTGTAAGGAAGGAAGATATTCCTAAGAAAGCATTTTGGACCAGGTATGGGCATTACGAGTTTACAGTAATGACTTTTGGACTGACAAATGCACCCTTTGTTTTTATGGATTTAATGAATAGAGTTTTCATGGAATATCTTGATAACTTTGTCGTGGTATTCATCGATGATATCCTCATATACTCAAAAAGCTATGAAGACCATGAGAATAACTTGCTGGTCATTTTGAAAACTCTTAGAAGCAATAAATTATTTGGGATGTTTAGGAAATGCGAATTCTGGCTTCAATCAGTTTCTTTTCTAGGCCCTATTGTCTATAAGGATGGAATCCTAGTTGATCCTATGAAGACAAAGGCAATCCAACATTGTCCCACACCAACAAAAATAATTGAGGTACGTAATTTTATTGTCTTAGCAGGTTACTATCGGAGTTTTGTTCATAATTTTTCCCGAATAGCTAACCCGCTAACCAAGATCACACGTAATGGAGTTAAGCTTGTATGGACAAAAGAATGTACATAATTCTTAGAAGTATTGAAAAGAAGATTGGTCAATGCTCCAATTTTGAATCTTCCATCTGGAAGTGGTGGATTTGTAATATACATCAATACATCAAAGAATGGGCTGGGTTTTGTCTATATGGAAAATGATAAAGTTATTACTTACGCATTAAGACACTTGCAGACTCATGAGAAAAATTATCCAACTCATGATCTTGAGTTATCAGCCGTAATCTTTGCTCTAAAAATATGGAGGCATTATCTCTATGGAGATAGATTTGAGATTTATACAGACCATAGGAGTTTGAAATACATTCTCACACAAAAATAAATCAACATGGGGCAGAGGAGATGTCTTGAGTTACTCAAAGATTACAATTGTTCAATACACTACCATCCGAAAAAGGCGAATATGGTGGCAGATGCATTAAGCAGAAAAGATCATGGACTTCTGACTCAAATTAGGATTGAGAGAGATCCTCTATTATTGGATATAATAAAGATGGATATGGGAATTGTTAAGGAAATGGAAATATATTTCCTCTTTCAAATTATTGCTAAATCATCTTTATTAGAGAAGATAAAAATCTCTCAATCTGATGATCAGAACCTACACAAGAAAATTAATGCTTTCAAAGATATCAGACTAGATGACTTCGTGTATGAAGAAGGAGTTCTGAAATTTGGGAAGAGGTTATGCATTCCAACATTACCTAATCTAAAAAGGGAACTATTAGATGATGCACGTAGATAAAATTTCTCTAGACACCCAGGTAGCACCAATATGTATAGAGATCTGAAGGAATATTTCTGGCGGGATAATATGAAGCGGGAAATTGCTGACTATGTGTCAAGATGTCTAGTTTGTCAATAAGTGAAGGCAGATAGACTACATCCCAAAGGATTGATGCAAACTATACCTATTCCTATGTGGAAGTGGGATAACATTACAATGGATTTTGTCACCGGACTACCAAGGACACCTAGAAGGAAAGATGAAATATGGGTAATTGTTGATAAGCTCACAAAATCAGAACATTTTCTTCCTATAAGAGAGGATTTTCTACTTCATCACTTGGAAAGAATTTATATTAATGAATTTTTAACACTTCATGGTTCACCTATATTGATTGTGTTTGATCGAGATCCCCAGTTTACATCAAAATTCTAGAAAATTATCCATAAGTCATTGAATAATAAGCTTCATATGAGAACTGCTTATCACCCTCAAACTGATGGATAGTCTGAAAGGACTATTCGAACTCTAGAAGACATGTTGAGGTCATGATCTCTTGACTTCCAAGGTATCTGGGATCAATACTTGCCTTTTGTGGAATTTTCCTCCAACAATAATTTCCATTCTAGTATTCAAATATCTCCATATGAAGCATTGTATGGAAAGAGATATCGAACTCCAACCTGTTGGGATGAATTTGATGATAGGAAACTTATAGGCCCATAACTTATTGAAGAGACCATGACAAAGGTGAAGACAATACAAGCCCATATTAAAGTAACCCAAAGTAAGCAGAAACGTTATGCTAACAACTGGAGAAAGGAATTGGTATTTCAAGTGGGAGATCACATATTTCTAAAAGTATCTCTATGTAAGGGTGTCTTATGGTTCGATAAGAAAGGGAAACAGAGCCCCATGTATATCGGACCATTTGAAATTATGGAAAGAATCAGACCAGTAGCTTACCGTTTAGCAATGCTGCCAAATCTCTCCAAAGTCCATGATGTGTTCCATGTGTCAATGTTGAAGAAATACATGCCAAACCCAACGCATGTACTCACCTATAAATAAATTGAACTGGAAGCTGATTTGTCATACTGTGAAAATCCTATTGGGATTCTTGACATAAGGGAGCAAGTATTGAGAAATCAGACAACTCATCTTGTAAAGGTTCTTTAGAGGAACCAGAATATGGAGGAAGCAAAATGGGAACCTAAGGATGTTATGAAGAAGAATCACCCACATCTTTTTGGTGAGTTTCATAAATAAAATCTTGAGGATGAAATATCTGAAGGAGGGAATAATGTAGCACCCCAAACACTTCATGGTTTGTTTCTCTTAAATACATTCTAGTCATAGCTTATATTTCATGAATCACTGAGCCATTATGGAAAAAAACATGGTTACTTAAAGGATATATCCATAACCTAGTGAAGTAAATCTAATTTTTTCACTTCTATGATGTGAATTTCAAAAATATTACACACATGGTTGTGACCAGTAAGTTATTTGGAGTCCGATAAAGAAAAATCAATTTTTGGTGAATAGTAACCTACCCGTGTGAATAGTAACTTACCCTTATAAATAGTAACTTACCTTATGAATATTAATATTACTCTTATGAATGGTATCTATACCATTGAGTGTATAAATGAATTTAGGCACCTTAAAATTGAAGATGAAAATTTTAAGTGTTTATATTTTTTCGATTAAATAATAACTTAAATTAAATATTTAATTAATCATATTTAGAAAATTATTTTTGAAAAATGGAATTCATTTATGTATTTGACACATTGAAAAATGGCTAGGGTCAATTTTTTGGATTTTTCTAAAATACTTAAATTTGTTATGAATAGTAAAATCCGATAATTCACAATAAATGCTAAATAATGGATTAATTGAGTCCTCGATGATGATCTGCTGATGAAATCCCAATTGATTTGGATTCAAATGCATATATTACTATTATTGGTCATGTAATACTCACTATTGGTTGTCTTGAAAGGAAATAATAAATTAATTATTATAATATTAAGAAAACTCCTCTCTCCTCCACTATAAAAACCCCCCTTCACTCCCTCTTCTCTTCACTCCTCTCAAGCCTCGTGCCTTGACAATATTCTGCCCAAATCTCTCCCCAATATCCTCCACCACATCAAAAAGCTCATTTCCTCTTCAAAATACCCAAACCTCTTCCCTCAATAGGTTCTCAAAGGAGGAAGTCTCAAGAGGTAAACTCCTCTTTCCAATTCCTTCATTTCTTTTAAGTTCTTTCCTTTTTGGTTTCTTTCCCCACCTCCCTTCACCCAAATGGTATGATAACTCTAGTAACATAAATATAATAGAATTGTTTTATGCTAATGGTATATTTAATTATCTTCTGTCCTTTCCCCACCATTTATTTGAAAGAAATGAAAGCACCGTTTGAGATGTGCTAATTTAGCACATTCAAGGACAACGGTTTATCAATTTATATTATAATATTTAATTCTAGTATCGAAACCATTTGTGTTATGGTTGAACCAGATTATTATATATTTAATATATCCAATTTTTAGTTATATAATCCTTTTCTACAAATGGTATTATGTTATAAAGCAAAACATGTTCACTGTAATCAAACCCACTGTTTAGCCAAAACGGTTGTCACTAAGGTTATATATATAATAATTCGACTTCACTCTAAGTAATCAAATTAAATTTAAAACCATGTAATATTTTGGATGTTCACTAATAGAATATAACTTCATTTTTTGACAACCAAATCCATCTTATATATTTATCCTAACTTGAATATAAGTGAACCGATCATTTAAAACCAAGTAAACAAACGAGCCTGAACAATGAAATTGAACCTTATAATTAACCAAAAAGGCCTTGAATGAACTAAAAAGAGTTATAATAAATCATTTACATTTATAATATTTTATGGAATTATGAATTAATAAGCCTAATTTGTTTATTCAGGTCTTAAATAACAATTCAAGAACACCTTCAAGCATAAGGTAAGGGATATCTTAACTCAATTTCCATTTATTGAGTTACACATCTATGTCATTGATTTTTTCTTTCCAATAATTTGTGCGAATGACCTAGTATTGTTTTATACTATACATCCACTTATATTTTGTGGATTTTTATTTGTCACACATAAATATTTCATTGATTTATCGTCACTCTAATGACACAATCTTTGTAAGGGATCCTCTCTCTCACTTTTGTTCAAGAATCTCCCCTATGTTGTGTCCTTTTATTTTTAATTCCTAATGATGGGGTATGTTTTTTCACCTCCCCCATACTTCTCTTATGAAATATAAATAAGGGATTACCCCTTTACATCTCATTAAGCCCTCACAAAAACACTCAAAATGTTTGTAAGGGGTTTCTCATCTCACTTTCATTTTTGTGAGATTTTCATTCTTCACCACTTATTTCTTGTATGTGGTATATGTGTACTCCAATTTGATATATAATAACATTATTCTCTTTATATTCATTGTATTTAATGATTCATTTGAGGGTTATTAATTTTTGATCATATGATTCGACCGATTATGTTGTTGTAAGAGACTTTGTCTCAGCTGGTATTTCATTGTGGAAAATTTTGTATTGTGCACCTAATAATACTTATTTTGTGTACCTACTGCCCATTTGAGATCACTCTTCATTTGAAATTATAATTATATTAAATATCCATAATATCATATCATTAATATGTTTGTTTTCTAAACTGTATACCATTTTACATACGGTGTTTATTTGGAATGTTATTTTTACTATGGAAATATTGACGAATCTGTATACTATACTCTATAAAGATATTTAAAAGGCATATTTCTATTGTATTGAATCAATTTATAAAGACTGATTTGGACATGCAGTGGTGGTTGGGGCCCTCTATATCCCCTCGATGCATCGGTAGGTCACATGAGACAAATCAGTTTGGTGACAAACCCTTCGAGTTTGTTTCAAAAAAATCAGATGGGTTTCTACCCATAGAACTAAACCGTTTTTATGATATTATGGTTTCATGTGCCAAATGAATGATGTCCAATTAATAATCATTATCTTTATTCATTATCGGTTATTATTATCCATGAGGTTTTCACTATGACAAAATATATGGATGCAACTTCATTCTAAGTTTATTAAGGCAATTAGTTTTTAATTTATTCACTATGCCATATTGATTATGTCAAATTGATTGTTATTCACTTATTATTGTACTCAAGATTATTCTATTTTAACCCTTACTTAGCATTTGAGCTCACCCCTTTCATTGTTTACCATCAACAGGTGATGAAGAGAAGGTCATTTATTGAGTTCATGTGGTTGCAACTTTTAGTTTTGTTATTTATTGTTTCTTGTAACCTTTTTCAATGTAATTTGTGTTACATCTATGTATCTAGTTTCTTCAAGACTACTAAACTGATCATTCGTTCAGGATTTTTCATTCCTTCTAACCATTCCAATATCAAAAGTAATGTACCATCTCTATCCTAGAGGGGTCGTGGAGTTACATGGGTACTGGTTGTAATTATGTGGTGCGGCCCACATCATTTTGAACTTCTGGGTGTCTTGAAAATCCCTGAAATTATAAAATTCTTAGAGTAGTAAACTATTTTTTTGTTGGTTTAGTTGTTTTGACATAAATCACTCTTTTAATGGAATATCTAGTGCTATTATTCTCCCCTTCAACGGTGCCATACATTTGGAATGCGCGTTGCAGTGTGTCCAATTTGCAATATTTATTAACATACTAACTACTGTAGAAGTGACGAGAAGGGTTGAACTATATAGAGAATGTGAGTGGACACTAAAAATGTCCTCTTGGAGGAATGTTTAGGCATATGGGTATTAATTGTGTGATTAAAAACTAATTTCTAAAAAAATAAATGACTATTTAAATTGTCTAAAACTATCTAAGTGAATTAATCTATGAAAGAAATTGGTGGAGATGGAAGTGTCAGATTCGTGATGTCCGTTAAAGTACATGCAATGTCAATTATTTAATTCCAACATTTGAATATTTATTTATTCAATTATCACTAATTCCAAATTTAATCAAAATACTATATGGTCTCTTTCTATGATATTAGACAATATTCTAATGTTTACACAAATTATCCGTTATTTCGTTCTCTGTCCTGACGAATAATTTGCGCGTCATTATAGAAATGAATCACTTACTAAAATATGACGACCTGTTTCTCACAAAGTTCAAGTAACTACCTGCTTCGAGTTCACTCACATGAGATCACTTATTCAGTATCACTCAAACAAGTTTGAATAAGCGCACACACAAAATATTAATTTTTCAGTTAATATATTTATTTATTCAGAATTTTCTCGCGCACTTGATCGAATTATGGATAAATAAATTCTCTGATGAACTCTCATTCATGATTACTTATTAGGTATCACACGAACAGGAACCAAATCATGTGTGCAGGGCCCAAATGACAATAAATTTAAATTTTGATACAATTTATTAAATAAACATCTAATTAAAAATAATTCAAAAGGCAATCAAACATAAGAATAAATTAAAGACATTCATTCACCATCACATTTGTCACAACTCCAACAAAAATAAAATTAGCCAACCAACGCGACAACACGACACATAAAATAATAAATAGAAGACATCACCATGCTTGTGTCGTTGTTGTGGTCACCGTGAGATGCTGTCAATGATCACAAAATAATAATCATCACTCTACTCTGTACAGTCACTGAAGCCACACCCGAATCAAACCACTACACCACTAAAAATATGATCTGATATGCAATATCTCTCGTAGTGCGACGTCAATCTCCTAAATCCCATGAAAACCACCATGCACGTCTATTTAGCGGTATGTTGAAGTCGAGGGTGGATTTTCACTACTTCGGATCGAGGAGAGGTCGTAGCTGCTTGGTAAGGGGGCATGGGAGGCAGGCATAGGGGAATGAGGATATGAGTGGAGGGAATAGGGGTGAGGGGATGGGAGATTAGGGGAAGTGGAATGGAGGATGTGAGCGGCATAAGGTGAGGAGGGCGATGGGTATCTGAGAGGATTGGGTGGCCGGTCTACAAGGGAAGAGGGTGAGCGTGGGGATGAGCAGGGTAGGGAGATGGTGGCTGGGATTTGGGAAAGGTTGGCGGGTCTAGGGGGAGAGAGTGGGGCGTTGCAGGTATATGGAGATGGCGGCTAGGATTCGAAAGAGGTCGGCGACTCTAACGAGTATTAGGGGGGATTGGAGAGAGGTAGTAGGGTGGGTTGGCATGGAGGGATAGGGGGAGAAGTGGAGCATGGGATTAGAGAGAGGGGAAGAATGGGTCAAAGTGGAAGGGTGATTGGTGAGAGAAAGGGGGGAAATGGGGTGGGAGGTGGTGCGTGGATAGGGGGAGAATATGGAAAATACGAGAGGGGTAGGTTAGATAAGGGAAATAAATAAAAAAATGAAAATAAAAATAAAAAAGTTAAATCTAAATTTTAAAATTCAAAACTTAAAATAATATGTTAATATAAAAGTTAAATAATAATAATATTTAAATATTAATTCACATGTAATTAAATATAATACCACTATTAAATATAATAATAATCTAATAACAAATACAATTTTATTAATAAAAAAAATAATGAAATAAAATAAAATTAAAATTAAATTATACATACTAATAAAAATTAATAAAATAAACTAAACAAAAATTATAGAAACTAATAATAGTAATATAGTGTTAAATATAATATATAAAATTAATATGACTAATATAAATAATAAAGTAATAATATAAGTATATAAATTAACTAAATATTATCAAAATATCTAAACTAATAAAAAACTACAAAAATAAACAAAAAATATAAAAATTGGTTAAAATAATTAATTAAAACTAAGTTAGAAAATTATAAAAGTAAATGTAAAATCCATGTACATCAACGAGTTAGATATTTTCATTACCATTATAAATAATAAAATAATAATTATTTACAAATAATTTCTAACATCACCATTATATTTGTTTATGTAGTTACCAATGATAAAAATTTATAACCTTGTTCATGTAGGTGGTTAAACCGAACCAAAAAAAACTATAATCTATGGGTGATTATTGTTAAGAATGTGATTATTTTCGAAGATATCGATATTAAAGAATCAAAATTATATTATTTTTATTTTTTAAGAGGGTAATCAGGTTATTAAATATTTTTATTAATAAGAAAATACTAGTGTAAGAAATGAAATATGTCAATTTCATGAAAGAGGTAGCATGCACGTACACACGGTTGATGCATTCATTTTCCATAGATCAAGAGGAATATATAGAATGGTTTATAATTTAATAATTTTAAAAATTTTAAAAATACAATATTATTCCTCCATATAGACTTTTAAAACCATTCGTGTAAAGTGGGGATGAAAAATAAACCATGTCATTCATGGATGCTATTTTCCACACATTTATATGATGAAGTATTTATTTTTTTGAACGGATTTGGAGGATTGTATAAAATGGATTTTAATTTAGTATAATATAATTTCAAAATTTTATTAAAACCTGCTTAATCATAATTTCATGTATATAATAGGTCTGGATGTGTAAAATAAGGATAGAATTGGGAGAGCTTGACTGAGAATATAACCCCTCACTTTGGATATTCTCCCTTGGGTAACACCTCATGGATACTTAGCTTGTTCTATGAAGAAGATGAATGCCTATAGGATATGTCTAAAGAGTGGAGGAGTGACTAGGGAAGAGTTTGGTCAATATAATTCTTTAAAATGAGGGGATAAATGTGGTGTAAGTGATCTCCTTGTATAGGTGAAGGTAATGAAATTTTTATTAATTTTACTCTTTATATAATGAGAGCACATGTTTCACATATCCAGTGAATCCAAAGTTCACAAAAATGGAATAGGGGCGAGTTTGGGAAAATAATACTTTAAAAATTCATTTTTCACACATGTTTTAAACATTTTTTCTTAAGTCTTTTACTCTTAGATTTTTCACTTTTACCATTTTTTATTTTTACCGTGGTAACTAATTTTTACCTAAGTAATTTACTTTCAATTAAATAAAATAAAATGGTAATTATTAAATAATTTGGAACTATTGAGTAAAAATATGAATTAAATTTTAACTAATAATATTTTTATGTTTAATAAAAATTATTTTAACATTAACACATGTAAATTGTAAAAATCCTTTTTTTAAAAAAAATTGTATTTTAATGAAAAAATATATATATATTTATGAAAAATTATCGATGTTGTTGATTTTAATGAAATTAATTAATTTATTATTAACCATAAAAAATTTATGTTACATTAAAATAAATGCCTATATAATTTCACTAAATTAAAATTTCATTAATGGAAAAGTAATAATAATAGTTTATTTTAGAAAAATATTGCACAAATTTTCAAAATGTTAAAAATGAGTTTTCAAATTCCCAAAAAAGTATTTTATTTTTTTAATTGTTGATTTCACATAATAAAAAAATTTATTTTCAGAAAATCTGTTGTATAATATTTTAATCTATACTTTTCTCTTGATATACTCATAAATGTAACAGTTTTAGTAAAAGCTGTATTTTACACTATTCCCCTAAAAATTAATTTTATAAAAATACAAAAAAAATAATAGTAATCTAGGGTTAGTTATATCATGATCTGAATGCATCAATGATTCAAGGATTCACCACTCTCTAAGGAAATAGGAGTATCCCATCCATTCCATACATGTTAAACCAATGATTCCTTTCATATTATAGTTAGATGTCAAAATAGCCTTGATTAGAAGAAGAAGAAGAAAAAGATTCATTTTTAAAAAAATGTTAAAAGGTAAAACATGGGTATAAATTCCTTTTAACAATAATATTATACCATTTTTAAAAACATTTTTAGAAAACATTATTTTTGAATAAAATAGAATTTCAAACGAAAAGAGAAATATGATCATATTTTTATAAAAAAAAATTAATTATATTAAGTAAAAAAGCGTGGAAAAATAGTACCATTACATGAATATATCCTGAATAACCATAATAGAATAAAATTAATTAGATTTATTGAGATATGGATCTTAATATTTCATCAATGGAATCATAATCATAAACAATCCTGATAAAAGATTAGATTATAACAATAAAATATTACCTCTTTGGTAAATTTTAATCAAAATACCCATGAAATAATAAAATTAAATGAGGATTAAAACATCATTAAAAGGAATATATTCTTGATATAAATTTTCAAATATAAATTATGTAAACCTTGTAAGAGAATATAGGTGTATAACATAACACGTGTTTCAATGAAGGTAAATTGAGAAAACATTCCCTTACCAATTTGGTAATTTTTGAACTATAAAACACATAAAAGATAGATACTAAAATGGATATGAAAATACTAATAAATTTTAATACAAGAATCATAAATTATAATAATGGTCATTATATACACCATATAGAAGAAAGATTCGGTGCATATACCATGTGTCTCACAAAAGTAAAAAAGTGAGACAGAAATATCCTTCCTTAACTCTTGAAACTCATCTTACTCACTCAAAATTCATGTATATAAAATTTATTTTATTATAAATGTATAAAAGAACTATATTTACTATAACATCCCAGCTCAACCCACCACTAAGATGGTGGCCGGACCAGAGAGTCACAGGGCCTCAAGCACACCTCCCTATACACCAGAGGCTAGCGACTGGTGGTGTGGGGTTAAAGAGGTGATAGAGGGGAGACTACACCCTCATATAAAGTGGGGAGACTATACCCTCATAATCAGAGTTACATTGTGGTATAACAATATATAAACAATATATAACAATGGATGTAGTAAATAAGTTAAATATAATCAACATAAGTGTAATATAATATCTGAATAAAAATAAAATGGCCAATGCTAATTCCATATAATGATGCATGTAATTTCAAGGGTTGCTACAAGGTATAAGAGGTAAAAAAAATCCAATGATCAACTCCCCAACCATCCTAAAAAAGATCTCATTCCTATGCTCACTAGATCCCTTGTACATAATACATCACAAGAAATGAATCCAAATACCTGCAAGCAAGAATATTTACTCGGGTGAAAAACAACACCTGAGAATGGTGTGAGATAATAATCTCAGTAGACTGGCACCCATGGTGTTGATCCAAATCCATTAATTGATATATAATATAAATTATTAAGTAGGTATAAGCATAATAAATAAATAATCAGTGCTGAATAAATAAACAACAACCCTCCCAGGCTCCCAAGGAACACCTGGAGGCTATACCTACTTCGACACCCTTATAGGTATCTATGTCTATGGGTAGATCCTTATGAATCGGGATGGATCACCCAAATCAGTTGCAGATTATCCTGCCAAGGATGAGTCACTCAAAATATATTATATACATATAGCCTCTACCCTTAAGCTATGACCCTTAGGAATAACTAGAATCAAGCCCTTAGATATTGTGTTATTGTGAATCTATCCCTCAGACATCCAAAATAATCGTATACTCTTAAATGAGGCATTAAGTACTAGTGTGACTAGCCCTCCGATTGCATGAAAACATGCACCAATTCCTTAGGAATTAACACCAATCATGAGTCCTTATACCTCCCATATAATCATAAACACTACCCTAGGGAATCAAGTACCTCCGCACCTTTCCCTCACGTGGTACAAAAGAACATGCACCAAGCCCTCAGGCATCCACATTAAACATGAGTCATATCCCGACAAACTCAACATGCCAATTAGTGTCAAACCATCAGATATCAATCACATAGATATCACATAATCTCAAAATTTAGGCAAGAAAAATGACAAGTATAGTACCAAACATACCGGATTTATCATCATAAGTCAAACAAATCAATTTATAAAAATTACAAGATGTCAAACCAAATCATTCCATTAACCCAATTTCCAAATTATCATCATAATTATTTGAAACCTATTTAATTATTCATTCTACAATTTAGTCTTTAATATATCAATTAACCAAAATTATCCAAGGTGATTATTCTATAAGAATTCACACAAATTTAATATTAGTCCAATTCAAAATCCTGAGCCAATAATCAAACAATTTATCAAAATTATTATAAGTATATAAATTCAAATAGACTAAGTATTAATAATATCCAAGGCTAGAATACCTATCAGGGGGATGCGGGACTTAGTATCCTTGCATATAGACCCAAAGAAAATTAACGGCTGTTTAAAAATAAAAGATTATCATTTAATATGGATTATCTAGTTTATTTGGTTGATCCCATGACGTTCCGATCTGATCACACATATCAAAATCCCTATAAATAATTGTATGTAATAAATAGTGATTACATTTATACCACCCACTTATGGCACCATGAAATAAGAATAAAGTGTGTAATAGGGTATAAGACACATATTCATATTCATATTCATAATTTAATATATGAGGAAAACGCCTCTCAGGAATATAATTAGCCAAGTCCAAATCCATTAAGGTATAACATTTCATTATAAGCATTTACTTATGCATAAGAAAAAAGGCATGGTCATACCATCCCTTGAGTTCAATCCATTTAATACCATTTGATTCATTTTTAGAGAGGAAACCCTATTATGCATTATCCATTTATGTTAAAACAACTCATTAAATTTTCCAAAACATAGTTCAACACCATTCTTAAATTATTCTATCAATTTAAAGCATTAAACCAAGGTTCCACACACAACCAAGGTAAATTCCACATTCAATATAATGGAAAAGAGGCCAATTTGGAATTGAACACCCCATAGATGTGGCCAAGGGGAAGGCGAACACCCCATATGAGTTTTTCCCTGAGAAAAGGTCACAACAGACATGACAAGTAA
Source organism: Viscum album (assembly GCA_963277665.1). Taxonomy (NCBI): domain Eukaryota; kingdom Viridiplantae; phylum Streptophyta; class Magnoliopsida; order Santalales; family Viscaceae; genus Viscum; species Viscum album. Next base: position 387,226,536 of record OY728147.1, on the reverse strand, counting down.
TAACAATTATTTTTATATGCTAAAATAAGGCTTCTACGGATGTATTCAGGTAGAGGCATAACGAAATGATGTAAAAATGAAAAAAAATGAGGAAAATGATAGGATACCTACAATAATAATTCCCATTCATAAAGCAACCAATTCAATTTATAAAACATACCATGTGCTTAAAAGGTAGTTTGGTTAAACAAAATAGTAAGGAAGGAGAAACATTTTTTAAGAACAACAAAAGAGGCCAAAAACTATCACACCACTTAATAAGCTCTAACATTAATTCATAAGAAAAAATCCAAGCTATAGACCAAGCATGCTAAAAATCATAAATCATCACACGCCCCGGACCTCCATTGGATGAGTTTTATTATAAAAATCAAGAATTTTCTTAACAAACAAACTAATATATCATAACTATGTATTTATGTTATAATCATCTTGTTCTAATTAAATGGAAGGAAGTGTGAATGGTGAGAAATAAAGGAATTATTATTTTTAAAGGAAAGGGAAGAGAACCTACCTTAAAGAGGAATATAGCTGAACACTCGGCACTTTGATGATTTTTAACTCGAATCTACTCCGCACTTGAAGAAAAATACAAGGAACATAGAAAATATGAATACCCCAATTATTAATGGAGCAATAACAAACAATGGATGAAAACCCTACCTTAAACTGTTGGAAGCAAACCAAATTGAACCCATCAGCCTTGCCTTTAGAGGTAGATGACGGAATACACATGAAAGAGTCTCGAGAGACCCTTTACATTCCCTAACATCGAATGAAAACAAAAAAATAAGCTAACCCCAAATCATAGGGTTTAATCCAATTGATATTGGTGATGAGGAGATAAATAATCGACTACAAAAGGGAAGGAAGAGGGACCTAGGACCTTACCTCAAAGGATTTAGTGGAAAACAGGGATAGATCTTGGTAAAAATGGAAAGCGAAGGAGGTTCCGTGGAGGGGGTTCATTGCAGACCTAGAGAGGAAGGGGAGGGGGTTCACTGAATGCTGGAGGAAGGGGAAAAGGGGGGGACCCCTTGGGTCTTTAAGAAAACAAACCTAATAATAATAATAATAATAATAATAATAATAAATGATAATTATTATAATTTTATTAAAACTTTTATACTTTTATTTCCCCAATTATATTAATTTAATTTTAATGAAATCAGTTTAATTTATTGAAAAAACACATCACAGTGTTCTAACTCTTGAAATTAAGATCTCAATCTTAGTTTGTAAAATGTCTTGTCCAGTAAATGAAAAATTCAAATTTCTTTGGTTTTTCGCCAAGTTAAAAAACATGGGTCATTAAAACCTACACACCTTATAACTTCTCATCCATGAAAATACTTCGAGAATAGAAAAAATATCAATTGACATATAAGGGTTGTGAATTCTCACTCAAACAGTAAAGTTACATTTCCAAATGCCCAACACTCCTCTAAGTATTGATTAGGAAAGAGTCACTGAAGCCATTAAGACCCTAGACAACACTAATTTTCCAACCAAAACAATAAAACAACACTTTCCCAAGACCATTTAGCTAGAGACACAACCATGTCATCATCTCTTGAAACAACCAACTAGTGGTGGTCCCCACCATATGTCACAACTTTTAAAAAGGGGCCAATTCAGATCCAAAAAACCTCCAAAGTTGGAATTTTCTTACAAAGAATGCCTCTAAGCATTAAAGAGATGCTACAAACGTGATTTTATTTAATATAAGAACCTTATTACTTTCAAGGTCATATCAGGGACCCCGCGTAATTAAGTGTTCAAATTCCAGATCGACCAAACAGAACTGGTCACATAAGCTTTATTAGAAGACATTGCTGACCTTTAAACCACACCCTCCTTAACATGAAAGTGTGCTTCAAAATGATTCCTTATGACCATTTACATAAAAAAATAGAGAAAACAAGTCGAGCCCCTCTGACCAACTCATCTCAAAGTTTCCTGGTTTAGAAAGCTAGCACATTTCAAATTAAACTACAATGCCTTGCTCCATGGGATTTACTTTTACAAATAACATGCTCACTGAATCCCATACCTGACTTCCAGTGACTTTCTCTGATCAAAAGCATTAACTACGATCCCGACAACATGTCCTAGATAACCTCGTATTGAAATAGTTGTAGTATAAGTAACTAACCCAAGGTATTTTATACTTTATGTTTACAAGTAAGATTTTTGTACAAAGCCAAGATATCCACATCAGAACATCGACTGTGCCAAGAGAAACATCGACCTAGTGTTCAATTAAAAGAAATGGATTTTGTATAAGAGTTTGTTCAAGGAATTCCAACACAGGAATCAAGGAGTCACTCAATACTAACCAATCCTTGATAAGAATATCATGTTCAATATGAAACACCGGTAGACCACTTAAAGCACCCAATAACTTTTAAACTATAGCATGACGTAAGATAAAAACTCTCTTAGTGTATCAAGGATGACATCATGATAGGGAAAATTCTCATTGGTAGAGGAAGAATATACTAAGATGATTTTAAATATTACTAGAAGGAAAACTGCCAAACCCCTACTAGTTGATACCTTAAAAGAAACTCAGCTTCACCTACAAACACACCATCATTAACTAATCACCAAGCCTTTACCACTTGAAACATCCAATGATCATTCAATATTAACCACCAAAGTCCACCCACAACCAATGGTGTTTCTCAAAGTTTTCATACGCCTCCAAAAACACCAAATTTGTGCTACCGAACAAGAACCGACATGATTCAAAGTTCATAATCCTCTCATGCATTTAAGCAAGGCTAACCATTATCCAATGATCCTATTTGGTTGTCTTCCTACTACCCGGAAGGAAATGTATTTAACAGAACCGACATGACACTCCCCACCAAAGGAGAGTACCAATCATAAAAATAATATATATAATATTCACATAAAATAGTGCTAGGACATAACCTCTATAAACACAAATCATTAAAGAATTTCCATGAAAAAAATCAAACCGACCAGTGTGTCAAAACACCCGAGCCTTTGGAATCCATCCCGAGCGTTGGGAAGAACTTGATTTCTTTACACCAAAGTAACTCTAATCTAAATATAACATGAGACCATAATCAACAACACAATGATCAAAATTTATATTGAACTCAACTGGTTCATTATGTCTTTGAAACTCATTGGGTACCGCATACAAAAATGCATGTTACAATGAGGTTTCAGAAGCAAGATAAAACATCATGAATACTATCCATATGATACCCGCCCTATGAATTAAAGTATTGGATGGATAATAAAATTTATTTAAACCAGATTCATATTTCCCTATATGACCATTAATGTGGATGACGATATACGAAGTCGTCCATCACTAAGGAAGAACAGAGATTCAAGCGACCTATGAAAAAATCAACCATGCCCGAGGCATGTCGAACCTATTGAAACTAAGAATTACTCGATGCTCATGCCTTTATTAATGGATAAAAAAATCATGACCATCCATCTGAAAATGGGTTCCATTTAAATGATACTCATCCTACCATGGAAAACGACACTCATACAACACAAAGCATCAAAAATTTCATGGGATTTATAAAGGTATGTAAATCAAGGGTGCTACCTACCATGATTGGCCCCTAATAAAAAAAATTAACCTTATCACTAGGTCACACCAACTGAAGTTGTAACGCCCCGACCCTAGTTACCCAGAGTCGGTGCCTTATTACATGACATTGGCATGATCACAAGAATTATCAAGTCTCGAAAGACGGATTAGTTTAGTGGCCTTGGAAACACTAGATATATTCATAAAGTTTACATAACATCAATAAGTGAAAAACTACAAAAACATAATCTCCATAGTCCACACTCTTATCCCCTCATACTATCCCTGCAGGTCATTCATAATTTACTTCTTCACATCCTGGGAAAAATAAAACATAGAAAACGGGTGAGCTAAAATTCCCAGTAAGGATAACAATATAGCGGAAACTTTCATAAATAAGAATAAACCTTTAAGGAAAGTTATAACTAAAACAAAAGCCTTTTAAACTTGAACTTCAACATAGTATGGAAAATATAAAATGAAATAATTCCATTTACTTATTCACATGGATATTCTACTAAATGAATAATCACATGCAATATCAATAACAACTTTCATAATGATGGAATGCATAATTCCAGACTATCATAACCTCATAACCAAGGCCTCATGCCAAGACTACAAATAAGGTTTTGTCAAGGCCTTTTTCCAAGACACTAGTTTGACTCATGAGACCTACTGATACATCGAGGAGCTATAGCGGGCTCCACCCATCACTAACTAAGTCCAATTCATTCCTCATATGAAATTTTTTAAACATAACATAAACATTCATATTAAAACTAGCATACGAAATGTCAATACTTTATCCACAAACCATGAATGGTATAAAAATAGCACATCCACAGTCAAACATAACTCAGTCGATACAATATGGAAGATTGTATTGTATCATATTAACCTTAATTGAGAATAATGAAGGATATTGACATAGATGATAATAATCATCAAAACAATTAAAGTGAAATATCCCCCTTTTTCTTTAAATCATTTAAAAGTCACACTATTTGTCAAGAATCCATTTAAAATAGATTTTAGCATCAAAGTGTCCCATACCACATTGAAACTTTTAAAAGTAATTTTGATTTTAAAACTTTAATGTCCATATAAATAAATCCTTAAAACGATTTTTAAAATATGGACATTAATGAGAAAGTTTTAGAATAATTAATCTTTAAAACACTTAAAAATGTATTTTAGTTATAGTTTCTAACCAAAAGAGAGACACTTGAATAAAACAAATTGAGATTATCAAAACTTTATGATATCATGAGAATAAAGGGATTCCTGATATACTATGTCAAAGTACATTATATACACCATATAAAAGTGATTTGGTGTATAACAACAAAGAAGTCTCAATGGAATGTAAACTGAGATGAATTCTATTATAAAGACCATATCCTTTGGTTAAGGATAAATCAACAACATAATTATGTGTGACAAATATAAATACACTCAATATTATTGGATATTCAATGTAAAACAATCAAAGGACATTCACACATATTTTTGTAAAAAACAACACCAATTAATTGGATGTTTATCCCAACAAATCGAGATTGAGTAAAAATTACTCTTATCAAGTTCATACCAATGACTTGAGAATTTATCAATGGTGTAATTATGTGTATAAAAAGTATATCCAAAGAAAGGGGAGTGGAAATTATGACATAATAAATGAATAGTGATTCTACACATAATCTTGGAGTAAAATAATCAATGAAGTATGCGTAAAGCCCAATGAGTGGAAATTGAAATTTCAAATTCCCTTATTGATTTGGTAACATAAAAAAAATACAAACATGAAAGAAGGATCATAAAATGATGATGTAAATATACATGAATTAAATTATATTACACAATGAATACAAATATGTGAAGTACACACACCACATGTAATAAATAAGTGGTGAACAATGGAATTCTCACGGAATTAAAAGTGAGATAAGAAACCCCTTACTTTGTACTTTTTCCTTGGTCGATGGTAGGTTAACCTCCTTTATAATTGCGAAATAATTGTTATTGAATTATATAAGAATTATTTACATTAATATGATATCATATATGATCTTTTAACATTTATTTGTTAATAATATCTTAGTATTATCGTCATTTCGGGTGTTAACTTACTCGTTTTCCTTTATATTCTTTGTTACGTAAGCTGTGTTTGTTATGGATAGGTTGTATCATATTCATATACAGAATAATATTAAGTCCTTAAACATTATTATTAATCTTTAAATGAGAATTATACTTGAATGGATACGATGGAGAATGAATCTCATCGCGTTCGTGGAGACGGTAGTCCGTACGTACGCACGAGCGACAATATTATTATTTTGATGTTAAAATAATATATAATTGGATGGTATATCATATATACAGAATAATTATCATGTTATATTTATTATTTACATGAATTACATATCATTATTATACCCATCCAAATAATAATTTATTGAATGACAATTACACCACGACGTGGAGACAGTAAGCCGTACGTACGCACGTATGGTGACATGCCATTAAAAGGATGGATATAATAATGAATATGGTTGTACTGTATTTATAATAACATCACAGTATATATAAGATAATGGAGTTATTATTTTAGAATATAAATAACAAGGAAAGAAGAAGTTGAACAAGAAAGGAACATGAAAGAGTGTGGTGAAAACATTACCTCTTCTTCGGGTTCTTCATTTTGATTTGATCAAAAGGGCTCCTTAGGTTGAATTTATGATCAAACTAATGCCTCTATGTTGTAGTGAGGGAAGTGTAGAGAGTATTTGGGAAGGTTTTGGCCGAGCCAAAAGGCTTTGAATGTGTGAATTAGTGAGAAGGGGGAGTGCTCTTTTATAAGAGGGGTGAGGGGCACCTTTGGAAAAGCTAAAAATATTATTTTATAATAAATTCATATTCGGTTTCTAATGGATCCAAAGTGGATTATTTAAAGTTTAAGGTATGTATGGGTCAAAAACCACTCAACCAATAGAATTTAGACAGGTTTGGGTCATTATATTAACCTTATCTTTAAGTATTTACTTTCAGTTAATTAATTTCACTTTTATAATGTCTCTTTGTATTTTTATATTATATGGTTAATAAACTTAATATATACATCCAAGAGACCCCCCAAGTGGTCCATTAATGATACACCTATCATGAAATAAGTCTATTGGCCGAACCTTAGATTTTAGGAATTGAATATAAATTAATAATATAATATTTGTTTTAAAAACACATTTATGTCAATTTTGACACTATTGGGTATTTGGTTTTTGATAAATTCATAACAGCATTATTACTTCGAAAACAATTTATATAATCAATCCTAATATGTCATATTAACCTAGAAAGTTATTGGAATTCATTAAAAGTCTCAAATTACATTTATTTTGATATTTATAATATCAATTATTTTAATATTTCATTAATTAGGTAATTACTGCATCAGCATTCTGTCATAAATAAATTAAATTATTTAATATCTAAAAATTATAAATAAAATACCATTATGTAGAAAATCGTTTTATATTTCTAATGAATATTTACAATCAAATTTATCTTATGTATAACCCTATATTAAAAATGTTTTTGGAAATAAACTTTGATTTTAACTCTTTTAACTCTTCTTTGAATTAAATAATAATAAATGTACTAATCTAATAAAAGTGGACCTAAATGATAATATTTTACTCCTAAGGTTGTTTTTGGTCGAGATAAACTTGTATAATAGAATTTGGACATGTGTTAGGCTAATATTAATATCCTTTTTACCCTTAATTACCCTATTTACTTTTAACTGTGGTAAATAAAAGTAAAAAGTTTCTATTCACCAAAAATTATTTTCATCTCATTAAACCACATTTTACTCCTTGATATTAACCGTGTCTCTCGGATTTTCGAATAATCCACTCACAGAAGCGGTAAAATTATGTTTTATGAAAAAAATCAGTTTTTAACTACCATTTAGTGGTTTCACTATTCATCAAAAAATGAATGTTTTCATAAAAATACCAAAAATTAGGCCTAAGCTATATTTGATATTATGAATCCTAAAATGATGTCTATTTTACCAAGTTCAAAACATATCAGTTGCATTAATTAATTTAAAAATTAATTCCCGTCGTCAAAACAAATAGCGTGTTTTTAAGAGATAATAACTATCAAAAGATTGACACTTGCTTATGTCTGGTTTAATTGGGAAATTACATCCAATGACCAACAATGTACTAAATGGTAAAAATATATTCTAAATATACTTTAAAACCACTAAAATTAGTAATTTATCACTATTAGTTATTTCGATTAAAAAAGTTGTTTTTAATTAAAATTTAGTAATTTTAACTATTCATCAAAATATGAAAGTTATCCGAAAAGTACCAAAATTTCACCCTAAGATAATTTCGATATTATGAATCCAAAAATGAAGTCCATTTAGAAAGATAAAATTTATAATATTTCAAAAAGTTGGTATTACTATTCATAACGGCTAGTTTGATTTATTGTGGTGTGTTAGAATCTCGAAGTTGCGTACAATACACGCCATTGCATTATTCAAAGGGAAATGTACCATGGAAGCTTGGGGTGTTACATTCTCCCCTCCTTAAATAAATTGAATCCTCTCAATTTTTAAAATTGGTTTTGGGAATGTAATGGAAAGTCCCACATCGGAAAAAGAGTCAATAAAACTATCACTTTAAAAGAAATTAAGAGAGGTATAAAGGTCACCGAAGATAACCCATACTAGGATTCCATGTAGGAAAACATGAATATGGACGATAAACTAAGTGTTATGTTCTGATGGAGAGGGATAGAAAACATGATTAGGATAAAGTTAACAATAAGAAAATCACAAACTTGTATTGGGACAAACGGTCATTAGTCTCCCAGTAGGAAAAGTAAACAGAAAACATTTTTTTGTTTTAAGTTACATTACATAAGGACAAGGAATTCCTTTATGATATTGACTAAGAACATAAAGAGATATACTTAATTTTTAAGTAGAGTTTCCTTCTTTAATAAATTTTTACCACTAACTCATTTTTTTAACAATGAGTATTCAAGAAGACTTGGTAACAATGGAAGAGCTAGAATAAACATCTATAGAAATACATGATCCACGTAGGATAACCTATATATTTACCTTGTCTTTAGAGATTAATCAAAACCAAAATGGTTAGTATAATATCTAATGATCCCCCAAATGGATATTCCATTAGAGAAAAAAAAACAATAATCTTAATTTCTAAAATTAAACCATCAATACCCAAAAGTTAAATAAATACCATTCAATAATCCATTGTACTTAAAATCCTTCAACATAATCCAAAATAATATTGAAACCCAAAACTTATAATAATGTAGTCTTCCACGTTAAATTGTGTCTCAAAATGACATTAATTACTCTTAAAGTCACATACTTAAAAGTAATTAACCTAATCACATATTCTCTATTATATGTTAATCATTCCCAAATCACTGTAAATCCACAATAAAAACTTAGATAAAAATCAACCATTACTCCTCAAATGAAATACCATACTATTCTATTTTCATTGGGCATATAGTGTTCACAACAAAGCGAACAACTTCCAAAATAACATTTATCACTTAATAAACAAATCATTTTCCTAAACTAAGGGTATTCATTTGATAAGACATAAGATCCCAAAACAAATTATTATTGATCGATAAAATCATTTAACTAAAAATAATAGTCACACTAACCAGGGACTTCATGTAGTCTAGTGGTAGGCGATAAATCCCAATCGTACTTTGGTTGTGGGTTTGATTCCCATAGCTTTGTCCGACGTGACAGGTTGTCATACCGTCTGCGTGTTGTCCTTTTTCAAAAACTATATTTTATAACATTACCAAAATGAAATACATTCCTCAAAATAACCATAACAAAATTTGACCACAAATCTTATCTCATACCTTGCATTTTCATCCCAAATTATAATAACTTATAATTTCCTCAAACCCAATGATCATATAAAACCAAATGGTTATTTATAACTATATCCCCAAGAGAAAAGATAATTCTTCCTCAAATATCATTCTCACTTGGAAAACTGCAGGGTTAAAAATACAAGAGAAAATTATTCCAAAGTAAACCCATCAAAAAAGGAGCACTAATAATTTTTATACATTTCTCTAACCATTTATTTCCACATAGCTTCTTCTTTGACCAAGAAAATATCCTATAGAATAGGGCATTCACTTAGGTAATGGCCAGCTCCCCTACATTTACAGCAATTGAATGTAAATGGATTCTTGGGACAATTTTTATCTTCTTCAATAGTACTCTTCATTTTTCTTCGGCAATTATTCACTTTATGTCCTTCCTTCTTACACGTAAAGCATTTCTTTGTCCCATTGAGACAATTTCCTGGGTGTCTCCTTCCACATTTACTGCATGATGGAAATTGAGGATTCCTTTCTCCATGGTCTCCACTACTGGAGCCCTTATCATTCATCACCTTCCTCTTCATTGTTGAGTCCGAGATTTGGTTAATATATATATTGCTGATCATATTTTTGGAAAATTGTTTTGGCATTAAGACAATATCTTTTATGCCTATCAACATTCCATTTTGTTGCTCACATCCACCACCGTTCCCACCTTGTACATCATTCTCAAAGTCACTATGACTTCCTTGGAATCCAGCTATTGACTAAAACCAGAAAGCATTGTGTGAGTAACAGTAGTCATAAAATCATTTAGAGAATATCATTTCACCATATTCTCAATTTGAAACACATTAGGATTAACCAAAGTCATTTACTCTCATCATATATATAATACTTCAAATTGATTTGTAAAGAAAATCTAAATTATCCTAAGCATATACCCTGAGAGTTTCATAACCAAGAGTGCATCAAGGCCCGTTGTCGTGCACCAGTTCCCATTCGAGTCTAGCTCAAAGCGGTGTTTTCAAGTTTTACCCCTAGGTACATCTGTACCAGAGCCGCCTCTACCTGCTCGTATCCAGACAGGGATGTATTGCTCGGAAAACACAGAAAATCTCTACAATACCAAAATTCTAGGAAGTTCTTCTATACGAATCCTCAAAGTTCATCTTTGGTCTATGTGCTCTAATTAGAGTTTATCGAAATCTAGGTTCCAAGGTTTGTACTAAACTTCCTATGATACCAACTGTAACACCCCGACCCCAGTTACCCAGAGTCGGTGCATTATTACATAACATTGGAATGATCACAAGAATGATCAATTATCGAAAGGCCGATTAGTTTAGTATCCTTGGAAACACTAGATATATTCATAAAGTTTACATTACATCAATAAGTGAAAAACAACAACAACAAAATCTCCATAGTCCACACTCTTATCCCCTCATACTACCCCTGCAGGTCATTCATAATTTACTTCTTCACATCCTGGGAAAAATAAAACATAGAAAAGGGGTGAGCTCAAATGCCCAGTAAGGATAACAATATAGCGGAAACTTTCATAAATAAGAATAAGCCTTTAAGGTAATGTATAACTAAAACAAAAGCCTTTTAAACTTGAACTTCAACATAGTATGTCAAAAATAAAATAAAATAATGCCATTTACTTATTCACATGGATATTCTACTAAATGAATAATCACATTCAATATCAATAACCACTTTCATAATGATGGAATGCATAATTCCAGACTATCATAACCACATATCCAAGGCCCCGTGCCAAGACTACAAATAAGATTTTTTCAAGGCCTTATTCCAAGACACTAGTTTGTCTCATGAGACCTACCGATGCATCGAGGAGCTATAGAGGGCTCCACCCGTCACTTACTTAGTCCAATGCATTCCTCATATGAAAAGTTTTAAACGTAACATAAACATTTGTATTAAAACTAGCATAGGAAATGTCAATACTTTATGCACAAACCATGAATGGTATAAAAATAGCACATCCACAGTCTAATATAACTCATTCAATACAATATGGAAGATTGTATTGTATCATATTAACCTTAATCGATAATGATTAAGGATATTGACATAGATGAAAATAATCATCAAAACAATTAGAGTGAAATATCCCCCTTTTTCTTGAAATCATTTAAAAGTCAGACTATTTGTCAAGAATCCATTTAAAATAGATTTTAGAATCAAATTGTCCCATACCACATTGAAACTTTTAAAAGTAAATTTGATTTCAAAAATTTAATGTCCATATAAATAAATCCTTAAAACCATTTTTAAAACATGGACATTAATGAGAAAGATTTAGAATAGTCAATCTTTAAAACACTTAAAAATGTATTTTAGTTAGAGTTTCTAACCAAAAGAGAGACACATGAGTACAAATAATTGAGGTAATCAAAAACTTATAATATCATGAGAATAAAGGGATTCATGATATACTATGTCAAAGTACATTATATACACCATATAAAAGTGATTTGGAGTATAACAACAAAGATGTCTTAATGGAATGTAAATTGAGATGAATTCTCTTATAAAGAAAATATCCTTTGGTTAAGGATAAATCAACGACATAATTATGTGTGACAAATATAAATACACTCAATATTAATGGATATTCAGTTTAAAACAATCAAAGGACATTCACACATATTTTTGTAAAAAACAACACCAATGAATTAGATGTTTATCCCAACAAATCGAGATTGAGTAAAAATTACTCTTATCAAGTTCACACCGATGACTTGAGAGTTTATCAATAGAGTGATTATGTGTATAAAAAGTATGTCCATAGAAAGGGGAGTGGAAATTATGACATAATCAAATTAATAGTGATTCTACACATAATATTGGAGTAAAATAATCAATGAAGTATGTGTAAAGCCCAATGAGTGGAAATTGAAATTTCAAATTCCCTTATTGATTTGGTAACATAAAAAACATACACCCATGAAAGAAGGATAATACAATTATGATGTAAATATACATGAATTAAAGTATATTACACAATTAATACAAACAAGGTAAGTACACACACAACATGTAATAAATAAGTGGCGAACAATGGAATTCTCATGGAATTAAAAGTGAGATAAGAAACCCCTTACTTTGTACTTTTTCCTTGGTCGACGGTAGGTTAACCTCCTGTATAATAATGAAATAATTGTTATTGAATTATACAAGAATCATTTACATTAATATGATATCATATATGATCTTTTAACATTTATTTGTTAATAATATCTTAGTATTATCTTCATTTTGGGTGTTAACTTACTCATTTTCCATTATATTCTTTGTTACGTAAGCCTTGTTTGTTATGGATAGGTTGTATCATATTCATATAAAGAATTATATTAAGTCCTCAAACATTATTATTAATCTTTAAACGAGAATTATAGTTGAATGGATATGATGGAGAATGAATCTCATCACGTTCGTGGAGATGGTAGTCCGTACGTACGCACGAGCGACAATATAATTATTTTGATGTTAAAATAATATATAATTGGATGGTATATCATATAGACAGAATAATTATCATGTTATATTTATTATTAACATGAATTAAAAATCATTATTATACCCATCCAAATAATAATTTATTGAATGACAATTACACCACGACGTGGAGACGGTATGTCGTACGTACGCACGTATGGTGACATGCCATTCAAAGGATGGATAGAATACTAAATACGGTTGTACCATATTTATAATAAAATCACAGTATATAGAAGATACTGGATTTATTATTTTAGAATATAAATAACAAAGAAAGAAAAAGATTAAGATGAAAGGAACTTGAAAGATGGTGGTGAAAACATTACCTCTTCTTCAGGTTCTTCCTTTTCATTTTATCAAAAGGGATCCTTAGGTTAGCTTTCTGATAAAACTAAGTCCTCTAGGTTGTATTTAGGGAAATTAAGAGAGTATTTGGGCAGGGTTTGTCTGAGCCAAAAGGCTTTTAATGTGTGAATTAGTGAGAAGGGGGAGTGCCCTTTTATAAGAGGGGTGAGGGGCACCTTTAGAAAAGCTAAAAATATTATTTTATAATAAATTCATATTCAATTTATAATGGCTACAAAGTGGATTATTTAAAGGTTAAGGTAAGAATGGGTCGAAAACCACTCAACCAATATAATTTAGACAGGTTGGGTCATTATATTAACCTTATCTTTAAGTATTAACTTTTAGTTAATTAGTTTCACTTTTACAATGTCTCTTTGTATTTTTATATTATATGGTTAATAAACTTACTATATACATCAAAGAGACCCCCAAGTGGTCCATTAATGATAGAAATATCATGAAATAAGTCTATTTGACGATCCTTAGATTTTTAGGAATTGAATATAAATCAATAATATAATAGTTGTTTTAAAAACTCTTTTATGTCAATTTTGACACTATTGGGTATTTTGTTTTTTATAAATTCATAACAGCATTATTACTTCGAACAAAATTTATATAATCAATTATAATATGTCATATTAACCTATAAAATTAGTTGAATTCATAAAAAGTCTCAAATTACATTTATTTTGATATTTATAATATGAATTATTTTAATATTTCATTAATTAGGTAATTACTGCATCACCATTGTGTCATAAATAAATTAAATTATTTAATGTCTAAAAATTATAAATAAAATATAATTATGTATTAAATCTTTTAATATTTCTAATGAATATTTACAATCGAATTTATCTTATGTATAACCTTATATTAAAAATGTTTTAGTAAATAAACATTGATTTTAACTCTTTTAACTCTTCTTTGAATTAAATAATAATAAATGTCCTAATATAATACAAGTGGACCTAAATGATAATATTTCACTCCTAAGGTTATTTTTGGTCGAGATACACTTTTCCAATAGAATTAGGACATGTGTTAGGGTAATATTAATATCATTTTTACCCTTAATTACCCTATTTACTTTTAACCGTGGTAAATAAAATTAAAAAGTTACTATTCACCAAAAATTATTTTCATCTCATTGAACAACGTTTTACTCCTTGATATTAACCGTGTCTCTTGGATTTTCGAAATTCCACTCACAAAAGCGGTAAAATTATGTTTTATGAAAAAAATCAGTTTTTTAACTACCAATTAGTGGTTTCACTATTAATCAAAAAATGAAAGTTTTCAGAAAAATACCAAAAATTTAGCCTAAGATATATTTGATATTATGAATTCAAAAATGATGTCTGTTTTACCAAATTCATAACATATCAGTTGAATTAATTAATTTAAAAATTAATTCCCGTCGTCAAAACAAATAGCGTGTTTTAAGAGATAATAACTATCAAAAGATTGACACTTGTTTATGTCTGGTTTAAATGTGAAATTACACCTAATGACCAACACTGTATTAAATGGTAAAAATATATTCTAAATATACTTTAAAACCACTAAAATTAATAATTTATCACTATTAATTATTTCGATTGAAAAAGTTGTTTTTAATTAAAATTTATTAATTTTCACTATTCATCAAAATATGAAAGTTATCCGAAAAGTACCAAAAATTCACCCTAAGCTAATTTCAATATTACGAATCCAAAAATGAAGTCCATTTCAAAAGATAAAATTTATAATATTTCACAAAGTAGGTATTACTATTTATAACGGCTAGTTTGATTGGTTGTGGTGTGTTAGAATCTCGAAGTTGCGTACAATGCACACCGTTGCATTATTCAAAGGGAAACGTACTGTGGAAGCTAGGGGTGTTAAAATTTTAGGGCTTCATCAAGTTCATCCTAAGTACAATTATTGCATCTCATAACCTGGATTCATACATCAAAGGAAAGGGTGAGCAGAAGGCCCAGTAAAGAAAGCAAGAGAATTAGTTTACTTGTGAAATCAATAAGATCCTGATAAAAAACATAAAGACATGTGAAAAGAAAGTATAGGAATATCATAAGGAAAAGAACATAAACCAAAACATGTATATGTGGCTACAAAATTTAATTTATACTCTCATGAACATATCACCAAGGTTCTTCTCCAAGGTGTCATAAAAATTACCAAGGTTATTCACCAATGTATCATGAAACTTGTCATCTCTAGGGATTAAATTCTTTTCCCAATGCATTGGGGTGATATCAGGGAGAACCCTTAATATGTCTTTATTTTAATGTGATCTACATAGATCCTAATCAAACATTTCATAAATATCCCATATAGAATAAAATAAATTGGTTTCATTTCAAAACCGTGACGTTTTAAAAGTTCATAAAAACTTGATCGTTATGTCATTTATAACCCATGGAAAGGGAGTGAGGGTTATATGTATGACAACTAAAGAATAAAATTTATCGTTTTTTTCTATTTATGAACACCCATATAAATGAAATTGTTCGGGGTATTCACATAAATAAAACAAGATAATTTTGTGAGAGAAAGAGAGAGGAATTTTGAGATGAAATTTCTGCAGCATAATGACTAGATAACATGGTTTTAGAAAACAATGAAAAGAGAGGGGACGAGAGTCACCCACTGATAAATAACTAATTATATAGTTGGGGTATATAATAAAAAGAAATAAGATATTTTTATGTATATTTTAAGGAAATACCATATGAAAATGAAACTCGAAGGAAAAGAGAAGATGCAATTTCTTTTACGATTATTCGGCAGCCTAACAACATCACTTAAAGAATTCAGAAAAATTATTCGATGAGAGCAGAAAGGGTCGCTCATAAATTAAACAAGAAATGGACAGTAATAATGATATAGAAGAACATTCCCCCACATAATAAAATGGAACTATAAGATATAACATAAAGGAAGTCATGACTTAAAAGAGGAGGGTGAAAGTTTCCCTTACCTTGAAGAGTAACTTTGAAATCATGAAGGTTGGGACCTTGATGGGATTCAGGGAACCTTGGGAGGGCTCCTTGGGAGGTAAAAAGACTAGAACATCATTTATTAGGATTTGGGAATAAAATTAATGAGGGAATGACTTGGTATTTATAGGGAAAGGGAGGGAATATTTAATTAATTTCCAAGGGACACCTCATTGGTGGTGTTTTGAAAACCATGGTATTACCCATGGTATTGTAAACTTGGGAAACCTCATAACATATATTACTATTCACAATGTAAT
Organism: Viscum album; assembly: GCA_963277665.1. NCBI lineage: Eukaryota > Viridiplantae > Streptophyta > Magnoliopsida > Santalales > Viscaceae > Viscum > Viscum album. Next base: position 387,209,884 of record OY728147.1, on the reverse strand, counting down.
GCCCCGACCCTAGTTACCCAGAGTCGGTGCATTATTACATAACATTGGCATGATCACAAGAAAGATCAAATCTCGAAAGACCGATTGGTTTAGTAGCCTTGGAAACACTAGATATATTCATAAGTTTTACATTACATCATAAAATGAAAAACTAATACAACAACATAATGTCTCCATAATCCACACTCATATCCTCACATAACATCCCTGAAGGTCATTCATAATTTACTTCTTCACTTCCTGGGAAAAATAAAACATAGAAAAGGGGTGAGCTCAAATGCCTAGTAAGGATAACAATATAGCGGAAACTTTCATAAATAAGAATAAACATTTAAGGCAATGTATAACTAAAACAAAAGCCTTTCAAACATGAACTTTCAACATGGTATGGAATAAATAAAATGAAATAATTCTATTTACTTATTCACATGGATATTCTACTAATCGAATAATCAAATGCAAAAATCAATAACCACTTTCATAATGTTGGAATGCATAATGCCAGACTATCATAACCACATAGTCAAGGCCTCGTGCCAAGACTACAAATAATATTTGGTCAAGTCCTTGTGCCAAGACAGTAGTTTGTATCATGAGACTTACCGATGCATCGAGGAGCTATAGCGGGCTCCACCCGTCACATATTAAGTCCAATGCATTCCCATATGAAAAGGTTTAAACATAACATAAACATTCGTATTAAAACTAGCCTATGAAATGTCAATACTTTCACCATAAACTATGAATGGTATAAAAATAGCACATCCACAGTCAAACATATCACAAAACCTTCAATACAATATAGAAGTTTTGTATCATAATAAATCAACTTCAAATAATCTTAAAATCCATCAAAGGATGTTGACATAGATGAAATCAAAATTCTTTTTAAAGAAATATCTACTTTTATTTTGAAATCATTTAAGATCCATATAAAATAAAACATTTTATTTGAAAATATTCTTATAAGCTTGTAAGGGAAGTTTTGAAGATTTTATAACGGCAGAAAATAGCCGCACCCGCCGTATAAGTTAAAAAAAACATTCTTACCTTAATTCTGTCGAAAAGGTTAAAATGGACCTTGTTTTGAAAACGATGAAAATATTCCTTTATAAACCTCTTATAAAATTCAAACAAGGGTATAAATGACTTTAACCCATATTCTTGTAATTAATAAAAATGTTTTGAAATACATTTTTAAGAAAACATGGATGTGGATGATAAAGAGATCCCAGTAGATTATTACATATAAACAACCTCGGATAATGAAGAGATTGTGAAATAACCCTTACCTTGTACTTTTCCTTGGTTGGGGTAGGTTAACCTCATGTATAATGGTGAAATAATTGTTATTAAATTATATGATATCATACATGATCTTTTAATATTGATTTGATAATAATATCTTAGTATTATCATTGTTTCGGTTGTTAACTTACTTGTTTTCTTTTATATGTTTTGTCACGTAAGACATGTTTGTAAAGGATAGGTTTTATATTATTCATATCCAGAATGATATCAAGTCCTTAAACATCATTTTTTAAATCATCAAATGATAATTATACTTGAATGGATAGGATGGAGAATGAAATCTCATCGCATTCATGGAGACGGTAGTCCGTACGTACGCACGAGCGAAAATATCATTCTTTTGATATTAAAATAATATATAAATGGATGGTATATCATATATACAGAATCATTAACATGTTATATTTATTATTTTCATGAGTTACACATCATTATTATACCCATCCAAATATTAATATATTGAATAACAATTACACCACGACGTGGAGACGGTAAGCCGTACACACGCACGTATGGTGACATGTTATTCAAAGGGTGGATAGAATACTGAATATGGTTGTACCATATTTATAATAACATCACAGTATATGTGAGATACTGGATTTATTATTTTATAATGGTAAGAACAAAGAAAGAAGAAGTGGAAGAAGAAAGGAACTTTAAAAGGGGTGGTGAAAACATTACCTCTTCTTCGGGTTCTTCCTTTTGATTTGATCAAAAGGGATCCTTAGGTTGGATTTATGATCAAACTAAGGCCTCTAGGTTGTAGTGAGGGAAGTTGGGAGAGTAATTGGGCAGAGTTTGGCCTAACCAAAAGGCATTGATGGTGTGAATAAATGAGAAGGAGGAGTGCCCTTTTATAAGAGGGGTGAGGGGCACCTTTGGAAAAGCTAGAGATATTAGTTTATAATAAATTCATAATCGGTTTCCAATGGCTCCAAAGTTGACTATTCAAAGGTTAATGTGGGGAGGGGTCGAAAAAAACACAACCAATATAATTTAGACAGGTTTGGGTACTTATATTAACCTTATCTTTAAGTATTAACTTTAAGTTAATTAGTTTCACTTTTACAATGTCTCTTTGTATTTTTATATAATATGGTTAATAAAATTACTATATACATCCAAGCGACCACCAAGTGGTCCAATAATGATGAACCTATCATGATATAAGTCTCTTGGACGAACCTTAGATTTTTAGGAATTTAATATCAATTAATAATATAATATTTGTTTTAAGAACTCTTTTATGTCAATTTTGACACTATTCAATATTTGATTTTTGTGAAACTCATAACAGGTTGATTACTTCGAACAAATTCAATTAAATAAATCCTAATATATCATATTATCCTATAAAATTAGTTTAATGCATTAAAAGTTTCATATTATATTTATTTGGGTATTTATAATATCAATTATTTTAATTTTCACTATTATAGTAATTACTGCATCATCATTGTGTCATAAATAAAATATATTATTTAATGTCTAAAAATTATAAATGAACTATCACTATGTAGGAAATCTTTTTATCTTTATAATTAATATTTATAATCTAAAATCCAACATATATAACCCTATGTAAAAATTGTTTTGCTAAAAGATATATGCTTGTGTCATTTTTGTATTCATTTTAACTTAATTAAAATAAAGTGTCATTATCACTTACAAGTGGATCCATGGGGTCCCCAAATCGACCCAAAGATGCCCATGGTCGACCATGTATCAACCAATAGGGTTAAGACACGTTTTAGGGTAATTTAGTATTATTATAATATTATTTTTTTAACCCTTATTTACGGGATTTACCCTTAACCATGGTAAATAAAATATTTACTGCAGTAATTATCAAAAATGTCTAAAAATAAAAGTTACCTATTTACACAATTTGAACATCCTGATTCCAAATATGGAATCCATTTTTCTAAATTCAAAACACAGAAGTGGCAGAAATTAATTTCAAATTAATTCCCGCTGTCAAAACAAAAAGCGTGTTTTTAAGAGATAATAACTATCAAAAGATTGACACTTGTTTATGTTCGGTTTAATTGTAAAATTATGTCCAATGACCAAAATTATATTAAATGGTAAAAATATATTCTAAATATACTTTAAAACCACTCAAATTCATAATTTATCACTATTAATTATTTTGATTAAAAAAGTTGTTTTTAATTAAAATTTAGTAATTTTCACTATTCATCAAAATATGAAAGTTATCCGAAACGTACCAAAATTTCACCTTAGGCTAAATTCGATATTCCGAATCCAAAAATGAAGTCCATTTTCAAATATAAAATATATATAATTTCAAAAAGTAGGTATTACTATTCATAACGGCTAGTTTGATTAGTTATGGTGTGTTGGAACTCGGTGTTGCGTACAACACACGCTATCACATTATTCAAAGAGAAGCGTACCGTAGAAGCTTGGGGTGTTACATTCTCCCCTCCTTCAAATAATTTCGTCCTCGAAATTTCTAGAATACTTATCACATGAAAAGACTCGGGTGGTTCTTCATCATAAGTTCCTCTGGTTCCCACGTTGCCTCTTCCATCTTATGGTTTCTCCACAAAACTTTTACCAGACGCGTCGTCCGGTTTCTCAGTACTTGTTCTCTCGTATCAAGAATCCTGATGGGCTCTTCGCAATAAGACAAATCCGGTTCCAGTTCTAATTCCTCATAGGTGAGTACATGCGTTGGGTCAGGCATGTATTTCCTCAACAGAGATACGTGGAACACATCGTGAACTTTGGAGAGACTTGGCGGCATTGCCAATCGGTAAGCTACAACCCCAATTTGTTCTAGAATTTCGAAAGGTCCGATGTACCTGGGACTCAATTTACCTTTCTTACCAAAACGTATGACTCCCTTCCACGGAGATACCTTCAGGAAAACATGATCACCGACTTGAAATTCCAAATCCTTCCTTCGATTATCGGCATAGCTCTTCTGCCTACTTTGAGATGCTTTGATGTGATTTTGGATTAATTTCACCTTTTCCACCGTTTCCTCCACCAGTTCTAGGCCTACAAGTTTTCTTTCACCAACGTCATCCCAACAGGTTGGTGTACGACATCTCTTTCCGTATAACGCTTCATATGGTGCCATCTGAATACTCGAATGGAAGCTATTGTTATAAGAAAATTCTACCAGTGGTAAATATTGATCCCACATACCCTGAAAGTCAAGTGAGAAAGATATCAACATGTCTTCTAAGGTCTGAATAGTCCGTTCTGATTGTCCATCTGTCTGAGGGTGGTAAGCAGTGCTCAAATGAAGTTCATTATCTAGGGATTTCTGAAGACTTTTCCAAAATTTTGAAGTAAAACGGGGATCACGATCAGAAAAAATTGATAAGGGTACTCCATGAAGTCTCACAACTTCATTAATATATAGTCTTTCTAGACGTTCCAGGGGTAGATCTTCTCTTATAGAAAGAAAATGTGCTGACTTGGTAAGACGATCAACAATAGCCCATATTGCATCATTTCTTCTAGGAGTCTTTGGTAGCCCCATGACAAAGTCCATCGTAATATTGTCCCATTTCCACTCTGGTATGGGAAGAGGTTGCATGACTCCTCTAGGCTGTTGCCTTCCAGCTTTCACTTGTTGACAAACCATAATCTTGACACAAAATCAGCAATCTCCCTCTTCATGTTGTCCCACCAAAAATTTTCCTTCAAATCTCTATACATTTTTGTGCTCCCAGGGTGTATAGAGAAATTGGAACTATGAGCATCATCCAGCAATTCCCTTTTTAGATCAGGTAAATCTGGAACACAAAGTCTCTTCCCGAATTTCAAAATTCCATCTTCATACACAAAGTCTCTCAATCTCCCATCATTCACAGCTTTAATCTTCTTTTGGAATTCTTAATCATCGGTCTGAGAACTCTTAATCCTTTCTAGTAAAGATGGTTTGGCAACCATTTTAAAAAGCATTGATGTTTCACCTTCCCTGGTTATTCCCATGTCCATCTTCACTAGATCCATGAAAATTGGATCCCTTTCAATTATCATATTGTTCAAAACTCCATGGTCTTTTCTACTCAAAGCATCTGCCACCTTGTTTTCCTTCCCCGGGTGGTAGTGTATCGTACAATCATAATCCTTGAGTAATTCAAGCCATCTCCTTTGCCTCATGATGAGTTCTTTTTGTGAGAAAATATACTTCAAACTCTTGTGATCAGTATAAATCTCACAATTTTCACCATAGAGGTAGTGCCTCCATATCTTCAAAGCAAAGATCATAGCTGCTAACTCAAGATCATGAGTAGGATAGTTTTGTTCATGAATTTTCAACTGTCGTGATGCATAGGCAATAACTCTATCATTCTGCATAAGGACACAACCAGGTCCTTTCTTCGATGCATCACTATAAATAACGAACCCATCATCCCCCGATGGTAGAGTCAATATAAGAGCATTGACTAATCTTTTCTTCAGTTCTTCAAAACATTCTTCACACTCTTTTGTCCAAAAAAAAATCAACCCCTTTACGTGTGATCTTCGTTAATGGGTTAGCCAATCGGGAAAAATTCTGGACGAAACGTCGATAATAACCTGCCAAACCAATAAAACTGCGTACCTCAGTTATACTCATAGGTGCTGGCCATTATTGGATTGCCTTGGTCTTAGAAGGATCAACAGAGATTCCATCTTTAGAAACAATATGGCCAAGAAAAGAAATCTCCTGAAGCCAGAATTCACACTTGCTAAACTTCCCATATAATCCATGCCTCCTCAGAGTCTTCAAGATAATGCGCAAGTGATTTTCATGATTTTCGTAGGTTTTGGAGTATACCAATATATCATCAATAAATACCACCACAAATTCATCGAGATACTCCTTGAAAACTCTATTCATCAGATCCATGAATACAGAGGGTGCATTAGTCAATCCAAAAGGCATTACAGTAAACTCGTAATGCCCGTACCTGGTTCGAAATGTTGTCTTCGGAATGTCTTCCTTCTTTACACACAACTGATGGTATCCAGATCGAAGGTCAATATTTGAAAAGTATTGAGCTCCATGTAGTTGGTCAAATAAATCATCAATGCGAGGTAGGGGATACTTGTTCTTTATCGTTATAGCATTGATCTCCCTGTAGTCGATACATAACCTCATATATCCATCTATCTTTTTAACAAAAAGAATAGGGGCTCCCCATGGAGAAACACTAGGGAGAATAAATCCCTTATTACTCAATTCCTCTAGTGGTTTCTTTAGTTCGACTAATTCTACAGTGTCCATTCTATAAGGGGTCTTCGATATAGGCCTTGATCCAGGAATTAAATCAATGGAAAACTCAACTTCTCGTTCTGGAGGATGTCCATGTAAATCTTCCGGAAATACATCTACAAATTCTTTCACAACAGGTACATCCTCTATTTGAACATTCCTTTCCTCACCGACAGTTATTTCATTCTCTTCCTCCCCAATAATTGAATTAAGTTGAGCTACTGGGGGTGGATCTAAATATGAATTAGGTGGTGACGATTCTGCTCTAAAAATAAGGTGTTCCTTATCATTATCATCAAGAATCGTAACATCTTTATTCTTACAATAAATCTTCGCATCATAGTCCGAAAGCCAGTCCATACCGAGGATTATATCAAACTCAATCATAGGTATGACGATGAGATCAGCAGATAAAGAAAATTTATGTGCTCTAATCGGGACTGATTCACAAAACATTGTTGCAATGATACTTCCCTTAGGAGTTTTAACTGACAACTCCCTTATTAAATCAAATTGTAAAAATCTAATTTTCTTAGAAAACTGGGAAGATATGAAACAATGCGATGATCCAGAGTCAAATAATGCATTTGCTAAACTTGAGGAAACCATTAAATTACCTGCCACCACGTCTTTTGGAGCTTCTACCTCTGCAGTAGTGATAGCATAAGCTTGGCCTTGGTCCCTTGGCCTTTTCTGAGGTAAGTTCTCCTGACGCTTAGGACATGCATTTTTATAATTCCCCATCTCCCTGCAATTGTAGCACTGAACGTTGGTAGCTTCCTTCTTCCCCTTGCAATCATGAGCTTGGTGGCCTTTTTCACCACACTTGTAATAGACTCCCACTCCCTTCAAGCAAGTACCAGGATGTTTCTTCCCGCATTTACCACAAGATGGATATTCAACCTTTCCCTTCTTCCCCTTATTTCCATTCCCAGATTGATCAGCAGGTCTCTTCTTCTCTTGCTATGCTTTAAAGTCATAAGACTTAGATAATTCCTTTTCGGTCTTGATAGCACATGAGACAATGTCTTCATACGATGAAAAGGATTGTGAGACTAATGCTCGACGGAGAAATGGTTTTAACCCATCAAAGAAACGATCAATATTACTTCTTGGGTTGCGAATATAATCTCCAGCATACCTCGCTAACCTTGTAAAGTTAGCCTCATACTTTGTGACATTCTCATCCTCCTTTTGTCTCAGACTCAGAAATTGCCTTTCCATATCTTCTCGATGGTCGCGAGGAAAGTATTTTTTCTAAAAACAGATCTTTGAACTCCCTCCATTCCATATTTGATACTTCATCATCTTCCTTATTATTTTGAATCAATGACCACCATTGATCAGCATCTCCAGTGAGGCGGTAAACTGCCATGATAACTTTTTCCATTTCATTACTCCCCAAAGCCTGAAATATTTTCTCTAGGGAAAATATCCATTGCTCAGCTACTAAGGGATTTGTACTCCAATTGAACATTGGTGTTTGTTGCCTCATGAATCGATCTAACATTGATCCTCCACGCTGCGGATCAGGGTGCTCCATACGGGTAAGGTTATTATTCATAACCTGAGTAAGTTGTCCCAGTATGGTGATTAGCTGATCGGCACCAGTTGCATCACCAGCCCCACTATAATTATCTTGAGCAGGAGGGAAATCCCTACATGGAGTGCGTGCATTGATACGGTTTCCATTTCTTCCACTAGGCGCCATTTCTAAAAAATGGAATAAACTAGATCAGTTTATGAATCAAAATACATAATCCTATACTTATAAAACACTTAACATAAATTGAACTATTTATGGATATAATCCATAATCATAAAAATGTTTTCTTTGAGGAAGTATATAATCATAAACCCTTCATAATGATTTGTAAAGAAAATGAGAGTTATCCTAAGCATATCCCCCGGGAGTGTCGTAACCAAGAGTGCAGTAAGGCCCGTTGTCGTGCACCAGTTCCCGTTCGAGTCTAGCTCAAAGCGGTGTTTTCGGGTTTTACCCCTAGGTACATCTGTGCCAGAGCCACCTCTACCTACTCGTATCCAGACAAGGATGTATTGCTCGGAAAACTCACAAAATCTCTACAATACCAAAATTCTAGGAAGTTCTTCTATACTAATCCTCAAAGTTCATCTTAGGTCTACGTGCTCTAATCAGAGTTTATCTAAATCTAGCTTCCAAGGTTTGTACTAAACTTCTCTGATACCAACTTTAACGCCCCAACCCCAGTTACCCAGAGTCGGTGCATTATTACATAACATTGGCATGATCACAAGAAAGATCAAATCTCGAAAGACCGATTGGTTTAGTAGCCTTGGAAACACTAGATATATTCATAAGTTTTACATTACATCATAAAATGAAAAACTACTACAACAACATAATGTCTCCATAATCCACACTCATATCCTCACATAACATCCCTGAAGGTCATTCATAATTTACTTCTTTACTTCCTGGGAAAAATAAAACATAGAAAAGGGGTGAGCTCAAATGCCCAGTAAGGATAACAATATAGCAGAAACTTTCATAAATAAGAATAAACATTTAAGGAAATGTATAACTAAAACAAAAGCCTTTCAAACATGAACTTTCAACATGGTATGGCATAAATAAAATGAAATAATTCCATTTACTTATTCACATGGATATTCTACTAATCGAATAATCACATGCAAAAATCAATAACCACTTTCATAATGTTGGAATGCATAATGCCAGACTATAATAACCACATAGTCAAGGCCTCGTGCCAAGACTACAAATAATATTTTGTCAAGGCCTTGTGCCAAGACACTAGTTTGTCTCATGAGACCTACCGATGCATCGAGGAGCTATAGCGGGCTCCACCCGTCACATATTAAGTCCAATGCATTCCCATATGAAAAGGTTTAAACATAACATAAACATTCGTATTAAAACTAGCATATGAAATGTCAATACTTTCTCCATAAACTATGAATGGTATAAAAATAGCACATCCACAGTCAAACATATCACAAAACCTTCAATACAATATAGAAGTTTTGTATCATAATAAATCAACTTCAAATAATCTTAAAATCCATCAAAGGATGTTGACATAGATGAAATCAAAATTCTTTTTAAAGAAATATCTCCTTTTATTTTGAAATCATTTAAGATCCATATAAAATAAAACATTTTATTTGAAAATATTCTTATAAGCTTGTAAGGGAAGTTTTGAAGATTTTATAACGGCAGAAAATATCCGCACCCGCCGTATAAGTTAAAAAAACATTCTTACCTTAATTCTGTCAAAAAGGTTAAAAAGGACCTTGTTTTGAAAACGATGAAAAGATTCCTTTATAAACCTCTTATAAAAATCAAACAAGGGTATAAATGACTTTAACCCATATTCTTGTAATTAATAAAAATGTTTTTAAATACATTTTTAAGAAAACATGGATGTGGATGATAAAGAGATCCCAGTAGATTATTACATATAAACAACCTCGGATAATGAAGAGATTGTGAAATAACCCTTACCTTGTACTTTTCCTTGGTTGGGGTAGGTTAACCTCCTATATAATGGTGAAATAATTGTTATTAAATTATATGATATCATACATGATCTTTTAATATTGATTTGATAATAATATCTTAGTATTATCATTGTTTCAGGTGTTAACTTACTTGTTTTCTTTTATATGTTTTGTTACGTAAGACATGTTTGTAAAGGATAGGTTTTATATTATTCATATCCAGAATGATATCAAGTCCTTAAACATCATTTTTTAAATCATCAAATGATAATTATATTTGAATGGATACGATGGAGAATGAATCTCATCGCGTTCGTGGAGACGGTAGTCCGTACGTACGCACGAGCGACAATATCATTCTTTTGATATTAAAATAATATATAAATGGATGGTATATCATATATACAGAATCATTAACATGTTATATTTATTATTTACATGAGTTACACATCATTATTATACCCATCCAAATAATAATATATTGAATAACAATTACACCACGACGTGGAGACGGTAAGCCGTACGTACGCACGTATGGTGACATGTTATTCAAAGGGTGGATAGAATACTGAATATGGTTGTACCATATTTATAATAACATCACAGTATATGTGAGATACTGGAGTTATTATTTTAGAATGGTATGAACAAAGAAAGAATAAGTGGAAGAAGAAAGGAACTTTAAAAGGGGTGGTGAAAACATTACCTCTTCTTCGGGTTCTTCCTTTTGATTTGATCAAAAGGGCTCCTTAGGTTGGATTTCTTATCAAACTAAGGCCTCTAGGTTGTAGTGAGGGAAGTTGGGAGAGTATTTTGGCAGAGTTTGGCCTAACCAAAAGGCTTTGAAGGTGTGAAGAAATGAGAAGGAGGAGTGCCCTTTTATAAGAGGGGTGAGGGGCACCTTTAAAAAAGTTAGAGATATTAGTTTATAATAAATTCATAATCGGTTTCCAATGGCTCCAAAGTTGACTATTCAAAGGTTAAAGTGGGGATGGGTCGAAAACAACTCAACCAATAGAATTTAGACAGGTTTGGGTACTTATATTAACCTTATCTTTAAGTATTAACTTTAAGTTAATTAGTTTCACTTTTACAATGTCTCTTTGTATTTTTATATAATATGCTTAAAAACATACTATATACATCCAAGAGACCCCCAAGTGGTCCATTAATGATGAACCTATCATGATATAAGTCTCTTGGCCGAACCATAGATTTTTAGGAATTTAATATCAATTAATAATATAATATTTGTTTTAAGAACTCTTTTATGTCAATTTTGACACTATTCAATAGTTGTTTTTTGTGAAACTCATAACAGGTTGATTACTTCGAACAAAGTCAATTAAATCAATCCTAATATATCATATTATCCTAGAAAATTAGTTTAATGCATTAAAAGTTTCATATTATATTTATTTGGGTATTTATAATATCAATTATTTTAATTTTTCACTATTATAGTAATTACTGCATCATCATTGTGTCATAAATAAATCAAATTATTTAATGTATAAAAATTATAAATGAACTATCACTATGTTGGAAATCGTTTTATCTTTCTAATGAATATTTATAATCTAAAATCCAACATATATAACCCTATGTAAAAATTGTTTTGCTAAAAGATATATGCTTGTGTCATTTTTGTATTCATTTTAACTTAATTAAAATAATGTGTCATTATCACTTACAAGTGGATCCATGGGGTCCCAAAATCGACCCAAAGATGCCCATGGTCGACCATGTATCAACCAATAGGGTTGAGACACGTTTTAGGGTAATTTAGTATTATTATAATATTATTTTTTTAACCCTTATTTACCGGATTTACCCTTAACCATGGTAAATAAAATATTTACCGCAGTAATTATCAAAAATGTCTAAAAATAAAAGTTACCTATTTACACAATTTGAACATCCTGATTCCAAATATGGAATCCATTTTTTCTAAATTCAAAACACAGAAGTGGTAGAAATTAATTTAAAATTAATTCCCGCTGTCAAAACAAAAAGCGTGTTTTTAAGAGATAATAACTATCAAAAGATTGACACTTGTTTATGTTCGGTTTAATTGTAAAATTATGTCCAATGACCAAAATTATATTAAATGGTAAAAATATATTCTAAATATACTTTAAAACCACTCAAATTCATAATTTATCACTATTAATTATTTTGATTAAAAAATTTGTTTTTAATTAAAATTTAGTAATTTTCACTATTCATCAAAATATGAAAGTTATCAGAAACGTACCAAAATTTCACCTTAGGCTAAATTCGATATTACGAATCCAAAAATGAAGTCCATTTTCAAATATAAAATATATATAATTTCGAAAAGTAAGTATTACTATTCATAACGGCTAGTTTGATTAGTTATGGTGTGTTAGAACTCGGTGTTGCGTACAACACACGCTATCACATTATTCAAAGAGAAGCGTACCGTAGAAGCTTGGGGTGTTACACACAAGTTGACCAGATTTATTACATCATTATTAGATCATCAGTGGTGTCATTAAACACCTAAAACTCAAAACTGTATTTTTACTATTCATTGAAAATTCAATTGTTTCAGAATAATCCCAAAAATTTACGCTAACCTAATATCGATGCTCTGAATTCAAAAATGAAATCCATTTTATGAAAATAAATTTCTAATTATTTTTAATTTAATTTTCAAATAAAATAATTATTTATTAAAAAACAACTCTAAAACTAAAACTTATTTTGTAACACCTTGAAAAAGTAATCAAGGTCCCATAAAATTATCGTATAACTATAAGACAATAAATTAAAAAGTTATGATTAAATTTTATGAAAATAAATTTTCATTTTAAATTATTAAATTAATTATAAAATTGTTAATAAAATATTTATAACCTTAAAAAATAACAAAACTTGTACTATGAATGTTTTTTCACTTTTAAGATATCTAATTGTATTTGTACATTCATGGGTAAATTTTCTATTTTTTAGCCGATTTACTATTCATAACTATTCATAAGGGTTTGTTACTATTCATACTTTACCATTCACTAAAAATTAATTTGATCTTATTAGACTCTAAATTTCCTACTGGTCAAAACTGTATAAGACCATTTTTGAAAATCATTTTACATTTTTAGTTATTTAATGTTTACATAAATATTTTAAAATACCCTTTTTTCCAAAAATCATTAGTAATATGGAACATCTATAAATTCATCCTACATTTATCTGAACATTTGAAATTCACAAATTTTAACATAAGAAGAAATAAAAATTTTATTTATACCAAGGGATTAAAATAAGTATCTAAGGCCTTGTTACACATCCCCTTACAACACCTGCATATGAACTAAGTGTAAGGTGTGCTATGGTTATAGAATCTTGGGGCGGCTCGAACAAGATTTCCCGAGTGGTGATTTCTATCAGCTTGAACTTCTCTCTTAGGCGATTCCGTTCAAGCTTCACATGTTTAAGCTCAGCTTTTTCCTGGTGCAAAGAAAATCCCAAAGTTGCTACCTCCTTCCCAAGATCTGACAAATAGGCTATATATGGCTCAAGTCTACTGGATGAGGCCATCGACTCTTCTTTCTATATTAATTAACTAAGATCACTTGTATTTATAAACAAAAATTGTAACATTAAGAGTTTAGTTTCCAATAGTCATATTGACCAACGGTCATATAACAGTAAAAACCCATGGAATCCCTTCATTAATTAAAGGATATAGTTTATGAATTATAAAATGAAATAACACAAAAATTTAGGAAACAAAAGTTATTAAAAAGTTTGGGTTGTTACATTCTTCCCACCTTAAGAAATTTCACCCCTGAAATTTTAACTCGTACCCTAAGAAGAGAAAAGGTGTGGGTACTTCTGCCTCATAGACTCCTCTGGTTCCCACATGGATTCTTCAAATTTCTGGTTCCTCCATAACAACTTAACAAGTTGGGTAGTCTAGTTGCGTAGAACCTTTTCTCTATGATCCAAGATCTCCACTAGCTGCTCCTCTTAAGAGAGGTCATGTTCCAGTTGTACCGCCTCTGGATTTAGTACAGGTGAAGGGTCAGGTATATAGTTCCTCAAGAGGGATACATGGAAGACATCATGAACTTGTGCTAGATTTGGAGGATGTGAAAGCTGATAGCCCACTGCTCTTACACGATTAAGGATTTCATAGGGGCCAATGTACCTAGGGATGAGCTTCCATTTTTTCCCAAACCTCATGATTCTCTTACATGGTGAAATACGAAGAAAGGACTTGTCACCAACATCAAACTCCAAGTCCCTTTGATGGTTGTTGGCATAGTTATTTTGCCATATCTGAGCATCCTTAATGTGTCGCTAGATGGCATGGACCTTTTTTTTATCTCTTGCACAAGATCAGGCCCAATAATCTTTGTTTCACCAGTTTCATGCCAACAAGTAGGAGTTCTCCATCGCTTACCATATAGAGCTTCATAGGGTGCCATTTTAATGCATTAGTAGAAGTTGTTGTTGTAATAGAACTCAACTAAAGGAAGATGTTGATCCATTCCACCTTTAAATTCCATCGAGCATGTTCTCAGTATATCCTCGAGTTTTTGAATAGTCCTTTACGATTGGCCATCATTTTGGGGGTGATAGGCCGTACATAAATTCAATTCAATGCTCAGGTCATGTTGAATACTTCTCCAGAATTTTGATATGAACCTTGGATCACGATCGGATACAATAGAAAGTGGAACTCCCTTTAACCTTGACACTTCATTCACATAAATCTTGGTAAGTTGATCAAGAGAGAAATCATCCCAAATGTAGATAAAATGGCAGTCTTGGTGAGACGGTCCACAATAACCCATATCTCATTGTTTCCTTTGGAAGTTCTTTGGAGACCAGGGATGAATTCCATAGTGATATTATCCCACTTTCATGATGGTACGAGTTGTGGTTGCAATACCCCTTTTGGAAGTTGTCACAAAACATTCACTTGCTGATATACCAGGCACCTCGAAGTGTAGTCAGCAATCTACCTTTTCTTATTATCCCACCAATAATGATCACGAAGGTCCCTATACAATTTTGTTCTTCCAGGATGTATAGAGAAAATAGAGCTATGAGCTTCATCCATCAGATCCTTCTTTATTTTTAGAATAGATGGAACACATCGTCTTGTATGAAATTTTAGTACAACTTCTTGATCAATATTGAACTCAGGAAACTTCCCATCTTTCATAGACTGAAACTTCTTCTGTAAAAAAGGATCTTCTTTATGAGCTACCTTGATCTTCTCTAGTAATGATGGTTGAAAAATCATTTGGGTTAGGGTTGATGATATCCATTCCCTAATAATTTCCATGTCCAGCTTTAATAGTTCATTGATCAAAGGATCTCTTTGAATCCTCATCATAGAAAGAACAACTAGTTATTTACTGCTTAATGCATCAGTGACTTTGTTTTCTCTTCCGGGATGATAATGAATTGAACAATCATAGTCTTTGAGAAGCTCCAACCATCTCATCTATCTCTTGTTCAATTTATTTTGTGTGAAAATATACTTCAAACTTTGGTGGTCTGTGTTTATATCACATTTCTCCCCACAATGATAGTGCCTCCATATCTTCAGAGCAAAAAATGACCACAGCCAGCTCCAGATCATGCGTAGGATAGTTCTACTAACGAGACTTCAACTATCGAGATTCATAAGCAATGTCTTGGTCATTTTTCATGAAGAAACACCCAAGCCCTTTTAGAGATGCATCACTAAAAGTAAATAATCCTTCTCCACTTGAGGGTAGAGTTAACACGGGTGCAATAAACAATTTCTCCTTCAGCTCTTGGAAACTTTCCTCACACTTCTTTATCCAGATGAACTTGAACCCTTTTTGAGTTAACTTGTTTAATGGATTATAAAGTCATGAAACGTTTTTCACAAACCTCCTATAATATCCGACTAATCCAAGGAAACTATAAATCTCAGTTATCGTTGTAGGCTAAGGCCACTACTCTACAAATTTTGTCTTTGTTGGGTCGACTTTGATTCCTTCATTGGTAAAAATGTGCCCCATGAAAGCAACTTGCTGTAACTAGAATTGAAATTTTCTAAACTTCCTAAAAATCCTCTCCTTCCATAGAGTTTTCAAAATAACCCTTAGATGATTCTCATTCTCCTCATGACTTTTGGAATATATTATAATATCATCTATCAAAACTACCACAAAGTTATCAAGGTAGTCCTTAAAGGCTTTATTCATCAAATCCATAAAAATATTAGGTACATTAGTTAGTCTCAAGGGCATTACAACAAACTCATAATGCCCATATCTTGATCAGAAGGAAATTTTCGGAATATCTTCTCTCTTCACCCTCAATTGATGACTACCAGATGAAAGATAAATCTTAGAGAAGAATTGATCCCTACAAATTTGGTCAAATAAGTCATCAATTCATGGAAGAGGGTATTTTTTCTTCACTGTTATCCCGTTCAGTTCTCTTTAATCAATGTATAGTCGCATCGATCCCTCCTTGTTCTTCACAAAGAGAACTGGTGCCCCCCAAGGAGACACACTCAGTCAGATAAAACTATTCTCCAAAAGATCTTAGAGTTATTTCTTTAACTGCTCCAGGTACACATTTTCCATTCTATATGGGGTCTTTGATATCGGATGGGATCCAAGTACAAGTTCAATGGTGAACTCTACCTCTTTTTCTGGGGGAGATCCAGGTAACTCCTCAGGAAATACGTCAATGTATTCATCAATGATGGGGACATTTTCTATCCTCAAACTCTCATTTAATTATGCTTCTTCACCAATAAACTCCATAAATAAGGATATAGGAGGTTCTTCTAGACAAAGATTAGGTTAAGATATCTCTCCATAGAAGATAACTATAGGTTGTCCATTAAAGACTACTGAGATTTCCTTGCTTCTGCATTTGATCTTAGCACTATACATTGAGTGCATGTCCATCCCTAGTATAATGTCCAATTCCAGCATGGGAATGACTACTATATTTGCGATAAGACCGTGCTCACTAAAGTAAATACTAGAGTTTATAAATACTGATGATGCTTGGATAATCCCACCACGAGTCTTGACTGAAAACTCTACTTTTATAAAATCGGGGATTGATTCTAAATTCTTGGAAAACTTGGAGGAAATAAAGGAAGGCATAGAACCAGAATAAAAAAAAGTACTTGGTAACTTTGAGAGAACCACAAGAGTACCTGACCCCACATCATTTGGCGCTTCAACTTTAGCCGTAGTTATTGAAAAAGTATGACCTTGTTCCATTGGCCATTACTGAGGCTGATGGTGATTCCCCTCCACTACCCTCATATTTGGAAAATTATTGGAAAAGTGCCTAAGTTATACACACTTATAGCATTGGACATCAGGTAGGGCCTACACTATCTTCACTTTGTCATTAGTGTTGGGAATTTGTGTCTTCACCTCACTATGAAAATTCTGTGCAATGTGGCCATATCTACCACACTTTTAGCACTTCCTGCTTCAAATAAGGCAGTTACTTGAATGATTCTTCCCCCATTTATTACACATGGGATGTTTTACTTGCTTGGATCTTCTCACCTGATCTGAGCACCTCCCTAATCTTGGATCCATATAACTTTTCTTGTAATTGGATTTATTAGACCATTGCGTCTCGCCAAGCTCCAATTCTATTTTCATCGCACATCACATGATCTTCTCATTGCTATCATAATCTCAGTTGGCTAGATTCTTCCTCATATGAGGTCTCAGTCAACCAAAGAATATATCAAAATCACCATTTGGATCCATGCAAAATCAAGAGGTGTAATTTTAAATCCTTGTGAAGTTCATTTCGTAGCTTCCCACAGATTCATTCTCCTACTTCAGCTTGAGAAACTCTTTTTCCATTCTGGTTCTCATTGATCGAGGGAAATTCTTGTTGTAGAATATCCCTCTGAACTCTTGCCACTAAAAAGCTTCAACATACACTCTTGGCCTTGTGTTTTTAAACAGTTCCCACCATTGATCATCTTTTCCCTCTAAGTGATAAACAACCAAGGTAACCTTATCTTGTTCAGAACCTCGGGGCAGCAAAAATATCTTATCGATAGAGATGATCTATTGTTCAGAAATCAATGGGTCGGTAGATCCACTGAAGGTTGGTGGTCATTGATGCATAAAGGATTCAAAAGAAATTTTTTACCTTTGCGTTGAGGTCGGTCTCTCAGCTTGATTCATGTTATTTCCCATAACTTGAGTTAGTTGGTTTATTATTCGCATGAAAGTTTCCATTCCGGCTTCCATCGGAGGGCCTTCAGCGCAAGGTCCATTGCGGTCACCATTTTCACAGTTACTCCTATTTCTTACGATTTTATAAAATAACAAAACCTTAGTGAGAGTATTATTTCATTTATTAATCTTTTAACCATATAGGATTTTCTATTTTAAAACTTCATTCTTTAAACAATTACATTTCTATATAAATCCATCATAATGATTCATAAGAAGATTATGATTAACCAAACATATCCCCCAGTAGTGTCGTATCCAAGAGTGAGGAAATTCCTATTGTCATGTACCTGGATACCCCGGGTCAAGCCTGGAACTCCTTGTTAGAGTTTTCACTCCTAGGTTCATTTGTGCCAGAGCCACCTCTACCTGCTCATATCCAGGGAGGGATGTATTTTCTTGATAAACAACTTACTCAATAATCAACAAAATAACAGTAAGTATTACTATATTTAAAATTTTATATTGGTTTCTTCCTAATGTTTTCATAGCCTAATTTTCATAAATAAATAAACTATCCTTTAATACCAACTATTACATCCCTCCTTTTATTACATAACTTTTCATTACATTTTACAAACACAGGATCTTTAAAGTCTAGTGTCTTGGAAATCATGAAAAAAAACATGAAAACATAAAAAATTATTCTAATCCACTTATAGGGCTTCATAATTTAATTCATAAGTATAATTATTGCATCTCATAACCTGGAGACATACGTCAAAGTAAAGGGTGAGCAGAAGGGCCAGTAAGGAAAGCAAGGGAATCAGTTTACTTCTGAAAACAATAAGAACATGATAAAAAACCTAATGACATGTGAAAAATAATTATTGGCATATCATAATGAAAATAAATTTAATCACAACATGGATATGTGGCTAAAACATTTAATTTAGAAATTCATGAACATATCACCACGATTCATCCCCAAGGTGTTATGAAAATTACAAAGGTTAATCCCCAAGGTATCGTGAAAACTTGTCATATCTAGTGATTAAATTATTTACCCAATGCATTGAAGTGCTATCAGGGAGAACGCTTAAAATTTCTTTATTTTAATCTAATCCACATAGATCAAAGTCAAATATTTCATAAATAACCCATAGAGAATAAAAGAAATGTGTTTCATTTCAAAGTCGTGACGTTTAAAAGTTCTTAAAAACTTCATCGTTATGTATTTTATATTCCATGGAAAGGGAGCGAGGGTTATATGTTTGTAAATTATAGAATAAATTTTATATTTTTTTGTGTATTTATGAACACCCATATAAAAGAAATAGTTCTGGGTATTCACATGAATAAAACAAGATAATTTCTTGAGAGAAATAGAGAAATTTTGAGATGAAATTTCTGCAGCATAACGACTATATAACAAGGTTTTAGAAAAAATTGAAAAGAGAGGGGACAAGATTAACCCAATCATAAATGAATAATTATAAAATAGGGGTAAATAATAAAAAGAAATAAGATATTTGTATCAATATTTGAAGGAAATACCACATGAAAATGATACTCAAAGTAAAAGAGAAGATTCCATTTTGTTTTACGAAAATTCGGCAGCCTAACAACGTCACTTAAAAATTCAGAAAAATCAGTTGATGAGAGAAGAAGGGGTCTCTCATAAATTGAACAAGAAATAGAAAATAAGAATGATATATAAGAACATGCCCCCACATAATAAAATGTAACTATATGACATAATATTAAAGAATTCATGACTTAAAAGAGGTGGGTGAAAGTTTCTCTTACCTTGAGGAGTAAATTTGAAATCATGAAGGTTGGAAACTTGGGGGGCTTGAGGGAACCTTGGGAGGACTACTTGGAAGGTTAAAAGTCTAGTACTTTGTTTAGGAGGATTCTGGAATGAAATTAATGAGGGAATGACTTGGTATTTATAGGGAAAGGGAGGGAATATTTAATTAATTTCTAAGGGATACCTCATCAGTGGTATTTGAAAAACCATGGGCTTTCCCATGGTATTTTCCCATAGTATTGTGAAATTTGGTAACCTCATAACATATATTACTGTTCACAAGTCTACCAGATTTATTACATCATTATTTCATCATCAATGATGTAATTAAACACCTAAAACTCAAAATTGTATTTTTACTGTTCACTGAAAATTCAATTGTTTTAGAATAATCCCAAAAATTTATGATAAACTAATATCGATGCTCAAAATTCAAAAATGAACTCCATTTTATGAAAATAATTTCTAAGTATTTTTAATTTAATTTTTAAATAGAATCATTATTTATTAAAAAACAACTGTAAAATTATAACTTATTTTGTAACACCTTGAAAAATTAATCAAGGTCCCATAAAATTATTGTATAACCATAAGATAATAAATTAAAAATTTAGGATTAAATATTATGAAAATAAATTTTCATTTTAAATTATTAAATTAATTATGAAATTTTTAATAAAATATATATGACCTACAGAAATAACGAAACTTATAGTATGATATTTTTTCACTTTTAAGATGTCTAAATTGTATTTATACATTCATTGGTGAAGTTTATATTTTTTTGGCTGATTTACTATTCATTAATATTTATTAATATTCATAAGGGTATGTTTCTATTCATACTTTAATATTCACTAAAAATTATGTTGATCTTAATAGACTCTAAATTTCTTACTGGTCACAACTGTAGAAGGGAATTTTTTAAAAATCATTTAACATTTTTAAATATATAATGTTTACATAAATATTTTAAAATACCATTTTTTCAAAAATTCATTAGAAATATGAGACTTCTATAAATTCATCCTACATTTATCTAGACATTTGAAATTCAAAAATTTTACCATAAGAATAAATAATAATTTTATTTATACCAAGGGATTACAAAAATTATCTAAGGAATTGTTACATAGAACATTACAAAACCTGCATAGGACTTAAGTGGAAGGTGTGATGTGGTGATAGAATATTGGGGTGACTCAGAATACATTTCCTGAGTGGTGATTTACATCAGCTTGAACTTATCCCTTAGGCGATTCCGTTCAATCATCACATGTTGAAGCTCAGATTGCGCTTGGTCCAGAGCAAATCCTAGAGATGCTACCTCTTTCCCACGGTCTGACAGATGGGCTTCGTTTGACCCGAGTCTACTGGATGATGCCATCGACTCTACATTCTATATTAATTGAACAAAATCACTTGTATTTATAAACAAAAATTGTAACGTTAAGAGTTTAGTTTCCAACGATCATATTGACCAACAATTATATAATAGTTGAAACCCAATGGTATAACTTCATTAATTAAAGGATATACTTTTTGGAGTATAAAATGAAATAACACACAAAATTATGAAACAAAAGTTATTAAAAAGTTTGGGTCCTTACAGAAAAGTTTCTAGCTCATATGATTATTTCTATGGATTTATTTAATCATCATTTATTTCTTCCATATGATGGCTAGTTTATTGATTAAATGGAATGTGTTTCAGTTATTTACCTTTCCGTATAGGTTATCATTATTTATTCATTATATATTGAATTCTATTATTACACTTACTAAGAATTAGTGATCACTTATTTCTCATGTTTTCTTTTCCCTAGGATACTAGGAAATGTTTTGTAATTTATATGCAAGGATATGCTACAAAAAATACTGGTTTTATCAAAGAAAACACTTTTAATAATATAAATTTTTTAGTTTTAATATGAATTTGAAGTCCGTATCTAGATTACCAAGAAAAATAAATTGTCTGGTTCTTTAGGATGTGATTCTATGCCAATGTAATAAACTAGACACTAACTACGTGTTGCTGGAGGTGTGGTCCAAAATTTAGGAAAACAAATATTAGGGAACATATCTCTATAATAGACATTAATGATAAGTATATAATAATAAAATAATGTTTTTTAAGATAGACATTGTGTGATTTTTCCAAGGAATACATCCCTATCTGGATACTACAAGTAAAATTATTAAAGTTATTGAATTTTAATTAAATAAATATTTCATAGAAGTATTTTACCAATGATATTATTTTTATAATAATCATAAAATGTATAAGGATTGTATTGTAGTATGTTTTCTTTAAGGATTTGAAGGAACATGAAGAATAATATTGATAAGAAAGAAAAGTGATTCTATAGAAAGTTGAACTTTTTAGAAAACATATGATTGAGGAATATAACCCTTTGTATGTTGGAAATGTTGATATAATGACGATAAATATATTTTTATGGGATATTATTGGTAATCGTGAAATTGGTTAGTGATTTATGTTATCTTTATTGGAGTTTACTGCATATTTATATTTATAGAATATATTTGAAAACCTGAGATTTTATTTTTGGAAGCATTCAATTTATCGATAAGGTTTTATGGAGATAAAGGTATTCAAATAATTGAAATGTGACATTTATAACAACTTTATATTGTATGGGGGAATATAATGTTGATTTTGTGACATCCCTTCTATATTTTTGGACTTTGAATTTGGTCAAACATATTTTGGATGAGTCTTAAGGAAAACCATTTATGAAATGAATTATGTTTACCTTTGGTTTTTATTATATAACTTATGATAACCATTTTGGTCTTGGAAAATATATAGAGATATAAGGAATGGATTTTCATTATTTTATTTATCCAATGATCTGTTAAATGTAAATTTTAGTGCTTGAAGTATAAAAATTACTATTGTATATTCATTTCATGGAGTAAGAGATGAATTGGAAATTTATTTAATCACAAACAAAGGATGGAATAATAATTATATTTTTGGTTTTCTCTATCATAATGGAAACAAATCCCTTAAATATAAGGAAAAATATCAAGAGACAAAAAAGTTGCCCAGTTACTTTCATTTATATTGAATCCATGGTCTTTTAACTCATCACATATCTCTATTTTTTGTGTGGTAAACTTTATAATGACCATGTTCTTTATCACTCTCTAATAATACTTATGTATTAGTATTCTATTTCATTACCATATTTTCATTTCCCTCCAATGTTATCCCCCTTGGAAACCTAGTAATGTGTTATTCTAGATGAACTTTATACTTCCCTTTTTCCCTTATCAATGGAATGTTTTATTAATTCATTAAATGATGTGGTTTTATAAAAAATGTATTTTTAAATTTAAAAAAATTGATTACTAAGACAAAGATTAAATTGTTAGGGAGAAATTAATTTAAGGGGGGTAGAATGTGACACCCCATGATTTTAAAATAGAAAAATCATATTTGATAGACTGTATGACACGTGTCAGAACCTAGATCTTCATTTATGGTATGGATATTTTTTTGGGTTGTTTTTTAGGGAAAAATGGAAAAATGGGAATTTTCTAAGTACATGATGTTTATGTAGGAGTACACACTGTGTACCTGAGTACCGCATACAGCTACATACTGGCCATGTAACAGCTAAGTACATGGCCATGTAGTGAATTGTCAGACCGCCTAAAGTGGGGGCTAGTTGAGGCTAGTACAAGACGTGTACATTAAATGAAGACACAATGTAATTTTATATTTATTTTATATAATGGATTAGGGTCATGTATCAAATCCATAAACACCTTCTCCTCCCCTCAATTCGTAAAGGAGTGTGATAGAATGACGAAGAACTCTAAACCCCTCCTGATTCTTCATCCAACCTCTGATTAAGTCGCCGTTGGTAGCGTTGGAATCCCTCTGGTGAGTTCTCAATTACCCTATGGATTTTTTTATTGATTTCTCTTCTCTTATGAGTTTATCAAGGATGATTTTTTTACCCTTTTTGTAGATCTACATCGTTCTAGGCTGATTCAAAGGCCGATGGTCAAGAGTATCGATCATGAGACATCAAGGTAGGTGGTTTATTCCATTCATTGTTCGTTTTTGGATTATATATGCTTAAAATTCCACATACCCACGTTTGGGGTATTTCTTGATTGGGGAATTAACCCTATTTTTCACCTTATATGGTTTAATTTATTGGAAGGGGGTGTTTGCATATGCGTAATGTTAGATTCCTTTCTTACGGGATACCCCATGGGTGTGTTTCCCTAGTTTGACTGTTTATGGACATTTGACCAAGGTTTCCTATGAGGCGTACCTTGTTTCCATGCCTTCAGTTATTTAGGATTGAGTTTTATTAATTATATTAATTTCTTGTGTTATGCTTGTGAATTTTATCCATGTTGTAGTTATAGATTACATGTGCTTCCTTGTTATTATATGCGTGTTTTTCTTTCAATGGACTATGAGATCCTTGGACCAAGAAAACTATGGGGGTTTCCATGATTGTTTACATAGGACTGTGAGAGCCTTGGTCTAGACTTTGACCGAGGGGTATTGACCATGAGGGCTACCCCGGAGGTCATTTATGATTATTTATGTTATATTGACCTAAGGGGTATTGACCTTGAGAGCTACCCGGAGGTTGTTTATAATTTATTGATGCCATGTTGACCTAGGGGTATTGATCATCAGAGCTACCCATGTGGTCCTTTGTAAATGATTATAAATATGTTAAACCAAAGGGGTTAGACTATGAAGGATTTCCCAGAGGGTTGTTTATGAATGATTGAATGTTTGTGGTGAGTCTTCAAAGACAAAGCACAAGATTGGACTCAGTCTTACATGATTGTTTATATGGTATTATAAGATGTCTTTTGGTACTATTAAATAAGTGATACATAGCTTAGGCTAGATCCCATGGTTTATATGATTCAATGAATTGAATAAAAAATGAAAATGAATGCAATTGAAAACAGTAGGACTATTTACTTTTGAGTACTTCACAATTTATTACATCATTTCTATATATTGCCTGATATATATATCCAATCATAGTTAGCTACATATCTTTTGGTGGTTTCCAACTAGTATTCATCTCACATCCTATTTGGGTCATGTTTTTGGACCCAAACAGATTATATGGTTTATGGTATAGATAAGGGAAAGAGACCTTCTTCATCAGGTACTTGAATGTTGTTGGAGATGGAGAGAATGTGACCAAGACGAGGTCTACGATGCTGCTAGAGTTTACTTGTTTTTATGTTTTACTTGGTTTAAATATTTTTTTCTAATATTGTGACTTGTTTGGATGCTTTCCTAGATACATGTTACATGCATTATTTATATATACTCATGATATTATATTCTTATTAGTCTTCTGATGTTTACATATTTTGTAGGTATTACCACTTCCTCTATTGTTTCTTTATTATTACACTATGTGTACTCTTCCAATGAGGGAAGAGTTTCCTGACTATAATAACCAAGGTCCTCGCTACTAGGTGGAAACCTCTGGAATTTGGGGAAATGCGTTTGAGGTCATGTGGCCAACTAGGTATGGGGCGCCTTTAGGCGGCACCTGGAACTGGAATGTTTACAAAGTGGTATCAGAGGAGGTTCTTTTTTCCTTGTCTTGCAATTTGGAGCCTATAGACAAGGATAGAAAGGGATAGGTGTTTGGTAATAACTTTTTTCTGGGAGTAGCTAACTCGTGTACAGGGAAAAGCCAAGTTACCTAGAATATTCCAATTTTTATGGTTCTGAAATTGTTATAGTTGATTTGATTTCATCACTGGGTGATTCACTTATTTTGTGTTGTTATGATTTATATCATTGTGGTTATATTTCTATTGCAACCCAATGAGATGAGGGTATTCCATCTCATGCATCATATATATATTTACTTGCTAGAGATCACCTTTCATGGATTATTATCATGCCATTTAGGATGAATTAATGATTGCATGCTATTGTGATAGATGTTGTGCAAGATATGAATGTTGTTGTGATAAATACTGTAATAGAATACCTGATATTTTGATAGGGTATTAGATATGTTATGTTTCATTTGTATGGATAGAAAACTTTGGTCCCTAAGTTATTATGGGCCCTCTTGGATTGGAATTTGGTGGATCATGTTTGAACATTAATTGAATTATTTTAATGAATGACATGAAATAGGATCCCAAACATTGATTAACAGGGAGTATAGGATCTCAGGGATCATAAATTGGAATGACATGGCCAAAATTTTAAGTTTTAAGGGTTTTAGAGACATTTCAGAGGTTTACTGTCTGGGAACTCACACAAAAAAACATGTGAGGTTATGAACACACACCATGTGTTATTCTGTTTTGGAGGAAAAAACCTTTCTTAAGTACACGCTGGGTACCATATGTGCATTCCATGTAGTCTATGAACATGTGATTGACTATGTGAGTAGACACATGGGGTTGGGAAAATTTTGGTAGAACATGCCATGTCTAGATTTTACGTGTTCTGTTGTAAAAATCCATGTATGTGGCCATGTCACCAACGACACGGGTTGATGGATATTAGGTTGTGCAAATTGTGTATCATTTATTCATTCCATGTATTTATAAACTTTGTATCTTGTTATGTGACCAATGACACAGGTAAATGGGACTTAACTAGTACATGTTGTGTCTAGGGTGAACACACCATGTATTGTTACACCAGTAAAACCGTGTGGTTCAAGCCATGTAGAAGTAATTGTGCAGGAGGGAAAATTCTAGTACATTCCATGTCATAGGTGGAACACACCGTGTGTAGGGGTGTTACACAACTAGGTTTGGTAGAGGTACACACCCATGTATGACATAAAGGGAACACGCCTTGTGATAGTTATACGCGCCGTGTAACCATGTTTTGTAAAACATGAATGTTTTCCTTCTCCTGTTCCGTTCTTTCACTTCTAAGTTTTTGTCCTTGGTAGTCTTGAACTAAGGTGTATGCTTGAACTTATAGAGTCATTCCACCAATACATACTCCAGTTTTACTCTAGGTGTAGGGTGAAGACTAGACACCATAAATGGTAGATCAGGGACTACCATCAGATCCTCCCGTCATAACTGTCTTGGCTCCAATTTTTATACCGGACACAGGTGTTTATGCACAGTTCTGTGAAGGCTTCATTAGTATGATGTATACTTTCCAAGGAGCACAAAATCCCATGCTAACTATGGAAAAGTTGAATAGGGTGTTCTAGTAGTAGAATCTTCACATTTTTTCAGGAGATGGAGGACTATAGGCTACAGTGTCATGGTTAGAGGCCATGCCGGCTATCTTTTAAATTTTTGAGATGCCTCCAGAGTGGATGGTGAATCTTGCGATGTATATTCTACATGATTCCACCAATAAATGGTGGGAGGTTTTCTCATAGGTAGGACATCATCAGAATATGGCTTATTAAGTGTTTCATAGGACCTTTTTTTGATTTATTGTACCTCAAGACATTGAGGGCCGATCGAACCTGGGAGTTCACGCATTTGGATCATGGTGATTTATTAGTGATCGATTACTCATCTGATTTCGCAGAACTTCATTGTTTCACACCTGTTTTGGGAGGTGACAAGATATCCCTGGAAAGGTGGGTTTAGGATGGTCTTATGTATGACATCCGATCATAGGTGAATGTTTTCAGGATGACTTAGGTGACTACTATAGTAAATTAGGTGCAGATTACTGAGAAAAATCTGAGGGAGTTGGGAGCTGCGAGCCAGGGCGGTTCAGCATCCAGGTCTAGTACTCCATCATTTTGTTGTAGGAATCACTATAGAGAGCCTTCACGTGGTGTTTCTAGTAGTGTGGATGTATCTACAGGTAGTCAGGTAGGGTTCTAACAGTGTTGGAAGGGTGGGAACATAAGACCTTAGTGCCCGAGAGACCCAATTGAGTGCCGATATTTGGAAAATATGGTCCATCTTCATCGTTTTTCTAGTTTTTATCACCAACAACTCGTGAGAGGGGATTTGTTAAGACTCCACGTTTAGGAGAAGGGCCACTAGTTTCTCCTCAGCCAGGGAATGAGATTTTGTTAGGCAGTTCATGTCGAGAAGGTGGTTGTGACCATGGTAGTCAGGCTACATGTTTTCAGTGACAGTAGGGTGGACCAGCATAGGATACTCATGTAGGGTCACAGGGCCGCAGTACCAGCCATATTTTTTTGTAGTGGAGTAGACCCAAAAAGAGAAGGATCCCAGACCCTATACGGTTAGTGTTATGATTCTAGTTGCCTCTGTTTTTGCTTCTTCTCTTCTTGATATAGAGGATTACCATTGTTTTATATGTGTTGTTGTTATGGAGATCCTTGGGCATTGTATCTTTATGTATGATGATGTTATGACACTAGACACTTTGTTGGGGATTTGGATGGCTAGTGTATGTCAATGCAAGGAGTGCCCTCTTTAAGTTGTTGGGTGTCACTTCTACTAAATCCTCTATTTCATAGAGATGACATGATTCGATTTCATTCTCAGAATGAACTGGTTGGTCTCTTTCCAGACCTTTGTTGACTGCTATCGCTGCAAGGTGAGTTTCACTTCACTATAGGGAAGGTATTTTCTACACAAGGGTGAATGGGAGGTCTAGAAGATAAAAGAGGGACTCGAGCATCATGGGTAGGGAGGAATTAAATCCCAGATTTCTAGTTTATATCTGGATGACTAGGGGACATCACAGATGGACTTTCCTCTAGTGGTGAATCTTTTCAGATATGTCTTTCCATATGAATTTTCAAGTTTACCTCTGGAGTGAGAGGTAAATTTCTCTATTGATCTTGTTACAGAAGTGGAATTATTGTTTATTCCTATTTATAGTATTGATACACCTGTGTTAAATGAGCTCAAGAATCGGTTAGAGGAGTTACAAACATAGGGTTTCATCTGACCCAATACTTCTCCTTGGGGTTTTCCTATCCTTTTTGCAAAGAAAAGGGGTGATACCCTTAGACTTTGTGTGGATTATTGGAAGCCGAACCAATTAAAAGTCAAGAAACTATACCCCTTATCGAGGATTGATGTTTTCTTTGATCTTATTTGAGGAGATTGGGTATTCTTGAAGATTGAATTGAGATCTGGTTATCATCGGTTGAATGTTAGACCATCAGATATACCTCTTATAGCCTTTTAGATTAGGTATGGTCTATAAGAGTATTTGGTTATGTCTTTCAGTCTCACGAACCCACCGAAAGTTTTCATGGTACTGATGAATCGAGTGTTCCATCCTTACTTGGATTCTTTTGTGGTATTCTTCATGGATTATACGTTGGTGTACTCTCACACTCGACATGACCAAGACAACCATTTTGAGATCATAATGAGTTTAGTAAGAGAGCATCAATTATATTCTAATATCTCAAAGTGAAACTTTTGGATAGAAGTGATTCACTTAATAGGTCATGTTATCTCAGTGATAGGAGTATCAGTAGACCTAGAGAAAGTGAGAGAAACAGTTTCCTAGGATCAGACGAAGAATTTCTTTGTGGTAAAAAGTTTTCTATGGCTGGATGGTTACTATATGCTC
Source organism: Viscum album (assembly GCA_963277665.1). NCBI lineage: Eukaryota > Viridiplantae > Streptophyta > Magnoliopsida > Santalales > Viscaceae > Viscum > Viscum album. Next base: position 387,180,275 of record OY728147.1, on the reverse strand, counting down.
TTTATACAAGACTTTTTATGCTTATAAACACCACTGATGATCCTCACTAAGAAGGTAGTGAAGTACTTGGGGAAATATTAATGCGATTCATCCTTTCAATAGTTGAAAGGGAGGTTGATTTCAGAACCGATAATAATTTTTCCAGATCTAGGAAATAGTTACCCCATTTAATATGATAGATCAAGTATTAGGCTGGGAGCAGTGCTTATTCAAGGGAAAGGAGTCATTGTGTATGGGTCTCAGTAGGTGAAGCCACATGAGAGGAATTAACTGACACGCGATCTTGAGTTGGCTACATTTGTGCATGCTTTACGCTATTGGTGACATTATCTTTTGGGAGAGCATTTTCTGGTATACACTAACCACAAAAGTCTCAGGTATATCTTTACTCTCCATGATCCAAATTTGAGATAGCGAAGGTGGGTGGAGTAACTTTGGTATTTTGACTTTGATCTTGCCTACATTCCTGGGAAAGGCAATGTAGTGGTCGATGCGTTAAACAAGAGGGCTCAAATACATGAAGTTAAGGAGGCTAGTAGTGAGTGGAATCTTTTGGCTCTGTTATCTGAGATGCATTTGGAGGTTCATGATAGATAGGGAAAGAATTTTATTTATTCCATATCTATTACCTCTACTCTACTGAATCATGTATGAATGAGGAAGCTATCGGATTCTGAAGGCCTCGTCTTATAGGAGAGTGTGTCACATGAGGACCCTACTCCTGGGTGGACCATATGTGACAATAAAGTCCTGTGTTTTCATGGATGTGTATTGGTGTTAGCAGACATATGTGAGGAGTTGATGCAAGATTTTCATTCCTCAGTTTTGGGTAGTTCATATTGGTGTCAGCAAGATGTATCGAGATATACACCGTCAGTATTGGTGGCCAGATATGAAGAGGGATGTAACTGGTTTTGTCATGATATGTTCCACTTGTCAGTAGGTGAAGGTGGAGCACCAACGACTGACATGGATTTTGAAGTAGTTTCCCATTCTCAAGTCGAAGTGGAATGATGTCACTATGGATTTTGTTATGGGTTTATCGAGGTTTCCTCGAGGGAGTGATGCGGTTTGGGTTGTTATTGACAGGGTCATGAAGGTTTCACATTTTCTGCCGATTAAATAAAACTTCAGATTTGATGATCTTAGAAGGTTATACATTCGAGAGATTGTACATTTTCATGGGGTTCCACACTCTATCATTTTTTATAGGGATTCCTGATTTACTTTTTTTGTCTTGCAGTAACAATAGAGGAATTTGGGTACATAGGTACTTCTAAGTACAACTTACCATCCCTAAAAAAATGGCCAGTCTGAGTGCATGATTCAGGATTTGGAGGACATGCTTCGAACATGCGTCTTGGATTTCAGGGGATCTTGGGAGAGACACATACCCATAGTGGAGTTTTTCTACAATAATAGTTTTCAGAAAACTATTTAGATGGAACCTTATGAGGATTTTTATGGTAGACCATGTTGATAACCCCTATGTTGGTAGGAGGCAGTAGAGCTGGCTATGCTGGGACCTCGTCTTGTCTAGGAGACCACTGAGCAGGTTGAGTTGATTTAAAAGAGGATGGATAATGCACAAGCTCAGTATAAATCTTTTGCTAATCAAAAGAGATGACCTATGTAGTTTGAGGTTGGAGATCAGGTTTTATTACATGTCATCCCAAGGTTGGGACACATGAGGTTTAGGATAAAAGGAATGATTTCACTGAGATATGTCAGGCCGTTTGAGGTTTTGGAGAGAGTCATGTCGGTTGCCTATCAGTTGAAGCTACATTAGAGGTAATGATATATGCATGATGTCTTTCATGTTTCTTAGCTACAGTGTTATTTTTCAGACCTATCTCACGTTTTTTATCCCAAGGAGGTTGAGTTAGAGGCGGATGCATCCTTTGAGGAGCACCTTATTCAGATTTTGGTTCGCAACATGAAGGTTCTCTGTGGATGATATGTTCCTCTTGTACGGGTGCTATGGAAACATGGGTTAGTACATGATGAGACTTGGGAGAGGGAAGCCGATGTACGATCACAATGGCTGGAGTTGTTTGGAGTTTCTTCTTCTCCACCCATGGAAGAGAAATTCAGGGACAAATTTCTTTAAGGGGGGATGTTTATAAAAACCCGGATATTCATTTAAGGTATGGATCTTTGTTTTGGGTTGTTTTTTTGGAAAAAAAAGAAAGAAATAGGAATTTTATAAGTACATTCTGTATACTTAAGAGTACATGTCATGTACTCGGGTACCTCGTACGTCCACGTACTGGCCGTGTAATGGCTGAGTACAAGGTCGTGTGGTGACCTGGAAGACCGCCTAAAGTGGGGGATGATTGAGGCTAGTACACGACGTGTAAATTAAATCAACATGCCATGTAATTTTATTTTTATTTGATATAATAGAGCAAGGTCACGTCTCGTATCCAGAAATTCTTTCTTCTCCCCTCAGTTCGTACAGGAGAGTGACAAAACACCAGAGAACTCCGAACCCCTCCCGATTCTTCCTTCGACCTCCGATTGAGGCGATGTCAATTTCCTTGGAATCCCACCGATGAGTTCTCAATTCCACTAGGGATTTTCGTATTGATTCATCCTCTCTTGCGAGTTATTCAAGGATGATCATTTTTACCCTTTTTGTAGATCTCTATCATTCTAGGCTGGTTCAAGGGCCGAAGTTCAAGAGTATCAATCGTGAGATATCGAGGTAGGTGGTTTGTTCTGTTCATTGTTCGTATTTTGATTATATATATTCTAAAAGTGTCGTATACCAATGTTTGGGGTATTTATTGCTTGTGAAATTAACCATATTATTCACATACTATAGTTTAATTGATTGAAATAGTTTTTTTCATATGTGTATGGTTAGATTCCTTGGTTACAGGACACCCCATAGGTGCATTTCCATAGTATGATTCTTTAGGGCCATTTGGACGAGGTTGGCTATGAGTACCTTGTTTCCAAGACATGATTTTTTTTTGGATGGAGTTTGATTGATTATATGAAAGACATGTGTTATTATTGTGAATGTTATCTATGTAGTAGTTATATATTACATGTTTTTCCTTGTTATGATATGAACGCTATTTATTTCTAATGGACCATGAGAGCCTTGGACCAAGAAAAATTTGGGGGTTTCCATTTTTGTTTACATAGGACCATGAGATCAATGGTGTAGACTTTATCCGAGGGGTATTGAACATGAGATCTACTCAGGATGTTGTTTATGATTATTTATGCTATGTTGACCCAAGGGGTATTGACTGTGAGAGCTACCAATAGTTATTTTATAAGTTATTGATTCCATGTTGACCTCGAGGTATTAACCATGAGAGATGCCCATGTGTTCATTTGAAAATGATTAACTCTACATTAAACCAAAGTGGTTAGATAGTGAGAGCTTTCCCAGAGGGTTTTTTATGAATGATTGAATGTTTGTGACAAGTCTGCCAAGCCAAAGCACAATCTTGGACTCGGTCTTATTTGATTGTTTAGATGTCCTTTTGAGACATCTATTATTACTATTATGTAGGGGATACAGATCTTAGGATAGATCCCACAATTTATATGATACAATTAATTGAATAATAAATGGAAATTAATGTAATTGAAAACTATAGAATTGTTTACTATGGAGTACTTCCCAATTTACTGATCATATCGACATATTACTTGTTATATATATCCACCGGTAGTTAGGCACAAATCATTTGGTGGTTGACTAATCTGATTCGTCTTAAACCCAGTTTGGGTCATGTTTTTGGACCCAAATAGATTATATGATTGTCTGTATTGATAAGGTCGAGTTCCCTTCTTCATCAGGTACTTGATTTTTGTTGGAGCTAGAGAGCATGGGACAAAGCTGAGGCTTGTGATGTTGTTGGAGTTTTCTTGTTTTTTCTTTTTTACTTTGGTTTCAGTATTTTTTTCCAGCATTGTGACTTGTTTGGCTACATTCCCAGATACATGTGACATGCCTCATTTATATATGATTTTGTTGTCATATTCTAATCATTCTTCTGTTGTTTACTTATTTTGTTGGTATTACTACTTCCACTATTGTTACATTATTATTCCACTATGTATACTCTTCCAATGAGGGCATAGTTTCCCAACTATCATACCTAAGGCCCTCACTGCTAGCCAATAGCCTCTGGCATTTGGGGAAATCTTCTTGAGGCCATGTGGCCAACTGGGTATGGGGAAACATTGGGCGACACCCAGAACCGGGACATTACAACACGTAACACCAAGATTATAAGAGAATATAAAAACCTAATGCTTGATGATATATTTATTTGAAATCAATCTCTTTTATATCTTAAGATGCATGCAACACTGCATTTAAAAGAAACACAATACTCTATTAAAATATTGTTATTTAAACCTGACCATTATAACCTAGCTATTAAGATGGTGGGTATGAATAATAAAAAATAAAATTTGAAAATTATATGGTTTACACATGTGTAAAATATATTCAATGGTTATTTAATGATTATAAATAAAATAAGAACCATTTGAAAGATATAGAAATGTTTTCTGATTTTTTTTTTCAAAAAGGTTGATTAGTCATGATTTTGGAACATAATTTAAAAATAATTTTTAAAAATGTTAGAAAATTTAATTTTAAAAATAAAATTAGTATTTTAAAAATTAATTTCAGAATTAACTTTGGGTGAGGTTTTTATAATCGTTGATGAGATTAATTTTTTGATGAATAGAGAAAAATTCTGTTTTTTATTGAAAATTAAATTTTCATTTAAATTATTTTCAAAGTTAAATTATTTTTTTATATTGTTTTAAAGTAATATTTGTTCAATTATATTACAATTTTACTAATTTAGGTCATTGGAATCAATTCTTATTGAATTTTGATATTAAAATTTTCAATACTTATGATTATTTTCTCTTTAGAAAACCTTTGTTTCATCATGTTTGTGGTTTAATTTTAAATTGGATTATGCTAATTCTATTAATTTTATTATTAAATATTTATTCCATATTTTTAATAAACATAATTTATATTATCTAACAATTTATACTTAATTTTTTACTATAATGAATAGTGAAAATAATAAAAATTAATTATCACAGTTAAGGTAAAAATTAGTATATTGCGGGGATAAACTAAGAAGTTAAGGGTAAAAATAACCTATTTTTTTTAAATCCCATTTATGGAGATATTTAGACATTATAATCACTAATTTTTTATAAAGATTCATTTTTGAGGCCCGTGGAATGTTCAAAACTTAGGTATCACTTTATCGTTTCAAAAATTCCATGTGTGCCCTCTCCGACACTTATAAATGACAACCAACTCTCCTCCTCTCATTAAAATTCCAAAAACATTTTGTTTAACCAATACGTTACTAAATACACACATCCTAGAGGCCTTAATTTTATTAGTAATCCCTCCAAATAAGTCTTTAGGTATAAGTGTAAAGAGGCTCTCTAGAGAAGAGGTAAATTTTTTAAATATCACTACCACAAAACTGGGTTTCTGCACCTCCACCCTTTAAAAACTCTAAAAAATTAACTGATAAAGGGGGTGCCTTCAATAATGCTAAAAAAAGTTCTGATAAAAGGTACTTTTAACAACAATAAAAAAGTGCTGCTAAAAGTTCATCTTTATCAATGATTTTTTTAGTAGCGCTGATAAAGGGGGAGCTTTATCAACGTTTTTTTCCTAGCGATGAAAAAGTGTATATTTCAAAAAAGAAAAAAATATTTCATTAAAAATAATATATTTATATATAATTATATAAATATATTTATATTAATATAAATATAATATACAATTTTTAATTATTTTTTAGAAAAGTATAAATTAATATTTGCACATAATATATAAGATATGTAGTGAAAATATATTATAAAATTTCTAAAAAAATTATCACTTAATAATTTTCTAATTATCATTGACTAATAATGATTTAATAACAATTTTAAGACACAAAAATATAAATAAAAGATCTAAAATAAGTGAAAAACATTACTCAAACTTCAAACGACCATAACTTTCGATCTGGATATCCATTTGAGCTATAAATCATATCAGATCGAAACCTGTGACAAGCTGTATGTGTTGGAAACCCAAGGGAACCTTATTTCACATTTTTAGAGTCCAAAAAGGGCCATAAGGCCTCCAAAACCGAGTTAATAGTCCGAATACCTAAATTTTATTACATTTGATGGAATTTCAGCCTCGTTTAAGTAGGTACTTTCCCCCTTTTTAGTGGGGAATTAATTTATTTCAAGGGATTACATTCATATTAATATTATGGATTTGAAATTTTATTATTTTTCAAAATTTACTATTATTTATAATCAAATATATAACAATATGTACGTATTTTTTATATATTCACAAATAAAAATTTAATTTTGTAAATAAATAATTAAACATATTTACATATAAAATATATTTCTCTATTCATAAGACTTATCTGAATAAAAAACTAATATCCATTTTATCTAAAATACAAATATATACCACTACTACTGAATGGCCCAAAGGTCTTATTATTATTATTTTTATAATCCACCTTTCAAGGGGTAATGTGGAACCCTTACAAGGCCCAAAGGCTTAGAGATAATTACATGACTCGTAGGTCTTAGAAGAAATCACACAGACAAGACAACTTTGAACTAATCCTCCCCAGCACATGTCATGATATGTATACTCCCCCTTCGCAAGGCTGGTCAACTAGCTGTCCTGTGCAAAGATGCACAGGCTCGGTACCGATGGAAATTACATACCCTCTCATTCTTCCAATTCCAGTTAGCTCTTCTCTGGTGAATATTCCTACTATGATCCTCATTAGGAGCCTTTTACCTTGTATTATGACTGGTGCATTTGCATAATTAGGTGTCTTGGAGGCCTTGGGTTGCTCGAAGGCCTTGGGGTGGCCCGAAGGCCTTGGGGTGGCCTGAAGGCCTTGGGGTGGCCCGAAGGCCCTAAGGTGGCCTGAAGACCTTGAGAGACAACTAGACCGAAGGCCTTGGGTGGCCCAAAAGCCTTTTCGGACCTAAAGACCAAATCGGTGGCCGAAAAGCCCAGATGGATTAATAGTTCTAGCTGCTACAGTACTGAACTGTACCTGCTACAGTGTACTAAAATAATGATATAGTACCCATTACACTACCCACTACAGTACCCCCGGAAATATGTCTCCACTCGGATTTGATCCGGGGTCTCTTGAATGCACTTCCTAAGTCCTCACCAAATGGGATGAAGCTCATGTGCAAAATACAAATATATGAATATTTATATACCTATATAATGTGTATGTATATATATATATATATATATAAATTTTTGTGCATCTGTATTGACAAACTGATATATATTATCTATATATTCTAAAGATATATAGATATACAAATTAATATATAATATTTTTAAATATATATAAATATGTATAATTATACTTACAGATACACATATAATATATATACACATATGCGTGTGTGTATGTTGTATATATGTATTTATTTATTTATAAACACACACGAAAAAGAATATTTTATAAATATATTTAAAACTAATCTTATAAATATATATTAATATATGAATAAATACACCGATAAAAAATATAAATATATATAAAGAAATAGATATAAATACATATATTAATATACGAATAAATATATAAATACATAAATATAACTATATATGTATATATATATATATATTAATATAAAGATGTATATATATTAATATAACTATATATATATACATATTAATAAATGAGTAAATATAACTAAATATATATATAAATAAATATATATATTATTAAATGCAGAGTAAAGCAATATAGTGGAGGGGTAAAGATTTAAGTGTGCAGGCAAGAGGTCTTAGGTTCAAATACAGAGGGAATAAGGTTGCACACTCAAGGGGAAATGTATCTAGCACTGTTAAAGGGTGGGTTTGGTGCTATTAAAAGGTGGGCGGGGCTGCTGGGGTGTGCGTACTGGGGTGGGGGGATGCTAGTGCATGCATGCTGGGGTGGGGGTGCTATTGAAGGCCCTCCCCGATTTGTAGAAATATTTTTTTTATGTTTTTTAACTTTTATCAGCACTTAAAAAAAGTGATGATAAAGGACCCATTTATCAACATTGATAAAAGGGACCCCCTTTTATTTTCACCTCGATTAATAGCACTTTATTAGCATTGTAAATGGACTTTTCTAGCACTTTTAAAGGCAATATTTTCAGTAGTGCATGTGTATTTTTTATTTCTTCTTCCACATCCTACAAACCTTATCAAACTATGATAATATAACTAAAAAATTATATGAAATATAATTTTTTGTCATTATTTTAATTTAATAACCCATATTCATATCCACTTTCATCAAATGAGAATCAAAACCAACAATCATGCGTACGACAGATTACCAACTAACGAATCGAGGTAATTGTTTTTCCATCACCAACTTTTATGGACGGATATAATGACAAATTTAACATATTTATATGATATTTATGATATTATTATAATTATATAATTATGATATCATATATACCTTCTTACTTTCCATTCCATGGGGGATACAATGATGCTGCTCGTGTGTATGGTGAACAACCGCCTCATGAAGTGATGTGAGTCGTTCTTCACTTACACTTTATGTGAATAGTAGTAAGGTGAAATTTAATTAATATATATGATATTTATGATCTAAAAATGATTCTATAAATATAATTTCACATCTTATTTATTACATTCCAATCTTTTGGAAAATAATAACATCGCTCATGCATACGTATGGACAACCACCTATACGCAACGATGTATTTTTTCATTTTATTTTAATATGGATTGCAATATGGTTGAATTTTATTAATATAAATGATATATATAACATAAAAATGATTTTAGAAATATGAATTAATATTTTTTTTCCTTTTGTTCCATCCATTGATAAAAATGGAACCAATGTTCAAGCATACGTACAATATATTTGTGAATAGTGTAATCAAATTTCTATCTCTAAATTTAATGGATTTATCTAAATACATATATTTTGAATATATATGATATTTATAAAAATTTTAGAATTCTTTATATGTTGTTACCATAATAAAATTAAGAGGACCAAAATCACTGAACTAAAACATACATGAAAAACAAATTAATTATCACCGGAAACAGTGATTTTAACCAAGAGATTTTAATAAATGGGTAATAAAATACAATAAGTAAATCATATATATAGGATGTGATATGTGATTATTATTCTATAATAGATTAATAATATATATATATTTATTTTAAAATAGTTTCATACACATATGAAGAAATTCAAACCATAGGTAAGGGTTTGTCATCTCACTTTTACATTTGTGAGACATACACCATATTCACCACTTATTCCTTTATGTGGTGTATATAATGCCTATTTTGATATGTAATATAATGAATAAATTTCAATTTATGGTATTTAATTCTTCATTTGAATTTATTTCATTAATGGGGCTTCTGATTCAAAAGTTACTAAAGTGGGAAGGATTTATTTCACAATGAAATCATTATACATGATTATTTTTATTAAAGTATCCCTTGGAAGAAATTTCTAGTATTTATATCATAAAAATATATATTTCATTCGCCTCTAGTTATTCATATAATTTTAATGTGATAGTACTATTTTTCCAATCTTTTGTACTTAAAATGATCGATAAAATATTTTTACGAAAATATGACTTTATTGCTATTTTTGACCAAAAATCTAATTTAATAAAAATCCATATTTTCTAAAAATGGTTTAAAAAATGTCTTTATAATTTTCAAAATTATTTATTAAAGGAATTTATACCCATTTTTTAATTTTTATAAAAGGTTTTGAAAGGAATCTTTGTTCTGTTTTCAAAACATTTCCTATTTGTCTGTTACCAAAAATGTGAATGTAATCATTGTTTTAACATCTACGACATAAAAAAAGTTATGTCCACAATGAACAAGAAATGTTTTAATGATTATTTTAAAAAAATTCAAAGTTTATTTTTAAGGAAAAGTTTCTTAAAATTGTTTTTGAATTTTTTTTAAAAAATAATGTAAAGTGAAAATTATATCTTCCTCAAAAATGTTCATAGTTATTTTTATAGTATTAATATTCATTAATTACATAAAAAATTTGTTATAATTATGATCCATTAGGGTTATGATTTAATGATATCATAATTATTCTTAATTTGGATGATTTATGATCAGTTGGACTATGGATGTATAGTTTTATTATCATTCACTATATTACTCCGGATGATTTATGATTATGTTTAACCCATTTAATTTAAATAATGGATTAGAATTAGTAGTTGTTGGGTGGTGCTCAATTATAGATATCTCGTCGATGCATCAACAGGTCTTATAAGAGAAATTAGTTTTCCAAATTAGATGGGGTTCTAACCACATATTTACACTTTCTTGTAAAAGGTATTAATAATTTCAAATTTACTAAATTATTGATTAACTCATTATGAAATAAGATATTTATTTTCATGCGACTATTCTATTAGTTATAATATCCATGGGTAAGTTTCAAGTTCATATGATTATTTATATGGATTTATTTGATCATCTTTTATTTCTGCCATATTATGCTCAGTTAGTTGATTAAATGGATTTTTTAGTTATTTAATGTTACATATTGATTATACTTATTTATTAATGATATAATTCACTATGTGCTTACCCTTCTTGAGCGTTTGATCTCACCGCTTTTTATGTTTTATTCTTCCCAGGATACCAAGAAATATTTAGTGACTAATATGTAGTGATTTTCTATGAAGAATAATGGAATTTTAAAAAGTAGTTTTCATATTTTATGTTATTAATTTTAATGTGAATTTCATGTTTGTATCTAGTTTACTAGGACTACTAAACTATTCGGTTCTTCAGGTTGAAAATCCTTGTATCATATGTGAATGTAATAATGGAGACATCAAATTAATGTTACCAGTGTCAGGGTCATTACATTTATTTCATTTTTGGAATCCTTAGGTACAAATTATATAATAAGGCCCATTTTGTTGTTAATAAATAATAAAAAAAATTACTTAGGTGAATATTAATTACCATATTAAAAAAATGGCAAAGGTGAACAATCTAATAGTAAAAGTATTAATTTTTTTTAAAACATTTTTTAAATTGAATAGTAGATGTATTTTAGATGTTACCTCATCACCCAATTCATTATTGTAAAATTTAACTCCACCTGACATGTGAAACATGTGATTTATTTCTATTAAGGAGCTATATTTACAAAAATGCTATTCCTTTCCCCTAAAAAAAGATCTCACCTCCACCCCATTTCTACACTCTTTATAAATAAGTATTTTAACAACCAATATTCAATTATAATAATTGAAAATTATATTTTAATAAAAATGTAATAAAATTTACATTTTAATATTTCAGGGAACAAATATAAAAATTTTATAGGATCCTTATCGATTTTGAACTTACTTGGTAAAAAGAGAATAGAATGAGTTTTTGAAATTTTTTCTCATAAATAAGATTTATGAATAATTTAAAATGTTATATTTTAATATTACTAATTTTATTTATAATATGTGTTATAATATATATAAATAAAAATTTATTTACTAAAAATTTGATCAAAATAAAGACAATATCATTTGGAGTTAAAAGGGATATTTTTCCTAAAACTCATTTTAAATTCATAACATCATTTAATTTTAAATAATTAAAATAATATAGATATATAAATGATTTAAATTAAATATATAGATTATATGACTAAATATATTATTTTAAATCCAAATATTAATGATTACTATTCATATAGTTGTTGTAAGACTATCTTATGTTTGAAAATTCATTTCCGGAAAAACAATTTTTAATACCTTTTGTGGGTTTATTTTTAAAATATATTCTTCCAATTATATGAATTTAATTTTAGATATGAATTAAATATTTTGAACCATAATAATTAATATTAGGTAATAAATTCAACTTAGTTTTTGGTCATAATGAATAATATATACTTCAAATATTTATTATTATGGTTAAGGTAAAAAATGGTTTACTAGGGGGTTAATATATAAATATAGTGATTAAAATGACATAATTTGTTCTTGAAAACCCCATTGGATGGTCGGATTTCATCCATAACCTTATAAACATAGAATATTAGACTTTTAGGAGCCATTTTTTCAAAAAAACATGCACCCACCTCAACCCTAGAAACCCAGAGTTGGTTCTTGTTTTATTACCTTGGTATAAGATACATAGAATCACATCGTAAATGATAGAATAGTTTAGTAGTCTTGGTGAAATAAATACATACTTGAGACTTAAATTATTTTTGATGACAAAAATTTCACCATAATTTTTATTGAGAATGGAATTTTCCCCCCAACATATCAATACGTATCAAACACCGAACACCTTATGGATTTTAAATAAAGGAAAAAAATAATGATGAGCTCAAATTCTCAGTTATGGTTTATTAAAATGCAATATATTTTTAAAAAATAAGAATAATCAGTATGGTATGATATATAAATTAATACACATTCTTTTTAATCAATAAATTAAGAATGAAATAAATCCCTAGATAATATCATATTGAAAATATCATTGACAATGGTGACTGAATATAAATGAAGGAAATGATTAATTATTGGATGTAATGTTTCCTAATCACATGATTCCTTTACCATAAAGATATATACTCAATATAGTTTAAAACATACATGGTATAAACTGATCTAGTTTGGACAACTTATTTGTGTCAAGACTTGTCATAAGACACTTACTATCAAGATTCATCATCTAGAGTGTTTAAAACATACTGGTTACAAATCCAATAGGGGGTTGTTCGAATGATTTTGTCTAATGATACAATTAAATGAATTGAGGGGACATCTATAATGTCCTACAATATTATCTCTATGTTCAAATCATTTAAAATATTTCTAAAAATATATTTAATTCAAAAATAATGTACCTTATCATCACATATTTGTATTGAGTAAAGGATACAAATTTATCAATATTTCCCCAATTAATCAAATAACTATAAAAGTAAACACTATATGTAAAAATGGTATACGATTTATGAAGTAATAAAATTCAATATTTAAGAGTATATATATTTCATAGAAATTAAATTTACAATTAAAAATGATTATATGTAAGTGATTGTTTCAAGAGAAAGTTAACAATCACAAAAGAAAATGAGATTGAACAATAGCTTTTACCACTTGGTAATTTTCAAATAAAATCCCATTATATGAAATAATTCAAATTAAAACCTGAAATACAATTAATTATTAATTAATCATGATATTACATGTCAAATGTGAGATATATACACCACATAAAAGTGAATTAGTGTATAATATGAAATAATTTTGAATAGAATGTAAATTTAGATGGGATCCCTTACCTCATGATTCCTTTTGATTGAACATTTTTAAAAATAATTTATATTGGTTTTAAAAACGTTATTAACTTACAATATAACCATATTAATATTTTAAATTTCATATATTATCATTTTATAACATCTTATCACCCGTTCATTAATAATATTTTTTATTTTAATTGTTTCAGGTGTAAATTTCCATATTTTATTATGCATGTTTCATCATTAATGATATAGTTATTTCAAATATTACATTATTTAATCATATAAATAATAATAATAATCATGAAGTAATTCAAATATTTTAAAATAATTTTTACTTTTAAAACCAATCATGAAATATGGTTTGGAGAAATGAAGTATTTTATGATCATGAAGACTGTAGGTAGCATGTACGTAATAATAATGTTTCAATTTTTTAAAGATTATTATATAAAGGAGGTAAGTAATATATATTAACTTTATATAATGACAATAATATATTTTATACAATATTATACACTTATATATATCATCCATGTGGTGTGGTGATGAAAAGAGGGTCACATAACTTTGTGAAGTTGGTAGTTCACACATACACAAACAATGCTACCATATTTATGTGAGTGAAAAGGTAATAATTAAAATAATATATATTATATTTATATAATGATAAATTTGTCACTAATATCATTATTTTTTAATTTATATAGTAGATAATCATTAAATTTATCCTTATCACCTTCCTTGCGAAGTGTTTTTGAAAGAATAATCACATCGCTTCGTGAGGCGATAGTCTACCGTACATGCAAGTGGCATTGTCATATCTCATACAGAATAGAAGGTAAAAATATATATAGGATATAATTAATAAATAGAAATTAATATGTTATAAATATCATATATATATTTATATCCATTATTATAACCAACCATGAAAGGTGGTAATGAAAGAATGAATGACATCTGTTCGCGAGACGATAATACGTCGTACACACAAATAAAAATTTCATAACCCATATGATTGAAGTGGATATGGTTATAATTAATTAAATTACTATAAAAATATAGATTATATTTAATATACTGAGGTTATTATATCATCATGTTGTAATAATAACTTAAGGATTTGGAGAAACAAATAAAATAAAAATGCTCATTGAAGAATATTACCTCTTCTTCAGGCATCATCCTTAAGTTTGAACTTAAGCCTTCCTTGGTTAGATTTATTCAAAATATAATGATTTTAGGATAAGGGAAGGGAATTTTGGAAGTTATTTGGTCTTTTATTACCTGATATAAAAGGTTTTAAAAAATATAAGAGAGAGGGTGGCCTTTTATAAGAGGGGGAGAGGATACACTTGGTATTTTTGAAAAGAGTTGAATGCTTCTATATTTTTCATATGTAAAAAGGGTAAAAATGGACAATTATGGAAACTTATAGGTAAAATGGTCAAAATCTGGCCATAAAATAGTTTTTAGACTAGTTTATATATCATTTCAATCCATATCATTTTAGTTTAACCCATGTTAAACACACTTTTACCTTAACCATAATAATTAATTTTTTACTGCATACACTATTAATTTTCATAAAAAAATAAGTTGAAATTTTTATAAATTATAAATTATTATTATTACAAATATATACTATATTTTTATAAATTCAATTCATCGAATTGTAAAAACTAAAATTAAAAATAAATCCCATATACTTGACGAGAAAAAAGGGGTTTAAAGTAGAAATGCTCAAATCCTTATAAAGTTTTTATATCTAAATTCATAATAAAAAAGATTTCAATGACCTAAATTGGATTAATTGATCTAAAAATGAACTAATTTTATATTAAAACCAATTGAATATATAATTTTACATTATAAATTAAAAAACAAAAATATAGTTTTCAATTAAAATCCAGTATTTTTCACTATTTATAAAAATGAAACTTTTCAAAAAAAGCACAAAAATTAATCCTAAGATAATTTTGATATTAAAATTTGAAAAATGATTTATATTTTTTCATTTCTATTTTCTAAAAGTGAAAAAAATTAGTTTTAATGTATGTGTACAAATCAAGACTTATCATTCCCATAAAAAATACAGTTTTTTCAGAAAATATTTCTTTTTATTCTATATGATTCTTATTTTATTAGTAATCCTTAGATAACCATATTCTTTATAATTTAGTTTGAAATATTCATTCTCCCCAATTTAGTAGATAGTTTATAAATATTATATAAATTTTAATATTTTAATAATACTTCACATTTCTTTTAAACCATGCATTACAGGCAATGAAAGATAAACTGAGTGTTGCTTATAATTCATGATAAAATATGTTTTTCATGTAATAAAATCTAAACTAATCATTTCATGCAATGAAATATATTCAATATAATGAAATTATTTTAAAATAAATAGATCATAATGTCTTGGGTTATTATTTTTCATTCAATTATTGGTGTTGCATGTCATACATGTTATCAAATATAATGTTCTTATTTTAGAATTTTGAGGTGGTAACCCAAGACATTATGATCTATTTATCTTAATCTATGAAATTAATATCCAAAGTTGATTTTTTGATTCCTAAATCACCAAAATTCACTCTTAACGGTTCTTAAGTATTATAAGGGGTTGATAAGTCATTATTTATTTTCCTAAATATTTTCCAAAACCAATATATTTAGCATAAGTTATTCAATAACTTAATATCTAAACCTCAAAATTAACACCATTGGTTTATTGTTAATATTTATTAATCAACTTTATTAACTAAAAAAAATATATTTAAGATGAAATCAGGTAGGCCAATGGTAGTTTCTAAACCATTATCATCCTTTGATCATGGGTTCAAGCCCCACATACTTTTCAAATATGATGGGTTTTCACACATAATGCGGGTCTTCCTTTTGTAAACTATATTAATATAATTTCTATAACATTTCAAAAAATAATATTATAGACCTCCTTGAAATAAAATTAATCATTAAATTAACTTTTTTATTATGGTTTTCAAAATAATTTATTATTTCAAAAGGTCTCATAATATTATTTGATTATTATAAAAATATCATTTATTATTATATTAACCTTAAAAGTTAACAATACCTTTAAACTTATGTCTATAAATTGTAATGCATTATTCCTCAAATAAAATATCCACTAAAACATATATTTTCCATAAATTTCTCCAAAATTAATTTAAAATTGGTATAATTCCATCACATAAATCCCAAAAAGAGATGTTTTAGAATTTTAACTTATGATAAACCTTAAACACATAAACCCATTATGGTATTGATAACTTTTACATTAATTAAGTCACATATGCTTCTAATATATAACTCAATCCTTATATGTTCCCTGATTCTTATAACCAAAACTTGAATCAAAATATATAAATACTTCATTAATTTTATTTCTACATAGGACGTTCCTTGATCTAGGGTTTATCCTTTAGAATAGGGTATTGACTTAGATAATTCCCAGGTTCTCCATATTTAAGGCAAAAACTATAAATAGAACACTAGGATGAGATTTTTTTCCTTCTACCATACTATTAATTTTTCCTTGGTAATTATTTGGTTTATACCATTATTTTCCACACATAAATCATTTTAAAATTACTTTGAGATTCCTTATTTTCAATATAATACACCTTAGGTTTAACCTACTTCATATATTTTAATGCTTCATATTGGTTTGTAAGGAAAATGTGCATTATCATAAGTATATTCCTAGGGAGTGTCAAATCACAAGCATAGTATGGACCATTTTCGTGAACTATATGATGATTGGGTCAATCCCAATGCACTTTTTTCAATGTTATTACACCTAGTTACCAAAGATCTAGAACCAAATCCACTTATAGTATATGTACATGGATTTATTTCTAGAAAAAACCACTTAATTTATTCCTTACCAACACTTTAGGATATTTTCCTATACTTATACACAAATTATATCATAGGATTATTTTCCCCAATTGATATTTCCCTAAATCTTATTCACAATATTTATACTAAAATTCCTCTAATAGAAACTGTAGCAATGCTGCCCCCAGTAACCCTGAGCCGATTCTTTGTTAATTACATTGGCATATGATATAATGAATCACAACCGGAAGGACCAAATAATTTAGTAGTATTGGTAAAAAAGATAAGTACATGAGTCATAAATTAAATTTGAAAACAAAAATTACATCATTTTTAAAAAAATAATATTATTCCATATAGAATATCCTTTAATATCAAACATAGTACACTTCATGGATTCTTGAGAAAAGAAACAAAATAATGGTATGCTCAAATTCTCAGTAAGGGTTAAGTATTATAAATTCTGTCATGAATTGATAAGAATAATCAACAAGGTACAAAAAATAACTAAACACACATTCCATTTAATAAGTAAAATTATAATGAAATGCATCCAAATATAATACCATTGAAAAAATCTCACAGATAATGGTAACTAAATCTAAATAAAGGAAATGATTAATTATTAGACATCATGTTTCCCAAGAACATGATACCTTTACCATAAATATCTATCCTCAAGAACGTTTAAAAAATATAGGGTATAAAATGATCTAGTCTGGAAAAATAATTTGTGTCAAGACCTCTCATAAGACACTTACAGTCAAGATCTATTCTCCAGATAGTTTGAAACATAGTTTTTACAAACCTAATAGTGGTTTGACCAACTGATTTTTTCTCATGAGAAATGTCAAAGAATCGAGGGGATATATATAATGGGCCCCACCCATATATTCATGGCTAAATAATTCCAAATATTTCAAATAATATATTTAATTCATGAACATTGTACCTTATCATCAAATATCTGTATTGACTAAAGGATACTGATTTATCAATATTTCCCCAGCTAATAAAATAACATTTAAAGTAAACACCACATGTAAAAAAGGTATATGATTTAGGATATAATCATACCAAATATAAAATAATATTAATTTTCAAGATAAAAAAAATTTACAATGAAAAATTATTACATGGAATTGATCGTTTCAAGGGAAAGTTGTTAATCATAAAAGAAAGTGAGATTGTCAAATAACTTTTACCACTTTGAAATGTTCAAGTAAAATTCGCATAGATGAAATAATTAAAATTGAAACCCAAAATACTGAGTATTATTAAGGAATAATTATATTACACTTCAAAGGGGAAGTATATACATCATATAAAATCTAATTAGTGGATAATAACAAATAAGTCTCAATAGAACGTAAATGAAGATAAAATCTTTTAACTCCGGCTTCCTTTTGATTGAAAAATTTTCAACCTCCTTTATAGTGGATTTAAAAATGTTATTAACTTAAAATATAACCATATAAATATTTATAACATTATATATGATCCTTTTATAACATATTATCACCCGTTCATTAATAATATTTCATTAGTTTCATTGTTTCGGGTGTTAATTTCTATGTTTTTATGTGTGTTTCATCATTAAGGATCTAATTCTAGCACATATTACATAGTTTAATCATCTATATAATAATAATTATGAAATAATTATCATATTTTTTACATAAAGTTTACTATTAAAACCAATCATGCAATATGGGAATGAAAAATGAAGTATGTTACAATCATGGAGACAATATGCCTTACATACGCATGAGTAACATTTCCATTTTTCAATGATCATTATGGAAATTAGGTATGTAATATATTAAATATATGTAATGATAATAATATAATATATAACATATTATATATTTTTGTATATCATCCATGTGGTTTTGTTATGGAAAGAGAGTCACATCACTTCGTAAAGGTGATAGTCCACACGTACACAAACGATGCTATCATCCTTATGTGAGTTAAAAAATATAAATTAAAATGGTATATATTATCATTAAATAATGATAAATATTTCATTAATTTCATAACCATTTAATTTATATCACATATAATTATTATATTTATCCTTATCACCTTCTATGTTAAGCGATAGAGAAAACGAAATTACATCGATTTGCGAGGTAGTAGTACACCATACACACGAGCGGTGTTATCATATATTTTATATAATAGAAGTTAAATATATATATGATATATTTATGAAATATGTACAAATATGATATAAATATAATACATATACTTCAGATCCGTCATTACACCCAACCATGAATGGTGGTAATCAAAGAACCAGTGACATCCATTTGTGAGGCGGTGGTCCACTGTACACACCAACAATGATTTTGTAACCTATTTGATAGAATTGGAGATGGTTTGAGGTCATTAAATTATTATAAAAACATCCTAGTATGTGGAATATACTAAGTTTATTATTTAATAATTCTATAATTGTAATTTAGTGAGGTGTAGAAAGAAATAAATTAAAGACGTCTGTTGAAGAATATTACCTCTTCTTTAGGTATCCTTTTTAGGTTTTACCTAAATACTTTATAGGTTTTATTTATGACCTATATAAGGATTCTAGGATAAGGGTATCAAATTTGGAAAGTTATTTGGTTATGTATTCGTTGAACCAAAAGTTTGTGAATGTGTTAAGAAGAGAGGAGAGCGGATGACCTTTTATAAGTGGGAGAGAGGACACACTTGGTAATTCTGAAAAGAATTGAGTGCTCTCACATTTTTCATATTTAAAATGGGTAAAAAATAGACCATTATATAAAATTATAGGTTTAATCATAAATAGTTGACTATAAAAAATATTTTAGAAAATTTTATAGGTAATTTGTACCCTTATCATTTTCTCTTAACCCCATGGTAAACCGATTTTTACCTTAGCCATGATAATTAATTTTTTTACTGAATTCAGTATTTATTTTGGTAAAATATAATGTTTAATTTATTATAAATTATAAATTTTTGTGATTAAAAATATATAATACATTTTTAGTAATTAAATTCATATAATTGGAAAATTTTAATTTAAAATTAATCTCACAGGCGTGATGGGAAAACGAGTTTTTAAAGTGAAAATATTCTAAAGGTTACAATGTTTTTATATATAAATTCAATACGATAAGGAATCCAATGACCTAAATTGAAATAACTGATATAAAATTGAAATAATTTTACTTTAATACCAATTATAAAAAAATTAATATTATAAATTATTTAAATGAAATGTTAGTTTTCAATTAAAATCCAGTATTTTTCACTATTCATAAAAAATGAAACTTTTTAGAAAACTCCAAACAATCCCCCCTAAGATAATTTTGATATTAAAATTTCAAAAAATTGAGTTTTTTTCATATAATTTTTCTAAATTTTTTAATATTTTTAAAATGTATTAAAATCGTGACTCATCCATCTTTTAGAAAAAATATTGTTTTTATAAAACATTTCATTTTTCTTCTAAATTATAATTTTTACTAAAAAATAGATAACCATATTTTTCATAATTTTGTTATTAGTATTTATACCATCCAATTTAATGACTCGGTTATAAATTTTATATTAAATAATAACATTTTAGTAATATGTCACATTTTTTTAAACTTAATATTATATGTAACATAATCTAAACTGAGTGTTTCATGTAACTCAAGCTAAAATAATTGTTACATATAGTGAAACCTAATATTAGTGTTGTGTGTATTGCAAGATATTGAATAAATTGAATTTTTTAAAAATAAATATATAATAAATTCTAAGGGTGTTATATTTTCCTAGAATATTGGTGTTTCATATCGTACAAAGTATTTAATAATATTTTATTATTTTTCAATTTTTGGGTGTTAAAAAGTGGCTTGAAATGACTATAAAACATTGAAAAATTACCAGTGTTCCACTCAACTCAATTATTAAAGGGAACCCCATCCCCTCACTTATTCACACCTCTTGAGAAATTTATCTCAAATGAACCCCTCCAAAAGATATACCCAATATGATTATCCATGTCTTAGAGTAACTATTATTCCAAAACTACCCAACCTAGGGTCCTTAATAAGAGACCCAAAAGAGTTTTTTCTAAACAAAGATAATTTTCTTCATCATGCTTCTTCTTTTTTTCTTCTTCTTCTTTTATCACCTTCAATTATGTATTAATAATTATAATATAATAAAACTAGTTTCTAACACATAAAAATATGTTATACTATTCATGGATTAATATTTATCCTTATACTTATCCATTAAATGGGAAACAAAACCATTTCTTGTGTGTTCGGTGGACCACCGCCTTGCGAACCAATGCAATTTGTTTTTCATAAAAAACTCACATGGATAGTCATAATGATAGAGAGAATGTATATATATTATACTTATGAAATAATATATCTTTTTTTAAATTTGATTTAACATATACTTAGTTACCCTTTCATCCATTAAAGAAATTATAATTTCACTCATGCGTACGTATGACCTAACGTCTCTATGAAGCGATGCGATTCATTTTCCTTGTCCAAATTTCAAGAATGATTATAATAAATGTATCAAGTGAAAAAATATTATATTTATAATTATAATATCATTTTGTATATGAGGTAAGTATATCTTATGTATAATAACTAGAACTTCCATGAGAAAACATGCATGCGAAAAAGAATCATTTATCCCACTAAAAATGGTAATAATGAAATATTATTAACAAACAAGACTTAAGATATTTTAATAGGATCATATATGATATTATAAATATTAATATAATTCTATTATATATCAATAATTTGTTTAAAACCATTATATATAAGTTTAAGTCACGTTTCAATAAATGTTAGGATGAGGTAAGTGATTTCACCTCAATTTCTATACCATTGAGAAATATTTGATATTATGCACATATTTACTTTTACGTGATTAATATACCACTCCTTTTATATATTGAACATGAATAAATATTTATTCATGATGATTATTTTTTTAATTAATGATTATTCTTATAAGGTGTTGTAATTTATAGTTACCACAGTGGTGATGATTTATTTTACAATCTAAAGTTTTTTGGAATTACCCTAATTTATGTTGATGGAATATTGTAATAAATCCTTTATGAAATCCATATATTTTATTATTCCCAAAATATTTAATGATTTTACATATTTCTTCCATATTTTCCCCTCTTTGAAAATTGAATCAATTAAAGAAATTAATAAAATAAAAATCAATTTTATTACTTTTTTAATCTGATATATTTTTCTTGTGTATCCGTATTTTAAAAAATTGTTTTAGAGAAGTCCTTTTATTTAATGAAATGGATTATTAATAATATTTTATTTTATCATTAAAATTTTAAAAGTTTTTAAAGGAATCTTTCTAATGTTTTCTAAAAGGGTAATTTTATAATTTCTATACGAAAATTAATTTTATGATCATTGAATTTCTCATGAAAAAATAACATTATTGTGATCATTATACATTAAATAACTATTAAATATTCATATTTTTTTGTGTCATAGATATCATTATTTTCTATTTCACATACCATTTATACATAAGGTGTTTAACTATGAATGTTATTTGATTGATATTCTTTATTCATTATTCAATACTGATATTTTTTATAAGGAATATTGTTTATGAATGAAATTTATAATTAAATATATGATTAATTCATTGGATATGAAGTAAAATATGGGCCCTTGAATTATATATCCCCTCAATGCATTGTCCGACCTCATGAGACAAATCAAATGGACAAAATTATTAAATGGGTTTTTGGGATATACCTACACATCAATTAAACTATATTAGCATAATGTCATGATGGTATCGATATCATGATGTCAAATATCATGATTCATAATATTAATCATTTCCTTGTAAATTCAGTTATTATTATCCAAAATATTATTGCATTGATGTTTCCCAAGGACGCATTTCATGCCCATTTTTTTGATTAAAAGGAATTTTTTTTAGTTATTTACATTTACATATTAATTAGTAGTTTTTTACTCAGAGTAGCTTCTAATTTACCTAACCCAAACTAATAATTTCATCTCACCTTTTTTTCCTTTCCACAGTTTATGAAGAATAATCTTGGAGTGAGTTTCAAGAATGTAGAATGTTTACTATTTCTATGTTTTATATTTTATTACCAATGTGAGATGGGTATCATGTATGTAGTTATCTCTGTTAGGATACTAAAATAACCAATCCTTCAAGATTAGAACACACGTATCTATTCCAATGTAATAAAATAGTCATTTGCTATGTGTAACTAGAGTTAGTGTTTTTACAATTGGAATCAGAGAAATTTTTTTTAAAACCAGGGGAAATAGATTTAGGAAAACATAGATTTGGGAACATAACCCTATAAAATACTTTAGAAACATTTAAATTCTAGTAAAATATCATAAATTTTCTATTAAGGTAGATATTATGCATTTTTACATGGAATAGATCCCTATAGGGATACTACAAGTTGATTTGGATTTGGAACAAATATATCTAGGATTAATAACCCTTAAAATATTTGGTCGAGTATACCTCATCCATCGTCTTGCTGCACAGTGAATTAGACCTTACAATTCAGCTATTAGGACACTCTCGGGGGATATGATATTAACAATTCAAATTTTATTTACAAACCATTATGAATTATTTGAATATATTTTTATGATTTAAAGATATTCCCCCAAAAACCAATTTTAGTATTCCTATATTAACAATGAATTAATTTTCAATTTATGTCAAGTGTCACACAATAGTATCAATTATGTATTATGGTTTAAAATTACTAATGTAATTAACTAATTCATTATAAGATTTTTTTTAATAAATAGAACCTAGCACAATGAATGGTATTAATACTCATGGTTAATATAGAAATTTACCTAATGAATAAGATAATACCAATAGTGTTGGAACTGAGTATATCATGACTATATTAGGGTCATTGACCATGTTTATGACCAATAAACATTAAAATACAACAAAAAATTATGCTACATGGGATGATACACCTATATAGGATCATTTCATGTGATTGAATCCCCTATGATTTAGTGGAATTACTAATCTAGTTGTAGTACAGAAATGGATTAATTCCATTGAAAATATATTTCTGTCATTGGTGCATAATGATAAAGAAAAGGTTATACTTCCAGTATATTCTCTTAAGGGTTGATGCAGAACAACAGTGGTCATTGATCTAGAATAATAGAGAAAAAAAAGAAATAAAACACATGGAATTGAGAGATTTTAAAGAAACATTATTCAAAAAATATTTTCCTCATGATAAATAAACTAAAATAAATAGAAATCACTTTTGTTTTAAGAAATAGGAAGAAGAATGTTTTGTGTAGTATGAGGCTACCTTTAAAAGCCTATCCAAGGGTGATAAATATTATATATGTAATACAAAATGAAATATTGACTATTTCATTAAAGGGATTAAGCTACATATTTTAAAGGAACTGGGTTCTAAAAATTATTCATCATGTGATGAAATAGTTTTATGAACCATCAATATCGAGAAATTGTTTTTCTAAATCCTATATATTCAATGGGAATCAATAGAATAATAGGTTTTCAGAAAACTAAGAAAAATGTAATGCGCCAAATAAGAAGAAAAACATGAGGAAATTCCCATCATATGAAGATTGTGGAAAGAAAAATCCTGGAAAATGCTTCAAGGGAATGGAAGTTTATTACAAGTTTAGATATAAGTGTCATATGTATACTGAATGTAAAGAAAATAAAGAGATTTTTTAGTGTCTCAATTATAAATAAATTTGGAATTATTCAAACCAATGTCCCAATAATCAAGGGAATATACCATTTAAGAGGATAAATGGAGAAGGGAAAGCTTAAACATTCAGTACAACTGTGGTTTAAGTTCGTAAAAATGTGGTAGTAGATAATTTAATAAGATATTCAAATTTAGAAAATTAATTATTTTATTTTGGATCCTTTCACTCTTTTATATCTTCTATTTGTTATAACAAAATATGATATTTTACTTGAACCTTAAGAAGTGGGGTTTTAAATCAAATCACTAAGTGAAAATATCACTGTAGTAAGGATATTTTAGTCAGTTCCCATTATGACACATAAACATTCTCTATTTTCTAACTTTATTATTATAACTATGGTTGACTTTGATATAATACTGGGTATGTATTGGATTTTAAAATATGATGTAAAAATGTATTATAAAGATAAGGAAATTATAATTCATGGTGATGATGTAAAATTCTTTATCATTATAAAGGATAAATCATCATCCGATTCATGTCTAGATCTACCCCCAATAGCTCTTCTAAATGAGATTCTTGAGGAAGAAGTGAAGACACAATCTATAGATGGAAAAGGTAATATTCAAATCGAGGATATAATTATTTTATAGGATTACATTGGTGTTTTTACTAATGAATTACAGGGACATACAGTAGAGCATGATGTTTTATTTTTCTTGATTTAATCCCTAATGAAAGACCTATATCAAAGGCTCACTATATAATGGACACAATAGAATTAGTGGTGTTGAATTAATAACTAGAGGAGTTGTGTGATAATGGATTTATAGGCTCTAGTGTTTCACCTTGGGGAGACCCAATTCTGTTCATTAATAAGAATGATGGATCTATAAGGATCTATATTGATTATAGGAAAGTCAACTCAATTATGAGAAATAATATGTATTCTCTGCCTCACATTTATGACCTATTTGAAGAACTTCATAGAGCTCAATATATATAAAATATTGACCATTATTCTGGGAATTATAAATTGTGAGTAAAGAAGGAATATCTTCCAAAAAAAATTTAAAATGAGGTATAAACATTATGAGATTATAGTAATTCCATTTGTATTTACTAATGAACCCTATATTTTTATAGATATAATGAAAATAATATTCAAGTAATATCTTGATTATTTTATAATGGGTTCAATTGATGATATATTTGTGTTTTATAAAATATATTAGGATAACAAGAATCGATTGAAAATAATTATTTAGATCTTAAAATAATAATAATTATATGGTAAATTTAGAATGTGTGAATTTTTTATTCAGAAAATTTATTTTATTGTAAATATTGTCTCCAAGGATTGAATCTCAGTTGATATTATGAAGGAAAATGCAGTCAAAGAATCTCTTACACTAATGAATATAATTGAGGTACATAGTTTCATTAGTTTGGTAGGTCACTATCATCAGTATGTTAAATATTTTACCCAATTGGATAACATATTAACCAAGCTTACATGTAAAGGGGTTAAGTTCTTATGGACAAAGAAATATGAATAATGTTTTGAATAATTAGAGAGGAGATTGATCAATGCTTATATTTTGAATCCACCACTAGAAAATGATGGATTTTTGATATATAGAAATTCATAAAATAAGGGGCATAGTTATTTACTTGTATAATTATAGAGTCATTGTATATTATTTGAGGTAGTTGAAGACTCATGAAGAAAACAATCAAACCCATTATCTTGAGTTGGAAACTATGATATTTTATTAGAAGGTATGGAGAAATTATAACCATGGTAAAATATGTGAGATATAAAAAGACCATAAGAACCTAAAATACATATTTTCCTAGATATTTCTCAATATAAATAAAAGGATATGATTACAAATACTCAAGGATTATTATTTCTTGATAAACTACCACCTAGAGAAGGAAAATAAGGTACCAAAAGCATTGAGTATGAAATATTATGGAGTTCTGGCCAAAATGGGGATTGATAAAGATTATATGTTCATGGATCTAATAAATATGGACATGTAGATTATTAAGGAAGGGGAGAAATCACTCCTTTTTGAAATTATTTCTAAACCATATTTATTTGAAAAAATAAAATGTTATCAACCTGATGATAAGAATATTCAAAAGAAAATTAAATCCATGAATTATATAAAATTAGTAGATATAATTTTTGAAGATGAAGTTCTAAAATTTGTAAAGAATATATATGTTCCATATATACCTAATAAAAAATGGAATTATTGGATGATTATTATAGATAAAATTTCTCTATCCATCCCTATAACCCAAAAATGTATATGGATTTGATGGAATATTTTTAGTGGGATATTATGAAGAAGGAAATTTCTGATTATGTATGAATATTGTTCATTTTTCCATATTTTAATTACGAGTGAAAACATCCTAGAGGATTCAAATAACCTCTACCTATTCATTTTTAGAAATGGGATGATATTACTATATACTTTTTCACACGATTAACAAATCCTCCTTGAAAAAATGATGCAATATGGGTTATTATTAATCGCCAATCCAAATATACAAATTTCCATTCTATAAGAGAATATTTACATATTGAGAGACTTGAATGAATCTATATGAATGTTTTTTTAATACATTAGGGTTAACCTAAATCAATTTTTCTCGATAATGATCCATGATTTACATAAAAAATAAAGAAAATTATTCAGAAGGCTCTTGATACTGAGATTTATTTGAGAACCATCGTTCATCCTCAAAAAAATGTATAGTATAAAAGGAATATTCAAACATTGTAATACATGTTGAGGTTGTTCTCACTTGAATTTCAAGTGATATGGGATAAATATTTGTCTTTGTAAGTTTTCCTATATCAATAGTTTCCATCCATGTATTCAAATGGCTCTGTTTTAAGAATTGTATAGAAAGAGATGTCGTGCTCCAAATTGATGGGATGAAGATATTAAAAGGAATATTTTAGGGAAAATAATTATTGAGGAGGAAATGAAAAAGGTAAAGACAATTCATAACATATTAAAGAAGCTAAAATTAGGGAAAAGATCTATACAGATAATCATAGGAATGATTTGGAATTTCAAGTAGGTGGGTAATTTTTAGAATGTATTACTATAGAAGGGTGTAATAAGGTTCAGTATGAATGGAAAAATAAATCCCAGAAACATAAAAACTTTTGAAATATTTTAAATAAATGGATTCATGGATTAATTATTAGAAATTACACCAATTATTTCAAAAGTACATGATATGTTCCATATATAATTGTTAAGGAAGTATTATAGACCCAGTGCACGCACTCACCTATGAAGAAACATAATTGGAATGCAAAATATCTTACTAGGAAGAGCCTATCTATATTAATTAATCTAGTGAGAAATTATTGATAAATTGGAAGACTATAATTGTAAAATTACATTGGAAAAATCATAATATTAAATAAAAAAATGGAAACCAGAGGACATTATGAAGAAGAACCACCCTTATTCGTTTAAAAAGTAATATCCATGAAAATTTGAGGATGAAATTTTTGTTGGAGGGTTAAATGCAACAAATGATATTTAATTTTCCTAAGTAAAAACTATATTTTAATAAATATATAAAACAATTTAAAATTTAATTTTTCATAGCCTAGAAATTCTAATTCTTTAGGATGAATATCAATTTTCAACAAACATGGTCAACATAAGCCTTGAATGATATTTTCAATCATTCCATTTGAAATATGATTTATGAATAATTGAAAATTTGGTATTTAAATATATATTTATTTATAATAATATGTTTTAATATGTATAATCAATATTTTATTTACTATCAATTATTTAGAAATATAGAAAAAATCATTTGTAGGTAAAAGGGATATTTTCTAGAAATCTATTTTTAAATGCATAATGTCTTTCTATATTAATTAATTAAAATAATATTTAATAATTAAATATTTAAATGGATTATATAGATTATATATATAAATATTATAATCTAAATTCATATAAAGATAATTACTAGTCATATAGTTAACAAAATATATTCTTATGCATGGAAAAATGCATTTCTTGATTAACCGTTTTCAACACATTTTGAAGGTTTATTTTTAAATTAAATTCTCACACTTATTTGAATTTAATATAATAAAATGGATCAATTTTTTTAAAAAATAATTATTAATTTTTTTAATTATTTGATTTTTTCTTCAGAATTAACAGTTAAAACAATAGAAATTAAATACTGTTGTTAATGTCAAAACAGGTTTACCGGGAGGGGGAAAAACTCTAATGATAATGATTAAAATGGCCTAAAAACATGAAAAACCCAAATTGGCCCGTTTTATTTTATACTTAAACTTATCAAATTTTTATAATATCCATTTTGGATTTATTTTTCTACGAAAGTGAATTTGCATTATTGTAAATGTTTGAAAAATTACCAGTGTGTCATTCACCTCAATTATTAAAGGGAACCTCGTCCTTTCAATTATTCACACCTATTATGAAATTTAGATAAAAAAAATCAATCAAAATCTCTCAAAAAAATCCATATACACATTATAGAGTTACTTTTATTCCCAAAATACAAACCACATGGTCATTAATAATAGATCAAAAAGAGGTTTTTCTATGTGAATCTTATTGTCTTTACCATGATCTTTCTATTTAATTCTTCTTTTACAACATTGAATTATCTATTAATAATTTAAATATAATAAAAAAGTATATAACACAAAATTGTATGTTATTAAGTTTATTTCATAACATTTATCCCTCCTTTTCTCCATCAAAAGTGAAACAAAACCATTGTTTGTGTGTAAATGGGACAACCACCTCACGAACTGATATAATTATCTTTCCATCACCGACTCAAATGGATAGTAATAAATATATAAATAATGAATATGTATGATAATTATGAATTAATATTGATTCTATAAATTTAATATATCATATAATTACTTACCCTTACATTCATTAAGGAAAAGATAATTTTTCTTATGCATATATATGGACTATCATCTCCAGAAAGCGATGTGATTTATTTTCCAAGTGAAAATTTCATGACTGATTATAAAAAGGTATCCAATAAAAAAATATGATTTTTATGAATTTAATATCATTCTATATATTATGTGTCTATATTCTATGTAAAATAATCATATCTTCCACAACAAAACATGCATTTTGAAAATGAAGTAGTTAACACTAGAAATTATGGTAATAATTTAATATTATTAATGAATGAGAAATGATATGTTATAAGAGGATCATATTGTAAATATTAATTGTGGATATAGTTTTTGTAAAAATAAATTATATTTTTAAACCATTATTTAGAAGGTTAAATTATATTAAACTAAAGGGAAGCATGAGGTTATGGATTTCTTCTCAATTTTCATACCATTAAGAAATTTCTGATATTATGAACCTATTTACTTTTATGTGGCGTATATACCTACCATTTTAAATTTTTTCATGAATAATTTTTTTTATAAAATGATTAATTTTTCAACTAATATATATTATTTAAAGGTGATTAAAATAAAAATTTACCAAATAGGTAAGGATTTATTTTATAATCTCATCTTTTTTTGGAAATGTGTTAATTTCCTTGAAGGAATCTTATAATGCATCCTTAAAAAAATCTATCTATTTTATTATTATGTGAATATTTATGGGGTTTCCTTATTTATTTTACAACTTTTCCTTTATTTTTAACTTAATTATTGAAAATAAATGTTTAAAATAAATACTGATTTTATTTCTCATTTAGTCAGATATATTTTCTTCCTTGTCCATATAGGATACCAAAACTCCCTAAGAGGGGTGGGGTGAATCAGGGTGTCAAAATTTTCTTTTAAAGAAAATAATCTTATTCCCATATTTATAGTAATAGTTTAAACTTATTTGATGTAACTGTGTAGTAATCAAACATTCACATTAATAGAGACAACACAAACAATTTTACTTGGTTCACCACTAAGGGCTAGTCCAAGGAGTATACACCGACAGTGTATGATCATACCTAAATAAACTAATCTTTATTAGTTGTGGAATATTGAAGTTTAGATATAGTTAGTTTATTCTAAGAACACTAAATTTACTAGATTTTTGGAATAACATACTTCCTAACTTGGAACACTTCCATCAACACCCCCTTACTCATTTATTTTGGTGAAGTATTAATCAGTTTAACAACTTGAAGGTCACTTCAATAGATTGAAATTTTAGTCATTGTACCTCACTAGCATGAGAATATGACTCCATCATAATCCAGTGTAGAGGAACTTGAAAGAATGATTCATTAAACTAGATGTTCTACATATCTATTTGTGAAACTCCTTCACGAAACTCCATCGTGAAGCTTACAACCTTCGCAAAGAAAATTACCTTCACAGAACAACCAGTCATCACAAAATAACCAATCATCAAAAAACTCATTTTTCTGAGATACCTATGAATTTATTAAGACTAATAGAATATTTCTAAGATTCTCATGAACATAATTAATAACTGATTTGAAAATCTTTTTTCCTTCTTTTAATTTAGACTGATTCAACATTTTCTCTAAAACTTTTCATCACAAATGAATTTGGGGTAAATTTTTATTTATAGGATCATCCTTTCACAAAGATACCATAGATCCATTAATTTTTTTGAACCTCCAAAATCAAATTAGTGAAGCTCCATCATTCAAAAATATCCAATGAAATTTCTCCCATTCACAAACATTCCTATAATCATTATGAATCACCGTCAACTCCTCACACACTCATGATTATTTTTTGTAGTCGTAAAGAAGAATCGTATTTCCATCACGCATTATCAAAGCCCATTCACGATACTATATTTATTCGTGAATCTCATCCTTTGAAGAACATAGTATTTGAAAAACTAATTCCTTTACCGTATTTGAAATGATTTAATCCTAAAAAACTACCTTTCGTGAATCTTTATCCTTCCTCCTAATTTTTAGCCCAAAAATTAGGAAAACAATGGGAAATGAAGCCACCATCAACACTATGTCCATATTGTACTATAATATCACTTTTCATTCCTTATACCTACCCATACTAGTGTGGATTGAAAACAAAAATAGACTAAACTCTATTTATTACAGTTAAAGGCCTTGGTCCCAACAATATCCCCATTTGGGTTTGTTTTAAGTCTATAGAAAAATTCAACAAATCACTAGTTGTTATCAAAACCTGAAAGGTGAGAAACAACTCATCCAACACTCTAAGTCTACATGAGCAAAGATTAGTTTAGAAAACAATTGGGGAAGCATTAATTGGGCTCTTTTACTTTAGAATGCTTAAATATTTCGAAGACAAGATCTAAGAAGTATGAACCAATTACTCATAATTAATAATTCTCATCATATCATAGAAGCATTTCATATTGTTTACTAATAATAACTAATTATAATTATGTCACATAAGCATTACATGGGTTGTCGAAATACCACAACCTCATAACATTTAAATTCTCCATTTTTCACCACTGCCCTTCTTTTTCAATGACCCCAAAGAACCTATATTTTTTCTTGTTGAGATTGAAACATACTCCACTAGGATCGTATATACCCTAAAAACATTCATCACTTCCATAAGCAGATTAAAATAGTTATCACACATGGGGATAAGGGATCAACTATAACATCCTTGTGCATTTGGAGGTAGATGAACACTGATGTTCAACCGGTGTTTCTCGAACACATCTGATGCCAATGGATATGTCAAAATATATTCCATTGGACATCATTTCCAACATGCTCCATTTTAATAATACCTTGTTCAAAATGTTCCTTGATAAAGTGATATATCACTTCAAAATGTATTATATGTGAGTGTTGAACCATATTTGTTGTAAGATCAATCACTATCTTGTTGTCACAGTGAATCACCATCGACTATTTCACACCACCACCAATATCAATCAATTTTTTCTTTATCCATAATATTTTAGTGCAAGCCTTCATAGTAGATATGTACTCAACTTCATTCTTACTAAGAGAAGTGATTTATTATTCCTTGATCGACCAACCCACAATTATATTTCCAATAAGTAATTCCCTACCGCTAGAGGAATTTCTACCCACTACATCCCCAGCCCATTCAACATCAGAAAGTTCTGAAAGTAATTATCTCTTCCTGAAGAGAATTATAATTCAAAATTGATAGTACCATGAATATATCTCATAATTCATTTAAATTCTACCAAATTCTCTTCCATCAGACTGAGTTAAAAGCGGGCCACTAAGAATGTTACAAAGGAAATATCTTGTTGTATCACAATCAATTATAATAAACTTTTAATTATTCTCCTGTAAAGGGTGGGATCCATAGATGTCTCATCCTCATGATTTCTATGTTTTCAACAACCATAATTGAAGTCGACCTTGGTTTGGAGTCATGCATGTTGAATTTATTCAATAACTCTCTTGCTTATTTTTTTCTGATAAATGAAGGTGTAATCCTTCATCTAAATCAAATACAAACCCAAGATGTATCTGAGTTCACTAATCATAGAAATTTCAAATTATGATTTCATGTGATTAGAATATTCTTCCAATGATACCTACCTACTTCTTCCAAAAATAATATCATGCACATAAACTATAACCATAAAATTTTCTTTTTGAGAATTCTTCAGATATAGATTAAGGTTAGAAACTCTTATTTTGAATTATAGATTATTTGGATAATCATTGATTAGAGAATACCATGCACTTGGTGCCTACTTCAGACTATAAAGATCCTTCTTTAATCTTCAAACCATAGTCTCATAATTTCCAATTAGAAATCCCACTATCTATTCAATGTTGACTTTTTCTTCAAAAACTGAATTTAAGAATTTTATTTTGACATCCAACTAATAAACATTGTACTCTCTATAAATTTCCATGGAAAGGAAAATCCAGATCGACTCCAGTGTAGTTAATTGAGGAAATTTTTCTTCAACATCAATTCCTTAAATCTATTCATATACTTTAAGCATGCCTTTTTTTATCACATTTCCATGATCATAAAATTTATTTTTAAAGATCCACTTTGTTCCTATCACATTGTTATTTTTAGGTCTCTTGAAGAGTTACCATATCAATTTGTTTATTCATGAAGTTAACCCATGATTTATCCTTCACTTATTCATTAAAACCAATTGGTTCAACAGTTGAATGAAAGGAATAATGTGATTAATTCATCATTATCCTTGTCTGTGCAGGCACAATCCAATCCCCAATGATGTTGGATTGATCAATTTATATTCTTCTATTTATCCTATGTGGTTCTAATGAGGTTTATTCATAAATGGTTTCATGTTCTGATTCTTCTTGTAAATCATCTACATTTTTTGAGCCATGATTCATGTCTAATCCTTCTTCTATTTATATATTTGAACTTTTCCCTTATCTACATTATTCTTCATCTCATATCATATCAGTATATGAAATGCTCAAGGTATGCATGGTTTTATCTATAATGATCGTGACATAAATATTTTCCTTAATTCTTCTGAGGTGGCCATTATAACATTTATAGGACTTACTCATCATTGAATATCCAAGGAATATTCCCTATTATCTATCATTTCCAATCATTCCTTGATTGCCTTATTTTTTTGGATGAAACATTAACATCTAAAAACATGAAAATACGTCAAAGAGGGATTAATTCTATACCAGAAGTCATATAATGTCTTTTTTTTCTCCCATAAAAACCCTTGTTTTATTTTGATTGTACACTACTACTTGAAAAGACTCTTTCTATTAATGGTAAGAAATATGACTCTTAATCATCATATTTATAGCCATATTTTCCACCTCTCGATTTTTGAGTTCAATAACACCATTTTATCATGGGGTTCCCACTGAATCTACCTCATGATTTATTCCATGTTTTCCAGATAATTTTCAAATTCAATGGAAGTTTATTCTCTTCCTTTTTTAGATCGTTTATCCTTAATTATAGGGCTAATTTCATTATCATCTATTCGATGATAGATTTTAGTGAAATAAATCACTTAATTTTTACTATATACAATTGTTACAAAAGAAAATATACTATAATCATAAATAAAAAGAATGAATAAACTCTCTCTATATGAACCACCCAAATTTATTGGACCGCATACATTAGTGTGGATGAGATCAAGTGGTTTTGAAGACATTTTTTTAAAATGATAGGAACTCACAACCATCATTACTTTCATGAAATAATCACATGTTTTTTCTCATTAAAACTTTATATCTAGAATATTGATGACTATATTTAGCTTAGATATATTCCCCATGCCCTGTTGAATAATGTGACCCAACCTCCAATGCGATAATTTATTTTTTTCTTCAACTGTTACGTAAAAAATGTTCTCTTTACTGTTAAGTTGGTTTAAATTTCCATATGATCTTCATCATTTCATGATATAATTACCTCTATTTCTTTTTATAGTTGAAACCTTTTGATTAAATATCACTATCAGTCCCAATTCATAGTATTGACTCACACTATAGAGACTGTGACGCAAACTGTCCATATAGAGAACTTCCGTTTTCCTAAGCTCATCATTTTCAAGTTCTATACTTCCACTTCCATTAATCATTGAGGATCCATCATTAATGAAACTCACTATTAGATCAACCCTTTCTCAACATATTTCAATGTATATATATTTACTATCATATGGGATAAGCTTCTGCTATCAATAATCTAGGTGCTACTATTTTTTATAGATCTGAGATCTATTTATACCAGTTTGGATTTCTCAATTTTCTTCTTTTCCATCCACAAGATACTTGATTGAAGTAGAATATAAACATATCCTTTCAAATCACTTTTCCAAATGCATGGGTTCATTATTATCATATTGTTCTTCTATAATAAAATTCTTATTTTCAAGATCAACTCCACTTGGTTGGTAATAATTAACATTTCTTTGAGTTTTATAGGTATTGTTACCACCTTTCCATTTCCAAAAATGACTAGAATTATGGTAATATTTAGAAAAATGAAAAAATATACATAAAAATTATTTCTTTTATTTGATGAAGGATATGATCTCCTTAAACTTTATTTAATTTGAAGCACTTCCCTATTCAAATTTCTCATTTCCTCTTTATAGTATGACATAATATGGCCTAGAAAGTAAAAAAATTGACATTTCATAAGAGGAAATATCTTCTCACTTACATTCATCCTCATGTACCATTCATTTGTACAAATATTTGAATGGAGATCTTATTTGGATATATGCAGAAACGTTTTAGTACTCTTTTCTATTTGATTTTAATATTTCTTTATTGGGATATTGAGCACCTTTGTGATATGCTCAACTTTTTTCGTCCATTTATTTTGGATCATCCCATTTCCATACATTGATGTTTCTTCATCATAACCGATTACTTTTCCCCCATACTCATGTATATATGATCATTCATGTCCCTATATACTCCTTTTGAACCATGTTTATCTCTTTCTAATAGTTGTACATATGAGAGTATTCCAAACTATAATTTCCTCTTTATTTCTGCTGATTTTGATTTAGTTTGTAGTTCAATACGTACAGTAACAACTTATTATTAAAATCCATCAAATTGCTTATCCTTCTATTCTATTTTGGATGTATGGTTATTAATTAATTTTTCCTGTACTTTAATCCGAAGCTTAAATTCCACATCTTCATCTGAGCCTTCAATTGTTTTTATGTTTTCTTTTTACCTAACTTTCAGTTGACCAATTTATACTTCAATATGATCAATATAATTTTATTTCTCTTCCATAATGGATCTCATATATCTTTTTATATTTATTTTAATGTCAATATTATCAATAGAATCATAAATTTACACATTGAGGTCTATATCAAAAATAATCTAATTACATTTATCTTTTGAAGGTTTACCTTTTCAATAATATCCACCATGGATGCTTGGGTTTCAGAATTAAACTCACATTCTTCATCCACCAAAAATTAATTTTCATATTGTTCTTATTTATAGAAAAATCAATTTTTCTTTAATTTCCTTCCTCATTTAAAGTCTCCCATTTGGGGAAACCTTTTCTAAGTATTCTCCATTATTCCTTCTTCAATTTATCCAATATTGAAATTCCTTGAGCACTGAGAGGAAATGTTCCAAACTTTACCACATCAAAAATAGGCCAGAGGAAGCTTTCATTCAAATATCCCTTTTACTCTCTTGAATTTCATATAAAAAGGGAAATAAGTTCATCTTACCCATTATCTTCATCAACAGTATCTCTAGAAACCTCAAGTTTTCCATGAATTTGAATTCTATTTCCTTGATCACATGAGCTATTACATATTATATTTTTAATATCATTTCATAATCCCAAAGGATACTTAGAAACAAATTAAGAGAACATTTAGAAAGATTTCTTTCCTCAAGGGCTAACACTTTTGGGATTCTATAGAGGTGGAAGCCTTATCAATATTTTTTTCACAATGTATGTAATAAACCGAACATTTAGGAAAAAAATTATGGTTCTTTTAATTAAATTTCTTGTGGATATAGAATATAAATGCACGTTTTTCATTATATATATTTGTATTTAAATTATTGTTATGTATCCTTATCATTGATAATATATCCATTGAACATTGATCACATGAAAAGTATAAATATACGGTTTTAACAAATCCTTTTGGCATAGACCAAGGAAGTGATGACCTCAACCAGTAGGATCCTACCCTATAAATCCTATTTATCAAAGCATACATGAGAGGCAAAATTTCTAGGATTTTACCTAGACCAATATCAATCTGAGATCCAACAACTTATGCAAGATCAAAACTATTTATGAGAGAAGTTCATGCTCATCGAGATCATGACCCAAACCATGTTCACCGAATGACCCCATGAAATCCCACCATAACACACCTTAAACTTGGGGCATATGATGGTGTAATAAAAGGAAGTGTAACAAGACCCTATCATTATGAGTATGTACATTATTTTTTATAGAATAATTTATATACTTTTATTCTATTATTGTTTCTTTGTAAATTATTTTATAAAGATCAAAAAATATTTTTGGTTAATATTCGAATTCAGTTAAGGAATATATTTTCTTGAATTAATGAATTTTTGAAATAAATAATATTTTATAAAATATTATTATTAAATTACATTTATTAAATATTAATGATCATACAATTTTTCTGAAATCAAAAGTAACTTTTATTAAGGTTTGAAAACTATTTTTCCAAAACCCATCATTTTTCAATAAATTTTGATTTTTTTAAAATGTAAAATTCACATATTGAGAAAATTATTTCGATAAAATGAATATTTTTTTTGATTAAAGGTGTCAAAATTATCCAACGGTGAATTTTTCATAATTTTCTGAGACAATCGAATTTTTGAGTAAAAATGAATACTGTATAAATATATAATGTGTTTTATGAAAACATAATGAACCAGTAGTGATGTAATATAATACTATAAAAGTTATATTTGTCCAAATGTATGTTTTTATTTAAAATAATGTAATTTTGGGTTTCTTTGATTAAATTTATAAAGCCTTAGTGAATCCTCCAAGACATATAATATATTTTATGTTTTTAAAATCAGTTCCTTGAAAGTGTGACTCACCTCCACAAAAGCAGGGGAAACATTTTCATATCTTCGGCCCTTAGAATTATTACATAATTTATAAGACTCCCATTTTCCCGAAACCATAGGAAAAAACCATAATATGGTTTGTGGTTTTGAATATTTTACTGTGCAGTGTCCTAAACAAGAAAAATAAATAATTCTCCCTCTTTTCCTATATAAACCCACCCCAGATAACATTTCTCTTCACTTATAATATTTTAATCTTGACCAAACACTTTACATACTCCCTATAGTCCCCACAAGGCTCTCACATGCTCCCAAGAAGCATCCCCCAATCCTTTGGGATCATACCCCCATGTAAGGGATCTCCCTCTTTCCTTTTTCTTCAAGCTTCTCTTTTATGTCATGCCTTTTAATTTACATTATATTTATTTGTGATATGTTCTTACATGACCCCCATAATTTCCAATTCTTTTATAAATTATTATATATTCTTTTCACTCCCATTGAGACCCCCTATTATCATTTAAGCCCACCATTTTCTATACCGAAATTCTGTAAGGGATTTCTATCTTCTCATTTACATTCAAGAATTTATTTTATATTATGAATATAAATTCCATTTCACATGTTGGGATATTATGTTACATTATCACATTACTTTCCATACCTTGTATAAATAATGAGATACCCCTTTATCTCTCATCAACCTAATTTAATAATTTCTTTATGACACCGTTATGCTTCCAAAATTGAACCGCGATTTTCTATGCCAAAATCATCATGTAGTGAATACCATACCCATTCCTATAACATCCCAAGTAAGTAATTAATAATAGATATTTTTACCTATGTCTATTAATGATTAAGATAGTGTTTTAGAGGCTTAAGATGAAAATAAATCCAATCTTAAGCATGGAATACACTAATATTCTTAAAAGATTGTTTTACTGCCTTATGATGGAAAACCCTTTTTAAATTTATATTTTGACAGTTTTATAAACTATTTTTGTCAAAATAAACTTATTCTTTATGATTGGGACATCAAAATTTACTTTGTGTAAATTTTTGGTATTTTGATGACAATGTTCATTTTTTAATAAATAGTGAAAAATACTGCATTTTACATTAAAACTGCTTTTTAATCTAATTTATTTATATGATTAGATTATCTTTTGAATTGTTCTTAATGTGTAATATGAATATATTTTTACCATTTTATCCAATGGTGGTCATTGGAATCAATTTCACTTTGAAATTAGACTTAAACTGGTGTCAATCTTTTAATACTTATTGTTTTGTAAAAACACGCTATTTGCTCTGGCAGCGGGAATTAATTATTAAATTAATTAATGTGACTTATATGATTTGAATTTTTTAAAATAGACTTATTTTTTGAATTCGGAATATCAAATATATCTTAGGGTGAATTTTTGGTAATTTTCTGAAAAACTTCAATTTTGGATGAATAGTGAAACCACTAAGTGATAATCCAGCAAACTGATTTTTCAGTTAAATGAAAGTTTACCACTAATGTGTATTGAATTTTGAAAATCCGACATACATGGTTGTCATTAGTATGTAAAATGTGGTTCAATGAGATTATAATAATTTCTTGGTGAATAGTAACTTATTAAGTTCTTAATCACGATTAGTGGTAATTAGGGTAGTTTAAGGTATAAATAATACTTTAATAAAATGAAATGACCTAGACACATGTCCCAACCTCATCTGTTGTGTCATGGCCGACCATGAAATTCCATGGGTCAACTTGGGGACCCCATGGATTTACTTTTGTTGGGAAATGACATAAATTACTTTTTATTTAATGTTAAAGTGAAAATAACACAAACATAATATGTTTTACGAAAACAATTTTTATGTGGGGTTATACAAGTCCAAATTTTGATTATAAATAGTCATTAGAAATCTAAAAAGATTTACTATATCATAGTATTTGTTTTATAATTTTTAGACATTAAATAAATTTAATTATTTAAGACATAATAATGATGCAGCGATGACATCATTATTTGACGATTTAAATAAAATAGAAAGATAATGTAAAATCTATGAACTACACATGTCCAAAACCAATTGGATGAGTGGATTTCGAACCCTTATCACCTTATCCACGAATTCTATCAATGTGGGACCTTTTAAAACCGAAACACATTTTCAAATAAAGTAATATTTCCTTACTTTCCAAAAGTGCCCCTCCTCTCCTCTTATAAAAGGCCCCCACCTCTACCTCATTTCACACACTCCACAAGCCATTGGATCGGCCAACCCCTGACCATTTACTCTCTCCACACCCCTCTCCTCATCCTAGAGGATTTCCTTTGGGCAGAATACTTTCAAAGGAAGCCTTTAGGCTCAAATCAAAAGGAGTTACACTTTTAAAGGTAATTCATTCTCTCATGTTCATTTGTTTTATTTTGCTTCTCCAACCCCCTAAACTCTTTTTATTTACATCTTTTGTAACAACACCAGTATCTTAAATATACTAGGATGTTGTTATAATATTTATTTGAGCTACACTCTCACACAACTACATCAAATGGTTAAAGAACATACGGTTTCC
This sequence comes from Viscum album, assembly GCA_963277665.1. Taxonomy (NCBI): domain Eukaryota; kingdom Viridiplantae; phylum Streptophyta; class Magnoliopsida; order Santalales; family Viscaceae; genus Viscum; species Viscum album. Next base: position 387,139,092 of record OY728147.1, on the reverse strand, counting down.
GTGGATGGCGAAATTCTGCCTCCCGAAACAATGATTGTTCAACACTCATTTAACACCTTCAAAGGTGGCCATTATGATGTCACTATTTTTATATATGATATATAATATGTTTATGTTTTCCTTAAGCTTCTGTTTTTTTCATTTTGGGCATACCTTTATGGTTTCCATTATGGGTAAACACGATATCTTCATTTTAGGAAGTGCGGACTACCGCCCCCTCAAAGTGATTTGATTCGTTAAATACCATATGTGGGACATATAAAGGATGGAACTATGATATTATATATGATATTATACTGGAATTATAATATACCTTTATATCATTATGATTCCATTCTATAAAATACGAAATAGAAATGAAAGTGGCGTTCATGCGTACATACGGCTTACCGTCTCCATGAACGGTGCATTTCATTTCTTACCTCTAAATGATTATGTAATATTATAAATGCATGTATGTACTGGATATATATTACATATATGATATCTACATCATGAATACCATTCTGGATATAATGAACCTTTGACCAAATTAACAACATGTAAGTGTAAGAAGTCTATTTTTGACTTAAGAACCAAATACCGACAAAATGAACATTATTAACTTAAATGATTACATGATGTCCATAACATGGTATAAAAGGAATAATGAACTTGAAAAAGGTTCTTAAGCAAGTAGATATTAACTCAAGTTTATTATTCAGGAGATTAAAGAACAGTCGGGTCAAGTCGGATACGAGGTATGGGACTTCGTCTCAATCTTTTTTCATTGAGGCATATTTTATTTTATACACAGCTTTCTTTTATACGGTGTATAAACCCCTTTGACTTTTACGTTTATTCAAAAGGAATCTTTTTTATACGAAGCGTTTACTAAACGACAAAAGGGAATGTTTTTTTCGTACTTATGCGGCGACAACAACTTTTCCGCCGTCGTGACCATTATTTGAGTTTCGGCTTCCTCTATAAGCCATACCTTCTATTTTAAAAGAAAAATAAATACCATGTTTTACTTTTCTATTATTTTAGTATTGAAAATGGTTTTCATAATGTTTTAATATCAATGTGTTGTATTGATATCTCGTGATTGAAATGTGGAAATTTTATGTTTCCTTTATACATGTTTTATGTGATATAATTATGTTATGGTTCTTGGGAATTATTATGAAGACGGGTGGTTCCATGATAAACTAAGGGCGGGTGAGCCCTTTATAGCTCTCTAATGCATTGGGTAACGCGAAGGAGTGAAACGTTAAGGTTTATCCGAAGAGATTTAGGGAATATACTGTGATGGGTATTCCAAACGTAACCAAGAGGGTTACTCCCTACGTAAGAATGTTATGAATGCCTCAAGTTAACTTTATGTCTTATGATTTATATGATTTATTCATGATTTGATGAGGTATGTTAAAGTGATTATGTTTTATGGGTAAAGTATGATTTCACTCTTATGTATGTATGTACCTATGTTTCCTTTCCATATTTTTATAACCCATACTGAGTTTTTATGCTCATCCCAAGTTTTTGAAATGTTTTTCACAGGTCAAGGGAAAGGTACATGATAAGATGATAGAGTCGAGGATGTGTCCAGAAATAATCCATGTTTTATTTTAAATGTGTTTCCATTGATGGTAATGAAGAATACTATCTTTATGTAATCACTTTGTTTATATGTGGAATGTAATGCAAGTTTTATGATCTAATTCTCTAATACTCTAAACCCGAAAAGATCCTCAATGTGTAATCTTGTAATAACTCAAGATTCAGTAAGGTTTAAGGCTGGGGCCTTATAGTTGGTATCATAGGTCAGTTTAGATAACTTTAGGAGTTAGAATTCTATTAAATGATTATCCATTTTTTTTAAAATGATATAGAATTTAAGGATTACCATGTTGCTTCATCTAAGACAGGTTTGTTCAGAATGGTTTTCCGCAGAGGAAACAAGGAAGCAGTGCTTAGAAGGCATACAGAAGGAAATAACCTTCCGAATCAGCATCCAGAAATGGTCGGAATTGGAACTGAACAGTTTGTTGCAGTAATGGCGCAGTTGAATCAAGCGATAAATGGTGGTGGTATCCATGCACGAGATCAGCCAGATCAACCGCAGAGGACCATGTCAGTGGTGGAACATTTCATGAGGCAACATCCACCATCATTCAGAGGATCATCTGACCCTGTTCTAGCTGAAGGGAGGATTAAAGCACTGGAGAAGATTTTTGATGTCATGGGTTGTTCAGACAATCAAAAGGTTAGTCTTGCTATTTACCGTTTGGAGGGTGAAGCAGATCAGTGGTGGTCTATGGTTAAGAATATCTGGGACGTCGATGAGATTGATGCTCTTGACTGGGATGAATTCAAAGGTATGTTTCTTGAGAAGTATTTTCCTAAGGCTATTCGACTTAGGATGGAAAAGCAATTCTTGGAATTGAGGCAAGAGGAAGACTCAGTGGCTGCCTATGAAGAAAGGTTCACTCGATTGGCAAGGTATGCTCCAGATTTTATCCGGGACCTTGATAGTAAAATCAATCGTTTTGACTCAGGATTAAAGCCAAAGTATCGAAGGGCATTAGCTTCTCGTGAGTTTAAAAGTTATGAAAAGCTTGTTCGATGTGATGAGAAGGTGGAAATGGAGTTTGCCGATGACCAAGTTTTCTATAACAACCAGCAGAAGAAGAGACCGAGGTTGCAGGAGAAAGGTAAGAATTCTTCAAAAAAGTCTGATGGTAAGAAAACTAAGTTTCCAGTTTGTGATAAATGTGGAAAAAGGCATGCTGGGGAATGTCTTCTGAATTCTGGAAAGTGCTACCGATGTGGTAAGATGGGACATAAGGCTCGTGATTTCACTGAAAAGGATAAAGCTTAAGGTAAGAACAAATTTGATTTACAGTTAGTGAAGTGTTATAAGTGCAATGAGATGGGTCACTATGCAAACGAGTGTCCGACAAAGAGCTTGAGTGATGGGAAGCAGTTAGACTACAAGCAGAAAGGGGTGGTGAAATCCTTTGCAACTACTTCAGCAGATGTCGGGCCATCAAATGAAGTTGTATCAGGTACTTTGTTTGTTTTTTCAGATTATGCCAGTGTGTTGTTTGATTCAGGGTCTATACATTCTTTAATCTCTGAAACCTTTTCTAGTAAAATGGGAATACCATCTCTAGAAATGACTCCTAAACTTTTGGTAAAAACACCTGGGGGAAATGTTGAGGAAAAAATAATTTATAAGAATCTTCCGATCCTTATCTGTGGAAAGAACCTACTTGCAAACCTTATTGTTCTACCTCTAGTAGAGTTTGATGTTATCCTGGGTATGGATTTGCTCTCTATTTACCATGCTAAGATTGACTGTAGAGGTAAAGAAGTTTCTTTTCAGAAAGACTTTCAGTTTGTTTACAAGAATGAACCCTTACTTTTGATAACATATCAAGAGGCCGAGAAACTTGTAAAAGATGGAAATGAATGTTACCTTGCACATGTCATTGAAAATAAAGGAACTGTTTAGATAAATGATGTGCCAATGGTAAATGAGTATCCTGATGTTTTTCCTGATGAGTTTCCTGGAATAATACCAGATCGGGAAGTTGAGTTTACTGTTGACTTAGTTCCTGATGCTAAGCCAATTTCAAAACCCCCTTATCGAATGGCACAAATTGAACTTTTAGAGTTGAAGGAGCAATTACAAGATTTATTAGAGAAAGGTTTCATTAGACCTAGCACATCACCATGGGGTGCTCCTGTTTTATTTGTTAAAATGAAAGATGGTTCTATGAGACTTTGCATTGATTATAAAGCCTTGAATAATATCACTGTTAAGAACAAATATCCTTTGCCTCATATCGATGATTTGTTTGATCAGCTCCAGGGAGCTCAGTTTTTTTCAAAGATTGACTCGAGATCGGGGTACAATCAGTTGAAGGTAAAGGAGGCAGATATTCCGAAGACCGCGTTCCGTACGAGATATGGCCATTATGAATTTGTAGTAATGCCTTTTGGGCTAACCAATGCACCTGCTGTATTCATGGACTTAATGAATAGAATTTTCCATGAGTTCCTGGATAAGTTTGTGGTGGTTTTTATTGATGATATTTTGGTGTTTTCTAAAAGTAAAGAGGAGCATGAAAACCATTTAAGGGTTATCTTGCAAACCTTAAAAGAAAAGAAACTGTATGGGAAATTCAGAAAGTGTGAGTTTTGGTTGCAACAAATTTCCTTCCTTGGTCACATTGTTTCTAAAGATGGAATAACTGTTGATCCTGGAAAAACAAAAGTTGTGGAAGAATGGCCAAGACCCACAAATGTAACCGAGATTCGTAGCTTCCTTGTTTTGGCGGGCTATTACCGAAGGTTTGTTAGAACTTTTTCACAGTTATCTAGTCCAATTACTAAGCTAACTCGGAAGGGTTTTAAGTTTATCTGGACAAAAGAATGTGATGATTGTTTTCAGGAATTGAAAAGAAGATTGGTAAATGCTCCAGTTTTGGCACTACCTACCAGGAATGGTGAGTTTGTTATATACAGTGATGCTTCATTGAAAGGACTTGGTTGCGTCCTAATGCAGAATGATTAGGTAATTTCTTATGCTTCACGACAGTTGAAAACTCATGAGGTAAATTACCCTACACATGATTTGGAACTAGCTGTTGTTGTTTTCGCTTTAAAAATTTGGAGGCATCATTTGTATGGAGTAAAGTGTGAAATATATACCGATCACAAAAGTTTAAATTATATATTCACTCAGAAAGATTTAAACATGAGACAAAAGAGATGGCTAGAATTAATCAAGGATTATGATTGTACAATTCATTACCATCCGGGAAAAGCAAATAAAGTGGCTGATGCTTTGAGTCGAAAAAGTAATGCTTCATTAGCAATGTTGCGTTTGGAACGTGATCCTTTGGTTAAGGATTTGATGAAATTTGGCATAGAAGTTGTTGGTGCAGGAAGTCCTTCTGTTTTGTTTCATGTATCAGTGAGATCTTCTCTATCAGATAGAATCAAGAAAGCACAGAAGCAAGACAGTGAGTTGCAGGAAAAGGTAGAGCTGGTTCATAAAGGTAAGTTTCCTGAATTCAACATTGATAATGATTATGTTTTGAGATTTGGGAAGAGATTGTGTGTGCCTTGTGATTCACAGTTGAAGAGAGAGTAGTTATGTGAAGCTCATAGTTCTCCATTTTCAGTTCATCCAGGCAGTACTAAGATGTATAGAGATCTGCGGGAGTATTACTGGTGGGATGGAATGAAAAGAGATATTGCTTATTTTACTGTGAAATGTTTGACTTGTCAGCAGGTTAAAGCAGAGCGACAATTACCGAAAGGGATGCTTCAGCCTTTACCAGTGCCAGAGTGGAAATGGGAGAATATATCCATGGACTTTTTGTTGGATTACCGAAGACATCTCGAGGTAATAATGCAATTTGGGTTATTGTTGATCGCTTAACCAAATCTAATCATTTCCTTGCTATATGAGATAATTTCTCTCTTGATCAACTTTCCCGTTTATATCTTAAAGAGAAAGTCAGGTTACATAGAGTTCCTCTCTCCATTGTATCGGATCGTGATCCCAGGTTTACATCTAACTTTTGGAAAGGCCTTCAGAAGTCGTTGGGTACTGAATTAAATTTTAGTACAGCTTTTCATCCTCAATCAGATGGGCAGTCAGAACGAACAATTCAGACATTGGAGGATATGCTACGAGCTTGTTCTATGGATTATCAGGGAAGTTGGGACCAACATCTTTCTTTGGTTGAGTTTTCATATAATAACAGTTTTCATTCCAGTATACAGATGACACCATTTCAGGAATTATATGGGAAGCGGTGTCAAACTCCAGCTTTCTGGGATGAAGTGGGTGAAAGGAAGTTGATGGGACCAGAATTGGTAGAAGAGATGGCAGAAAAAGTTCAGCTGATTCAGAAACACATGAGAACAGCTCAGAGCAGGCAGAAGAGTTATGCGGATAACCGGAGGAAGGATCTATCTTTCGAGGTAGGTGATCATGTTTTTCTCAAGGTTTCTCCTTGGAAAAGTGTGATGAGATTTGGTAAGAAAGGAAAGTTAGTCCAAGGTTCATTGGACCATACGAAATTCTGGAAAGAGTTGGATCAGTTGCATACCGAGTGGCTTTACCTCCGAGTTTATCTCAGGTACACAATGTTTTTCACGTTTCGATGTTGAGAAAGTACATGCCAGATCCATCTCATGTTTTGAGTCCAGAGGTAGTTCAGCTAGAAGAGAACCTATCTTATGAGGAACAACCAGTCCAGATTCTTGACGACAGGGAGCAAGTGTTACGGAATAAAGTGATTCACCAGGTAAAGGTTTTTTGGAAAAACCACATGATTGAAGAGGCAACATGGGAATCTGAAAATGCAATGAGGGATAAGTACCCCCATTTATTCGATAAGTAAATAAATTGCGGGGACACAATTTTCTAAAGGGGGGAAGGATGTAACATCCCAAGTAAGTAATGAATAATATATATTTTTACCTATGTCTATTAATGATTAAGATAGTGTTTTAGAGGCTTAAGATGAAAATAAATCCAATCTTAAGCATGGAATACACTAATATTCTTAAAAGATTGTTTTACTGCCTTATGATGGAAAACCCTTTTTAAATTTATCTTTTGACAGTTTTATAAACTATGTTTTTCAAAATAAACTTATTCTTTATGATTGGGACATCAAAATTTACTTTGTGTAAATTTTTGGTATTTTGATGACAATGTTCATTTTTTAATGAATAGTGAAAAATACTGCATTTTACATTAAAACTGCTTTTTAATCTAATTTATTTATATGATTAGATTATCTTTTGAATTGTTCTTAATGTGTAATATGAATATATTTTTACCATTTTATCCAATTGTGGTCATTGGAATCAATTTCACTTTGAAATTAGACTTAAACTGGTGTCAATCTTTTAATACTTATTGTTTTGTAAAAACACGCCATTTGCTCTGGCAGCGGGAATTAATTATTAAATTAATTAATGTGACTTATATGATTTGAATTTTGTAAAATAGACTTCATTTTTGAATTCGGAATATCAAATATAGCTTAGGGTGAATTTTTTGTAATTTTCTGAAAAACTTCAATTTTTGATGAATAGTGAAACCACTAAGTGATAATCAAGCAAACTGATTTTTTAGTTAAATGAAAGTTTACCACTAATGTGTATTGAATTTTGAAAATCCGACATACATGGTTGTCATTAGTATGTAAAATGTGGTTCAATGAGATTATAATAATTTTTTGGTGAATAGTAACTTATTAAGTTCTTAATCACGATTAGTGGTAATTAGGGTAGTTTAAGGTATAAATAATACTTTAATAAAATGAAATGACCTAGACACATGTCCCAACCTCATTAGTTGTGTCATGGCCGACCATGAAATGCCATGGGTCAACTTGGGGACCCCATGGATCCACTTTTGTTGGGAAATGACATAAATTACTTTTTATTTAATGTTAAAGTGAAAATGACACAAACATAATATGTTTTACGAAAAGAATTTTTATGTGGGGTTATACAAGTCCAAATTTTTATTATAAATAGTCATTGTAAAGCTAAAACGATTTACTATATCATAGTATTTTTTTTATAATTTTTAAACATTAAATAAATTTAATTATTTACGACATAATAATGATGCAGCGATGACATCATTATTTGACGATTTAAATAAAATAGAAAGATAATGTAAAATCTATAAACTACACATGTCCAAAACCAATTGGATGAGTGGATTTAGAACCCTTATCACCTTATCCACGAATTCTATCAATGTGGGACCTTTTAAAACCGAAACACATTTTCAAATAAAGTAATATTTCTTTACTTTCCAAAAGTGCCCCTCCTCTCCTCTTATAAAAGGCCCCCACCTCTACCTCATTTCACACACTCCACAAGCCTTTTTCTCGGCCAACCCCTGCCCATTTACTCTCTCAACATCCCTCTCCTCATCCTAGAGGATTCCCTTTGGGCATAATCCTTTCAAAGGAAGCCTTTAGGCTCAAATCAAAAGGAGTTACACTTTTAATGGTAATTCATTCTCTCATGTTCATTTGATTTATTTTGCTTCTCCAACCCCCTAAACTCTTTTTATTTACTTATTTTGTAACAACACCAGTATCTTCAATATTCTTGGATGTTGTTATAATATTTATTTGAGCTACACTCTCACACAACTACATGAAATTGTTAAAGAACATACGGTTTCCGTGGATGGCGAAATTCTACCTCCCGAAACAATGATTGTTAAACACTCATTTAACACCTTCAAAGGTGGCCCTTATGATGTCACTATTTTTATATATGATATATAATATGTTTATGTTTTCCTTAAGATTCTATTTTTTTCATTTTGGGCATACCTTTATGGTTTCCATTATGGGTAAACACGATATCTTCATTTTAGGAAGTGCGGACTACCGCCCCCCTCAAAGTGATTTGATTCGTTAAATACCATATGTGGGACATATAAAGGATGGAACTATGATATTATTTATGATATTATACTGGAATTATAATATACCTTTATATCATTATGATTCCACTCTATAAAATACGAAATAGAAATGAAAGTAGCGTTCATGCGTACGTACAGCTTACCGTCTCCATGAACGGTGCATTTCATTTCTTACCTCTAAATGATTATGTAATATTATAAATGCATGTATGTACTGGATATATATTACATATATGATATATACATCATGAATACCATTCTGGATATAATGAACCTTTGACCAAATTAACAACATGTAAGTGTAAGAAGTCTATTTTTGACTTAAGAACCAAATACCGACAAAATGAACATTATTAACATAAATGATTACATGATGTCCATAACATGGTATAAAAGTAATAATGAACTTGAAAAATGTTCTTAAGCAAATAGAGATTAACTCAAGTTTATTATTCAGAATATTAAAGAACGGTCGGGTCAAGTCGGATACGAGGTATGGGACTTCGTCTCAATCTCCTTTCATTGAGGCATATTTTATTTTATACACAAATTTCTTTTATACGGTGTATAAACCCCTTTGACTTTTACTTTTATTCAAAATGAATCTTTTTTATACGAAGCGTTTACTAAATGACAAAAGGTAATGTTTTTGTCGTACGTATGCGGCGACAACGACTTCTCCGCCGTCGTGACCGTTATTTGAGTTTCGGCTTCCTCTACCAGCCATACCTTCTTTTTTAAAAGAAAAATAAATACCATGTTTTACATTTATTTTATTTTAGTATTGAAAATGGTTTTCATAATTTTTTTATATCAATGTGTTGTATTGATATCTCGTGATTGAAATGTGGAAATTTTATGTTTCCTTTATACATGTTTTATGTGATATGATTATGTTATGGTTCTTGGGCATTATTATGAAGACGGGTGGTTCCGTGATAAACTAAGGGCGGGTGAGCCCGTTATAGCTCTCCAATGCATTGGGTAACGCGAAGGATTGAAACGTTAAGGTTTCTCCGAAGAGATTTAGGGAATATACTATGATGGGTATTCCAAACGTAACCAAGAGGGTTACTCCCTACGTAAGAATGTTATGAATGCCTCAAGTTACCTTTATGTCTTATGATTTCTATGATTTATTCATGATTTGATGAGGTATGTTAAAGTGATTATGTTTTATGGGTAAAGTATGATTTCAATCTTATGTATGTATGTACCCATGTTTCCTTTCAATGTTTTTATAACCCATACTGAGTTTTTATGCTAATCACAAGTTTTTGAAATGTTTTTCACAGGTCAAGGGAAAGGTAAATGATAAGATGATAGAGTCAAGGATGTGTCAAGAAATAATCCATGTTTTATTTTAAATGTGTTTCCATTGATGGGAATGAAGAATACTATCTTTATGTAATCACTTTGTTTATATGTGGAATGTAATGCAAGTTTTATGATCTAATTCTCTAAAACTCTAAACCCGAAAAGATCCTCAATGTGTAATCTTGTAATAACTCAAGATTAAGTAAGGTTTAAGGCTGGGGCCTTATAATTCCTCTATCAAGGTTATTCACCTTTATGATCATATAATTATCTATTGGTGAGTTACATGTATGTAATACACATTCATTGATTATAGAATAAATTATGATGATGAATGAATACATGTTATATGATCTATGTGGCACACTTAAGGATGAGATTGAAATGATTATGAAGGGTGATTCTGGATAGCTCTCAAATGAATTTAGTAATGTTTAGTACCACGATACCTCATGTAGGGATATGAGTTTACCTTATTCCTTTATAGAAAATTTTTACTCCATGTTGGGATAAAGGTTTACCTAATTCCTTTATGTAAAGGATGCAACATTTTAAGTTGTTGCCACATTTCCATGTTATGATAATTATGCTATATCATGCCTTTATGTTCATGTTTCTATTATTCTTAATTGATATTATTATTTCCTAACATGTATTTTATTCTTCATGTTATTCCTTGTTTATTACCTTACTAGGATTTATATCTCACTCATTTCTTATGTATTTCCTCAAGATATCCAATGCAGTGCTAAGTATAAAGGAATGTTGTGGTCATGTAAAAGAATTTTTCAATAATGATGTTGTATTTTATGTTGTTATGTAATGTTCCTAATCTCAAATGACACTATAACTCTCTATCTTCTAAGTTTTATTATGTGAAATTTTAGGTAATAAATCATGCATAAATATGAAATAAAGAGAAGAGTTGTTATAGTTGGTATCAATGGATATGTTTAGTTATTTTTGGGATTAGGATTAGAAAAATCTTGTGAAGGCCTTAGAGATAAGACAAAGTATAAGGAAATAATACCTAATTTTTTGTGAGTATAGAGTAACTGGTTTATCTATAAAATAAATCCTTGTCTAGATACGAATAAGTAGAGGTGGCTCTTTTACAAATGTACCTAGGGTTAAAACTTGAAAAAAACACTTTGAGCTAAACTTGTACGGGAACTGGTGCACGACAATTGGCCTTACTGCACTCTTGGTTCGACATTATTATGGCATATGCTTTGGTAAATTCACAATCTTGGTAAGAACCATTATTAAGGGAAAAAAGACAATAAGAATATATGTTAGTAAGTAGATCATGGATAACTTAGATTGAAGTGTAGAAACTCATAAGTTAAGGAGATAAATGTAATTTATAAGTCATCCAATTGTGTGTTTAATAATTTAGAACACTTACCCATAATTTTCCTTTTATTATATCCAATCGCTGGTAATAAGAGGAATCGAGCTAACAATCGATGTAGTGATCAATGTGATGACTTATCTAATGAGATTCCCCATCTGATATGAGTGAGAATCACAAACATTATCACAATACTCTCATAATTAACTAAAGTTTGGAATAGAAAACTGGATGAAGAGGAACTTCCAACCTTCCCTAGTAAATAAATAGTCATATTCAAGAGATTTACGAGACAAAGGAATGTTACTTTTGGAGGATCATTCGAACTCTAAATCACCTAACAATGGATCAACTCCATTGAGAAGATCTTATCCATCCTTAAATGTTACCAAAAAGATAAGGTTCTTCTGGATGATTATCAAATGAAGGGATACGCTTATCAATGGTGAAAATTGATAAAAAAATATGAAGCCTAAGGAAGAGATCAAGGTGATGGTATGGAATAATTTCTAGAAAATATTTTTTGATGAATATTGTCCCCACACCATACATATTAAGATGGAAAGATATTTCCTTGATCTCAAGTAAAAGGATGAAAAATCTATTAGTGCGTACTAGAAAAAATTCACCAGACTTGCATAATAAACCTATGTTTTCATCATAACCCCTAAATGAAAGATTGAATGCTTATATTCTGGGTTAAAACCTAGTATATGGAAAGCCCTGGTGATCCGTGACTTTGAAAACGATGAGGATATTGTCTGATGTGTCCTCAAAGTAGAAATGGATATCGGTGAATCTCAAGGGAATTAAAGGGATAAGAAGAGGAAAGTGGACTTTAATACTGGTGGGCTGATTGATAAATCCTTTAGTGCTAAGAAATTTCAGCACCCTGCTTTCCAAAGGTGTGGAAAGAGGCACCTGAGAAATTTTCTGATGGGGATGATGAAAAGATTTACGTGCGAGAAGGAAGGTCACCTAGACAACTATTTCTAGTATGAAAAACCTACTACCATGATAGAGGAAAAGAACGATCTATTTGATCATCAACACATTTTCATTTCTAAAACTACAAGGAATCAGGGTACTTTATAAACTAGTTCTATAATTCAAGGGTTTTCAGATGCAACCAAAAACCTCTAAAGATCCAATGGAGAGCTTCAACCCTCACTACCACTGAAGTGAACCCAAAAATAAAGTGGTGATAGCTACACTAATTATTCATTAAAGCAGTGTGAATTTACTTTTTGATTCTAGTTATATGCTTTCTTTTATATCTAGAAAATGTATTTGAACAATACAAACTCCACCACAATGAATAGAAGTAGAGATTTTAGTGAAGACATAAAATGGGTAAATTATTGCATCCCATGAATATAAAACCTACCTTATCACCATTTGTCGATTGAACTTCCCATAAAACCTTGTTATAATTCCCTTGGTGGAATTTGATCCAATTATTGGCATGTATTGTCTTTCCCTTTATAGATCCAACATTAATTTCCATGAGAGGAAAATCAATCTCTTAATGATGAATCAACCCCAGATTCTATACTAGTGCAAGAAGGATGAGGAATATTATTTATCACCATCATACCAAGAATGGATATTGTTGCCATATGAGCACGTGTATCTTGATCAGATGATCGAGTCTAAGGAAGGAACCATCCCCGAAGACATTCCCACTGTGAGGGAATTCACTAATGTGTTTCCCAATGAATTTTTTATTCTTCCTTCTAGAAGATATGTTGGATTCTCAATTAATCTTATACCTGAGGTGTTACCAATATCCAAGAATCAGTATATAGTGGATGTTATGGAGCTTGAGGAGATAAATAGATAAAGGGTTCATATTCCCATGTGCTTTACCATGGAGTGAACTATTCCTCTTCATCAAGAAGAAGGATTTCTCAATGTGCATTTGTATTGATTATCATGAGTTCAAAAAAATCATGATGAAGAACAAGTATCCCTTTACAAGAATTGATTACTTGTTCAATAAACTATGTGGATCACAATACTTCTCTAAGGTGGATCTGATGTTGGGATATTTCTAGGTAACGATGAAGAAGGAAGATATCCACAAGACTTCTTTTCGTACAAGGTGTGGGAACTATGAATTCATAGTAATGCCTTTAGGTCACACTAATGCTCAAAAAATCTTCATGGACTTGATGAATATAGTCTTTATATATTACCTTGAAAATTTTGTGCTATTATTTATAGAATATATTATAATATACTCTAAAACTAAGGAGGATCATGAGGAGCATCTGAGCACTGTGCTACAGACCTTGAAAAAGGAGAAGCTATATGAAAAGTACAAAAATTGTGAGTTCTGGTTGAAGGAAGTATCATTCCTAGGGAATATAATCAAAAGCAATGTAATAACTATAGATCCTTCTAAGAAGAAATTAATTTAGGGATGGTTGAGGCCAATAAATGTAATAGATATCAGTAGCTTCCTTGGGTTGGTTTGATATTATCGCCAATTTGTGGAAAATTTCTCACAATTTTAAAACCCTCTTACCAAGCTAACTTGGAGGGGAATCAATTTTTATTAGAATTATGAATTTGTATAAATATTCATGGAGTTGAATAAGAGGCTTATAAATACCCCTATGAACACACTACCCATAAGTGGAGATCTTTTTATAATCTTCAGTGATGCTTCGAAAAAGGTCTTGGGCTCTGTGATGATGCAGAATGAAAAATTCATTGCCTATGACTCAAGGAAGTTGAAAATTCAAAAGAAAAACCATCCCATGCATGATCTAGAGTCGGAATCTATGATCTTTGAGTTGAAAATATGGTGGATTTATCTCTTTGGGGGAAGTGTGAAATATATATTGATAAAAAAAGTCACAAATATATATTCACACAAAAAGAGTTGAATATGTGCCAATGAAGATGGTTAGAGATCATAAAGGATTATGATGGCTAAATCCATTACCACCCTGGGAAAGTGAAATAGGTGGTAGATACTCTAAGTATAAAGGACCCAAAAATTTTATCATTAATGGGAATTAAAAAGGATCCAATCTTCTTAGATTTGGTAAATATTTACATGAGAATAATAAATAAGGAAACATCGTTAATCCTTTCACAAATAATTTCTCAAATATATCTTTTGGAAAGGTTAAGAAATTATCAAAAGCATGATGTGGGAATTCAGAAGAAGTGAAAGCTATTAGAAAAGGGAAATCCTCAATGCTCAATTTTAATTAAGAAGGAATTGCAAGATTTGGCTCAAGACTATGTTCCATCAAATCTGGTGATAAAGAAAGAAATTTTGGATGATGAACATAGTTCAAATTTCTCTATTTACATAGGAAACACAAATATGTATCAAGATCTCTAGGATCACTATTAGTGGGAAAATTTAAATAAGGAGATCGCGAAATATACATCAATGTTCTTGGTATGTCCTTAAGTGAAGGCTAAGAAGTATAAGTATAAGGGGATGATGCACCAATTACCCATACCAAAATGGAAATAGGAAAACATCACCATGGAATTTTTCACCGGACATCCAAAGACATCCAAGTGAAATAATTGTATCTGGGTTATTGTGGATAGTCTCACAAATACTTCACTATTCATTGTGGTTTTAGAGTATTTCTCATTGGAAAAACTCACACATATATACATCACAGAAGTTGTAAGGCTCTATGGAGTACCACTATCGATTATGTCCGACTGAGATCCATGATTCACCTCTATGTTCTAGAAGAGTGTCCAATACACTATGAACACTGAGTTTAACTTTAGCACGAAATACCACCCTCAAACTGATGTCCAATCTAATTGGACTATCTAAAAACTAAAGGACATGTTGAGAAATTTCTCTATGGACTTCAAAGGTGGATTGGACCAACATCTTACTTTTGGGGAGTTATCTTACAACAATAGTTTCCACTCAAGCATCCAAATGGATTCTTATGAAGACTTTTATGGAAAAATGTGAAAACCATTAGCATGTTGGGACGATGTTGGGGAACAAAAACTTCTATGAATAGAAATGGTTAAAGAAATGGTGGAGAAGGTTAAGACCATCCATCATCACATCAAAGCTGCCTAGAGTTGACAAAAGAGCTATGCTAACAATCGTCGGTGAGACCTAGAGTTTGATGTTTGAGACATGGTATTCCTTTTAATATCATTATAGAATAGAGTTATGAGATTTTTTAAGAAGGTAAATCTTAGTCTATGGTACATCGAACCTTTTGAGATCCTTGATCGCATCATAGCACTGACCTATCAACTAAAACACCCACCGAACTTATCTCATGTACATGATGTATTCTATGGATCAATCTTGAGGAAGGTCATACCGTACACATAACATGTACTCAGTCCATAGGTGGTGCTATTAGAGAATTTCATTTCAGATAAGGAGAAGCTGGTGATGATCTTACATCATAGGGAAAAAGTTGTACGAAATAAGACAATGCCCCTCATCAAAGTGTTGTGGAGAAACCGAAAGAAATGTGGGAGCTCGAGGAAGTGATGAGGTAGAGTTACCCTCTTTTGTTTTAGTGTGGGAATAAGAAATTTCAAGGGTGAAATTTTTTAAGGGGGTAATGTTGTAACGACACAAACATTTATTAATAAATTTACCTTTATTTTAATTAAATGTCTTATAGATATAGAAAAAAATGTATTTTTTTTATTATATTCAATTGGATATAAATGAACATTTAGTATACTTACCATTGAACAATTATCACATTAATAGTATAAATAAGGATACTAAATGGTCATTTAGATCCAATATAGGGTTTTTATAGACACTGATAAGTTGTTTCCATGTGATGTAGTATTCAATTGTAGTGTTTTAAGTTGTTTCCACATTTTCAGGTTTTGATAATCATGCCATATCATGACTTTATGCTCATTTTCCTCTTACTCTACATTGATATGCTTATTTCCTAACATGAATTGTATTATTCATGTCATGCCTCATTTATTCCCTTACTGTGATTTATAGCTCACTCCTTTATTATGTATTTCCTCAGGATATCCCATGATGTGTTAAGTATGAAGGAATGTTGTTGTCATGTAAAAGAAGTTTTCAATAAAGATGTTGTATTTTATTTTTTATGTTGTTATGTAATTTTCCTAATCTCTAAAGACACAAGAACCGTTGATCTTATAAGCTGTATTAAGTGACAGTTTATGGGATAAATAATGTTTAAATATGAAATAAAGAGATGGGTTGTTATAATGTAAATATTTTTAATTTCTTTTTCAAGTCCTTGAATTTCTGCAAAAGCATAAGTAATTTGATTAAAAAAGGTATCTCCATTTTCATCAAGATGTATTTTTAGATCATCAAACCTATTTTACAAACATGGAGTTTGGTATCCTTCACTTTTTTGTTGTATTAATATATTTTTTTGGGTATTTCTCAAATAGACATGGTTGAAGTACAACTCATCACCTTCAAATATATTTTATATGATAGTGGTGTAGTAAGATCATTTTTTTCTTTCACATATACATCATGTATTTTCCAATATGTTTTGATCATAGAAATACATGTCGCATCAATGTCATGAATCCCCTTAGTACGGAAAAAAGAACTTCCATCCCAAGTGATCCTAGATAAGATATAATCATATTATTTCAAATATGGATCTTTCTTCCGTCATAGAGGAGGAATACCATGATATTCACTGAATTTTTCATGAGAACAACTAAGGAAATATTTAACTCCCACAACCTGTACACTGTAATACCAATTGTAGGACCCTAGAACACCCTTAGAGGGGAGGGGTGAATCAGGGTGTCACCTTTTTTCTTTAAAAGTGATAGATCTTGGTCCCAAGTCTATAGGAATGGTTTAAACCTATATAATTGAATCTAGTAGTAATAAAACATTTACATATAGAGAGACAATACAACAATTTTACCTGATTCACCTCTAAGGGCTAGTCCAATGAGAATTTCCCAATAGGGTTTTAGTCATACATAAATCCAATAATCTTAATTAGTTGTTTAATACATGAATTCATACATAGTAACTCTATTTTAAAAACAATTCCTTTACAAGATTTTAGTTACAGAAAATTATGTCCCTTGTAACACTTCCATAAACTCCCCCATAACTCACTACTTTGGGTGATGTCTTACTCAATTTAATGACCTGGAGGTCTCTTTAATAGAGTGAAATTTAAGTCTTTACCCTTAACTAACATGAGACTATACTTGCATCACATTCCAAAGCTGATGCACATGATAGAACTGTTAACTAAAACTAAATGTCCTAAAAATTTTCTCATGAAGATCCTTTGTGAAGATCCTTCATGAAGCTTGCAACCTTCATGAAGCAAATATCCTTTGTGGAACACTATGTATTCATGGAATAACCATTCATCGTGAAACTAATTTTTCGAGATACCTATGAATTGTTAAATACTAAGAAAGTATTTTCATGATGATAAGGATATCAATTAATACATAATTCATGAATCTTTTATCCTTAATTAATTTAAAAAAATTATCCTTTTCTCTCAAACATTTCATCACAAATGATGTGGGGGTAGATGCTTCTCTATAGGCCCAACCTTTCATGAAGATCACTGGAATCTAGTATATTTTTCATGGATCTCCAAATTCAAATTTATGAAGCTCCAACATTCATGAAGTTCTTGTGAAATTTCACCCATTCATATACATTCTCATAATCATGAATAATCATCATAAAATTATCACACACTCATGATGCTTTGTTGTAATCATGAATAAGCACCATCTTTCCAAAGAGAATCATTCGAAACTCGTTTACAATGATGTATATCTTGGTGAAGATCTTCCTTTATGAAACCTAGTCTTCTCAAAACACATTACTTTACCATATTTGAGAAGATTCAATTCTAGAAAATCACCTTTCATGATTATCTATCCTTTACCCTAATTTTGAGCCCAAAAATTTGGAAATCACTAGGAAATGATTCCACCTTTAACATTACATCCAACATGTACTATAATATAACTTTACTTATATACTCTTTGATCATCTACGTGTGGACTGAAAATAAGCACAAGACACACACCATTTTTAACTATAAAAGTACTTGTAACCGATAGTCTATAATTTCAAAAATTTTCTTCAAAAATCCTTTTATTTATTCAAACGATTTATTAAAGATATTTTAAGTTATCCATGAGATCTTAAACTTCTTGAAATGAATATTTATAATGTTTTACAAAAGTTTTTATTTCAATTTTCATTACAAAAATTCAAAAGGAATGTTTTTGACGTATACGAGATTAATGGAATTCCCCACCACCATAATTGTTTTATGATATTTAGCTTCTTATACACAGTTCAAATTATTTTAAAAAGATAAAACTTTAATAGAATATTATTTTAATAATTCATTTAAACTTTCATAATTTTTCCTAAGGATATATTTTATTTCATAACCAATATTTCATATGAATCTATGGCCATGTCTTATCTCTTATTAATTTATTAGTTTTCAACCTTCTCATCAGACAATCACTTTCTTATGATCATTTGAAATATATTTCCAATTATATATCCATAATCATTGTATTATGTATATGATTATCACTGAAACCATTTAACATTTATAAATATGTTGTCTTACCTTTAATGTTATTTGATTTACAGGGAAAATGTTGATATTCCATATTCCTTATTCAATACATGTTTTTATCGATAAGGAATATTGCTGATGAATTAAATTGATATTTAAATATTTTAGAAATTAATTGGTCATGTAGTGATGGTTTTGGCCTGAAATTATATAGTGCATCGATGCATCAATAGGTCTCATGAGACAAACCAGTTTTCCAAAAATATTAAATTATTTTTGGGCATATACCTACCAAAAAAATTATACCATATTGGTTTTAAGTGCTAATAGTATAGCTATCATAATGGATAAGATCACGTCATCCAATATTAGGTGTTCCCTTAATTGATAATTTTTTTTATTATAAATGAGATTATTGAATTCATATTATCTATGGATTGATTTAATGATCAAGTTATGGATTAAATGGAAAGTGTTTTCAGTTTTTTACCTTTAAATATTTATTATGAATTATTTAATCATGATAGCTTCCACTATAAATAACACTTCCCAATCATTTTAGCTCACCCTTAGTTTGTTTCCTTTTTTTAGGTTATGAAGAAAAAATATTTGAATGAATTTCAGAGATAAATAATATTCACTTTTTTTATATTTTATATTTTATTCCTAATTTAAATTGGTTATCATTTATGTATCTATCTCTCTATTACTACTAAAAATGATTGGTCCTTTTTAGTTATAATCCTTATATCTATGTTAATGTAAATAAGTAGACACCAAAAACATGGGTCTCTAGGGTCAATTTTATTTCAATATTCTCACAAAACATCTACCCTAGTCTCTCCTCCAATCTATCCCCATTTCCTAGAATCATTTTAGTTTCTTAAATACCAAGCTAAGGATACTGAAGGTGTTACCCAAGGGTGAAGATCAAAACACAGAGGTAATGTTCTCAACCAAGCTTTATTAATTCTATTCTTCCTCAACCCCCTCAATCCTATTATATCATTGAAAGTATGATAGAATAAGTATTGGTAATATTATTAAATAATTTTATTATAATTTAATATCCACTTTCTATCCTCCTCAAAACCATTTCAAAAAATGTAACATCATCCTGTGTTCATGCAGAATACCTCCTCCATGAATGAAGTTCTTGATTTTTCATCACTACCTTCCACAAGAGGTTTTAAAAGAATAATTAAAGTATAAATATGATATTTATAACATTATTAAGTTTATTTAATTATATAAAATTCCACAAATTATTCATATTCGATGGAAGATAATGTGTTGTCCTTACTTAAATGTAGACTACCCACTCAATGAAAGTGTCATATTTGTTTCACTCTATTATTTTATTATTTATAAAACTCTCCTCTAATGTAATTTCAATCATTAACAACATCTAATATTTGTCACTATTTTTATATAATAATGAAATTATGGAAAATGAATCACTTTCTTAGCCATATTGAACCATGAATTTTATCTTGTTCTTGTTTGGGTCAGTTTAACCACAAGCATGAAAATTTCATAAATTTATATCATGGGTAATTGAGGAAACATAAATACAAGTCATATTCAAAAATAAAAATAAATAATAATTATTTTTTGTTTTATAATGGTATTTATAATATCTAACCCATTAATAGGATACAACAACTCGTTTGTGAAAATTTCAAAATACAAGATCATAAACCACTTGATCATTATAAATCATAACTAAATTAAAAATGAAATAAAATTTTAATTTTATAAATAACTATAATTTTTTTATTCCAATTCCTTTAAGTATATAATAATGATGAATTTTTAATATTTAAAGAATAATCAAAACCACCATTATAGAATAAGTTCTAAACAAACAATCAAAGCTAATAACATCCGATGATGAAAATAATATATAATTAACAATTATATTAACAATAAATGATATTTATAAATTTTTATAGTATTGAATAAGAATTTAAAATAGGCAATTAAGAAAGTTATTTTTGTTACATAAGTGGTTGGATAACATCTACCTAAGTGATATTAAAGCTAAGTGTTTTTGTATCTCATGTTTTATTCCTTGATATATGATTTTCATTAAACACAGGTTTCCTTTTTGGGTGCATTTATTTTTGATAGATTTTATTTAATAATGTTTCTATAGTGATCCTACTCCAAATAGCCTAGAGATGGTGTCTACTACTAATTACATTTTCATGATTACAAGAAATCAAATCTTTATTGTCTAATAATTTAATAGTATTCATAAACTAGATACATAAATGAGACTTGTATTAAAATTTAATACATAATTACAACATAATTGTTTTCTTCTTTCTGAATAAATAACTTAGATAATAACTCTAATACATATAGTAAATCCTTTTATATATTTCATAGTACAATTCTAGGATTTCTGGG
This sequence comes from Viscum album, assembly GCA_963277665.1. Classification (NCBI taxonomy): domain Eukaryota; kingdom Viridiplantae; phylum Streptophyta; class Magnoliopsida; order Santalales; family Viscaceae; genus Viscum; species Viscum album. The sequence continues at coordinate 387,117,968 of OY728147.1, read as the reverse complement.
TAAATAAACATAATAAGGGTGAGCTCCAATGATCAGTATGGGTAAATTATAGTTGAACCAACAATGAATCACTGATAATAATAATAATGACATAAAAAATAACTGAAAACACATTACATATAATCAATAAACTAATAAGTAACTACATAAATAATATGTAAAGTTAATAACTAGAAACACCAACCAACGAAATAACTAGATAAGTAAAATTAAATATGGAAAGTTAAGAAACTGAAACACATTCCATCTAAATAACTGAAAATTAAATCTATCCATAGATATTTTGACACCAAATCTCATGGATGAAAAATAATAGAAACTAATTTGATGGAAATTGTTGAATATTGGTCTCCATGTTTCCTAGGTAAATTGTACCTTTACCGTCAAGTCGTTTCAAAATACAATTTACAAAATATCGGGTAAAACCAATCTAAGGAAGCTATCCAAATTACTCATCCCATTATACTACCGATGCACCGAAGGGCTATCTATAATCATTCCCCACTCATGTCGCACCACTCCAAATCATTCCTAATATATTGAATAATTAATTTAACAATTTTCCTTATCAAATAACCATATTAAATAAAGAATACATAATTATCAATAATTACACAAATACCAAAATAACCATCAAAGGATACACCATATGTAAAATGGTATACAGTTTAGTCAATAATAATATCCATGACAAATGATATGGATAATTAGGGAAACCTAAATGGATATAGAAGATTGAATATTTCTAGGGGAAAACAGAAATCAAGAATGTGAATATGAATACTATCTTTGGAAAAATTACTCATAAACCCTCCATAAGAATATTAAGGAGGGTATCAATACAAAATACCCCATGGGGAGTAAAATAAATGGTTTTTGTTGTTAATGAATAAAAAATTATTAAAATATATTTTAAAAAAATTCTTGAGGAAAATAAACTTTTTTTTGATAAACCATTTGAAAATAATTTTGTTTTTAAAATACCTTTTTAAAAAAAATAATTAAAAATAAAACTTTTAGACTTTCTATGGATGCTTCAGAGAAATTATAATAGATAAATCCATACATTTTGTATGAGTTAAAAATAAACATTCCTTTTCAAAGGTAAAAAGGGTTAGAAAAATAGCTTGTTCTGAAAGAGACAAGAATAATCCTTAAAAAACAATTGTAAAAGATAAAAGGTTAAAATATATTAACCAAATAATTTTAAAAAAAAAATTAAAAAAATTTTTAAAAAAATTTTTAAAAACATTTTAATAAAACATGGGTTTTATATGAAAATAGGTTCTCCGAGTAAAGAGAGAAATGAAGCTGGGTTTTCTTAAAAACTGTTTAAAAACACTTTGAGTACAAAAGAGTTGGAAAATGGTACTATTACATGAAAAAGTCACAAATTACTAGATTAGAGTAAAATTAATGGATTTATTAAACAATGTTAATATAATTTCTTTTAATGGAAATACCATTGAAATATCATTATAGTTATTGTTGAGTGAAATAATATTTAAGCACTACAAAGTGCCCCATACAACCTTGAAAAATTTTGAATCATAAAACTCATGAAGGAAAAATATTAAGTGAAAGGATTAAATTTCATGAATATAGATGAATTAATTATATAATATTTAAAAATTGGTAGTAGATACATGGCACATAATATGTAAGGGTGGAACATGGCATTTATCTCACAGATGTAGAAAGTGAGATGGGAATCCATTACCTTGGATTTCATTTCAGGTGAATGCCCTTTAAATTCCTTTATAATAAACTTATGTAAATTTTCTACTTTCATGAGAAACTTTTTCATTTTTATCATTAATTTTATTTCAATTTTTACTATGTTTTATACAACTAATTAAACAATAAGGTTTACCTTGAGAGTTTTGACCCAATTCAGTTTATGTGTCAAAAATAACTTTGTAAGGTTAATTATGGAAAAGAATTCATTAAATAAAATACAAAGAATAATAATCATGAAATATTTATCCCATTTATACAAAAAATTATACTTTTAAAACCAATCATTAAATATGGTTATGAAAAATGAACTAATATAATCATTATGGAGACGGTAGGCTATATGTACGAATGAGTAACGTTATCATTTTTCAATGATCGTTATGGAATGAAGGTAAGTAACATCATAACTTTCCATAATTATCATTATATAATTAATAAAATATTATTTAATAATATATATATATATAATTATTATGATAAAAAAGGAATCACATCATATCAAGTAGGCAGTAGTCCACACGTCCATAAACGATGTTATCAGTTTTGAAGTGTGTGAAAGGTTAATAAAGAAATTTATATATATATTTATAGTATATTTACAGAAAGGTAATTTTTTCATGAATATCATAAATATTTTTATGTCACTTATTTTTAATTAAAACCATCATTTATATGTTCCATGTTTAGTGTGAACAAATCAAAACACTTCGAGTGGGCAGTTGTCCACACTTCCTCAAACGATGTTATTGTATTAACATAGAATGAGAAGTATTAAAGGTATGTGTAATAAAATGATAAAATGAATATAAAGATATAATTAATATCATATATATCATATATAAACATATTTTACACCACAATTTCTACCTTTACTGGTGGTAATGGAAAAAGAATAATCATCCTTTCATGTGGCACTAGTTCTCTGTACACATAAACTGTATGTTTGTTACCAATTAGGTGGAATTATGTATAAGTGTAGGTAGAAATATTTAAATAAAAACATCCCTATATATTTATTATACTTTATTTGTTATATAATCTTGTAATAAAGGTATTTTAGGGTCTTGATAATGGAAATGAAACTAGAGATCTTGAGAGAAGATGTTACCCCTCAATCAGATAACTACTTTTCATTTGTACCAAAAGGCTTCCTTGGAAGGATTTTTGAGAATAGAGAAGATTCAAAATATAGGGTAAGGATGTTCGGAATATATTTGGTCAGTTAGTTTCCTATCATAATTACTTTTAGAGGTGTAACGTATGTGGAGAGGTGGTGGCCTTTTATAGGGAAGGAAAAAGACTCAATTAGAATTTTGGGATATAATTTAGGTGTAAACATGTTCTTACCTAAAAAAAGTCATACCAAATAAAAAAATATAAACAATTTAATGTTCATGGATTAATTATGTCTAGATAATGGGATTTGGATAAGTTTATATGTCATTTAGATCCCTAATTTAATTCTTTAGTCCTTTATTAAGCATAATTTTACTTTAATAATTATAATTAATTTCAATCAGTTTCACTAATATTTTTGGTAAAAACAAAGTTAGTAATATTAGACATTATAAATTATGATCCATATATCTAGAGAATTCATTTTTCTTAATTTAAGTCATATAAGTTTCCTAAATTAATTTTAAATTCATCCCAGAGGTGGGATGATAATGCATGTTTTTAAAGTAAAAAACGTCTGAATGTTTTCTATGTTTTTGTAATAATTTTCAATGATATTAATTTGATTAATTGATGAAAATATGGTATAACTATACTTTAAAACCAATTAAACGTATAATTTAAATTTATAAATAAAATAAAACAAAAAGCAGTTTTGAACTAAAATTTAGTATATTTAACTATTCATTAAAAATTGAAATGTTTTAGAAAAACATAAAAACTTTACCCTATCATAATTATTATGTTCAGTTTTCAAATATGAAGTTTATTTTGACATATTAAATCAATTAAATTAAGAAAATTTATATTTCAAATGTGTTCTCCATTAAAATTCCGTAAAATTTCTTTTATAAATAATATAGGTTTTTATGTGTAAAATAGGGTTTGTTATTATCTTATGCATATAAAAACTAATGGATGAATACCAAAAATCTTTTATTGAATATATTACATATATATTTAATTAAAATCATTCACTAATTGTAATTAACTATGTTTATTAAGATAAAACTCCTTTGGAAGCATATAATAATTTTTTTTATATTCAGTTGGTTCTTATTTTCGTTTCTCATTAGTTGGTAACCAATGAATTCATTTTATATATTTATAAACCATAGATTTTTATAATATATATAATAATATTCATAACCAATGATATAATGGCTAGGTTATATCATATTATATTGAATAATAATATTTTAATAATACATTGTTATTTTGTGAAACTCAGTCTTGCGTATAATAGAAGCTATTGGGGAGGGTTACTCTTGTGTGTAACAAAAGCTATCAAGTAAGGTCTCTCTATCATGTGATGTATGATAAATAATTTTTTCATGTATTTAAATATAAAGAATAAATTTTAAATATTAAATATTTGGTAAACTATTCAGATATTATATTACCTTATGAGCTAGGTGTCACGTGCCATACATGCTATCGAATATAATGTTATTACTTTATATTTTCAAGGTGTCACATTCTTACCACCTTATTTAAATATTGTACTCACAATTTAAACGTGATAATGGGGATACATTGTTTTATTTTCCCTATGTTGAAGTCCTACGTCGTGATAAGGGTTTATACTTCATCTTGTAGAAAAGAGTGAATGGGAAGTACAATGGTTACACGGACTACCACGTAACTAGGTCTCTAAGTTGGAGAACATTAGTGAAAAGTTGTGATATTCACATAGAGGAAAATTTTAAATATTTATTGGGATTCAATGAGGTCATCAATCATAAACAAGTGATTTATAAATTAAATTTTTAGGGCCTTAAATCAATAAATCTGTGATGTTTTAAGAGACCACTAGTTCAATAGAAAAAAAGGTATTTGGAAAACATTTTTTTTCAAGATACATTTCCTAATGATGAGGAATTATTTTATTGCCTAAGAATATAAGAAAATATACTTAATTGATTAATTTATTTTTCATTTGATCAATCATAATTTTATTTGTTCTTTAATCAAATTCTAATTTATCTATTTACTACAAGAAATTAATTACCAATATGGATTTTTATGCCTAAAGCACGAAAATAAACGTTTTAAAGTATTATAAGACCTATAAAGGAGTGAGAATTATAATATTTTTCCCTTAACTATATCCCAAAACCAATATGGTTCATAGATTAATCTATAATTCTCAAAAGTGATACCACTGTTTCATCATTAATTTTTATTCATCAAATTAGTTATTAAAAAATTGAAAAATTTACCAGGACATTGCATAGGTCATTGGTTGGAGTGAAACCATTATAATCCTTAGGTCATGGGTTCAGGACCCTCTAACTTTCGGGACTTGATTGGGTTTCACCCAAATTATAGGTTTCCTTTTATAAAACCATATTAATATTATTTACAAAATAATTGGAATGGAAATCCTTGAAATTAGGTTAATCACTAAATATTATTTTAACTAAATATTTTAATACATCCCCAATACAAAGATACTTAATCCATTTATTTCAACATATGTCCTTACTTAGTCTAGAGTTTATCCATTATATCATTTATTGGATTTCTAAATCATAAAACCTTATAATCAATAAAAACACCTTAGTTTTAACCTAAAATATTCAATTTCATTGTCTATTCAAATCCTTCTTAGTTGTCGGTAAATAAAACATTGATTATCCTAAGAAAATACCTTGGGAGTTTAAAAAAGTGTGAATTACGCCCTGTTCTTGTGTACCTGGTTAATTCAAGTAAGGCTCAGAACACCTTGCTAGAGTTATTACTCCTAGGTACATCTGTTCTTGAACCAAATCCACTTGTAGTATCTTTATAGGGATGAATTTCTCGAAACATCACATAATACCTATCTAACATAAACTATATGATGATCCTCTATACTTATCTTATATTTATACCATTTGGTTATGTTCTCTATCCTATGTTTTCCTAAATCTATTTCACAAGGTTCCAACTAAACTTACTTTGATACCAACTGTAGCAACCCGACCAAAGATATCCCAATGATAATGTATTATACTAATTAAATTGGCATGGTTATAAGGAATAAAATAACTAAGGATCGATAGTTTATTAGTATTGGTAACTTATATACATAAATAAGTCTTCTATTATAAATTAATACATAATTAAAACATATTTTTTTCTTCTTTCTAAATAAATAACATTGATTATAAATCTATTCCATATAGTAAATACATGTATATATGTCATAGTACACTTCTTGGATTCATTGGGAAAGAAACATAATAAGGGTGAGATCAAATGCTCTATAAAAATAAATTATAGTGTAATAAATAATTAATCAATGAGAATACTAATTATTACATGGTAAATAATTTAAATAAAATTCCATATAATCAACAAACTGAGAAGGACCGACTTAAAAATAAGGAAATTTAATAATTGGAAACACATTCCAACCAAATAACTAGAAAACGAAAAATAAATATGGAATGTTAAGAAACTGAAACACATTCCTTCTAAATAAATGAAAATGAAATGTATCCATAGATATCTCGAGGAAAAGTCTCATTTATGAATAATAACTGAAACTAATTTGAGGGAAATGATTGATTATTAGACTCCATGTTTCTTAGGTTCATGATACCTTGAACATCAAGACCTTTCACACGACGGTTTACAAAATATCAGGAAAAAACCCATCTAATGTAGCTAGCCAAATGACTCATCCCATGAGACTACCAATGCATCGAGGGGATATATTTAACCATTCCCCACCTGTGTTGTACTAGTCCAAAAAATTCCTCATATATCAAATAATAGATTTAACAATGCGCCTTATCAAATAACTATATTGAATAAAGTATACAAAATTACCAATGTTTCTCCAAATAATCAAATGAATGTAAAATTAGAAACTGTATGTAAAATGGTATATGGTTTAGGAAATTGTAATATTAATGATAAATGATATGGATAATTAGGAAAAATTCAATGATCATAAGAGGTAGAATTTTTCAAGGGGAAAAAAGAAATAATGTAAGTTAATGTGAGCACTATACTTGGCCAAATTAGTCATAAACCATCCATAAGAAGATTAAGGATGATTTCAACACAACATACCACAAGTAGAGTAAAATAAAGGATTTTTTTCATTGATGAATGAAAATATTATTAAAAGATCTTATAAAAACATTATTGATGAAAATATTATTTTATTTTGAAAAACCTTTTGAAAATAATTTTGTTTTCAAAACCTATTTTTAAAAAAATTAATAATAAAAATAAACCTTTTAAAAATTATTTGGAATATTCAGAGAAATTATGGTGGATAAATCTATAGTTGTTGTATGAGGTAAAAAGGAACATTCATTTTGCAAAGTAAAAAGGGTTAGAAAAATACCTTATTCAGAAAAAGACAAGAATATTACTTCAAAAAATTGGTCAAATACAAGAAGGGTAAAAATACCGCTACCAAATCATTTTAAAAACATTTTTGAAAACATTTTAACAAAAATATTGTTTTTAGAAGAAAATAGGTTCTTCTACTAAAGAGTGAAATGAAGTAGGGTTTTCTTAAAAACTTTTTTAGAACTCTTTGAGTAACAAAGAGTGAAAAAATGGTTATAATACTTGAAAAAGGTTGTGAATTAATATAGGAGAGGAAAATAAAAGGGTTTATTGAACAATGGTTATATAAGTTTTTTGAATGGAAATAGCATTGAAGGATCATTAATGTTATTGATGGGGAAAATTATCTTTAAACATTCCCAAGTGTCCCAAACCACTTTCAATAATTTTAAATGATAAACCTCAAGAAGGAATAATATTAAATGAAATCTTTAAATTCCATTGAGATAAATTAACTAATTATTTAATATATAAAAATGGGTAATAGATACATCACACGAAATATGTAAGTAGGGAACATGAAATTTATCTCACAGATGTAAAAAGTGACATGATAATCCAGTACCTTGCATTTCCTTTCGTATGAACATCCTTTAACTTCATGTATAATAAAATAATTTTAATTTTATACTTTATTGATAACATTTTTAATGTTTTTCATTACTTTTATTTCACATTTTTTGTAATGCCTTGACCCTAGTTACCTAGAGTCAGTGCATTATTACATAACATTGGCATGATAAAAAGAAATCATATCCTGAAAGACTGATCAGTTTAGTGTCCTTGGAAGTACTAGATACATTCATAAATTTTACATTACATTATAAAATTAAAAACAACATCAAAATTGTCTCCATTAACCACATTAATATCTAATAGACTATCCCTTTAGGTCTGTCATAATCTAATTCTTCGCATCCTGGAAAAAATAAAACATAGAAAGGGGTGAGCTCAGACACTCAGTAAGGATAACAATATAGCGGAAACTTTCATAAATAAGAATAAACATTTAAGGCAATGTATAAGACTAAAAAAAATCCTTTTAAACATAAACTTCATCATAAAATGGAAAATATAAATCCAAATAAATCCATTTACTTGTTCACATGGATTTTCTACTAGTTGAATAATCACATGCAATATCAATAGCCAATTTCTTAATGATGGAATGCATAATTCCAGACTTCATAACCACATAGTCAAGGCCTTGTGGAAAGACTACAAATAATATTTTGTCAATTACTTGTTCCATGAAACTAGGTTTTCTCACGAGACATACTGATGCATCAAGGAGCTATAGTGGGCTCTATTCGTCACTTACTAAGTCCAATCCATACCTCATATGAACTGGTTTAAACATAACATAATCATTTATATTAAAACTAGCATACAAAATGTCAATAATTTATCCATAAACCATGAATGGTATAATAATAAAAAATCCATAGTTAAACATATCAAAAAACATTCAATACAATATTAAAGATTTGTATCATAATAAATCATCTCCAAACAATCTTAAAATCCATCAAAAGGATGTTGACATAGATGAAATCAAAACTTTTATTAAAGAAATATCTCTTTCTATTTTGAAATACTTTAAAAGGCATATGATTATGGAAGAATACATTTATTTTGAAAATATTCATAAAATCTTGTAAGGGATGCTTCAAAGATGTTATAATGGCAGAAAATAGCCACACTTTCCGTATAAGTTTAAAAAAACATTCTTACCATAATTTTATAGAAAATGTCATAAAGTGCCTTGTTTAGAAAATGACAGAAAGATTCATTTTAAAAAATATATGGTAAAATAAGGGTAAAAATTACTTTCACCCAATTTCTAGTAAATAGTAATTTATTTTGAAATACATTTTTAAGAAAACACAGATGTGGATGATAAAGAGGTCCCAGTAGATACTTACGTAAAAACAATCTCGGATAATCAAGAGATTGTCGAATTAACCCTTACCTTGTAATTATCTATAGTCGAGGTTATGTTAACCTCTTATATAGTAGTTAAATAAGTTTTATTTAATTACAAAAGAACCATATACATAAATATGATATCATATATGATCTTTTAATATTTCTTTGTTAATGATATTTTAGTATTATTGTCGTTTCAGGTGTTAACTGATTCATTTTCCTTTATATGTTTTGTTATATAAGATGTGTTTTTATTGACAAGATGTATTTGATTCATATACTGAATGATATTGAGTTCTTAAACATTATTTTTAATCATCAAATGAAAATTATTCTTGAATGGTTACGAGGGGGAAATGAATCTCATCGTGTTCATGGAGACGATAATCCATACGTACGCATTAGCGACAATATCATTATTTTTATATAAAAATATTATGTAAATAGATGGTATATCATATATAAAGAATAATTAACATGTTATATTTATTATTTACATCAATTATATATCATTATTATACCCATCCAAAATAATAATGTATTGAATAACAACTACACCACGACGTGTAGACAGTATGCCTTACGTACGCACGTATGGTGACTTCGTCATTCATATGATGGATAAAATAATGAATATGGTTTTATAATATTTATAATAACATAAAAGTATATAGAATATACTAGAGTTATTATTTTATAATGGAAACAAAAAAGAAAGTGTTAGTGGAGGAATAAAAGAACTTGAAAGAGGTGATGGAATATTTACCTCTTCTTCAGGTTCTTCCTTTTGATTTGATCAAAAGGGCTCATTATGTTTCATTTCTGACCAAAGGAAGGCATCTAAGATTAAGGGAGGATATTCTAGAGGATATTTGGGTAGATTTTGGCCGATTCAAATGGCTTTGGAGGTGTGAACGTGAGAGAAGGGGAAGTGCCCTTTTATAAGAGAGGTGAAGGTCACTTTAGGAAAAGCTTGAAATATTATTTTATAATAAATTTATTTTCGGTTTATAATGGCTCCAAAATGAATTATTTAAAGGATAAGTTGGGTATGGGTCACAAAAATATCAACCAATAGGTTTTATATAGGCTAGGTCATTATATTAACTTTATCTTTTAGATTTAACTCTTAGTTAAATAGTTTTACATTTACCATGTCTCTTTGTATTTTTATATTATATGGATAATGAACTTACTATAAACTTCTAAGAGAACCACAAGGGGTTAATTAATGATACACATATCATTATATAAGTCTTTTGGCCGAACCTTATATTTTTATGAATATTATATCAATTAATAATGTAATTAATATTTGTTTATAAAACTCTTTTTAGGTCAATTTTGACACTATATGGTATTTTGTTTTTGTTAAAGTCAAAAGTATGATTACTTCAAAAAAATTAATTTAATACACTCTAAATTTTCATATTAATCTATAAAATTCGTGTATGATATGAAAAATTTCAAATTATATTTATTTTAATATTTATAATATCATTTATTTGATTATTTCATTAATAAGGAAAACACTACATCATTATTGTGTCATATATAAATATATTTATTTTATGTACTAAAATTATAAAGAAAATATCATGATGTAGGAAATATTTTTAGATTTATAATTACGATTTATTTTTGAATAGATCAATTATATTTCCTCATATAAATTTTTTTTTACTAAAATAAATTTTCTTTTGTTATTTTTTTCTTTACTTTAGATTATTTAATATAAAATGTTATTATCAATCCCATGTGGCTCTATGGGGTCCCAAAATAAAACCAAATATTCCCATGGTTGGAAATGTATCATATAATAGGAATAGGACACATGTGAGGGTAAGTTTTTATTATTATAATATTATTTTTTACCCTTATTTACCGGATTTACCCTTTAACCAGGGTAAATAAAATATTTACCATAGTAATTTTTCATAATGTCTAAAAAAAGATACCTATTTACCAAATTTGGACCTCCTGATTCCAAATATGGAATCCATTTTTCCAAATTCAAAACACAAAAGTGGATGAAATTAATTTAAAATTAATTTCTTCTGTCAAAACAAAAAGTATGTTATAAAGAAATAATAACTATCAAAAGATTAACACTTTTTTATATCCAGTTTAAATGTGAAATTACATACAATGACCAAAATTATATTAAATGATAAAAATATAATCAAATGAAATATACAAACCACTCAAATTTATAATTTAACACTATAAATTATTTCTATTAAATTTTTTTTTTAATTTAAATTTTGAATTTTTCACAATTCATCAAAATATGAAAGTAATCCTAAAAATACAATAAAATTATCCTAAGCTAATTTTGATATTCTGAATCCAAAAATGAGGTCCACTTTAAAAAAAATAATATAATTTCAAAAAGTGGGTATTAAAATTCATAATGGCTAGTTTGATTGGTTGCTGTCTGTTAAAACTCTAAGTTGCATACAACGCAAGTAATAACACTAGTAAAAGGGAAACATTCCGTAGAATCTTAGGGTGTTACATTCTTTCCTCCTTCAAATAATTTTGTCCTTGAAATTTCTAGAATATCATTGCAGAAAAATACTCGGGTGGTTCTTTATCATAAGTTCCTTGGGTTCCCACTTCACCTCTTGCATATTATGGTTTCTCTATATAACTTTTACTAGATGAGTTTTCCGATTTCTCAACACTTGTTCTACGGTATCAAGAATATTGAAAGGCTCTTCACAATAAGAAAAATCAGGTTCCAGTTCAATTTCCTCATAGGTGAGTACATGCATTGGGTCAGGAAAGTATTTTCTCAACAGTGATACGTGGAACACATCATGAACTTTGGAGAGACTTGGTGGCTTTGAAAAACAGTAAGCATCATCCCCAATTGATTCTATAATTTTGAAAGGTCCCATGTACCTGGGACTTAATTTACCATTTTTATCAAATCTTATAACTCCCTTCCATGGATATACCTTCAAGAAAACATGTTATCCTACCTGAAATTCCAAATCATTCCTTCAGTTACCGACATAGCTCTTCTGCCTACTTTGAGCTTCTTTGATGTGGGTTTGGATAACCTTCACTTTTTCCATTGTTTCCTCAACAATTTCTGGGACAATGAGTTTTATTTCACTAACATCACCCCAACAAGTTGGTGTGCAACATCTATTTCCATATAACGCTTCATATGGTGCTATATGAATACTTGAATAAAAGATATTGTTTTAGGAAAATTCTACCAGAGGTAAATATTGATCCCACATACCTTGAAAGTCATGTTAACAGGATCTCAACATGTCTTCTAAGGTTTGAATAGTCTATTCTGATTTTCCATTAGTTTGAGGATGGTAGGAAATGATCAAACGAAGTTCAGTATCCAGTGATTTCTAAAGACGTTTCTAGAATCTTGATGTAAAACTAGGATCATGATCAGAAACAATCAATAGGGGTACTCCATGAAGTCTTACAACTTCATTAATATACAGTCTTGTTAAACGTTCAAGTGGTAAATCTTCTCTTATATATAGAAAATGTGCTGACTTGGTAAGATGATCAACAATGACCCATATTGGATCATTCCTTCTAGGAGTCATTAGTATCCCCATGAAAAAGTACATAGTAATATCATCTCATTTCCACTCAGGTATGGGAAGAGGTTTCATGACTCCTATTGGACGTAGTCATCCATCTTTCAGTTGTTGTCAAAACATACATCTCGACACAAAATCAGTAACCTCTCACTTCATGTTGTCCCACCAAAAATGTTTCTTTCAAATATCTATACATATTAGTGCTACCAGGGTGTATAGATAAATTGGTGATATAAGCACCATCCAAAAATTCCCTTTTTAGATTAGGTATACCAGGAATACAAAGTCTCTTCCCAAATTTCAAAATTCTATCTTCATATACGAAGTCACTCAATCTCTCATCATTTACAGCTTTAATCTTCTTTTTAAACTCCTCATCATAATTCTGAGAACTCTTTATCCTTTTTAGTAAATATGGTTTGGAAACCATATGAAAAAGTATTGATGTTTCACCTTCTATGGTTATTCCCATATCCATCTTTACTAGATCCATGGAAATAGGATCCCTTTCAACTCTCATCTTATTCAAAACTCCATGATCCTTTCTACTCAAAGCATCTTTCACCTTATTTTCCTTCCCCGGGTGGTAGTGAATAGTGAAATCTTAATATTTGAGAAGTTAAAGCCATCAACTTTGACTCATGTTGAGTTCCTTCAGTGAGAAAATATTGTTCAAACTCTCGTGATCGGTATATATCTCACATTTTTCACCATAGAGGGAGTGTATCCATATCTTCAAAACAAAGATTATAGTTTCTAAATCAAGACCAAGAGTAGGATAGTATTTTTCATGAATTTTTAGCTACCGTGATGCATATTCAATAACTCTATCATTCTGCATAAGGACCCAACCAAGTTCATTCTTTTTAGCATCACTATAAATAACAAACCCATCATTCCCCGATGATAAAGTCAAGATTGTATCATTGACTAATATTCTCTTTAGTTCTTCAAAACATTCTACACACTCTTATATCCAAACAAATTTAACCCCTTTATATGTGAGGTTGGTTAATGGGTTAGACAATTGGGCAAAATTATAGACAAAATGCCGATAATAACTTGCTAAACCAATAAAACTGCATACCTCCATTATACTTGTCGGTGCCAGCCATTCTTGGATTTTCTTGGTCTTTGAAGGATCAACAAAGATTAAATCCTTAGAGACAAAATGGCCAAGAAAATAAATCTCCTAAATCCAGAATTCACACTTTCTAAATTTCCCATATAATTCATTTCTTCTAAGAGTCTTTAGAATAATGCGCAAGTGATTGTCATGATCTTAGAAGATTGTAGAGTATACCAAGATATCAACCATAAATACTACTACAAATTCATCAAGATATTACTTAAAAAATCTATTCATTAGATCCATGAAGATAGAGGGTACATTAGTCAACCAAAAAGGCATTAATGTAAACTCGTAATGCCCGTACCTGGTTCAAAATGCTATTTTTGGAATGTCTTCCTTCTTTACACACAACTAATGATATCCAGATCGAAGGTCAATCTTTGAAAAATATTGAGCTCCATGAAGTTGGTTGAATAAATCATCAATGAGAGGTAGGGGATACTTGTTATTTATTGTTATAGAATTTTTCTCCATATAGTCAATGCACAACCTAATAGATCTGTCTTTCTTCTTAACAAAAAGGACAAAGTCTCCCCATGGAGAAAAACTAGGGTGAATAAATCCCTTATTACTCAATTCCTCTAGTTGTTTCTTTAGTTCCACTAATTTTATAGTGTCCATTCTATATGGGGTATTTGATATGGGGCTTGAACTAAGAATTAAGTCAATGGAAAAAATCAATTTCTCATTCTGTAGGATGTCCAGGTAAATCCTCTGGAAACACATCGACATATTCTTGCACAATAGGTACGTCCTATATTCAAACATTCATTTCCTCACCCATAGTTATTTCATTCTCTTCTTCCCCAAAAATTGAATTTAGTTGAGCTACTAGGGGTGGATATAGATAATAATTAGGTGGTGAAGTTTCTTCTCTAAAGTTAAGGTACTTATTATCATCATAAAAAAATTGTAACATCCTTCTTCTTATAATAAATTTTCACATCATGGTCCAAAAGCCAATCCATTTCGAGGATTATATCAAATTCAATCATGGGTATGATGATGAGATCAACAGATAAAGAACATTTATATTCCCTAATAGGAACTTATTCAAAAAACATTGTTGCAATGATACTCTCTTTAAAAGTTTAGACTGCCAACTCCCTTGTTAAATCAAATTGGAAATATCTAATTTTATTAGAAAACTGAGAAGATATGAAACAATGCGATGATTCAGAATCAAATAAATCATTGGCTATACTAGAGGAAACCATTCAATTACCATCGACCATGTATTTTAGAGCATCAACCTCAGTAGTAGTGATGGAATAAGCTTGGACTTTCTCCCTTGGCTTTTTTAAGGTAAGTTCCTTTGGTGCTTAGGATATTCACTTGATTAATGCCCCTTTTCTCTACAATTATAACATTCAACATTGACAACATCTTTCTTCCCCATGCAACCAAGAGCTTGGTGTAATTTTTCACCACACTTATAACAGACTCCCATTCCATTCTGGAAATTACTAGGGTGTTTCTTCCCACATTTACCGCATGATGGATATTCAACTTTTCCCTTCTTCCCCTTATTTCTATTTCCAGAGTGTTTAGAAGATATTTTCTTCACCTACTTTTCTTTAAAGTCCTGAGACATAGAGAATTTTTTTCTGTCTTGATAGCACATGAGGTAATATCTTCGTATGATAAAAAGGATTTTGAGACTAATGCTTGCTGAATAATTGGTTTTGACCCATTAAATAATCGATCAATCTTAATCCTTGGGTTAGGTATATAATCTGTAGAATGCCTTTCTAACCTTGTAAAGATAGCCTCATATTTTGTGACATTCTCATCCTCCTTTTATCTTAGACTCAAAAACTGCCTTTCCATATCTGCTTGATGGTCACGCAAAAATTATTTTTCTAAGAAAATATCTTTAAACTCCATCCATTATATATTTTATACTTCATCACTTTCCTTTATGTTTTTCATCAATGACCACCATTGATCTGCATCTCCCGTGAGGCGATAAAATTCCATGACAAATGATTCCCTTTCATTAATCCCCAAAGTGTGAAATATGTTGTCTAAGGAATTTATCCATTGCTCAAATACTAATGGATTTTTTTTTCTATTGAATGTATGTGGTTGTCTCATCATGAATCTTTCTAACATTGATCCTCCGCATTGTGGATCTGGGTGCTCCACACAGGTAAGGTTATTATTCATAACCTGAGTGAGTTGTCCTAGTATGGTGATAAGCTGATCAACACTAGTTGCATCTCTAGATCCACTATAATTATCTTTAGTAGGATTAAAATCCCTACATGGATTACGTGCATTGATACAGTTTCCATTCCTTTCACTAGGCACAATTTCTAAACAATGGCATACACAAGATTAGTTTATGAATCGCAATACATAATTCCAAATCTGTAAAACACTTAACATAAATTGAACAGTTTATGGATATAATCCATAATCATAAAAATGTTTTCTTTGAGGAAGTATATACTTATAAACCCTTCATAATGGTTTGTAAAGAAAATGAGAATTATCCTAATCATATCCCCTGGAAGTGTCGTAACCAAGAGTGCAGCAAGGCCCATGGTCGTGCACTAGTTCCCGTTCGAGTCTAGCTCAAAGCGATGTTTTTGATTTTTACCCCTAGGTACATCTGTTCCAGAGCCACATCTACCTACTTGTATTCAGATAGGGATATATTTCTTAGAAAAATCACAAAATCTCTATATTACCAAAATTCTATGAAGTTCATCTATACTAATCCTCAAAGTCTATCTTAGGATAATGTGCTCTAATCAGAGTTTATCTAAATCTAGTTTTTATGGTTTGTACTAAAATTCCTCTAATACCAACTATAATGACCATATTCTATTTACCTAGAGTTAGTGCATTATTACATAACATTGGAATTATACAATGAAATCAAGCCCCAAAAGACCGATCCGTTTAGTATCTTTGGAAGTACTAGATACATTAGTAACTTTTACATTACATTATAAAATGAAAAACAAAAAAAATTGTCTCCATTAACCATATTCAAATCCCATAGAAAATCTCTTTTGGTTAGTCATAATATACTTCTTCATATCATGTGAAAAATAAAACATAGAAAGGGGTGAGCTCTGTTGCCCAGTAAGGATAACAATATAGAGGAAACTTTCATAAATAAGCATAAAAATTTAAGGCAGTTTATAAGACTAAAAAAAGATTTTAAACTAAAAATAAATCATAATATGGAAAATATAAATCAAAATAATTCCATTTACTTATTCACATGTATATTATACTAGTTGAATAATCACATGCAATATCAATAGCCAATTTCATAATGATGAATGCATAATGCCAGACTTCATAACCACATAGTCAAGGCCTTGTGCCAAGAATACTAAAAATATTTTGTCATGGTTTTGTTCCAAGACTCTAGTTTGTCTCATGACACCTACCAATGCATCAGGGAGCTATAGCAGGCTCCACCCATCACTTGCTAAGTCTGATGCATTGCTCATATTCAAAGGTTTAAATATAACATAAAAATTCATATTAAAACTAGCATACGAAATGTCAATACATTATCCATAAACAAATGAATGGTATAAGAATAACACATCCACATTAAAACATATTAAATAACCTTGAATACAATATGGAAGATTTGTATCATAATAAATCAACTTCAAAAAATCTTAAAATCCATCAAAACGATGTTGACATAGATGAAATCATTTTTTTAGAGAAATATCTCTTTCTATTTTGAAATCATTTAAAAGTCAAATAATTATAAAAGATAAATTTTATTTTTAAAATATTCTTATAATATTGTATGGTAAGATTTGACAATGTTATAACGGCAGGAAATAGCCACACATTCCGTAGAAGTTAAAAAACTTTCTTACCTTAATTTTGTTGAAAATGTCATAAAGTAACTTGTTTGGAAAATGATGGAAATATTCCTTTCAAAAAATATAAGGTAAAATAACGTTATAAATGACTTTAACCCATTGTCTGGTAAATATTAAAAATGTTTTGAAATACATTTTTAAGAAAACACGGATGTGTATGATAAAGAGGTCTCAGTAGATACTTACATAAAAAAACTCGGATAATAAAGAGATTGTGGAATTAACCCTTACCTTGTACTTCTCCCGGGTATAGGGTATGTTAACCTCATGTATAATAGTTAAATAATTATTATTAAATTATATAAGAACCATATACATAAATATGATATCATATATGATCTTCTAATATTTCATTGTTAATAATATTTCAGTATTATCGTTGTTTTGGGTTTTAACTGATTCTTTTTTCCATTATATGTTTTGTTACCTGAGATGTGTTTTTTATGGATAGTATGTATTTGATTCACATCATGAATGATATTGAGGCCTTAAAAGTAATTTTTAATCATAAAATGAAAATTATTCTTGAATGGTTATGATGGGAAAATGAATATCATCACGTTCGTGGAGACGGTAATCTGTACATACGCACAAGCGAAAATATCATTCTTTTGATATTAAAATCATATGTAAATAGATATAATATCATATATACAGGGTAATTAACATGTTATATTTATTATTATATCAATTATACATCATTATTATACCCATCCAAAAAAAATAATGTATTGAATAACAATTACACCATGACGTGGAGACGGTAAACCGTACGTACACATGTATATTGACTTTTTCATTGATATAATAGATAGAATAATGAATATGGTTGTACCATTTTTATAATAACATAAATTTTTATAGAAGATACTAGATTTATTATTTTATAATGGAAACAAAAAAGTAAGAGGAAGTGGAAGAAGAAAAGAAATTGAAAGAGGTGATGGAATTTTTTCCTCCTTTTCGGGTTCTTCCTTTTGATTTGATCAATAGGGCTCCATAGGTTGGATTTATAACCAAAGTAAATACTCTATGATGAATAGAGGATAGTTTATAGGATATTTGGTTAGGGGATGTCCGAGACAAAAGGCTTTGGTGGTGTGAATTTGAGAGAAGGGTAAGTGCCCTTTTATAATAGAGGTGAGGGTCACTTTAGAAAAAACGTGAAATATTATTTTAAAATAAAATAATTTTTGGTTTATAATGGCTCAAAAATGCATTATTTCGAAGATAAGGTGGGTATGGGTCTAAAACCTCCCAAAAAATATGTTTTATATAGGTTTAGGTCACCATATTAACAATTTCATTTAGATTTAACTCTTAGTTAAATAGTTTAAAATTTACCATGTATCTTGGTATATTTATATTATACAGTCAATAAACTTACTATAAACTTCATAGAACCGAAAGTGGTTAATTAATGATACACATATCATTATATAAGTCTTTTGTATGAACCTTATATTTTTAGGAATATTATATCAATTATTAATATAATATTTGTTTTTAAAACTCTTTTTATGTTGATTTTGACACTATTTGGTATTTTGTTTTTGTTAAAGTCATTACATTATTATTACTTCAAGGAAAACTAATTTAATCAACACTAAAATGTCATATTCACTTATAAAATTCATGGATGGCATTAAAAATTTTAGATTATATTTATTTTTATATTTATAATATCATTTATTTGATTCTTCCAATAATAAAGAAAATACTGCATCATTATTGTGTCGTATATAAATATATTTATTTTTTGTCTAAAAATTATAAATAAAATATCATTATGTATGAATTTTTTTTAAACTTATAATGGATATTTATAGTCAAATTGATCATTTATATTACTTCATATAATTTTTTTACTCTAATATGTTTGCTTTTGTTGTTTTTGTCTTTACTTTAGATTATTTAATATAAATTATCATTATCACTCCCAAGAGGATCCATGGGGTCCCCAAATCGACCAAAATATGCCCATGTTCGGACATGTATCAGAAAATAGGAATAAGAAAAATGTTAGGCTAATTTATTATAATTATAATTTTATTTTTTTACCCTTATTTACCGAATTTACCATTTAACCATGGTAAATAAAATATTTACCGAAGTAATTATTCATAATGTCTAAAAATAAAAGTTACATATTTACATAATTTGGACTTCTTGATTCAAAATTTGGAATCCATTTTTTCAAATTCAAATCACATAAGTGACATAAATTAATTTAAAATTAATTCCTACTGTCAAAACAATAAACATGTTTTTAAGAAATAATAACTATCAAAATATTGACACTTGTTTATGTCCAGTTGAAATGTGAAATTATATTAAATGACCTAAAATATATTAAATAATAAAAATATAATCTAATGACATATTAAAACCACTCTAATATATAATTTCACGCCGTAAATTATTTCTATTAAAAAAGTTGTTTTTAATTAAAATTTAGTATTTTCACTATTAATAAAAAAATGAATGTTATCAGAAAAATACCAAAAATTTATCCTAATATAATTTTGATATTCCAAATAAAAAATTGAGGTACATTTTGAAAAATAAAATTTATAGAATTTCAAAAGTGGGTATTAAAATTCACAATGGCTAGTTTGATTAGTTGTTGCGTGTTAAAACTCCAAGTTGTGTACAACACAAGCTACATCATTATTCAAAGGTAAATGTACCGTAGAAGATTGGGGTGTTACATTTTTACTATTTTTTATACAACTAATTAAAAAATTATTTTTACGTCTCATATTTTGACCAGATTCAGTTTATGTGTCAAAAATAACTTTGTTAGGTCAACAATTGTAATAAAGGTTAATATATAACATCTAAATAAAAATAATAATGAGATAATTTTAATATTTATATGTCAATTATACTTTTAGAACCAATAATTAAATATGTTTATGAAAAATTAACCAATGTTTTGATCATGGAGTCGGTAGGCCTTACATACTCATGAGTAACATTCTCATTTTTCAATTATTGTTATGGAAAGAAGGAAAGTAACACTATATCTTTCAAGAATGGTAATTATATCACAAATAAAATATTATTTAATCATATATAATTATATATATAATTATTTTAATAAAAAGGAATCACATCATGTCGAGGAGGTGGTATTCCCCACGTCCACAAATGATGTTATCAATTTTTAAGTGTGTGAAAGGGTAATAAAGAAAATGATATATATATAGTATATTTAAAGAAATATAATTATACCATGAATATAATATGGAGATTTTTTATTCAAAATATGTTTAATTAGAACAATAATTTATACATTCCATGTTTAGTATGAATGAATCACAACAATTTGAGGGGGCGGTATTACACAGTTCCTCAAATGATGTAATTGTATTAACATTAATTTGAAATTATTAATGTTATATTTAATAAAAGGGTTAAATAAGTATAAAGAAATAATAAATATCATATATATCATATAAAAATTTAGTTTCAATCATAATGGCCACCTTTATAGGAGTTAAGGTAAAAATGAACAATCATCATTTCATGAGGTAATAGTTCGTTTACACAGAAACAATATGTTCATTACTCATTAGATGGAATTACGTGTTCGTGTATGTAAAAAAAAATTACATAAAGAAATACTAGTATATTTAGGATTTATGTTTTTTTATATAATCCGGGAATAAATATGTTTTAGGGGTGGATAACGGAAATGAAACGAGAGAGTTTGAGAGAAGACGTTACCTCTTAATCAGTTAACTTCTATTGGTTTGTAACAAAAGGATTCAATGGAAAGATTTATGCCAAAAGTAAGGATTTTTGGTAATGAGTAGGTATTTTGGGAATATATTTTGGCATATATTTTATGAAACTAAGTGGTTTAAGAGGTTTTAGGAATAAGGATAATTGGTTGCCTTTTATAGATAACGAAAAGGACTCACTTCGAAACTTTAGAAACAAGTTAGGTGTACACATGTTATTACCTAAAAAAATTCATAAAAAACATCCAAAATAAATAATTTAAGGTGAATGGAATAATTACTTACATAAAATGATATTTATACAAGTGTCTAGGTCATTTAGGGCATTAAAATAAATCTTTAGTCCATTATTATTCTTAATTTTTCTATAAAAATTGTAATTAATTTTAATCACGTTCTCCAATGATTTTGTTAAAAAACATAGTTAGTATTATTATAAAGTATAAATTATTATGATTCCAAATATGGAATAATTTTTTCCAAATTCTAATCATATAATTGGAATAAGTTAATTTGAAATTCATTCCGTAAGTTGGACGACAATGCAGGTTTTTCAAGTAAAAACGTCTAAATGTTTTATAAGTTTTTATAATAAATTTCAATGTGAAATTAATTCAAATGATATAAATTTTATTAATTGATAAAAATATTATCTAAAACTCTAAAATTAATTATAATTATAATTTAACCTTATAAATATAATATAAAAAAATAAGTTTTAAACTAAAATTTAGTATTTTAAACTATTCATTAAAAGTTGAAATGTTTTAGAAAAATATAAAAAACATCACCCTAAACAAATTCTTATGATTAAATTTAAAAGCTGACTTTTATTTTTACATATTAAATCAATTAATATTTCAAAATTCAGTTTTAAAATCTGTTCTCAATTAAAAGGTGGTAAAATTGCCTTTATAAAAAATATAGGTTTTTATGTGTTAAATACGGTTTGTTCTTATATTATGAATATAAAACCTAATAAATGAATATATAAAACATTTTATAGAATATATAAAATATAGATTTCATTAAAATCCATCACTAATTGTAATTAACTGTGTTTATTAAGACAAAACTCCTTTGGAATCATATAATAATATTTGTTTTTATATCCAATTGGTTCTTATTTTAGTTTCTCATTAGTTGATAACAAATGAATTAATTGTATATTTAAATAAAACATCAATTCTCATATGTTAGTTAATAATATTCATTACCACTAAAATTACAACTAAGTTATATCTTATTATATTAAATAATAATATTTTAATAATACATTGTTATTTGGAGAAACTCGGTCTAGCGTATAATGCAAGTTGCTGAGGAAGGCCACTCTTGTGTATAACACAAGCTATAGAGGAAGGTATCTATTATGTTTAATGAAATCTAACTCTATTTTTCATGCATTTAAATAAATATAATATATTTTAAATATAATATATTTTATAAATTATCTAGATATTATATTACTTTACATACTTTGTATCGCATGTCATACACCAAATAGAATAGAAGGTTCTTACTTTAGATTTTCGAGGCATAAAAGTTTCATTTATTAGAATGAATTGACAGTTTCATCTCTTGTATTACCTTTCATCTGCTTTCAATTGAAATGATAATGATGATGTGATGGGTTTTTGTTCAATTAAACTATATTTCTATGAGTTATACTATTTCATGTTAATATTTTTTACTTATATTCTTGGTTTCTTATGACCTAAGATTTTATATGATGATTTATATTTTTATCTATGGAAAATTTAATTGTTTATTTAAATATTTCCTCTCAGTGGATTCTTTCCCCATAAAATAAGAAATTGTTGAAAATAATTCCTATTCAATTTAACGATAATTTTTATTTCATATCCATATTTTACCTTTCCTATAATGTTATAATTTATATTTAGAGACCTAATTATTTTTTATCTCATGTGACCTTAAGATTTCCATTATATTTGTTTAAAGAGGAATTTTTTTATGATGTGGGTTTCGAAAAGATATTTTTAGAATATAAAAATGGATATCTGTTAAAAGTTTTTAGTTTTTATCTTCCACTCTACATTTTATCGGGATAAAAAATTTTTGATTTTGAAGGATATATTATTTAATATTATTTTTGAAAATAAATTATTTAAAATTTTTTCACTTCACCAATTTGAGTTTTTTTCAAGAATCCATTATTGGAGACTATTTTTTAAAATAAATGTTCTCAAGAATATATTCAATTAACCATTATTTTATTTTTCATGGTATCATTATTTAGGTTTCATTCCAAATAATGATTTAAAAATTATTTACATTAAATATATCAAAATTAATATTTTCATAAGCAACCCTGAACATCTTCTTTGTATGAAAATGTTAAAAAATGTTTTCTAAAGAATATTTAATTTTTTAATTCCCATTTTACTCTTTAACTATAAAAGCTTAAGATATTATGGAGTTCCCTCAGTAAAAACCTTATAAATTACCAAGTATTTCATTTTAAAGAATACATATTTTAATGAGATCTTTATAATTTTAAAAAGGGATATTTCTTATTGTACTTCAAATTGATTTTTCCAATAATCTTAAAAGTGTGTTTTTACGAATATAATTATCGTTTGATTTTCATTATCTTACACATGGGATGTGTTCTCACTATACTATACACATTATTCATATTTATGTCTTATATTGATTATGTTTTTGGTAAATTTTCATGAAACATATATATTTTACAAGAGGGATATGCTATAATAGTATCATCCACATTCTTTATATGGATAAACTATGATCATATTATAAAGATTATTATCTTGGGAAAGTATTTATATCTTTTATAATTGATTTTAATTTAATATGTTAATAGATTACTAAGTTAATATTGTTATTAATTGAATTTTTATTCATTTTCTTATATATGATGAAGGAATTGAAATTAATTAGTAATGTGAGGGGCACACTATATACCCTCTATGATTCGATATGTATCATGGGAAAAAATATCCTAAGTATTTTGTGTATAAATAACCATTTAATTAGATGAATTCGATAAAATATTAAAAATAAGTAGATATCTTAGCACAATATTAGGATGTTTTTAATGTCTTGACACAAGGATTTTAAAAGTATTTAATAATGAATTCTATCACCACAAAATAAATTATTTTCTTTCCATTTTTTATTTTCATGTTTAACCATGGGTTGTTTAAAGCTCATGTAATTAGTTATTTGTAATTATTTTATTATCATTCATTTAATACCATACTATTAATTTATTTCCTATTATATGACAGATTATGGTATAAAATTTACCATATATTTCATTTGAGCTCACCCTTATTATACTTCCATTTCCCCAGGTTATGAAGAAAAGTATTACACCAGAAATGTTTTAAAAAAGGGCATGTCTGGATTATTTACTAGTGATGTTTTTGAATTATTATGGATCAAGTAGTATTTTATATAGTGAAAATAATTTCTAAAAGATTATAATGACATTGGACTTATTAGTTTATGTTTTTTCCAAATAATCAAATGATTTAAACCAAAATGGTTATTTAATTGCATAAAATAAAACATTTTGAGTAAATCGTGAAATTATGGGATAGTTATGTCTATGGATTTATAATTTCAAGGATAAATATGTTTATTTGTGAATAAAATGGGTTTTGATTTAAAAATTTTAGAATATAAAGGTGAATATTTCAAAAAATTACTATGAAGTGTTTTGAAGAGAGAGAGAGAGATAATATATTTATAAAAGGTTTTAGTTTTATTATGAAAATTTAAAGGTTCTTTAGTCATTAAAATGAGTAATTTTGAAAAATTAAAATGGAATGAAATATTTTAAATGGTGTTCGGTTGTTATAATTTTTGGATGTGGAGAAAATTGAGAGAAATATTTGAAAAAAATTATTTTGATTATAATGGTGTGGTGTGATTTGATTTATGGGACATTGATTAATTTTGTTTCATCTTATTTGGGTTTAGAGTTTCCCTCTAAAAGAAACTCTAAAGGGAATTCAAATTTTAATTTTTAATATGATCTTAAATGTAGATCTTGATAATTTTTATGAGTGGTTCCTCAATTTTTTGACTCTAATAAGAATAAAAAATGGGTAGTGGAGTTGAGTTCTTCCAAGTAATTTAACTCTATATAGGACCTCTCATGTTATATTGGATCTCACTGAGATCTTTATTCTCTTCTAGTTAAAGAATAGGGAGATGTTTTATCTAGTGGAGAGTAGTAATTGGTTGAGCTCGAGCTACTGGAGCAATTTTTTGAGGGTTAGTCTCCTTGGAAGAAAAGGTTGAATATTGTGTTCTTCCAGTGTGTGGAAGCTGACCATTTATCCCATTTTGTGTAACAGTTCTAATGGATTGTGTTCAAAATATTTGTCTTCTATTATATTAAAAAATTATATAAGTTTTTTAATAAGAAGGAAAATTCTTAGGCATAGTAATTTTTTAGGTATAATTTGTTTTACCTTACTTTATCTTGTAATTTGATGATGATTTCTTGATTTGGATTTATAGATGATGTGGGTTATTTAGTTATGTGATTTTTTATTTGATTTTCCTTTTATTGATATATATTGGGTTTTTTGTGATATAGTTTTTTTGAGCTTTTATTATTAATATTTTGAACATATGAGACATTATTTTTGGTACTTGGGTTATTAAGGATGAGAATTTCCTTCTAGACATTAAGAAATTAATAGTGCTAGTTAGGATTTTATAGTCATTATAGGATGATATTCTGGGAATTGATGTCTAAGTTTACCCATTGGGTATAGTGAACTTGGCCTCGAGCCCCTGTTGTTTTTTTGAAGTGTGATTACTAGTTTTTATTTATGGGTTATGTGATTTAGATTCATTTTTCATTTTTTTGATGGTTTTTTTAGATGATGAATTATTTTTGGGTTGTTTTCTCTTCACGAAGAGTTGGTTTCTTTGGTGATTTTTCATGTTTATTGATGTTTGATAATCCATATATATGCATTCTCATGGTTGATGTTTTGGGTTAGTGGTGTGACATTCCTTTGGTTTCACATTTTTTATAAATTTTAAATGGTGGGGAGATAAACGTTTTGTATCTGTTCCTTTTATGATTTCTATTATTTATCTTATGCATATTTTTTTATGTATTCATCCAGGTGGTTTAAAATGAATAATATTCATTTAGTGGTACTTATTTAGAGTCTTATATCTATAATTTTCTCCAATTACTTGAGATGTGAGGTTTTGTGGTAGCTTCTCATATTAATTTGACTTCTACCAAAAAACCTATTGGTATAAATCAGCATTTTTGGGAGAATTATCACACCTACATGTTAATATTTAAATATTTTATTTTATTTTTTATTTTTTTTGAGTTTAACATTATTTATTGAGGTTTACTAGATTTTTTGAACCTAAAGGAAACTAAATCCCATAAACTATGAGTGGTTCATGATGTGAACATATGGTTCACACCATGAAATATTCTGGTATAGAGGATACCCTCTGGAATGTGGCTCACAACATGAATCATAGGTTCATTCCATAAACCATTCTATATGGAAGGATTCATTACTTGAACTAATGTGTCACACCATGAACCAAGGTATCCAGTTTTAAATTTTATTTTTCCCAAAATTTTTCTTAACTTGTTTTAATGGGTTTACACCCCTTTTTATATTATCTGGTCATTTGACTATGATAGTTAATTCCAATGGGTACCTCCTCCTTCCCTCTATCTTAAATATAAGATCTTATCCTTTGATTTTGAGTATATTTCTTCTGGAATACCACTATACTCCTCCTTTTCTTCGTTTCAAGAGTATGTTTATATATTTTTCTCTTGGTTCCACTTCCTCTCACAAACCATATGGATGTTTGGTCTAAGATAGGGGTTTTGGAGGGGGGGGGGGTCTAAAAAGTTTTTAAGGATTTCTATTGGTTTCTTGAGTCTTGTTTGAGTATTTTCATTGATATAAATGTCTCTTAGCATGATATCCATTGAACTGAATTATATTTTTTGTGATATTCTTCTATTTTGAATTCTATATTACACTCGATGATTAAGAAATTACTTATTAATATATATATATATATATGACAGTTCTAAATGATTTTGAAAAATTTCAACGTAAATTCTCTCTTGGAATAATGATTTTCTAGTTTTTAATGATTATTTGAAATACAACGTGATATTGGAAAATGTTAAAAGGTTTTATTAAAATTTTTTATTGGGGAAACTTATTTTACCTCTTTTTAAGGCATCCAAAGCTAAAAATAACTTATATAATTCATTAATTTATTTATTTAAATAATAAATAACATAAATAGTCATAAAACCTGATGAACTAAAGGTTTAGTTTCAAACTTATTAGATATATAAAAATATTATTTTATAAAATTTAAAAACATTACTCTATAATTATGATCCCTAGACTATTTCTGGACATATTACATGATATAATTTTATTTATAACTCAAGGAAAATAAAACTAAGAAAAGGGTGATCTTAGATGCCCAATAAGATAAAAACTTATCATAACGTATCAAATCATAAACATTAAGGAGACCACAAAGATGTGATAAATATGTTAATAAAATACCATGAGACCATAGATGATAATCATAAAACATTATAGAGAAACATATTACAATAAAAATATCATTAAGGAAGAAAATATGTTATGGCGTGGCTCAAAATACATTTCAATAATTATAAAACATGTGGGCCTAACATATGAGGGAAAAAAATTTAAAATTAAAGAATAACATGAAAACATAGAATATCATGAAAATTAAATATGTATTAGAAATATATAATAACTTTATTAAAAATATAGGAATGTGGGAAAACCATAATCATAATAAAACCTTTGTGATAAAACATATTATTCTAGCATTTATGTAAATAAACTTATTATTTCTATGATTGAAAATGTGAGAAAACTCATTATTCTTACACCTATGTGAGGAATATCATTATGTAACCACCTAAGTATCTTATGATATTTAAAATTAAAACAATGAATTTGATGGTCATATAGGACCCCGCTCATAATCTATATATATATTTGTTCCATATAAAATAATTTATCATCATATCTTAGAGATCCCTTATAAGAATAATTGGTTTCATAATATTTTCAAAAAACATTACATAAAATGAACTTAAGAAATAATAGGATAGAAAAAGAATCATTTAAAAAATTTAATTGTATCATAACAATATATATTGTGTGATCAAAACATTACTTAATGAGAGATAAACCTTTAAGGAAAAACAAAAGTGAGAACAAAAAAGTTTCTTCAAAACCTACTAAACATTGTTATAAAAGATTAAGTGAAAAATTATTTCAAAAGCATTTTCTAGAATGGAAAGTTAATAAATTTGAAAATATTATTATAATTTTTTAATATAAAGTATCCTTGAAAAAAATTCAAGCTAATAAATCAGGAGTATTAAATAATTAAAAGAAATACCTTTATTTAGTTTTTAGTCCATTTTAAAGAAAAACAAACATAAAAGAAACCTTAAAATACTATCATTTCATAAATAAGATAATAGAAAATATATAGAATTTATAATAAAAAAATATTTTTATTATATTAAATAATACAATTGATAGTAAAACAATGAATATTTATGAACAATAATCATTAGTAAAAAATGTGAGTTATTGTTACCAATGTTATACTTTTATTTCATTTTTTTTTCTGTGAGAAAAGTTATTATTGATAATGAGAAGTAATTTAGATATAAAAAATGAGTAAATATAATATAAAATATGGTAATACAATGATCAAATAAATCATGAAAAGTATATGAAAGTAAGAAAGATGATTACCTAATGACTTGAAAATTGAGTTGATGAAGCCCATATACTGAATTCCCGCTTAGTTGAGCACACTATAACCTCATGTATAAAAAATAACAATGTTAATAACCTATTTAAGAACATAATTTATTTATATAAATTTTTACAATATTCCATTATATTTATTATATACATGTATATTAGTTAGTTATTATCTATTTTCAATATCGATTTTTATTAATCTCGATTATTTTGAACATGTTTCGTAATAACCGTGTTATTATTCATTATTATACTAAATTTAATCATAAAAAAATTATAAAAATAACGTAAAATTATTTTTTATGATGTTTTATAAAGTTATAATTTCATTATATTTTATTTTAATTTATTATTATTTTAGACAACACTGGTGACAAACACGTTTCCATGATTTTTAACAAACAAATTGTAATAACTTAATTAATGAGTTTTGATTTGATTTTACCATTAATTAACCATAATAAAATCATTATTTAATTATTTTTATAATATAATATCATTAATTTATTTTTCATTGTAATTCATGCTATTATTTTATATCATTTTTTAAGTAGTCAGTTAGACCGACCCAAACAGAAACAAACCATAATTAATGGATGAGTATGGTTATGAATGTGGCTTCTTGTGAGCATAATATCACTTTTATAGAATAATGTGATATTATTTATATTTTAATGTGGGTGAATAATATTTTATTATGTTTTCAAAAATGAAAAATAAGGTTGAAAAAAAAGATACAATACTTTGTGGAGGCAGTAGTACGCATAATGCACGTTCGATGTTCTTTTGTTTTTCGAAGTGATTGAGAAGGAATAAATAAAAAGATTCCCATTAATATAACACAAATTTATTATAATAATGATAAAATAATAATTATATAACTATTATTAGGATAGTATTGTAAGGGAATGAATAAGAAAAAAATACAAGGATTAAGTCATACTCACTTTGGGACCCTGAACTTTCTCTTGAAAGTATCATTGGAAATAACAGGAGAAGAGTAAATA
The DNA here is from genome assembly GCA_963277665.1 of Viscum album. Lineage (NCBI taxonomy): Eukaryota > Viridiplantae > Streptophyta > Magnoliopsida > Santalales > Viscaceae > Viscum > Viscum album. The sequence goes on along the minus strand of OY728147.1, from coordinate 387,087,594 downwards.
ATTGTGACCAAAGGCTTATAAAATTGAGATATTTTTCTAGAAGGATAAAAAATACAATTTCTAAATTATAATCAATGTAATGGGTTTGGTATAAATGGGTGGAAATATCCCCTTTAATAGTTGATTAAAAGGTAACTTTTGTGAATAACCTTTAATTTTCAATGACATCATTACACTATTCAATGATAAAACAATATAAAAGTAAAAAATAATTGGTTATGGGGTGATATTGGTTTGATCAAGTCTCAACGATTAATTTCCACACATGTTTTGAACATTTTGGAAGACATTTAACCTAATCTTGTTACATTTTACTTTTTTTTATTTTTATCGGGGTAACTAGCCTTTACCCATGTAATTTATACATGAATAAAAATATAAAATAATGTATCATAAAAAATTATGGTGTGATAAACCTAATTTTAATATCTATTTAATAAAATTACATTTCTAAACCATATAAAATTAAATTTTAAATTTAATGCATTTATATATAGAAAAAATTTGTTTTAACCATCATCTGCAATTACTCTTATGTAGTATTGGTTACCAATTAAATTAATGTTAATATAATAATATATAGGTTTTAAAAAATTAGATTCATTTTTTAAAATAATTTAATTATATTTATTAGATAAAAATTATAAAATATTAATAAAACATATCCTTGAAAATAAAATACTTTCACCATTATCACTATATATAAATTTAATCTTAGTAATATTATTATTATTAAAAAGTAATAAAATGAGAATTTTTATATAATTCGGGAATAATGATTCTGCTAGGTTCACAAGGCTGAATACTCTGAGAGAGGGGGGGGGAGTGAATCAGGGTTTGACTAATTTAAAATTATTTCCCGTTTTGATATTGTTTCGCTATTAAATAAAACACTCTTCTCTCTCTTTTCCTTTACATAATATAAACAGAAAGTAAAGCATGCACAGGACACAACAATTTTTACTTGGTTCACCCTTACAGGGCTACGTCCAAGGAGCATACACCGACATTGTGCCAATGTACCAAATTTACTATAATCACACTGTCATTTACAAGGTTAGGGATAGATCTCTTCTTTTCCTAGGCTCACTTCCTTTACAATGTTTCGGGTTAGCTCACTGATTTTCCAAGGGTCACTCCCTGTTTCTCTCTCTCTGGCTCACTGCCGGTGGAGAGGATCACCTTCTTCCTCTTCCTTTGCTCACTGCTCTGGAAAGGATCCACTCACAGTTTATAGACCTGTAGGTCTCTTCATTATCACTAATTAATTCATCCTCTATTGTATGTAGATGTTCTGTTAAAGTCCAACTTTCACCCATAGATGAATCTCACTTTTCACCGAAGGTATCGTGAATTCTTCCAGATTTCATGCAGCCCTGAATCTCTTCCGTGAATCAAACTTACTTTTCACCCTTCTCTAAGCCGGCATGCAAGTCTCGGTGCGCAAGTCAAAACTAGCACACAAGTCCTCCTCAACCACTTGCGCGACACAAGCTTCTGCTACTCCAAACATGTGTGACGCACACCCTTTTACGACCAATCCAATGTTGTCGGGAAACCAACAACTTTCGCACTTATTCAAAATCTGGCACACGAGTGTCACCAAACCACTTGCATGAAACTTCCTTCTTCAACTAAGAACCTACGCAACTCTCTTCCTTCCTTTACTAGACCACCTTGGGCGCACAACAAACAACTGTCTCGCAACTTATTCTTGCGCGACCCACCACCACTTGCATGACCACCACACCTACGCGATGGGAGATCTTATTTTTTCTAAGTCTTGAACTCATACTGAATGAGGAGGGTTCGAACTGTATTTATAGGCATTAGAACACCCTGCGCGACGACGTGCAAGTCTCCCTTCGGCACGCAAGTCTCGGTGCGCAAGTCTCCTGCCGCACAAATCACTTGCATGACCAACTCAAAAACTTGATCGAACCTTATAAATTTTCCATATTTTGATGATTTGATCTTGAAAGACATATGGCGCACAAGTTTCCTCTTCTTCAAGTACACGACGCACAAGTCCCTTTTCCAAAAACCACTTTTCATCATTTGTCGATTTTCAGGGCCAAAAAATTGGAAAACACTGGAAAACGGCACCACCTTGTATCTGCTCTTTTTGTACTACCTCTATATCGTCCATTCCTTTGTCGAAGTTCTTGAATAAAACATGGATTTTTAACCACAACCCTTGAAATATACATACCACCATGAAATCCCCTTTGTCAAAAAATTTGTATGTCATGGATTGCTTTATCAAAAATCTCAACACAGATGTCCACTTTGTCAACAAACACAATCACCTCAAAAATGATTCAATGATGATTTGAGGGATTTTTCCCAACAGATTCCAAATATATAATCCATTTTACTAAATACAATTTCTGAATGTGATAAACTTTATTTTCATATTAGCACAATTAATGTGTTAGAAGATATTTTCAAAAAAGTGTATTTTCAAGAATAAATTGCATCTATCTTATTATTCAATTATTATAGTTTTTATAATTTCATTACTTATGTAGTTAATAGTAAATTTCAATTACATAAATAATATAAATATATAATAATTTTATTATTGTAATGGTGTTTTTGTTTTAGTTAAGCATTTAATGCAATACAAGTTACCAATATGGTATTTAATCAAGCAAAAGTATTTACTAAACTTGTTGATCATTACATTTTACACCCCATTAAAATAATTTTTTTACACCAAAATTTATTACAAGGAGGAAAAATGTGTTGGTATTTTTATTTAATCACACCCTTAGGATACCTTGTCGCCTCCTGAAACTTATGATTTCGTCACAAAACATTGTCTAGGGATCAACTCCATGGTCATGATTTCCCATTTTTATACTGGTATGGGTAATGGTTCAAACATACCCTTATAATTTTATTATTTAGAGTTAAAATTCTAGAATACAAATAATTTAGATACAAATTCTGAAATTTATCTCTTCATGCTTTCCCATAGATGATTTTTTTATATGTTATATATCTTAATACTTCTAGATTAATATAGAAGGTTGAACTATATTCCAATTACAAAATTTATTTCTTTAATTAAATTTTTTATGGGACATATATCATGGTTCTAAAACTTATAACTATATATTTATCAAAGGTAAACTCTATAATATTTAATATATTTTTTGGTATATTTACATTATGTTTCTGGTCTTCTTTGTCCTTCATGTGTATAAACGGTTGAATAGTTTTTTGTCTAAGATATGATTCCTTTATTCCCATTATGACTTGAAGATTTATCCTTTTCAAATCCATGAGTATTGGGTATTTTAGAATCCACATCATGGATAAAGTATAATATTCTTTCATAAAAAGAGCCTTAACCACCTCATTTTCTTTCCTCGAGTGGTAATGTATTGTGCACCCATAATATTTTATAAATTCCAACCATGTTATTTGGTGAATATTAATATCCTTTTGTGAGAATATATATTTCATGCTCTTATTATCAGTTTATTTATTACACTTTTATCAATAGAGATAATATCACAAAATCTTTAATAGATTTATTTGTTCCACCATCTCCAAATCAAGCATCAGGTATTTTTTTATGTGTCTTTAATTGAAAAAATGTATAAAAAATACCTTATTGTCTTAATTATGTACATAACCCAATCCATTTTTTATGCATCACTATATACTAAAAACCATTCCTATAAGGGCCTGGATCTATGTGGACCACTCTTTTGCATGTTTCTAAGGCTCATGGTTCTCATAGGAGGCTTGGAAGAATCCTAGAGGTGTTAGCTGTAAAAAATGATGGATCAGGGAGAATACTTGTTGTGTAATCTTCACTTTTCATGTAAATTATGTTCATGTATTGTTAAGGATGATTCATATGGTGCTTCACAAGGTGTAAATAACCATGGTTAAATAATAAAAGTAAATTCATTTTTTACCAATGACCAACATTTACATGATGTGTAAATGGTTTACACACTATGTAAATACCATGTGAAACGCATCATTAAATGTTTCATTCGATTAGGCATTTCATAAACCCTATCGAGGTCACTAATTCTATGTGACGTGGGGCTCCCTCCCTTAGTGTTTTGAGATCCCTTGAACCATGGATTGATTAATGTATTCCGTCCTTGATTCTCGGTGATCCATGTTGATCCAAAGTGTGTCCTTCCTTTATTTTGTAGTATTTTCTCTTGGATTTTTGTTGTTTCCTCAAATATATTTTGTATATGTTATTATTTTTGATATCCCTTAATTTTAATGAGTTTTTTCTTGGTTTTGGTTGGTTTAGTTGTACAACAACGTGCTCGGATGGATGTAATTATTTTGGGAGAGGTGATGAGATATCCACAATGTGGTCCAGTCTCAAGTGAATAACATTGAAAGATTTTGCAGTAGGGGACTATTTTCTTCTCTTTTATTAATGTGAAATCATATATTGATCATGGATTATCCCCTAGGGTTGTGATGAAATTACTCTAATAAACATTAAACTAGTTTTAATGTATTGGATAACAACATCTTGATGATATTTTTCCTTTATACTTTGATAGTGGTTTGCATGATGTTTTGAAAGATAATGTGATATATATTACTTGGGGTTTAGAACATTTGTTATGATATGTATTATTATGTGTTTCTTGATGGAAAAATTGGTAAATAACATAAAATTGGAATTAATCGATAATTAATTGTCTAGAAAAATTAAATAAGAGGCATGTTTTTTAATCTGGTAGTTAATGTAATTTAAAGATAATAAAATTGATGCAATTCACATGTTTAGTTGAAATTGAACTTCCATGTAGTTAATGGAATTGATAGATAATGTGGATCATGTTAATTCTTTATGATAATAATTGAAAGGGTCTCTTAAATGAGAATGGTACATCTCTAGGTTAGTTAAATATGAAATAAATGCTAACATAATTTTTTTCCTTTGATAAATTATTATATCTTGATGCCTTAGGTTTCCTATAGTAGAAAACTATGAAGAAATTAATTGGTTAATTCAATATGGAATAAGAACCAGTAATTTGATAAAGACTATTTCTAAGGGCCCGAGTTTCCCATTTTCTTGCGAAGGCTGAGCACCTTGTTTTTGATCCATGAGAGTTGATTTGCATGAGAAGGATGGATTCCTGGTTTTGAGGGCCCAATTTTCCTATTGACTACCTGTTTATTCCTGATAATTTTTTGATGTTCCCTAAATATGAGTCTTATGATATGATCCTGGTTTGGATGAGCCTAATATGGCTGATGTAAATGGGTTGGGGAGGCCCGAATGTGATGTGATCCTGGTATAAATGATCCTAGGATGGTTGATGTGATATATGGGTAAGGAGGCCTAGATTTTGTAGAGAAAGATGATTGATAGGTTGGAAATATGAATCTGTATATTCATGTGGGTTTTGGGGATAACACTAGAGGTGATTGAATGGGTAAAATCTATTCTTACCCTTTGATGAGATACTGAGATCTAGAATTCTCTCTTATAAATCTGTTTAATAGAAAATGGTTGAGTTTTTTTTATGCATTCAGTTTCTTACTACATGAGGCAGTTGGATATTCTTGACTGCATCTTTCCTCTTGGTTGTAACTTAGGATGGTTTCCTAGAGTAACTGATTTATTGAATAATGATAATAATAAATTGAATAAATATTATCCTATGGGTTTAGTTGGTGATGGAATGTAATTTTTTATAAGATTTTAATCATGATAAACCATGGACTTGGTTTGGATTATTCTTAGAGGAAATGGAATTAATCTAATAATTAATGTAAAGTAATTTAATATAATGTGAAATAATCATAATGGATAATTAATGGGTGATGAATTAATTTATGAATAGAAAATGATGAAAATAAAAATGATTCTTAATATAGTTATTTAAATACTTCTTTTCTTATTAGATATCTGGTTTTAGAAGTGGCATATAAAATTCCAAGTGATGTTAGATACGGTTGATTATAAGACTAGGTTATGCATATTGTGTGGATATAAAATATAGTATATCATGTATATTCTATGATTTCATATAGTACCCCAACCATGCCATTCAGGGAATTTAACACCTAGTGAACTTCAAGATGGTGTTTTCTCCAACATCCTAGTGGTACGATGGATGGATGACTACCCCATCATTCCCCACTCAATGCTCTAGGTGGTTAATTGTGCTTGTATGCATGGTGGTTAGTATTCCCATATATGTTCCAAGAAGTATATGATTTCTTGTGGTTATTTCACACACATGTATTATCATATATAGTATCCAAAAGTTTATTACATGTATAGAATGTATAGGATGTGATTGTTTGAGGTACTTCCACAATGTGTGCGCTAAAATGGATTGAGGTAAATTAATATATGTTTGAAATAAATAATATGGGCTAGAGTGGATCTCATTAACTAATTAGTTACTATATGTGGATATGTGATATGAGATGATGTGGTTATGTGGTTCTTGAGGTGCATGTTATGATTCCTTGACAGGGTGTCTTCATGATGACTTACTTTTTGAGAGAGATGGCTCAGGACATGAAATGTTTGGGAAAAGTGAAAACCTAGTGGAGAAGAAGGAGTGGTGTACCCTTGATGTTTTATTAATATGTTATATACTATCATGTATGGGATACTTGGTGAGATTTAGCTATGGATAATAAGGGAACTTAGTATACATGTTTACATAATGATCTATTTTCATAGACATTCAAAGTGCATTAACATGCTTTGTTTATCTTTTCCATGAGAGGCTCTAAGAAGGATCCTAATGAGTATAATTTTATGCTCACCCAATATATTTATAAACTGTTTTCAATTCATCTAGAGAAAGTTGGATATCAGGATGGATATTTATATCTTAGGGGTTTTTAGGAGATGTTTGGAATTCATGGTCACTACTGTCTTTACCTTTTTTGTACTTGAAGTATTCCTTTAAATTGTTTAGTACTGTATGAGATTGCATGCTTTTACTTGGGTTTTCTTTTTTTTTACATGTATAAGAATGTGTTGGTTGTTGTATCCTTATTATATATATCTTTCCCATGTTTTTGTTAGAGTTTAATGCCCCATATATGATTTCTTATTATACCATTGGTTCCAGTTTCCAACCCAATTCCTACTGGACGCGGGACTCAGGAATTCACTATATCTATCCCCTCATTGCGGTATCTTTTTGGGGAGGGGGTCATGACAAGGTGGTATCAAAGGTTGAGGTTGAGGGATATGATGGATTTTGGAGTTAGTCATAGGTTAGGTTGAATGGGTTAGTTGGGAAATGGTTTCAGTTAAGTTTAGTATGAAATGTAAACATTGGAGACTGGGTGTGACACAGGTATTTAGGCCCCCCTATGATCTGATACATGATCATTTATGTTTACTAAGCCTACTAAAAATTGTGATATTCATTATAAGGTAGATTCCTAGTAAAGGATCGTAAACTATTATTCTTTACTCATATGTTTGAAATGGGTAAACCTTGGGATAAGTTAATATTAAAACAAGATAATTAAACTAATTAATTAATTAATGTTAAATATTCGATATTATATATTTATAAGCTCTAACGGGGTGTTCTCTTTGCAGGTATGGTCCCAGGTCAATGTATTTAGCAGGTTTACTCCAAATATGTTCACCAAGATGTGCCGACATATTACCGCTGAGTTGAGGTTGATGACGACACACCTTAGAGGATACAACTACAAGTTTTTTTAGTGAAAAAATTCAGCATATGTATGAAGGATCCACTTTTAATGTAGTTAGATATGGATAGTTATAGGAGGTTGAGATGGATTTCAGTTTGATCCTCGCTTGGAATGAGCCCTGTGTTTCATTGGAAATGAAGATGCTTCATGGAGTGGTTAGGTAATGGTGGTTCTTATTGATCGGGGATCATAAGAAGTTTATAGTCTCATGGGAGAATTTTTTGAAACAATTTAGAATAGGGTTTTTTTATTTGACCGTGAAGGCGACAATTTTCCAAGAACAACTTACAATTCATCATGGGAGCTCTAGTGTGTGAGTGTTTGAGATCCATTTTAGGACCCTTATTTGATATGATTTAGACCTATATCTATATGTAGAGGCTAGGGTGAATCATTTTGAGGAGTCCTTGAATCAATAGATCCATATCCAAGTCACCTTGTTAATTTTGAAGATGTATATCAAGGTGTCAATGAGAGTAAAGGTTATAGAGAGGGCACTGGAAAAAACTAGGTTGTTATGAGAGGGGTTTTGTTCGTATTCATTAGGACTAAGAGATATGGTTTAAGGATTCCAATTTATAAGGAAGATGAGCTTCCATTCAGATGGGGGTATATCCCATCCCACAATATCTCTTCTCTCCAGAGGAGATGGCTTTGAGACATATTACAAAGTATCTGAAATGTGTTTTTTTGGGGGATGAGGTCATCAGGGGTAAGAGTACCTTATATTTTTGAGCAATTATTGTGTTCCATGTGTTCCAAATCATTATCCTCTGTTTTGTTAGTTTTTGATGAGGTATAAGTAGGAGGGTGATCTAGTTTGAGATTATTAGAGAGGGGAAGAGGTAGGCACAATACATCTTCAAGATTCTCCTCTTCCCTAGAGATCAGGGTGCATCCATGGAGGTGTTCGTAAATAGGTATAGAGAGGTCATTGAGTAGGACATGGTCAACTTAAGGATTTATCGTGTCCACTATCATGTGATCCAGGCATCAATCGAGGTACCCTTCACTTTTTCCTTGATGGGTACATGATTTTTTTTATTCAGGAGTGACACACTCCTTTTTATCACTTTCCCTGTTCCATTTTTGGGACTTGAGGTAGATTGGCATACAATTCCATTGGCATTATCTACACTAGTTGGAGTTCAATATGACTCTTATGAAGTAAGCAATGAATAAGAACTAGTTCTGGGGAAACATCAATCATGGGGAGATTTAATATGCTTATGGAGAAAAAAATATAACATAATCCCAAAAATGGAATGGTTTTATTCAGTGTAGGATATCATTTATTTCTTATGGAATATGGTTTTGTTCTATGATGCTGATGGAGAGCCTTCAATGTTTGTTGTCCAGTGATACCCTCAAATGGGTTAGAGGTGTGTTTTTTCTATGTCTTCCTTAATGGCTGAGCTGATGTTGTTCTTTTTTGAGTTTCATTAATAAGTGTCTCCCAAGGTTAGAGAGGATTAACCTGATGTATTTTTAGAGAGAGTTTTATCATTACCACCTTGATTGGATATTTAGTTTGGGATTGAGCTACAACCAATCATGTCTCATATATTGATGTCTTCATATAGGATGGAACCTTCTAATTTGTGAGAGTTGTGAATATAAATCAATGATATGTTACATAGAGATTTTTTTCAGCCATTTGTGTCACCTTGGTGTGATTATTTTTGTTTGGTAATAAGGTTGAATGAATTTTGTGGCATTTTATCGATTATATTTTCTTGAACCAAGTGACATTAAAGAACTACTAGCCCCTTCTATGGATTGTTGATTTATTCAATCATCTGAAGGGAGTAAGTTGGTTCTCTAACATAATTTTTTGGTGTGGATATCATAAAATATGGGTGATTGATGAGGATATTTATAAAACATATTTACATTATAATCATAGTAATTATGATTTCGTTGTTATGACATACAATGTGATGAATGATCTAGTTGTGATCATGGGGTTGATGAATGTAGTGTCTAGAGAGTTCTTGGATAATTTCATGTTGGTTTTCATCAAAGACATCCTTGTGTAGTACATGTCATAGGAGGAGAATGCATATATTTTTTGTACTATTTTTGGATTTCATCATCATGATCTAGTGTTTGGGAAGTTTTAAAAGTACGATTTCTAGGATTGTGAAGTATGTTTCTGGAGGAATGTTATTGATGGTTCTAGGCGCAGTGAAAGAATACGATGGGCGGTGCCCAACTTTTTAATTTTTCTATAATTAATGATCAATCAAACATCTCATGATGATGAATTATATGATCCAATGAATTATGTCAAAGAAATAGAAAAAGAATAATTATGCTAGAACTGATAGAGATAGGAGATCAAGACATAATTTGAACAATTAATTTAATTGGACAAAGAATTATCTCAAAGTTATTATTTCTTCATTGATGATTCTAGAGACAGATATGTGGTTCACTATCATTGCATAGTAGAAACCAAGTGTAGATTTCCCCTAGTGGTGATCTACACGTGTTCCAAGAATCTCCATACACCTCCAAAGGAGTCTCTGAGTACTACCATAGCAGATCCAAGTGCATACATCATCATCCTTGATTGTCTCGAGAATTTCTTCCAAAGTGTTCTCCTTAATATGGTGGAGGAGGATTACACATTGTTCTTGGGAGTGTTCTTGGATAAGGTATCTCTCTAGGATTGAGAGGATTCTCCTTGTATCATTTTTCACAACGAATAATATAATGAGAAAATAATATAATTGGGTATTTATATTTTTAGAGTCAAAATAAAATAATTTCACAAGTTCCCTTATTATTTTTTAATCCTAGAAAAACCTATGTCAAATAATAATAGTAATATTATTATTTCTTGACTTGTTTCTAACTTGAGAATTATAATTGAGTAATATTTAATATTATCATTTCTCACTGGACCATTAAACTCGGTTTACCATTCCTCCACATTATTTATGAGGCCTTGAATAATATCTATTTATTTATTAAAAAAATATCACTACATTTTTCACTAATAAATAAATAAATATTATATTCACTGAATATAAAATAAGTATTTATTAATTAGTATACTCCAAATATATTATCTCAAATAACTAGTGATAGAATAAATGTGATCACGTATACATGAATAATTATTAAAACATGTATGGGAATAATATTTGTTCAACCTCTTAAATAATAAGTAATAATATATTATTTAACTAATATTCTGGATACACTTAATGTGTGACCCTTTAGGCCTCTTTCTCAGTGGAATTAGGCGAGGCAGCCTAAAGTCCAATGATAACATCTACCAACACGCCAAGGCACCCAGAGAGAAAGAAGTTAATTCCTCAGCATCATGTCCTCTTATAAGAATTATTACAATGGAATATAATATCTAAAATAGAGAAGGTTTCATGCCAGTGCCATCCACCTATATGCTGGATATCTCTTTCTTTGACTTTTCTGAAAAAGAACCTACCTATAGATCACCGTATTCATAAGTTTATTTATGCTATGTAATTTCTATTAAAGGTAATGAGATATTAACTTTTGTTAAAGAATAAAAGGGATAAATCATTTCTCGCATTATTCATTAATAAAATATTACTCACGCCACACCCAACATATCTTACCTCACCTCGAACATCTGTGTTATAGGAAGGAACAATCATGATGAGATAAGGAGTTTATTAATATTCAAAAATATTAATACTAGTTTATCATAAAGTATAAATATGTTGGTTCTAGGGAATCGATTCCAAAATACTCACAAATTCACTAGATCTAACTATAAATAACCTTTAGACCACTAGTTTTCACATGATACCCATGCTTCTACTTAGATAGGCCTTTAGTCAAGGGGTCTACCATGTTCTCTTTTATGGGTACTCTACTAATATAACTTAAATCCTATGATAAAAATCCATCAAGAGGTGATACTTCTAGAGTATATTCTTTTTTCCATTTGTGTGACTTTGGCACTTTTTCAAGATCTATGATTGTAATATTATAATAATAGAGTTTGATAGGTTATTTACTACTAGGTACCACATCAAAATCCTCAACAAAGTTATGACTCCAAATAGTTTTGTTGGCTACATCATAAGTCGCTATATACTCAGACTCTACTGTGGAATCAATGAAAATATGTTTTTTATACTATTCCATTTCATAGATCCTCCATTGAGACAAAAAAACACATCTTGATTGAAAATTCAGATCATTTTTTTCTATTTGAAAACCATTATTAGTATAACCTTTAATGAGTAGCTTCTCATCTCATCCACACACTAGGAACACATCCTTAGTTATTATAAGATACTTAAGGATATCCTTAATAGTGTTCCAATTCTATTCTCCTTGATCTTCTTGATATCATTCTATTATTCTCAATGTATAGTCAATATCACGTATAGTTTATAACATGGAATACATGATAGATCTTATAGATGAAGTGAATTTGATCTTATTTGTTCTATCTTTCTCATGTTGTGTTTGAGGACAAATTTTCTTAGAGATATGTAATCCATGTGAAACTAGAACCAATACCATCTTGGATTGTTCCATACTAAATATCGTTAGTATCTGGTCAATATATGTACTTTGACTTAGTCCAAGTAGCCTGTCAGATCTATCACAATTGATCTTAATCCCAAGAATATAGGTTGTTTCACCTACTTCCTTCATGGAGAAGTTCTTTTTAACCAGTTCTTAATATATTGTAAGATTGGTATATCATTTACAATATGTAATATTTCATCAACATATACTACTAGAAAAAAACTGAATTTCCATTAAACATCTTGTAAACAGAGGACTCACATTCATTCTTAATGAAGACAATTTCTTTTATGGATTCATCTAATGTAATATTTCATGACCCATAGCATTTATTAAATCCATAAATGTATCTATATAACTTGAAAAACCTTTTGGGATCATGTGGAGTCAAAAAACCTTCTGGTTGTGTCATATATATATCTTCCTAAAGGTTCATGTTAAGGAATGCAGTTTTTGACATCCATTTTCTAAATAACATAGTCATGAAAAGATTCTATAGAAAGTATGATTCTGATGGATCTAAACATGGAAATTGAAAAAATGTTTCATCATAGTCAATTCATTGATTCTATTTAAAACCTTTATCCACTATCCCTAATTTATAGGTACTTACTTTACCTTCCATGTCTAGATTCGTTTTGAATACCCATTTGCATCCAACAGGATTTATACCAATTAGTTCATCAACCAAAACCCATACATGGTTCTGATACATGGAATCCATTTTCGAATTCATAGCTTCATGTCATATTGCAGTTTCTAAGATCTCCACTACCTCATTTTAAGATAGAGGTTCACCATTTTAAACCAATAATGATTCACCATCCTAAGGGATAAGAAAACAATATCTATTTAGTTCTATTTCCTCTCTTATGCTCCTTTTTAGTACATGTTTTCAGGAACTACTTATTCCACGAGGACCTTTGGAATATATTCCTATACCAACTCTTGTGTATCTTGAGCATCAAATTCATTGAAGTCAATGTTTCTCCTATTATCATTTTAGAGGATGTTATCCCTCTCATGAAATATGAATTGTCTAGCGACAATCAAATTCTTGTCTGAGGTTTTGTATAGGTAGTATTACATTTTTTCCTTGGGATACCCTATAAAGATATACTTCATGCCTTGGGAGTCTAGTTTACTCCTTGAGAAGGACTTAACAAATTCCTCGCAACCCCATACATGTGTATGTGATAAAATAGATTAATTTCCTCTCCATTTCTTAAAGGTAATTCTATTTTCCACTTTATTTGGTTCTCGGTTTGATGTGTATTCCATATTTTGTAATGCATATCCCCAAAAGGATAATGGAAGAACTGTATGAATCATCATTTCCCTTACCATGTATAACAATATACGGTTATTCCTTTCACTAACACCATTCGACTGTGGTGTATAAGATGAATTGAGTTGAGATGGAGTCCAAAAATCCCATAGAAATTCGATGAACTCTCAGTTAAGATATTCAACACCTCGATCCAATCAATTCTTCTTTATCTTCTTACCAAGATTATTCTCTACTTTATTCATTAATTCCATGAATTTCTTGAAGGAATCAGACTTATACATCATCGTGTAGATATATCCATATCTACTCAAGTCAGCTGTATAAGTAATGAAGTAATAATATACACTTCTAGATTCTTCAGAAAAGGGTCCACACACGTCAGTGTGTACCAATACTTGAAGTTTCATGTCCCTTTCACCCTGTCTACCAAATGGTGGTTTGGTCATTTTTATTATAAACATGTATGACATCTATCAAGTATTTTTAGCTCATAAGAGTCTAAATAACTATCTTAACAGAGGTTTCTCAAATGTTTCTCATTTACCTGACTAAGACGGTGAAGCCGCAATTGGGTGTTACATGAGTCGGGTGAACCTGATTTGTTATCAATATTAAAAACGATATTTTAATAATTAAATACAAAAATTTTGTTATTTAAATGCATCATACCATAACTTATGTTTTCCTTATAAAAGAAACAACATTTATTTAAAAATTTTAGAATAAAACCTTCTGTATGTAAACATGACACCGAAATTATGTTTTTTGGTAACTAGAGGTACATAATAAAAATCTCTTAAAACTAAAATCATTCCCATTGTAAATGAAATGTGGTAGTCACCAATGGAGAGAGTAGCCAGCCATGCTCCATTTGAATATCATATAGCCACATCTCCTACTGAAATCATCTGAAATATACATGGTTCCTACATTTGGATATAGATGTGAGGACCAAACGCTGTATCTAATACCCAATATATAGAAATAGAAAGATTACACTTGATATCAAATCCACATCTAGCTTCTTCTTTATTTTAGGTGTAGTTCCTCCTCTAGTAGCCTGATTTCCACATGAAAAACATATTGCCTTCCTTTCTTTTTCGTACCTTTGTATTTTTACCTTATTGTAAAGATGGTGCTTGGGAGATTTAGAGTATTTATAAGTCTTGGTCACCTTTTCCTTTTTCTTCCTTTTCTTGTTCATTATAAGGATAACGAGTTTTTCACACCCCATGTACTTATCCACTTGTAAAATCAATGTTAGAAGTTCCGAAAGACTCTTCTCATTATTGATCATATTATAATTTATAATAAAGTTGGAGAAGGTCTTTGGAAGTGATGAATGGAAGAGATGTGTATGCAACTCATCTAGGAATTCAATCCTTAAGATGTCTAGGTGTTCAATGTAGCCAATAATATTTACTACATGAGGCCCATATGGAATATAATCTACAAGATTAGTTGTGAACAAAGTATTTGAGATATCATACCTCTTTTTTCTCTCCTTATCTTGATAGAAATCCCAAAGGTGAGACCTCATGCTATAGGAATACATATCCTTTCATGGTGAAGGATGGCCTGTAGGCACCTTTTCCACTACTAGAAATTAGTGCCGATGAGAAGGTTTTCATTTCCAATTATGTATTGAAATTATATGTTTTCTATCATATTTATGCTGTTTCCTAAAACTATGCTGAGGATAATTTTAGTACATTATCTAATAAATTTTGACAAATAAATAAATATTATATTTATTAGTCTCCCACTATTTTATCAAAACCCAATAGAATTCACCATTGTCTTTATAATATCCTATTTATTGGAAATTATAGTGTGAAGGATCCATATTCCCCTTCTCATTACCCCAACCATAGTAGGTCAATAAACTTTAATGGTTTTAGGTAGGAATTCCAAATGCCAACTGTATTAACACACATTTCCTTGATCTTCTAAGCGGACCCTCTAATTCTGAAATCATTAAATTATATTTCCTCAACCATTACCTCTCATTTTCACCAAGTATTATTTTGGTAGTCAACCCTTGATTTGAACCATGTTAGGTCAACCCAAAACGTCATGTTATAATTCCCCAATAATTGAAAGCACCTCAAATTTGGATGGTCATGCACTTTGATCTATGGTTCGATTCTAAATGATGTAATGAAAGTTTTTACTGACTTAATATTTTATTAATGTATTTTATACTTTATTCATAAATTTCAAATTATTATTTTTGTCACATGCTGGTTAATTGTATGTGGGATTACTTAAGTGATTAACCATGTCTTAGATAATATTTACACATAAGAAAATTTATTATAGTTCCTTCTTGTATGATTGTTAATTAAATATTTTTATGACCATGACACGAAATACATAATAATACAACTTTTCAATTGATAGAAATAAAATAAATATTATGACAATGAGCTTATACTAATGGTTAGTTTATCAAGTGGTTGATAAACTAACCGTTGAACCGGGGGAGAAACACCTTGAACCGATTGAGGTTTGTGTTTATAGATTTCCACTTGTCCACCTTTGTATCTCAAGGGATTGGTTTCACCTCATCTTCCGACTTGGACTACCTCCACTATATTGGTATCACCATATATTACATATTCCTTTTACTCACATGTAGGTGAGGGGAAAATGGGTTTACATAAAAGAAACCATGGGAACATAGACCCTACCTAATAATGAGGATAGAAGGCATAAAAACCAACAATTTAAATTAATAACAAATTAAATGAAACCAATCACATACAAGAGGTCTGGTATAGATCATGATCTTCCAAATTCATTCAATGTATTACAAATTTAATAAAACTAGAATTCAATTATTTAATAATTCTTATTTAAGAAAAATTTCTCTCAAATTGATTAATTATTATCTTTAATTAATCAATCCTTTTATCATAATTATTATATGAATTTCTTTGATATTATCATCCATTATAATTTTAGACCAATTAAACATATTCATTTAAAATTAACCTTGTTCATAAATTTACCTTGGAGGGAACACTTTGAATACCAATCAAAATCTACCAAACCTGAATTATACTCGTATACTATTTTAATCTTGTGACATATGGCATACATGATTTATAATTTAATTTCATGACGTGTAATTTACAAATGATTTCACAAATTACATAATTTTTAGGCGACATTTTATGCTTCAATGTATGTAGAGTAACAAATTGTAATATGACTGACACATTATATGCAGATCTTGAACATTACATAGACATAAATTAAACATTTAAATTTTTATGTGTATTTAAACCTATCACACTGTGTTTCCTATATTTATGACCACACATAAGTACATGTATCAAGGTTTTCATAGTAACATATTTACATTTTAAATCTATATAACTAGGTATTAGTACATGCCGTGTACAACTCTCACAATCTATCTGAGTCATACACCTAGGGACTTGGTGTGTAGTGTGTGCCTTGGAAAATTGGGAGTACAAGGAGTGTCGAATAGGCCACACACCATGTTGAATCTGTGTTACATGGTCACTAGTCACATAGAAAATGTATTGAATACATGGCCAGTCTTTGATGTCATGGGACCACACACCATGTTCAATGGGCCACATGACATGTAATTCAGCTGACCATGCACCTGTATGTCATGATCAACATGTGATGTAATAATTAACTACACTGCATGAAATTAACTCACACAGGTTGAGTAATTTCCCAATTAACTCCTGGTACATTAAACACAACTACATAAAATGTAAATCTGGGTACACAGTGTGTACTGCTGTGTTATCTAGGCAGAATCCTTTGATCTTATCGATGAGTTCCTCGGTTTTATTTTAATCAAAAAAATCTCGTTTAGATCTATGAGAAACAGATGAGGAAGAAATAGATCTCACAATTCAGATTAAAATAATGATTAAACATGAGTTAAAAAACTAAAATACAAATGTGCAAATCACCAATGATTTTTAAATAATTATAAATAATAATTTTCCTGCTCTGATACCACTTGATGGTTCATGGAATTGTGGAAGAGTGTGATGAGAAGTGCCCAAATTTTTATTTTTTCCACAATCAATGATCAATAAGAAGGATCACAACAATGAACGGTGTTATCCAAATAATTGAGTGAAAGAAATAGACAAGAAAGAATTGATCTAGAACAAATAGATAGGAGATCAACACAAATTGTATATAATTAATTTAATTGGATAAATATTTACCTCAAAGTAATTATTTCTTCATTGATTAGTTAGGTGGCAGATCTGCAATGCATCATCGTTACATTGTAGAAAAATTGTCTAGATTTCCTCTAACAGTAATCCACACATGTTCCAAGAATCTCTAGACATCACTAAAAGAGTCTTTGGGTGCTAGCATGGAAGATCCTTGCACATGCATCATCTGCATCGATCACCTCAAGAATCACTTCCAAAGCGTTCTCGTTGATCTGGTGGAGGAGGAATTCTTGTTGTTATTGGGACTGTTATTAGAGAAGAGATCTCTATAGGCTTGAGAGTATTCTCCTTGTATCATTGTGCAAATCCAAATAAGCTAATGAGAAAATAATATAATTTGGTATTTTAGTGCATGGGTAAAAATAAAATAATTGAAAATGTGCCCTTATTATTATTTAATCCTAGAAAAACTCTATGTAAAATAATAATAGTAATATTATTATATCTCGACATGCACCTAACTTGGGAATTATAATTAAATATTATTTAATTAAATAATATTCAATATTATCATTTCTCCCCATACCATTAAAATTGGTCCGCAATTCATCCGAAATATTTATCAGGCCTTGAATAATGTCTATTTATTTATTAAATAAATATCACTGCATTATTCTGCAATAAATTAATAAATATTATATTATCTAAATAAAAATAAATATTTATTACATATTATTCTTATTACATATTCTCTCGAATAACCAGTGATGTAACAAATGTGATCAAGTATACATGAATAATTATTAAACAACAAACAAGAATAATATTTATTCAACTAGATAAATGATAAATAATAATATATTATTTAACTGAGACTATGGATACACTTAGTGTGTGACCCTCTAGGACTCTTTCATAGTGGCATCAGGTGAAGCAGACTAAATTCCAAGGTTAACGTATTGCAACACGAAAAGGAAACCATGAGAAAGAAGATAATGCCACGATGAAATGTCACCTCTTAAAAATTCTTACCATGTAATATAATCCATTTATCATAATATTTCAAATTGAGGAGGTTGCATTCCAGTTCCATCAACCCGTATGCTCGATATCTCTTTCTTTGACTTTCGGGAAATATAACTTTCCTATAGATCACCATGACCTATGATTTATTTAGGATGTATCACTTCCATCAAAGGGAATGATATATTATCTTATGTTAAAGAAAAAAATGGATAAATAATTTTTTTCATTATTAAGTAATGTAATATTACTCATGATACACCAAACATATCCTACTTCACTGTGAATATTTGTCGATATAGTTTTCCTCAATACATCGAAGTGTGGGAATCGTAATAATCATTAATAATATTCTTAAAGTATAAGGACCAATACACATGTCTACAGATAGGAACATCCAATGACACATATAAATGTGAATTTCCTAATGGTGGGTATCATTCTCATAATATCCAACTAGACATTACCGAGGGAATACACCATGATAAAGTGACTTAAATTCCGATTACATCCAACCCTGATGGTATGTATAGTTTGTGTCCCTCAAATGTTATATTCTAGCTATAGAACATATATTCAATTATAGTGTCATAACACATCTAGGTTATCATCATTATGGGAAACTTCTATGACCTTTTATTACAATATATAATCTTAGGACATTATTACATACCATGTTATGCAGAAGAACAATCATGATGTGATGATGCATTTATTAATATTAAAAACAATGAATAAAATTTTACCATAAAGTAAAAATATGTTGTTTCTAGGGACCCAACTCCAACAGTTATGTCCCAGCATAGATTAGCTATTGATCTTTCAAAGATATAAGAGATTGTGTCTTGGACAACCCCCAAGATAGTGGAAATGGTTTAGAGTTTCCTTAGTATTCTAGGATATTATTAGAGGTTCATAGAATATTTTAATCTAGTTGAAACTCGTATAATAGCCTTGACCCAGAAGGATCAGGTGTTTTCATAGACTGACTTGTGTCAGAAATCTTTTTAGTAGCTGAAGGAGAAGTTGGTCATTTCCCTAGTTCTTTGTTTTCCAGTAGAATGAGTTTATAACAAGGTTTTCTATAATGCTTCACATTTTTGATTGGGCTGGGTTATGATGTAGTCAAGGTCAGGTATTTCTTAGGGGTATCAATATTTATGTACCCATGAGAATAAATATTCCACCCATGCTCTTGATTTGAAAGCAATTGTTTTATCTTTTATCTTATGGTTACATTACCTCATCCATGAGTGTTTTTTTTTGTTTTTAATGACTATAAGAGGTTGAGGTATGTATTATCCTAGAATGAATTGAACATGAGTCATCATTGGTGGATGTAATTAATTTAGGATTAATAATATTAGTTTTCATATATTCTAGGAAGTGAAATGTTGTAGTCAATGCGTTTAGAAGGAAGTCGCCTAGTGATGCTATTCATGAATCTGGGAATTCATAGAGAGTGACTGAATAGCACTTGGTGATGAATATTGATATTGAGGATGTTTGGGGAAGAGGTTATCTTTTCCAGATGATAACTCATCCATCTTTAGTGTAGTTGATAAATGATTCCCAATTGGTGTATTTTAAGGTAGAGGTCTGGAGAGGGATATTTTTTTTGGAAATGCCCCTGATGGTTTGTCTAAGGATGGACAACACAAGGTAATTTTATAGGGATGGGTTTTCATTCTTTCATTAATGCATGATATGGATTCTTGGGAGTTCCATAGTTCACCTTTGGTGTTACACCCCATCAGGGATAAGATGTATGAATACTTGAGCGGTTAGTTTATTTGTCCTAGGATGAAGTGTGCAATTTTATATTTTGTTTCTCAATGTTTGGTCTACCATAAGGGGATGGTTGGGCACCGTGTTCCTAGTTATTTTCCCTAGATGTTAGATATTCAAAAGAGGAAGTGGGAAGAAATATAAATGGAATTAATTACCACTTTTTCTCATGATCATGGTGTCTATTATTCTATAGGGGTGATAATGGATTTTTTTAAGAAATCAATGCACATTATGGTGATTAAGGAGTTGAGATCAATATAGGTTTTGTTAAGGAAGTATCTGGAGATGTGTTGTGACTCTATAATGTACTGATGAAAATAATTTCAAAAGAGACCCTAATTTTACTTACAGGTTGTGGAGAGGTATCAATAATAATTTTCGTTCCCAATTATGCCTTAGAACTACTTTTCATTTACATACAGATGATCAGAAAGAAGAAACCATCTTGAATCTTGAAGACATGTTGTGCTGTTGTGCCTTGGATTTTAGAGGTTCATGAATGAAGAACTTTCCGAAGACCATGTATTCTTATAATAATAGTTTTAACTCTACCACTGGTAGGTACCATTTGAATCATCGTAAAGATGAAATTTCCTTTATCTATTATGCTGGATTGTGGTTGGTGCGGTAGAAATTCTCAGATTTCAACTAGTAAAAAATACAACAGAGATGTTTTAGGTAATTTAGAAGAGGTTAAAGGAAGTGCAGGACCAATATAAATCTTATGCCTATCATAGGATGAGATCCATAGAGTTTAATTTTGGAGGTCACATGTTCCTAAAGGTGACTCCTCTTCATGGGAAACAAAAGATTTATCTAGGGAATAAAATTTGTGCAATGTTTTTTAGGAATTTCAAGGTGATGGATTTTATTAAAGATGTGGAATATTAAATAACACATCTCTGATAGATGATCCAGATATATGATGTTTTTCATGGGTTGTCGCACTTTCATTATCTTGATGGTGGCTCAGAAGTCCTCGATGGGCTTGAGATCGATGTTGACTATGATGAGGCATCTGATGAGAAGCCTATAGAGATCTAAGACTTCCATGAGAAAGTTTTTCATAGGTGTTATATTCCCTTGTTTTTTGTGGTATCACAATGGAATGAAGGAGAGTAACTGGGAACATGAGTCATAAATGTACGCTTATTAATCCGATATATTTGATGTTTCTCGTGTCTCTTGTAATGTATTTCAATTATGGATGAAGATCCTAATAGTTTATGAGATGGGTTAATATTGTTTATTGTGGTGTATTTACTCTTGTTTGAGTGGTATCTCACATTGGAGAGTTTTCAGGATCTGGTTATTGTAGTTTCATGGTTTTTATTCTTATTTCTTTACTGTTTGGTGGATGAGCTCCTGAGATGGTGAGGTATTTGAGTTATATCTAGCAAGGTGGTTGTTTGGATAACCCATTTTTATTTTCAATCTTTTTTTGGTTTTGTATTCTTGCGGATGAATTTTTTTTATAGTTATATTGTTTAAAGGTTCATATCAATGTGAATGAATCCATTGCATATTTTCGAGGCCTATGGTTTTTGGAGGAGGCCTAGAAGTATCCTAGAGGAGTTGGATAAGGTAAATTTTAGATCTAGGAGATTACAATCTATATAATATTTAAACTCTGTGTAAATGCGGTTCAAAAATTGTTAAGTATGGTTCATAGGGTACTTCATGATGTGTAAACAATCAGGGTTAAACAATAAAAGACATCTTTTTTTAGTGTGAATCAATTCATGACATTTATATGATGTATAAATGGTTTAGACACTATCTTAATTTCATTTTTAGTGAGTCTTAAAATTTTATAGTTGCTTGGGTTTCTCCAAACAATAAAACAATCTCTCATTCTAGGAGACCATCATCTCCCTACCATGGAGGTTCAATATACCTTCAATAAAGGATTGATTCATGACTTACACCTTTGATCTATGGTGATTAAATTTGATCCAAGGTGTGTTCTTCCTTTGTTTTCTTGTGGTTTCTCTCAGTTTGATCTAGTTTCCTCTTATATATTATATCCATGCTATCGTGTTTGATATTTGTTAGTTATAATGAGGTTTATCTTTGTTTTTGTTGGTGAAATTGTGTTGTGGAATCCTTATATGGATGTGATTCTTGTGGGAGAGGATATTGAAGATCTGCAACGTGGTTCGTTCTCATGTGATGAATGTTGATATATTTTTTATTAGGGAATTCATTTATTCAAGTTTATTTAAATGAAATTTTCAATTGAACATGGTTTATCCCCTTGGTTGGTGTTGAATATAATAGAATAAATATTGATCTAGATTAATGGAATAGGATAGTGATCACATACTTATGCTATTTATTTATATTTTGATAGCGGTTTGCCTCATGTTTTTCTAGATAGTGTGATATCTATGCCTTTCCATGTTAGAAATTTTGTTTTTCTATATATTAACATTATTTTCTTGACATAAAATTTTTAAAGAACATAATTTTTGAATTAATTGATAATTAATTGGATTTAGAAATTAATGAAAAACCACGTTTGTAATCCAGTGGTTAATGTAATTTGATGATAATAAAATTGACACAGTGCACATGTTTAATTGAAATTGATCATCCATGTGGTTAATGGATTTGATAGATAATGTGGATCATGTTAATTATTAATGATAATAATTGAAAAGAAAATTTAAATAACAATGGTACTTATATAGGTTGTTAAAACTAGAAATAAATTCTAAGATCATGTTTTTCCTTTGATAACTTGTTATAGATTGATGCCTTAGGTTTACCATAGTGGAATAAGTTAATTAATAATGGAATAAGAACTGTTTTTGTGTTAAATATAACTCTATTGGGCCTATGTTTCCCATTTTTTTGAGAAGGAAGAGTTCCTCGTTTTGGAGTCATGAGATATTATTTACATAAGAAGGCTGAATGCCATGTTCTGAGAGAATAATTACGTTGTTGATTATTTGTTTGTTCCTACTTATTTTGAGATGTGCTTTGGATATGAGCCTTGTTATATGAGCCTGGTATGGATGAGCCTAATATGGATGATTTCATTTAGGGTGGGGAGGACCAGATGTGATGTGATCCTGGTATGGATGATATTTGATGGATAATATGATTTGTGGGTAGGGAAGCCCAGATTATGTGGTAGTAGATGATGCTTGGGATGGTGAGATACATTGGTATATGTGTGTGGGTGTTAGGATTAGAAATAGAGGTGATGGAATATGTTATAACAGAGCTTATTCATTAATGAAATGTTGAAAGTTGGAATTCTATCTTATGAATCTGTTTAATGGTTGATGTCATAGTTTCATGTTTTTATCTACAATTCTTATTACCACTACTTGAGGTAGACAGATATGCTTGATTTCATGTTTCCAATTGGTAGTTACCTTAGATATTTTTTTTCTAGAGTACCAGGTTTATGGAATAATCCTAATAATTAATTGAATTTTTTTTTACCTTTATGATTGGTTGATGATGGAATGTAAATACTTAAAAGATATTAATCTTGATAAACTATGGACATTGTTTGGATTATGCTGATGGGGTTCATACGTGCAATGATGATTAATGTAATGAAATGTGAAATAATTATAATGTTTAATTAATGGATGATGAATTAATTATCTCATGGTAAATGATAAAAATAAGAATGAATTTTAATATTTCACTTTAGATACTTGTTTTCTTATACGATATCTAGTCTTAGCAGTTTAAGCTTGGAGTCCAAGCGACATTAGTTGAAGTTGAGTCAAAGAATTTGTAATGCGAATAGTGTGGTTGTGATATTTATTATATCATGTATATTATGTTATTTCATATGATATCCACCCATGTAGGTTATGGAAACTAACTTCTAGTTGACTATGGAAGGGTGTTTTCCCCAACATCCATGTGTAAGGATGGATGAATGACTCCACCCTCTCACCCTTCACTCTTTCTGTGGTAGTTACTTTTTCTCGTATGAACGATAGTTAGTTTTCCCATATATATGTGTAGGGGTATGTGATGGATTGTGGTTATTTCATACACATGTATTACCTGACATAGTATCCAATGTATTATTACATGTCTGATGTGTCTAGAATAATTATTAAGGAAATTCTATCACTTATGTCGAAAAAATTGAATCAATTATTAGAAATCCTCTGGGAAATGAGGGGTTTGAGAATTTTTTAAAAAGGGTCCTCAGACAAGGGATAGAATTTTGAGGGAGAGTATTTGTAAATGGGTTCAATATAATGTAATATAATGGTGCTGGTTGAGATGGGTAGAGTTGAGGTTCTTTAATAGGTGATAGAAGTGATAATTTTTGTAGTACTCATTACATGAAATAAAAGTAATTTCATTTTCAAGGAAAGTGGATTAAAATATGATAAATAATAAAGACAAGATAAGGCTATGTAATTGATTCCCTCATACAAACATTTAGAGATAATGTTGGGTGATATTTTTTGTCTTTGATCCATGGATTTAACAATTTTACCCTTTTTAGCCTTTATCACGGTGACAAAATTTTACCTTGGAAAAATATTTTTAAGCCATAAAATTAAATTAAACTCATGAACTAGTTTTTAATTTATAATTTAAAACATGAAATCCAATTTATTAGATTCAATGTATAAAATTTATAAGAATTAATTTTTAAATAATAGACATATAACACATAAAAATGGTTTGGGAAAATAAATATTTTTAATCCTAGATTTATATTTATTCTTATTACTTACTAAATAATAATACTTATATGAATTTAAATTAATTTTATTACTTATGAAAATAATATATTATATTAAAATTAGTCTTCAATATTTATCAATTTAATTTACTAATAATAATATCCAAAATAATGAAAGAGTTCTTAAAAAATTATAAATTTTAACAGTAGATGAATTTAATCATATATTATTATTTATATAATAACCATTCAATTTCTATCAATAAATAATTATTAAAATAAATTAATTATTTAAAAATAAAATAATATATGTTAAATAAAAAATTCTAATTAATTTTCCAGTGTTTATTTCATTTTAGAATTATTTATAATTTTTGAATAATATAATTTTTAATTTATTTCCAATAGTTATGTATCTTAAATATACCTATTAGATAAAAGTGTAAACATTGATAATTTATCCAATAACTATAAGTATAAAAATTATATATCTGATGGTCATATGACATTCTTATAAATTTTCGTACGCACTTCAAAAAAATTCATGAATACATTTTTTTTAATTTGTACTCAAATTCTCAATTGTATTTCTTTTTTTCTTCGTTATGTAGTTTAATTGGAGTTATGATCTTCATATAAAACTATATGTATAATGATTTCAAATTCATTGATTTTTTATTTACTTGTGGTTTCATCACTCATGTAATATTCTTAATGGTGTTCTATATTGTGTTCTCATAATTTATTAATGTTTATATTTTCATTGTAACGTTTTACCTCAAAGTTTTTTTATCATTGTTGGTTTTATTTTTATGTTGTATATGAAAATATTATTGATCACACTGATTTTTAAAGGGAAATATGTTCTAAAATTATGTTGTTTTACATTCTACCATCCTTAAAAGAATTTCACCAATGACTTTTTTTATTATGATAATAAAATAAAATGGTAATTCTAAGTCATTACATATTTGTGTTCCTACTTTTCATCCTCAAACATATGATTCTATCATAGAACTTTAAATAGTTGAGTGTTCCTATTTCATATTATGTTATCTCAATGATCTATGATTTCTACTAATTTATCTTATTAATAGAGATAATGTAAAAACTTTTAGTTAAATACATGTTATGGATAAGGTTTGTACTTTCTCAAATGTGATACATGGAACGCGTGATACTCTTAGGAGAGGTTTTATGGAAGTTCATTATAATAATCTACCATCACCACATGAACTTGTTTTAAAAAAGGAAATATGTATCAAGGTTTTAACTTCTTATGCTTCTTGAATCAGATAACTGTCTTCTAAGATGATACTAGAAGGGATAATCTATCTGAAACGTTAAATTCCAAATCTCACTAGTGATTATATACATAGCTATTATTTTGAATTAGTGCTTATTTAATGTGATACTGAATGGTTAAAAAATTCTCTAACACCTCTTGAGAATTATTTGGTCTCAACATCTTTTTATCTTTAACTTCTTCCCAAAATGTTAATTTTCTAAAAATCTTATCATACAGAGCATAATATAGTTCCATTTTAATGCCAGAATAGAAACTATTTATATATGAGAACCCTACCAAGGGAATTTTTTATCCCAAAATCCTTTGAAATTCATTAAACTAGATCCTAATGCATCTTCCATAGTTTTAATGGTCCTTTCATATTGACCATCAATGTGAGGATAACAATCATTACTAATTTTTAACTCCATATGAAATTATTATTTTATAAATATATAGAATATTCAAGTAAAACACAAATCTCAGTAAGATACAACATAAATTTGTACTCTATATGGCTTTACCACTTCATTAATGTACATACATCCCATGAATTTACTATATTTTTCAAATTAATATATAAAATCTAATATATCTTGTTTCAAATGCTGAACGAATGTAAAAAACACCATGATAATATAAACTAAATTGATTAAATTATACTATTATAATATTGTTGTTAAATTATTTGTTACAAAAAGAAGTAACCATTTAATGACATGATCTTGAATGTCATCTGAACTGACACCCGAATCGATCTAGCACTAGTCTAAATAGAATTCATAGTCCCCACATATTGGAAAAAATAATCAATATATTATAAGTAATGATATAGAAATGATTTCTCCCAATAACCAAAAACTAAAATAGATATACAATAGAAATTAAATATTAAAAAATCGAGATATCCAAAAGTAGAAGATACAACTAACTTAATAACATGGATAATGAATGATAAAACTTATAACTAGTGAAAAGACAACAAACCATTAAAATTTACTTATGCAAGTGAGGAAATACGGCATGCACCTCTCTCAAATCATGAACCCAAAGATATAGGAATATCCATTACACTCAAAAACCTGTTAAAACTATAATATATTACTCTGATCTAAAAAACCAGTAGGTATCGACCCTCTGACCTAAATAACAACACCTTAAAAGATAATCTACATCATGAAATATAGAAAATAATGGTACAAAAATATCTTTTCCAATTTATATTTCAAAAAAAAATATTTTTTAAATTTATTTATTACATATATGTTTTAAAAAACCATAAATTTTCCAAACAATTACAACAATTTATTTACCTCATATAAAAAATATTATAAAAATACATTTTAAATATTTATTTAAAAGAATAATTAATAATATAGGATATCATGTGATTATTTTAAAAATAATTGTACCTTAGAAAATATTCATAGAACATCATCCGGGGAACCAAAGGTGACAAAGGGAAATAGTCTTGAGTAGAGTTAACATGGATATAAATAATGAAAATTATTCACACCAGTAAAAAGTAAACATATCAATCAATATTAGGCCAAACACTCAATATAAACCTATCCTAGCCTAATCGAGGGGTGAATCCATTAGGTTGAACTAATCCTTACCTAAGGAAACTGGGTAGAGAATAATACTAAAATAGCACCAGAATTACCACCTTGAAACCTTGGTGTTTTCATGAGATTAAAATAGAGGTGACAATATTAAAGGTTATATCATACCATAAATAATATTAAATCAATTTTTTAAATATGAATCATAATCCTTTCTCATATCTTTGAAAACATTTTAGGAATATTCCTCTGTATCATGCATAAAAATTCAAAATAATCAATTCAATTAATCAACATAATAATGAATATCTCATTAAATTCATTCATGTAACCATCAATTCCTTTATACAAAAATTTGTATGTCCTAATGTTTTTCCATTTTACAATAAATCATTAAAAGTTACAACTAGAGATTTAAAAATTTACCTTGGATCATTGATCTATTCAAACAATTCCAATCCATTTATAAAACTATTTATAAATCATTTGACTTTGATAAACACCAGTTTTCAATGTACTGTTTCAAAAATTGTCAAACCCACATGAGATTTAGAAAATCAAACTATCTTGTTTATTTTGTAAAATTATAATCATAAACATCATAATAATAATAATCAATACCAAACCAACAACATAAATTTATAAAAAAATAGGAATCCTTAAAAACATTTTCCAAATAAAATTATGTAAAATTAATTTTTTCCACTTTTGTAAATATCTCATGAATTTCTTAAAAATTGATATGACTGTTAGATATAGGTAGAAATAATAAAAGTATTAAAAAAATAAATGTGATAGAGAAAAAATAAAAGATACATTTATAAATAAAGACGATTAGAAAACATACCTCTGAATCAAGAGCAACAACACTCACACACGACCCCCTAATATGTAAGGAAGAGGAAGATAGAATAACAAGAGAAGGAACACACAACACTTTATGGAAGATAAAACATACTGCAACACCATTCCATTGGTTATTTAGAAAGAAATAATAGTAAATGATCTAAAGGAATCATATATATTTCTACAATAGCTGGGTTCCTTGAACAATCCTCAGGATAATAAAAAAATTATAGTTAGCAAATATTTAGGTAATTTTAATAAACATAGGAGGAATTTTGGTTGGAAACATTAAAATCCCCATTTTTTTTAATCGAATCATGAATAAATAAGGTATAGATCTTTTTAAAAATGAGTTAAAACCATTAATTAATCATAAAATTATTTTCCCATGATCACATGATTTTAAAATTCTCAAGAAGAATTACAGGGTCATGAAATGGAATAAGAAAAAAATGGTTTTAAAAACACCCCCCAAAAAGATTATTATATAAGATTTAGTTGGTTTTAACCTTACAAAGATCATAACTATATTAGGAGGGTGTTGGGTTACCCTTATATAAATATTGGGAAGAAGTGGTTACCTCTACACATCTCTAGGTTTAACCAGACACAACCTTTGTAAATAGGGTATTACCCTTACATAACGTATAAAAAAACAAGCATATCTTTATTCAAATTGATGGCTTTTAGAATGTCCCTTATGAAGTGTTTAAAGCATTATTATAACCTTACACATCTCTTATAAAATATAGTTTACCAATACACAACACCCAAAAAATAATCTACATATAGGTTGAAAAAATTTATCCTTATATAGACGATATTCTCTCTATAAGGGTAAAATAAAAAATTAAAATTATTTAATATAAACTTAAAGGAATTATAAATTAATATTAAATGCGGGTTCATAAGAATATTTTAAAACTCAATAAATCTGAAAGCTCTTTGAAAAATTCAAAAACCAAAAAATATGAACTAAAGAACACACCTAAAATAAAATACCAGAATGTTAAAATTCACCCCACTATAAGTATCTATAACCCTAGAAATATTAAAAAACATTGGTTAATCAATATTATAGAGACAATAAATCCTAATCTATTCTATCTAACTCTAGTCATAAAAATAGATCAAAACGTTCAACTCTCATAGGCGACTTCCAAAAATTATTTTTTCTAAATTCAAAAGAAACCTATCTTATAAAATGCAATTTTTAAGGGTTCACTCCATATAATGAAACATCCAATGAAATATAAAAAATTGTTTTATCTGAGGATTCAAAAATTCCAAATGAATATAAACTAAAAAAGTATCTTTTAAAAACAAAGAAACAACCCTAAACTATAGAATAGTGAGAAACAAACTGTTAAACTCCTATGAAACCCAAAATCCCCACGCATAAAAACCTCCAACATCACGTTGAAAAATAAATAATCGAAGAGCATAACCAGAGATTAAAAAACCCGAAGGTCATATAGGAAAACAAAATAGAATAATTGGAAATGTATCATGGAAAAATATTAATCCACAAGAAAAAATATTTTCTAAACTTAAGTAAAGTGAGGGTACCTCGAGATTATATTCTTGAAGCACTTTATTCATGTAATTTGAATAAAAACCTTAGATAATTATAAAAAAACCTCACAGTCCCCCTAATACATACCCAAGATCTACTATGTTCATCTTGAAAAAATAACCAGTAACCCAATGCATGACCTTCATTAACACGAGAGAATGAAAGGATAATAATCATCAAGGCACATTTATTTAAAAAACAAACACCACCTAGTAGGGAATTGTTATGAGCATGGAAGAACAAAGATAAAAACATATATTCTTTAAATAACACAGTACAAAAAAATAAGAACCAAAACTAGGCTTACACAGAGAGATGTATGTACATCCTTTTTAATTAACGTCCATAAAGGAAAGTTCAAGATCGAGGAAACCAAAACTCTAAAATCTATTTTCACTTGATATTGAGAAAATATTTATCATAGAGGAGAAAGTAAAACCTTTAAAAATAGGAAATTTGATATTGATGATCTCTTTATCATATTTAATATTTATCATATTGAAACTCCCCAACTCAACTCTTCAAAAAAAATTCAATCACATGGGAGTAAACATGAAAATTAATAAACCCATATTGTTACATCGTTGATATAAAATCCAACAATGGAATTCAAAAAAACAAAACATCACTACTGAGTAACCAACGAAACTCATAGGACAATTACTAAAGTCATAAGGTTCGTAAGATGAAAAAAATACAGCAAATAAAACCAAAGAGACAATTAATCTAACATTGGGATCAAAATATAGACCAATATCAACTTCCATTAGCAGGTCGACCACTATGTGAAATGACTCAATCTAAGTCCTTTGTTTAGATCCTTTTGGTCTTGAATCATCTAGGTTATTTATAGTTACCTTAGGAGATGAAAATTACATTATATATTGGGATGTAGAGAAAACACAAATGAACCTCTGTAGCTGAACTAGACAACCACAAGCCCAATATTCCTTAGGAGTATTCTTACAAGTACGATTCATATGACCTGCCTTTCCACACATGTAGCAAACCATGTACTTATTTCTAAATGAATCCAATGGGAATTATTTTTTTAATGCCACTTACAATGGGTCCTAACTTGGAATAATTCCTTTTTCTCTTATATGATCTTGCTACATCTCATATAGGAATATGATAAATTCGTAGTGCCTCTAGTGATCCTATCAAATTTACCTCAATCTTGAAAGAACATATCCTCAATGTACCATAGGAGTTGAGGTAGAGAGGAAGGACAACCTATGGAAGATATAGATGAAGTAATTCTTAATAATAACACACCATTAAAAGGTTATCCATAGAAAAACTTGGGGGATACACAACTAATTTGATAAAACAATGAGCATGCTCTAGCACCATTTTATCTCCTTTATAGAGACCATAAAATACCATAGACATAGATATGATCACCGATTTGAGAAATAAATATTTAGTGAAACACGGTTTGAAATTTACACAATAATGACAATTCTATGACTTATCCTTATTAATAGAATTTCACTGTTTCCAACCAAAACGCTCTGGAATGAATGTCACAATCTTAACCTATAATTAATCTAGAATATTATGATTGGTTAAGATCTCCCCAATCATTTTTAGCCACATCACTATATATTGGGAATACTATTTTCTAAATAGGTTTTGAGTATTCAATATTTGAAATCCACAATCATAATCCTTACACTAGGGTATGAGAGGAAGGAAAAAGTTCTCGGAGTCTGGTGCCGACAGAACAACCATTATAAAGAATCTTGATAAATCAAAGTTTCCAATAAATCTAAATGGAGGGGGGAGGGGTATACTCTAAAAATTAGAATAAAATACCCAATAAACCAAATGGTAGATGAAAAGTATAATTATATAGTACAAAAAATAGAAATTAAACTCAACAAAATATTTTTCAAAAATCATAATCCAAAACTAAAAAAATACAAACCATGAAGAAAAAGTCAAAAAATATTTATAAAAGTAGTTCAACCCTTTAACTGAAGTGGGTTTTAATAGAATACATATAAAAAATAATAAATATTCTTTAAACCCACAATTTTATAACATTGAGAACATTTAAAGTAAAAGGAATCTTATGGTTTGATAATTTTAAAAACTAAGCTCTATAACGTTTCACACCCAACTCATCAAAACAATTTCAATGAAACATTGTTAACAACAACTAAAAATATTGGAAATAGATATAACTTCAGTCCTTTACCCAAATGATCAAATATATTTACCAATAATCCTTCATCATTTTAAATACAAAATATTTTAGAAACACTTGAATCTAAACCTAAATTTGAATTAATGTTTTTCAAAACTCTATTAAAATTTCTTGTATTTTCCAAAAATATCTGGGATAGAATTTTAAAATATCACAAAAAAAAGAAAAACCATATATTTCTCCTAGAAGAATTTAAAAAAAATAGCATAAACAGAAATAAAATGTGGAGAATTTGAATAAAACACTCAAAATAAGAAAACACTAAAATTACTTGAAATATCACATTTGAAAAGTTTTTTTAAATAATATAGAATCTTATTAAAAAATAAATTTAAGTATAGGGAATGTTAAATAGAACTAGGTATACAATGTATACAAAATTATCCAAAAATGTGTAAAATGAATGTGCACCCACATGATTCCCTCCAAATCCCACTAAAAAACCAAGTGTCTATGAAAATATATCCCAAAATCCCAAGGTAAAAAGGAGACACTCATAAAAATTTAATAAGTCAAAAACATTCAAATACAAGGATTAAACTTGAGGCATACACAGCCCGGACAACCCAAGTGAACAAATCATCATATCAGATCAATGGTCATCAAGGACACTCATATGAATGATAATCTGAGTATTGAATTTCCTTCCTATAATACGTAAAAATTTATAGAATTAAAAGGGAAATATTGCACCTATGATACCATTTATGATGAGCTAACCTAGGATACCGTTAGCTCTGACACCCAAATTGATCCTTGATTGTCTTGAATGAAATTCTTGATCCCCACATGTTAGAGACAAGCACACGAGAATTAGAAAGAAGAAAATGGGAATGATTTCTCCAAACTATCAAAAGTAAAAATTATATAAACCTAAAATTAAAAAGGAATAACATTGTATTTAATATTATATGTGACAAACAACACTAAGCCTAGACAACTTAAGAAATATATTTCTCTAAATTTAACCTCTCTAATAGCTTACAGAACACACACCCCAAATACAAATTGAACCATAATATTATATAAAATTAAAACCATTACATTAAACATATGGTTATGAATAGTTCTATCTAAATTATTAAAATCATTTTTATCCATTTATTGAAAATAAAATATGAACAATTTTAAAGAAAAAGAAATGTTTATTGAAAACATTATTTTTCTAAAAGTTGGATTAGTCGCGCTTTGCATACATAGTTGAAATTAATTTTTAAAAATTTAAGATAATGTATTTCAAAAAAAATTATATTTTTGAAATCACAATATGAAAATTATCTTAAGGTGATATTTTTCATTTTTCTAAAATATTTCATTTTTCAATGAATTTTTAAAAATACTGAATTTATATTGAAAATGAACCTTTCATTTAAATAATTTACAAAGTTAAATTATATTTTTAATTGCTTTTAAAGTATAATTTGTTTTATAATATTGGTAATATTATAATTTATTTAATTTAAATCATTTTGATGTTGAATTCTTACATAAAACATTGTAATCATTGGAACATTTTCTCCTTGAAAACCCGCTTTCTCATCGCGTCAATGAGATTAAATAAAAAATTAAATTTTCCACTTTTGTGAATTGAATCTGAAAAAAATTATTAAATATTTAAAATAATTATTTTTTATATTATATAAAAATTTCATTTTATTTTTTTTGACCATAACGAAAAGTGAAAAAAATGAAAATTATTTACCATGGTTAAGGTAAAAATGGATTTACCGGGATGTTAATATAAAACGATAAGGGTTACAATTACCTATTAAATTTTCTAAAATTTATATTATGGAAATATTTATAAAAAATAATTTCTAAGGATCAATAATAATCCATTTTTTACCCTTTATTCATTTGAAAAACACAGGTAGAAATTTTTTATTTTAAAAAATTACAAGTGTACCACTCACCTCACTTATAAAAGGCTACCCCTCTCTTATCTTATTACACATTAAATATCATTTAATTATGAAAATAACTTAACAAATAACTTCAAAATATCCATAATATCAGCACTAATTCCTTATAAAGGGAATAAATCCGTCCTAGGAAGTCTTTTTGTGAAAACCGAAGAAGTTTACCCAAAGAAGTGGTAACATTCTTCAATCACTGTTTTTATATTATTTATTCCTAAAAATCTATAAATTATTATTAATTAATTATGATATAATAAAATTAGTATATTAAATATAATGAGTTATTCTAAAAAAAATTTAATTACCCATAACCACCCCCACTTCCATAAAATGGGTTATGAAATCATCATTCGTGTGTATGGCAGACTACCACCTCACAAACCGATGTCATTAATTTTTTACATTACCTACTCTAAAGGTTGAGTATGATGATGGATATATATAATAAATGATATTTATAAAATAATCAATCTTATAGAGTAATTATATCAAATATATCGTTTTACCTTCTATTCCGTTGGGAATACGATAATGTTGCTTGTGTGTATGGTGGACTATCGCCTCGTGAAGCGATATGTTTCATATATCACTAAGGCATTAAATGGAAGACGATAAAGATAAATTTAATGAATATATATATTATAAATAAATTATTTATGATATTCATAACATATTTTTCATTATTAAAATATAATACATCATTTTCTTTTTTATCTTTTTACTCACTAAAAGATGATAATGTCATTCATGTAGATGTTGACTATCGCATTTAAAAAGCAATGCAACTATATTTTCATAATCAAACCACATGAATGATATATATAAAAACATTATATGATACTATGATCATTATGTAAGTATAAAATATTACTTACCTTCTTTCTTTAATGATCGTTGAAAAATGGAACCATTTCCCATGCGTGCGTACGACCTACTATCTCTATGATCGTCACAAACTTCATTTATCAAAACCAAATTAATGATTCATATTAAAAGTAAAATATATGTATAAATATGATAATTATGTGATTAATTTTTTTTTAAGTTATCTAACTATATAGTTTGTCAAACAATCAGATCTTTCATGATAAAACACAAATTAGATAGCAAGATAATTAAAAGTTGAAACAATAAAAATAATGAATGATTATTAACAAATAAGTGATAAGATGTTATAAAAGAATAATATATGATATTATAAATAATAATATTGTTTTATAATATTTTAATAACATGTTTGAAAACACTATATATGAGGTTAAATCATGATTTAATAAATTTAAGCATGAGGTAGGGGACTTCCTATCATTTCCAATTCATTGAGGAATATTATAATGTTATGCACCTAATTTATTTTATATGGTGTATATACCACCCCTTAAAAATGTAATATCATGATTAATTAAATATTAATTATTTTTAATGTATAAATGTTAAATATTTCATCCATTGTTATTTTTAGTAACAGTTACTAAGTGGTAAAAATTCTATAGCCCAATTTATTTTCAATGGGTTATATTACTTTTTCATCATATTGGATATTATAAAATTATGTTTGTAATGAATTTGAATTATTCTATGGTTTATTTAAACCTGTTTTATTTGTATTTAATTTTGATAAACATAATATATTCTTTTAATTATTCTCAAATCATTGTTATGATCATTTTAAGGATTCATTTCACTATCTCATTCTCATTGAGATTGTTTATTGTTGATTTTAAATTGAAGGAAATTAGTTGATAATTTTCTAATGAACCCATATAATTTTATCTTAATCTATTTATTCATGATATTTTTATTTAATATTACCATTTGACACTAATTTTACTTAAAATAATTGAGAAACTGTTTTTAATAAAATCTGACTTGATTTCTCTATTCAGTCAGAAATCAATTTTCTTACAAAAGTAAGTTTGTAAAAATGTTTTAAAAAATGTTTTTGACATTCCACAAAGGATTATGTAAGAATTTTTTTAAATGTTTTTACTTTTAATTTTTTTTTTAAATAATATTCATGTCCTTTTCAAAATAATTCTCATATGGGTTTAACAAAAAATTTAAAGGAATCCTTTCTTTAATAAGTACAGTATAAGAAAAATATCCATCCGTCAAGACCACTCAAATGTTTCAAAGAATAATTTATAAGTATTGATGATTATTTTCAGAGAAATTTATTCTCAAAATATTTTATAAATATTTCGTTCTCAATAGTTATTTCTAAAATTAAAAGTATATTTCACTCAAGAATATTTCTAATGATATTTTTACGGTATTTTCATGCCTCAATTACAATAACCATTTATTATTAATACAATAGGTATATAATGTATTGATAATATCCTTTTTCTTTCTAAGGATGTTTTGCGATCATTTTGACAAATAAAATTATTAAAATTAACTTATTGATTAATTTTTTATAGTAATTTACTTTCCCTTGAATTATTCACCTTCCTATGGACTTTAAATTTACACTATATATGCATATTATTTATCATGGATATGATTATTGATTAAATAAAATATCATTTCTACTTATGGTATTCAACATTTCGATTTATTGTTTTTAACTTGGGAAATTTTGATAGATATATATTCGTTACTCATTATTGATATTTAGTAATAAGGCTCATTTTTTCATGAATTAAATTGATTATCCGATATATGAGAAATTATTTGGACTTGAAGACACCAGTGGGGTCTAGTTATATATATCCCTTCGATGCATCGATTGGTGGATGAGACAGATCAATAAGATTATATAAAATCAGTTGGAAAACTAGATTGTTTTGTACTCAGTAGTTTTAAACTACCATGTGAATTTTCTTGATGGTAGAGGTATCATGGTCTTGAGTTCATAATATCCAATAATCAAGTATTTTATTCATTAAGAATTCATTTATTATTATTATACATGATATTTTTTATGTGATATTATCTATATATGCATTTTATTCAATGTAAATGATTAAATGGAATGTGTTTTCAGTTATTTACCTTTTTATATTGATTATGACTTATCTTATCATGATAGTCAATTTATTTTAATGGAATGTCTGTTCAATTATTTAAGATTCCATGCTAATTATACTTAATAATTAATGATATAATTCTCTTTAATTTACCCTTAATGATCCCATGGTCTCACCCTTATTTTCATTCCTTTCTCCAGAATACATGAAGTATACTATATTTTTTTATAAAAGGATATGCTAGAGGGAATAAGGATATTCTTAAAAACAATATGTTGTAAATTTTTTTTCAAATATAATATGGGAATAATGTATGTGTCAAGTTTTACAAGACTAATAAAATATTTAGTTCTTTAGGATGAAATTAGTTTTATATTTTTCCAATGTAATAATATAGACACTAGATCCTGGAATCTAGGGTTAGGGTCACTATAGTTGGAATCAGATGAAATTTAATTGAAATATTGGGAAATAGATTTAGTAAAACACATATTTTGGTTCATAAACATATGAGAGACTTTGAGGATAAGTATTTAAGTGCATATTAAACTTTTTGAAAGGTAGGTATTATGTGGATTTCTTAGAAATGCATTCCTTTCTAGATAATAAAAGTGTACATGGTTGAATATTAGAAGTAATTTGGGGTAATTAGTCTAAAAATTGTACATTAGGCTTGACCTTCTTGTCACTTGGTGAAAAAATAGACATTACTATAGATCTTTTTTGAAACTCACAATGAATATGCTTATAATAATTTACATTTTTTTTACAAAACATTATAAAGGATTTGAATATATAATGGAAATGAATAACCTAGGTTAATCCAAAGGTGTTATATATTGAAAATAATTTTTCATGATTTAGACATCCTATAAAAGATTCTATGGTTTTTTCACTATAGCTATTATTGCCCACACTATGATATTTGGTTTTAGTTAAGGAATTTAACCAATAGGAATCATGGTAACATTGAATATAAAGGAAAATGTGGTGAATATGAGAAACCAAATGGTATGATGATAGGAGTAAAAGATATCATGATTATTCATAATGATTTTTCTCTAAATATGATATACAACCAATAACTTAACCGACTCCAAGACTAACCAAATAAGAGAAGGATGGTGTTCACTTAAATCTTGATTGGTGGAGACCATAGATGAAATAAGGATAAATTTACATCATGTCAGAAATGTGTAAACATAATCATAGGTAAGTGTCTCAATGGAATGAAATAATGATTTATGTGTGGAAAAGATGAGAATAAAGAAAATAATTTCTATTTTAAAAAAATAGAGAGTATGATGGAAGGAAATAAATCTCATCCTAGGGATCCATTTATAGTTCATTTTATTAAATGTGGAGAACCGGGGAAATATTTGAGTAAATTCCATTATCTAAATGTTAAATCACAAACCAAGGAAGGACCCATGATGAAATAAAATGGT
This sequence comes from Viscum album, assembly GCA_963277665.1. Lineage (NCBI taxonomy): Eukaryota > Viridiplantae > Streptophyta > Magnoliopsida > Santalales > Viscaceae > Viscum > Viscum album. Next base: position 387,048,564 of record OY728147.1, on the reverse strand, counting down.
TAAAGTATTTATTAGGATTCCAAAATTGTATTATATTAATATTTTTAAAATATTTGTTTGGTATAAAAATACTAAAAAATTTATGAATTCTATTAAATTTCGAAATAATATATTACTAAATTAAATTAATATTTATCGATAACTTCATGGTTTAATTAGTTTAATATTGATCATAATTTGAAATTCTTAAACATATATTTTATGTTTTTATGTGATTGGATTCTACCGAGATTAATGATATTATGGGATAAATTTTTAAAAAAGCATACATTTCAGTGGAAAAATTATTTGATGAATAATTCCATTAAGTTTTATAAACACATGTTTAAATGTATTGGTAACCTTTTGGGTTAATATAATCGTTAATGAAATTGTAATAATAGCCAAATACCGTATTTAAATTTTGGAAAAAATTTATATTTAAAACCATTTTAAAAACTTTTCTTAATTATTAATTTTATTTCAAAGATGTCCCTAATATTTTTTTGGGGAAATTTATAGGAATAATATTAATATAGTTTCAGAAAAGGATAACCCACATGCTGGGTGGAAACCTATCATATCTGGTAAGGCCCGTGGCCTTGAAACCATGACCGAAATAGGATATGGGTTTATCACCTACTACTAGATTACACGATGTCCAGTTTTATATTTCAATATTTTTTGGAAAATATAAATATTAATGATAAACCAATAGTGTTAATTTTAATATTTATAGATTAGTTTATTATATAATATTACTTGTGATAACAATATTGGTTTTTTAAAAATAGTTATAGATAGATGGAATCCATTAGAAATGAATTTTAATGATTCTAACTTAAAAAAATCATTTTTTGATTTTCATTTGTTAGAGTAGGAGATTAATTTAAAATTAATAAAAGAACAACTAAAGAATGAAATTTTTCATATGATATAGAAACATATAAAGTAAGTATATTTCTTAATATTCTATGAATGCAATATAATTATTCAACTTATGAAATGGATCTAAAAAAAGCCTATTAAATTAATATCTAAGGAATTAGATGGTATTTTATATCATCTAATATTTATGGTTTTTGTTGCCATAACTTTCCATTGATCTTTAAATTTCCTATGATGAATGTCCTCTATCACTTTCTATAATTATTTATGATTTTCTTCCATGTACACATATTCACTTTCCACAAATTCTATCCTACGTTGAAACCTAGTCATGTTTTTTTATATGAAGTTTTAACTTCCCTTTTCTCATTAATTAATAGGATATTTGATTAACTATTTAACAATGTGGGTTTTTCAACAATGGTATTTCCAAATGTCAAACCCTTGATTTTCTAAGATTAAGATTAAATTATGAGGAAGATATTTTTTTATGTTGAGGAGAACGTACCACCTTCAAATTATAAAAGAATAAATTTTTTTACATATTGTATGAGACACCCATAATAAAGCTCAAATAACCCACAAAATATATTTCTTTAACTTAATCTATTCGATAGCTTACGAAACACACAAACCGGATTTGAAATAAATAGTAATATAGTATACTGTTATAAACTACATATTAAATTTCTGGGTATGAATAAAACTAAATAAATTATAAAAATTATGATTATGTATTGATTATAAATAAAATACGAATAATTTAAAGAAAATGAAATGTTTTCTGAAAAAACAATATTGTTCTAAAAGATAGATGAGTTTCACTTTACACACATATTTTAAAATTAAATTTTACCTCTATTACAAAATTTATTTTGAAATTTAAAATTTATTTTTGAAATTATAAGGTCATAATTATCTTATAGTTAATTATTTGGAATTTTTATGAAATATTTTATTTTCCAATGAATAGTAAAAAATATTGATTTTTAATTGAAAAATGTCCTTGAGTTTAACTTATTTATAAATTAAAATTTTATTTTTAGTTGGTTTTAAAGAAAAATAATTTGAATTAAACATTTATTATTCCAATTTAGTTTATGGGAATCATTTTCAAATTTAGTATCGATATAAAAACTCAATAAATTTTTGAGCATTTTATTTTTATAAACCCGCATTCGAGTCGTGTCTATGAGATTAATTTTAAATTAAAATTTTCAAATTTTTTTTATTTAATTTAGAAGTATAGATTATATATTTTTAATAATATTAATTTATATTATATAATAAAGTCAACTTATTTTTTGACTAAAATGAATAGTGAAAATAATGAAAATTATTTACCTACGTTAAAGTAAAAATGGATTTATTGGGGGTTAAAGTAAGAATATAGGGGATAAAATGACCTAAAATATTGTTTAAGTTATATTTTATGGACATATATAGGCCCAATAATTTATAATTCTCTATAATAATCCATTATGTACCGTTTTGTTATTTAAAAAACATGGGTACAAATTTTCTTTTCAAAAATAACAAGTGTGCCACTCACCTAAATTATAAAAGGATAACCCCTCTCCTATCTTAATCACACATTCAAACATATTTGGTTCTATAAATAGCCAGAAAAAAAACCACACAAATAACCACCTCTAATATTATAATCCATATTTTGGCGTAAATTTATCCTAGGAAGGATTTTGGTGCAAACCTAATGCGGTTACCGGAAGAAGGGACAATGTTTTTCAATGATCATTTTTAATTTTTTCCTTCCTACACCGTACTAAATTATTATTAAAACATCATGATATAATAACCTCAATACCTTAAATATACTGATATATTTTTATAATAAGTTAATGACCATGAAACATCCCCACTCCCATCAAATGTGTTACAAAATCATCATCCGTTTGTACGGTGGACAATCGCCTCACAAACCGATGTGATTAAATTTTCCATTACCACATCTATTAGTAGGGAATGATGTTGGATATAAAGTATATATATATGATATTTATAACATAATTATACCTTTTTATTAATTATATCATATAATCCTTCTTAATTTCAATTCCATAAGGTATACGATAACATCACATGTGTGTACGACATACTACCACCACACAGAGTGATGTTATTATACTTTCACTAACACTTTACATAAAATTATATAATGATAAAATTAGTGAACATATGATTTATACATGACATAATTATAAAATTAATTACATATTTATCTTTTTTAATAGATAATACATCATTTTTTTATATTTTCGTTCACTGAAATATAATAACGTCATTCAATTATGTGTGGACTACCGTATTCCAGAAGCGATGTGACTCTCTTTTCATCACCAACTCACATGAATGATATATATAATGAAATAATTTAATACTATTATCACTTTATAAATTAAATATATTACTTACATTCTTTTCTTATTGATCGTTGAAAATGAAAACCTTACCTTTGTGTACATACTTCTTACTGTCTCCATGATCATAACATATTTCATTTTTCAAATCTAAAATGAATAATTGGTTATAAAAATATAATTAATATAAAAATATGGTAATTATTTCCTGATTATTATTCTGAATATTATGGAACTATATAGTATTTTCATGAACTAGATCTTCCATGGTGAAACAAACATTAGAAAACAAGGCAATTAGACCCAAAACTATGAAAATAGTGAAAGATAATTAATGAATGGGGGTTAAGATGTTATAGAAAGATCATGTATGATAATTTAAATATTAATATGGTTCTATAATAAGTTAATAACATGTTTAAAACCATTATGTAAGAAGTTAAAACATATAAAACCAAAAGGAAGTGTGAGGTAAGTAACTTCATCTCAATTTACCTATATTTATGCATATTATAATATTATGCACCAAATTTATTTTATGTGGTGTGTATAATGACCCTTATAAATATAATATAATTATTCATAAAAAATATATGGAATTTTATGTCTAAATTTGAATTACTTTTACCGTGGGGATTTAACATAAGAGTTACCAAGTTGTAAGGAATTTCATAACACGATTTCTTTTCATTGGGTCATATTACAAATTCATCGTCTTTGATATCCAAATATTATGTGTGTAATGAATTTTATTATCTTATTATGTATTTATACATGTTTTATGTGTATTTTATGTTGATACACATATCGGTTCATTGAGTAATTCTCACTTCAACGTTATGATCATTGTAAGGGTTTATTTATCAATCTCATTCTCATCAAGACTATTTATTATTTAATTTAAATTGAAGGAAATTATTTTATAATTTTATAATAAACACATATAAGTTTCTAATATGATGGTTATTCTTGATATTTTCAAGTAATATTACCATTTTCAACTCTTTGGTACTTAAAATAATTGAGATTTTTTTTTATGAAAATATGACTTCATTTCTCTCATCGGTTGGAAATATGTTTTATTCCAAAACTATCTTTTATAAAAAAAATTTATAAATTTTTTTTAGCCTTTAAAAAATTATTTATTAAAGACATTTTTTCCAATTTGTTCTTTTTACAGAATGTTTTGAACGTAATATTCATATCATATTAATAAAAATTCATGTTTTCATTTTATCAATAAAGTAAAAGAAATCATTGTTTTAATATGTATGAAATGATTGGAATTTCCAGCCGTCATGACCACTCAAATGTTTTAAAGACACTTTTATATATTTCAAATATAATTTTCAAATAAAATTACATTTAATTTTTTATCCATTACCTTTAAAAATCAATTTCCAAAATGAAAAAAATATTTCCCTCAAAATGTTTTACAAATATTTTTATTGTATTTATATTAATCAATGATAAAAACAATTTTTTATTAATCTAATGGGTATATTTGGTACTGATACCATCCTTAATCTTTATGTTATTAGTTTATGATCATTTTTACTAAGGAAATTATTAATATTCACTTCCTTGATTCATTTTTCTTGTAATTTACTTTCCCTAGAGTTATTCACTTTCATGTGGACATTATATTTCCGTAAAATATCAATATTATTTGTCATGGATATGTTTATTAGTTAAGATAAATATCATATCTACATAGGGTGGTATACATTGAATGTTATTTATTTAACTGGGGAGTTTTTGATAAATTTGCATTCCTCACTCAATATATATATTTGATGACAATGAAAATTGTTCATGAATGAAATAAATTACTTGATATATGAGGAACACTTTTGACATGCTTAATTAGGTTGGGAATGGTTATATATAGCCCATTAATGAATCATTAGTCTCATGAGGAGAATTAGTAAGCTACCATAAAATTAGTTGGACACACCTGTTGGGTTTTTACCTGGTAGTTTTTAATTATCTTATGAAAGGTCTTGGAGGTAGATTTATCATGATCCTGAGTTCATAAATTCCAATAATTAAGCATTCCGTTCCCTAAGAATTCAATTATTATTATTATTATTATTATCTATGATATTTTATCTATGGTATTATATCTGGATGCAATTCATTCTAAATTATTTATTAAATGGAATGTGTTTTCAATTATTTACTTTACCATATTGATCGTTCCTTATCTAATCATGATAATCAATTTATTTAAATGAAATTTATATTTAGTTATTTACCTTTCCATGCTTAATATGTTAATTGATTTGTGATTTCTTCCACTGTAATTAACCCTTATTGAGAATATGATGGCATAAATATTTTGTTTCCTTTATCAGGAATCCATAACATGTACTTTGTTTGACATGAAAGTATATTCTATAGTAAATATTGATATTCAATGAAAATCGTTTAAAATTTTTATTTTCAAATTTAATATAGGGATTAAATATGTATTAATTTTTGAAAGACTACTAAATGATTTGATCATTCAATATATGATTCGTTTTATCTTTTTCCAATATAATAAATTAGACAATGTCTTAAGGTTACTTGGGTCTAGGTCACTACATAAATAGAAAAAAAACATGTAGAAAATAACAACAGACCGAGATATCTCAAAGTAGAAGTTATAATTGACCAGATAACAAGTCTGGTGACTAACAAAACATCAAAAGGAAAAGATACCAAAACACCTACATATCCATTTATAAGTGAGAAATGCTACATGAACCTGCATAAAATCATGAACCAAAATACATAGGAATATCCATTTCCCTAAAAACCTATTAAATGTGAAATATATATGCATGAAATAAAATCCCCGTATGTTTCTATCTTCTGACCCAAATCATAACACTGTAAAGGAGAATATACATTATGAAGATTTGAAAACTAGGACACAAAATGGGGATTATATGTTTTCTTTCAAAAAAAAATCCACTATTATCCATTTTACATAAAACCTCCCACTTTCTCAAAACCAATAATTTTCAAAAAAAAATCATGATTTGTTTTACACATATAAAATTTTCCTAAATTTTAGTATAAATCATTTTTAAAGGCATATTAAAAAACAAGATATCATTTGTTTATTTTCAAAATTGTAATATATTGGAAAATATTAAAAAAAATGTCAATGTAGAAACAAAATATGATAAATGAAAATTTTTTAGGAAATATTTAGCAATCAATCAACACATTAATTAACCTCTGGGAAAAAACCAATCTAACTCTACCATGACCTAACAGATTGGTGAATCACTTAGGATAACCTAGTTCCCATCTAAGACCACTTTTTAGATAATAATATAAACTAGTTCACTTGTGTTCCAAGAATTCCCACCTAGAAACCTAGGTATTCTCTTGATATTCAAATGTTGGTGATCATTTCAAAGGTAATATCAAACCATAAATCCTATAATATCACAATGTCATTAAAAGAATCATAAATAATTCTAAACATCTGAAATACCCATAGGAACATTCCCCTTTATCATGAATGTCATCTCAATTTAACACATTATATTTTATAAACCTAATAAGGGATATACCATTACTTTCATTCAAACATCCGTCAACTACATTATACATAAATGGGAATGTCCTATGTGTTTTTCATTTTTTGATAAATCATTCACAGTTCCAACTGGGTCTTTAAACATTTCTCTCAGATCATTGATCCATTCAATCAATTCAATTTCATTTATAAAATCATTTATAAATTATTTCCATTTGATAAACCCTTTTTTTGAAATAATTATATTAAAAGGTTCAAAAGAAATCAAGATTTAGAAATCAATAATTTCTCCTTTATTTTTAAAAATCATCATCATAAATATCTCAAGAACAATTTTCAAGATATAAAGGGGAAAATAAAATTGCAGTAAAAATTATATTCCATGAAAATATTTTCCACCCCAAATCATGTAAAAATCCATAATTAAACTTCCATAAAAAGCTCATGAATTCATAAAACATTGATATAGAAACTATATATAGGAGGAAATAATTGAAGTGATAGAAAACTCTATGTGAAAGAACATGAAATCAATGATTCAATTCTAAAGAGGGATGACTGGGAAAACCACCATAGAATCAAGATCAATAAAAACCACATGGTATCCACTAACTAATGAGGTGGAGGAACCTAAAGAAACAAAATATGGTATTTTCAAAATTTCCTAGGAAGAAAAAACTCGAATTCCCTTCACCTAGTCTTATAGTATGAAGAGTAAGAAATGATCCAGGGGAACAAAATATCATTCTACAGAAGATGCATTTCCAATACTCTACTCAAGAAGATATTATAAACTCAATGCATCAAAGATTTACACAATTTTAAAAAATAATGGTTTTTTTTCTTTACATCATTAAAAAAGCCAAATTAAAATCCCATTTTGATTTTTCTTTTAGTCAAATATTGACTATCTAAGGTTTAAAGTATTATAAAAAATGAGTTAAAACCTTTAAAAAGATCATAACAATTATATTCCCATGATCTAAGGATTTTAAAGGCATAAAAAATCATTGGAGAGGCATAATGCGGAAGAAGAAATTAAAGATATATTTTAAAAATATTTTTCCTCAAAAGGGTACATTGTAAGGGTAGCTTGGTTTATCTCTTATGAAGCACATAAATATCATGTGAGGGTATAGGGTTACCCATAAGTAACATTTAGGAAAAATTATCTTCCTTTATGTATCACTTGGGAAACCCTTATTCATTATTTCAAATTAGGGTCTTTTTCTTACATATCATATGAAAACACCGTTATTCGGTTATTTGAGCATACATTTTAAAAAAATGAACTTTACATAATTGTTGAAACTCAAAATAACCCATATAAAACACTTATAAATTTAGGGGTACACTCACACAACATCTAAAAACCAGCCTCTGTATTGGTACAAGACATTTACCTAATCATTGACCCCATGCTCTCTGTAATTGTAAAGGAAAAATTGAAAATTAATTAATTTCCACTTAAATCTTTTATAAAATAAAACCAATTTGGGTTTCTCAAGAACATTTAAAAAGTAATTAATTTAAATGTAATCTCCATCACTTTTTAAACCAAAAAATCATCAAATAATTTTTGTATATTAAAGAAATTGTTGGGATATTTCAAACCATTTAATAGAATCTACAAATTCAAAAAAATAAAGAAATAAAATTTAGTTGGGGAAGTCACCCTTATGATGTTAATTTTCCCATGTTTGAAATGTATTTATCTTAAAAATAGTTTTTTATTAAGAAAAAACAATAATAAATCCTACAATTATTGTATGAGATAAATTTTATGTGAGATAAGTTCAAGCACATGAACAATTATATGATATTTATCTAAGTTGAATCACCACCCATCACTGCCACTAGACATTTTCTTATGCATAGATATTGTGTGGAGATATTTAGGGACTATGTAAGTATAAATTATGTTGATATAAACATGTAATTATTAATGTAATAATTCATTTATCAAAGGTATTATATGAATTTTTCATTTTGACTTTTAATGAAAAGAAAAGTTTTCTTACTAATTCACTTTTAAAATGAACGTGATCATTTTATTCATAAAAGTTATTTTCTATAAATTTGAATTTTTATGTGAATTATTTTAAGAAACTAAACATATTTTATATATTTTATTGATATTAAATACATAAAACAAATATAATTAGTAATTTATATGAAATAGGAGTAAAAAAATCTATATTAAAAAAGACTATTTTCCTATGATTTTTTTTCATTACATGATTTAGTTTTTATTTAAAAATAAATTATATAATTTCAGTTTAAAAATTTTGAGTCTCTTTTAAATTTATAATAACAATATTATCGTAAGGTAATTTTTTTTTGGTTTTTCTGAATCAATTGATTCAGGGTGAATAGTGAAAAACATAGTTTTTATTAATATCGTAGAATTTTTTACATTATCATGACCTAAAAGTGATTAAAATTTTCAATAAACCATTTTAAAAGACCATGAATTTCTTTGAGGATTAAATTTATTTATCTTAATATACTATGATGAAATTAAAAAATACTTGTTTAACATTTTGAAACGTTAGGAATCTTCCATTCTAATAAAGAACTACTCTTCATCTTTTTTAATTTAATTTTTTTATTAAGGTAAGATTTTTCTTTGAGCTTGTAATTAAATAAATATAACTATTATATGATTAATAATAAACCAATTAATGTTATATAAATAAACAACATTCATAATTTTATCATCAAAAAATTTTTATGCATAAAAAATACATTTTTTCTAAAAAACTGGGTTTTATGTGTTACATGAACTACTGTTAAAATTAACATTTCTGACACATATACATTTTTATTTATAAAATGGATTTCATATTTATAATAATTAGGTAAAAATTATTCAATAAAGGCCATTTTTATCCATTTAATGTGAATTACTTAGGTAAAAATTAATTACCATGGTAGGAACTAAATATAGTAAAAGTGAAAAATAATAGATTAAAATACTTAAAAACATGTTTAAAACGTGCATGAAAATGAATTATTTATGGATTATATACCATAGATATTCCCTCACTCCATTATTTTCCACTTCGACTCCACTTTACTGGTGAAACATGTTCTCTATTTATATTAAAGAGTAATATTTACAAAAAACAATATTCCCTTCACCTATAAAATGAGGTTACCTCCACCCCATTTAGACACTAATTATAAATAATTAGATTGAGAAAAACTAAAACTTGGTCTCCACTTCACTCTCTTACTATGTCTTATAATCATTGATCTTTCTAAAACACCAAGATAATAATCCTTAAGGGGTTACCTAAGAGAAAACTTCTGAAGGGAGAGGTAATGATTTAAATAGAGCTTTTATTTTTCCACCACCTCAAACATATTATATCCATGGAAGTATGGTGAAATATATATTACTAATATTTTGAAATTTTATAATACTTAATGAATATCTAGTTTATATATTCATCCAAATCCATTCATAAAATTAAGACATCGTCATGAATACGTGCGGTCTACCACATCTATGAACTATGTACTTTATTTTTTCTCACCCCATACATGAATGGTTATAAAATTATATTTAAAGGGTTAATATTACACTTATAATATTATTAATATTTATAAATGGTAAAACATTACCTATCTTCTTCTATATCAAAAGAAAATGAAATGGTTCCTGATGTGTACTTGTAGACTATCGCCTTCACGAATATGAAATAATTTTATTTTTATATAGTATTTTATTATTTATATAAATATATTAAAATATGATTCTATATAGTAAAAGCATATAAAAAAATCATTATTATTATTTAAAAATTATATTATTTCAAAATAATTTCATTCATAACCATACTCACACATAGATTATAGCTAATTCTTATATGGGTTAGTTTAACCACACACAAAAAAAGATATTAATTTTAATAATGGGTAATTAAAAAAAATTATATTTGTAAATAATAAGTAAATAATGGTTTTAAATTTTTTTATAATCAAAATTATATCATCTAAGGCATTATTTAGATACCACCCTTCATTCACGATGATTACCTAAGCAAGTTTATAACCATCTTCATCATCATGAAACAAACTAAAGTACATGTGAAATAAAATTAGATTATTATAAATCATTTTAAAAAATCTATTATAGTACCGTTAATGATATAAGAATTATGAACTTTGAATCATTAAATAACAACCAACACCTCCATTATGAATCTAGTAAAAAACTATCAAATATAGTAACATCCATTGTTAAAAATAAAATATAATTAACTAAAGTATATATAATAAATAATTACTAATGAATTTGTATAGAATATTATAGGTATGAATAAGTTTATGAAATTGGTTATTAGTATATTTTTTTATACAGAAGTTTTGAGCATGTTTTTCTAAGTGGGAATAAAAGGCAAGGGTCTTCAATCTAAATTTTCTTTATTTACATCATGTTTTTTATGAACATAGTTTAATTTAAATAACCTACATACTTTATATTAGATATATAAAATCAAAAATTATCATTTATTAATTTTATTTAAATTTTAATTTAAATCCCTCTTTTTTAAGTATTTTTTTTATTAAAATGTTTCTGAAACCGTAAAGGATATTTATAACTCACAACTTCTTTCTTAGAGTTATGATATCCCTTCTTGAAATTATTTCTTCCAGTATTTAGCTATCCAAAAATACAATTTCATAATATTTTATTTTCTCTTCCGCTCTATGAAAAAAGGAATTTTTAATTCAAATCAACTTCCATGGTGAATTTCTTTCTTTAAATGTATAATTTTGTCCGTAATAATTCCCATTATTCCCATGTAAATTATTTATCTTCCATAAAAAGTTTTATAATTACCACTAATATTATTCTTTATATTTTGATACCCAATTATGTGATATCTAATTTGATCTTCACATTTCCCCATTACTCTCTATATATTGATGTTTTATTACCCTTTTTATGATGTGGTATTTCAATAATATATTTTAATATACTAAAAATATTTTCCTTTTCTATTTCATTAATTTATCATTCACTCCAAATTTCCATAATATTATATTTATTTTCTTTTCCAGGCTCCACTATTGATATTCATTTGTTTTCAAAGTAACTCAATCTCCAAAAATTTCACTTGACCTCTTAAAAGATGGAATTTTCTATTATGACTATTCTTCTCAATGAAGAATAATTTAAATTAATTAAAATATATTTCAAAATAAACCTAATTCATAAATATTTTAAAATTAAAAAGATAATTTCCTATTATTTTTCAATGTGATTTACACAATGATATTCAAAATTTAGTTTTCATTTATGGAAAATTCTTTAATTATCAATATGTTTCACTTGAGATATTCTTTCATAATATGATACACCTTCTTTATCTGGATATATTATGATCATATAACTATATTTATTGGTTCTAGTAATTGTTTAATTAATCGTATACGCATTACTCTATATAGTGTTTGTCTGAGCATTTCTTAAATAGAAATATTTTCTACCTATTGATTGATGAAATTTTGGTATTATACATACTTTTCATTTTAGTAAGGGATGTTTATTGATTACTAAGGGATGTTTGTTTTTATTTTTTTAACTTAATCATTCATATGATGAATTCATTGGACATAATTAGTAACAGATTGGGCCCAAAATATCCCTTCCAAGCATCAGTAGGTCTCATGAGAAAAACTAGTTTAGGTATTCAGTATAATACTTCTAATTTATTTAGATTTATATGATGTGGTATTAATATAAAGTATCTGTCTTGGAAAGGGAATTAAAAATATGTTGTGTCTTAGAATATGACCTTGAAAATTCCAACATTATGAAAAATATCAATATTAAACAATTTATTTCTATCCATATGTTTATTTATAAATTTATTCCATCGATAGATTTATTTTGAGTTCATGAGATCAGTTATATGAGCTTATTTTATTATCATTCACCCCATTCAATATTATTGAGGTCTTATTTCTTCTATGATTGCTTTTGGTATACACTTTCTCTTACTATAAAATTGAGATCAACGTTATTATATTTCTATTTCCCTAGGTTATGATTAAAATTATTTTATAAGATATGTTTAGAGGGATAACAAATATAGGGAATTTATGGGAGATTTTCATGATTTGTTATGGATTAATTAGTTTCTAATGTAGCTAGATAAATTCCCTTATGATGCAAAAAACATAGTCTATTTTAGTTAATAATGTGTTATAATTATATAGAACCCTAAACCATGAAGATAATGAGAATGGGCGTAATGACATATTTTCATTAAATAATTTTATTGTGGTAAAATTATATCTGGGATATTACAGTTGGTATCATAATAGATTTTAGATGACTTTAGAGGTTACAAGGTTATTGGTTGAGGATTATTTGAGTGTTCTCATTATTTTCAAGGGTTGATATGTCATGTTTGATCATAATTTTTAATTTATTCAGAAACCATTAGGTTATCTACTGTAATATTTGATAATTTATGTTAGTTTAGAATTATGAAGAAAAAAATTATTCAAAACACTTGGAATAAGTAAATGTGTAGGTAAACATTATTAGGAAAAACCCATAAAGGTAACATTGAATTATTTGTAAGTTGAGTATGTTTTTTTTAAAAATAGACTTCTTTGATCAGTTGTTGATTTATAAATATATTATTGACATGGTATGTTAACAAAGATTTAAGAAAAAGGAATGGATTCCCTTTATGTTGTAAAACAAATTACGCACACAAGGTGATGCTATTTTCTACAGTTTTCCAAATTCTTGTCATCCAAAATTTTGAGGATGGATAAAATCGTGAAAGTTGTATTTCCTTGAAGTAATTTTAAAAATATTGAAAATTCATGTGTTTAGATCAGAATAGGTTTTGATATGGTTATTTCAAGAAGGTATAGGTCTTCATGAACAAGCATGAGGAATGAAAAAAATATTTGATGGTAATCTCTATGGATATGAGAAGCTTCATGAATGGGAATTTCCCATGGTGCATCACAAAGACTTATAGAATCATGAACAAAATGGAAGAGCTTCAGGAAAAGGTGATTATGAGGATAGAAGCTTCAATAATGGGACACAACACCAATAAATAGGCCTTTACACCCATTAAAAATGTTTCTAAAGCCTTAACAAAAATCCATAGGCTCTGATTTCATGAAGGGAGTTCTCATGAAAACATTCACAATGAAAGGGAGTTTGAGAAGCCTATGAAAGATGGACATAAATTATATGAACTATTAAAGTAATAGAGTTCACTAAGGCTATTTGAGCTTCACAAAATTTGTGTTTTTATAAAGGATAAGTGGGCTTTGTGAAAGGTGGATGCTTTAACCAGGCTATGTGCGGTTCATGAAAGAAATGAGCTTCATGAAGGATGTGGGGATCATGAATGTGTTCAAAATGTATTTCCCAGTAAATATATTGTAAAGTGATATTTATCATGTAAAAAAGTAGAACTTCATTATATCATCTATATAAAATTGAGGATATATTCATTATAAAAAATTATAAGACCTACATGTCCATAAAATTTGTTTCAATCCTTTCTAAGAGAATTAATAAAAGGAAGATGAAGAAGATGATCTTTTTGAATGGAAGTGATCTAGATAAAGAGACATAGAGAGTGACCCTTGGGAAATTAGTGAGATGGACCTAAACCTAATAAAGATAGTGATCCGGGGAATATATGTGATCTATCCCAAACAACATTTTGGAAGTGAGCACTAGTATATTTGGTCATTGACACATCACCATTGTATACTCCTTGGATATATCCTATTGAGGGTGAACCATGTAAAATATGTGTTTCATTATTCTTTATTTCTTATTTTACTTTCAGTTAATCATCATAAAATAAATAAGGAAAGAATAATATTAGCATAAACACATAATATAAAATAAAGAGACCCTCATAATAAGGTGGTCAAGATCTAGTGAGGCAGACAAAACTTTGTAAAATATATCCATAATCTGATTCACCCCCTCTTAGTGTATTTAATCCCCTTTTGGACCTATAAGTTGGTATCAAAGGATTGGTTTGTTTAATTTTATTTTTTTTTCTCTAACTTGGTTCAGTGGATTATTGAAATTATATTTTTACTCTTCAGCAATCTTATAGTGATATGTAAAAGGTTATAAATTCAAATAAGAAGCAAAGGTCTGCTGGTATTGCTCAATGTGGAAGTTTCTATGAATAGAGTGTGTATCAGTTGGAGGAAATAAATAGTGTACTAAATAATGGTTTCGATGAATCAGATAGTGAAAATATTTACTAGTTTAATGAAGTTGAAGAAATTTGTAAATAACCTTGTATTCTAAGTGATGTTCACTACTGGAAATATAATATACACTAAAAGTTTCAAACTGTTGGTATAGGCATCAAAATAATTGGTCTACTATATACCAATGGTTTTGCAAACCATTGGTTAGTAATCCATTGAGAAAGGCTTATACCAACAGTTCTTCTCTAACCGAAGGTATATGGAAGTTTAATCTTCAGTATGCCAACGGTTTTGAGAAAAACATTAGTATATATTTATACCAATAGTTTATTAACTATTAGGGTATATAGTTTGCATGCATTTTTTCCAATGGTTTAGAAACCGTTAGTATATGTTATTACTAATAGTTCTTTAAAACTGTTGGTAAAAATATTCTAGAAATACAATAAACAATGTTTTGAAATCATTGGTATAGTGTTTTAGAAATGGTTTACTCTAACCGTTGGTAAAAAAATTCTCAAAATACAATTTTCTAGTGGTTTAAAACTGTTGGTATTGTATATTTCAAGAAATTAGAATAACAGCATACACAACAGCCACCCATCCCCTTCATTGCATACACCTGCAAACACACCTCCAAACAACACTTATAATAGAACAAAAAACCACCTGAAATAGCACATAAAAACACCACACTCTTCTAACCATGACATGTACCACAACATAGTTTTTCCCATTTCAATATTCGCAAGACAATAGTCTGAGTTACATACACCATTAACATAATTTACACATAATTTATATGGTAATTACATCAAGTATACACATAAAACAAATATACCCATACAAAAAGTATACCCATAAACCATTAACACATAATTCATAAGTTAATTAAATACATAAAGAATTAAATTCAGAATTCAGGGGTTGGGGGGATGTTCAAGGGTTTAGAGTGGATGTCTAAAGATGGTAGGGGATATCTGGGGGGTAGGGGTGTCTGGGGGGATGCGGGTGTCTGGAGGGATTGGGGTGTTCAGGGGAAGGGGGGGGGGGCTTTCCATGGGGGTGTCCAGGGCGGTGGGGTGGAGTCCAGGAGGGTGGGGAGGTGTCTAGGGGGTGGGTTGGTGTCCAGGGGTTGGGGTGGTGTCCAGGGGGGGTTTGGGGGCTATCCAAGGGGGGTGGGGTCATGTATAGGGGGTTAGGGGTTGTCCAAGGGGGAGGGGGTGGTTGTCCATGGGGGTGGGGGTGTCCAAGTGGGGTGTGGGGGGGGGGGGGGTATCCAGCTGGTGGGGTGGTGTCTAGGAGGGGTAGGGCCGTCTAAGGTGTTGGGGGTGTCCAGGGTGTGGGGGTGTCCAAGGGGGTGGGGGTTCCCAGGGGTGGGGTGGTGTTCAGGGGGGGTGGGGGCAGTCCAGGGGGTTGGGGGGCTGTCCAAGGGGGTGGGGTGGTGTCCGGGTGGTGGGGGGGTGGCTGTCCATGGGGGTGGGGCTGTTTAGGGGGTGGGGGTGTCCAGGTTGTGGGGTGGTGCCTAAGAGGGGTGGGGGCCATTCAGGGGGTTAGGGGCTGTTTTGGGGTTAGGGGTGCTATCCAAGGGGGTGGGGCGGTCCAGGGGGTTGGAGGCGCAGTCTAAGGGGGGGGGGGGTTGTCCATGGGGGTGGGGGTGTCTGGGGGTTGGGGGTGTTCAGGTGATTGGGTGGTGTCTAGGAGGGGTGGGGGTGTAATTGTTTTAATGGAATGGATTTTATAGATTTTAAGATCATTGGTTTTTTAAAAATGGTTTTGGAATAGTGATTATTTCAATATTATGTGTTTCTTTAGGAGAAAATGAATTCTTTTTGTGTGTATGGTAGGAAGGGGGATTGATTATTAGGAAAAGGATTTCATTTTTATTGTGGAATAAAAATACTATATGATTTTTGAAATGGAAACTTAAAATAGATTTTTATAAACCATTGGGGTGTTTTAAATAGATAGAAGTCTCTATTATGTGATTTTAAAATGGTTTTATGAAGAATTATTTATGATATATCTTTATGGGATTTGTAATTTATTGTCCCTTGTTTTAGAACATCAGAATATTTTACTAAAGGTTTTGTTTTAGATAATTATTTATAATATTACCACTATTAATGAATCAAAAAGTTCATAAGGTGATATCTAAGGTAGTCATTCTTGTGTCTTGGTCTCTACTCAAACTCTTGTGGAAGGGGAATAACCATGTTCTTCTTGGATCATTTATTATGCATGTGAGTTTCTAAAATACCATCCACTTTTTTTATTGGTGATCGAGGATCCAAGGTGGAAACAAAGTGGGTATATATGATTAATGGGATCTTTGAGTTGTTAGACACCCTATAATCCATGGTGGTGGGGGTCTGTCTAGGGGGGTGGGTGGGGGGGTCTTTCAAAGGGGGTGGGGGGCTGTCCGCAGGGGTAGGGATCTATAGAGGGTGGGAAGTGCTGTCCACAGGGATGGGGGGCTGTCTAGTAGGTCAGGGGGTGTCCAGGAGGTGGGCGGGGCTGTCTAGGGGGTTTGGGGTGTCTAGTGGGGTGGACGAGCTATCTAGGGGGTCGGGGGTGTCTTGGGGGTGGGGGTGGGTGGGATGTCCACGAGGGGTAGGGGAGTCTTGGGGGGGGGGGGGCTGTCCATGGGGGTGGGGTGGGGTGGGGGTGGGTGGGGGGGTTCCATGGAGGGAGGGGGTGTCCGGGGGGGTGGGCGGGCTGTCCACGGGGGTGGGGGGCTGTCCAGGTGGTGGGGGCTGTCTAGGGGGTGTAGGGATGTCCACGGGGGTGATGGGCTATCCACAAGGGGTGGAGGGGTATCCATGGGAGTAGGGGGTGTTCAGGGGGTGGGAGGGGCTATATAGGGGGGGGGGGGTCTGTCTATGGGTGTCGGGGTGTCGAGGTGGGTACGAGGTGTCTAGTGGGGTGTGCGTGCTGTCCCCGGGGGTGGAAAGGTTGTCCAGGGGTAGGGGAGCCCTGGGGGTGGAAGGGATGTCCACAGGGGGTAGGCTTGTCCAGGGGGTGGGAGGGCTGTCTATTGTGGTGAGGGCTGTTCACGAGGGGAGGGGTGTCTAGGGGCTGGGAAGGCTCTCCACGGGGGTGGATGAGCTGTCGACGGGGGTGGGGGGGGGGATATTCAGTGGGTGGGGCTGTCCACTGGGGTGGGGGCTGTCCATGGGGGTATGGGGTGTCCAGGGGGGAGGACGGGGCTTTCCATAGGGCTGGGGGGGGGGATGTCCATGGTGTCGTGGGTGTTTAGGGGGTGGGTGGGGCGATCCAGGGGGTACATGGTGTCCAGTGGGGTCGACAGGCTGTCCACGGGGGTGGGTGGACTGTCCACAGGGTTGGGCGGGTTTTCCGGGGTGGGTGGGTGGGTGGGGTGGGGGTCTAGGGGGTTGCAGTGGCTATCCAAGGGGGTGGGGTGGTGTCTGGGGGGGTGTCCATGGGGGTGGGGGTGTCCAGGGGGTGGGGGTGTCTAGGTGGTGGCGTGGTGTCTAGGAGTGGTGGGGGCTATAATGGGTTTAATGGAATGAATTTCATGGATTTTAAGATCAATGGTATTTTTAAAATGTTTTTGGATTACATTTTTATCATGAAAATAAATACTATATGATTTTTGAAATAAAACCTTAAAAGGTATTTTTATAAACTAGGGGTTGGGTGGGGCTATCCACAGGGGTGGGGGAAACGTAAGATTTCAAAGGAACTCGTTGTGGCGTATTGGGTACGCCATCGAGAATAGCGTTCCATTTAAAGTAATATTAATATTTTTTCACAAATATGGATAAATATAAAAATGTCATATTATTTATTTACCTGGGGGGTTACATCCTTCCCGCCTTTTGGGAATTGTGTCCTCGTAATTTCAAAATTAGGCTTGGAAACTCCATTGAATATCCCACATCGGAACAAGAGTCAATAAAACAATCACTTTAAAATAAATAAAGAGAAGTACAAAGGTCAACCGAGTTAACCCATACTAGGATTCCACGTATGAAAATATGGACATAGAGGAAAAAAAAGGGTCCTGTTCTGAGGGAGAGTGATAGTAAACATGTCTAGGAGAAAGTTAACCATAAGAAAATCACAAACTTGTGATGGGTTAAACGGTATCTGATTCCCCAGTAGGAAAAGATAACAGACAACATTTTTGTTTTATGTTACTCTTCATTGATTAATTTATTTTTGATCTTAACTAAATCATAATGAAACATACTTACTTGTCATGTAGACTTTCAACTTTTACTATATTCCTTAATCAAACTCATATTTTCTCCAAAAGACGACTATTTAGGAAGACTTGTTCGCATTAAGAGTACTATAATCAACTCCTTTAGAAACACCTAATCCACAAAATATAACTATATACTTCCCATGTCTTCAGACTTTAACCAAAACCAAAACCAAAATGGTTAGTACAAGATTAGATAATCAAGAAAAGGATAACCCTTTATAAAAATAAAATATATTATTAATCTCCAAAATTTTTCCAACAAAACCAAAAGTTCAACGAGGACCATTTGATAAACAATTTGTCCATAAAATTCTTCAAAGTAAACCAAACTAAGATTGAAACCCAAATATTTGAAGGATTTAGTCACATAGTTTTCCAAGGTACTAATTAACTTTTATCTCCAAATAACATCAGTTTCTCTTAAATTCTCATATTGAAAAGTAATTAACCTAATCACATATCCTCGATGATAGGTTAATCATTTCCATAGATAACCCAAAATAAACTTACTCTTGATTCCTAAAATCATCTAACTAAAAATAATTAGTCAAACTAACCAGGGACTTCACATAGTCCAGTGGTAGGTGATAAATACCAGTCGCACTTTTGTTGTGGGTTCGATTCCCGCAGCTTTGTCCGACGCAACGGGTTGTCACACGGTCTGTGTGTTGTCATTTTTCCAAAACTATATAATTCTTAAAACATTCCCCAAAATGAGATAAAATCTTCAAAAATGATCATAACATATTTTAACCTCAATTTTATCTCATGCCTTTCATTTTCCATCATAACATATAATAACCCACAATTACCTCAAAAGTAAGGATCATATAAACTCTAATGGTTACCTTTATAATTATTACCTGAACTTCCACATCGATTGGTCATATTGTACATGATGAATTACAGATCATACCAAGGTTCAAGTGGTTGATCTTGACTCCTTGATAGTTGGTTTAGAACAACCATGAGTTTCCTCATTGAATCCCCCATTTTATCGAGTATCTTAATCAGAGAACCACCATAGATTCCTTCAAACCTGTTGTCTCTTTGGTGCCTTCTAGATCCATCCATTCACTAAAAACAGAAATGTCAGTGTGAGTATATCAAAAAAAATCATCATGTACTAATGAGGAAGGTAAACACTAATATATACTTACTCATTCACTTTATCTAAAACTATGACTCTTTCTGAAATCCTAACCATTATGGTAATGTCACTTGTGCGTAAAAGAATACCCTAACCTCTAAAGTTATCTAAACCGACCTCTGATACCAACTATAAGGCCCCAACCTTAATCCTTACTTAATCTCAAGTTATTACAAGATTACACATTAAGGAATTTTTCAGGTTTAGAGTTTTAGATAATTACATCATAAAACTTGCATTACATTCCACATTTAAACAAAGTGGTTACATAAAAGACAGTATTCATTTTTCCCATCAACGGAAACATATTTAAAAAAAACATGGATTCTTTCTTGAAACTTACTTGACACTATCATCATAACATGTAACTTTCCTTGACCTATGAAAAACATTTCAAACAAACATGGGATGAACATAAAAATCTCAGTAAGGGTTATAAAAATATGGAAAGGAAACATGAGTTCATGTATACATAAGAATGAAATCATAATTTACCCATAAAACATAGGCACTTTAACATACCTCATTAAATCATGAATAAATCATAGAAATCATAAGTCATAAAGGTAACTTGACGCATTCATAACATTCTTACGTAGGGAGTAGCCCTCCTGGTTACGTTTGAAATACCCACCATAGTATATTCCCTAAATCTCTTCGGAGAAACCTTAACGTGTCACTCCTTCACGTTACCCAATGCATTGGAGAGCTATATCGGGATCACCCGCCCTTAGTTTATAATGAAACCACCCGTCTTCATAACAATTTCCAAGAACCATAACATAATCTTATCACATAAAACAAGCATAAATGAAACATAACATTTCCACCTTTCAATAACAAGATATCAATACAACACATTGATATAAAAACATTATGAAAACCATTTACAATACCAAAATAAAATAAAAGTAAAACATGGTATTTATTTTTATTTTAAAAATAAGGTATGGCTTGTAGAGGAAGCCGAAACTCAAATAATGGTCACGGTGGCAGAGAAGTCGTTGTCGGCGCATACATATGAAAAAAACATTCCCTTTTTTCGTTTAGTAAATGATTCGTATAAAAAAGATTACTTTTGAATAAATGTAAAATTCAAAGGGGTTTATACACCATATAAAAGAAATTTGTGTATAAAAAAAATATGACTCAATGAAAGGAGATTGAGACGAAGTCCCATATAAAGACCGTATCCTTGGATTAAGGATAAATCAGTTACATAATTATGTGTGACAAACGAATACACGAAATATAAGTGGGTATTAAGTCTACAAAAATCAGAGGAAATTCACACATAATCATATAACGACATATTCAAGGAGTACAAGTTTATCCCAAAGAATCAAAATTGGGTTAAGAAGTTCCCTTGAAAAGATTCGACAGCCCAACGACATCACTTCAAAATTCAGAAAAAGAGTTGATGAGAGGTAAAAAGGGTATCTCATCACTTGGACATAAAATTTACATCAATAAGGATACATAAGAACATATAACAACATAATAGTATGTGAATTAAAATACATAACAAAATAATTCATTTAAAAAGAGGTGGGTGAAAGGTTCCCTTACCGACTTGGGTAACTTTCGAAACATACACCCGTGAAAGAAAGACAATAAAACATTGATGTAAATACTCATAAACGAAAGTATATTACACAATGAGTAAAATAATGGGCAGTAAATACACCACTAAAAGGAAATTGTGGCAAATGTAGCATAAATCTCACGGGAATAAAAGTGAGATGAAAAATCCCTTACGAAAAGTCGGCAGCCTAACAGCGCCACTTAAAACTTCCGAAAATGGATTGATGAGATCAAATAGGGTCTCTCATCATATTAAAATAAAATGTACAGTAATAGGAATATAAAATAACATCCCCCATCATTACAATGAGGATATTAAAAGAATTTACATAAAGGAGAGTACTTAAAAAGAAAGAGAGAGGTTAGATC
Organism: Viscum album; assembly: GCA_963277665.1. NCBI lineage: Eukaryota > Viridiplantae > Streptophyta > Magnoliopsida > Santalales > Viscaceae > Viscum > Viscum album. The sequence continues at coordinate 387,026,215 of OY728147.1, read as the reverse complement.
TCTTACGAAAATTCGGCAGCCTAACGGGGCCACTCAAAACTTCCAAAATAGATTGATAAGAGAAAATAGGGTCTCTCATCATATGAACATAAAAATTTAAGTAAGAGTAATATAAAAGAACATCCCAATCACAAGAAATATGATCTTAAAATGAATGACATAAAAGAGTGTACTAAAAAAGAAAGAGAGGTGTAGGATCCCTTACCTCAAGTCCAACTTGTCTTGATCGTTATTTAACGTCTTGAATAATAAACTTGAGTTAACTTATATTTTTTTAAGAACCTTTTTCAAGTTCATTATTCCTTTGATATCACTACTTTCAATGTTATAAACATTATGTAATCATTTAAGTTAATAATGTTTGTTTTGTTGATATTTGGTTCTTAAGTCGAAAGTGGACTTCTTACAATTACATGTTGTTCGTGTGGTCAAAGGTTCATTATATCCAGAATGATATTAATGATTTGGATATCATATATATCATATATATCCAAAATATACATGTATTTATAATATTACATAATCATTTAGAGGTAAGAAATGAAGTGCACCGTTCATGGAGACGGTAAGCCGTACGTACGCATGAACGCTACTTTCATTTCTATGTCATATTAATGGAATTAAAACTAAATGAGAGGTATGTATATTTTAATTCCAGAATTATATTAATAATTTATATGTAACATAAATCATATATATCCAATATATATATGTACTTATAATAGTACATTATATTTGGGGATAAGAAATGAAATGCACCGTTCATGGAGACGGTAAGCAGTACGTACGCATGAACGTTGCTTCCATTTCTATTTCATATTTTATGAAATGGAATCATAATGATATAAAGGTATATTAAAATTCCAGTTTAATATCATATATAATATCATAACTCCATCCTTTATACGTCCCACATATGGTATTAAGGAATCAAATTACTTTGGGGAGGCGGCAGTCCGCACTTCCTTAAATGAAGATATCACGTTTACCCATAATGGAAACCATAAAGGTATGCCCAAAATGAAAAATAAAGAAGCTTAAAGAAAACATAAACATATTATATATAATATTTAAATATAGTGACATCTTAATGGCCACCTTTGAGGGTGTTATATGAGTGTTGAACAATCATCGTTTCGTGAGGTAGAAATTCACCATCCACAGAAACAGTATATTCTTTAACCATTAGCTGTAGGTGTGTGTAAGTGTAGCTCGAATTATTCTTATAACAAAATCCTAGTATATTTAAGATACTGGAGTTGTTACAAAAGAAATGAATAAAAAGAGTTTAGGTGGTTGGAGAAGAAAAATAAAACAAAATAACACAAGTGAAGACATTACCTTAAAATTGGGTAACTCCCTTTGGTTTGAGCTCAAAGGCTTCCTTGGGAAGACATCTGCCCAAAGTGAGGCTTCAAAGAGTAATAGAGGTAAGTGGAGAGACACAATGGGTAGGGGTTGGTCAAGCCAAAGGCTTTGGAAGTGTGGGTAAGGAGGTATAGGTGGGGGCCTTTTATAAGAGGAGAGGAGGGGCACTCTTGGAATGTAAAGAAATGTTACTTTATTTTAGAATGAGTTTCATATTTTAATGGTCCCACATTGAAGTAATTCGAGTATAACGTGATAAGGGTTCTAAATTCACCCATACAATAGGTTTTTGACAAGTTTAGGTTTTAGTTTTTACATTATCTTTTCATTTTATTTAAATCGTTAAATAATTAAGTAATCGCTGCATCATCATGATGTCATAAATAATTTAATTTATTCAATGTATAAAAATTATAAAAAATACTATAATGTAGGAAATCTTTTTATATTTCCAATGACTATTTATAGTAAAAAATTGACTTGTATATCCCCATTTAAATTTTTTTTAGTAAAACAACTCATGATTGTGTCATTTTTACTTTTACATTAAATAAAAAGTTATTTATGTCATTTCCCAACCAAAGTGGCTTCATGGGGTCCCCAAGTTGACCCATGGATTTTCTTGGTCGGAAATGACACATCCAATAAGGGTAAGACATGTGTCAAGCTCATCTCATTTTATTAAAACATTAATTTTACCTAAAACTACACTAATTACCACTAATCGCGATTAATAAACTTAAAAGTTACTATTCACCAAAAAATTATTTTAATTCCATTGAACCACATTTTAATTTTTAATGACAACCATGTATGTCGGTTTTTTGATATTCAAAACACAGAGGTGGTAATATTTTATTTAAACGAAAAACTTGTTTTTATAAGTATCACTTAGTGGTTTCACTATTCATCAAAAATTGAAGTTCTTCAGAAAAATACCAAACCTTCACACTAAGCTATATTTGATATTACGAATTAAAAAATGAAGTCTATTTGAAAAAATTCAAAACATATAAGTTGCATTAATTAATTTAATAATTAATTCCCGCTGTCAGAGCAAATAGCGTGTTTTTTATGAAACAATAAGTATCAAAAGATTGACACTAGTTTAAGTCCGATTTCAAAGTGTAATTAATTCCAACGACCACTATTGGATTAAATGGTAAAAATATATTCTAATTTTACTTTAAAAACAATTCAAAAGGTAATATAATCATATAAATAAATTAGATTAAAAAGAGGTTTTGAATTAAAATATAATATTTTTCACTATTCATTAAAAAATGAACTTTATCGGAAAAATACCAAAAATTTACACAAAGTAAATTTTGATGTCCCGATTCTAAAGAAGAATTTTATTTGGTCAAATATAACACATAAAATTGTCAAAATGTGGATTTAAAAGAGGTTCGTCATCGAAAGGCTGTTAATCGACCTTTTAATGAATATTAGAATGTTTACGCTTAAAAATTGAATTCATTCGCATTTTTAATACTCTAACATTAATTGTAAAAAGTAAAAATATTTGACAAACATACAGAATCATTTTCTAGTTAGTTCCATTCTTTCCTGCCATTATAATGTCTAGGCATTAACTACCATTTAAAATAATATTATTTTATTATTAGAGTACAACATAAGATTTCAAAGGAACTCATTGTTGCGTATTGGGTACGCCATCGAGCATAGCGTTCCTTTTAAAGTAAGGTTAATATTTTTTTCATAAATAGGGATAAATATAAAAATGTCATATTCTTTATTTACCTGGGGTGTTACAGTATGAGCATATAGAACTATAGGTTGAATAAATTCTGATGAAATCCTTACCCAATGAATAATTTGAACAACATCGACTAGATCTAGGAGTTCATTCGACTCCTCACACTTAAAAAAGTGTGAATATAGGACCCCAATCCCCATGGAATGGTGTGTTCCTCCCTAATATGATGATTTATATTCTATACCTTATTACAGACAACAATGAGGTGACCTTTGGGTTTATTGAAAAAAGGGAAGAAATTTTGGCTATTAAAGGGGAAAAATGTCTTAACCAAGATAGGTGAGAAGTAGAGCGGTGGAGCTGCAATGCAGGTGGGGGGGGGGTTCAATATTTTAAAGGTAGTAGGTTTTTAACAAACCAGACATTCCTTCTTTGACATGATGAGAATTAGGTGTTATGAGGAAAATATTCATTATTATCATATATTTTCTTTGAAATCTTGAATCATTATATAGAACAGGATCCCAAGTAGTGAAGTATGGGGATTTTTTAACTATTATGGTAATAAAAATGATTTATCAAAGGTTATATGTCCTGAATGGTGGTGTTTCTGATGAAACAAATTGAGTGGTTTTGGAATGTAGTGATTCATTGATGAAATTTACCTTCTACTCTAGTTTTTTTACACCGAGAATGACGAATGTGGGATTTGAGTGCATATTGATTAAATCCTTGATCGCTATATGAATCACATGAAGAAAATATTGGTAGAATATGGAATAAGATTCAATGTGGTATCAATCTTGGAAAAGTTTTAAACCAACCCAAAGGGGGAGATTTCTGGGAAAACATTCCTCAAGGTTATATTGGAGTATTTTTGGGATGATTGTTTTTATTGAAAAAGTAGGTTTCCATGGTTAGTTGTCATGTTACAGATATATTTTTGAAAAAAAATGTGGAAAAAGATCTAAGGCAGAGGAATGGATTCCCAAGAAGCGTTATAGGAAATTGCATACATAAGGTGAAGAAAAGTCATGTCTTTCCTGAAGAATGGTTTTTAAGATGGCTATTTTCTGAAGTTATGGTTTATTGTGAATGAGCATCACGAATGCAACAATATTTGATGTTAATCTATGTGACTACTATAAGCTTCATGAATGGTAACTCACAATGGTACTTTGTGAATACTATGAGCATCAGGAAATTAATACGAGATCTTTCAGAAAAGGTGATAATGAGGTTAAAAGATTCTATAATTAGAGGAAATGACTATAAATAGGACTCTACCCTTCTATGAAAAGTTTCTAAAGCCTTAATGAAAATATTTAGATTTGGATTTCTCAAAGGGTGTTCTCATGAAAAAGTTCAAAAAGAATGAGAGTTTGTGAAGGCTATGAAAGTCAACCAAAAATTATAAGCGTCATGAAAGTAATGAAGTTATTAATGTATAAGTGAGATTCATGAATGTTTTGTGCTTCATGAAGGGTAAGTAACCATCATGAAATGAGGTTGCTTTATGAAGGCTATGTGATCTTCACAAAAGGAAGAAGCTTCAAAAAGGGAGTGAGAATATTGAATGTTTTTAAATGGGATTGTCCAGAAAATATGTGGTAAACTGATATTCATCAAGTGGATGAAAGTAGAAATTCATAAGAGAATCTATCTTTAGTATATTATTTACTTTTTATCAATAATTAAGGGACCAACATGTACATAAACTATGTTTGAACACTTTCCAAGAGCATTTAGAAAAGAAAGGGGAAGAAAGTTATCTTTTCAACTAGCAGCGAGCCAGAGAAAAAGACTTAGTCAGTGAACTTTGGGGAAGCAACGAGTTAATCCTAAACATTTTAAAGGTAGTGATCCTTGGCATATAAGTGATCTATCCTAAAAAAATTCTTTACAATGATATTTAGTAGATTTGGAACATTGGCACATCACCATTGTTTGCTTCTTGAATGCAACCCAGTGTGGGTTAACCACGTAAAATATGTGTAACCTTGGGATTGATTTCCTATTTTACTTTTAGTGAATCATAACTAGATAAAGAAGTAAATAATAAAATTATTATAAACACCTAATAGTAAATAAAGTGACCCCCATAATAAACAGGTCAAGATCTAGTGGTATAGGATGCACTTTTGAAAGAATATCTATACCATGATTCACCCCCCTCTGAGGGTATCTAGTCCCCTATTGGACATAAAAATTATAAAAAAAAATTCATTGAGAAGATATTTTTTTATTTTACTCATAATTTAATAGTTTTCTAGATATTAAAAAGTGGATGAAACTATGTAACATATATACCTAAGTTTAATTATCCTAAAAATTATGGTAGAGTATTAACTTGATCTTCACTTAGTGCATGATGAGTGGGCCTAAGATAGAACATCCGGATAGACACTTCCAATGGATATGATTTTATTAATTCACATTCTATTTACAAACTATTATATTGGGTTTGGATAGTTTTTTGTGATATAGATAGAGAAACTAACATGAGAATGACTATGGAAAACCAAGGGTAAACTAAAGAGGGTATATGTTGATCTAAATATGTCACATTTGAATGAAACATGTCCTAGGATAAAATGAACGTTTCATTGGATAATACATCATAAGATTATTATTTAATATTAATATTTTTATTTACGTTGATTTTATTGGATATTATCATAATCATTTTGGTTTTAAAATTTGGTTGGAAATTGAATTTTCAAAATTAAGTTGTTGTAGCTATATCATTAGAAACTCTTGATACACAACTATAAAGGAATATTTGGAATAAATTTTTGAGAATCATAATATAAGCCTTTTCTACCAGAAAATATATGTAATCCATTATTCCTTAATATAGAATGCTTTTTATAAATTTGGATGTTATATCTTGAATTAGGATTATATTAGTAATTTTTATTATTAAGTGATAATTAAAATTACAAGGATGATATTTATTTATGGGGGAATGTAATGACAGAAGATATTACTATATTTTTTTCCCTTTAAAACCTAACACATTAAATATCTTATTTCACATGCCACACTTAACTAAATTAAAACAATTAAGATTTAAAATAGAATTATTAAATTTAACCAGTATAATATAAACATTATATTCTTGAGTATAAAATGAAGTAATAATATTATGAAATATATAAATAAAAATAAAATAAAATCATTGGGTAGGAGAATACTCCAGTATGACTCTCAATTTTACATGTTTGGAAATAAGGTAGTTTCACTAGGGTATTCCCTAGACCCAGAAAAAAATCCAATAATTATGTTAAGAGTGAAAGTTTATGCAAAATAAGTTGAAGGTTGTGGAAATTTACATGAGATTTATGCTATAAAAATCACCAACCATGTCTACCAACAGATATTACCTCATGATTAGATCTTATATAGAGATCATGAGGATCTATGTAACTAAAATTTGGATGATATAATACAACACCCCTTAAAAGTGATATTTAAATACTAAATTTTAGTACCCATTTAAAGAAGGCGTGCCATTAATTTTGGTATCCTACCTAAATAAAACTCAACAGTTAAGCATGCTAGACCAATAGTAGTGTTAAAATCATTTAACATTTCGGATGTATCTTAGGATTTATGTGAGTGTGAACACAAGTACACTAAAATAAAATGAATTTTCTGGTGTGTATAGTGATTAGTATAATAAGTTAACCTAATGTGTAATGGAAAGTGGTGTGTTGGGAAGGAAACCTAGGTATTATAGGAGACCCATGGGATCAAATGATAAGGTTTATTGATCTGGGAGGTCATATCATGGAAAATGGTATAATTTACAATACACAACACAATGTGTAGTGGAAATGCATGGGTTTGGGGTGTATGGTTCACAATTAGGGAATTATTCTTTAAATGGGGGAGAGTGTAACACCCTTGAAAAATATAGAAATAAAAAACTAAACATTACCACCCATGTCAACATGGTGCACCTTTCTTTTCAAGAGCATGCCATATAAGAAATTCATAGTTAAGAATTCGTGGAATGGAGTAATGTTAGGATTTTTACCCTTTTATAAATTATCCCTTGATACATGTGGGTGAGGAAAAATGAACAATAAACACATGTGTGGGCACATGATAATAGCTAATAGTCAAATAAGTTACTCAAATGTGTAATAACTTATGGTGTAATGAGAAAGCAACAATAGTATTGTAGGAGACCCATGATATTAGATGAATAGGTTCACGGCCTAGTGATGCTAGATCATGACATATAAACATGAAATTATTAATTTAATAATTTATTTATCCCATATATTATATATATTCCATATTTTAACTTTTTAATAAAATCAAAATCCAATTTACTAATGTATTGATAAAAATAACAAGATCATTTTATTATTAAAAATGTAGTTATTATAAAACTGAATTTGTTATATTATTTATTTAAATAAAAAATATACATATTTTTCATATCAATAATATAATACCAATCTACATTGTAATTTGTAGGAAATAAGTGTAATAAAAATTTCTATTTTAAAAAGGTTATTTTCTTTATACAAATAATTTTCATTATATTTTTATGTTTTTATTTAAATATTATATTTTATAATTTTAATTTAACAAAATTAAATTAATTTTTTATATTTATAATAATAATATTATCATAGTATGTTTTTTTATTTATCTCATATAAATGTTTTTATAGATAAATAGTGAAAACACAAATTTTTATTATACCGTAACATTTTTTATTTGATAAAGATATAAACATGAATTAAATGTTTTATTAGAAATTTTAAAAAACATTAATGTTTTTAAATATTAAAAATATATATTGAAAATAATTAGTTGAATTTAGAAAACTTATGTTTTACATTTTGAGACACAAGTATGCTTTTATTCTAATAAAAAAATGTATTTCATCATTTTCTATTAAAGTTTCCTTCATAAGGTAGAATTATATTTTTTGTATTTTTTTGAAAGAAAATAAATACTATATTTTTATAATAAATGAATTAATGATACATACATCCTTAATATTGATAAATTTATCATATTCAAAAAATTTATGCATAAAACTACACTTTTCCCAAAAATGTGTTATTATGAATAACAAGTAGTATTGTTAAAGTTAATTTTTCTTACAAAGAAAAATTTTATATGATAAAATTGATTAAATATTTTGAATTATTATTTAAAAATTATTTAATAATTATATTTTTATTTTATCATATAAAATGTAAATTTATGAGTTAAAAATTAATTTCCACAAAAAAACAAAAAATGGTAATAGTGACTAATTTTAGAGTAGAAGTCTTAAAATATTATTTAGTACATGTGTTAAAACTAATAATTGATGTATTATTGGCCTTATATCATACCTACTCAATTATTTTATATAATTTATCCATTTAACATGTGAAACATGTTCTCTATTTTTTTGAAATAGTTATATTGACAAAAACGTCATTCCCTTCACTTATAAAAGGATCTCCCCTCCAACCCATTTATCCCATAATTATAAACTATTAGATCAACTTAGAATCCACCCTCGTATCTATTTCAGTCTATCCCCATGTACTATAGGCCCTTTCTTATCAAAATACCATTCTAAGTTTCCTTAAATTGTTACCCAATAGAGAACATCTGAATGAAGATTTAATTTTCTCAACCAAGATATCTTAATTTTTTTTATTTACCCCATAAAACCAATTTATCCATTAAAATATAAAAAAATAATCATTAATAATAATATTTAATGTTATTTTAGTAATGAAATATCCATTTACTACCTTTATACAAAACCATTAAAATTATATTTAAATAATAAATGTGATATTTATAATAATGTTAATATTTTTTCTTCAGCATAAATAATTTCGTCTCTTCCTCCAGATCTATGGAAAATCAATGTGTTGCCTATGGATACATGCCTACAACCACCTACATAAAATTTATGTATTTTATTTTACACATACTCTATTATTATTTATTAATATCTCTTAAATTTTGACTAATCACCTTAAAAACATATAAATAATGCCATATTATTCTTGAATAATGATATTATTTAAAAATAATAACTTCCTTAAATGTAATCACATATATATTATAACTTGATCTTGTTTGGATCGATTTAACCATATACTTGAACAATGCAATAAATTTCTATCATAGGTAAATATAGAAACATAAAATCTAAGGATATTGGAAATTATTCATTAAATAATTGTATTTTTGGTTTATAATGGTAATGGTAATATATGTCCCATTATATAGATACCACACCCCATTCATTAAAATTACCAAAGAAAGCTCGTAATTGAATTCATCTCCCTGAATAATAACTAAAATAAATAATTAAATTAAATTTTAAAATTATAAATAATTATAAAATATAACTTAATGTTAATTTAATGATCATAAAATGTTGAACATTGAATCTCAAAATAATAATGAACACTTATATTTTGAATCTAGTACTAAATAAAATGATTGAAGCAAGTGATATCCTATGATGATAATAAAATATATATAACTAATATATTTGAAATAAATAATTATAATTGATGTTTATAATAGTTTATCTATTTGAATAAGTTTATTAAATAGCTTAATAATATAGTTAATCTTATTATATAATATATTATATCATGTTCAACTAAGTGGAAGCAAAATGAAAGGGTGTTTTATCTCAATTTCCTTTCCTTAAGACCTGTTTTATTTGTCCATAAAAATTAATCTAAATGTTGTCTATAATATCTATGGGATATATAATATCAGGAATTATATATTATTTCTTTTATTTTAAGGCCAATTATAGTCCATCTCTTTATAGTGGTTTTTCTTAAAGTTTTTATCAAGTTGTAAAGGATATTAACGAGTCAATGCTTCTTTTTTTGAGTTATGCTATTTGTACATGAACTGATTTCTTCCATTATTAGGTTATTCACTAATAAAATTTTATTTTATTGTAATTTATCTTCCACTTAGGGTAAAAATGGTTTTTTATTCCAATATCCTCCCATTATTAATTTATTTTAAAAAAAATTGGAACATTGTCAAGAATAATTCTTTTTCCTCCCAAGTAAGACTTGTGTCTCCCAAATCCATATTTTTAATTCTTCTAAATATTATAAATTATATAAGGAGGCATAATAGTGTAAATTATAATGTGAAATTCACATTTCCCCTTTCCACTCATAAAATGGATATTTTATTATCTTTTTTATGACTTTGGATTTTAGTAGATATATTTTAATATGTTAAGAAGGTTCTCCTTCCACATTCCTTTGTTTTATCTCATACTCCATATTTAATTGAGATAGTCTTTATGATTTTTTTAAGAATCCACTATTGAATTTTATTTTTTATAAAATTAAATGTTTTCAAAAAAATTCAATTCCCATATTTTAAAATTATTTTTTAAGGTGACCCTTAACTTTTTCTCTTTATAATAATATTGAAATTTTTTTTTAAAATATTTTTTATGGTTTTTCCATGTGAAAATATTTTTTATAGTTATGTGCATTCTTTTCAATGAATATTTATTTAAATGTTTTAAAATAGTTTAAAAAATAAAGCTAATGTTTTATGATTTTAAAATTCAAAAGTGAGTATTTCATATTTTTTTTCAAAGTGACATACCTAAATATATTCAAAAGGTATTTTCTATTTATGTAAACATGATTGATTATTATTTTTATTAAATATGGGATATAACTTAATAATACCATCCTCCATATTTATCTTTATATATTTTGATCATATACTTCATTATTTCATTTGATGAATGAATTGGACATAATTTGTGATGAGTGGGACCCAAAATACCTTCTTGATGAATCAGTAATTCTCATGAGAAAAAATAGTTTAGATATTTTGTGTATGCCTACGAATTTATTTAGATGTCTTGGATGTGTTCTTGAAAACCAATATATGTCTTTTAAAATTTACTTGATAGTAGATAATGTATCATTATAAAGAATTTTCAAGTCTAACATTATAAATCTTTCACTACAAAACCAGTTATTTCTATCCATTTGACTATTTATATTATTTTTTTATCCATGTTTTTATTTCAATCTCAAGTGATCAGTTATATGAAAATATTTTCTTATAATTTACTTCCTACCCAATTATTTAGAGGTTTTAATTATAATATTGATTTTGGTATAAAATTCCCTTTCCTAAGTGTTTAAGATCACCCTTTTTATTATTCTATTCCCTAGGTTATGATGGAAATTTATTACACATGACAGGACTAGAAGAATAACATATTTAGAGAACTTATAGAAGATACTCAATACTTATTATGGATTAATATATTCTTAATTTATTGGTAGAAATACACATTTAATGAGAAATACATGTGCTATATTATTAAATGATGTGTCCTAGTATTTTAAAACATTAATCCTAAAAGTTTGTGGTAATGTAATTAATGAACTATTTTTTATAAGTACTATAATTATGTTATAGTTATGTATGTTATGTTATAATTTTTATCTAATCAAGTTGATCAAGTGAGAAATAGTTCACATATAGTAATGAAATATTCAGACTTTGTAAGGTGATTAACAACAACCCAAATAGAATTATATAATTTGGAATTATTGGGAATTACTATGATAAAATTCTTGGTGATTTTATAAAAATTTCATATAGGATGGGTAGTGGTTTCATAATACCATTATAATACTGAAATTCCACATTAACATGTTTTCAAATAAAATATTGAGATGCTCACACTACAATATATTTTGTCATGTTTCAGACTAGAGGTTCTCTTTCATATCTATATATATCTCTGTTTTCCTAGGATGGTTATAAAATACAGATAAATATGTATCATATAATAAATCCTTCATAAATTTTAGTTTTTAAGTGAAAAATATTTATTTCATAAGGCTTATAATTACATCAATATCAATATTTAACTTTGAAACACTCATTACTTTTTTAGATCAATACCATACTTATATTCTTTATTTATCTTCACATATATGGATGGCTGAGTAGTAATTTTGGAAGATAGTATTTCTCTCAATCCTTAAGGATTTCAAGGTCATTCATTTGTAAATATAAGATTATTTTGTTTCATTCAATGATCATCATGTATAGGGTATCATGATCCTTTCTAATCAATGCATTATACACCTTCCTTCCAAGGGTATTAGTTTATTTTGTAGTCATATTCCCTAATCAAATCCAACCATCTCCATTGTAACATGGTCAAATCATTGTGTGTAAATATATACTTTAATCTTTTTTAATCAGTTCATATATCACACTTGTCACTATAAATAAAATTCATCTACATAATAAATGAAAATGTTATAGTCTCTATCTCAAAGTCACATGTTAGGTATTTTTTCTAGTGAAAATTTAATTGAAATAAGGCATATACAACCACCATGTTAATTTTTATGGGGATATATACAAATCCATTATTTGAGACATCATTATATATCATTAAACCTACCCCACTATAGGGTAATGTGAGTATAATGTACAATGAACAACCTTCTCATTAGCTTCTGGAAATTTTCTTGACATTTATATGTCCAATAGAACATGACTCCCTTTTGAGTCAATGTGGTAGTGAATTTGACATTCATAAGAAATTTCTAAGAAAGCATCAATAATATCGTTCCAATCTAATAAATATAAGTTACTATATTAATGTTTTTTTATAGGTAACTTATCAATGACCTCTATATTTGAAGAATAAATATAAATACCCACCCTTTTCATTGTGTGACCCAATAATGATACTTCATCAAGCTAAAATTAAAATTTATAATTTTAGAATATATTTTATTGTTTCTCAAGGTTTGTTGAAAAAAACAAAAATTATCCTCATGATAATAATTTATCATAGAATAAATAATAATTTCATTTATAAATACTACCAAAAATTGATTGAGTAAATAGATAAAGACTCTATTCTATATATCCATGAAGATATTAGGGTAATTTGTGAGTTAGAGTGGATTAACTATGAATTCATAGAGATAATATATCATAGATAAGGTTCTAACGGGTATACACTATCTTATCACCCTTAATGTATAATATCCATATTGAAGGTCAATATTTATGAAGTATTCATCCACTCACATTTTCTTGAATAAGTCATTAATACATGGTAGTAGATACTAGTTCTTTATCATGACCTTGTTAAATTAAAGATACTCAAATGAATAGATTATTTAACCCGTATTTCTTCTTAAAAAATATAATTGGTTCACCCTATAGTGAAGATATTTGGAAAATAATACCCTTTTTAGAATTATAGTGGATTTTATTCATTAATTCCTCTAATTCAACAACGAAAATTATATAACTATTAATTTTTATAAGCATAGAACCAAATATGAAATATATTTAAAAACTAATTATATGGTTTAGGGGAATACTATTAAACTCCTCCAAAAATACATTGATATTTTCCTACATAATTGGTGGGTCTTCAATATTGAATTTATAAAAACCATTTTTTTGGAATACCCCTCATAAATATGTAGTAAGACCAATATAAAGAAATAAATTTCCAAATAGAGTTTTTAGTAATCCTTAAATTGATGGATAATAATAGCTTGATTAAGAATATGAAATGTGACATCCTTATCTGGACAATTGATTTGGGATATATGTATAGAGATCTAATCCATGCCCCAAACATATAAAACTAAACTAGAGAGAAAATGATAATATTTTCTAGAGGTATATTACCTTAAATATTTTATTAGAGAGGTGTTATATAACTGAGGTGAAATCATCCCAACACAAGTATTTTTCATTGATACATCAATATATAATTATTTGGGTTTTGATTTGATACATTTTAAAAAATATCCAAATACAAAAATGTGGGAAGAATCAAAATTAAATAATACATTTGTAGTTATAAAGTTCATGATTTGTGTAGCATTCAATAGTTCATTTTAATGAACAACATTAATAGTGTTTATTATTTATAATTTCCCTTTACCCTTGTAATAGGAGGTTACTTATATTTATTTTCATCTTTAACACACGTAATGGTGAAATTTTTATTTTAATGTACATACACCTTATAACTAATGAATTTAATTATAGGTTGTGTGTTAGTATGAACCTTCTTTAATTTATTTCATTGGTTAGACTCTATATATCATTGAAATTTATATGCCTTATGACCTTGTATATTACACTTAAATAATTTACTTGTCCCATTGATACAATTCTCCCACAATTCTTCCCACATTTGTAATATGTAGGAATATTAACATTCTTTTCTACATGATTTTTTTTAATTTAATTTTCCTTGATAGTCTATTTCTCTATTTTTATCACCAAAAATTTGAGAAAAAATGATGTCTTCAATATATTTTTCTACCTTGGGAGAACAAATAAAAATTATTTCATAGATACCAATGTACATTATATCCAATTCATTTCAAATAAATTGTTTTGAACCACAAATGAAATGTTCAAATTTTCTATTTACATTAATGAAATTACCTAAATAATACCCTTCAAGTGTTGTGTTGTTTTCATTATTGGTAACGTTGGATTCATAATCATTTTGTTTATATTCATAGAATTATCTTTACATTTTATTTCTTGAAATTTGGGGAAAAATTATTAAAAACTATCCTCATAAAATCATCACAATCTATATTATTGATTTGTTCCTCCTGCCAAAAATTTTAAATGAGAGCACATCATTGATTATTTTATCATTTCAAATGATTAAAAATGAAAAAAATATTTTCCTGATACATTCTATAAATAATGAAAAATGTATATTATATCAGGTTAGTACTTTTTTGATAATTTTTGGAATGGAAGACCAACTAAAGGAGGGTGTATTTTGTAATTTGATGGATTAAATTGAGAGTTATTGATTCCTCAGTGCATTAAGGAATTTATCAGGATTCATTTTTCTATATATAGATTGAGTGAGTTGGATGAGAATGGACATGGTTATTTTTACCTAATCTCCCATATATTTTCTTTCTCATTACATAATTCATTTCAATTTACATCACACTTATTCATAACTCAATTTCTCTTAGTTCAGACTATTAATGAAAATAAAAAAGGCCAGTGTGGGTATAATAAAATAATAATCGATGTAATAAATTTTAATTTGAGTAAAATCAATACTAATATATCCCAAATTTTTACACCTTCATTTCTACCTATAACATTTTTTATTTCATCATATTTTATTTTATGATATGTTTTTTTATGTTTTATACTATTTTTTTTTAAAATAAAATTACAAAATAACGAAACTAAAGACTAAAAAAAATTGAGATAAATCATGATTAATATTCATTTACAATACATCATTATACCTGAATATTCTTTATATCTTATAATATATCACAAACCATAACCTAAAGATTTAGTTTATTTGAATACATAATACATAATAAACTTACGTTAAAACCATTATTTAATATGTCAAATAGATATTATTCAAATTTTTACCCTTATATAAATATCATATGTAACACACTTCTTCATAACCAGGGAAAATGTAAACATATGAAACGATGAGCTTGGATACCCAGTAAGGGTAAACATTAGGGTCATCATTAGAGATCATAAACGAGAATAATACATGAAATAATGTTTGGGAACATAATCCAGTTTTAAGGAAAAAACTAGTACTTTCATACCAAATAAAACATATATTTTAAAACACTTCTCATGGAATAAGGATTTTTACATAACATAGGACATGATTCATAGAATTTTAGAATCAATAGTTAATAATCATTGTCCCAAAGAACATAACACTAGTATAAATAATAATATAAGAATATACCAAAAACATAAGAGAAGAAATTAAAACATATTTCAAGGATAACCACTAAATTATTTATACTATAATAGATATGTATGACCACATTCAAAGAACATAAATGATTTAGAATGATAACCTATATACCTTAACATAGGGGACTTGAGTTAACAACCCTTATACCATTCTTATTTCATAAGATATAAAAATTAACTCATGGAATTAGAGGTCTCTAATGGATCCACCCATCAAATATTGATAAAACATACATATGTGTACCACACGATTATGAAAACATTCATAATTACATCATATATTAATTAACCCCTAAGAAATAAATATGTTCCATAATGATTTAAAAAAACATGATCATAACGCATCTAGAGGAAAATAGTGGATGATATCATTATAGAATATCCCTGATGAAGAATAAAAAAAATAATTTATACTAACGTAGATGAAAAAATTTTATAAGAACACTATAAGTTTTTTAAAGAAATATCCCACAGTTGGATAAACTTTATTTTAAAATAAAATAGTTCATAAAATAATAGAAATAAAATTAATTTGGAAAATCATGAAATGATAAAGAGTAATATTATTAAATAAAATTAAAGAATATGGTGGGAAAAGGAAATCATTCCCAAAATGTTAAAATGGAATATTCTTTTCAAACTTTTGTAAAGAGATTCAAATTCAATATAAAATTTATATTGTGGAAAAGGTAAAAAAATTTCATTTCACAATTTTATACAGAAATTAAATGTTGAATGAAAATTAAATTAATCAATCATTGAAGTATATATAAATATATATATTGAAAAATATAAATAATATGAACATAAAGGTGTAATATTCTCGACCGTGGAGAAAAGATAGAGTATAATCCATTATAAGTATTATTTCATTTGAATTGTGAACCACATGGAGGTTATACTAAAAGAAAATATATAAAAAAACATGTATAACTATAGGGGAATAAAATAAATGCGTTTTATGAGTTAATATTCATATAAACTTCCCATATTTACATATAACATAAACAATATCTATTTTAATATGAGGTTGGAAATAAAACCTTACCTTGGAATCTCGATTAGTCGAGCGTGCTCTAAATACATATACAAAATTGAATATTTAGAATGATATCTTTTCACCTTGATATTTGGATTATGTGAAACATTTTCGGGTGGAATATATATAATGATTTTATTTTGATATTTAATACACTTTTAGAAATGGTAATGCTAATATAGATTCCCTTAGACAAAATATGCACCCTCCAAAAGTTATGAAATCAAATGATGAGTGGAAATTGAGGTCTCTTATGGATAATCTAGACCTATATGTGGTTGATGATTGTAGTGTAATGTAAGTATTTCTTACATATCTTTCATCATATCTTATGGATATGGGAAAGGAATCACTGATATCAGATCATGATTCTGCCATTCTTACAGAGGGTCTAAATGGTAGCTAAATTCTTGATGGTTGGTTCCATAAAAATAAATCATTCTTATATGTCTATAAAATTATCATATTCTTAGCTGGTATATGAAAATTTATGGTGAATTTTTATCATGGTTATTACTGGACTGTGAATAATATAATAGAAAAGATATATCAGGAAATCTACATCAAATTTTGGTGGTATAAAGAAAATATTATTGGGTTCGTTACAAGATTCCTTACATATAAAAATTTGATTTATGGGACTCAGAGGTTAGTAGGTAAGATTCATACACTCCCATTATGGATGTGGAAGTATGAAGATATTTTAGTACACCTCCATTTTCTTTAGGTATGAATCTTATTTATTTATTATTTAATCCCTTTTAACCTGTTGTTATGGGTGTGTTTGGGCTTCGAAAAAATGATCAATGAGTCTAAAGAGTATTTCGGAGGCGCAACAGTTGAGGTCAGGGATGTAGTAAACTATTGAAGACCCATCGAGTAGCCATTACAGGTCCACCATTTAATCGATAAGAACCACTGAGCATTTGGGGGGATCTTGGAATATTTTCAGAAGTGGTAAAAAAGACATTTCACCCCTTTACCCATTGTTATTTTATTGAATTTTTATCCTCTCTTAGGTTAGTAGTAGTGTTGGGGACCTCTTCTCTCTTTCCATGAAGCTTGGGGTTCCCTCCTTCAATATTCCACTATTTTGGGCGACTTCTATTATGTTAGAGAGAATGTGGTAACTATAAGACTCATCTATACTTAAACATTGTTTTTATTTTATATATAAAACTTATACAAAATATTTAATCTAAATTACATATTTTAAGGTATTTTTTTCTACTTCCTCTATTTCTTCCATTTTAGGTCAAATAGAAGGCTAATTCAAAATGGGTGCCCCCCTATAAGGTTTAGGTAAACTATCTATATACTTTTTACCTAAAGTATTTCTTATATATTGTTTATTTTCATGTATGGTCTCATAGTACCATCAGAAAACAAGTAAAAAAAATATAATTTAATTTTTTCACTCTGTTTTGGATGTATTAGGAATGCAATGGGCTTGGGAAAGAAGATCGAGTTAAGGTAATAACTTTTTATTGCTTATAATGTGGTGAGTTTGGCTAGTACTTTGAAATTGGGGGAATTAATGGGGTAGTTTAGGGCTTACCTTGGGATATAATGAGTTAGTATTCAATTTTAGTTTTCTAGGATTTCCCCTAAGACTTAGTAGTATTTATCTATATGTAATTCATAAATAAAATGAGAATTTATGTTGAGTGGTGAACTTGGATTAAATTTTGGATTATTTTATATTTTAAATATTGAATAAAAACATGGTTGAATATATTAGAATGGTTATGATAATTATAATTCCTTTGAAACTAACTTTTATTTCCTATGAATGTATTGGTGTGGAATGGCATGGAAAATATATGGATTTAATTAGGGTTCTCATGTGATTATCGATTTTGAGTACCTCCTTATATGAAATTAGGTATACATATATGGAATTAATCAAGAAATCTAGTAGTGTATACTTGAAAAAATTATGGTGAATTCAATGGGGAGGATCCAATATAGATTTAGGTAATGTATACACTTTTTCAAATCTATATATTAATACTACAGATACTTGAGGGGTACTCTTATTGAATTCAAAGGGATTAGCTATCTAGATTTGACTTGACATTATTGGTATAAAATTCCGCAGGTGTGAGATATGGATTTTAATCAAGATGTTATTCTAAATATCAAGCATGTTTCCTTGATCTTATATGGTAAAAGTGGTTTTCTTTGGGAATTAATTTAAGGAAAATTTTTGACGACCCATGTGGTTTACAATTGGTTACAAGATTATGCTTACCTTAGTGATGGGACTTGGAGTTTTATCGAGCCATGATACCTCCACTATAATTAGAGATACTTATTTTAGTCTAAAGTGTTAAGATATACTTGATTCTTTCCCTTGAGACCTGAGGTTTTAATTGGCTCTTTTAATTATATAGCTATTATTATTATTTCATTTATTTATTGTAGACTTTATGATTTAAACTTATCGACTAGAATACATTATACACCACTGGTTATAGCCTAATGAGTCATACTAACACCCTGTATGGGCCTTTGTTTGGTATCTGAATAGAATTAAAAGATGAAAGGCTTGACAAGGGAAAAAACCATGTTACTGAATCTGGACTGTATGTCCATTTTGGAATTCAGTTCCTGGGAGTTGGGATAGAGTTTGGGATATTTATAATTGTTTTTTAATATTTTGGTCTTATTTTTGTTTTTTACTTTTGGGGATTGATTAACTTGACAGGAAACTTATGAATTCCTTTATGTAATATTTTCTATATTATAATGACATTGTATGGTATATGACATAGATATTTGGAAGTAACCAATTATTTTTATAGATGAGATATTATATGATATTCCCTATATGTCTACTATGTTCAGAACTAAACATATGGTATATTTTCCCCACCTTTCCTACTATGTAACCTCACTACTTATTTTTATCCTTTGGGATAAGGGGATGCATGCTTGGGGCCACATGGATTGCTGACCTGAGGAACCAGTTTAGTGGAATCGAGGTTAGTGCATTACCAAATGGTATTAGGGTATCCATTAATTTTTTTTAATTATTGGGCTTAGTAGAAGGAGGTATGATATTATGGGACTCGGTAATGAGCTCATACAAGGGAGTATCAAACCCATATAAGATGGAAAATATAAGAATCGATGGATGAGGGATGTTATTATTAGAATTTTATTTTAACGTTGATTTATATTCACCTTGAGTGAGGCACTTGTTTTATAAGGTTCTCATTTATGTTATTTTGATTCTTGGATATTATGAAAATAGGCCATTCACTCAAGCATCATATTTGTCTTTTTGGTATTTGTATGCCATTTTTATTCCCACCTTGAATATTTTTCTTGGTTTCTTTGTTAAGAAATTTGGATTGTTATTTAAATTGTCAACACTAACCTAATTTCTTTCCTATATAGGTGTTAGTTTAATAGCATTCAAATCACAACATAAAAGTTGTTTTCCTTTATAAATTGCAATTGAAATATTATATTAAATGTCCATAGGGGTGGGTTTTTAAAATTTTTAGGGAAATATAAAAGGATAATTTCCAAAAAGAATATAGCAACATGATTATTCATTATGTATGTTAATTCACCCTAGTGTGGGTAGTGTTTTCAAGTGAGATTTATCTGGTTCGGAGTTTAGGAGCCTATGTTTTATACTATTTTCATTAAATTGTAAAATTAGTAATAATGGTAGTGATGTTTTCTCACATGTTTTCGTGGAATTATAGACAAATACTTACTCCTTGACCACTATTTGAGTTCTTGGAGGTCACTAGAGATCATCCCACAAAGGTGAAGAGGCTCAAGGAACCTATGAAACTAGGTAGGGTATAAATGTTCAACTTAGGTATAGGTTCCTTCATGGGATTATGTCTATAGAGAGATAAGTACCTCATGGTGTGAAGATGATGTTTGAGTTGACTAATGAATTTCAACTATAACATACATTTCTTTTTTAGGGAGGGTGTACCCTAAGTATCTGAAACTTATCATGAAGTTACAATACTATATTAGAGTATATGTAGAAACCCATGAGAAGAGGTTGAATATTGAAATCTATATGATCCAATGCCATTCTATGAGATGGTGTAGGTTATAATCTCGGATGATCAGTAAATGGGTGTGTTCTGGAAGGATTTTCAAACTAGATTTTATGAGTACTTATTTCTTGAGACCCTATGGTCTGACAAGTTTAGAGAGTTTATATAGTTATAACATGGGATTTTATCTTCTATAGACTTTGATAATTAATTTATTGAGCTAAATTGGTTCATTCTATTTATTTATAATAATAATTTATGTAGGGAAATGTGCTTCAATGATGAAATTAGGAAGGAGATAAAGGCATAGATGAATGTATTTTTCTTGAAAACAATGTTGGGGGTGGTAAATTAGGATTTTATTATCAAGAAGAATGTGGGAGAGGTTCATGGTATAGGGAGAGTAGAACTAGTTTCAAGTATAATTTCTAGTGTAAAAATAACTACTTGGATGGTTCTTGTTAGATCAATGAGGGAAAATGAATCAAGGGATATAATGTAGTTTTATGTTTTCAGTGAAACATTATAGTTCATTACTATTGGAACTATTACAAGATGTTAGTCGAGTGATGATATTGTGTAAGGTTCGATTATCTTTATAGTTATTGTAGAAATTCATCATAGGAACCCAATAATAGAGCTTCTTGTCTAGTTCAGGTTTTAAGAGATGAACCTTCTACTCCATAAAAAGTATATTGATGGAGTTTGATGGGTTGTAATTATCAAGGTTGTAGATGGGGTGATCAAGATTAGGTGAATCATGATAGTAGGGAAGTATAGTAATAGGAAGTCACACTTGGATTCATGTATGAGGTAATATGTATATGCATAAAACAGATCCTTCTTATATAGATCAGGATGTTGAGGAATTTACTGTGAGATGCATGATCTTTGTTTATTCTAAAATAGATTCTTATTTATTTGACATAAGAGATTGTCAATATTTTATATCTACACAGTTTGTGGGAAGTCTGGGCCAAGATATTGATTATGTATATGGGGTGATGTCCATAAACACCCCATTAGGAGTCTGATAGAAGAGTGAACATCATTGTAGGCTGTATGATCTCGAAACCAGAGTTTTCCAATTCTTTTGGGACATTTTTATAATAAATATGACCAGGTTCAACCTGATTTTGGGAATGGTAAAGTTAGTTCCCTTTAAATATCATTTTGATTGATATCATAAATAGTATCTTTTATTTCACCTGAATCCTACGGTTATGTTCACAAATTGGAATTAGACATTCAGGTTGGCATAGATGGTCCCGATCAATAGAATCTAGGAAGGATTTCATCCTTATGTTTGATGATGGAGTGGAGTATCCAATAGTTTATATACTATTGGTGGAATATTTTTATACATTATCCTATATGAACTATTAGGATTTCCACCTAAGTGGGAAGTTGATTTCACCATCAAGATCATTCTAGGTGATGAGCCTATTTTTATTCCTCTATATTGGATATCTCTGATAGAGATTAATGAGTTGAAGAGACACCTAGAGGATTTGTTGGCCAAGGTATTTATCTACCATAGTATGTCTCATGGGGGATCCCTTGTCTGCTTTTTTGCGAATGAGGAAAATATTTTTGGCTATGTGTATATTATTAATGGTTGAGCTATGTAAAGATTAAGAAACCATATCCACTACCACATATCAATGATCTTCCCCATAAGCTCAAGGATAATTGAATCCTTAAGAATATTGATTTTTTCATAGGTGATCACTAAGTTAATGTGGGAACTCATGATATACTACATACATAATTTTCATTTATTTATGATATTTATTAGTACTTTGGAATATGTCTTGACTTGGAGAACATAACAACAATCTTTTTAGCCTTAATGTATAGAGTTTTCCATCACTACCTAAATTATTTCATGGTACTTTTTTGAAAATATCCATGTGTATCACAAGATGAAGGAGGATCATGCACAACACCGAGTCATCATTTTTGGTTCACTATGGTAACATAGGTTGTATTAAGAGATATCAAAGTGTCATTTCTGGATTGATGAGGAACACTTTTTTGGGAATATCATATTAGATTCGTGCGTGTCTCCCAACCCGTAGATAGTGGGAGTCATAGATTCTTTAGAGTAACTGAATGAAGTTTTCTATATTTAGATCTTCTTTTTCTTGTAAGGATATTATAAAATATTCATATATTTCTTTTAAAAATTGGAAATAAAATTAATTGGCCAGTTAAAGAATGGGGTAACAATTGTTTGGTCATAAGTTTACAAGAATTCCTTCTAGGACACAAAGGGGAGGTTGAACTCAACACGGATACTAGTCTTTCAAGATTTTTTTAGGGGATATATTTTATATTCTAATGTATTATATATTGTTAAAGGTGTAATTTTGATGTCTAGGGAATGGGTTGTGTCATATGGGTCTGGAAATTTTAGGCCTCATGAATTAAATTAACCTAAATAAAATCTTCAGTTGTTTGTGGTATTATACAACTTGAAATACTAGAATCACTATCTATTGGGAGAGTGGTTCACAGTCTATATAAATCATAAAAGTTTTAAATACATCACCTATCATTGATACATAATTCTTTGACAATGGATGTGGGTGGGGTACATCAAGAATTTTAACTTTGACATAGCCTATACATCAAGGAATGGAAATGTAGTTATTGATACCCTAATAAAGAAGAAAAAACCTATTGTTGTTTATGAATATAGTAATGAATAGAAGTTGATGGAATTTTTTCCTAAATTTTATATATATTTCAAGAAGGAATAGGGTCATGAAATTCTTACATCCTTATTTATGGTTACTTTATTTTTTAATAAAATTTATAGAAGGAAAATTTCATATCCATAATACTTTTCCCTCAAGGTAAACTTTGTTATTTAAGATCCAACAGTAGACTAGAATATCAATGAGGATGATATTATCCATGTTTGTTAGCATATTTTACTACCTACCAACATGATACAGGAGTTGATGAGGGGATATCACGCATCTAGAGGGGTAGTAAAATTGGGATTGATGGAGTTATAATTTGATCACCAGTATCTATATTGGCGATCTGGAATAAAGGAGGAGATAATAGGGTTCATTCAATGACCCTCCATTTATCAGTAGGTGGAGGATGAGCATCAATGGAATACCAGTATCTTGAAATCTCAACAAATTCTATAGTTTTGTGGGATAAATCTACCTTGGATTTTTATAGGGATTTTAAGAAATTCAATTGGAAAATATGTAGTGTAGATCAATGTGGATCATCTAATAGTTGTCTCCCATTTTAAACAAATTTTGGAAACCCATATGAACACTAATATATAAAGATTGTATGTTCAAGAGGTAATATGACTATATGGGATTACACTAATAATTTTTTTGATTGAGTCACTCGGTTCGTGTCAATGTTTTAGTAAGGGTTATAGAAATAAATGATAACTACTGTGATTTTGTGTACATTTTTTCCTCCAATAGACTGATTGATAGTCTAAGTGAACTATTCGGGTGTTTTATGGCATATTGAGGGTGTATGTCCCATATTTTGGTGGTACTTGGGAAAATGATATGGAATGTGTGGAATTTTACTCTAACAATGATTATCTAGGGATGATTTAGATGATGCCTTATGATGTTTTATAAAAGAGACCATTTTCTTCACCCTTTTATTGGATAGAGGTATGTGAAGATTAATAGTTGGTATGAGTCTCATTAAAGAGGTGATAGAACATTTATATATTATTTTGAAAAGGATGGATACTAATTTTTTTTGAATGAAATCATATGTGGATTTATGTTATCGACCTTTGATCTTTTATATCGGTGGTTGGGTATTCTTGCATTTTTCATATATATTGGTACAATATCAAATTCAAAGGTTGTGAAAATTGTTACCCATGTACATGAGTCAATTTGATATCACGGAGTGGTTCAGACCAGTGGCATACTGACTATACATTCTATATAGATTCAGTGTCTTGCATGATGCATTTCATGTATCTCAGTGTTGATGGAAACATAAAAATTCATCTTACGTGTTTCATGAAAAGGATAATGATCTTGAGGCTGATATATCCTTTTATGTGCATCCCATCCATGTTATAAATTGTATTAAAAATCCTACATGGAAAAACAATTCATCTGATACAAGTGTAGTGGAATCATATATGATTCCAGTAGGAAACAAGAGTGAGGGAGTCAACATGTGAGCTTAGTGTCTAGGAATCTTCACCAACGAGTCTTAATAGGGATTGAGGTTACAACTGGAGGCGAATAAGTTTTACATCCCCACATTAATCTTTAGGTATATAACATCTTAAAGTTTCCTTTAAACACCTATAACTTGGTTTTTTGGTTGTGTTTGGGATTGAAATGGGGTTTGGGGTGTCTCTAGAGTGTTTTATTGGCTTGAGAGAAGAGGCCATGACTGCAATAAGATGCTACAGACCCACATGCCAACTGGGGGAGATTCATCGTCTAGCTGGTGACCATCCGACAAGTCTGAATTTCTTCTTGATCCTACTAGATTACTAGCGGGATCTGGTTATCTTTTTTAATGAGGGAAAATTCCATTTCACCCATTTACCCCATTCTTATTAGCTTTTATTTTTGGATTCTCTAAGAATATTAGTAGCTATGTTGGAGTTATGCTATCCATTTTTAGAGTTTTGGTGTTTCTCCTTTAACCCTCCACAATTTTGGATTTAGTTTATCATTTTGGAGAGGTCATTTTATGACTAATACTTCTCCAGAATTAAATATTATTTTTATTTTCTATCCAACTACATTCTATCACGATTAACATAAATTCCATATATTAATGTCCTCAATATGTTCTATTTTAGCCTCAATATAATATGATACTAAATTATTTGGTCTCTATGAGGTTGAAGTAGGTGGCCTAAGTAATGTTTTTGTCAATGTCTTAATACCAAATTGTAAATTGGCATGTTCAGTCGCATCAACTCATCTTACACTTCACCCAAAAAATTATTTCAATTGTTTCACATACTTTTTGAGGTCTTCAAAACCCTATTTAACATAGTAAAGCATGTTTACTTATGGTTAGACCTTCATAAATCCTTTAAGGTTGTTATTTAGACTCATTTCTTAAAATTGGTCGAAGTAATGGGGCATTTCAGGTCTTCCCTTATTATATAATGAGTTATTATGGGATGGAGGCTTCTTCGGTTGAAACCTAGCACCCGATAGTGTTTATGGATAATTAATTATTAAATGGTAATTAATCCCATGTTATGAAATTGGATTTAATTATGGTTTTTTATATATTTAAATTTTTAAATTAAAACATCGTTGAATATCTTAGAATGTTTATGAGAATTTGAATGGATTGAAAAAATCCTCAGGTTACACATGAATATATTATTGTGGAATCCCATGAGCGAGAATTAGATTACACTAGAGAACTCTTTTGAATTCTAGTTGTGAATAATTCATTGAATTAAATGATGTAAAAATCAATATAATTTCTTAAATGATAGAGGGTACTTTACTTAGATTCATTACATGAATACGATAGGTTATATTCTAATTGGATTTTGGTAATGTTTACAGTTATTTAATGAAATTAATTAATGTTATGGATTCCTGAGGGGTACCCTTTATTAATTCCATAGAATGAGATACCAAGGTTTAGATTGATCTTATTAGCATGAAATTCCGCAGTTATGATCCTTGGATTATAGTCAAGCAATGCTTTATAATTTCAAGGATGGTTCCTTGAGTTCAAATAAAGAAAATGGTTTTCTTTGGGAATTAATGAAGGGAATTTTTTGATGTGCTACATAGATCCCCTTGGGTTACATGATTATGGTTTCCTATATGTTTTGAACTATAACTATATTGATTCATAATACTTCTACTATTATTGAAGATACCAATGATTGATGAAGGAGGTAGGGTCGGCGAGGGTTATTTCATTTAGACCCAAGGGTTTACTTAGTTTTTGGGTTATTTAAATTATGATTATTGTTTCATTTATTTATTTCACCACTTATGCTTTAAACTTATAGACTTAATTACATTATACACCATTGGTAGTAGAATACTGATTCATACATACACCTTATTCATGCCACTATTTAGTAAATGAAGACAATTCATTGATATAGGTCTAGATAAGGGAAGGCACCCTACTGTTGGTTCTTGGATTTGTGGATAAAATAGATCTTTAGTATTGGGATATAACCCATGAACTCTTGTATTTTTTTTATTTTTTCTTCTATTTTTTTACATTTGGGTATAAATGTACTTGAAATTACTATTATGTATTCCATCCAGTTATATATATAGCATCGTTATTTAATGGTATATGACTAAGTGTTTTCGCACCCACAATTTATTTTTCTAGATGAGATGTTATATGATGTTTCCTATATTTCCACTATAATGTTATCTAGCTAGTGGTTGTTGTCTACCAAACATATAGAATATAGACCCTCATTACTTAATTGTAGCCTCTAAAATATAGGGATGTATTCTTGAGGAAATGTGGTACAACAAAATCGGGTATCAGTTTAGTGTGATCTATGTCTGGGTGTTACAATGATCACTATTCACTTTGTGAGTTACCTTATAATAATATAAAGTGGTCAAAAAAGAGTATGGGTGAATATGGACCTTCATACTATTTCAAATCACTTATTAATTATTAAATAATATTTTTTGAGTTGTTAAAAATTGAATGATATATGGTAGGGAGATTGAGAAACATCATAGAATTCGTGTAATAATTATCTATTATATAAATCAACGGTTTAATATTAGGTTCTATAAATTCTTATAATGAGTATTTAGATCACATGTAAAGTTACATACCACATTTCACCCATATATTTATTTTAAGTATGAGAATACCATTGACATTATAGAAGATATTTTATAGGTGTTTATGCTTGATTTTGGTGGATCATGGGAAGATCATAACCCTTTGGGGAAATTTTCATACAATAATTGTTGTAAATTTTCTATTTAGATAACTAACTTTGAGGATTTATGTGGGAAAACATGTAATTATTCCTTATTTTAGATAGTATTAGGAAAACATTCTATAATCATGAATAACAACATCCACGAGATGACAATGGAAGTTATGATTACACAAAAGTGACTCATAAAAATTCTTATTTTAAAAAATTTATATGAAAATCATTAAATTTGAAAATCATGTTTTGATTTTAGTGACTATTAATTTATTTAAGATTCACCCGGACTAGAACATTGATGAATGAAAGAAAATGGGAAATTGTCTCTAGGATATGTCAGATGCTTCTGGACATGGGACTTAGTGGGATGAGTTTCTTATTAGACATCATTATTTTCTCAATTTATCTCTATTAATAACAATTTTTATTTATCCTAGTTGATTAAATATGTTATTAACCATCAAAATATAATTTGGTATGATAAAAATGTGTTTGAAGATGATGATTCCTATAAAAAAAATTTGATATGTGTTGTTGATTAAAGTAAAAATGCATTATGAGGAATATAAATTACTCTAGATCTAGTGATGTGTTTTCATGATAAACACTAACAAAAGGCTTTTGTGTACAAATATGAGATGAAAATCTGGTCATAATGCCTATTTCACTAAAGGTATGGTTATATATTACTAGGTATGAGTGGCTTGATGGTGGATAGGTTGTAAATACAAAGCCTATATGGGTTTGATTTCTTTTGAGTTGTGTATTTTGATTCAATTTATTGGTATATGGTGGATGGTATTTGGTTCTCAAAGGAGTGGTATGGGGATTAAATATCATTTTAGGGAAACATGATAGAAAATGAGATTTATACATGGGAGTAAAACTCTCACCATAATTCCAATGGAAGTCCAATAGAATTATTATGTGGATGGTAGAGTCTACTACCTATACCACTAAAAATATATTATGTTTCCCCTAAAGTTATAGTAGTGTTCTTCTAGACTATTTTTTAATTAGAATAAAATATAATTTTTAAATAAAAAACCCTAAAAATACCACTTGGTAGCCACAAAAATTGAGTTTATCAATTTTTTCACTCCCAATCAATCCCTCCCTTTCCTCTCAACCTTTCAGTGAGGGATACACATAAATTCATAATAAATGTGGTTTTATTTGATTATATAAGATCCCTATATCTAATTTAGGACTATGACATTTCTTTTATATAATTTTCATTCAATTTTTAGTACTAGTGGATACAATTTCTCATTATCCACCCCTAAGCATTGTTAAATCATTTTTCATTCCCTTCATTTTTATTTTTTTCTTTGGGAGGATGGATTTGGTTATATAAAGGTAATACAATGATCTCTTTCATTTATTTCACATTCCATGTTAAAAATATAATAGTCCCCAATTACTACTTTCTTTTAGATTGGCCTAATGGTTCAAGTGGTGGATTTATCTTATTCCATAGACAACAAAAAACAACTATATATATAAATTTTCGGGAATATAACATATTTTTTCCTTATCAATATACTTTTTTCCAAGAAATTTTATGAGTCCTAGTAAACTTATAAAAAACAATGGTTTTACTAATAATCATTTTATCTAAATTTATTTTTTGATAAATGGTTTTTTATTGCAAGCCTTGGTTTCAAATGATTTGGTAATCATTCCACTTTTTAATCTATACACTCAATCCATAGATTTATGATTTTTATAATTTTTTTATTTATTTATTATGGTTTACTAAAATTTATAGAAGTGAATTCAATTTATTTTAGAATATATATTATTTTTTAAAATGATTACATTGTGGGGAAACAAGATATTATTAATATTAATCTCAAGAATGATTTATATTTATTTAATAATCCTAATTGAAATTTTTTAATGTGTATGTATTGTATTTTTTAGGCTCAGGAATATATCCACATGACCATGTACAAGTTAGATATTGGGGTTGAGCTAGAAATTCCCTAACTCATCATACCAATTACCATATTCCCTTTGATGTGTGATAAGATTACCCAAACATTATAGTCGTAATTATATTTCATGTGAGTGGTCTCTAGGATGCTAAAATATTCTAATAAATATAATCTTATATGTGGGTAAATACGTGTACATGTGTGTGTTATTTATAGGTCTGAGGTTTTTTCACACATAGTGGATGGACTTTAATTGTCATATTAGATATAGAGAAAAATATCAAATTAGGTTGGCATGTATAAAACCTTCTTCAAAAATAATTTACATTTTAAGGTAAATGAAAATGATTATTCTTATTATTGTGTTATATACTGGCTATTCTACTATTCCTCCTACATTTCATTGTTACTGGAATTTAATCAAGAGTATGAAATGATTTTAATTGTGGGGTAGTGAATTTGTTTGGTGTTTTTATACTCTAACCATTCATGAGCCCCTTTTGGGATGTGTAAAAACATTTTATGAAATATCTATATAGAGTAAATAAATTGAATTTTGTAATCTATTGAGAGAAACAAAATATGGTGTGTGAGTGACCGTTTATAAGGGTCTTTATTTCATAGATAGACTGGATGCATGTGGTATATTATTGATTCTTATTTGGGGAGTATTCAAAATTAGGGGAATTATTATGGATCCTTAGTCCTTGTTTGGAATGAGAAGTTATTTATAGGATGGGTTTTTTATTATTTTATATTACTTTTATATAGTTCAATAATTTTGGGGAGGTTCTGGATATATAATAAATTTCTATGTCATCTTATATATCTCTTTCTTTTTATTAATTCAAATAAAATTTCATTTATAGTTAGTTGTATTCCTAGACTAACTAAGGCCAGGGTACTTCATTCCACATATAGGTATATAACTTGGCTTTTTTTATTTTATCTATAGGGGAGGAACTACCTCACCCACATGAAACTCTTGATTCATAATGCTTGCACCATATTCTAGTGAATTGTAGGCATGCCTAATATATTGTAATGATGTGGCACAAAAAACCATTTTGGAATCTAGGTAATGGGAATTACATAGGTGTGACCACATATCATCCCTCCTTAAACTCTAATAGATTCCATCAAAGTGATATATCTATGAAAAAAGTCATTCTCAATACACATATAACTATTAAAATATCTCAAATTCAAAAAGATATAGTAGGTACCACATTCCACTAGTCCATACACTTCCCTAACTACACCCATGTTCTATACCAATTGGTATTACAACCCCAACACATATTTCAATGTTAGGTACCAACCAAAAATGATCCACATATCTAGTAACACTATGAAAGAATAACCAAGTTTGGATGATCAGAATTCAAAAAATAATCTACACACAAAAAAACCATCTTGTATTTTATTGATACATTAAACAATTAAAAACCCTTTGTAGAATCAAGTGACCAAGAACACCAAAGAACATGCATAAAATGTGACAAATAAATTCCTAGAATGATGCAAGGACACACAAACAAATATACACACACTCTTGCATATACATAAAAATATTCAATCTTTACACAAATAACCATAAAAACACACAATTTTCCAAAAACAAAACACCATTAAACTATAAATATGGTCAACATACAGAGCCAAATTAAAACTGGGAATCCCCTAAAAAAAATATAACTTCCCACCTATATAGGGTTTGTTTCAAAGCATCATATATCCTAAGAATCTTTCTAATAAACCAAAATTATGATATAACAACCTCGAAAATACCAACCATTACCCACTCAACACCAACTTTTAAAAAAACCTACTCAGATACTATGATGTATCATCCCTAACCTAGATCACCCAAACACCATATTATATAGATCTCTATAGAACTCTGGTTCACCTCCCCATATTCTAGTGTCTCCCGAATAATTATGGCGGTCTATAGGTGATAATGGGGATAATAAACCCTCTAATATATAGATACTTCAAGGAAAATGGATGAAAAATATATAAAAGTCAACATGAAAAAATGGTAACGGTATAAAAAAATATAACATTTTATGAAAAATAAATATCTAATATGTCACACAATCCATATAGAAGAAAACCAGGTCTCCCATAGGATTATCATGTCTTCGTCGATTCAAAAAAATATATGAACATCCTATTTTTTCGTTGTGGATCCATATGGTCTTGTGATGAAATCTATTGAAATCCATCACATGGATCAACAAAACCTTCTCCCATTTGTACATCTGTCACATGACCCTTTCCCTTTCCTTCATTAGGAATCATAAAGCCTCCACACATTCTAGAGGGCTCATATATGACATGAGAGTAAAATATGTGGGTCCCCATTAATGATGCACCTAGATAATATCCACAAGTATATTAGTGTATAAATAGTGAAATGTGTAACACTTAAATATTTTAATATATGATTACCTTCAAATAAGTCAATTTTTGATAGCTTTCTCTACAAGAAACTCTAAACTTAAACAAAACCACTATATATATAGATAAAATATAAATATTTAAATATATCCTTTAAAAAAAGTTGTTGACTTACTGGGAATTTATTGGAGAAATAGATTTATAAATTATATAAATACATATATCTATATATATATTTATAATAAAGGATACTTTTAATATGAATAAACTTTAATTTTTTTAACTAAAATGATAAATAATATCATTTATTGGAAAAAAGTTTAATTTTTTTGTCTTTTATGCGATAGACATTTATATTTCAAAAAACATTTGATTAATGATAAGTCGTATTATATATTTATAATAGTTTAATTCAAATAAATTTTGTAAATAATATGAAATGAGGACAATGATAGTTAATTTTTGAAAATGTCATTTTCGATATTAAAACAATTTTTCAATTATATTTTATGATTTTATTCATGAAAATGAATTTGTAAATATTGTAATTTGAAATTATGAAAAATGAAAATAATTTTTTAATTCCACTTATCAAAATTTTCTTAAATTTAATTTTAGTGTTTTCCACTAAAAAGGTTGATTTTTAGTCAAAATAGAATGTTTTCATGAAACATGTAATTTTTATGACATTATCCATATATAATAATGAACTAGAAGTTTATAAAACATTTTATGTGATAACATATGAACATAATGAATAATTTTATGCAATTTAATATATTCTTTTAGCTTATAAATCTCAGGTCTGAAATTTTAAGAACTAATTAAAATGTTACTTTAATAAACAATATTTGTTTCCAGTATTTTTATAAAATCAATTATTTTTAATAGAGACTTATTTTCATGTTTTCATGAAATCCTCATAACATTTACTTATTTTATAATAAATAAATTTATTTCAATAATATCATTATTAAATATAATTTTTTTCCTAAATAAAAATTTAAATCATTGAAAAATTATTTCAATAAAAATGTTATTTACAAGATTAAGTGTATTTATTTTAAAATAAACATTTAAAACATTTTTCAATTATATTTGATGAAATTAGTTTTACATTTTAGATTATAATTATCAAAATATGTTAAATTTTTAATCATAATATTTATCATTATGATTAATTTCTCACGTTTGAAATCAATTAATAGGGTAGAATTAAATTCGACTAAAAGATATAAAACTAATATAAAAAACCTTTAAAAATAATTTTTATAAAAAAGGATATAATGAGATAAATATAGTCCCAAAACTATTCTACTCTTATATTTTTTCTATTTTCTGTCCTTTTACACTTGAATAATAAATTTACATTGTTGAAAATGAATGGGATACACCCAAAACTACCCTTAACTTATCGGGGGTAACATATTCACCAGTTCAAGAAATACTTTACCATCACATTTCTTAATAAAAATAAGATATTTTATTCTCCTATTAACAATATAACTCTAACATAATCCTCTGTGCACTCATAGTAATCCTTCTACCTTCAAATTTAAGAAGATATCTAGGAAAAATGCATGTCCCTAACGTAAGTATTATCCCCCTCTTAAGTTTTCTTCTTGATATTATTCTTCTGAATATGTTATAAATATAATTATATTATGAATTAAATATCATTACTATACATAGGTGTTTTTATATTAATGGTAATACCTTTACTTACTCATTTCAATCAACTTATAAAAAATAAAGGTATATCAATCGTGCATGTGATCAGACTACCACATTGATAAAGATTCATTTTAATGTTTTAATTATAGTTTCTAATTATTTATCAAAAAATATTCAAATAAAGTTAAGCATGATAAATAAATAAAAATAATACCATTATAAATCTGTTATAATGATACTATTTCAAAATAAACACATCATCAACTATACTCACCCATCAAGTTAAAGCATGTTTATGTTTTGGCAGGTCTAACCACCTACCTGAAAGATGCTTTAAATGATGATTATATATGATTATGAGAAACTAAATAATGATATTATTATAGTTTAATCATATTTGACCACAAAAATTACTGAAATAAGCCATTATCTATTCAATTTTTATATAACCTAAAAAAATATCGAATGAAATAAGTAAATTTTGAATCAATAAAAATTATATATTATATAATAATAATGGGTAAATACATGATGTACATGGAAGAAAATTATAGATATGATATCATAGTTATGTAAAATGAGAAAAAAACAGTTAAAGTTATTTAAACTCGATAGACATAATACACTATAATCAATTAATGTACTCATGATAAAAAATTTTAATAAAAATTATAAAAAGGTACTATTTATGAATATTTTTTCAAAATATAATACAAATATAGTGTTTTTAATGTATTTTAGGGTGTGATCAACTAAAAATGGAAATAGGGTAAGTGTTTTAGTCTCAATTTCCATTCATGAACAATTTTTTATACTATACACCACGTTTACTTATGTATAGTGTAATTAACAAAAAAAATTATATTTATATCATGATTAAATGATATATCAAGATATTCAATGTCCTATTTCTGGATAATATTCTCATGGAAATTTCGTTCCAATGTCCCAATGTTTATCAGGGTTTTTCATCTCAGATTCCTCTCTTTCATACATGTTTGGTATTACACACCCAAATTCATTTTTTGCTGCATATAATAATTATTTGAGATATCATATATTGAATTATATTTTAATAATAGTATTTAATGTACAATTATAATCCCAATATTTCAATAGGTTTTGATTTTATTAGTACTCAAGCAGTAAGGGGTTTCTTGGTCTCAATTCTGATTGTTTGAGACATAATACATTTTGTTCCCCATGTTTCCATTGTATGGTGTATTCACTTCTTACCGATATATTTCTATAAAAATAATTTTATTTCTTGGGATTTACTCGAAAAATAATGTTAACTTATACATCTGGTAATTGTTACAATTGTTTCCCTAGTAATAAGAGGTTTTCGTAACTCAATATCCATTATTTGAGTTACAACCATTCTTTTGAACTAATTTCACATTTATTGGTTATATTTTATCTATTTAATGTATTATGTTGTATTCAATACTTTTTTTTCTTGTAATATACATTCCTAACATATAAAACCTTCTAAAAAATTTCTTAGTTCTTCAAATATGTTTTTTCAAACCATCCACATTCTTCTCCGGATAGAATATGATAATGTTATTCCAATATTTACTAGCTCTATACATATCATTCTATAAGGAGTGAACATAATATTTTACATGAACTATATTTTAAAATTTTCAGCTATACATATTTTTATTCTATTAATATGTATAAATGTATTTATATTATTTATTTTCTAATTTAAACATGGATTATTATTTTCAAGTTGATTTTGTAATTTTTCACCTTCCACATTTTTTTAGGGATGGTTCATGATCAGATTATTTATTTTATTAACATGGGGAATTTTATTTAAATTATTAAGGATTATCTATTATGAATATAGAATTATCATGTAAAAATATTATATATCCCTCATTATTTAGATAACCATTATTTATTCAGCCAATAATTCCTTAACAAATGATATGAAATTTCTTATTTTATTTTTATGAAAAATCCATTTGACTTAATAATGTGATTTATGGGGCCCAAAATTATATATCCCTTGATGCATTGATAGGACTCAGAAGACCAAAAATGTTAATTTGTTCATATTACTCTCCCTATGAATGGATAACTTCTTGGAACAAGGATTTGTGAGTTGGTTGTCTTGACTGCATTTTCAATGATAAGTAAAGTGTCTTGGAACAAGGACTTGAAAACAAGTTTTTGATACCAACATTTATCATTACATAATTATTATATCAGTATTTTCTTATCCATGTCTTTATTTATTAAAATGGATATGTCATGATAGGTTTCATATTGATTATGTAATAATGTTGTTTACCTATTTCAGCCATAATTTTTATGCCATGTTTTTGGATTGATTTCTTCAATTATATGTTTCCCTTAGTAAAAGATTGAGATAACCCCTTATTATGTTTCTATTTTCATAGGATATAGAGAGAAGTATTACATTTTATTTGATTATATGGATAACTTGTGTGAAATAATTTGTGGGAGACACTGATGACTTTTCATGAATTATATAGTTTGGTATATAATGTGAAATTCGTCTACTTGGTACCACAAAAAATGAATTTATTAGTTTATGTTGTGTCATATTTCTTGAAATTTATAAACCTAAAAAATCCTTCTAATATTATAGATGCAATAGTATTTTTTGATAGTTTTAATTAAGGGTGGTTATATCAATTATTTTACAACTTTTATCAAATAAGTTAGGTAAAATATGTATTTCTGAGCACTAAATCCAAGAGCATGGGTATGATGTGTAAAAGTTTGTATCAAAGGAATGATTATAAAAACGTTGAATTTTTTGATTTTTCGTTGAGATTACTTTAGTTATTGATAAGTTAGGATCAACCATAATTTCAATTTTATAGATAAACTCTTGGGATAAGTGTATAATTTATTATTTTGGTAATAATAAGCATTTTATTTGGGGATTAGGATAAGAATAATTTAGTGAAAACTATAGAAATAAGATTAATTATAGGGTATTATCTTACTATTATAGTAGAGTTGATATTGTGGGATTTTTCATAGCAATGAATACATGTCAAGATACTAAAATGTGGATGCAAATATAGTAAAAACCCACCCAGGTATAATCAACCTGAAAAGGGTTGGTTGAAAATTGATTCAATAATCACTATGATGCATGATCAGTGAGCCTAAGACTACACAACTGGTGAGATGGTGTCATGGGATATTATTTGGTTAATCACAATTTTCTTATAAACCATTATGAGGTATTTAATAATTGTGTTAACTAATTATTCTAGATAACCTAAGAAGAAAATAACAATGGATAATCAAGTCTTGAACAAAGAGAGTCATAGGATGATATGAATGTATCATATATTAAAATAATAGATCATAAGGGAAAAAGTATTTGGATTTCCATTTTCATATTAATATTTTGGATAATATAATAACCATTTTAGTTTTAGTATTTTGTTGAAAAAATCTAACAAGAAAGAAGCTGAAGAAGGTGTATACAAACAAACCACTATCTTACTACAAAATAAGGGAGAATACGTAAATGGTTAATAATTTTATTATATTTAATTTGTGATGGAAAATTTTACTTCCTAGTCTTATATAAGGTAGTGATATTGAAATTTAAATAATCATGAAACTCATAACTGTTACCATTAGTGAGTGATATTTATCATTGATGTTTTGGTATATTCTAAATTTTATTAATGAATATGTGAAACATATTAGGCTTATTCTTAAGTAGTTTTACTTTAAAGGTTTGGTGAAATAGATTAATGTTAATCATAACCTTTAAATATGATTTTATGAAAGTTTATATTTTGTGGAAAATATTTGGATAACACATTATTAAGGTATTGAAAACTCTAAAGTTTAATATACACATGATAATTAGATAATTAATGGTGGTTTGATTTTAATGAGGTAAGTTAAATAATATTTGGGATAGTTTTGATTGATAATTGATTCAGGATATTTTTGGAGAAGTTAATATCATTTTTGTATTCTTAAATATAATTTCTAATATATGAATTCGTGATTAAAACCATTTGGGGGTTAAATATAGAGTTAATAATTGGAGTAATATATATTCTCATTTTGGTTTATTGTCTTAGAGATTCATATTTGTTTTTGGAAAGGTATGTTCTTGAGATTATATTATCTATTCATATATATAGTTGGGTATATTATTATATAAATGATTAATGTTCGTTGAGGAATGATAAGTTATATTTTGAGAGAATATATTTCAATGATTATTAGGCTTAGAATATCTTAAGAAATTTAAAGGTAATTTGGGATATCAATTTTAAGGATTATGTTAATAATTATGGTATAACCCAAATCATAATATCCATGTTCAAAAAGGAATTATATTTGTTAAATTGAGAATGATATATATTTTACCGAGTCTGATATGAGTTGAGTTATAAGAAATATGGGAAAACATGATAGTTCCATAAAGTGTGAAATATATAATACAATTGTCTTATAATGATCGTCAATAATGTTAAATATTATAGTTTAATAATAGATATAGTAGGATGGAACCATGTTGACAATGTTTTTCATGGATAATGTGGAAACTGTCTTGATGAAAAACCTAACGAGATAAAGGATAGGGTGATAATTCTTATGATTATTCCAAACAGAATATCAAGAATTTGGGTCTATTACATGTATGCAGTTGAATCTCAAAACTCACCAAATAATAAAGGGATGTAATCTAAAAGTTATTTGGGTGACCAAGATGAAGAAGTAATTTCTATTTAATCTCTATGTAAAAAATTTGGTTAAAAAAAATATGTGAAATGTATTCAATGAACTATAAGATATTTTATGTATGGAAATTAGTAAGTAGATAAACTAATATTTTAGATGAAACAATGAATAACAAAATTTGACTCCTAGTCCTACCTATG
The DNA here is from genome assembly GCA_963277665.1 of Viscum album. NCBI lineage: Eukaryota > Viridiplantae > Streptophyta > Magnoliopsida > Santalales > Viscaceae > Viscum > Viscum album. Next base: position 386,987,377 of record OY728147.1, on the reverse strand, counting down.
ATATTAAGGTAGACACCTCATTAAAAATATGTCCTCAGTTATATTTATCTTTTAGATTCCTTTGAATAATTATATTAGAAAGTTATAATTTTAAATTGTAAGGACATAATTTATTTAATGGGAGGATAGTATAACACCCAAATATTTTAATATATGATTACCTATAAATATTTCAATTTTATTGATTTTTTTCTCTGCATGCAACTCTAATCTCATTCTAAACCATGATATATTTTGATAAAATATATGGATTTAATTATGGTCATTAAAAACATTAATGTTTAATTAGAGAGAAATAATTAGACTAATGTTTTGAAATGTATGAAACTAAAAATAAAATATACTTTTAGTATGAGTGAAATTTATTTAGTTGATATAAAATGACTAATATGATCTTTTATAATAAAATTATTTTTCTAGAAAATTGTATTTTATGAGTTAAAAATTTGTATTTTAGGGATAAAATTGTTTCTGAAAATTTATGTGTGATATTAATAATTTTCTAACCCTAATTTATTTGGTAAATGATATGAACTAAGAATAATAACAGTTAGATTTTGAAAATATAATTTTCCATTTAAAATTGGTTTCCAATCATATTTTTTGATTTTATTCAAAAAATGAATATATATTTTTTTCAATTTCAGGTTAACCAAAATAAACTTTATTTTTTAATTCAACATATAAAAATTGGTTTAATATAGATTTTTGAGTTTTTTCTTAAAAGTTTGGGTTATAGTTGAAAAATACGGCTTCCAAGAGACATGAAATTTGTATGATTTTATCATCATATAAGAGAACTAAATGTTTATAAAACCTTTCATGTGACCGAATATTAGTCTATCAAATAAAATTATTCTTTTCAAAATATTCATTAAGATTTTAAATCCTAATTATGACATTTTTAGAGCTAATTATTTTTTTTACTTTAATAAAAATTGTTTTTTATGTTATTATTAATTCAGGTATTTTCAATGAATATTCAGTTTTGGATTACCTTGGAATCCACATACCCTTTTATTATAATATATAATCTTATTTAATTTAAGTAAATTTCATTGATAAATTATCTTATATATAAATTTATTGCTTAAAAAATTATATATCTATATTTTTTTTATATGATTAAGTGTATTTATATTCAAACATACATTTAAAACATTTAAATATTGTATATGATAAAATTATTATCAAATTTAAAATTATAATTATCAAATTATTTATAATTTTTAGTATTAATCTTCTTCATTAAAATTAATGACAAAGGATTGAAATCAAATACCAAAGTAAAAGTAAATTAGAGAAAAATATAAAGAGATAAAAATAGCCTTAAAACACAAAAATTTGTCTTCAAAAGGAGTGCGTGAGATTAATTTTGACCAAAAATAATTTTCCTCTCATTTTTTTTCAATTATATATATTTTTATTCTTTAGTAGAAACCTTAAAATTTTGACAATTTATGTGTTAATCCAAAAACCACCTTTTTCTTCACTTATAAAAGGGTAACATCATCACAACTTCAGGAAAAACATGGACTTTTTATTTTTATTACTTTAAAATCTTCTTTTTTACTCCTTATATAACCATATACCCCAATCATCAACCCATTTTGACTCATATTTAACCTATCCCTTAAAATGAAAGGATACTTTTAAGAGAAATTCAGGTATCTGACATAAGTATTATATCCCTCTTAAGTTTTATTCTTAATATTACTATTTCAAATATCTTATAACCATAATAATATGATGAATTCATTATCAGTAGTATACTAATATTTGTTTATATTAATGTTACTAACTTTATTCACTCATTTCCATCTATATATAAAAACCAATGAATGTCAATCGTGCGTGTGCACAGATTACCAGCTCAATAAAGATTTGTTTTTTGATTTTTATTCTAGTTTTTCATTATTTATCCCAAAATATTTAAATTAAATTAACCATTATAAATAAATAAAAAATATGACATTATAATTTTTTATATTGATACTATATAAAATGAAACAAATCCATGACTATACTAACCCATCAAGTTAAAGCATGTTGATGTTTGGGTAAGTTTAACCACATATATAAAAACTGATTTAAAATATATTCATTAATTAATATTGGAACCAAAATAATAATATTACTATATGATAATGATAAAATAATAATAATTTTATACTTTTCTAAAATTTATAAAATTTATAAAATTTATTATTCACGAATCATCTTCAAACCCCATTTTTTAAAATAAGTAGATGTCAATTCAGTTTTCACATAATGTTACCAAAAAACATATCAAATAGAATAAGAACATTTTTAAAAAATATATGTTATATATTATATAATCTTAAATAATATATGAATATTGATCATGATATAAAATTTTGGGTAATGATATCAAAATTCTTAAACATTCAAAAAAAAATTAAAACATGATGGTCATAATACATTATAACTAATTAATGTACACATGATAAAATTTTATAGTAATGATTATAAAAGGATAATATTTATGATTAATATCATGACATATAATATTATTTTAGTTATGTTTTTTATAAGGGGATAGAGTTGATCAACTAAGCAAGAAAACTTGGTAGGGGGTTTAGTCTCAATTTCCTATCACTGAGGCATGTTTAGGTTATACAATATGTTTTCATATGTGTGTTATAATTACTTCCCAATTGTAATATTTAAATAATTAATCTGTTATATTTGATTATTATAAATGTCATGTTTTTTGATAAATTTCTTGTGGGATTTTGATTCCATCATTCTAACGATTATAGGTGTTTTCCATCTCAAATTTAACTTCTAGAGAAATGTTTGGTATTATTTACCACATTTCATTTTTTGGGATTATAAAATACTTATTTTAGATACCATATCATGAATTATACTTTAATCATTATATTTTAAATTTAATTACAGTCTCTCTCTTTCGATGGGTTATTATTATAGTGTTACTCAAGCCGAAAGAGTTTTCTTGGTATCAATTCTGATTCTATGAGACATAATAAATTTTGTGCAGCATGTTTCATTTGTATAGTGTATTCACTACCCATGGATATATTTGTATCAAAATAATTTTATTTCATGTGATTTTCTAACCCAATAATGTTTCTATATCTATGTATCTTTTGATAGAATTGTTTCCTAAGTAGTAAGATTTTTTCCTAACTCAACATTTATTAATTAAGTTACAGTCATTCTTGTAAACTTGTTTCAAATAAATTGGTTACATCTTCCCTTTATTATAGTATGAGGTATTATATCATTGTGTTTTGAGTATATACATTCCTACAACATAAGTACTTTGATAAAAATTTCTCATTTCTTAGGATAAGATCTTTTCCAAACCACCCACTTTCTTTCCTAGAATGGGTTATGATCATATTATTATATTATTGGATTATTTGTATACTCATTATTTTATATGGTGTGAACATAACTTTTAACATAACTCATATTGGGTGATTTCCCCTATAAATATTTATACCCCATTTCTTTGTGAAAATATATTGGCCTTCCATATTTCGTTATTCTAATATAGATTATAATTCGAAAGTTATCTATGTATCCATTAACCATCCACATTATTTCTCTCAATGGGTTATTATCAATTTATCCCTTTTATTAACATATTGAAAAGTATTTATATTTTTTATTATTATTTAAAACTAACTCTGGTTTATCTTGTATTTATATTTTTCGTACTTCATTATATGGATATCCATTTTTTTAATATAAAGGTTAATTGGGGAATGGTATGAAATGTATTGTTGGATCATATGGTGAATGCATTGGACTTAATCAAGAGATGATTGGTTAACCAAATTATATGGAATCTATATAAATAAAAATTCCTCTTCATAAATAACAAGTTGGGTTTTAGTGAATACCTATCCCTATATTAGGATAATGTCTTTTCATAAGTCCTTGATAGAAGGATGTCTTGAATATTGTCTTAATAAAAAGTAAAGAGTTTTAGAAAAGACTTGAAAAGAGAGTTTTAAAGTTGTATATTATACATTACATAATTATTATATAAGTGTTATTTATATTCTTGTTTTAATTTATTATCATGGATATATCATGTTAAGTTTCTTGTTGATTATGAATTAATTTGGTTTACCTATTCCTTCCATAAGTTTTATTCAGTGTTTATACCATGATTGTTTTAGTTATATGATTCCCTAATATAGAATTTAATCTCACCCATTCTATTTTTTATTTTTCCCTAGGTTGTGGAGACACATAGTAAAAATGAAATGTTTATAAGGATAACATGTGTGAATGAATTTGTGGGATACATTGAGGACTTGTCTTGAATTAAGTATTTTTATATATTATGGGAAGGTTGACTATTTGATATAGAGAAAATGGGATTTATCCATTTTTTTCATGTATCATTTCTCTAAATCTATAAACATAAAAGTACACTTCATGTATAAGAGAATCAATAATCAATATTTATTTTTTATGTATTATTAGTTATATCAAGTATTTTACAAACAATATCAATGAAATGAGTGTTTATGAGAACTAGATCTGGGAGCATTGGTCTTGGGTCTTATGAAATATATGAAAACCAGTACAGACAACTCAAAACTCTTTTCCCGATGGTTGATAAGCTATGGGTTAGTACAATACCCACTTAGTCTACTATCAATGTGGGAAAATGAACCTATAATTTATACACACCCTGAGGTAGAATGATGGATAACCCCTTGTGTTGTAACTAATAAATATTCTATTTCTAAATACATGAACTCTTGGTGTTTGGGGAATCACTAAAACACTTTCCACAACCATCCACTTCACTTTATAGATCATAGTTTGTGAATAATTATACACAAAATATGGAATTTTCACAGAACTAGGAATCCAAATCACCCCTTAGTCACCATAGTCACATACAGAATACCTTTACATAAGTTTGAAGGACAACATAATCACCCTATCCCATTCATCTAGGGAGGATACCACTCCTGACTTAGTTGTTATCACCACATCATGGGACCATATCTATGTGTACATAACCCCAATAACCTCATACCTATGGTGAGAAGCATCAACAATATCCTTTAAACAATACATGAATAACCTCTTTCACCATGATATAAATTAATGAGATATCACTATTATACCATGATATAAAAATACTTCACCATATAGTTATTAAAGTCACTCTTATCAGATTACCAAGGAACCAAATTAATCTACCTTTCCTATAAACCATCACATTAGAAAGAAATTGATATTTTCAAGCTAGCCCCAAATCCTTCTAAAAACGATACCTATATTTACTATCACATTATTATTCACATGATAGTAAACCTAGGTTTATCTCATAAAAGTTAGAACCAAAAGTGATTATGTTCCTGATCACATGCATAACCGTACCCACACTTATAAATAATGTGATGTGAAAGACACATATAAAAATACAATATTTTGGACACACTTACCTAGTATACTCAGGATACTTATAATTAGATACCATACAATGATTATAACTAATGGGGCTGTAATATTTAAATTGGAATTTTTCATTTTAATAAGACTTATAATAGGATGGTTGATTTAAATCAATTGATTTCGAAATGATATTTCAAATAAATGAATGAAATATGTTTTGAAGTGGGTTTCATTGGGCTTCAGAATTGGGGATTTAGTGCATAAATATGGAGTATTATTTCATTTTATTCATTTATAAATATGGTGTTGTAATCTTACTATAAGTTAACATAAAGTGAGATTATTTTTATAAATGATTTGGTCCAATTGATCTGGTATAGGAAATGACCATTTTTCAAATCGTGTATGCTTGAATGATCTTTTTTTATTAATGAAATACTTAAATGATATATCCTACTAAATTTAGATTCTTGATATCAAAGGAACTATATGTAGAACCTCCCATTTTTGGCGCACTAGCTCAGCTAGGCTGAGTCAATTAATGAGTTCCAATAGACCATTCTTTTATGGGGCCTTTTTATGTACCCCTTTTTTTGTGGAAATTCCTAGGAGTAGTAGTATCTTTAATTTGTTTAATCTATGATGAGTAATGTCATAAATTTTTATGTTTGACAAAAAATAGTTAACATTTAGGAAATCAGATGACCATGGAGTGTAATGGGATTCCATGTATTGATTGAGTAGTACACATGACCGTTCAAAAAAAGGTAATGTTTTATATCATTGATGATAGTTTGGCCTCCATTTTGTAATGTTGGAGTTCATATAAAACACAATATTTATTGTTTATATTTCTATTTAAATAAATTTTGTATGATCATTATATTGTTTCACATGCCACACTAATTGAAAATGAACCTCAATACATTTCTTTAGGAAAAATATTACAATTCAAAATAAACATTAGAATATTATGGGAATACAATATAAATAACCATTAAGAAAACTATATGTAAAAAAACCCTATTTAAATAAAAATTCCATTAATATGAAATATTTATCCTCATGGTTTTATATTAAGATCATTACCCTAATTATAACTTTGAAAAGAAAGAAAATCATTTGAAGTATAATGGAAATTTTCAGAAAGAACTAAACTAACATGACGTATGAATATCAGTGAAGCATGAGGGGATGTATATAATAATTTAATATGACCATTATATAAGACCATTGGATATATAGATAGTGGAAATATGGATATTGGATATACGACCATCAAACATATGATTATTGGGTATATGTTCGTTGGACAAAAGGTCCTTGGACAAATGCTCGTTGGATATATTGTTATTAAACATATGTTTGATGGACATATAGTTGTTCGACTTATTATCTTTAAATATATGTTTATTTGGATATAATTGAATTTCATAGGTATATTTATAATTTAATAATTTATTGATCGTATTTTACTAATTTAATTTGAAATTGATATGAAAAATAAATAAGAACACCTAATATTTTAAAAATCATTTTCATATAAAAATAAAAATTAATATATTTTTTGTTTTCAATTAACAGATAAATTTATAAATTTTGGAATTTTAATATTATTAAATGACCTTAATTTTTTAATTCATTATTTAAATTTTTTCTTAGGGTAATTTTTTTTAATTTTTCTAAAAAAGATTACTTTTTTTGTTATTAGTAAAAATTACTTTTTTTATTTATACTGTAACTCTTTTGATGTCATTATAATGAAATATTAATTAAAAATTGTTGAAACCTTTTTCTCAGAAAAAAAAATAAACATTATTAATTTTTATTCAATAACAATTAGTTATATTTAGAATCCTATTTTTGTAAATTCATTAACTATGTTATTTTTTGTTTCAATAAAAAAAAATTAGTAATTTTTATTTAATTAATTATTCACAAGATTCCATTTGGTCTATGTTTTGTTTGAAATTTAAATAACTCATATTATTTCATCATAAAAAAAATAAATTCTATGGGAATTAATATTATTAATAATCATTGACATAAATGATAAAATAAATAATATTTTATTTTAAAAAGGAACTCCCCTCACTTAAAAAAGGACCTTTACAATATCCTCCTAAAACCACTCTATTTCTTATTATTTACCTTGAAACTATACCAAAATTATCTCCCTAGAAATCCTATCCCATTTTTATTAATCCTTGGTCATAATAAATAATCCCAAATCACTCATTTCTAAGAGTCTCCCTAAGAAAATATTCAATCCTTAAATACAAGTGTTATCTTCTCCTTAATCTTTATTCTTTATATTATTCATCCAATTATACTTAAATAAGATGTAACAATTTATTAATATATTTAAATTCTTAATTTATAATAAAAAAATATATGTACTATACAATAAGATGTTCTTATTACTTTGGTTGTTTTAATGCGTTCGTGTTTGGGTTGATTTTTATAAATTATTAAAAAAAATAAATTCTAGTAACATCATGAAATAATTTTGAATTTATTATATTTTAAAAATACTATAATGGTAATATATATAAGTATCTACACAGATACAATTAGTTCATTTAACTAAAGAAGAATTCAAAAATAATATTCTTAAATTTTACATGTAAATTGTAACCATAATTTTAATTACCTAACCACAAGACTCTATAAATATATATAAAAAATATTAAATAATAATTAACATTATTAAAGTGATGATCCCATACTGATGTTGTAAGAAATATAAATGTTAAACTGGATCATTGATGGAAAATGAAACAATTAACACCAAAATATTAATTCTAATAAGGAATGGTAAATAAAAGGTTAATAAAAAATTATAAATAAAGGGTATACAAAATAAATATAGTTACGATAAGTATGGACAATATACCTACATTTTTATTCTATATCTTATAGAATTTTCATCTTTTTGGGATTTTAACTCAATGGGTTTCTTTCCAATCTCACCTTGAATTTGAGAATCCTAATGAATAAATTTTCCTTTTAGAAACAAATATAATCTATCTCTATTAAAACCTATATTTTTTACTTACCCTTATTTATTAATTGCTTTTAAATGTATTTTTACCCTTTCAGCTCTCCTTTTTACACAACTCGACTAAAAGGATGCACATAAATTGGTCTGACCTTATCTATTCTTATTGGTCTGGAACCCTTTCCCTCCATGTCTATTTTTTATTATTATATTGTTTTCAGGATTCAATTATAAATGATTACATGAGTTTATTTTATATTTGTTGTTTACTTTACTAATGTTGTAAATGATTATTTTTAACATTTTCCATACAATTTATTTTTATTGACTTTTAACTCTCTTTACAAATGTATTAAAAGAATATTCAATTTTAACACTTTACACATGATCACACTTTTTGTCCTTATATCCATTTTATTTTTGAATATCCATTTCCATGTTATCTTTTTTTAAATGAAATTATAATTCAACTTGTTTTATAAAATATTTCATTTTATGTAAATACTGTCAAACTATAAATGATATATATATTTATTTTTATATGATACTTTATAGTTCTGTTATAAATAATTTTTCATATATTTAAACATATTTAATGTATATTATACATCACCAAGGATTTTATCTAATGATACCATACACCTGTTAACATTTGATTGATTTTTTTTCATATCTTATGGAAATTTGTATAAATTGTTTTCTCATAATGTTTACATAATCTGTAATGGAATTATGAATGTTTTCAAGTTATTATAGAATGCATATGTATGGTATTTCATTATGTGTTAGGTGGGTCTTTTATATATCTACATTGCATTGGGTAAATTTTAATATTTCATGATACTTGGAATGTACCACAAATGGTTTTCCTAAGTACCATATATAATAGAATACATGTGGTTTCCCCAAATCCATTAGGTTATTGAAAAAAGGTGGTCAACTCAATTCCACTATGTTATAATAAAGTGCATATCCTATTCCACTAGGATATGATTTTTGTTGTTGTTATACTTTATATATGATATGTTTACTATGCCTTCTAATGTCACACTGATATGTCAATCAATATAGATACTTTATATTAGCTCATGATTATTGAATTATATTTTTACAATCCGATGGATCAGGTTTTATATTATGTTCAATGAAATATATCATGATTCATGAATTAAGATCTTTTTTAACTGGGTATTGTTTATTTTTGTTTTTCTCATCTAACCATACTATTTTCTCATTCCCACAAGTTTATCTTATTCTCAGTTATGATCTCCAATTAAGATCTCTTATGTTCACCCTTACTAATCTTCTAAGTTAACCATATTTTATGTTCTTGTTTCTTCAGGGAATAAGGTGGATTATTATATATGACTATTCTATAAGGTTAAATTGTGTGAATTTTTTTTGGGATATATTGAATATATTTTTTGAAATAAATATGATCATGTATTAAATATCCAAATATAGTCAACCTATCAGTTTAGGGGTGTGATTTTTAGGAGTTGTAATGATTATTCATGATAGGTGATATAATATGTTCCTATATTTTTATTGTTTAATAAAAGTTTATATCATAAATGTATTAGCTATTTTTTGGGATTAGGTTTTGAATAATAGTAGTATAAACATAAAAAACCAATAATTAACCAAAAGTGATGTATGGTGAACCTAAAATGTAATAGGTTTAAAAAGTGGTTGAAATAAATCATATTTCATTTTCCTTATCAGATAATTATTTTCTCAAATTATTTTTTTCTAATTATTACCCTAACCCTTTTGGTTTTATTTAATGGATTGAACAAAAATTGTCATGTTAAAAATAATTTCTATGGAAAATGCATTGATCTCCCTAATAAACAACTAAATTTGTTGGGTGATGAAGTGTAAAATATCATTATTATACCCACCTAACTAACATAAAATATAAATAGCACTATGAATCATGTCAAATTTTGAAATTCATCATGGAAGTACCAACTCCCCTTTTCCCCTATCCTTTAATGATCCTTCAAATCCACTAATTTATAATAAAGTTATCTATACAAGATAAAATATATATGTTTTTATCTAGTTCTTTGATCATTAATTTATTTTTTTTAGTTGTTGGTTATTTAGATGATGATGATGATTGATGTGGAGTCTCAATGATAATATGACTAAAGAATAAATAATTGACTCCATTGAATGGGACATGTTTAAGAATATATTGTTTTGTAAGTATATTCCTTGACCTATTCACAATAAAAGTTTAGAAGAATTCATGTATTTGAAACCAAAGTAAGATGAATCCATTAAAAATTATGGAGAGAAACAAAAAATACTCAAAAGTAATGATTCATGTTTTCTCATTGAACCTATAAGAAAAATTTATCATTTATTTGATGTATAAAAACAAAGTCTCTAAAATGTGTCAGATATAGGGGACCTTATTACCCAGGAAGAAATTGATCAATGTTACCACAAGGTAGAAATATATATTGGAGAGTTCTATTTTTTATGTTTTTTTTTATAAGAAGGCAATAATGATGTTTTAAGGAAACTCAAACGGTAAAACTCATGGATTAATGATTGTTAATCTTTCTACATGTGTAAAATATGGGAAGAACCATGGGGGTCTTGTCTCAAAGAAAAAAGTAAATGATTTAAGTATAGAAAATATGGTCATCAAGGATATGAATGGGGAATAGATATAAAGATGATATCCAATTAAATGGATAGAAGGAAATCTCATCCTCATACACCACACACACTCTAAGGTTTTAATTTTATCGAGTATAAATATTACACTAATAAGTAAAAAAATTTAATTACAAAGGATGAAAATCAACATTAACAACCTCTTTATCCAAGGGAAAAGGGAAAGCCTATGTAATTACAAGTATTGAAGTGGGTCACTAATATAATATTCCGAAAAGTATATTAATCATCCTTTATATAACTAAAAATGTAATATTTAATTTTTGTTTATCCAATTTATTTTATATTAAATAATTTTATAAAGAAAAAAAGTGAACACCCCAATGATTAGATATTAAATTATCAGTGGATGCTCATAGTGGTATGATGATTGAATCTGAAGTCTATGAATCATATCCAATAGTAGTTTTGGGAAATTTGGTTCCTTTAAATACTATTATTCTCTATCTAATTGAATTTTCTATTATTTTTGGAATATACTGTGTATTTATACATAAGACCCATATCGATTTCTAGAATAAGGAAGTCAAAATTAATAGTTATAATTAACCTATGATCATTTATCAATACAATGATGGCTATGAACTCACTATAGAAATTTCTTCCATTATAAAGTTCTTAATACATATCCATGAGGGGTATTGACCATAAATGGTTAGGGGAGAAACTCAAAATTGATGATACACCAATCATATTGAAATATTTTTATATAATTCTTAATGATTGACCAAGTCTTTCCAAATATCATAAAGTTGTGTTATTAATTGATCTTATAACTTATGTTATCCCAAAAAGAAATACTTCTTATATAATTTCCACAATTGTTTTCAAACAATTAAGGAAGAAATTCCTAAAGAATCTATATAAGAGTTTTATATTCCCACACGCTTAATAATGGGGACAATAGTTCCCTTTATTAATAAGAAAATAATTTGATTCATGTCTACATTAATTATTGTGAACATAACATGACCATGATCAAGAAAAAGTATTCTCTACCCCAGGTTAATTTTATAAATGATCAACTATGAGGGTAATGATACTTCCCAAATACTGACCATAGATATGGATATTGTTAATTTTGGGTAAAAATTGGGGATATAACAATGACATCATTATATTCTAGATATTGATGAAATTAAGTCAAAGTGATACCCTTAAAACTTACTAATTTCCTTTCTATCTTCCTGGATCTAAAGAGTACAATATATAGAAATCACCTCACTCAATTTATGGTGATATTTATAGATAATAATTTTATATATTATAAGATCAATTAATAACACTGACTTGATTTTATAATTATGCTAAAAACCATGAGAAACGAGAAACTATATTAAAAATTTAGAAAATATGAATACTATTTATATAAAGTATCAATATTGGGTCATGTGATCATAAGAAAGGGTATATATATAGATCATTCAAGGAAAGAGGTGACTAGACAACAGACCATACCAGCCACTATAATATAGAACAATCTTTCTACTGGATTGGATTCATACAATCAATAATTTATGGGTATTTTATCATGACTCTCAAATACACTAATAATGTTAACTATAAAGTGAGTAAAGTTCATATGGAAAGATGATTTTTAAAAAAAATCATGGATCTAAATAAAAAGTTTTCATAAAAAATTGTGCTCATAATACACTACAATTTAAGAGGGTTTCAGATATACAATGATTTATCAAATACTGGATGTGGACGTTTCCCCATAAAATTGACATGGTGGGGACATATTTATCAGGTTAGTTGATGGTTCATGAGAAAAATAATACCTAAATACTGCTTTAGATACATCAATTTTTATATTTTCATTAAATATATATAGGCATTATGTAATGGTGAAAAGTTTGATATATATAGTGTACATAAAATAAAAAATCTTATATTTGTATAGAAGGAGTTGAATATGCATTGAAAGAGATTATTTATGTTGATCAATAACATTTAAAAATCATTGGATTACCCACCATGCAAATAAAATAAGGTGGTTGATGCACCGGGAAAGAAATATCATACTACTTTATCCATGATAAAGATTCCAAGAGACCTAAATCTCATGGATTTCAAAATAACAGACTTTCAAATATTAAGTGGAGGGTGGGAATCCTATATCACCCAGAATAATATTCCACTATCCATCCATACGATGATCAAGGAAGTATAAAAGGAATATATAGAGCTACAAGAAGATGATAAGTAATATTATTGAGTATAAATTTTATAATTCTGGAATTATAAAATTTGAGAAATGAATGTTTGTCCCTTAAAAAGTAGAATTGAAGAAGGATCTATAGGATCATGAATATAACTAATCATTCTCTATCCATCCTATAAATAAGATTATGTATATAAATATCTACGTGAACATCTGGTGGGGAAATATGTAAAGGGGTATCGTAGAGTATGTATGCTGATATATGGTGTGATTGAAACTTAAGAAAGAATGATGGAACTCTAAGAGGGTGATGTAACCATTACCCTTATAATTATAAAAATGAGATAACATCACCATTGACATCACCATAGGAAATCTAAATATTTATATAATCTATAATTAAGTTGGGGTTGTATTTAATACCATTATAAAGACATCATATTTCACTAATATTTGAGAATTTTTTCACTCGATCAACTTTACAATATATACATTAAATGGTAAGGCTACATGGAGTGAAACTTTCTATTACATATGACTAGTATAAGACATATACCTAAATTCTTGGGAGAATTATTAATGATGAATTTTATATATAATTAAAATTTTGTATTTTATATCATCTTCAGAATTATGGTCACTTTCAAAGGACCATTAAAATCCAAGAGGATATGTTTATATATTATTTAATGGATTTTAAAAAAGATTGGGATCAAAAAATTTCTTTTCTAGAGTTCTCATATAATAATAGTTTCTATTATAGTTTTCTAATGTAACCCTATTAAGCCCTTTGTAAGAATATATATAATAATAAAACATTCTAGGATGAAGTTGGAGAGTGAATTCTGTTCAGACTACATCATTCGAAAGAGATTCTAGAGAATATAAAAACCATTCACAATCACATTAAATATGTACATAGTAAAAAAATGTGTAGTGTTGATAATAATTTTTTAAATTGGAATTATTATATTTTATATATAGTATTACTTTTAATAACTACTTATAATGGGTTTATTAGATTCGTTAGGAGGGGAAAGTAATTCCCAAGATAAATTCATCCTTTTTAAATCCTAGATCATGAAGGGATGGAATATTATCGTCTTTCACTTATAATAGACCTCTTTAATTGAATAATATATCCCACTTTCCAATTTTTATGAATTATATACCTGATCCATCACATGTATTTAAATTAGTGTTTGTATATCTAGAACAATATATATCTTATGTGTAAAAACCAATTGGAATATTGGATCATAGAGATAAATTATTATGAAACCAGATCACTCACCAGGTCAATTTTGTCTAGAATAATCCTAAGTATTATGAATTAACATGGGATCCTAAATATGTAATGAGGTAGTGGTACCGACACATTTTTCTAACAGATTAATGGAATTTGATTGATAGATTGTTTTATAAGTGGTAAAATATAGTACACCATGATTTTATTTTATATTTATCAAAAAATATAATCCAGGTGATTAGTATATTGTTTCATATACTATAATTAAATATAATAAACTATGGTAAAATTTATTGGGTTGAAATATTACGCTGTAATATAAAAATTAAATACAATATAAGAAAACAATTTGAAACATCATTTAAAAAAGTACAATAAAAACAATCAACATGTAAATAAAAATTATATGAACATTAAATCATTACCATCATTGTTTTCTATGAATATAATAACCCTTATCAAAAATATTTAAGGAATAAAAATCATTATAAATATAATATACATTTTGAGGAACAAGTTAATGAATAAGATGAAGGAATTATAGGGAAGCGTGTTATGATGTATATAAGATTGTAATATGAAAACTATATTGGAAAATTAGATATATAATCACTGAATATACATGAATCAAATATGTTTATTAATTTTTGGTATGTTCTGTAACAAATTAACACTAATTTAATTTGTAATTAATATGATATATAACTATAAACACTTAAAATATAAAATCCATTTTTTATAAAAAAATAGTTTTTTTGTATATTTTTTGCTTTCGTTTAAAAGTTAAATTTATAAGTTATAGAATTTTAATTTGGAAAAATAAAATTAATTACGGAATCTTCAAGTCAAAATTATCTTAGGTTACATTTTTGGGATGTTTCTGAAAAATATGATTTTTTAGTGAAGAGTAAAAAACTATTTTTAAAAATACCATAAATTTTAGGACATCATGATTATATAAATATGAGTTAGAAATTTATGAAAACATTTTCTATACAAAAAATGAATTTATGTATTTATATTATTAATTTAAAACTAATCATTGAATTTAGAACCCTATTTTTGAATGTTGGGATCCTATGTAATATTTTATTATAATAACATACTATTCTTGGTCTGTTTCATTTTATTTAGAATTAAAAATATTCCATTAAATTTTTATTAATTAAATAAAAAATTACACTACATTTTTTAACCATAATCTAATTAATTCCATGAGAATCATGTTATTCATTGTCTTTGTCTTCAATGATAAAATAATTATGGATTTATTCTAAATTACTACCACTCCCATCTATAAAAGGAATCCTCCTATACCCACCTAAAAAAACACTATTAAATTGTATTTAACTTGAAAAACCACCCATATTATCATCATAATAATACTCCCACCTTTTTGGGAACCTATGGTCATAGTAAGGAGTCTCAAATCCCTCAGAACAAAGAGTCTCTCTAAGAGAATATTCAGGCCTTGAATGTAACTGTTATCTTTTCCATAATCATTCTTCTATATCTTCATCATTGACTACTTAATAAATTTGTTTTACCAAATTAATAATATATTTTAAAATTATAATTATTTTTTAAAAGATATTACTACTAAGTAATAAGATATTCTTTTTCATTCAATTGGTATAAGGTGTTTTTATTTTGGTCAGGTGTACACCTACATGAATGATGATATAATGTTCACATCATTAATGACATGGAAAACATGAAAATTTGTAATATTATTTAGTAAAAATTAAGATATGAGTTTTTTAATTGTTCTATAAAGGATAAATATATAATTATATCCGATAAAAAATTAGTTCTTTTCATTGAATAAAGATTGAGAAAAAATGAGATATTTTTAAAACATTCCATTCAAACCATCATCATATGGTACATAAATTGGTAATGAGAATAATGAACTACGTAAGAAACATATATAATATTATCATAAAAATTTTGTAGGTTATTGACCTATTCTTATGTTTTAAGTACAATAACTTTAAAATAGAATCATATAAGGAAAACCAAACATTCAACACCCAAATACTAATTATAACAAGGGATGATTATTAAATTGGTAATAAGAAATTATAAAATATTGGTAAAAAATAAAATAAATACAAATATGGTTATGATATTTATGGATAATATATCTAAATTGGTTATTAAAAATCATAGATCATGTTCAACCGAATGGGAACCAATGTAAATGTATTTTTTTTCATTCTCATAATGAAATAGAAATTTCTTATGAAAAAATTTCCATTGGGGAAATAATATATGATATACCTATCATAAAACTGGTCTATTTTTTTATAGTTTTTTTATTATATGGGTTTGTGTGTATTATTACCTTTTCACTTCTATTTATTATATAAATAAATTTAAAGGAGGCTCATAAATTAGATAGGCCTTATCTCTACCTTCTAGTTGTGAATTGATTGCAAGTCTTCTATATTGTATATATTATTGTATAAATGTATTTTCAAATTCTTTAATGATTTATTAATGTATTATTATATTTTCATTAACTATTTTTTATTTATTTTGGAAATTATATTTTTTGACATGTTCCCCACAGGTTATTTTTATTTATTTGTGACTCAGTTTATGTAAGTGTTAAAAGAATAATCATTTTTAAAAGTTTCCAGAGGAATGTATTTTTCCACTACTATATCTATTTTTATTTAATAGGATTACTTTATATTTTTTCTCAATTTTCAAAATGTAAATATGAATCTCATATTTTATAAAGTATTTCAACTTAAGAAAATTTTATTGAAAATAAAGTAGGGTTTTTTATTTGTCAAAGTTACTTTATAATAATATTATAATATATTTTGCATCTATATAATCATCCATTAATGTGTTGAGTAATTCAGAAGAGATATTTTGTAATGATAGTATCTAAATTTATCTTATGTATATCTTGTATTTGTATATTGTGGAAATTTTAATGAAGCATGTTTCTTTCTCATGGGTTACTAATGCAATGAAAGAATTATAATTATTTTTATATTCATATGTCACACACATATATATATATAGTATATTAGTTTGTGATGAGTGGGTCAATTATAGCTCTTTAATGTTTTGGGAAATGTTATACATCCCATGGGATACATGTTATTGGACAAAATCATATCTGTTTTGGGATGCATGTGGTTTTCCCGAGTACACTATATTATGGGAAGGTGGGTCGACTAGTGAATTGTGATATGAATAAATTCATTATTTTCCTTAACATATGTTATTATATCTAATATTATGTTGTTTCTACATTCATATGCCCTAAAATATACTTATGACATTATGTATCAAGATTATTTTTATCTACACTGCCATGGATCGGTCCTTATGTTATGCTCAAAAACTAATTTCAAGATTTTGGATTTATTATTATTGCTTAATAATGTATGTTTTCTTTATGTGGTGTATATGTATCCATGTTATGTTCTCATACCCACATAATTATCTTATACAAACTTATGATCTCTATTTAATATCTCTTATATTGACCTTTAATGTGAATTTAATCTCATCCTCTCATATGGTTCCATTTCCCTATGGAATGAAGTGGATAATTATACATGAAATTTCAATATGGGTATTACATTTGGAAATTTTTTTAGAGATGTTGAATAATTTTTTTTAAATAAATTGTATCATGTATCCTGTCTCTAAAAACACTAACAATATAGGTAATGGAGTGTATTTTATTAACACCTTTAATAAATATAACTGACGAGTTATGTAATATTTACCCTATTAATGATTTAGTAATCATAGTTACCTTTATAGTAACATTATAATTGAGATTTAATATAGTCCTTGCGTCATGAAAATCCATGGTATGGACTGAGATTTTCAGAATAGAAGGAGCATGGATTTCATCATTGATACCATGGGTTATAAGGAGAGCACGTTAATTTTTTTTATTTTTCTCGATAGGTAAGTGGGGTCCCACCTTGGTTAGTTGGGATATACCAATGTGAGATAGAGAAACTGGGCATGTAACCATTGAATAAGTGGTATTATGTGATGGACACATTAACTAGGATATTCTCCCTTGGGTGTTGATGTTGAAGATGATCGCATGGTATGAGTTATGATACATGAGTGTGTTTATACTTTTATTATGAAGTAATATTTTATATTTTTCCATCATTGAAATTTAAACATTTTCTTTCTATTATATTCCCCATGGATTTTGGTATATAGTAGGATGACGTATGAGGCTTTAGGTTGTATGGTGGGAGGGTATTGGGAGGGATCCTTGAACGCATGTGATAGAAAAGATTATTTTTTTTAGGGTTCCGTCTATGAATGTTCAATAGTTAGGGTACACACATGTTGAAGGTATTTTTTATGTTCAATATAGTGGATCAGTGTGTGGACATAGAGTTGTATGATCATGTAAAGGGAGACTAACCCTTTGAGGATTATCAATATATTTGATAGAGATGAATATAATAAAATTGTAGTTAATTGGATAACTTTTATGAATAATGGGGAGATGATATGTGATGGTTCATGAGAGATTGAAATGATATTTCTTATGATTGAACCCCAAACGTTAATTTTTCACATAGTTTTTCATAATATTATTATTCATTTTATATGTATTTCCATGGACCCTCTTTTTCTACCCATCATTATTTTTTTCCTATATAGTTTTTATTGATGGTTTGTCACTTTTTAATTTTTAATTATTATATTTATTTATACCATAATTAATTACCATGATGTTTTTGGTTTTTAGTTTTTTAAGAGCTGTGATATGACTGGTGGGTTGAGAGGGAGTCTAAGAGTGAGTACTATGGCTATAAAATTATATATCTTAGTTGTATCGTCTAATGAGATTTTAGTGATATTGGGGTGTACATTGTTGTGAAATGATGTTATAAAGTTCTTTTATCATTGAATATGTTTCTAATCTAGAGTTAGGAATTAATAGTTTGAGCCATTAGGGGTGTATGTTCATTTTTCACCATGATGGAATACAAGTTTATTTTTTTATAGGCAATCATATATTATGTTTGGAGGTTGTTTGAGTGGTGTAATTCTACAATTTTATTAGAATCACCCCTACTCATTTATAAATTAATTGGATTTTATACATGGGTAGAGTTTCATTTTGCATTATATGTTTAGGTTTTACAAAAATTCTATAAATATCAGACCCAAATGTGGTGGTTTAAATTAATTAATGATGTATACTAGTTTAAACCATGATGTAATTAGGGTTACTACAGCATGGTTACGTTTATGGGAATTCATGAATTTTGATATAAAAATCAACTTTATTCTATTCTTCAAATTATTATGTCATATAAAATAATTTCATATTATGATAATGACTAGAAAAATTTGAATATCCAAAATGTGTATTTAACATTAATAAAGTAATAAAGGAATTGATAATCCTATTATAAATTGATGTAGTGGATTATGTTACATCATCACTTATTTTGATATATGTGATGTTTTATGTTTATAAAATTCTCCATTTACCTATTAGTTAATCTATGGTATGAGTATTTAATGGTTTATTTTTCAGTGAAAGGGGGACCATGAATTTATGGATGTGGATTCTTATAATGGTTTTTATATTTGGTGGCTATAAAATGACATTGAATAGGTAGTGTAGTTATTATAGGTCTTCTAGTGGGGTACTGTCAAGACCCCCTCCCCACAAGGTGTACCCCTCCTGAGCCGGCAGTGTGAGAAGTGAGATAATGACCCCCAAGTCCCACCTCGAGTAGGCCCCGGGTTGGAAACAAGCACCGAGGGTATAGTAAACACACATATGGGAGGCATTACCCTCTACGAGAGAACATGAGAAAGAGATAGATAAGACATAAACTAACCAACCCCAACTCAGACAACAATATAAATGAAATCCCAAGTGTACAAATGTAATGTCATGAAAAACTACTACAAATGAAAGGGGAAAACTGAAAGTACCTAAAATAAAGTGGAAACAACAATGACCACAAAGCCCAAACTGCTCCTGCAACCCCAAGCTAGTAGATACCAGCCTGATCTCTAACCCACTCCAAGTAACCTGAAATCAATTTTTATATACATAAGGTGAGTATAACAGTATACTCAGTAGGATCCTCCCCATATCATCTCATTCAAAAGTAAAGAAAGGTTGCTAAAGAGTAGTGAACAAAAAGTGAAACTAATGCGTCACCTAAATAGGTATACTAAGTTCCACTACTGGAAATTCGGGATATAGCCACTGTTTTAAACTGTGGATATAGGTCCTCAAACCGTGGCTATAGGTAATAGCCACGGTTTGAGAAACCATGGACATGTTTGGTGTGGCTATAGTCGTAGACCTATACCCACGGTTTAGAACTGTGGCTATAGATCTATAGCCATAGTTTGAACCATGGCTCTAGGTATACAGCCACGGTTTGAACCGTGGTAATATCACCATAGCCACGGTTTAGAACCGTGGCTATACAAGAGGACAGAAAGACCCTATAGCCATCGTTTGAAACCGTGGAATTAGGCCTATAGCCACGGTTAAAAACCGTGGAAATAAACCAATATCCACGGTTTGAAACTGTGGATATAGGTTCTGAAAATCCATAAAAAATACCCCCCCAACCGCACTGCACAACCCCCCACCCCCCTTGCAGCCCCCATTCCCCCTGAAGCCCCCCACCACCTATAAAGCCCCCCTAGACAACCCCCCCCCCCCCCACTCCCCTTGCCGTAGAAAACCCCCATGAAGCCCCCTCCCCCCTGAAAAGTGTTGCAGAATCATCGGGACACACAACAACAGAAACGAGAAAAAATAAAAGAAAGCAAAGGACACATCTCTTTACGTGGTTCGAGAATAATCCCTACGTCCATGGGAGAGGCAGAAATAATATGGTATTTATAATTTTGGAAAGTTGAAATATTACTTAAATAAATAATATTGTATTGCTACAGTGCCAAGCATTTGGTCCAACCGGATCGGGAAACACCAATCCAACATGAAATGCATGAGTTAATGCATAGAAATATATGGAGTTTTGAGAAGGATATATAAGAAGCAGTAACCATCAAGATGTTTTTCATTCGTAGCTTTCTTAAGCCTTGGTTGATTTTATCCCTTCCTCGAAGCTCTCTTTCTCCCTCACCCTTTTCCCAAAAAGATACCAGCATATTTTGGGTGTCAGGAGAATCCTACCCACATGATGAGTGATTTGGTTCAACCCATGGATATACCACAGAGGAGGAATTATGATTGCTATCTCTAAGTGATCTTCAACACGCATGTGAATGAAGACTATAGCAGTGGACATCAACGATGAAAGGTACACAAATTGGATTCTTCATTTTATAAATTTTTATGGTTTTGGGTATTCACACATAGTAGATCTTGGGTTTTAGGTTTCTAATTACTTTTATTGTGATAAACGAATTTTGTTTATTCCGTAGATACCTAGCACTAGGCTACTAGTGAAGGGAGTTAATTATTTAGAGTGAAGAGTAATAAGCCAACGGATGGATGTCCGGGGCTATTGATAAAAGACCGAATCCGGATGCTGAAATCATAGAGAAGTAAGAAGAAAAAAATTAAATGGTTTTAAGAACTCAAATCTGAGTACATATCACTACCTTGAGTCCTCTATAAATGTAGGTGGGAGGTCACGACACGATAAGGGAAGAAACTATACAGCACATGAAGAGAAAAACATGAATCTGGATTTGATGATGAAAAAAGGAGAACGAATAGAGTATAAAGAATCTAAGAAACATGAAATTAACAGAGAATGAGAAATCACATAAAAAGTGAGGGGGGAATATAAACCGAGGGAAAAAGGACCCAACACATAAATAAAAACGAGTAGAAAATAGAATTAAATTGAAAATGTTAGCATGAATATTGGGAGAAGACAGCATGAATGAAGAAGAAACAGTCACTTTAACACTAGCTAGTATGCAAGTAGCATGGAGAAAGAGACTTTAGTAGTAAGTAAGAAGAAGTAAATGAAGAAAAATGAATAAAATTTTCCCAATATACTTAGAGAATTTTATTCATCCGCAGGAAGAAGAACAGAAGAACGGTAGCTGAGAGTTCCTTCCCCAAAGGTGGAGAATGATTTTTTTACATAGGATCTGTCTAATATTTAATGGAAGAAAGAGGGAGAGGAAATTAAGTACCTCATTACAAGTGGAATCATCCAACAAATTCTCTTCCAATGGAATAAAATATTACAAAAAAATATATAAACCTTTTCTCTCCTCTTGTGGCTTCCAGGTGTCCAGGTGGTTAATAATTTGGTTTATGTGAGGATGTGGACTCATGGGGGAAAGCATGAAAGAAACTAGGTTGGACTAGATTTTAAGTAGGCTGCTCCTATTTTTCTGAAGTGGCAGGGCTGATTGGGTCTAAAGTAAGTGATATTACTCATTAAACCATCCACTGAAATCTAAGAGGAAGGGTGAATGAAACACAACAATGGAAAATTCAGAACTCAACAACTTTTTCAGCATCCCTCCCTTGAACTGAAGAAGCAGTTGGTCCTCCACTATAGGAGATGGGAGATTACAACACTAAGGGGGACGAGAAGACAACACCAACACAAGAAGAAAATGGCACTAAAAAAGGATAAAGGACATAAAAACTATTAAGAAAATGATTTATAGTATAGGAGGGGGAAATTATAACAAAACACAAAACAAAAGATGAAAAACAGAACACAATCATGGAAGAACAACACGAGGGGAGATGAATTCTGCACTTTAACAAAATTAAAACAAACAAGAAACAGAGCCACAAAACATACACACTAAACAAAATTGGTTACTGTAATATTAACAGACAAAAATCAGAAACATGTTATGAAAAGAACTTATATTACAGAGGATTTATAAGCAAGAGGAGTCAAATTTCGTTACCTTTTTTAGTCTACATGGATGCGTCCTAGGAATCTCCTTTAGCTCGAGTAATAACTTCTCTAACAAATTCTAGAATGTTCCTCTCTCATGTTAGATTGATAAGTGGTATTGGGTGTAAACCCAAATCCCAAATCGGTTTCTTCAAGGAATGATGGCGGACATATAAGCTTGAATGAGCTACTTCTCCAATTACCAATTGGTTTAATGATGGAATCCCATAAGAGCTTATGTATTGGGTCTGAAAGGTCTGGGTTAGGAAATAACGGTCCCGACAAGTGGTATCAAAACCATTGTGTGGCCTAGGTGTGATGTGGGTGGCCACAAACTGGTTTGACAATAATAGTGATTTCTCGGTTTGGGCATATGGATCCATAATGGTGTCTTGTATCAAAAGTCATCATAATAGTGGTAGTGAAACGACGTGTTTCAGTGTTGAAAAACAACATTGCAAGATGTTTGAATATGATAGATTATCATTGAAGGGGAGGCTGGGTTGTGTGATCTTTGGTTTGATGGGCAGGAACCTGAGCATTGAACCTTGTTGCACTGCAATTCAGGTGGAGAAATGAGGCAGCTTGCATCTAACTAGAGTGCTGTAAAGAGGGCTATAAAATTGGCTATATGGCACCTGTTGTCTGGAACTTGTGAATGGGAGTAGTCTGCACATACGTGGAGCCTGAGCCATGAGTTGTGGTACTTAAAATCCAGTCCAACCTAGTTTGGTTTGGTGTGAAATTCAGTCAAACGGTTGTGGGAACCATCATGGAAGCAACTAACAAATATATACCAGAGCTAGTCTCCTCTATAGTGAAGACCCTTCATGAAAACACTTCAAGAAAACCAGGTCTCCAGTTTCATATTTGTCCATAACAAACAAGCCCTCTTTGCATAGGCCCAAACAACCCTCCCTTTGACAGCTTGTGGGGGAAATCTGGGAACTCCAGCATGAAATAGGCCCTCAGAATAGAACAACCTCTTTGGAATTGCATCAAAAAGATTGTGTGCAGCCTTTAAAACTCAACTTGGTAGTGATCGATAGCAATGTACCCCCCTTCAGCATGAGCCTCTAATCATTGGTAGTAGGTCAACCCAATTTGTCTCCCAGATGAAACCACCAACAGAAAGCAGATAACACATGGTCCAATAGCCAGCATCTACGAACATGAGCGGTGTTCTCCCCATGGAACCTAGTCAAATAATACTCCAGATTCCCATCTTAGTGGGCTCGCATATTATTGTAGTGGTAGAAAAGACCTCCTAGATTTATCCACGAAACAACAACGATATCTACAAAGCCATATCATTGAATCATAACGAACAATACCCTAGTGTGAGTGGCTTGGAGGGTTGGGTTTTGTTTGGTGTTGGGTGGGATGACTGCAAATATTGGTGTTTAGGGGAGCGGTGTTGTTGTTGGGTGGTAGGTGGATCGTTTGTGGTTTTGTAAGGGTACAGTAAGGTGGGTTTGATTGATGGTGATTATTGTAGGTTAGTTGAGTGGTCTATTGTAGGGATTATGTGATTCTGAAACTATTAACTTTTGGTGAAAAATACCAACAAATATTGGGTCATATTTCATAGGAGGGGTGAGGGATTTTAGGATCTGCACCTTCAGTGCATATTCAAGAAGAAGATAATTCAATGTCCATAATAGATTGCCAAGTTCAAGAAAAGAGAAAAAGAATTAGATACAACATCTCTAATATAGAACCTGAAATATATTACCTCAATCTATAGAATAAACACTGGGGTAAACATAGTTTGAGGCTCTTGTAATAGGGCATAGTCAGAGGAACAAACCTACATTTTAGGGTACTACAGTTCTTGCACAAAACATAGTGGTTCCAGTATCTAGGGAAATTACTCAACAATAGAACAGAGAATAGAAAAAGGATTTTATTATCAATCATGATGAAAATAAGAATAAAAGTTCTTTTACTGAAAAACAAGTTAAAGACAATGATAAAAGAAATTATCAAGATCAACTAGTAGTCTTTGACACTAAAATGATAGTCCAAATCCAATCAATTTCTATCATAAATGATTACATAAACATGGAACTGTTTATGAATATGAGGGATTGAAATTGATAAAATTGTACTTTTTTTTAGATTCAAACTCAATTTCATGGTATCACACCACAAATCTATCGAATTTCCCTAGCGTTACCCTAAAAACACATTTTACCCGATTCATGTTTAGGTTGTGCTACCGCAACTTGTTAAATATTGTTTAATGATCTTTGAAATAATCACATCTCTATTGAGATTTGATAACCATGTCATTAACAAAATCATTCATCTATTTTTTCTAAGAAGGTATTAATGATATAATGTTTGTAGTGTTGGTATGTAGTGTCATCATTATTTAATCCAAAGGGCATGACCTAAATGGTGCGGGTTGGATTGCATGTGGATGGGGGCTGGTGCGGGCTCAAATGTAGGTGGAATAACAACTTCCTCTACCAATGTACCTGCCATATCAACTTCAACAAGACTCTTGTAAAGTGACCATACCTTGGATTTTATGTTTGGTTATCATCATTAGTTTGTGTGGTAGCTACTCTTATTTTCCTAAAAACATGTAATGATTCAACTTGGGTGACTTCTTGATTTAAGATCACTATTGTATTTTAGTTGAGTGTGGTCACTAGAATGGAGAATGCTCATCTAAAAATGTGTTAAAAACAAATGGATAATGAAGGCCATCGATGATGAAAAATGGAAGAAAACTTCCTTTAGAAATTTTTTAAAAAATGAAGTTGGAAACAGTATTCCCAAGAAGTTTTTAAAGAAGGCAGATCATACATCCTTGGGTAATAAACCTAAGAAGTCTAAGACAAGTGATAAATATAAAATGATAAATTCTTCTATCATGGAAGAAGGATAAAAACATATATTAATTCCAATAATCCTTGCTTGTTTGTGAAAATAGAGGAAAGAAATAGCATAATGGAAGATTTTTCCAAGGAGAATACAAATGTAGGTGGAAGGGGGCTGGTGTGGGCTGGATGTGGCTAGAGCAGATCCAAATCACGGCGTGACCGCGGTGTGACCGCGGATTGTTGTCCTGGTCCAGCGACATCCGTGAGGTAGCATCTTACGACTAGATGATGTACTTGACAAAATAAACAACTGTAAACAATATCATTTTTACATAGGCATCATTGATGAACATGTAAATATCAATGTGAATTAAAAATTTACAATGTCTATCAAAAATATAATTATATAGAATTAAGCCCATGAATTCATGTATATAGAAGTGAAACAGTGTCATTTATAAGCCCATGAAGTCATGGTTCTTGTCCCATAAAATACATATATTAATATTAATTGTACTAAAATGCATGTAATTGGACACATGTAATTTTCTAGAGATATATTTGATAGAATATACCTTGAGTTTGGTTTCCCAAACTGCTAACATGGAAATCTGCTTACTCCAAATAATTTTGAGATTATATTCACCTTGGTTTGGGTATCCCAAACCCCTGGAGTTCAATATTATGGAGGAAATCATGATGTATATGGGGTTAGTTATGTAAGCCAATAACAACTCTTTTTTTGGTTTATTGGAAAAAATCCTATTCTTTTTCATTGATGATGTCACGACACTATTAGGAGGGGGATGGAGGACTTCATCTTCCTTTGCATACCTCGTATTGGAGAAGATGGGACATTATCATCTCCAGTCAGGTCCATGACTTCAATGGAATTATACGAACCAATAGGAGGGTAAGAGCCATGTACCAAAGGCTCTAGAATATTATAATGCACTTCAGGGAACACATCACATGATGGGGAAGAAGAGGACTATGTTGCTGAATGAATCTGACACCCCAGGAGAGTGAAAAGTTTCACTTCATGAACCTCAATGGGGGGAGAAATAAGAATATTTAGTATACATAATGAGAATGTATTCAATTACATAAAGTAAACAACATTGAAATGAGAAAGAAACATACCGCCAGATAAAAATGCATTCAATGTGTACTTGAGAATGAATTCATAAAAAATAGGAATACCTGAAAATGTATTCATTATGTATTTCGACATGCGATCATTAAAATAAATCCATTATGCACCTGAAAATGAAAAAAGAGTGTAGTAGTTATTACTTAGCAAGGTAGTGGAACATTAATGTGGGTAATCAAGTACATAAAATGAGATTGCAAATACAAAGCATAAGTAATTAAAAAAAATTATGCTACTATAGTTATGTTATTAAAACAAAATTACTGTGAAAAAATATACTGATACTACTATTAAAATTAAAATTATTAATGAATATAATGTTTCTAAAAGCTACACAAACTACATTTAAAACAGTTGAAGCAGAATAAAAGTAGGGCACAAAATTACGATTAGAAAAGAGGAAGAACCATTGAACATAAAGGCTGAATTAAATAAGGTTGAGAAAATTAGGATTCTAGTAATGGTAACGAACCTGGATGGAAATCTATGATCAAATGCGGAAGAATTGTGGATGGAAGAATGAAAAAATTAGGTATTTTGTGATTTAGAGAGAACGTGTAGTGAATTATATTAACCTCCAACAGGAAGTTTCCAAGTTACTGGTGTGAAGAACATAAGAACCTACTTCCTAGCATGTCCTAGAGGGGCCTCGGTAGGATCCTAAGAGGAATATGGTGGTTTATGCCACTAAAACCATCAAGTTGATTGATCAACTTCTTCCTTATATATCCATACAAAAAACATGAAATAAACACAATCAAAACTGTTAAAAAAATAAAAGAAATAAAATCTAATTCTGTAGCAGCAAAGTTACAAGAATTTTGGGTCGAAAATTGAGTTAAAAAATGATCGAGTTAGACTTTTATGCAGTTATGATTGTTTTAGATAATCTTATAATCTTTCCAACTCAGTAAATATCACCCCAATATGACATCTATAGCACAAGTAATCACAAAAAATTGAGTTCCAAAATGATCGAGCCAGACTTGAAGAAGCATAACTACAACCCCTTGCCCCCTGCCCCCAACCTGCACACCCCCTGCCCCCTTCCCCCACCTGCACACCCCCCTGCCCCCTCCCCCACCCCCACCTGCACACCCCCCTTCCCCCGCCTGCCCCCCCTCCCACCTACACACACCCCTCCCCCTGCCCCAGCACACCCCCTGCCCCCACCTACACACCCCCTACCCCTCTCCCAGCCCCCTTCCCCCCACCTGCACACCCCCCTGCCCCCTCCCCTTCCCCCAACTACACACCCCCTCCCCCTGCCCCCCTACCCCCCCCCCCCACTTGCACACCCCCTACCCCTCTCCCTGCCCCCTGCCCCCCACTTGCACACCCCCATGCCCCCTCCCCTTCCCCCACCTACACACCCATGCCCCCACCAACCCCCCACCTGCACACACCCCTCCCCCTACCCCAGCAAACCCCCTGCCCCCCCCCCCCACCTGCACACCCCCTGCCCCCTCTCCCTGCCCCCTACCCCCCACCTGCACACACCCTTCCCCCTCCCCTACCCCCCACCTGCACACCCCCATCCCCCTGCCCCCTCCCCCTACCCCCCCCCCCACCTGCACACACCCCTCCCCCTGCCCCATCACCCCTCCCCCTGCCCAAGAACACCCCAATCTAAGGGAGTTTGGCTTAAACTAGAAAAATTATACATGATTTCATCATTTGTAAGAAACAATTACAAGAAACAAAGTATATTGACATTCAAAATGAATCCTAGTACATCTATAAAAAATAATAGGTGCAAAGTTGAGGAAACATGATCCATTATTATAGAGTTAGATAATCAATCCATCATCAACTTACTTAATTTATGGTGGGTCCCCATCCTTTAATGAAACATAATCTCCTTAGCGGTCCTTGATCAAAATGGATTTACCTCTAGACCAAATCTCAAGATCTCTAAAGTATCAATAATTATCATAAAAGGATCTCTAAAAAATGGGTTATATGTTTTGAATGGGAAGAACCATTTATGGAAATTGGGCAGTGTTTACAATACAAGCACTAACAATAATATACTATAGCATATAAGATAGGGAATTTCAGCTCCAAAGTCTTAGAGGAACACAACAACCAAGGGCCATTGAGTAACATCACAACTATAAATCTTTCATTTTACAGAGATTGTGTGATGGGAAAATCCAAGAGGGTGAGTTTCAATAAATCTTATTTCAATGCTGCCAACCCACTTGAATACATACACTCAGATTTTTGGGGGATAGCAAGGACTAGTTCTTGTTTTGGAGGATCCAATTTCATCAGCTTCATAACTAAAATCTCTAAGAATGTTTGGATTTAGATAATAAAAAGAATATGATTCATTCAAAACCATTTAAACCAAAAAATATTAAATGTAAAATCACACTGTAAAGATTGTTAAAACCGAATAATAGATAATGGTCTTAAATATATTTCTATAGAGTTCATTCAGTTTTGTGAGTCTGATGGGATTACGAGGGACATAAATGTTAAGGAACCCCACTCCCCAATAGAATTGCCTAGCAGAATGGTTGAATAGTACTATTCTAGAATGATTTAGAAGAATTCATGAATGCTCAACAGTTTCCAAATATTTTTGGGCCAGTGAATCAAATAAAAATCTAGGCTAGTTTTCAAGGGAATCCTTCAAAGAGAAGGAATTCATTACGATGAATTATTTTCCCTTTTTTCTTAAGCATTATTTAATTCATCTTTTTATAGATTTTGAAACTTATAATGACTTTCATATAGAGAAGTTAGTTGTTAAAACTGATTTCCAGCTTGGTGGTTTTAATGAAAATATTTATATGATACCTCTTGATGATTATCCTACTGATATCAAACCAAAGAAAGTATGACATTTAAATAAATCTTGGTCTGGCCTGAAACAATCCTCATAGAAGTTTTGCTTCAATTTTGATTTATTTTTTCTAGGTAACAAGTTCATTATCATTAATTATAAATAGGTAAATGTTGGAATCTCTCAGTCCTCTTAATTTCCATCTTGGACAACATTTTAAATTGTCCATGAATCAATAACCTACTGTTGAAATAGAATTTTTATAGTGGCTGATATTATTTATAAAGGATAAATTTGTTATTGAATTTATTTGAATATTTATTAGGAGAGGGTTTCAGAAACTACGTATGGGTAAAATGTAACTTATTATAGTCTACCTACTCCAAAACTATCATAGGATGATTCCTTTAAGAGAACCATGCCCTTTATGGCCGAATTATCCTCAAAAGCTCCAGGTTTCTCCTATGATGATTCATGAGTTTCGCTGACCACCCCTGCATGCGCCAATCATACTATGACCACCAATGCCTCACTAGTAAAATAAGCAGAACAAACTCATCCCTCCTCAAGCTAAGTGTTAGATGAATCCTGAGAATACTATTCCTAATCATATTTCAAATTAATTGCTCCAATACAATCATGGAATTCTACCTTACCATGATACATGGTCTTTGTGATTGGATGATCCTCACCAGCTCTAGATAACCTCACTTGTATATGACATAGGTGTCTTGATATCTAGTGTATCACCAAAAAAAGAACAAGAACACATTCATCCCTCCTCAATTTGAGTGATAACCGAAGACTTGAGTTTACCCATAAACTGAGACTCCCTCTAATAATTTAGTAAAGAACAGCCTTGAATAAAACATGAAGAACAATAATACACTTGAGTTTATTAGATAATAGGTTTCTTAAATTTGAACTCATCATTGGCAGAGAACTAAATAAACTCTGAATACTTCCTAGATAAGTTAAACTCTGCATAAAAATGAGCCTAAATAGGATGTTTCCCTTTAAGAATTTTCTAATTGATGCACAAAAAAATTCTAAGAATTTCACTACAATGTTTAAGAACTGAAGTATTTTTTAAATGAAGATAAAACTAAAGAATCCAAATCTAGAGGAATAAAAACGACAATACATTCCCAGAGTGAACAATCAAGTGCCGTCGATAGAGGCGGGGTTCGGCGAAGAGGAGTGCTTGGAGAGGTCGAGGGAGGAGGAGGGCACAGATAGGTAGAGGGAGGAAGAGGGTCATGGATCGGGGGAGGAGTGGCGGCGTTCGACAGGGAGGAGGTCACGGAGACCTCGAGGAAGGAGGTCACGATGTCGTTCGATGGGGAGGAGCTCCAGGGAGGAGGCCGTGACAGCGTTCGGTGAGGAGGAGCTTGAGGGAGGAGGTCGCAACGAAGTTTGGCAGTGAGTAGCTCGAGAGAGGAGTAGGGCGCGAAGAGGTCGAGGTAGGATGGGTTGCGTATAGGGGGGAGGAGCCTGACGATTATGCGGGAAAAAAGGACTAGCCACGGTGTGTTAATTAAACCGTGGCTATAAACATACTATAGCCACGAGTCTATAAAACCGTGGCTATAGATCCGTCGCTATAACCTAAATTTCTAGTAGTGTTCCCAGCCTCACCATGGCTACTCTCACCAAGTATCGCATACAAGATTATATAAAATAATAAATAATATTAAGGGTACCGCGCTACTATTTCCCCACAGGTTTTCCGCTTTTCCCCAACATCGCAGGTCCTATGCATCTCTCTCAAAAAAGGCTTGCCCACATACACCTAGGGGATGCACCACAACATGCACCTCGTGCCACAAAACCACCACATCCACGTAAGCAAGTAACCTGTTAGTTTCTGAGATCCACCACAGCTCGTATAACATGTATCATATGTCGGGTGTTATACCTAAAGCCATTACAACCCACACACGGAGTAAGGATCCTCAAGACATCACAGCCTATACATGTGACACCTATAGTAGTCCATAGGAAACTATATCTAGAATATATGTGTGTGAATAACCACAATCCATTACATCCCTCTACACACATATATGGGAAGAAACTAACCGCTTTTCCAACCAGCATAATTAAATACCAAGAGAAGAGAGCTGGGCCAAAGGGGGTAGTCAGCCATCCATCCTCCGACTGGAATGTTGTGGAAAACACCCCTAGGGCTCAGAATCCTCAGGGTGTCAATTGACCTAACTGATGGGGTGGAGTAGTGTATAGAAACAAAAAATGTACAGAATATACTATATCTCACAACCACACTATGGGAATAACCTAGTCTTAGACTCAACTGCAGCTAACGTCTTTCAGACTCCCAGCTTCCACTTCTAAGACTAGGTATCCTATAAGAACACAATCATTTAAAGAGATTTATTTCATTACTTCATTCTCTTTTTATTAGTTTCAAGTTACATTAATTAATTCATTAAACATTATTTAACCATTAACAATTTCCACATTTTATTTCATTAACATCACACCCAAAGTTCATTGTTCCTTTAAATTACAACCTCAGCATTTGCGCCCCATCAAAATCCAACCCCATTGGACAACATCATTTATTTAATTATATATTTGCAATATTAGTTTCCCATTTTCCTAATAATTCTAGAAAAACATTCTATGTTACTAAACACAAGGGGGATCAACCCGATGAGTAGATGAGATACCCATAGAGTCTTTTCCACCTATAGCAAGAGCATAGACCAATCCTCCCTTGAGAATCTAAACATGGATAGCACGTGGCATACCCTGCACGTCTTTGCCCCTTTCAAAACAGGGGTAAGATATACCAGTTTCTCTGAGTAGTGGGGAATGTAATGTTGACAAACAACCAATAAGAATTCGTAGGCATTACAATATTCACACCCATCCCATTTCATCATCCCTGGTGTCCTCCCTAAAACCCACATGCATAAACAGATGCTTCTCGCCACTATAGGCGTCAACTACTTCCACAACCAGTAGGCCTCCCAGCCCCCACATATCACAACAGCCATCAAAACTCACATCACAACACAAGAATTAGGAAAACAAACATCATACCAATTGGGATCTTGGCCCTTAAACAAATAGGAGGGTAACACAGAACCCTATAAAGAATTATCTTATATCAAACAACCAGTTCTTTAATCCATCTTGTATTAACCAATTTTTTATTCATAGGTTCCAACTTCGGGAAACCTAAACAGTAAGCTATCAAAAATAATTAAACATGCTTACTGCATCAATTTTATTAACATTAATTTACAACAAAAACCATCAAATTCATTCACATTCCTCTTTATCTTTATCCAAACAATTATCAATTAATTTGGGCTTTATGTTCTTAAACAATTTCCATCACGAACTAAAATCTAAACAAAGAAAGTATAGATATCACACTATCTAGAAAATCAAGAGACAATAACATATGATCAATATCAATATATTTATCTAGTTCAAATATTTATTATGTTAATTCCATGGTGATCTAGTGGGATAAAACATGATAACTATATAGATTCACATAGAAGAAAATAGAAGCAACAAATCTCATACATCAAACGATTCTTGACGTTCTTTATATGATAATGAGACACATAACGAGTTACGATCTCCTCCCCCCGTGACAACTGTTTCCACCCGAGAATGCAGAGACACCACCACACTGTTCAACACCCAAGAAAATCCCATTAGTAACATGGGGATAGCATTTCATAAAAGGGAATGAAGAGACAGAAGGAGATGAACCCAAAACAATGACAATAGATCATGCCTTATATCATAGAATGATCGATAATTATTGGTTGCATCAAAATAGAGGGGAACCAATACAAGGAGGAAAGTTTGATCCAATAACTCTTATGGGAAGTAATTAAAGGTTTGAGAATCTCACACCTAAGAACAAGGAGGAAGATATCTCATCCCTTTAGAATATTTAACAGAGTAGTGGTTTATGATACATAGGATTTTCCATTAAAAGCGGATCGTATTAAACCACGTGGTTTGACCAAGTAAAAGCATCCCGAGCCTTAGGAAAATTAATAAAGGAGTTATGACCATTGAATCGGCATTAGAGTCTTTAAAACAAGGCTTTAAATGGATTTTACATCAAAACGTCAAGGGGGTGAAACTGTAGGAAGCTAGAAATACTGTTCACGAACTCGAAATTAGGAAAAGGAAAGAGGCCACCATTGGAACCTCAGTGTTCTGGAAACAGAGTTCAAGAATTCAAAATTTGGAAAAGTAAAGAGGCTACAGTTGGAACCCAACCGTTCTGGAAACACTGTTCATGAACTCAAAATTTGGTAATGGAAAGAGGCTATTGTTGGAACCTCACCGTTCTTGATACACTATTCATGAACTCAAAATCTGAAAAATGAAAGAGGCTACCATTGGAACCTCACCATTTTGGAAACAGAGTTCATGAACTCAAAATTTTTCAAATGAAGGGGGTTAACATTGGAACCTCACTGTTCATGAACTCAAAATTTGGAAAAGGAAAGAGGCTACTATTGCACTATTCACATCAACCTCATTGATGGAACTGTTCACCTCGACCTCACCGATGGGACTGTTCACATAGAACTCAATGATAGAACTATTCACATCGACCACACCGATGGAACTGTTAACCTCAATCTCAATGATGAAACTGTTCACATCGGCCTTATTGATGGAACTGTTCACATTGACATCATCGATGGAAGTGTTCACATTGACCTCACCGATGGAACTGTTCACCTCAACCTCACCGATGGAATTTTTCATGAGGACCTCACCGATGGAACTGTTCACATTGACCTCACTGATGGATCTGTTCCCAGCGACCACAACAATGGGAATGTTCACCTCGACCTCACCGATGTAAGTGTACAGTTGACCTCACCTATAGAACTATTCACACAAACCTCACTAATGGAACTATTCACATTGACCACACTGATGGAAATGTTCACCTCATGTAACATCCCAAGTAATTAATGAATAATAGATATTCTTATATATGTCTATTTATGAATTATACAGTGTTTTAAATACTTAAAATGTGAATAAATCCAATCTTAAGCATAGAATTCTCTAATATTTTTAAAAGATTTTTTTACCGCCTTTTGATGGAGAACCACTTTTAAAACTATATTTTCAAAATTTTATAAGCTCTATTTTTCAAAATAAAATTATTCTTTTTTATTGGGACATTGAAATTTACTTTGGATTAATTTTTGGTATTTTTCTAACACTGTTCATTTTTAATGAATAGTGAAAAATACTGCATTTTTCATTGAAACTTCTTTTTCATCTAATTTAATTATATGGATAGATTATGTTTATAATTGGTTTTAAAGTGTAATTAGAATATATTTTTTACCATTTAATCTAATTTTGGTCATTATAATTAATTTCACTTTGGAATTTGGCATAAAAAAGTGCCAAACATTTCGTAGATATTGTTTCAAAAAAACCTGCTATTTGTTTTGACAACGGGAATTATTTTTAAATTCATTATTGCAATTTCTATGTTTGAAATTTGGTAAAATGGATTCCATATTTGGAATCAGAAGGTCCAAATTATGTATTTAAGAATCTTTAGTTTTTGGACATTATGAATAGTAACGACGGTAATTATCTTTAATTATCGTGATTAATTAGTAATCGGGTAGTTAAGGATAATAAAATAATATCATAATAATAAAAAATGACCCCAAAATGTTTCTTAATTCTACTGGTTGTGTTATAGACGACCATGGGATTCCTTGTGCGAAACTTTGGGACCCCATGGAATCACTTTTGGGTGAAAGTGACACTATCATTTTTTTTAAAGAAAGGAGAACATCACTAAAGAATGTATCACCCGAGTAAAACATTTTTAGTTTTGTCTGTGTAAATGATATCTTAGACTATAAATATTAATTGGAAAGATAAAACGATTTCCTAAATCATAGTATATTGTTTATAATTTTTAGACATTAAATAAATTAATTTATTCATGACACCATGATGATTCCACGATTACCTCATTAATTAACGATTAAAATAAAATAAAAATATAATGTAAAATCTAAGACATAAACTTGTAAAAGACCTATTGTATGAGTATATTTATAACCCTTATCACCTTATCCTAGAAATATTTCAATGTGGGGCCTTTAAAATTCGAAAATCATTTTAATATAAAGTAACATTTCTTGACATTCCAAGAGTGCCCCTCCTCCCTCTTATAAAAGGCCCCCACCTCTACCTCCTTACCCACACATCTAAAGCCATTGGATCTGCAAATATATGCTTATTCAATCTCTTCACATCCCTCTCTTAATCCTAGAAGCCTTACCTTAGGCATAAATCTCTTCAAGAAACCCTTTTGGTTCAAACCAACAAGAGTTACCTGATTTAAAGGTAAAGTCTTCTCTAATGTTCTTTTGTTTTATTTTGCTTCTCCAACCCCCTAAACCCTTTTCATTCATATATTTTGTAACAAAACCATTATATAAAATATACTAGGATTTTGTTATAAAATTATTCGAGCTACACTTACACACACCTATATATAATGGCTAAAGAACATACTGTTTCCATGGATGGAGAATTTCTGCCTCACGAAACAAGGATTGTTCAATATTCTTATTACACCTTAAAAGGTGGCCATTAAGATGTAACTATATTTATATATGATATATTATATGTTTATGTTTTCCTTAATCTTCTGTATTTCTCATTTATATCATACCTTTATGGTTTCCATTATGGGTAAATGCGATATCTTCATTTTAGGAAGTGTGGACTACCGCCCCCTCAAAGTGATTTGATTCGTTAATGCCATATGTGGGATGTATAAAGTATGAAGT
The DNA here is from genome assembly GCA_963277665.1 of Viscum album. NCBI lineage: Eukaryota > Viridiplantae > Streptophyta > Magnoliopsida > Santalales > Viscaceae > Viscum > Viscum album. Next base: position 386,950,331 of record OY728147.1, on the reverse strand, counting down.
TAATGATATTATATATGATATTATACTTTAATTATAATATATTTTTATATAATTATGATTCCATTCCACAAAATATGAAATAGAAATGAAAGTAGCGTTCATGCGTACGTACGGCTTACCGTCTCCCTGAATGGTCCATTTCATTTCTTACCACTAAATGTTATGTAATATTATAAATGCATGTATATAATGGATATATATTATATATATGATATCTACATCATGAATATAATTTTGGATATAATGGATATTTTACCACATGAACAACTTGTAATTATAAAGAGTTTATTTTTTACTCAAGTACCAATGATCGACAAAACGACCATTATTAACATAAATAATTACATAGTGTCAATAACATGGTAATAAGTGATATAAAAGAAATAATGAACTTGAAAAAGTATCTTATGGAAGTAGAAACTTACTCAAGTTTATTATTCAGGAGGTTAAAGAACGATCGAGTCAAGTGGGACCCGAGGTAAGGGACTTCGTCTCAGTATCCTTTCATTGAGGCATATTTTGTTTTATACACAAATTTATTTTATACGGTGTATAAACCCCTTTGACTTTTACATTTATTAAAAAGGATTATTTTTTTTATATGAAGCATTTTACTAGATGACAAAAGGGAATGTTTTTTTGTCGTACGTATGCGGGGAAAACGACTTCTCTGCCGCTGTGACCATTATTTGAGTTTCATCTTCTTCTACAAGCCATAACTTTTTTTAAATTAAAAATAAATAACATGTTTTACTTTTCTTTAATTTTGGTATTGAAAATGGTTTTCATAATGTTTTTATTATCTCAATGTGTTGTATTGATATCTAGTGATTGAAATGTGGAAATTTTATGTTTCCTTTATGCATGTTTTATGTGATACGATTATGTTATGGTTCTTGGGAATTGTTTATGAAGATGGGTGGTTCCATGATAACCTATAGGTGGGTGAGCCCGATATAGATCTCCAATCCATTGGGTAACACGAAGGGGTTAAATGTTAAGGTTTCTCTGAAGAGATTTAGGGGATATACTGTCATGGGTATTCCAAACATAACCATAAGGGTTACTCCCTATGTAAGAATGTTATGAATGCCTCATGTTACCTTTATGTCTTATGATTTCTATGAGTTACTCATGAATCTTATGATTTCATGATGTATGTTAACATGATTATGTTTTATGAGTAATGAATGATTACATTGATTTTTATGTATACATGTACTAATGTTTCCTTTCCGTATTTTTATATCCCTTACTGAGATTTTTATGCTCATCCCATGTTTTTGAAATGTTTTTCACAGGTCACGGGAAAGGTTCATGATATGATGATAGTGTCAAGGAAGTGTCAAGAAATAATCCATGTTTTATTTTAAATATGTTATCATTGATGGGAAAATTAATACTATCTTTTATGTAACCACTTTGTTTAAATGTGGAATGTTATGCATGATTTATCATCTAATTCTCTAAAACTCTAAACCTGAAAAGATCCTTAATGTCTATTCTTTAAATATCTCAAGATTATGTAATGTTTAAGGCTGGGGCCTTATAGTTGGTATTAGAGGTTGGTTTAGATAACTTTAGGAGTTAGAATTCTATTAAATGATTATCCAAAAATATTTTTCTGTGGACAAATTGAAATTATATAGCATTTGAAGATTACTATGTTGCTTCATCTAAGACATGTTTGTTTAGAATGGTTTTACACAGAGGAAATAGGTAAGCAGTGATAGGAAGGAATATAGAAATAAATGACCTTCCGAATCAGCATCCTGAGATGGTCGGAATTGGAACTGAATAGTTTGTTGCAGTAATGGCGCAGGTGACTCAAGTGATAAATGGTGGTGGTATCCATGCACGAGATCAGCCAGATCAACCGCATAGGAACATGTTAGTGGTGGAACACTTCATTAGGTAACATCCCCCATCATTCAGAGGATCATATGACCCTATGCTAGCTGAAGGGTGGATTAAAGCACTGGAGAAGATTTTCGATGTCATGGGGTGTTCAGACAATCAAAAGGTTAGTCTTGTTGTTTATCATTTGGAGGGTGAAGCAGATCAGTGGTGGTCGATGGTTAAAAATATCAGGGATGATGATGAGATTGATGCTCTCGACTGGGGTGAATTCAATGGTATGTTTCTTGGGAAATATTTTCCTAAGGATTTTCTACTTAGGATGGAAAAACAATTCTTGGAATTGAGGAAAGAGGAAGACACAGTGATTGCTTATGAAGAAAGGTTCACTCGATTGGCAAGTTATGCTCCAAATTTTATCCGAGACCTTGATAGTAAAATCAATCATTTTTACTCAGGATTAAATCCAAAATATCAAAGGGAATTGGATTCTCGTGAGTTCAAAAGTTATGAAAATCTTGTTCGATGTGATGAGAAGGTGGAAATGGAGTTTTCTGATGATCAAGTGTTCTATAACAACCAATAGAAGAAGAGACTGAGGTGGTAGGAGAAAGGGAAGAATTATTCAAAAAGGTCTGATGGTAAGAAAACTATGTTTCCAGTTTGTGATAAATTTGGTAAAAGGCATGCTAGGGAATGTCTTCTGAATTCTGGAATGTGCTACCGATGTGGTAAGATGGGACATAAGGCTCGTGATTGTACTGAAAAATATCAAGGAGATGGTAAGACCAAATTTGATTTATAGTTAGTGAAATGATTTAAGTGTAATGAGATGGGTCAATATGAAAACAAGTGTCTGACAAAGAGCTCGAGTGATGGGAAGCAGTTAGACTACAGGAAGAAAGGGGTGGTGATATCCTTTTCAACTACTTCAGTAGATGTTGGGCCATAAAATTAAGTGGTATCAGGTACTTTGTTTGTTTTTTCATATTATGCAAGTGTGTTGTTTGATTCAGGGTCTACACATTCTTTCATCTCTGAAAAAATTTCTAGTAAATTGGGAATACCATCTCAAGAAATGACTCCTGAACATGTGTTAAAAACACCTGGGGGAAATGTTGAGGCAAAAATAATTTATAAGAATATTCCAATCCTTATCCGTGGAAAGAACATACTTTCAAAACTTATTGTTTTACCTCTAGTAGAGTTTGATGTTATCCTTAGTAAGGACTGGCTCTCTATTTACCATGATAAGATTGATTGTAGAGCTAAATAAGTTTCTTTTCAGAAAGACTTTCAGTTTGTGTACAAGAATGAACCCTTACTGTTGATAACATATCAAGAGGATGAGAAACTTGTAAACAATGGAAATGAATGTTACCTTGCACATATTGTTGAAAACAAAGGAACTGTTTAGATTAATGATGTTCCAGTGGTAAAAGAGTATCCTGATGTTTTTCTTGATGATTTTCCTGGAATAATACTAGATTGGGAAGTTGAGTTTACTAATGACTTAGTTTCTGATGCTAAACCAATTTCAAAACCCCCTTATCGAATGGCTCAAATTGAACTTTTAGAGTTGAAGGAGCAATTGCAAGATTTATTAGAGAAAGGTTTCATTCAACCTAGCACATCACGATGGGGTGATTGTGTATTATTTGTTAAAAATAAAGATGGTTCAATGAGACTTTGTATTTATTAAATTTCCTTGAATAACATCACTAGTAAGAACAAATATCCTTTTCCTCATATCTATGATTTGTTTGATCAGCTCCAGGGAGCTCAATGTTTTTCAAAGATTGACCTCTGATCGGGGTACCCTCAGTTGAAGGTAAAGGAAGTATATATTCCGAAGACCGTGTTTCGTACAAGATATGACCATTATGAATTTGTAGTTATGCCTTTTGGGCTAACCGATGCACCTGTGGTATTCATGGACCTTATGAATATAATTTTCCGTGAGTTCTTGGATAAGTTTGTGGTTGTTTACATTGATGATATTTTGGTGTTTTCTAAAAGTAAATAGGATCATAAAAGACATTTAAGGGTTATTTTTCAAACGTTAAAAGAAAATAAATTGTATGGGAAATTCAGAAAGTGTGAGTTTTGGTTGCAACAAATTTCATTCCTTGGTCACATTGTTTCTAAAGATGTAATAAATGTTGATCTTGCAAAAACTAAGGTTGTTGAGGAATGGCCAAGACCCACAAATGTAACTGAGATTCGTAGCTTCCTTGGTTTGGTAGGCTATTACCGAAGGTTTGTTATAATTTTTCCCAGTTATCTAGTCCAATGACTAAGCTAACTCGGAAGGGTGTTAAGTTTATCTGGAAAAAAGAATTTGATGATTGTTTTCAGGAATTGAAAAGAAGATTGGTGAATGCTCTAGTTTTGGCACTACCTTCCATGAATGGTGAGTTTGTTATCTATAGTGATGCTTCATTGAAAGTACGTGGTTGTTTCCTAATGCATAATGATTAGGTAATTGATTACGCTTCACGTCAGTTGAAAACTCATGAGGTAAATTACCCTACACATGATTTGGAATTAGCTGCAGTTGTTTTCTCTTTAAAAATTTGGAGGCATCATTTGTATGGTGTAAAGTGTGAAATATATACTAATCACAAAAGTTTAAAGTATATATTCACTCAGAAATAATTGAAAATTAGATAGAGAAGATGACTAAAACTAATCAAGGATTATGATTGTACAATTCATTACCATCTGAGAAAAGAAAATAAAGTGGATGGTGATTTGAGTCGAAAAAGTAATGCTTCATTAACAATGATGCGTTTGGAACATGATCCTTTGGTTAAGGATTTGATGAACTTTGGCATAGAAGTTGTTGGTACATGATGTCCTTCTGTTTTTTTAGGTATCAGTGAAATCTTCTCTATCAGACAGAATTAAGCAAGCACAGAAGCAAGACAGTGAGTTGCAGAAAAATGTAGAGCTGGTTCAGATGGGTAAGTTTCCGGAATTCAATATTGATAATGATTGTGTTTTGAGATTTGGGAAGATATTGTGTGTGCCTTGTGATTCACTTTTTAAGAGAGAGTTGTTTTGTTATGCTCATAGTTCTCCGTTTTCAGTTCATCCTGGCAGTACTAAGATGTATAGAGATCTTCGAATGTATTACTGGTGGGATGGAATGAAATAAGATATTGCTGATTTTACTGTGAAGTGTTTGACTTTTCAATAGGTTAAAGCAGAGCGACAATTACCAAAAGGGATGCTTCAGCCTTTACTGGTGCCAGAGTGGAAATGGGAAAATATATCCATGGACTTCGTTGTGGGATTGCCAAAGACACCTCGAGGTAATAATGCAATCTGGGTTATTATTGATCGCTTGACTAAATCTGCTCATTTCCATGCTATACGAGATAATTTTTCCCTAGATCTACTTTCCTGTTTGTATCTTAAAGAGATAGTCAGGTTACATGGAGTTCCTCTCTCCATTTTATCTGACTGTGATCCCAGGTTCACTTCTAACTTTTGGAAAGGCCTTCAGAATTCGTTGGGTAAAGAATTAAATTTTAGTACAGCTTTTCATCCTCAATCAAATGGGCAGTCAGAACGAACGATTCATACTTTGGAGGATAAGATATGTGCTTCTTAGATGGATTATCACGGAAGTTGGGACCAATATCTTTCTTTGGTTGAGTTTTTTTTATAAAAATAGTTTTCATTCCAGTATACAGATGGAACCATTTGAGGAATTATATGGGAAGCGGTGTCAAACTCCAGATTTCTAGGATGAAGTGGGTGAAAGGAAATTGATGGGACTAGAATTGGTATAAGAGTTGGAGAAAAAGTTTAGCTGATAAAGAGACACGTGAGAATAGCTCAAAGAAGGCAGAATAGTTATGCAGACAACAGGAGAAAGGATCTCTCTTTTGAAGTAGGCGATCATGTTTTTCACAAAGTATCTCCATGGAAAAGTGTGATGCGATTTGGTAAGAAAGGAAAGATGAGTCCAAGGTTCATTAGACCATTTCAAATTCTAGAGAGAGTTGTATCAGTTTCATACCGAGTGGCTTTACCTCTTAGTTCATCTCAGGTACACAATTTTTTTCATGTTTCAATGTTAAAGAAGTACATGCTAGATCCATCTCATGTTTTGAGTCCAGAGGTAGTCCAGCTGGAAGAGAATCTATCTTATGAGTAACAACCGGTCCAGATTCTTGAACACTGGGAGAAAGTGTTGTGGAATAAGGTGATTCATCATGTAATGGTTTTGTGGAAAACCCACATGTTTGAAGAGGCAACATGGGAATCTGAAAATGCAATGACAGATAAATACCCCCACTTATTCGATAAGTAAATAAATTGCGGGGATGAAATTTTCTAAAGTGGGGAAGGATGTAACATCCCATGTAATTAATTAATAATATATATTCTTATCTATGTATATTTATGAATTATATAGTGTTTTAAAGACTTAAAATGAGAATAAATCCAATCTTAAGCATACAATTCTCTAATATTTTTAAAAGATTGTTTTATCACCTTTTGATGGAGAAAAATTTTTAAAACTATCTTTTGACAATTTTATAAGATCTATTTGTCAAAATAAACTTATTATTTATGATTGGGACATTGAAATTTACTTTTGGATTAATTTTTGGTATTTTTTTGACAATGTTCATTTTTTAATGAATAGTGAAAAATACTGCATTTTACATCAAAGCTTAGTTTTCATCAAATTTAGTTATATGGTTAGATTATCTTTGTAATTGGTTTTAAAGTGTAATTAAAATATAATTTTACCATTTAATACAATGGTAGTCATTATAATTAATTTCACTTTGGAATTGAGCATAAACAATTGCCAAACTTTTCATAGATATTGTCTCAAAAAACCCACTATTTGTTTTGACAACGGAATTATTTTTAAATTAATAATTGAAATTTCTATGTTTAGAATTTGGTAAAATGGATTCCATATTTTGAATCAAAAGTTCCAAATTATGTAATTAAGACTCTTTTGTTTTTAGACATTATGAATAGTAACGACGATAATTATCTTTAATTATCGTGATTAATTAGTAATCGGGTAGTTAAGGATAATAAAATAATATAATAATAATAACAAATGACCCAAACATGTGTCCTAATGCTGTTAGTTGTGTCATGGACGACCATGGGATTCCTTGTGCCAAACTTTGGGACCCCATGGAATCACTTTTGGGTAAAAGTAACACTTTATCATTTGATTTTTAAAGAAAGGAGAATATCACTAAAGAATGTATCACCCAAGTAAAACATTTTTAGTTTTGTCTGTGTAAATGATCTATTAGACTATAAATGTTAATTGGAAACCTAAAAATATTTCATACATCATAGTATTTTTTTTATAATTTTTATACATTAAATAAATTAATTTATTTATGACACCATGATGATGCAACGATTACCTCATTAATTAACGATTTAAATAAAAGGAAAAGATAATGTAAAATATAATAATTATACTTGTCAAAGACCTATTGGATGAGTATATATAAAACCATTATCAGTTTATCCTCGAAATATATCAATTTCGGACATTTAAAATCCGATACTCATTTTAATATAAAGTAACATTTCTTGACTTTCCAAGAGTTCCCCTCATCCCTCTTATAAAAGACCCCACCTCTACCTCCTTACCCACACTTCTGAAGCAATTGGCTCGGCCAAACTATGCTAATTTTATCTCTCCACATCCCTCTCTTCATTCTATAAGCCGTAACATAGTAATAAAGCTCTTCAAGAAACCCTTTTGGTTCAAACCAAGAGGAGTTACCCGATTTAAAGGTAGAGTCATCTCTAATGTTATTTTTTTTATTTTGCTTATCCAACCCCCTAAAATATTTTTATTCAATTATTTTGTAACAACAACATTATATTAAATATACTAGGATGTTTTTATCAGATTTATTTGAGTTACACTTACACACACCTACATCTAATGGTTAAAGAACATACTGTTTCCGTGGATGGCGAATTTCTGCCTCACGAAATGATGATTGTTCAATATTCATAGAACACCTTCAAAGGCGGCCATTAATATATAAATATATTTATATATGATATATAATATGTTTATGTTTTCCTTAAGCTTCTTTATTTTTCATTTATGGCATACCTTTATTGTTTCCATTATGGGAAAACACGATATCTTCATTTTAGGAAGTGCTGACTACCGCCCCCTCAAAGTGATTTGATTTGTTAATTCCATACGTGGGACTTATAAAGGATGGAGTTAATGATATTATATATGATATTATTCTGGAATTATAATATAATTTTATATCATTATGATTCCATTCCATAAAATACAAAATAAAAATCAAAGTAGCGTTGATGCGTACGTACAGCTTACCGTCTCCATGAACGGTGCATTTCATTTGTTACCTATAAATGTTATATAATATTATAAATTAATGTATATACTGGATATAAATGATATATATGATATATAAATCGTGAATATAATTCTGAATACAATGGATATTTTACCACATGAACAACTTGTAATTATAAAGAGTTTATTTTTGACTCAAGTACCAATGATCGGCAAAACGACCATTATTAACATAAATAATTACATAGTGTTCATAACAAGGTAATAAGTGATATAAAAGAAATAATGAACTTTAAAAAGGTTCTTAAGAATGTAGAAATTAACTCAAGTTTATTATTAATGAGGTTAAAGAACGATTGAGTCAAGTGGGACCCAAGGTAAGGGACTTCGTCTCAATCTCCATTCATTGAGGAATATTTTTTTTTATACACAACTTTATTTTATATGGTGTATAAACCCCATTGAAATTTATGTTTATTCAAAATGAATCTTTTTTAATACAAAGCGTTTTACTAAACGACAAAAGTGAATGTTTTTTTGTCGTACGTATGCGGCGATAACGACTTCTCCACCACCGTGACCATTATTTGAGTTTCGACTTCCTCTACAAGCCATAACTTTTTTTAAATGAAAAATAAGTACCATTTTTTACTTTTCTTTTATTTTGGTATTTAAAATGGGTTTCATAATGTTTTTATTATCTCAATGTGTTGTATTGATATCTTGTGATTGAAATGTGGAAATGTTTTGTTTCTTTTATGCATGTTTTATGTGATACGATTATGTTATGGTTCTTGGTCATTGTTAATGAAGACGGGTGGTTCCGTGATAAACTAAGGGTGGGTGAGCCCGATATAGATCTCCAATGCATTGGGTAACGTGAAGGGGTTAAACGTTATGTTTTCCTCGAAGAGATTTAGCGAATATACTGTGATGGGTATTCCAAACATAACCACGAGGGTTACTCCCTACGTAAGAATGTTATAAATGCCTCAAGTTACCTTTATGTCTTACGATTTCTATGAGTTACTCATAAATATTATGATTTCATGAGGTATGTTAACATGCTTATGTTTTATGAGTAAAGTATGATTACATTTATTCTTATGTATACATGTACTAATGTTTCCTTTCCGTATTTTTATATCCCTTACTGAGCTTTTTACGCTCATCCCATGTTTTTGAAATGTTTTTCACAGGTCAAGGGAAAGGTACATGATATGATGATAGTGTCAAGAAATTTTCAAGAAAGAATATATGTTTTATTTTAAATATGATTTTTTTGATGGGAAAAATGAATACTATCTTTTTTGTAACCACTTTGTTTAAATGTGGAATGTAATGCATGATTTATGATCTAATTCTCTAAAACTCTAAACCTGAAAAGATCCTCAATATGTATTCTTGAAATATCTCAAGATTAAGTAATGTTTATGGCTGGGGCATTATACCTCAACCTCGCCGATGTAACTTTTCACATCAACCTCACCGATGGAACTGTTCACATGGAACTCACTGATGGAACTGTTCACATCAACCACGCTGATGGAACTGTTCACCTCAACCTCATCGATGGAACTTTTCACATCGACCACACTGATGGGACTGTTCACATCGACCTCACTGATGGAACTATTCACATATAACTCCTGGATGAAACAGTTCACCTCGACCTCACCGATGGAACTGTTCACATCGACCTCACCGATGGAAATGTTCACATCTACCTCACTAATTGAACTGTTCACATCGACCTCACAGATGGAACTGTTCACATTGACCTCAACGATGGAACTGTTCACATCGACCTCACCGATGGAACTGTTCACATCGACCTCACCGATGGAACTGTTCACCTCCACCTCACCGATGGAACTGTTCACATAACTAAAAATTTGGAAATATGTTGGCGATATGTCACCTTGACCTCCCAGAACACCTCAAACATCAGATTTCAACAATGGAATGGACCAGAGAGGTCTAAGCCATTACATCAGATACCACTCAAAACATTCTCATCCTTGAGAATTCAAAACCAACCTAAAAGGGAACAAAAAAACATGTCTGAACAACCACCCATCTAGATACCTCTAAAAAGAGAGAAAGTCACATGAAACAACCAAATAAATCCGTCTCATAAACACAAAAGGTCTATAACCACAAAAGGGACATCATTGAATGATAATAGGTAAACATCAAACAACTCTGGGTATTAAGAACGTATCTGTGACTAACATTCCCCGGTACACTCCTCCATGCCACCATGTCCCCACAAGACACGAACCAAGTGGATAGAACACCCGCGGAACACATTCTCTTCGCGGTCTTGGATCTCTACAGGTCGATCCTCCAAGGTCGCATCATCATCAACATCAATATCTCCCCAATCAATGATGTGAGATTCATCATGAAGATAAAAACAGAGCTGTGACACATGAAAAACATCATGTATCTGGCTCATCTGGAGTGATACTCGATACTCCACAACTCCAACATGAACTAACACCTCGAAAGTCTCAGAAAACTGGGGAGAAATCTTACTACCATGACCAAACCTTCACTTCCCATGATGGGGAGTCAACTTCAAAAACACATGATCCCCAACATAAAACTCTAAGGGTCTCTTCCTTTGATCGGCATATGGTTTTTAACGATCCTACGCTGTCTTCATCGTCTCAAGAATCCTCTGAACTATCTCTGTTGTATTATGCACTAGTTATGGTATGAGAATTGATAACCATCCGACCCCATCCAACACAATGGAAAACGATATGGTCAGCCAGACAAGGCTTCAAATGGAACTATACCGATGGTGGAGTGGAAACTATTATTGTAACCTAACTCCACCAAGGGTAAGTACCTCATCCACAAACCTCCAAAACCCAGGACATAAGACTGTAACATGTCTTCAAGAGTCTAGATGGTCTCCATTGTCTGACCGTCCTTATGAGGATGAAAAGAAGTGCTAAGTCTTATAAGATAATCAAAAGCATATTGGAGACCTCTCAACACCCTAGAGGTAAGACTAGAATCTTGATTAGAAATGTCAATCCTTGGGACTTCATAAAGTCTCACAACCTCCTCTAGATACTACCTCGATAAAACATCCACTGATCATGACTCCTTGATTGCTATAAAGTGGGATGATTTTGTTAAATGATCCACTTCCACCCAAATAACCTCATATCCTCCCAGATCATGAGGTAAACCTATAACAAAGTCCATTGAGATTTCCTCCCACTTTCACTAAGGAACACCTAACAGCTGGAGCAGACCACCAGGAACACGATGTTCAACCTTCACCTTATGGAAGACCAATCACCGAGACACAAAATCCTTAACCGCATGCTTCAACCCAGGCCACCAAAACTGGATCCTCAAGGTTTGATACATCTTTCTCACGCCAAAATGCACCGCTAAAGGAGAAATATGGAACTCTCTGAGAACCATCTCACATATAACCAAAGGAATAAAAAGCCTTCAATGATACAACCCTCAGTATTGTTCTTACTCCGACCAACCATCTAGGGCCTCGCCATAAACAACTCAGTTTCTCTAGACCTCTACCTCTTGATCCACCAATTGGGACTCTTCCACCTGCAACACCATATATGACTGCATCATCATCTAAAAAAGAAAAGCTCTACCCCCAACTTCTCCAATATCTATATGTAATGCTGATTGTTCTTCCATTACTCAATAAGAGTCACCAGATTCATGCACTGCATCACTACGTGACATTCGACTCAGTGCATCAGCTGCAATATTCCCCTTTCAAATGGTATATGATATTTTGAATTCTCATTCCTATAAGAACTCCATCCACCAACATTTTCGTAATTTAAGTCACACTGGGAGAGAAAATACCTCAAACTCTTATGATCGGTGAAAACCATAATGCGCTCGCCAATGAGGTAATGTCTCCACAACTTAAGAGTAAACACCATGGATGCCAACTAATGATCATGGGTGGAATAGTTACGTTCATGTGGACGCAACTACCGAGAACCATAAGAAACAACTGATCTCTAATGCAGTAGAACACAACCTAACCCCAGATGTGAAGCATCACAGAAAATATCAAACTAAACTCCCTCTCTAGGAAGACAAAAAACTGGAGCACTTACTAACATCTCCTTTAGATAATCAAAAGATTCTTGTCATTGATCATTCCATATGAATTCCTGATCCTTCCTGGTCAAATATGTCAGAGGAGTCACAACTCGAGAGAAATCGACTATGAACCTCCTATAGTAGCCTGTGAGACCAAGGAAACTTCGCACCTCTAGAACTATCTTGGGGGCTTCCTCAGACATAAATTCTTCTATCTTCGATGGATTCATAGCTACTCCATGCTGGGACACAACATTCCCCAAGAAACAGACTTCTTAAGCTTAAAAACCAGACTTCGACAACTTCCCAAACATCTGATGTTGAAGAAGAACTCCCAAAATGGCGTGTATAAGCTCTGCATGCTCCTCCTCATACTTGAGGTACACAACGATTTCATCGATGAACACCACCATAAACATGTCATGGGACTCATAGAAAATAGATTTCATCAATCCCATGAACACAGCTGGAGCATTTGTCTCGCCGAATGAAATTACAATGAACTCATAATTCCCATGACGAAAACGGAAAATAGTATTCAGAATATCCTCATCCTGCACACGCATATGATGATATCCTGACCACAAGTCGATATTTGAGAACCATCTTGAAACCTTCAGTTGATCGAATAAATCATCAATACATGGAAGAGGATAGATATTCTTACCTATCACATTGTTTAAGCGACGATAATCGACACACAACCACAAATTGGTTTCAGCCTTTTTCACGAAAAAACTTGTGCACCCCATGGTGACACACTCAGCTGAACAAAACATAACTATAAAAGACCATAAATCTATATAGGCAACTCTCTTAACTCATAAGGGGCCATCCTATATAGATACATAGAGATATGAGACACTCCTGGTTGTAGATTGATCCCAAACTCGATCTCTCGTCGAGGGGGTAATGCTACAACATCTTCTGGAATGACATCAGGGTAATCTTCTGAGACCCTAGGAAACACCAAATGATAAACCTCTAAATAAATAATCATAAGATCATCCATCATGGATGAGAAGGATGTAACACACCTCTGACCCATCTAAGGGTCTCGCTCGCCAATGAACACCACTGCCTCTACATCCACAAAGAAGAACACAACCTGCCTCCTAAAGAAATCCATGATATATTGTACTGAATACAACTAATCCATGATAATGATGACATCATTTGGTTATATTTGTAATCATAGGAAATCTTTCAAAGAGCGGTGCTACCCCAACACTAGCTCACAGTCTCCATATGCTTCAAACAAGTAATATTGACCTCCAACTGGCTGTAAAGACCCGTAAAATTCAAGAAAATATTTTTTCTAAATTTTCTTTGGGATTTTACAAGAACGCAGTTTCTGACGGCGCCTGATTCTGAGGCCCGGTGTGCCGGGAATTAATTTCTGAAGTTTATCTCGGGTACGTTCAGTGAACGAACGAGCGGGTTTTTATAACTTTTGAACCGGTGCTCGGAATCGAATTCCGAGGGCACTGATGGAATCGCAGTGCCAATATTTGCTTAGAAACGCCTTTTCGGAGTTGTGTTTGCTCAGGTGTGGTTTTTATTTTTTGGGGGGTTAAGTTAAGAAATAAAATAAAGTGGTGTGACGACTTTATTTTATTTCACTTAAAGCCACTTAAAAGCCACTTAAGCTAAGTTAAGTGGACAGGGTGGAACCCAAAATATCCTACCCACTTGGTAGGATATTTTTGAGGTGGGGCCCACACGAGCCCCGCCGTTTCTTTCCTTCTAAGTAAGGAACCCGCAACCCCCCTCTTTAATGAAGTCAACCGTGCGTTTTTCTGATTAAGAAACGCCTCATTAATTGGGCAGTTAAATCGTTACAATTAATTCATTGAATTAATTGTTTGTTTCTTTTCTTTTGAAATTCAAACGTGTCATGTGCATTAATAAAATAAGATAACTCTTATTTAATTTCTGTTGGAACTTATGGTATGGAGAGGATTTTGAGGAAAGCGTTCTTCTTCGACGAAGAACGCGAAGAATGCGAAGAACGCTCCGACCTATGACGAAGAACGCCAACCCCTCGGAGATCGACAACAAGACACCGTATACTGCGACGTCAACGATGCTTCTTCCGCGAAGCTCCTTCCGCGACGTTTCTTCCGAGACGATCCTCTTCTTCCGCGGTGGTTAATTACGCGACGAACTCGCGTTCGACGACAATGCTTGAGGTAAGGAATTATGTTTGAGAATGATTTTATTCCCATGATTCATTCATTCTAAAGAAAACAAAGAACACAGATCAACTTATTATCTAGTTGATCCACGAACGTTTTCCCTGCAGGTTGGGAATATTTTGTTGTGGGAAATTGTGGGGTCTTATTTTTATTATTGATTGTGATCTCATCTGTCGCGTTTCTTGGTTTCATTTTGGGCCGCCTGTTATCATACAAACGGGGGGAGGTCAGACCGCACAAACACAGCCGACCCTCCTCCCCCCTTGTTGTTTGAGTTTGTGGCGGCACGTGAAAGGCAGCGCGGTGCCGTTGCACTGCGCGGAAACGAGAAGAAAGAACGCGGTGAAGAAGTGCGGCGCCATCGCACTGCGCCGTTGGGGCCGAACAAAACCGCGGGCGGAGTCGGGGCTGAGGAGGCGATTTGAAGACCCCGCGTTTTGTTGAAGAAATGCGGATTGACGGACGATGGTGAGGTGGGCCGCAAAGGAGTTTTGAAGGCTTTGCAGCAAAGGTCGGGTCCCGGGATGATCTCTAGCGAAGACCACAGGGGAATCGGAGCACCGGAGCACGTCCAGTGGTCCGCGGAAGCCCCCACCGGTGCGCTGAGCTGGCACGGCGGCGCCAGCGGTGGGGGGCGGTGGCGCCCGACGCGCCGTCAGAAGAATCCGCCACGCCTGAAGCCGCGACGACGAGTGCCGGTCCCGCGGCCGCGCGGGACCGCAGGGAAGGGACGCGGCCTCACGCCGCGTCTGGTGACAGAGAGTAGCCCAGCACGGGGGAGGCGGATCCTTCGGCGCGGTCGCTCGGCCAGCGCCGAGCTGCCCAGGCCGGGCCGTGCCGCCCAGGCCGGGCCGGGCCACGCTGGCCGGGCTGGGCTGCGCCTAGCCGGGTCGGTCCGGGCCCAGACCCCCCGTTTTCGGACCCCTCACGGTTTTTCGCTCATATCTTGAGCTGTAAACCTCCGATCGATATACCGTCAGCGGTGATGCGACCCTTGGATCGATACAGTCGTTTAGGTATATTACACTGAAGGTTTCAAAATACTTTGGGTTTGGCCGGGTTGGTTCGGATACGAAACTAACCGGGCCCTCGGAGCGGAAATGCTTATATCTTGAGTTCTGGACGTCTGATTGATGTGCCTTCAACTTTGTTGGTTTCCTATTGACGAGATGGAACTTTTGGCTTACTCCACTCGAGGTTTGTACGCCGTTGGAGTGCGGTCAGGTTGGTTCGCTCACGAAACCAACCGGGCCCCCGAAACGAAAAACCCAATAACTCACAGACCGGGCGTCCGATTGACGCGTCGTCTGTCTCGTTGATTTCCTCTTAATGAGACGTAACTTTTGGCATACTTTGCCTGAGTTTTGGTTGCTGTTGGATAGTGGTCGGGTTGGATTGTACCCGAAATCCAAATGGGTCCCTAGAACGGAACAACTGATATCTTTCAGACCGGACGTCCGTTTGACGAACCGTCAGAGGCGTTGGTGATCACGTTGATAAAAGGTCCCTTTGAGTATACCCTATGAGAGTTTTGGGTATAGTTGTGATACGACCGGGTTGGTTCGCTCACGAAACCAACTGGGCCCCTGAGACGAAAAGGGTAATAACTCACAGACCGGGCGTCCGATTGACACGCCGTCTGTTGCGTTGAGACCCCTATGACGATGCGTTACTTTGAGATACTTCTTCATGGGACATTGAGATAATTGGAGTATCGACCTGTAGCTCATGGAGCGGACCCTCCCAGAGACGAGCGTGCGGAGTACGGAGACCGTGTAGCCGACTGAGACCTGACGACTGCTTGACTGACTCGACTTGGAGTGAGTCAACTAGCCCAGTGGATGGAGCACTACTTTGTGAGGTGCAGACCCATGGCGGATGGAGCACTACCTGTGTGACAGTTCAGACCCGCGGTACTCGTCCGGAGAGTACATCTGCAGGCTACTAGGGGGTGTGCACTATTGTGTTTGGGTGGCATACCCCGTCGGGAAGCACTACTGTGTTTGGGTGGTTGGCCCACGGTACTCGATAGGAGGAGTACCTCATCAGTCTTAGGTTAGTGAGCAGTACCTCGGAGTCGTGACAGGACCATTGTACACTCCAGAGACGGGGCTCTTCAGCAGTTACGGTTTCGATAATGAAAATCCTAGTTTGAGATGGGACTTTTGACCTTATGTTTACCTCATGATTGAGATGGGTCACTTGATAACGTAGGTATATGTATGGGAATATACCTGGGTAGTGGTTATCTATTGATATCATGATCTTGGTGCTTTCTTGATGATTGAGATGAGTTACTTGATAACTTAGGTATATGCATGGGCATATATCTAAGTAGAGGTTATCTGTTGAGATATTATATTTTGTTATCCATCTTGGTTTTAGTGAGACCTTGAGGGTCTCGGGGTCCCTATTGAGTATCGTTATACTCACCCCTGCACGGGCTATGCCCGCACCTCGTTGTGCTGGTTGCAGACGACAGGCAGTGATGACGGAGGCCGAGTGTTCGAAGACTGGATGGTACACGGAGGTGGACTACACGATGAGTCAGTACCCGAAGGTGAACTACACGATGAGTCAGTATCCGGTGGGGGACATCGCGATGAGATGACACACAGAGGAGGTTGATGGGCGAGAGCGTTGAGGAGCTGTGCTATCTGTACCTACTCTTCAGGTAGGATCCGTGGTGGACGATCTAGGAGCTGCATTATCTGTTCCTATCCTTCAGGTAGGATCCAAGGACGATGACCCAGGAGTTGCTTCCTTTCTTCCAGTTGTTGTCTTTTTCTGTTGTACTTTGTTCAGTTGTAGCTATACTTCAGTAGGGTTTGTATTCTGGACCATTTACTTTTTAGCACTTCTTTTATGTACTTATTGTTTTACTTTCACTTGTGCTCTGTGGTGTTTGTTTGCTTTTATAAAGGAAATTCATTCCCAGTTATCGGTATTTACGCCTTTGGTGCTAGTCTCCAGCCCCTGGCCTATGGAAGGCGGGTTTGGGGTAGTCACGGCACAGGCCCCGAGGACGGGTCTTGACAAATTGGTATCAGAGGAGTCGGTTCTACCGTAGAACTTATAACTCTGATATGTTCTTTCTGTGAAGAAATAGTGTTAAGGGTACCGAGTGTGGTCTTCAGTTCATGGAGTCCAGTGTTGGTGTGGGCGGCCGACGTATCCATACACCAGGACCCTAACAACTGATTTTCGACTTTGTGCATGAAAACACTAATTGCGTTTGTGTTTTGAAATGTTTTCCCTCAAAACAGCTCAAACCTGGTCAGCTCACCAGGTATAATCATTTGACCGTGTCACGTTGTTTCTTTCAGGATTCCTTTTCACGGATGACCAGCTAAAGACCAGAGGGATGTGCGTACTGACAGCCAGTCGAGCGACGAGGCTTCAGTAGAGGGCCCTCTTGCAGTTGAGGCACCAGTGGAGGCACTAGCGGTACTACCATACATTGGTCCACCGATGCCACCATCCCCAGCAGTAGGCGATGCATGCCACTTGATTGTGTTGTACGAGTTCCAGCGCCAGAGGCCACCCAGGTTCTGGGGAGAGATGGACCTGCAAGCGGCTGGGGATTGGCTGAAACCTGTGGTGAGAGTCTTCAGGCTAGTGGGGACACCAGCAGACTTCATGGTGATCTTTGCTTCCTGCCTTCTTCAGGCAGCAGTAGGCAGGTGGTGGAGCCACTTGTTCCAGTTTTGCGAAGGGTTGACCTTCGCATGGGAAGACATCGGGACATTCTTCCGGGTAGAGTTTTTGCCAGTAGCTCTACACCCCGAGCGTGTTCAGGAGCTTCTTCCTTTGCCGTGTGTTTTTCGATCAGTAGACGAGTCATCTGTGGGCAGTAGACAGATGATGCAGAGGTCCAAGAGGACCAGACCAGCTGTTGGGAGATCTCGGGTTTTAGGATTGGTGGTGCAGGGCACCCGGGGTGGGGTCAGAGCCAGACGTGCCAGAAACGGACAGTGTTACTCCTCCGGCAGGAAGGGTCACCTGGCACGTGACTGTCCGACTCCTCGTACAGTTGATCCACAGGCTTTGGAGGAGCCACCAAGGCAGAATTAGAGGCAGGTGCTTGAGCAACAACCGAGTAGTTGACAAGGCAGTAGAGCTCTGGGAGTAGGTGGACTGGAGCGGAACTAGTGGATATGTCCCTTGTACTTCTAGTTCCATGTTGTTGTTGTATTCATGTCTTTGTACTATGAGCTGCAATAATAAAAGACACTTATTTTTGTTTTCTTTCCTTTCCTTTTGTTTTATTGATACTGAGTGGTCCCGGTTAAAACTATTTACTTGACCCTCACTTTCGAGATTTCTACTGGAGGAGACCCAGTGACCTCACACTGATGCCGATAGTGTGACTCAACCCTTGGACGCAAGAGTGAAAGTTGGATCTCTTAGTAGTTACGTCGAGGCCTTACGACGTCATCTATGGCATGAATGCGTCAATCATGTCAGGATTGACTGTATTAGGCAATGTTCGTGGTTCATCCCATGGATGAGACTGAGTTTTTCTTTTCGGAAAAGGAGAAATTTTAGAATCTCTTACAGATTGTAGGAAAAGAAGTTGCAGGTCATCCGAGAGCGGATAAAGACTGCACAGTGCAGTAAGAAATAGGAAACTGGAACCAGTCTTAGAGACTCGGGCATGTTAAATGTTTCATGAAGTAGAAGCCTTAAGGAGAGATGAGTTTGCGAAGCAGCAGACGTGGAGGCAGAGCTAGGAGAGCAGAATGTGGTGGTTTACTTTTTAACATGCTATAACCACCTGCCTTGGCTACCCCCTCCAGGCTCAGGGAGTTGGAGGGAGGAGGAAGAGTGTAGCTGCATGCAGTCAGGGAGAGTGACCCAATGGCTCTAAGAATGATTCAAGGGAACGTCTATGTCCACTACTAGCTACCGTAGTAACATGCATTGATACGAATCATTCCTTCCTTCCACTAATCTTTTCCCAGACCTGGAGTTTCCGGTAAGCCGTAGACATGACCGTCACGTCTGGAGATACCTTGGGATAAGACTCGATAATCACACTTACGCCGACGGTGTGGTCAGATCCTCGAGGCGAGAGTTTCGGTTGGAATCTCTTGGTTGTAGCATCGAGGCCTTACGATGTTGGTTTGTGTACGGACTGGGCAATCACAGTTCATAAAAAATTGATGGTATTAGGTAAAAAGGTTGTGGTGTAACTACGACATCGGAATTTGAGACCTCTATAGTTCGAGGATGACGATCACATCCTTATACGGGCCTCACCTCGATGAGGTTTACGATGATTTGGCCAAGGCGACAAGTTATCTCCATGGTTCAACAGACCTTTTTAGGTCCTCGGCTGGGTAGGCGGGGTGGTTTACCACTTGACCCATCCACCTCAGTTGCACCAGGTGCACGACGACTTCCACGTATCTCAACTGAAGAGATATGTGCGTGATCCTTCACATATCATCGACCATGGGGAGCTGGACAATGGCGATGGGGTGTCTTTCACAGAGGATCCAGTGGGGATCGTGGATCGACAGGAGCAGGTCCTGTGAGGATGGTCGATTCCTTGGGAGCACTTTCACTAGCAGTATGGGAACCTCCAAGTGAGAACATGAGAGCGAGAGCCTCATATGCGTGCTCAGTACCGCTTTTGTATCCCTAGTTTGTGTTTAAGCTTTACGAGGACATAAAGCCCTGAGGTGGGAGTAATATAAAGACCCGTAAAATTCAAGGGAATTTTTTATCTAAATTTTCTTGGGGATTTTACAAGAACTCAGTTTCTGACGGCGCCTGATTCCGAGGCCCGGTGGGCCCGGAATTAATTTCCAAAGTTTAGCTCGGGTACATTCAGTGAACAAACGAGCAGGTTTTTCTAACTTTTGAACCAGTGCTTGGAATCGAATTCCGAGGGCACCGATAGAATCGCAACGCTGGTATTTTCTTAGAAATTCCTTTTCCTGAGTTAAGTTTTCTCGGGTGTGGTTTTTAATTTTTTTGGGGTTAAGTTAAGAAATAAAATAAAGTGGTGCGACAACTTTATTTTATTTCACTTAAAGCCACTTAAAAGCCACTTAAGCTAAGTTAAGCGGATATGGTGGAACCCAAAATATCCTACCCACTTGGTAGGATATTTGTGAGGTGGGGCCCACACGAGCCCCACCATTTCTTTCCTTCTACGTAACGCACCTGCAACCCCCCTCTTTAATGAAGTCAATCGTGTGTTTTTCTGGTTAAGAAACGCCTCATTAATTGGGATGTTAAATCTTTACAATTAATTGATTGAATTAATTGTTCGTTTATTTTATTTTGAAATTCAAACGTGTCGTGTGCGTTAATAAATTATGATAAGTCTTATTTTATTTCTATTGGAACTTGTGGCGTGAAGAGGATTTGGAGGAAAGCGTTCTTCTTCAACGAAGAATGCGAAGAACGCTCCGACCTCCGACGAATAATGCCAAACCCTCAGAGATTGATGACGCGACGCCATGTACCGTGACGTCAACAACGCTTCTTCCGCGATGCTCATTCTGCGACGTTTCTTCCGCGATGATCCTCTTCTTCCGCGATGGTTAATTCCGCGACGAACTCGTGTTCGACGACAACACTTGAGGTAGGGAATTATGTTTGAGAATGATTTTATTCCCTTGATTCATTCATTCTAAAGAAAACAAAGAACACGGATCAACTTATTATCTAGTTGATCCGGGAACGTTTTCCCTGCGGGTTGGGAATATTTTGTTGTGGGAAATTTTGGAGGCATATTTTTATTATTGATCGTGATCTCATCTGTCACCTTTCTTGGTTTCATTTTGGGCCGCCTATTATCATACTAACGGGGGAGGTCGGACCGCATGAACACAGCCGCCCTCCTCCCCCCCTTGTTGTTTGTGTTTGTTGCGGCACGTGAAAGGCAGCGCAGTGCCGTTGCACCGTGCGGAAACGAGAAGAAAGAACGCGGCGAAGAAGCGCGGCGCCGTCGCGCCGCGCCGTTGGGGCCGAACGAAACCGCGGGCGGAGTCATGGACGAGGAGGCGATTTGAAGACCTCGCGTTTTGTTGACGAAGTACGGATCGACGGACGATGGTGAGGCAGTCCGTGAAGGCGTTTTGAAGGCTTTGCAGTGAAGGTCGGGTCCCGGGATGATCTCTCGTGAAGACCGCAGGCGAATCGGACCACCGGAGCGTGTCCGGTGGTCCGCGGAAGCCCCCGCCGGCGCGCCTCACTGGCACGGCGGCGCCAGCGGTGGGGGGCGGTGGCGCCTGTTGCGCCGCTGGAAGAATCCACTGCGGCTGAAGCCGCGACGGTGAGTGCTGGTCCCGCAGCCGTGCGGGACCGCGGGGAAGGGACGCGGCCTTGCGCCGCGTTCGATGACACGGAGCAGCCCCGCGTGGGGGCCGCGACTCCTTTGGCGTTGCCGCTCAGCTAGCGCTGAGCCCCCCAGGCCGGCCAGGCCCGACCGCACCTAGCCAGGTCGGACACGGACCCGGGTCGGGTCGACCCGGGGGGGGGGGGGGGGTTGGGCCGGGTCGGTCCGGACCCAGACCCCTCGTTTTCGGACCCCTCAAGATTTTTCGCTCATATCATGAGATGTAGACCTTCGATCGACGTACCATCAGTGGCGATGCAACCCTTGGATCGAGACGGTCATTTCGGTATATTACACTCAAGGTTTCGGAATACGTTGGGTTCGGCCGGGTTGGTTCGGATACGAAACCAACCGGGCCCTCGGAGCGAAAACGCTTATATCTTGAGTTACGAACGTCCGATTGATGTGACGTCAACTTTGTTGGTTTCTTCTTCATGAGATGGAACTTTTGGATAACTCCGATCGATTCCATCGGAGTGCGGCCTGGTTGGTTAGCTCTCGAAACCAACCGGGCCCCCGGAACGAAAAAGCCAACAACTCACAGATCGGGCGTCCGATTGACGCGCCGTCTGTGTCGTTGATTTTCTCATGATGAGACGGAACTTTTGGCATACATAGCCCGAGTTTCGGTTGCTGTTGGATAATGTCCGGGTTGGATAGTGGCCGGGTTGGATTGTACCCAAAATCCAACCGGATCCCTGGAAAGGAACATCTGATATCTTTCAGACCGCACGTATGTTTGACGAACCGTCAGTGTCATTGGTGATCACGTTTAGAAATGGTCCCTTTGAGTATAACCTATGTGAGTTCGGGGTACAGTTGAGATACGACCGGGTTGGTTCGCTCACGAAACCAACCGGGCCCCTTGGACGAAATGGCTAATAACTCACAGACCGGGCATCCGATTGACGCGCCGTCTGTTTCGTTGAGACCCCTGTGACGAGGCAGTCCTTGGAGATACTTCTTCATGGGACTTTGAGATACTTGGAGTATCGACCTGTAGCTCGTGGAGCGGACCCTCCCAGAGACGAGCGTGCGGAATACGGAGACCGTGTAGCCGACTAAGACCTGACGACTGCTTGACCGACTCGACTTGGAGTAAGTCGACTAGCCCAGTGGACGGAGCACTAGTTTGTGAGGTGCAGACCCATGGCGGACATAGAACTAACTGTGTGATAGTACAAACCTACGGTACTCGTCCGGAGAGTACCTCTGCAGGCTACTAGGGGGTGTGCACTATTGTGTTTGGGTGGCATACCCTGGCGGGAAGCACTACTGTGTTTGGGTGGATGGCCCGTGGTACTCAAAAGGAGGAGTACCTCAGCAGTCTTAGGTTTGTGAGAAGTACCTCAGAGACATGACGACACCACTGTACACTCCAGAGACGGGGCTCTTTAGTAGTTACGGTTTCGATAATGAAAATCCTCGTTTGAGCTGAGACTTTTGACCTTGTGTTTACCTCATGATTGAGAAGCGTCACTTGATTACTTAGGTATATGTATGGGCATATACCTAGGTAGTGTTTATCCGTTGATTTCATGATCTTGGTGCTTTCCTCATGATTGAGATGGGTTACTTGATAACTTAGGTATATGCATGGGCATATATCTAAGTAGAGGTTGTCTGTTGAGATCTTCTTTGTTGTTATCCATGTTGGTTTTAGAGAGACATTGAGGGTATCGGGGTCCCTACTGAGTATCGTTATACTCACCCCTGCACGGGCTATGCCCTCACCTCGTTGTGTTGGTTGCAGACGAGGGGCAGTGCTGAAGGAGGTCGAGTGTTCAAGGACTGGATGGTACCCGGAGGTGGACTACACGACGAGTCAGTACCCGAAGGTGGACTACACGACGAGTCAGTATCCGGAGGTGGACTTCGCGACGAGATGACACACGGAGGAGGTTGACGGGCGAGAGCATTGAGGAGCTACACTATCTGTACCTACCCTTCAGGCAGGATCCGTGGTGGACGATCCAGGAGCTTCACTATATGTACCTACCATTCAGGTAGGATCCAAGGACGAGACGACTCGAGAGCTGCTTCCTTTCTTCCAGTTGTTGTCTTTTTCTGTTGTACTTTGTTCAGTTGTAGCTGTACTTCAGTGGGTTTGTATTCTGGCCCATTTACTTTTTATCACTTCTTTTTTTATACTTAGTGTTTTACTTCCACTTGTTCTCTGTGGTGTTTGTTTTCTTTTATAAAGGAAATGCCTTCCCAGTTATCAGGATTTATGCCTTTGGTGCTAGTCACCAGCCCCTGGCCTATGGAAGGCAGGCTTGGGGTAGTCACGGCACGGGCCCCGAGGACGGGTTGTGACACTGACATAGTCAACACCAAGGTCACTGGAAACCTCTCACACTCAAGTCCCAAAGAATGGAAAAGGGTAGGTGACATGAAGGAGTTTCTCACTCTTGAATCAAACAAGGCATACACCAATGAAGAAAACAAGCAAAGGGTACCTCAAACGATGTCTGGCTTGCCTGGAGTTGGCAACACTAAAACATGATGTTGACCATGACCTCCTCCACTACCTCTTTGACTCTGATGATGACCACCACCATGGTCACACTCTGATCTATGAGGATGAGGAGCATCAATAGGTTGTCCTCTGCCTACCCCATCTACCCTCTGCTGATGAAAATCTCGTACAACCGGCTGCTGCTACCTTGGCTGGAACTACCTCAACAGAGGAACCTGGAGTGGAACACCTGGTAAAAGATTACTTCTTTGAAAGGTTAGGCACTCTCACTTCTGATGACCTCGATCACCACAAAAAAAACAAGTGTTTGATCTCTTTTCATAAACCTTAGATCTGCTGCCCCTAGAGAAAATAGATGCTGAGGGTCGGGGCCTACTCCTAGCTGAACTAGAAGTCTTCTACCCTGAAAACCGGGAACCCTAGACCACAGCTCTGCTTTGTGAGGAATCATGATGACTCCCCTCTCATGATGATACAATTCTGGAAAATGTTCTCTCAACGACCTCTTCCCTTTACAGAACCTCAAGAAATGTCTTTAGTATAAATGGGGTAACCTGGCACTAGATCTCTAGATACAAAGCCTCCTGAAAATTCCTCTCCCTAGCCTTCTCATCTGGTAACAGGTCTGAAGCATATTTTAAAAGGTTCTTGGAATGGATTCCAAACTCTTGTACACTGGTGCTCCCTTGTCGAAGGGTAATATGCTCCTGGCAACTGGATGCCTTTGCGGTTGAAGAAATAAACTCAACTCTAAACTTTTCTTGGAACTCCTCCCATGAGATCTTTGACTCCTCACGATCCTCGAGGAACAAAAAACACCATTGCCTCGTTGCTCCACACATTATCATTACAACCAAGTAAACCCAGTTCTCCATCCAATAACGGATCAAAATGAAGCCTATCTCGACCTCCTCTAACCAGTCTTCCGTGACTACATCTGAAATGGAGCCCTCATACTTTTTCATACTCTAGTGCTGAAACTCTCATAGTGCCCTATTCCATGTGTCATCGTCGTCAACCTCATCCCAGTGGCGATCTACTAGCACAACCTGTTGGAAATCTTGTATGGGATCCTTATGAGGATGTCGACCTGGATCCATACCGATAAAATAACCACAGTTAGAGCTCCTAAACGTAGAATAATGAAGACTCATCATTAATTAATTAGTTATTTTATTTTATTCAGTTTAGGTTACCCTATCTCAAGGTCTACCCATTCAAACACGGGCACAAGGAAGAATGATGCATGATTCTTTCCTAGTTCTCTACCTTGGAACTAGTATCACCTCTTTAAGTATCCATTGTAAACTTAAAGGTCCATACATCAGATCATAGGGGGCCCAAAATGCCTATGTCTCAGCCTCTCTCTAGTATTTACATCACTTTCTAAACATGAATGACACTGTTTCCCTACCAACCCAAGAAACCTCACATGCACCTCACTCCAAAATCCATCTTATCTCTTAACAAGACCTTTGATACCATTTGTTCATGACCCCCCCCCCCCACAAAAGTTATAACCCTCCTAGGATGGCAATGTGAGAAGGGAGATAATGACCCCTGAGTCCCGCCTCTAGTTTGCCCCGGGTTGGGGACTAGCACTGAGGGTATATTAAACACACAGATGGGAGGCATTACCCCCTCCCTAGAGCCTCTCGTGAAAAAGTAAAGAAAGCACGCTAAAGCACATTGAACAACAATTGAAACTAACTCATTGACTAAAAAGGTACACTGGGTTCCCAACCTCACCGTGGCTACTCTCACCAAGTATTGCATACAAGAGTATATAATATATTAAAGAATATCAAGGGTACCCTGCTACTACTTCCCCACTGGTTTAAAACTTTTCCCCAACATCACAGGTCCTAAGCTTATCTCTCTAAAAGGAAAGCCCATAGACACCTGGGTGAAGCACAACAAAATGCACCTCATGCAACCAAACCATCACGTCCATGATAGCAAGTAACTAGGTAGTTTCCAGAATCCACCACAACTCGTACACCATGTATTATACGTCGGGTATTATACCTCAAGCCATTACAGCCCACACATTGAGTAAGGATCCTCAAGACATCACAGCCTATACACGTTACACATATTGTAGTCCATAGGAAACTATATACAGAATATATGTGTGTGAATAACCACAAACCATTATAGGCCTCTGCACACATATATGGGAAAACTAATTGCTCTTCCAACCATCATAAGTAACTAACAAGAGAAGAGAGTAGGGCCAAATGGGGTTGTCAACCATCTAGCCTCCCACCAGAATGTTTTGGAAAACACCCATAGGGCCCAGAATCCCTAGGTTTTCAGTTGTCCTAACTGATGGGGATGGAGCAGCGTATAGAAACACAGAAAGTACAAAATATATTTTATCTCACAACCATACTATGGGAATAACCTATTTTTAGACTCAACTGCAACTAACGTCTCTCAAACTCCCAACTGCCACTTCTAGGACTAGGTATCCTATAACCACACAACCATTTAAAGAGAATTATTACATTAATTCATTACCTTCTTATCAATTGAAATTTATGTTTATTAATTATTTAATAATTAATTAACCCTTAACAATTTCCACATTATATTTAATTTGAATCACACCAAAATTTCACTATTCCTTTAAATTAAAATATCATCATTGCACTCCACCAAACTCCAATAGCATCTGTAAAAATCATTTAATCAATTATTCATTTATAGCAATACTTTTCCATATTCCATGTCATTCTAGAAAAACATTCTATGCTCATAAACATAAGGGAGATCAACACAGTGAGTAGATGAACTACCCATCGAGTCTTTTCCACCTATAGAAAGAGCGTAGACCCATCCTCCCATGAGAAGATAAATACGGAAAGCACGTGGCATACCATGCATGTCTTCGCCCATTTCGGAAGAAGGGTAAGCAAGAACAGCTGCCTTGAGAAATGGGGAATGTAAAGAAGATAAACAATCAATAAGAATTGATAGGCATCCAAACATTCATATCCAACCATTTCATCATCCCTAGTGTCCTCCCTGACACCCACATGCATAAATTGTTGTATCTCGCCACTCTAGGAATCAAATACTACCACAACAAGTAGGCCTCCCTACCCCCACATATCACACCAGCCATCCAGGGTCACATCACAACACAAGCAGTAGGAAAAAAACATCATACAAATTGGGCCCTAGGACCTTAAACAAGAAAGAGCGTAACTCAGAACACTACAAGGAATTATAATTTTTTAAACAACTAGTTCTTTAATCCATCTTGGATTAACTGATTTATTATTCATAGGTCTCAACTTCGGGAAACCTAAACAGTAAGCTATCACAAATAATTAAAAATTCATACTGCATCAATTTGATTAACATCAAATTACAACAACAACCATCAAATTCATTCACATGCCTCTTTATCTTTAGCAAAACAATTACCATTTAATTCACGCTTTACATTATTTACCAATTTTCATCATGAACAAAAATCTAAACAAATAAATCATAGATATCACACAATATATAAAATCAAGAAGCAATAACATACGATCAATATCAATTTATTTATCTGGTTAAAATATTTGTTATATCAATTCCATTATGATCTAGTGGGATAAAACATGCTAACTATACAGTTTCACGTAAAATGAAAGAGAAACAACGAATCCCCTACCTCAAACAATGCTTGACGTTCTTTGTATAATAACGAGCCACACAGCGGGATACGATCTCCTCCCCCCGTGACAACTGTATCAACCCGCAGATGCAGAGACACCACCACACTGGTCAATACTCAAGAAAAGCCCATTAGGAACATTGATATAACATTCCATAAAAGGGAAAGGAGAGAGAAAATGAGATGAACCTAAAAGAAAGACGATAGATCATACCTTATATCGTATATTGATCGATACTGCTTGGTTACATCAAAATAGAGGGGAACCAATCCAAGGAGTAAAGTTTGATCACAATACTCCTACAGGAAGGAATAGAAGGTTTGAGCATCTCACACCAGAGAACAATGAGGAAGAACTAGGGAGGAAGATATCTCATCCCATTAGAATATTTAACAGAGAACCGATTTAAGACACGCTGGATTTTCTACTAAACGAAGATCGCATTAAACCATGCAATTTGACCAATTAAAAGCATCCCAAGCCTTAGAAAAATTAATATAGGAGTTATAACCTTTGAATCGGCCTTAGAGTCCTTAAAACAAGGCTTTACATGCATTTTAAATCCAAGGAAACATCAAAAGGGTGGAACTGTAGGAAACTAGAAACACTATTCACAAACTCGAAATTTCAAAAAGGAAAGAGGCTACCATTGGAACTTCACTGTTTTGGAAACACTGTTCATGAACTCAAAATTTGGAAAAGGAAAGAGGATACCATTGCAACCACACCATTCTAGAAACACAGTTCATGAACTCAAAATTTGGGAATGGAAAGAGGCTTCCATTGGAACTTCACGATTCTGGAAACACTGCTCATGAACTCGAAATTTGGAAAAGGAAAAAGGCTACCATTGGTACCTCACCGTTTTGGAAGCACTGTTCATGAACTCAAAATTTGTTAAAGGAAAGGGGCTACTATTGGAACTTCACCATTCTAGAAACACTATTTATGAACTCAAAATTTGGCAATGGAAAGAGGATACCATTGCACTGTTCACATCGATCTCACCGTTGAACTATTCACATTGACCTCACTGATGGAACTGTTCACATCGACCTCACTGATGAAACTGTTCACATTGACCTCACTGATGTAACTATTCACCTTAACCTCACTGAAGGAACTGCTCACATCGACATCAATGATGGAACTGTTCACATCGACCTCACCGATGGAACTGTTCACCTCAACCTCACCGATGGAACTGTTCACATCAACCTCACCAATGGAACTGTTAACATGGACCTCACCGATGGAACTGCTCACATCAACCTCACTGATAATACCTTTCACCTCTACCTCACCGATGGAACTGTTCACATCGAACTCACAGATGGAACTCTTCACATGGACCTCCCCGATGGAACTTTTCACATTGACCTCACTGATGGAACTATTCAAATTGACCTCACCGATCGAACTGTTCACATCAACCTCACCAATGTAAGTGTTCACAACAACCTCACTGATGGAACTGTTCACAACAACCTCACTGATGGAACTCTTGACATCAACCTCACCGATGGAACTGTTCACATCGACCTCATCGATGGAACTGTTCACCTCGACTTCACTGATGGAACTATTCACTTCGAGCTCACTGATGGAATGAAACACCCCGAGATTTTATGAAAAATATTCTTTTTAATTTCATTAATATCTTGTGTTGTACGCTACACCAAAAAGAGCTTGAACAACAGGAATCCTTGACGTGCCTTGCATTACACGCAATCACGACCTTCCTCGATAGCGTGTGTAGTACGCAATACCGAGTTTCACTAAATAACGATATTCTATTAAAATATTATTAAAACTAGCCATTATGAATAGTAATAACCACTTTTTTAAAATTTTTAAAATTTTATTTTTCAAAATGGACTTCATTTCTGGATTCAGAATATCGAAATTAGCTTAGGGTGAAATTTTGGTACTTTTCGGATAAATTTCATTTTCTGATGAATAGTGAAAATTACTAAATTTTAATTAAAAACAATTTTTTTTATAGAAATAATTAATAGTGATAAATTATTAATTTGATTTGTTTTAAATTATATTCAAAATATATTTTTACAATTTAATACAATGTTGGTCATTAGATTTAATTTCACATTTAAACCAGACATAAACAAATGTCAATCTTTTGATAGTTATTATCTCTTAAAAACATGCTATTTGTTTTGACGACGGGAATTAATTTTTAAATTAGTTAATGTAGCTGATATGTTTTGAATTTTATAAAATAGACATCATTTTTGAATTCATAATATCAAATATATCTTAGGTCTAATTTTTGGTATTTTTCTGGAAACTTTCATTTTTTGATGAATAGTGAAACCACTAAGTGGTAGTTAAAAAAACTGAATTATTCATAAAACTTAATTTTACCGCTTCTGTGAGTGTAATTTCAAAAATCCGAGAGACACGGTTGATTTCAGTAAGTAAAATGTGGTTCAATGAGATGAAAATAATTTTTGGTGAATAGTAACTTTTTACTTTTTTTACCACGGTTAAAAGTAAATAGGGTAATTAAGGGTAAAAATGATATTATTATTACCCTAAAACATGTTCTAATTCTATTGGATAAGTTTAATTCGACCAAAAACAACCTTAGGAATAAAAAATGACCATTTAGGCCCACTTGGATTAGATTAGGACATTTATTATTAATTTATTTAAAGAAGGGTTAAAGTAGTTAAAATCACAGTTTAATAACTAAATCATTTTTAATATAGGGTTATACATAAGATAAATTCGACTATAAATATTAATTAGAAAGCTAAAAAGATTTACTACACAATGGTATTTTATTTGTAATTTTTATACATTAAATAGTTTAATTTATTTATGACACAACGATGATGCAGTGATTATCTTATTAATAAAATATTGACATAATTGATGTTATAAATACCCAAATAAATATAATTTGAGACTTTTTATGAATTACACTAATTTTATAGGTTAATATGACATGTTATTATTGATTTAATTAAATGTTTTCGAACTTATCATTCTGTTATGAGTTTCACAAAAATCAATTACTAAATAGTTTCAAAATTGACATAAAATAGTTTTTAAAACAAATATTATATTATTAACTATTATTTTATTCCTAAAAATCTAAGAGTAGGCAAAATGACTTAGATAAGGTTATATATATTAATAATAAACAACTTTATGTTCTTTTGTCTTGATATAGTATGTTTATTAACCTTATAGTATAAGAACGCAAGAAGACATGGTAAAAGTAAAATTATTTAACTTAATGTTAAATTTACATGATGAGGTTAAAATAGGAACATAAACTTGAATAAATTGTATTGGATGAGAGGATTTCGACCCATACCCACCTTATCCTCGAAATAAATCAATTTGGAGCTATTTAAAACCGAACATGACTTTATAATAAAATAATATTTTTAGTTATTCCAAAGGTGCCCCTATCCTCCCTTATAAAAGGGCACCTCCTCCCTCTCTTCCTCACACCTCATTGAGCCTTCATGCTCGGCCAACCCCACCAATTTCTCCTCTACACTTCCCTAGAGACATCCTAGAGGTCCTGGTATTCTTCAAAGGCCAATTTTAGTGCCCTAAAAGAAGGTCTCAAAGAAGCACTTCAAAGAAGAGGTAGTGTCCGTTACCGATTCTTTCGTCTTTATTTCTTCTTCCACTTCTTCTTCTTTAGTTGTTTCATTATGAAGTAATAACATCAGTATCACTCATATACTTATATGTTATTATAAGTATGAAACAACCCTATTTCTCCATCTATCCATCCTACGGAAAAATAAATCACCGCGCGTGCGTACGTACGGAATACCGTCTCCACGTCGTGGTGTAAAATATTTTCCACCACCACCTTACTTGGATGGATATAATTCTGTAAATAATGACTATATATTACTATTATAAAGTGATATTGATTCTGAAATATTATACATACACTCCAATACAATTCCACGATCATAGGAACGATATCATCACGCGTGTGTATGTACGGAATACCGTCTCCACGATGTGATGTGACTCGTTCTACATGATCTTCATTTCATAAGGATTATATAAATGAACTGAATGAATTAATATGATATGTATTACACTAATAACATTTTGAAAATGAGGTATCTATAACCTAAAGGGAAGAATAAGAATTTATTCGACAAAACACGCATAAGAACAAAAAGTTATAAACACCCGAATAACAAGTAGCAATGAAATATTACTACTAAGAAGCTAAGAATATGACCATACATGATATCATAAAAATAAGTATGATTATGGAATAAGTCAATAACATTATTTAAGTCATTATACAGGAGTTTCGTACACGTACAAAGCATATCAGACCTAAGGTAAGGGAAATATCACAATCTCATTTTTATCCGAGATTGTTTATACTTTGGTATTTACTGGGGTGTATTTTATCACCCACATCCATTTTTCCCCAATATGTAATATTATTTCCATCCACCAACAATTGTTTAAATCTAATTTTATCGTTTGGTGAGTTTTTAGTAAAAGATATGAAAGGAATCTTTTGTCGTTTTTCGTACGAGGTACTTTTTGACTTTTCCGACAGAAGTACGAAGAATGTTATTTTAACTTATATGGCATGAATGGATTTTTAAAACATTATTTCAAATAAGCTTCCTTTAAAAGTTTTCAAGTTTATTTTTAATCAAATTATTTTATTTTAGAATTGTACAACATGTTAAGAATGGAAAAGTGTTTTTGAAGCAGAAAGGATATTTTCCTCAAGAATGGAGTTCAAGTGTTTTATCAAAATTATTTTCCATCTAAGATAATAAAGGGTTCTATTTTTATCCCTATTATTACATTGATTTGATTATGTTGTGATGGAATAATATTTTTATGAATTCCTTTATCTTATATGAATTGCTTTATGATGTCACGATGTTTAAGATTCCCGTTCTTATTACATGGGTTAAGCAATGATGTATGATTTATGATTTTGTGGCACACATAAGAATTGTATCATTATGAGATGGGTGAGACCTATATATACCTCTAATTCATTGGGTAAAGATTTTATATCTCATGAGATAGACATGGCTGGAACGGTAGGTTATACCGGTTCAGTGAAACAGGACTGAAACGAGGGTGACTCGGTTCAGAAATGGACTTTGTCCACTAAGATAGTCTTGGCAATGAGTCTTGACTAATAAGATATGATTCTCTATGATTATGTGTGTATTCCATAAAGTTTCATGTTTTATGTTATGATTATTGGGATTTCATTTCACTACTATGATTTATCCCATGTTATGAAATTATGCTCTCTTTTGTAGGTTAAGATTTCCAAAATCTTATGTTCTTATGAAAATGATGTGATTGACATTTCTTTTGTTTACCCTTACTGAGTATTTGAGCCCATCCTTTTATATTTTCTTTTCCCCAGGATATAAAGAAAGGTTTTAGGTAAAAAAAGGAAGATCTTTATGGGAGATGTTGAAGATCTTTCACCACGATTAGAAGATTATATTCCGAGTTTCC
Organism: Viscum album; assembly: GCA_963277665.1. Lineage (NCBI taxonomy): Eukaryota > Viridiplantae > Streptophyta > Magnoliopsida > Santalales > Viscaceae > Viscum > Viscum album. Next base: position 386,916,796 of record OY728147.1, on the reverse strand, counting down.
AAAGACACTAAACTATTACGATCCTTGTGTGTGTGTTTTTGTAATGTACTAAGTATTCCGCAAAAGTAATGCAATGTCCATGTACGTCATGTTTCGGATCTCTACAGTTGGTATCAGAGGAAACGTTTAGTCAACCTTTGGAAACTAGGATGCGAAAACGTTAGTGGGATCCCAAGAGATATTTCTATGGTATGTCTAGGGATGTCCCTAAGGATAAGTATACATATAGGATATAGTCCTAGAACTATGGTAACAATATTAGATTAAACCAAAGATGTTAGATATTGAAGTTACTCCCCCTTTATTATGATTTTTTCTTCTCACACTATTCTTTTTGGGTTTTAGAAAATGGCTGGAAACAAGATGATTCACGATAATGGAGGATATGATGGACAATGGAATGATATTCTTCATGAGAAACCAAATGAAATGGGATTTGGAAGTCCAAACATCATTATTATGCTGAATCAGCAATCTCATAATATGATCAATAAAGTAAAATTTGGTATGTTTCCTAACTCGGATAATAGGAGAAAGATGGAGTTTCATGATGATCATAGAGGAAAGAAAGTTCAATTTCCCCTATGTAAATCATGTGGGAAGAGGCATCAAGGAGAATGTTTCAAAGGAACTGGAAGATGCTTTGGGTGTGGAAAAGAAGGACACAAAGCCAGTAAATGCAAAGGAAAAGGTTCAGTTAACACCAGGGATGAGGATATTGGTATTGCTACGACATCAACAATGGTTAAATGTTTTAAATGTGGAATGTACGGGCATTATGCAAACCAATGCCCTAAGGGAAAGTCTCATGAAGAGAATCATTATGGTCTTATGGGTAATATTTATGTGGATGATGATTAAGAGACTACAAATGATATGTGAGATGAAAGAATTGTTGAAGCTCGGTCAATGGTTTAAGAATGTAGTGTAATGATTACATGTTTATCTTGTGTAATGTTGTATAAGTAATCTCATGGTACTAAGGAATAAAGAGACATCTAAGGATTGTTACACTGTTGTATTTCCTTGAGTTTTGAAAGTGTATGATTAATGTTACCAGCATCCATGAATGGTTATTCAGATATTTTTGGAATGTAGATGATATGCACATAATGAAGGGATAAAGAGAATCTAATATGTTTGATAGTATTCATGAGCTCATGATTGATATAAGGACTAAGTGATATCATGGTTTGAGGATATAGAATTTTGAGGATTTTGGTATGTGAAAAGTGTTAACTTTTAACTGTATTCATGTTTTCACTAAGGTTCAATGGATATTCATTCTTCAAGAGAATACATGATTAAGGTATTCACATGTTTATAATTTGACCAACAAGATATATCTTATGATATATGGGGTATAAATGATGGCATTCACGTGATTGTTATGTGACATTTCAAGTAATCATTTTCTTTATACTATGAGCTTGGGATGAAGTATTTTAGATAAGCCTAAAGATTGGAATGGATTATGTTGGACATAAGTTAGGATAGAACTTTTTTCGATATTACTGATGGGATGTTATGGTAATATAGCTTTAGAAAATGGAAAACCTGCAGGACGGGCGACAGCCCATCGCGTCGGACAGGGCTGTTGGAATCAAACCCACAACCGGAGTGCGACTGGCCTTTATCGCCTACCACTGGCCTACAGGAAGTCCATGTTTAGTAGAAACTAGTTTTATTATATTAAGAAGTATGATATATGAAGTATAAGTCCATTTTAGGAACTATATATGATTAATCTCACTATAGATGGACAAATATATTTTTTGATAACTTTACTAACCTTTTGTTTAAGACAGATGGAATGACCCATCATTCTATCACATGATCTGCTAACACATCATGAATGAAAAATTTAACTTCATCTCTTTAAGAGATGAAGTGGAAATTGTCCAAATAACGACAAACGGTGAGACTATACCAAAATCACGAAAGTATTTCTTCTAATTCCAATTTCATCAACTTTAGGGAAATGATCTTGAAAACCAAAAATGTTGTCCTAGTGCTCTTATATCTGATGAATCAGACGGTACCTTAGATCGTAAAAAATTTATCGCTTTGTGATTGCTGGCTTTTCCATAGCCATGTTCTCTACCACTCTCCATTAGAACATGATGGTTAGATTTCTCTTCCATACCCATATTTTCACCTATGTGGAAACCCAATGATTAGTTTATTTGGGTAACCGTTACATTTCATACTTTTGTTTTTAAAGATTGGTTTTGGTATTCCTTTTTACGATGTGGGTTTCTATTAAAGAAACTTTCGAATAGTAAACCATTTATAACCCCGATGAATTTCGAGGGAGAAATTCATTTTAAGGGGGGTAGAATGTAACACCTCAAGATTTTATGAAAAATATTCTTTTTAATTTCATTAATGTCTTGTGTTGTACGCTACACCAAAAGGATCTTGCACAACATGCATCCTTGACTTTCCTTGCATTACATTCAATCACGACCTTCCTCGATAGTGTGTGTAGTACGCAATACCAAGTTTCACTAAACAACGATATGCTATTAAAATATTATTAAAACTAGCCATTATGAATAGTAATAACCACTTTTTGAAATTTTGTAAATTTTATTTTCAAAATGGACTTCACTTATGGATTCGGAATATCGAAATTAGCTTAGGGTGATATTTTAGTTCTTTTCGGATAACTTTCATTTTTTGATGAATAGTGAAAATTACTAAATTTTAATTAAAAACAATTTTTTTAATAGAAATAATTAATAGTGATAAATTATTAATTTGATTGATTTTAAAGTATATTTAGAATATATTTTTACAATTTAATACAATGTTGGTCGTTAGATTTAATTTCACATTTAAACCAGACATAAACAAATGTCAATCTTTTGATAGTTATTATCTCTTAAAAACACGCTATTTGTTTTGACGACGGGAATTGATTTTTAAATTAGTTAATGTAGCTTATATGTTTTAAATTTGATAAAATAGACATCATTTTTGAATTCATAATATCAAATATTGCTTAGGTCTAATATTTGGTATTTTTCTGGAAACATTCATTTTTTGATGAATAGTGAAACCAATAAGTGGTAGTTAAAAAAACTGAATTTTTCATAAAACTTAATTTTACCGCTTATGTGAGTGGAATTTCAAAAATCCGAGAGACACGGTTGATTTCTGTAAGTAAAATGTGGTTCAATGAGATGAAAATAATTTTTGGTGAATAGTAACTTTTTACTTTTTTTACCACAGTTAAAAGTAAATAGGGTAATTAATGGTAAAAATGATATTATTATTACCCTAAAACATGTCCTAATTCTATTGGATAAGTGTAATTCGACCAAAAACAACATTAGGAAAAAAATATGACCATTTAGACTCACTTGGATTAGATTAGGACAATTATTATTAATTTATTTAAAGAAGGGTTAAAATAGTTAAAATCAAAGTTTAATAACTGAATCATTTTTAATATGGGGTTATACATAAGATAAATTCTAATATAAATATTCATTAGAAATATAAAAATATTTCCTACATAATGGTATTTTATTTGTAATTTTTAGACATTAAATAATTTAATTTATTTATGACACAACGATGATGCAGTAATTATCATATTAATGAAATATTGACATAATTGATGTTATAAATACCCAAATAAATATAATTTTAGACTTTTTATGAATTCCACTAATTTTATAGGTTAATATTACATGTTATTATTGATTTAATTAACGTTTTTCTAACTTATCATTCTTTTGTGATTTTCACAAAAATCAATTACTAAATAGTGTCAAAATAGACATAAAATAGTTTTTAAAACAAATATAATATTATTAACTGTTATTTTATTCCTAAAAATCTAAGGTTCGGCCAAATGAATTATATAAGGTTATATATTTTAATAATTAACAACTTGGGGTTTTTTTTTGGCTTGATATAGTATGTTTATTAACCTTATAGTATAGGAACACAAGAAGACACGGTAAAAGTAAAATTATTTAACATAATGTTAAATTTACATGATAAGGTTACAATAGGAACCTAAACTTGTATAAATTCTATTGGATGAGAGGATTTATACCCATACCCACCTTATCCTTTAAATAAATCAATTTTGAGATATTTAATACCGAACTGGACTTTATAATAAAATAATATTTTTAGTTATTCCAAAGGTGCCCCTCTCCTCCCTTATAAAAGGGCACCTCCTCCCTCTCTTACTCACACCACTTTGAGCCTTCAAGATGGGCCAAACCCTGCCACTTTCTCCTCTCCACTTTCCGAGAGATATCCTAGAGGTCCTGGTCTTCTTCAAAGACCAATCTTAGTGCCCTAAAAGAAGGTCTCAAAGAAGCACTTCAAAGAAGAGGTAATGTCCATTACCGATTCTTTCATCTTTATTTCTTCTTCCACTTATTATTCTTTAATTGTTTCATTATGAAGTAATAACATCAGTATCAATAATATACTGATATTTTATTATAAGTATTGAGCAACCCTATTTCACCATCTATCCATCCAATGGAAAAAAGAAATCACTGTGCGTGCGTACGTACATAATACCGTCTCCACGCCGTGGTGTAATCTATTTTCCACCACCACCTTACTTGGATGGGTATAATGGTGTAAATAATGACTATATATGACTATTATAAAGTGATATTGATTCTGAAATAGTATAAATACACTCCAATACAATTCCACAATCATATGAACGATATCATCACTCGTGCGTACGTACGGAATACCGTCTCCACGATGTGATGCGACTCGTTCTACATGATCTTCATTTCATAATGATTATATAAATGAACTGAATGAATGAATATGATATATATTACACTAATAACATTATGGAAATGAGGTATCTATAACCTAAAGAGAAGAATAAGAATTTATTTGACAAAACACGTATAAGAACAAAAAGTTATAAACACCCGAATAACAAGTAGCAATGAAATATTACTACTAAGAAGCTAAGAATATGACAATATATGATATCATAAAAATAACTATGATTCTGGAATAAGTCAATAACATTATTTAAATCATTATACAGGAGGTTTGGACACGTACAAAGCTTATCATACCTAAGGTAAGGGAAATATCACAATCTCATTTTTATCCAAGATTGTTTATACTTTGGTATTTACTGGGGTGTATTTTATCATCCACATCCATGTTTCCCCAATATGAAATATTATTTCCATACACCTACAATTTTTTAAATCAAATTTTACCCTTCGGTGAGTTTTTAGTAAAAGATATGAAAGGAATCTTTTTTCGTTTTTCAAATGAGGTACTTTTTGACTTTTCTGATAGAAGTACAAAGAATGTTTTTTAACTTATACGGCATGAATGGATTTTTAAAACATTATTTTAAAGAAGGTTACTTTAAAATTTTTCAAGTTTATTTTTAATCAAATTCTTTTAGTTTAGAATTGTACGACATGTTAAGAAAGGAAAAGTGTTTTTGAAGCAGAAATGATATTTTCCTCAAGAATGGAGTTCAATTGTTTTATCAAAGTTATTTTCCATCTAAGATAATAAAGGGTTCGGTTTTTATCCCTATTATTACATTTATTTGATTATGTTGTGATGTAATTATATTTTTATGTATTCTTTTATCTTATATGAATTGCTTTATGATGTCACGATGTTTAAGATTCCCGTTTTTATTACATGGGTTATACAATGATGTATGATTTATGATTTTGTGGCACACATAAGAATGGTATCATTATGAGATGGGTGGGACCTCTATATTCCTCCAATGCATTGGGTAAAGATTTTATATCTCATGAGATAGACATGGATGGAACGATAGGTTATACCGGTTTAGTGAAACAGGATTGAAACAAGGGTGACTCGGTTCAGAAATGGACTTTGTCCACTAAGATAGTCTTGACAATGAGTCTTGACTAGTAAGATATGATTCTCTATGATTATGTGTATATTCCACAAAGCTTAATGTTTTAAGTTATGATTATTGGGATTTCATTTCACTACTATGATTTATCCCATGTTATGAAATTATGCTCTCTTTTGCAGGTCAAGATTTCCAAAATGTTATGTTCTTATGAAAATGATGTGATTGACATTTCTTTTGTTTACCCTTACTGAGCATTTGAGCTCACCCTTTTATGTTTTCTTTTCCCTAGGATATAAAGAAAGGTTTTAGGTAAAAAAAAGGAAGATCTTTATGGGAGATGTTGAAGATCTTTCACCACGATTAGAAGATTATATTCTGAGTTTCCAAAGACACTAAACTATTACGATCCTTGTGTGTGTGTTTTTGTTATGTACTAAGTATTCCGCAAAAGTAATGTAATGTCCATGTACGTCACGTTTCGGGTCTCTACATGGAACTGTTCACCTTGACCTCACTAATGGAACTGTTCAATTTGACCTCACTGATGGAACTATTCACGTCGACCTCACCGATGGAACTGTTCATATCGACCACAACGATGGAACTATTCACATTGTCCTCACCGATGGAACTGTTCACCTCCAACTCACTGATGGTACTGTTTACATTGACCTCACTGATGTAACTGTCCACATCGACCACACTGATGGAACTATTCACATCAACCTCAATGATGGAACTGTTCACCTCAATCTCACCGATTAAACTATTCACATAACTAGAAATATGGAAAAGAGTTGTGGATATGTCACCTTGACCTCCCGGAACACCTCAAACACCAAATTTCAGCAAAGGAATGGACCAGAGTGGTTTGGGCCATTTCTGGTACTAATTAATAGTTGGTGGTGTGGCACTGTCCAACTGTTTGAGTTGGTAGAATTGATGTGGCTCTACCTAGTAAACTAGATAGCTATGACATAGTCACTAACTTACTAGTGAGTCATACTATCTTTTCCGAGTAATTGGTATGGGTGTTCAGTAAATGCACCCCGTGACTTTTAAGTCTATAACACTTTGTACCTTATTTATTACCCAATTATGACTAAAAATTCTTTATTTATTATTTGTAACCTCCCCTATTGACTATATATGTAATGCCTCGGTTCTGGAAGCCACCCAGAGGTGCCCCATACCCGGTTGGTCAATGGCCTCAAGCGCATTTCCCCAAATGCCAGAGGCTGCCGACTAGTAGCGAGGGCCTTGGGTGTGATAGTGGGGAAACTATGCCCTGATTGGCCGAGTACACAGTAGAAGATAAACAAAACAAACAATGGAATTAGAAAACATCCATACAAGAGTAAACAATAAACAGTGGAAGACTAAACAATAAACGACCGGAGCACACATATACATATGAAAAATTCATGATACATATGTCTAGGAAAGCATCCAAACAAGTCACAATGCTGGATAAAAACAATACTAAACCAAAGTGAAAAAGAAAACAGGTAAACTCATACGCATCGCAAGCCATAGCTTGGTCCCATGATCTCCAACTCCACAGCAAGTCAGACACCTGAAGTCGAATGGCACTTGACCTTATTTAATCCTGCAACAATATAATCAGTTTGGGCCCAAAAGCATGACCCAAACAGGGTGTGAGACAAAGTCCCAGAAGGAAACCACCCAAAGATCTATGCCTAACAGTCAGTGAATATATGGCAGGTAAAGTACAGTAAGCAGTAAATAGTAAGTAGTAAATAGGATAATTCACAGTAGTAAACAATATAGAGTTCTAGCACATAGTTTACAAAAAAGAAACATCCACTCAAGAAAATAGAACAAAAAGGTAACCTCTGGGTATTTCTCATAGCCTAACCCCTAAGGTTCAACCTAAAAGTACTAGAAACCATCTGGGAGGCACACACAGTCACACCCCTTTGGCTCATCTAAAGAAAGAATAGACTCTCTAGGGAAGCATTCACCGTCGATTCCCCCTATAGTCTCGTATCATACTAAAGACTCTCTGGGGAATCACTCAACGTATCATTCCCCCTGTGTCCCACATCGAGGATCTACATACACTATGAGGAAGCACTCAACGTCAATTCCCCCTATGGTCTCGCATCGTAAATTAAAGACACTCTGGAGAAGCCCTTACATCCATTCTCCCTATGGTCTGTTACACTAGGTTCTCTCAGCCCTATGTAAGGTCAGCAAGTATCACATCGCATAACGGACAAATTATCCTCATGAACTACTTGGATAGCAGTCTACAGTATCTCAGCATGGAAGAACAGTCACAACATCCTATAAACTAGGCATGGAACTGGCAAAAGCCTAACAGGAAAAACTAGACCAACAGTCGTAAACAAGAAAACATGAAAGGGAAAAACATCCAAATCATATTAAATTACCCTATTCAAAATAAATATCCTCTTCTTAGGAATATAAGAAAAACATGCAAACAACAAGGTAAAAACAAGAAACATGCAATACCCCGTTCAAGGGTATTGGTGGAATTTGCACAAAATACTCAAAGACTTTCTACAGAAAGGAACAAACCACCTACCCCAAAGTTAGGAGATAGATATATTTGAACCATGAGGATTGAACCTCCTTAGAACATCATAGATCTATGAAAATGCACAAAGCTTTCAACCCATGATAACTTGCAAAAGAGGAGGAATTGAAAATAAAGATCTAGGAGAAGGAAGAGATTACCGCTGCAGTTCCAACGCAATTGCCGACAGTCGATTCAGAGGACGGACGGAGGCTCGGGAGCTTGAGGAGATTCATAGCTGTGTGAGATCTCTATGATGAAGAACACCTGGAAGAAGATGGTTCTATCCGTTAGACGTGACCCCGGTCCGTTTAATGAAAAAAAAGAAAGTACCCAACGTGTACATTTAGAGTACACGGTGTGTACCAGGCTTTTCCATACTCCTCTTTAGGCGGCCTCCACATCAACCTTACATGGCCGTGTGTGTGGCCATGACACGTCCAACACACGATCTCAAGAAAAAACAAAGTACATGGTGTGTACTTATAAAGTACATGGCATGTACTTCACAAACATCCAGAAACTCCTCTTTTCTCAAAAACTCCAGAAAAAGGAAAAACGTACCTGAAAAGAAGGTCTAGGTTCTTAAAAACTCCCCCCTTAAATAAATTCATCCCCAAATTTCCCTAGCGAGGCGTAGAAGATGAAACCCCAAATAGCTCCGGCCACTGCTATCGTACATCGGCCTCCCTCTCCCAAGTCTCGTCCTTTACTCACCTGTGCTTCCATAGCAACCATACCAGAGGAATATACCAGCCACGGAGAACCTTTATACTGCAATCGACAATCCGGATAGGATGATATTCAAACGATTCATCTGCTTCAATCTCAACCTCATCAGGTTGAAAGTCATGAGGTGGGTCTGAAAAGTAACGTCAGAGCTGAGAAATGTGGAAGACGTCATGCATAGACTGGTACCTCTGAGGTAACAACAACCGATAGGTGACCATCCCAACTCTCACCAATACCTCAAACGGCCCGACGTACCATGGTGAGAGCTTACCCTGTCTCCGAATCCTCTTATGTCCCAACCTCGGTGCGACATGGAGGAAAAACCGATCCTCGACCTCGAACTCTAGAGGTCGTCTCCGCTGATCAGCATAAGACTTCTGACGAGACTGTGCAATAGCAATTATTTTCCAAATCAACTCTATATGATCTAAGGTCTCCTGAATGAGACGAGGTCCCAACAAAGCTGCCTCTCCTACCTCCATCCAACATAAGGGTGATCGACATGGCCTACCGTACAAAGCCTCATAATGTGCCATCTGAATAATTGCTTGAAAACTATTGTTGTAGGAAAACTCCACAAGAGGTATATGCTTCTCCAAAGAACCTCCAAAGTATAGAATTCAAGCTTGGAGAAAATCCTCAAGTACATGAATCATGCGATCTGAATGGCCATCTGTCTGGGGATAGTTTGCTGTACTCAAAAGTACCTGTGTACCCAAAGCCTTCTAAAGCCCCTGCCAGAACTGGGAAGTAAAGCACACATCTTTGTCTGAAACAATGGAGTGTGGAACTCCATGTAGACGTAAAATCTCTCGGATGTACAACCATCCCAACTCATCAACACTGAAGGTCTACTTGATTGGAAAAAAGTGAGCAACATTCGTGATCCTGTCGATGACAACCCAAACAACGTCATTATCTCAAGGTGATCTCAAGAAACCAGTGATGAAGTATATCGTGAAATCACTCTACTTCTACTCGTGAACTGGTAACTGCTGTAAAAGACTTGCTGGTCGCTGATGTTCAACATTCACCTGCTGACAAGTGGAACACCTCATTAAAAAACTAGCAACATCCCTCTTCATACCTGGCCACCAATACTGGCGGTGTAGATCACGATACAACTTGGTGATGCCAGGATGAACTGTCCAAAATGAGGAATGAAAATCCCACATCATCTTCTCATGTATGTCTGCTGACACCCATACGCGTCCCTCGAAGGGCGTGATATCATCCTCACCCATTGTCCATCTAGGAATCGGGTCCTCTCCTGACATGTTTTTCCATAGAACTAGGCCTTCATAATCTGATAGCGGCCTCATTTGTACCCGATCAAGACGTGTAGAGGTAACATCTACAGAATATAGGAACTTCTACCCTTGTCTGTCATGCACCTCCAAATGCATCTCATAGAACAGAGACATAAGTTTCCACTCACTACTGGCCTCCTAAACTGCCTGAATCTAAGTCTTCCTTCTCAAAGCATCAGCCACTGTGTTGCCTTTCCCAGGTGTATAGGCAAGCTCAAAGTCAAAGGATTGAAGATACTCGACCCCCCTACACTGTCTTAGATTCAGATCACACTGAGTGAAGATATACTTGAGACTATTATTGTCGGTGAAAACCAAAAAGTGCTCTCCTAGAAGATAATGTCGCCAACAACGTAAGGCCTGAACAAAAACTTCCAACTCTAGATCATGCATTGGGTAGTTCCTCTCATGTGGCCTCAACTACTAAGACCCGTAGGCAATGACTCCATCTTCCTGCATAAGAACAACTCCCAGCCCGATACTTGATGCATCACAGTAAATAGTGTAGCTCTAGCCTGGCTCTGGAAAGACTAGTATCGGTGCTAAAGTCAACCTCCCTTTCAACTCTTGAAAGGATGACTCACAAGAATATGACCATAAGAACTTCACACCCGTCTTATTCAGGCCTGTCAGTGGTGCTTCTAAGTGTAAAAAGTTTTGTATGAAGCATCTGTAGTATCCAACCAGCCCTAGAGAACTTCGCACCTCAAATACGTTCTTCGGATTCTCCTTGGAAACTATAGCTCTCACTTTCTCTGGGTCTACTCATACCGCTTTCTCTAAAATTACATGACCCAAGAAGTGAATCTGATTCATCCAAAAGTGGCACTTTGAGAGATTAGAATATAACTGATGCTCTCTCAGTATACTCAGAACGATCTCAATAGGGGTTGCATGGTCATGTAGAGTGTAAGAGTACACCAAGATATCATCCACTAAGACCACCGCAAAAGAGTCCAAGTATCGGTGGAACACTCAGTTCATCTATGCCATGAAAACTGCAGGCGTGTTCGTGAGGCCGAAGGACATAACCATATACTCGTATATACCATACCTTCTCCTGAAGGCTGTAAGAGGTATATTTGATGGTCTAACGCACAACTGGTGATAACCGGACATCAAATCGATCTTCAAGAACACCCAGGATCCTTGAAGCTGACCAAAGAGGTCATCAATCCTCAACAAGGGATGTCGGTTCTTGACCGTCAACTGGTTTAACGTCCGATAGTTCACACATAGCTTGAGGTTACCGTCTGCCTTCTTCGCAAATAGGACATACGATCCCCAAGTATAAGTACTGGGTTGGATGAAACATTTTTCCTGCAAATCCTTCAACTGTTTCTTGAGATCCTGTAGCTCAGGTGTCGCCATCCTATAAGGAGGAATGAAAATCGGTGCCACACATGGCACGAGCTCAATCAAGAAGTCTACCTCCCACTCTGGAGGCAAACCCGAAAAGTCCTCTGGAAAAACATCTCTGAAACAATCCACCACTAGAGGAAAGTCTAACTATGAAGTCCCCTAGTTATCTAGATATATACTAGAAATTTGAGACGTAACTCCACCTAGACCATGATGCTCGGATCCAGCTCTACTCGCCTGGGCATCCCATTATCCCTTATGAAGAAAGGTTCCACCCTCTGGTGATACGAAACTCACTCTGCAACGATAACAGTCGACAACTTTCTGGAAGGGAACTAGCCAATCCATTCCGAGAATGAAATCATAGCTTGTCCCCTCTAAGACATAAAGGTCCCATAAGAAGTGAAAACCCACATCCTCAAGAGGGCACTCTATACACTGACATAAACTAACCGCTCTGGTCCCCAACGATGTGTCTAGAGGCAAAGTATCAGTAGAGGAAAAGATACAGAGCCCAAGGCTCTCCAGAATATCAACAGAGATAAATCTATGTGTATAACCAATATCGAAAAGAGCATAAGATAAAACTGAGGCTACTAAGATTGTACCTCAAACTGCAGAGGGTCCAGGATCCTGCTCCTATTGGGTTTGCTCCACTACAAAAGGCTGACCTGTACGACGGCCCTGTGACCCTGCCTAACCGCTCAGAGCTGATCCACCCTACTGTCACTGATAGACCGGTGACTGACCAGCCTGGCCACGAACTCCACCTCGGCCTGAACGGCTGGATGTACTCCAGTTTCTAGACTGGTGAGAAACTGGTGGCGCTACTCTAGAACGAGGAATCATGGAGGAACCCCTGTCACCAACTTCTGGTGAGAAAACCAGACATAAACACTGGAGTTGACCCATATTTCCATAATATCGGCACTCCACTAGGTCCCTCTGGCACTACAGCCTTGTATGTCCATCCCTTACACACTGGTAAAATATCACCTGACTACCTGAAGACGTGTCATGGTGCCTCAGATCACCACACGTAGACTCCCTATGGTGCTTCCTTTTGTCGGCTGGTGGAGCACTAACTCTGGAATCAGAACTGCCCTTACTCTCAGCTCCAGAATCTCTCAGATTGCACTCTGCGCTCAAACTTTCTTTCCAAGAACAAACCATCTGTGCTCTAGAGGGGTGTCAAATGCTGAATCATAGTGAGACGAGATGAATAATCCATGACAGAAAGAGTACCCTACTCCGGACTCATAAAATTGCATGCTCGGTCGACCCTCAGGGTCTCCGGATAGAAGTAGTCATAAAAGATGTGCTAGAACTCCTCCCAAGACATAACCTGATGATGAACCGCCTATGAGATCATATCCCACACCCTCTTGTAAGAGTCTTGGAGCATATACGTGGCAAGATTCACACTCCTTTCTGGTATTGTCTCCATATGATTAAAGATCATCAGCATGGCTTCTAGCCATGACTCTGCAGCCTGAGGTCCTCCTTCCTCTGAGAAGGTGGGAGGGTGATACTACTGAAAAACCTGAGTCAAGTCTGTCATAGTCGAGGAAAGAGGAAGAGGTATTTGGAAGGCCTGAATCATCCTTAGAAAGAATTCCCTAAACTACGCATCAGTGCCTATAACTAGTATAACTGCTGGTGCCAAGGCTGGAACAGCAGGAGGAACTGCAGGAGGTCCATGATCAGTCATATCTGGCGTTTGATCATTGCCCTGCAATTGATGGACAACCGGAGGACGTCTCGGTGCCATAGCCCTGAAAGGTCCAACACACAATTTAGATCAGTTAAACAAAGACATAACACAATATTACAAGAGGGGAACATGAGAAAGAAACATTCAAGTTTTACAAAACATGACCACACGATGTGTATAAAAACTACATGGGGTGTTCTCTTAAGTTATTCATTTGGGCGTGTACTTCTGCCACAACTGGTCGTGTAACGCCCAAACCAAATAGCGTGTTGTTCCCACACATGGCATGTACATGAACTTTATTACACCCCTCGTGTCTTCTTACACAGCTAACCCACACTGCCCTCCAAATCCTAGACTACACGATGTGTTCACTAAGGACACGACGTGTACTAGATACATTTTTAATGACCCGTGATGTTAGTTACACGACCAGATACACGACTCTCTCTACAAGACGTGATCCATGGAAACACGACGTGTACTTGAAGGGATTTCCCCAACCCGTGTTTTTAGTGACACTGTCGGGTACTTCGATCACAAGGAACGACGTGTACAAGAAGGACACGGCATGTAAAAGCAAAGTTTATCCAACTGTGTCATTAGTCACATGGGTAGACACATGGTCACTACCACACGGCGTGTACTTACCCTACAAGACGTGTTCCTAAAGATTTTCCACAACCCCATGTTTCTTCCCACACAGTCAGCAACACGGTATAGAAAACTATACAACGTGTATTTATAAAGTACACGCCGCGTATTCTGGGTTTTTCCGGGAAGTAGCTCAGAAACTGCTCCGAAGCCTAGAGAACACAGAAAACAAGCATGAAGGTGCCAAATTCCGACTTGTGAGGGCCCATACTCTCCGCGAATCAAATCTTGGCATCTTTTACATATCATATACAAGGGAAACAAGTCAATGATCCACCGAGTTCCGATTTTTGAGGTCCCATAACACCTCAAGAATCAAAATTTGGTGTTCATTCCAGTAAATCTATACACAAACAATTTCCTATCAATAGAAGGTATTTATATAAAGGAAACTATCACAAAAACATGCATATTTTACACATCATCTATCACAACAACATGCAATCACTAATGCATCCTAGATGACATGACAAAAATGCATGACATGTGATTTCTTATCAAGTGCCTAGATGATGCATGATAGGGAATACACTCATATCTTCAGGTTGAAATAGAAACAGAACCTCAATAATATCAACAGTAACAACACACCTCATGTGAGTCCCTCAAGGTGAAATAAAATCTAATATAAAACTGCAAACCAGTAAAATTGCAAACCAGTAAAATTGCAATAAACGAGGTAGTGTATCTTTTCCCTATACATAGGTTAGCTAATCTTGGGAACATATTATTACCAAGTACTTATTCTATCCTATCCCTCTCTAATGGCTCCAAACAGTATGTTAAGAGAAAATAATCCTCTAATACCACTTTGTAACTCCCTGGTTCCGGAAGCCACCCAGAGGCACCCCGTACTTGGTTGGTCACATGGCCTCAAGAGAATTTCCCTAAACATGAGAGGCTTCCGAATAGCAGCGAGGGTATTGGGTGTGATAGTGGGGAAACAATGAACTCATTGGCAGAGTACATAGTAGAAGATATAAAAAAGAAATAATGGAAGTAGTAAACATCAATACAAGAGTAAACAATAAACAGTGGAAGACTAAAAAGTAAACGACTGGAGCATTCATATAAATTTGAAAAGAAGCATGATGCATTTGTCTAATAAATAATCCAAACAAGTCACAATTTTAGATAGAAACAATAATAAACCAAAGTGCAAATGAAAACAGGTAAACTCCTCAGCATCGCAAGTAATAGCTTGTTCCCATACTCTCCATCTCCACAACAAGTTAGGCACCTGAAGTTCAAGGGCGCTTGACTTTATCTAATCCTGCAACAATATAATCTCTTTTGGCCCAAAAGAATGACCCAAATAGGGTGTGAGACAAGTTCCCAGTAGGCAACCACCCAATGATCTGTGCCTAAAAGTCAGTGAATATATGGCAGGTAAAGTGCAGTAAGCAGTAAACAGTAAGCAGTAAACATGATAATACACAACAATAAACAATCCACAGTTATAGAATATAGTTTACAAACAAGAAACAACCACTCAAGAAAGTATAAAAAAATGTAACCTTGGGGTAGTTCTCACAGTCTAAACCCTAAGGTTCAACCTACAAGTACTAGCAACCCTATGGGAGGCACACACAGTCTCACCCATGTGGCTCAGCTAAAGAAAGAATAGACGCTCTGGGAAGCACTCACCATCAATTCCCCTTATAGTCTTGTATCGTACTAAAGTCTCTCTAGGGAAGCACTCAATGTCTCATTCCCCCTGTGGCCCCCGTCGAGGAACTACAGACACTCTGAGGAAGCACTCAACATCAATTCCCCCCGTGGACTTGCATCGTAAATTAAAGACACTCTGGAGTATCCCTTACGTCCATTCTCCCTATAGTCTGCTAAACTTGGTTCTCTCAGCCCTATGTAAATTCAGCAAGTATAACATCGCGTAATAGCCCAATTATCCTCAAGAACTACTTGGCTACCAGTCTACAGTATCTCAACATGGAAGAACAGTCACACCATCTCATAAACTGGGCATGGAACTGGCAAAATCCAAGGAGGAAAAACTAGACCAACGGTCATAAACAGGCAAAAATGCAAGGGAAAAACATCCAAAGCATAGTAAATTACCCAATTCAAAATCAATATCCTATACTCAGACATATAAGAAAAACAGGCAAACAACAAGGGAAAAATAGGAAACACGCAATACCCCGTTCATGCGTATTGGTGGAATTTGCACAAAATACTCAAAGAAATTCTACAGAATGGCACAAACCACCTACCTCGACATTAGTAGATCGATATAATGGAACCAAGAGGCTTGAAACTTTTTAGAACTTCATAGATCTATGAAAACTCACAAATCATTCAAACCACGATAACTTGCAGAATAGGAGGAATTGGAAAACAAAGCTCTATGAGAAGGAAGAGATTACTGATGCGGTTCCAATGTAATCGATGAGAGTCAATTTGGAGGATGGATAGAGGCTCGCGAGCTCGGAGGAGATTCGCCGCCGTACGGGAGCTCTCGAAAGATGAACACCTAGAAGAAGATGGTTCTGTCCATCAGACGCAACCCCGGCCTGTTTAATGGACAAAAACTACGTGGCGTGTACTTTTAGAGTACACGACGTGTACCAGGATTTTCCGTACTCTGCTTTAGGCAGCCTCCACAATACCCCTACATGGCCGTGTGTTTGGCCATGGCACGACTATAACACGATCTCGAGTGGAAACAAAGTACACGATGTGTACTTATAAAGTACATGGTGTGTACTTCAAAAATTTCCAGAAACTCATCTTTTCTCAAAAACTCTAGAAAAAGGAAAAACGTACCTGAAAAGAAGGTCTGGGCTCTTACAATATATATCTCATATTCATATATCATTGGTTCCTAATTTTCGAATTGATTCTATGATGTTATAATAATGGGATCTCTCTATATATTATTCAAAATTATCTTCCTCTTTGATAGTTATTCATGGATCTCTGATGGATCCATGGTTTATATACCAACATATTGAATTTTCCATTCTTTCTTCATAGACCGGGGAAAAATCTAGTGATTTGATAATGTATATTTATTGATAAAAGATCTAAAATAGATTATAGATACCTTACAGCAATGTGTTTGGGAGTCACCTCACTAAAACCCTCATTAATATAGGGTTAATGATAGAAATATAATCTATTGATTCATTGGTATATTGATAGTGCATTCAACATTTCAACGATATCTCTTTTGACTAGAGATAAATTCTCCATGAATGGTGGATGTTTTTTGATATGTAATATCATATTGATGACCTTGAGACATTCTTCTTCATAATATTATCTTGAATCTTTTTTATGGAGATGTATTCATGGTGGAATGATATTCATCATCTATAGTCAAGGTACTATTCTAGATTTTATGAGGAACTTAGGATCTATTATAGAATTGGAAATAGATTTGATAAATTGATTTCATATTCATTGATATACATCATAACTTATTCCAGTGATATACTTTGAATGGTATGATATTCTAGAACCACAATCATAACACGGAATCTCCTTGGGTATATTTTATGAACTACTTCTCTAAAGAACTAGATCCTAAGATAGGAATCCTTAACAAGTGAGATAGTTCTTCTTGAGTGTAAAACATTGCAGAGGATTTGATCCATTGATGAAAATTGGAGTTATTCCCTAGAATACTTGAGGTAGTATGTTACTTTCAATTTGGGTCTTTCTAATTCTCTTCATTCCTTAGTATTATTCTTTTGTGGGCATATTTTTTTGAGCATTATTAATAGAGATCACATGTTGGTGTGTGAATAGATCATGAGACCTGCTTATGATGCTTGATGACATGAGCAAGATTATAGCTTTTTTTACCATTTTTTATGTTGAACAAACATATTTTATCATTCTACTATACTTTCATGATGATGTTTTGTGCTTTTCCTTGTATTCATTACCATGATATTTGTGCTACCATGCCATTGAAGGATTTTTTTTCTTGGTACTCTGAAGAGGTGGACAATCATGATATGGTTGTATCTTAGAGAGGGAGTGCACACAGATTGTGATGATGTTGATGATGGACCTAAACATGAGGTTAAATATTGTAGACATAGAGGATGCCTCAAGGTAGTGACATTTGGTGCCTGATAACCTGGAAGACTGGCCTATTATGAATCTGACGTATGAAAAACTATAGGTCTTATCCACTATGCATTTGTGTTATAATAAACTAGAGCCCTAACCCAACTCAACTCCTATGGAATTATAAAATCTATTATTATGATCTATATACATTTTTCTTGATCAATTGTGACCTCATAAATTCATCCTTTTGACGTGGATCCAATTAAATTATGACTTGAGCTCATGATGGATTTTGTACCACATGGTTTCTCGACATATGATTATTTATTTTTGATTTTGGATGTGTTATCATCATGGGATACACCTGTTATACCAATTAATTGTTGTTAAGGATACATTGGTGGTTTCCAATTATGTTTTTTACACACACCCTATATTGGAATCTCGATGTGGATTTATATTTCCTGATTAGAGATATAGGTAAGGGATAGGGTCCCATAGTTGAGAGATGATCTGAGGATTTTGGGATTAGTTTTAGTAAAAATATGTACTTAAGAGTAATTCTATACAATTTATTTACTTATTTAATTACAATTTATAATTTTGTTAGGATTTCCACACTTGGATACAGATTTATTTATTTGTATTACATGTGTGCTATCCAATATAACATTTAACACTTATTTTTCAACATGTTACTCAAATTATTACAATTATATTTTATTTATGGTTCTTATGTATGACTGTTATAGTAAGTTTAACTTAACACACTATTGGTGCATAGTCCCTCAATTCTAGTTGACTACCTCTTGCATACAAGGAGGTGCAAATGAGGTCGTGTGGATATCAATATTGTACTCAATGGTTCCGATTAAAGCAGTACCAAATGGTATTTGGGGAAATTTTTTTGATTTATTTTGACTAACCTTGTAACACCTCAAAACATTATAATATATTTCATTTAGAAAAAAAATTAATGTCATCAATAACTTTCGATGAATGTGAAACCGGGTAAAAAGAGGTTTAGTCATGCCTTCTACACTCAATTTAATATTTATTTTTGGAAGTTCTAGAAAATTTATTTGAAAAAATAAACTTTAATTTTTAAATCATCATATAAAAATTATGTTATGGTGAATTTATCTTATTTTTCTAAAACATTTATTTTTTGTTTAATAATGAAATATACCAAATTTTAATTCAAATATGCCTTTTCGTTAAAATTATTTATAATTTTAAACTATATTTATTATTAGTTTTAAATTAACATTAGTAAATTTTTTTATCAATTATTCCAATTTAGTTAATTGGAATAAATTTAATATTAAATTTTGATACAAAAACGTTGTAATCATTTAGACATTTTCTCTATAAAAATCTTCTTTCTAATTATGTCTAAGGGATTATTTTTAAATTAAAAATTTCTAATTATGTAAATTGAATTTGGAAAAATGAATTCCCTATTTTGAATAATCATAATTTATAATTTATAATCAGGACAAAATAATTTTTTATCAAAATGAATAGTGAAAATAGTAAAAATTAATTACCACGGTTAAGGTAGAAATGGTTTCACAGTGGGCTATACAAAGAATTTTAGGGTTAAAAATGACCTAAAAAATTCCCAACACCCTTTGGATGGAAATATTTCAACCCTCATTACCTTATGATATATTTTTATGAGTTTTAGGGAAAATTGCCCATCAAAGTGACCCATATACTAATTTGAGTGAAGAAAAAGAAAAAAGGTACCTTTATTCCATTTAATATATATAATTCTTTAAGATTTAAAAAAACAACATAGGTTCAGTTGTAGTTATTATTTTTAAATATAAATTTATTTTTATCTGAATAATTTATTTTTAATTTTTAGAGATGAACTAATTAGAAAAAATGCTTAAGAAATGACAACGCTATAATTATTTATATAAAAAGTAAATAAAATAAATGACACAGAAAATTTTAAATGCGAAGTATATTAAATGAATTAGGGTGTAAAGAAATTTTATATATGAATATAAAATGTTAAATAGGTGTGAAAAATTATATTTTAATTACGTAATTATCTTGATATTTTTAAATTCAAACTAAATGAATAATGTCAAAATTAACATTAATGTTATTTTATAATAAATTATTTTTTTATTAAATGATATAAAATTAATAAAAATAGCATCTTCATCTAATTTATTTTTTAATTTTACAAAATAAAAACTATGTTCCATTCATGTAAAAATATTCTCTTATAACGACCCCTAAATATTTAAAAATATGTTAGCGTGGTAATGGTTAAAACTATGTTTTAGAACGTACATGCACTTGTCTTAAAATAAATTTTCAGAACCCATAGGATTTTTAATTGATAATTTGGATGTTATATTTAGAATAATTGGGTAAAAATTATACAAAAATGATCACTTTAATTTATTGTTAATTGTAATATTACATAGGTTATTAAAACTAGTTACCATATTCAAAAACTAAAATGGTAAAAGGGGGGAAACACAAAAGATATGGACAAAATATTAAAAACATGATTTTTAATGTGTGTTTTAGGTGTATATTAACCATATAATCCCAAAACACCTTTAATTATCAATTTTTGAGCCACTTTAAGTAATATTGACCTCCTAATATTGAATACATTTGGTATTATAAAAATGCCACTCCTCCTCAACTATAAAAGAGAACTCAATCCCCTCATTTCTTCACACATTCAATCTACTTTTTTTTCTTCAGAGAAACCCAATCAAAATAAGTTAATACATTCCCTAAAAACATATTATAAGCCTTAGTTTTGGAATAAATATATCCTTTAAAGTATTGAATGAAAACCAAAGGAGGATACCAGAAGAAGAGGTAATGTTTTTCAATGGGTGACTTTATTTTACTTCTTTCTCCACATAATTATTTTTTTTAAACAATAGTGACATAATAAAATTTTTATATTCTATATAATGGGATGTTTTTATAATTTGGTAATGACTTTTAAATATCTCCACTTCTATCAAATTGGTTTTGAAATCATCAATCATGTGTATGGTGGAATACCGCTCCACAAACCAATGTTGTTTATTTTTTCATTTCCACCCCTCAAGGTTGGGTGTGATGATGGATATAAAGAATATATATGATATTAAATGTATTTTTATATATATCTATTATCTATATAATATGCATCTTTTTAACTTCCATTCTGTATTAGATATTTTAACTTTGCTCAGTTGTATGGAAGACTACCACCTCGCGAAGCGATGTGATTCGTCTTTTACTAATGCTTCACTTGGAAGGCGATAAAGATAAATTTAATGAGTATGCATGACAAAAATGAAAGAATTTTGATATTCATAAAATGAGTATCATTTTTTAATGATAATATATATCATTTTCTTTCATCCTTCTCACACACGTAAAGATGATAAAATCGTTCGTATACGTTTGGACCACCACCTTCATGAAGCTATGGGGCTCTATTTTTATCACCACACCACATAGATAATATATATAAGTATATAATATGTTATATATATATATATATTTATAATTATATAAATTTAAATTATTACTTACCTCTTTTCCATAATTATCATTTAAAAATTGAAGCATTACTAATACGTACGTATGTCCTACCGTCTCTATGATCGTATCATACTTCTTTTTTTAGAACCAACATTAAGGGTTGAGTTTAAAATTAAAATTTATGTAAAAATATGGAAATTAGGGCATTATTATTATTATTGATATGATTAAACTATATAACATGCATAAGAAACATATCTTTCATGATAAAACACACATGAGAAAACAAGGCAATTAACACAAGAATCAATGGAAATAATGGCCAATTATCACAGAATGTGTAATAACATGCTATAAAAGGATTATATATGATAATAAAAATATTAATATTGTTTTTAATAATTTAATAACATGTTTAAAACCACTATATAGGAGATTAAATCATTTTCAACCTAAATGGAGTATAATGTATGTGATTTCATCACAATTTATATTCCATTGAGACTTATTTGTTATTATGCATAAATTCACATTTATGTTGTGTATATATTTCTCCTTTAACATGTAATATCATTAATAATTCATTATTCTGGGTGTTTTATGTTTCAATTTGAATTATTTCATCTAAGTTTATATGGATTCAAAATTACTAAATGGTAAGAGTTATTTTTTTGTCTCACTTTATTTTTTAATTGATAACTTTATATTGAATGAATCTCTTTTTGGTAATAAATTTTCAGTAGACATTAAATTTCTCACAAATATCCATATTCTTGTGTGATGGAAATTATTATTTCATAAACCGTATACCATTTTTACATACGTTTTTTTTCATTAAAATTTATTTGATATACTGGGGAAAATGATAAATCCAAAACCTTTTATCAATAAAAATATTTTAAAAGGAAAATTATTTATAAATGAAGTTGATTATTAGATATTTGACGAATGATTTGGACATGAAATACATTGGTTTAGTATAAGTTAATGAAACTCCCTCGATGCATCGGTAGTTTCATTAGATGAATTAGTTGGCCTAATTAGATGGGTTTATACCCATTATGTTTTGATATATCTTGAGTATAGAGCTTAACTATAAAGATATCATATTCTGAGGAATCATGATGTCCAATAATTAATAATTTCCTTCATTCATAATTTAGTTATAATTATCATCTATGGGATTTTCATAATTATATTTTCTCTAGATGTATTTCATTTTTATATTATTTATTTACTGGCATGTGTATTTAGTTACTTACCTTTCCACTTTGATTATTCCATATTTATTCATTCTATCAAGTTATTTAAATGGAATTTTTATTTAGTTATTCACATTTATATAGTGGTTATTAATTTTTTATTCATGATAGCTTCAACTATCGAAAACCTTTACTGAACATTTTTAATCACCAAAAAATTGTTCCCTTTCCCAAGGTTATGAAGATGAATCCTTTGAATGAGTTTTATATGATGATGAGAATTTAATTTCGTTATGTACTATGTTCTATTTTATAATACCCATGTAAAACAGGTATCATGTATGTATCTAGTTCTCAAAAACCAATAAACTGATTAGTCCTTTAGGATTTATTTTGGTTTTATCAATGCTAATGTAATAAAGTAAAATGAAGAATTTGGGAGACTGGGGTTTGGGTCATTACAATCATAAGAAATGTTAGAAATGAGATAGTCAATATGGGACATGAGCATGGGATTTTCCATGTTCTTTGAAAAATCATGTGGAATGAACCTCCGAGTTTTTATTAAAAGGATTACTATTATAGTTTTATGGTATTTGGGTGTGTTCATGAATCATGAATGTGAACATAGGATCACATTCCATAAAAATACCTATTATTTTGAACATAGTAGTTCTTTAATTTAGTTACGTGATTTTTGATATATATTTGGGATAGTCATTTCTCTATATTGTGTGATATATATACTTTTCCACTATTTTGTGATATGTATATTTTAGAATTAATTAATTGAACTCGAGCATATAGTTTTGTTTTGTATATAAATATAAATATGACTGATGTGTATGGATGGAGAACCTTGGTTAGTGCTGGGAGAGATATACCTTGGGTCGTGGGTAGCATCCTTGGAGAACTTTTCTATGATATTATAGGTGAATTCTGATTTGTCCTAATAAGTTTATTTTTTCTAATGATACTTTCATGTTTCAGAATATTCTGACACCAAGTAGACTAATGTGACCACCCATTGATGTGGGATGAGATGAGCCTGATAGAAAGTACATCGCCATTCAACCGACTATTGTGAATGATTGTGTAGTTTAGAAAATTACCGCACCTACAACGGTGGCCCAATCACACTATTAGAAAAAAAGGAATTTAGCAACTGCCAAAAGCCATCAGTAAAGGCTTATAGGGGTCTCCTAGTTCCCACCAAATGGTTTATACTTTAGGCTTGTCATTATTTTCTATATATTCACCGATTTGTAGGATGATGTATATATGATATAGATTAACTATAGAGATCAGCAAATGGGGGTCTTTATAGACTATACTGAGTTTGGCTACAACGACTGCTAATTGGTGGTCCCTATAGCCTACTTCAGGATTATTTATAGCAAACACCATATGGAGGTCTCTATAGACCATCTAGGGAAGACCTATAGCGACAGGAAATTTGGGGCCGCTATAGGTTTTCTCATATTTTTTTAAGAAACACAACAATAATTAAAAAAACACAATATTTTGAAAATACAAAAAATATTTTCAAAATACCTAAGTCCACAATCACATAAATCTCTTTACCTCATCATCTTCAAAGATTCACACTCATCATCAAATAAAACAACATGAGAAAATATAAGAAAATAATTAGTACATAAAAGATGTCAACTAATAATTGATATGAAATAAAATATTTTAGTTAAATAGAATGGTATCATTGATTGTTGTTCTGTCTACTTGACCATTTCACAAATCACTGTACAGTTTTTTATATGATTTACCCACATTTAGAGGTCTTTCGATTGGTTTTGACTCCTAGAAATACATTTTTTAAGGGAATCCAAACATTTAAAAATCACATTTTCTATAGTTCTCAGTAGACCACACTTTTGATTGATGTCTCATCTACTCATACACATTAATAAAAATAATAAGACATTTTTCCTCTGATTTCATGTCATTATGAAGTCATTTTCTATATATATGACCGTTAAATGCTTGTTATGTGTTTTTTTGACACTAAAAGTGCATTTTCCATCATCCAAGAAAAATGGAATCTCTAATTGATATTCCTTCTACTAGACCATTTCCAAATTAACTCTACAATTGTTTATGTATGACTTAACCACATTTGATGATCGTTTAGTTGGTTTTGACCCTCCACATTCTTTTAAAGGGCATCAAACCTTTAAAAACAACATATTTGGTCATTTCGAGAAAACCACATGTTTGATTGACATTCCATATGCTCTTACATAACATGAATAATTATAAGACAATATTCCTCTTTATCAGGTCATTACGACATGTTTTGATATTGAATTCACCATTAAATGCATGTTTTGGTGTTTTATAACAATAAAAGTGTGTTTTCGGTCATCTCAGGAAAATGGAATCTACAATTGATGTTTCTTCTACTCAAAAATTTGAAAATTAACTCTATTATCATTGTAGTCTCATTTCACTAAATTTATAGGCCGTTTGGATGGTTTGGACCACCCGACACAGTCTCTTAAAGGGCATCAAACCTTTAAAAATAGAATATTAGGTTGTTTTAGGAAAACCACATGTCTGATTGATGTATCGTCTACTTGGACATTTCATGAATAATAATAAAATGATTTACCTATGATTTCAGGTCATTCTGAGGTCATTTCCTATATATCTGATAGTTAAATTCATGTTTTGGTGTTTTATGACACTAAAAGTGCATATCCTTTCATCTCAGACATATGAAAACTCTGATTGATGTACCATCTACTTGAACAGTTCACAATTAACTATATGGTTATTATCATCTAATTTCATCTCACTTAGTGGTCATTCATTTTTTTTGGCCCCCCACGTGCATTTAAAGGGCATCCAACATTTAAAAACCAAAAATATGTACTTTTGAAAATACCGAACATAATATTGATGTTCTGTATACTCATACACAACATAAATAATAATAATACATTCTTCTTATTTATTCAGACCATTTCTAGGTTGTTTGATATTGAATTGACCATTAAAAGCATGTTTTGGTGTTTTATAACACTAAATGTGTGTTTTCATTTATCCTGGGAAAACGCCATTTCCGATTGATATTCCTCCTGATCAGAAATTTTACAAGTCACTCTATGGTTGTTTTTATCTAATTTCACCACATTTTAAGGTCTTTCGGTTGGTTTTGACCCCCAGATGCACCTTTTTAAAGGGCATAAAAACTTTAAAAACTACATATTCGGTAGTTCTAGGAAGACTGCATATCTGATTCATGTATTTTATTCTCATACACATCAAGAATAATAATTACATGGTTTTCCTATGATGTTAAGTTATTCTGAGGGTGTTTTCTATATATCTAACCGTTAAACCCATGTTTTTGTGTTTTATTACAGTAAAAGTGTGTTTTCTGTCATCCCAAAAAAATGGTAACTCTAATTGACATACCGTATTCTTCTTCATATCACAGTTCAATCTACGGTTATTATTTTTTGATTTCACCGCATTCGATGGTCATTCATTTGGTTCTGACCCCCACCCCCGTGTTCTTTTAAAGGGGTTCAATCCATTAATTTTTTTAGATTTAGTCATTTTAGGAATACTGAACATCTGATTGATGTTTTTTCTTCTCTTACACATCAAGAATAATAATAAGATGGGTTTCCTTTTATTTTAGGTCATTATGAGGTCTTTTTCAATTTATTTGACCTTTAAACACACGTTTTGGTGTCTTATGACACTAAAAGTGCATTTTCAGTCATCTTATACAAACAACATCTCTATTTGATGTTTTGTCTACTCAAACATTTCCCAATTCACTATAAAATTGCTTTCATTGTATTTTACCACTTTTAGAGATTGTTTGGCCAGTTTGGACCATAGGGTGTACCTTTTTGAAGGGTGTCAAACATTTAAAAACTGCATATTTTTTAATTATAATAATGCTGCATGTCTGATTAAAATCTCATCTGCATGTATAGATCATGAATAATTATAACATGGTTTTCAATAATTTCAAGTCATTATGAGGTATTTTTCTATATATATAACCGTTAAATGCTATTTTTTGTGTTTTATGACACTTAAAGTGGGTTTTCTATCATCTCAGACAAATGAAAACTCTGATTGACGTACCACCCACACAAACATTTCACAATTAACGATACAACTGTTGTCGTATGATTTCACGACATTCGGTGGTTGTTCATTTGGTTCTGAACCCCAGATGTACCTTCTTATACGGCACCAAACGTTTAAAAATAGCATATTCAGTATTTTAGGGAAGACCGCACGTCTGATTGACGGTTCATCTTCTCATACACATCAAGTATATTTAAAAGACAGTTTAATTATAATTTCAAGTAATTATAAGGTTATTTTCTATGGATTTGACCATTAAACACATGTTTTGGTATCTTATGTCACTAAAAGTGCATTTCAAGTCATCATAGGAAAAAAACACTAATTGAAATTCAGTCTACTTGACTATTTTACAATTCACTATACGGTTGTTGTCATCTAATTTCATTGAATTAGGAGGTCATTTTGTTGGTTGTGACCCCCTGGATGCACCTTTTTAAAGGGTGTCAAACAATTAAATACAACATATTTGGTAGTTCTAGGTAGTTCACATGTCTGATTGATGTGTTATCTATCCTTACACATCCAGAATAATAATAAGATGGTTTTCCTCTGATTTCAAGTCATTTTGATGTGGTTTATTATATATATGACCATTAAACTCTAGTTTTGGTGTTTTATGACACTAAAAGGGCATTTTCGATCACCCTAGACAAACAGTAACTCCGATTGTCCTTCCTTCTAGATGACCATTTAAAAATTAACTCTATGGTTGTTTTACTCTCATTCCACCGGATACGAAGGTCGTTTGGTTGATTTTTCCCCCTGAACACACCTGTTAAAAGGGCATGGAACTTTTAATACCTGCATATTCGATAGTTCCAGGCTGACCACATGTTGGATTGATGTCTCAACTACCCAGACACACCAATAATAATAATAAAATGGGTTTTTGATGAATTAATGTCTTTGTTAGGTAGTTTTCTATATATATGATCGTTAAATGCATGTTTTAGTGTTTTATGACACTAAAAGTGTGTTTTACGTCATCCCAAACAAACAACAAATCGAATTTGTATATCGTCTACTAGACCATTTAAGAAATCACTCTATAGTTGTTTTATTCTATTTTTAGAACATTTTCTGGTTGTTCAGTTGGTTTTGACCCACTGTGTAATTTTAAAGGGCATCAAACCTTTAAAAACTGCTTAGTCAGTCATTCCGAGAAGATCACACATCCGATTTATATTCTGTCTTCTCATACAGAAAATGAAAAACAAAAATATGGTCTTACTTTTTTTGTGGTCATTCATAAGTCATATTATGTTGAATTGTTCATTAAACACACTTTTTGTTGTTTTTTGACACTAAAAGTGTGTTTTCGGTCATATCAAGAAAACTACAACTCTGATTAACATTCTATCTACTTGAACATTTTAAAATTCACTCTATGGTTGTTTTAGTCTAATTTAACCACATTCAAAGGTCATTTGGTCAGTTTTGACACCCCAAACGCACCTTTTTAATGGGTGTCAAACATTTAAAAACAACATATTTGGTACTTTTTGGCAGAGCACATGTCTAATTGATGTCTCCTCTTCTTTAAAACATCAGGAATAATAATAATATGGTTTTAATATGATTTTATGTCCTTATAAGAATTTTTTTATATATCTAATTGTAAAACACATGTTTTTTGTGTTTTATGAGACTAAAAGTGAATTTTCCATGATCCTAGATAAACGACAACTCCAATTTTTGTAACATATTTCAAATGTTTGAAAATTCACTCTATGGTTATTATCATATTATTTCACATCTGGTGGTCGTTCGGTTGGTTTTGACCCCCCGCGTGCTTTTAAAGGGCATCCAACTTTTGAAAACTGCATATTCAGTCCTTCTGGGTAGACTGCACATCTGATTGATGTTCTGCCTTCTCACACACAACATGATTAAAAATAATGTGATCTTTTTATTTTTAAGTTCATTTTGAAGTCATTGGATATTGAATTGACTATTAAAATCACATTTTGGTGTTTTATGATAATAAAAGTGTGTTTTTGGTCATTCTGGTCAAACAGTACCTCAAATTGATGTTTTATATGCTTGAACATTTAAAAATTCACTCTACGATTGTTTTCGGTTGATTTCATGGAATTTGGATGTCATTTAATTGGTTTGGACCCCCATACAGACCTTTTTAAAGGGTGTCAAATATTAAAAAAAACTACATATTCAATCATTCTATACTAACTGCACATCTGAATGAGGTTTCATTCACTATTATATGTAAATTTTTATAATAAAACTGGTTGCCTATGATTTCAAGTCATTCTAAGGTTTTTAGGTAGGGATCTGACCATTAAATACGTGTTTCTGTGTTTTATGACACAATGTGCATTGTCGATCATCCCAGGAAAATAAAATCTCCAACCGATGTTATGTTTTCTATACCATTTACCAATTTAGTAAAATATTATTTTCTTCTAATTTCATAGCATTAAGATTTTGTTTGTTTGGTTTTGATCCCCCGACACACCTTTCTAATGGATGGAAAACCATAAAAAACTACATCTTCGGTCATCCTAGGTAGAATGCTCATTTTATTGACATTTCATCTACTTGTACATGTAATGAATAATAATAAGACATTTTTCTATGATTTCAAGTCATTTTGTGGTCTTTTTCTATATATTTGGACATTAAATTAGCGTTTTGGTGTTTTATGACACTAAAAGTATGTTTTCAGCCATACTAGACAAATGAAACACCCAATTGACATAGCATCTATTAGATTATTTGAAAATTCAATATACGATTGTTTTCGTCTAATTTGAAGACATACAAAGTCCATTTAGCAGGTTTTCCCCCATGTGTTAAAGGGCATCAAACCATTAAAAATGGATATATTTAATTATTCCGAGAAGAATGAACATTTTATTGATGTGTAGTATTCTCATACACATCATAAATATGAATATAACTATTTTACAATTATATCAAGACATTAAAAAGTCATTTTATATGAATTTCATGGTTAGACGCGTGGTTGGGTGGTTTATGGAACTATAGTTTATTTTTTGTTCTCTTCAGCGAACATAAGTTGGATTGATGTTCGGTCAGCATGACCATTTCAAAATTAACTCTATGATAGTTATCATCTGATTTCACAGCATTCAAATGCAATTTGTTTGTCTTTAACCCCTATACACCCATTTTAAAGGAATTCAATTGATTAAAAACCGCATATTCGATAGTTTCAGGCAGACCACAAAAATGATTAATTTTTCAGTAGCTCTTACATATTATGAATAATAATAATAATATGGTTTTACTATGATTTTAAGTCATTGAGAGGTCTTTCTCTATATATATGACCATTAAAAGCATGTTTTGGTGTTTTATAACACTAAAAGTGCGCTTTTCATCATCTTAGAAAAACAACACCTCTAATTGATATATCATATGCTTGACCAATCCACAATTCAATCTATAGTTGTCTTCATCTGATTTCACCACATTCTGTAAACATTCAGTTCGTTTTGACCCCCTGCATGTTTTTAAAGGCTGTTAAATAAACACACTATAAGTATACATCTACACACCAATATAACATCATTAATTAATAAAAGATCCATTTTCAATCCAATATAATCAATTGGAAGAAAATTGAGATTTTGTTTCCGAGTCACTTCCATATTAGGCATTAATGAAGGATCCATTTTCTATAATAGATACATGATCCCTTATTTTCAAAAATATTTTAATTCAACTAGTTTGATATCAAACGTTTATTAGAGGTTTTCATATGGATTCAAAACATGAAAGTTCAATCTTAATGATTAACATGTAAGAAATGTAAGTAAAATGAGGATTGGGAGTTATTGATCAATTATGGATTCACATGGAGAACATGTATAACAAGTGGCGACCAATGGAATCACTATAAAAATAAATCTAACCTAATTGAGAAATAAAATTCCATGTGGTACAAATGGTATCTAATTTGAGAACAAGAGAGAGATATTCCATTTTTCTAAGTATTTATCGAAGGTATTTTCATAAAAAATTCTAGACTAATTCTCTATTTGGGCATAGATTTAGGTGCCTAAAAGAAAAGAGAATTTGGATCATAAGTTTAGTAATTTGTAGTTTAGCGCAGTATGGGTGGAATGTTCTTAGACACCCATGTGTAGGGTGATATATATAGAAAGATATATGTAAGAAATGACATTAAAAATACTTAACTAGATAGTTTATAATTTCCTTATGTATATCAATGAACGTGAGTTAAATATGAGTTTAAATGTGTGATGGATTCCTTTAGCTAATCTAGAAAAAAAATCAGTTAGGATTCGTGGTAGAAAATAATCAAGAAAAATATTGAAGAAAAAATTATATTATCATAGAATACCAATTTATGGTTTAAATCTAAAAAACCGGTCTAATAACATCGATTTTTCAATCATATATATAATCTACAACCTGTGAAAAAAATGACAAACCTGTAAAACAGAAAATTAAATGCATACTTATAGTTAAAAAAATTAAAATATAGTAACTACAAATTATATCGGGTTAGTTCTCAACAGGTTAAGAACATTCTCTATATCATGATCATCAGTTTCTCTACGAATCAGGGAATTTCAATTCCTCTGGATGAGGAATATAGCCACCTTAATTATAATATCAAGTAAATATTACATGCTTCTTGAATGAAATATTTCTTGAAAAGGGCCT
Organism: Viscum album; assembly: GCA_963277665.1. Classification (NCBI taxonomy): domain Eukaryota; kingdom Viridiplantae; phylum Streptophyta; class Magnoliopsida; order Santalales; family Viscaceae; genus Viscum; species Viscum album. The sequence goes on along the minus strand of OY728147.1, from coordinate 386,885,022 downwards.
CAAATCATCCAAATACATCAACCATGTAAGAAAAAACACTACATATTTATGATAGATTATAAATGATACAAGAATGAAACATATTACTCATCTATAGAATGAGAACTATAATCAATGAAAGGAAAAATGTTTTAAGTTGGAATATATAATAGATGGGATCTAATGATGATAATTACATATCATTACAAGTATGTTTCCAACCAAACGCATGTCAATGGGGTTATAAAACATGATGCAAAAACATTCGTTTAATAGTGTTGTAATTGAAAATATGATGTTGAAAATTTTGGGTTAAATCTCCTTTAAAAAAATTTACAATTAATTGGAGAATTATTAACTCATGGTGAAACACTCATTTAAAAAATTTAAATAAGACAACATTTTTTATTCCTAGCATTCCTATTTAATTTAAATGAACTACATATACATTTTTCATTTTCTTCCTAACAAGAATTTACAGGTTGATTAACATGCATCATACATTAATATACAACTAAATAATACATTTTTAATTGAGAATTCTCTATAAAATAATACTCATGGAAAAACTTCATCATTAGTGGAAATATATTATCATGTTACTTCTATTATAAAATAATATATTTACGTTTTTTACATGCACCTGTTGGTTCATCATGCATCAAATCTAAGTTGAAATTAAACATGACATAATCGAGAAATCATGTATCAAATCATGTTACCAATTTATATGAATGCCTGTTTAAAACTATCATGAGATTAAAAGTCAAAAAACATGAATTAAAAGTATAAAAAATATCACCACATTTTAACACACTAAAAAATCATAAATAAACATCCTAGAATTAGAATTAAAGTTATGAGAATGATGAATTCTCCCTTATTAAACCCTTACTCTATAATTGGTTCATTTCCACCTATTCATGTTTAGTATACTAATAATATCCATGCATCGTATCATCTACGTCTTAAATACTTGTGTCCTAGACATTCCCCCTTACCCACATCACATGCTAGGTTTAAATAAAATTGTTTCCCTAATAGTTACATACAAACATCACTTATGACTAACATTAAACTCCATCATATCCCTCAACTATCAGGTGTGATATCATTTTTTCATGAAGCCCTCCACTAGTACCTCTCCTGAGACGGTAGTGAAGTTGAGGATAACCCTCAAAACCCACATCAAACATCTCAAATTACCATAATTTATTCCACCTTCCCTGTAACCATCTTGTTTCCATCATGACAGAACCATAGAAATTCAATTGAAATAATATCATAATATATATTAAGAAATTGGTCCCCCATGAATATAATTATATTTCACTTACCTTTAAACTTAATGTATTTCTAGATCAAACCATCAATGGAAAAAACACTTCAATTATCATGATGTATGCAATAACAAACACACGCATAATATACTATTCAATAAGCTCAACCTCTTATACTAAACCCCATGTAGCCACCACATGACCCCACCACCATCACTACATCCTCTGCCCATGTAGAAGTGTCTTCTATCCCATCACTTATCTTTACTAGTAGAACCAAGTCACATGATTGTAGTTAAAAATTATATAAATATCATTCAATACAGTCATTATAAACATGCATAAGAAATATTCAATATCCAGGAAGTATTATGGAAGATAAAAGAGAAACATTGTTATATCAATAATCATTATAGTAACGAAATACTATAAATAATAGGGAATCTTCCATTTATTACTTCAGTTATTCTCATCACTTTCAATTCATAATTCGTCCTATTTTTTGTTTATTATATAATTATAATTCATTTAATTTACATCCAAGAATTTCATCTTAATTAATTAATTTATATAAGCTTCAACCATACTTATCTATATCATTTTATTATTCAATCTTACCATGAAGTGAATGAGTCAATTAAACAATTTAACCAGATTTATGTAACCCAATATAAATATCTACAACTATTCCAGACTATATTCTGGGTACTAATTCATTTATTTATACTATGTTATAAAAAATCATTTATCCGAATTATTAAATTCATTTAATCGTTGAAACATATCATAAGAACCAAGAAATATACCCCCAAATAAGCAACACACTCATGAAACTAAACTTGTATCCTAACTACTTCCCAAACTAATATTTCAAAGTAGTCCTTTACATGTCATACCCTTAATGATCCCGATCCGACATCTACTCCCTCCTAACAACATATCACACAATTATGACTTACCAAAATAATTACTAGGAATATCCTAAATCATCCTCCACTAAACTAACAGCTCACCAACTAAAAATGTCACTAATAGCTTAACTAACATCTTAAACCAGAAACAAACACCTAGAATTAAGCACTAAACCCCTCTTCCTAAAGGTATTCTAGATCCTCACATTATAGCCCAAGGTTAAAGATGGAATTCAAGAAGAATGGATATACTCTTGTAGTGGTAACAATGCGACTAGAAGCATCACTCACCCTCTTAATTTTATATTTTTAACAACCCTAAAAAACCTATATGATAAAGGTTAAAGGAAAATCCTTTAATCCCTAACCATCCCAGAACCTCACAACAAGTCTAGACCCTACAAGGAAACAAGTACCCATCAACTTTGATAGTACCCCAATCTCAAAAGTGATGAATACTTATATAATGTAATATCTTAAATCAATTTACTATGCATATGTGTGCATGAAAAAATTCACATATAAATTATATAAATAATTTATTGAAATAAGAATGAGAGGTTGGACAAAGTAAAAAAGTGGTGGATAAAGTAAAAAAGTGGTGGACCAAATCACACAGAGAAGTGGTGGATGAAAATGATTTGTGGAGTTAGAAAGAGACTGTTGGTCAGACGATGGGGATGACATCTCTAGAGGTTGGGTAATTTCTAAATGGAAATTCTAAAAGTGCTAATAACCCATGATCCTCAGTGGGGTGTTGGCTGAGATGTCTCAGAGAAGGAGAATTTGTAGTTGGTGGGAGGGGATGATAGTGGTGTTGGGGATGAATGAGCATGATAAACAATATGGGGAGTGGGTTGATATCTCCATGGCACCACAATAAATATATACCCCAATCAATGTAGTATGATTTTCTAAATTTTAATTTAATCACTCTATCAAATTAAAAAATTGAGTATATTTTTTACAATTGACCGACTAGATTTTACTCCCCTTATTTACTTCAATTAATCCATTCCATATTTATTTATTTTTCATAAATAATTTTGTTTAAATTTTAAAATAATGCACTATATAGTAAAATGGTATATATATGAAAAATATTCACTTCATAATGAAATAGGGAAGGGAAAAAAATAAGCAAAAATATAATTTTGACGTCCCAGATATTGATTCCACTTAATGGGTTACCCAAGCCTGGTGGGCCACAAGGCCCAAATCACATCTCCTAAAATTCCATAGGCTTCCGACTAGTAGGTAGGGCCTAGGGTGTGTCTATGGGTATACTATTACCTAATAACCAAAGTGTAGCATAACAGTTAAAAATGAACTGATGTAAATAGTAGAAGTAATACAAGTAAACAGAAGGCACAACATAAAATAGAGACAATAATAAACATAACTCAAGCAACTATAATAACATACAACAACTGATGATGATATGTCTTGTATCTATAAAATTGGAAAACATGGTAATTATAAAACATGAAAAACATATTCCACAAAAGTATAAAGGAAATCAAATACTATCCCAATAATTTTGAGTTCCAGCTCGATCATCTTCTATCAAGATCTATCCTAAACAGTAAGCAATCAAGTGTTCAAATTCATATGATTACCTTAGTCAAAACCCACATACATGTAATCCAAATCAGGTACCAAATGTCACACATAGAGGGTTTGAGATAAATCTCATTGGGCGGCCACTAATGGGGCCTATAACATAAGGCATATGTAATGGACATATAATAGTGTCCAATCATGAAGATATAAAGTAAATTATAACAATGTAACTAAATAACCAGGTACCTACTTCAACCCTTGGATGGAATCTGAATGTAACTAGTCTATTAACTGATTAATACCAGTATAAAAATAAGTCAAATGTTAACAATAGTTAAGGTTCAAATTTATGAAAAACGATCTACAATGAAATTTAATAATGAAGTTCCCAGGTAATAACCAAGGAAACATAGAACTAAAGGGTCCCTAACTCAGCAGTAACTGTATCTAGGCTAAGGGTAAGAGTGTAATCCATGGAGCATATTCTAGGTAATTCCATAATAATATTCCAATTGAATCCAAGGTGATCATCTAAGGTAAAATGGGGCTAAGTAGAGACAGGGCCCTTTGGGTTGTAACCATGGAACCTACTTTATCAATTTTGGAGCCATGGATTGTATCTAAGACATCCTTTAATACTATGTGATGGATTCTATGGTGACATATTATAAAGCTAAGAATAGAAAAAAGTTCAGGATCTAGGTGGGTCTCAACTTATGCATGTCATATCCTTGAATTACAAAGTGGTTCCCAAGTGCTCAAGGAATTCCTCAATATCCAAGTCAAGATTGAGTTATGGAAATTATATTTAATTATGAAGTCATGTAATACTTCATTTGGTTCAACCCTTTCTTTTAATTAGTGTGATACAGACAAGTACCATGAAACCTTTTAATCAAGTTATAATTAATAAATAAGTCAGTTGGGTTCAAGCCTTGGCTTTCATTAGTGTGACATGGATGAGTAGTGTAAAACCTTTATTAATTACATTTAAGATGTATTCAATAATTAAATTCCATTCCTCTACATTCCATGAATTTGGTAAGGGATTTTATTGACAAGAAACATCAAAACCATTCACATTTAATCTGGTCAAGTCGTATACTTCGTATACCTGCGAATTCCTTTTTCACAATTATTTTTCATTTTGATGCACTTACTTTAGGCGGGTCAAGTGGATGTGACATGGTACATTCCATTCACCATTACATGATACTATAATAATTTATGACATGGATTCATATCATTAATGTGGTCAATCTCGAGCACATCCGAACGATGGCTTGAAAGTGTCAAAACACTAAAAACTCAACTATAGAATATCATCAAACACAGTATGTTGGGAGTTGTGGGAGTAACCACCAACAACTAATCACATATATTAAAAGATAATAACCATATGATTTTAATGATTATAATAATGACATATATATTAAATAAATGGCACACAATAAAATTGGTGGGCCCCACACGACAATTCCAAAATCAAGGAACTTGAGGGATGAGTTATTGACCACCCACCTTAGGTTTGTATGATCCTTCTCCTCTGATATCAACCTATAATTCATATTATAATGGAGTATATCTAAGAGAAATTGGAAAATTATTACACCTCTATAACTAGGTCGAGAGGAAGAGAGGAGAAGAATGGCTTAAAAGGACTCGCGTATTTACCGTTGATCATCCAATATGACGAATGAAATCTCAATCAGATCCCTGATGAAATAGATCCTTCAATCACTACCTTAGGCCCTCAAAGATCTCCAAAAGGGAATAATAATAGGTCAATCCTATATAAAATCATATTAAGAGGAAGTAGAAAACAAAATTAGATCATTAAGGGAAAAATAGTAAAATTGTCTAATATTTAGCCTATGTATGATTTGGTAGCACAATTTTCCAAACCATGCTCCAACCATGCCTGTGAACTTGGGAAAGAAAGGGTACTTGAATGGTTAGGTTTCATAGTCATGCACCAACCATGTGATATGGTTCTACTTGGAAATAGACCATCCGCATGGTTAGGCAAACCATGCACCAACTATGTGACATGGATGATTTTCCCAAAAAGATGGGTTCTGAGATCTAAACAAGACCCAGAAACCCTTGGGTACTTCACTAACCAATTAGGAATATATATTAGTCCCCAGATAAAGAATTATACTAAAATTTAAATGATCCATACCTGAGTGTAAAATTGGGTTCTTACAGTATTCCACCCTTTAAAGAACCCATCCCCGAGTTCACCTTCCAAGGGTGTAGAAATACTAAATCTGATCAATTATGGTCACTGAGAATGTATGTCATCCACCCACTCCCAAGTCTCATATTGCATGTAGCCATGCTACCATATCCCCTATACCATAAGTAAATACTGGTTGTGGAGAATAATCATGCTCTGGTTGACAATGCATACTGAATACTTCTTAATGGTAGAATCAACATCTAACTCAAATTCCTTAGGATCAAAGGAATGAGATGAGTCTTTATGATACTGGAAAAGCTACAAATCATGGAAGAATTCATGCATGACACAATACCTCTAAGCTAGTAGCAACCGATAGGCTACCGACATGACTCTTTCTAGGATCTCAAATGGACCTATGTAATGAGGTGACCGATTCCCTTACTTCGGTAACTGTCTCTGCCCAAGCCTGGGTGCTACCCAAAGGAAAACATGGTCCCAGAACTCTAAATCTAGAGGTATCTGAAAGTGATTATCATAATTTTTTTTCTTGACTAGGAAGTAGACATACATTTTTTGATCAGGTTAATCAATTCTAATGTATCTTAAATGATATGAGAACCTAGTAGGGATGCCTCCCCCACCTCTAGCCATCACAGAGGTGAACATCAAAAGATTCCAAATAAGGCCTCAAAATGATCCATAAGAATTGTCTCCTAAAATCAGTTCTTCTAGGAGAACTAAACAACATCTATATGTTTATCCCATGAATCGCTGAAATTAAGGAAACATGCTTGTATCCTATCCTATAGAACCTGTATTGTCTGTTCAAATTTTCCATCAATCTGACGGTGAAAATATATGAATAGAAGCACCTATTTTCTCATATATTTCTAGAATACATTCTAGAATTGTGATATGAAATGATAATTTCTATCTGGAATTATATAATGAGGGACCCTATGGAGTTGTATGATCTCATATATATACAGTTTCCCAGCTCATCAAATTAGAAAGTTTCATGAATAAAAATGTAGATGGGTACTTTTGACAGTATGTTAATGAAAATCCATACAAAGTCGCTACCTCTTGGAGAACTAGGTAAACTGAATAAAAAATCCATAGAATCATCTCCCCATTTACGTTATGTTAATAGAAGTGGTTGTAACAAGATTTCAAGTCTCTTGTGCTCTACCTTCACATACTGATAAGTGGAAAACCTTGCGAGAAATCCTGCTATCAGATATTTTATACCAGGACACTAATACTGGCGTCACATGTCTCGATACATCATTGAAATGCCTAGATTAACTTCCACTAAGAGGAATGTGACTATTTTATCAACTCCTCTCTCATATATGTTGAGACCAAGACATGTACATGAATATGGAGGGTGCCATCTCTATCTACAGACCAATCCAGAGGCAGATTATCTCCTGATACACTCTCATGATGTACCAATCCTTTAGGATCAGAATATTTTCTACACTTCACCTTCTCAATGAGGGAATAGGTAACTACAGAAAATGAGAGATAATACTACTCATGACTATCATGAACCTCTAATTTCATCTTATATAAGAGGGCCATTAACTTCCATTCATCACAGGCTTCCCATACTGCTTGTGCCTAAGTTTTCTGACTCAGCGCATCTTTACCTAAATTTCACTTATTAGGCATATATGTAAGATAAAAATAAAATTATTTTAAATATTAGAGCCATATTTGCTGTCTAAAGTTCAAGTAAATCTTATTAAAGATATATATCAGGTTGTTTTGGTCCATGTACACCACAAAGAGTTCACCAAACAGATAGTCTCTCCAACAATGTAAGGCATGAAAAACTTCTGCTAGATCACAGTTGTGCGTTGGGTGATTTCTCACTGGACGCCTTAGCTACTGAGATCCGTACAAAAAGTCTATATCTTCCTGTATCATTTTTGATCCTAGGATGGTGAATGATGTATCATAGAAGATGGTATAACCTACACCTATATTAGGAAGAATTAGACCAGCTACTAAGACAACCCTCCCTTTCTGCTCCTGAAAGGATTTCTATCACACTTCTGACCATAGGAACTCAAAACCCTTCATTCTAACTCTAGTAATTGGTGAAATAAGATGTGATAAATCTTGTATAAAATTCCCATAATATCTATCCATCCCTAAAAATATCCGTATATATAATGCAATTCGGGATTCTCCTGAGAAACTAAAACACTACCCTTTTTAAGTCAACAGATACACATGATTCTGAGATAATATGACCCAATAATTGAACATTATCGATCTATAAGTGGCACTTGGAAAGCTTGGCATAAATTTGATTCTCTCTCAGTGCACTCAGAATGATCTCAAGATGATTGGAATGATATCTATGTGTAGGATATTACACCGTGATTTCACAAACAAAGACCACAAAAAAGTGTTCAAATATGGGTGTAACATCCTATTCATCAGATCCATGATATTTGAGGGCATGTTCCTAAGATTGAATGGCACACAAAGTACTCATACATACCATAACATCTATGGAAAGTTGGATGATGTATGTCCGATGGTTAGACTTAGACCTATTGATAAACTGATCTCAGGTTGATCTTAGAGAATACCCTAACTCCTTGGAGTTGGTCAAAGAGATCATCTATTCAATGTAGTTGATACCAATTCTTGACTGTAAGACAATTCAACTTTTTATAATCCACACATAGTTGAAACGTTTCATCATCCTTCTTGGAAAAAAAGCAAAGCAGAACCCCAAGATGATGTAGTTGTCCATATAAAACCTATTACCTATAAATCCTCTAATTGCATCTTTAGCTCATGATGATATGTAGGTTCTATCCTATACAGAGTAATAGACACTGGAGCTACTCCTAGAACAAGCTCGATTGTAAACTCTACCTCACTCATAGGAGGTAAGCCATAAAAATCATTGGGAAAGATGTCCCTGAAACAATATACTACTGTAGGAAGCCTATATTGATGTAAAACCTAATCCACCATGAATAGATTTGGAATTTGGTTGGTCACTCCACCTATCCCATGATTCTCTAATCCAGTTCACCCATCTTGGACATCGCACTCACCCTTATGTATATAACTACTACACTCTTGTGATGTTAACAATACCCTACCGTGATATATGCCTATAGAATTCTGGTATTGAACCAACCAATACATCCCAAGAATTACATCTAATCTTGTCATCTTGAGAACAAATAGGTGATTTGAGAAAGGGTAACTACCTACATTAAGGGTTTGATCCCTACACTGGCATATTCCCTCCGTTCGTACCCATAATAGTGTATCTAGGGTCATTACACCTTAGTAAAATTGTATATAGAGTCTGAGACTTCCCTCTATAGATACAAAGATAAAAGGGATCAAATAACCTCTATCAAATAATGAAATTCATATAGTAGATGCCCCCAAAATAGTACCTCGTAATGTAGATGATTCTGTAGCCTGATCCATGAGTATCAGATATAGTGCATGCAACTATCCTGATCGACAAACTTATGAAGTAGATAGAATTCTAAAATCATAACTACTCTACTAGCATTGCTGGTGATTAGGGGTCTAGGTTCCATGACCATTAACTCCTCCTCATCCAGTCTTACCGTCATTTTTCCATATCCCCTCTTGACACAGTGTAAAAGAACTCACTCTTAAATGTGGAGTTGGATTGGATCTTTTTCCACTAGAAGATAGTAGAAAGGTCCTATAGAAAATATGAATAATCCCTATATGGAAGTAATCCTAACACTTTAGTGGGTCTCTATCACAATGAGGATTCAGGTTCCCTCATCATCCACACTAATGACACACTTTGGAGCTATCAAAATGGGAACTACGGTTATCACTACCTTGACAAGAAACATTGAGAGAACACTTCCTACCACCAGAAGAACTAATTGTCTGACGTGGAACCAGTTCTCTATGCCGGGTACTATTACCACCCCTCAGGTTACACTCAGTGATGACAAACTAATTGAAGATTTTAGAAAAGTTAGGTAGGTTATAGAAATTCACCTATGTAAGGATGGCATATTAGAGCCCATCCACGAAATGTCTAGCACACGAAATCTCATCACCAGATACAAGCAGTACAAAGTGATAAAACTATGTGAAAAAACTGAATACTCCATGAATGAAATAGAACCTTTCACTAGATGCATGAACACTCTAGATATATCATATCTCAGTGTCTAAGGAAAGAAATGATCATAGAAGGCTTTCTGGAAATCAACCCATAACATGCCCTGATGATGACCAGCCTGGGTAATGACATCCCATCCATACTTGGCCGAATCCTGAAGTATGTATGTGGAAAGACTGACCCTAAACTCTCTAGGTGTCTCCAGATGCTCAAAGATAGATAGTGTAACCTCTATCCAAGACTCAGTAACCTGCAGACCGCCTTCCCCTATAAAGGTTTATGGATGATTTTGTTGGAACACATGAGTCAGATCAACCATCATTAGTCCAAGTCCTAGAGCACCATGCATGAAATGCATCAGATGTAGAAAATTATCATGAACTTGGGGGTCAGTTCCTAGATCAAGTACAGTAGGTTGTTCCTCATGTAGAATTCATAGAGGTAATTCAGGTGGCTCATTGACCAGTGTGTCTGGATCATATTCATCAAAACCTTCCTGGCATAGGATACAAGGACGTCATGGTGGAACTAATTTACAAATTCCATGAAAATCCCTCAAAATAAGATTTAAGTAGACAGATAACATCACTAGTGGAAACTGAGCATAAGAAAACTGACTACCCAAGGAATACTACCCCAACTACTTGCTTAGATATCCATATATCAATCAGTGATCAAGTATAAGTTTAATTTAATTTTACATTTAATTTATAGGTTCACTAATTTACCTTTCATAAAATGTCATGGAAGAATAAGGATGGGAAACCATTTCATATTATAAGTCATGTTTCACTTTATAATTTATATTCATTCTAATTGAGTTAGTTTTCATACACCTCATCAATCAAAATTACACCCATTTATTTATAGAATAATGGCTCGACTCAGAAAATTACTCTTCCCAACCCATTAGGGACCATACAACTCATGAATTGAGATAGGAATCACTCAATTCCAACCCACAATAATACAAGCATAAGATAACTATCACAACATCACTCAAAAATAACAATCATATTAAGTAATGAAAATTAGTGAAATGCAGTTATATGGCATGTCAATATGTATGAAATGTGAATTCTAGGTTCCTATATGATAAATGTAACATTTTCCCATTCCCTTATCTCATCAGGCCAAGGATAAGATATAATCTCAATATGAATAACAATCAACAAGACCACACAACATGTGAATCACCCAATGATTAAATAATGTCAACTATAATAGAAAAAATAGAACAACAATTATATTTTGGGTTACTTGGCTTTTACCACATACATGGGTTCACGACACCCAAGAATGGCTTATGACCTTGTCCCAAGCATTCAAAATCTCCAGTATATTATCTCCAAATAGTAAATCAATGAAAGAACATGTGATTGATACCACTTTGTGATGTCCCAGACTTAGATTCCACATAATGAGTTCCTTGAGCCCAGTGGTCCACATGGCCTCAAGAACATATCCCCAAACTTCATAGGCATCCAACTAGCATTGATAGCCTAGGTTGGGTCTATAGGGAGACTATTCCCCCATTACCAAAGTGTAGCATATCAATTAAATATGAACTGAGGTAAATAATAGAATCAATACAATAAACAGAAGGCACATCATAATATAGATACAACAATAACAATAACTAAAATAACTGGAATAACATACAACAACTAAGGATGTTATGTAATGTATCTATAAAAATGAAAATCATGGATACAAGATAACAAGAATAACATGTACCACAAAATTTTAAGGGAAATCAAATATTATACCATGCATCCTGAGTTCCTTCTTAGTCATCTGATATAAAAATCTATCATAAACCAAAAGCAATCTAGTGTTCTAAGATGTATGCTTCCTTTTTCAACACCTGCATACATGTAATCTACCCAAGGTACTAAACAATGACTGAACAAGGTATGAGATAAATCTTAGTGGGCCACCACTAATGGGGTCTATAACATCTAAAATGCTTAATGGAAATGTATCATTTTACAATCATGCATAAATAATGTAAAGCATCATAATGTAAATAAATACCCAAGTACTTTCTTCATCCCTTGGCTGGCATCTGAACGTAACTAGTCCATTAATTGATTATTTCCAGTTCATAAACAATTCACATGTTAACAATTGTTAAGGTTCCATGTTATGATAAGAAAAAATACAATGACATTTAATAATGAAGTTCCAAGGTAATAACCAAGGTAATGTAGACCTCAAGGGTCACCAACTCAGTAGTAACTGTATCCCAGATAAGATAGAGAGTATAATCCAAGGAGAATATTACAATGCATTCCGTAATAAGATGACTACTAAATCAAATGTGATCATCCAAGATAAAACAGGTAAAAACTGAGATAGGGATATATGGGTTGTAACCATGGAACCTACTTATCAATGATGAATCAAAGAAGTGTATCCAAGATATCATTTAATACAATGTGAGGGATCCTTCAGTGTCATACTGAGCATCCAAGAATAGACAATGATTAGGATCTAGGTGAGTCTCAAACTATGAAAGTCTCATCCTAGATTCATAATGGGGTTCTAGAGTGCCCAAGGAATTCTCAGATAAGATTCCATGGCAAGCTCGAGTCGGACCACTCCTTTTTAATTATTAATTCATGTAATACTTTATTTGGTTAAATCCTTTAATCTTATTAGTGTGATAAGGTTGAGGAGCACGTAACCTTTTAATAAATTCATAATTAATTAATACGTCCATTTGGTTCAATCTTTTCCTTTAATTAGAGTAACAAGGAAAAGTAGCATGAAATAATTATTAATTCCATTTAATTCATATTAAATAATTAAGTTTCATTCCTCTACCTTCCATTAATGTGGTAAGGAGTTCTACATACATGAAACTTATAATAAATCATATTTAATCGAGTAAAGTCATCTACTTCATATAATTTCCAATTTCCCTTTCATATTTAATTATCATTTTGAAGCACATACCTTAGGAAGGTCTTGTGGAAGTGACCTGGTACTTTCCATTCACCATTACATGATACAATAATAATTTATGATAAAGAGGTGTACCATAAATGTGGTCAAGCTCGAGCACATCCGAATGATGGATTGAAACTATCAAAACCCCAAAAACTCTTCTATGGAATATCATCTGAAATAGGATATTGGGAATTGTGGGCGTAAGAACAAAAAACTAATCACACATATGGAAGAAGCATAATCATATAGTTATAATGATTATAATCATGACATATAAATTCAATAAATTAGACACGGTAAAATCAGTTTTCCTCATCACTAGATAATTCCAAAATCAACAAACACGAAGGATGAGTTATAGACCACCCACATTAGGTTTGTACCATCCTTATCCTTTGATATCAATCTCTAATTCAGATTATAATCGATTAGATCTGAGAAAATGGAAATAATTATCACACCTCAATAAGTAGGTCTAAAGAAAGAGAGGATAAGAACAACAAAAAAGAACTTGATTACTTACCGTTGCACATCCAACACGACAAACTAAAGCTTGATTGGAACCCATATGAAAGATATATTTCAATCCCTACCTTAGTCCTTCAAAGATATCCAAAAGGGAAGAAAAATAGGTCAATATTGCATAAACATGTATTAGGAGTAAGATGGAGAGTTAATTAGATCATTAAGAGTAAAATAGTAAAATTACACAATATTTAGCTTATGTAAGGTTTTCCCACATGGATTTCTAATCCGTGCACCGACCGTGTGATATGGTTCCACCCAAAAATAGACCATCTGCATGGTTAGGAAAACTGTGCACCCTCTAGGTGACATGGCTAGTTTTCTAAAAAGATGGGTTCTAGGCTCCGAACAAGCCCAAAAAACGCTTGGTACCTTCAATAACCCATTAGGTATCCATATTAGGCAAAATAAAATATATTGAAATTTAAAGGATCCATACTTAAGTGAAAAATTCGGTTCTTATAATAACTAACATTCTTTCCTAAAGAAATATTCATTTACTTTTCTTTAAAAATTAGTGAGTAAATGGAAATTTAGACAATAACTATCTATAAATTCATCGGAACTCCCTCAATTACTAATTTTATAAAGTGAGACATTACTGGGAAGGATCAATAGTGCATGGAAGCTAGTTCTCATAGGTCCTTTGGTTGTGAATCATTATAAAAACCCTTTTATACTAGAGATAACAAAGTGAAAATCATCCCACCCATTGTAAGGACCAAGAAAAACTACTTGAACATGACCCAAACCCTCCATGAGGGTCATATTTGTAGACAACAATGTGTGGTGATATGGGGATTCAGTTAGGAAGAGAATAGATGAATCAAAACATGTCCATGATAGGGACCAACGAACATGACAGACACACCTACCACACAATAATCAAAGAGAAAAAGGAATCTACGACCCCTAATAAACACTCCAACATCCCAATCACAAAAATCAACAAAAAACCATCATGTTGGATCTAATATGTGGTTTAAACAAGAATAATTGAGAAATAAGAGAAGAGAATATACAAAAAATTATTAATTACTATATTATAAATGTTTCCAAACTCACTATGGGTAAAGGGGATAATTGGTTTGGGGATATATAATGGGGGATCAATGGAAAAGGAGGCCTTTACATCGGGGCTCAAAAAAATGGGTAGTAGGGCTTGATGGTGGATCTTGACAGGGGAGAGAGTGCTTGACAAAGGCTGGAGAGCTTGACAAAGGGCTTCAATAGGGTGGGAGGGCTAGATAGAGGTGGCAGAACTTGACAGAGGTGGGAGAGCTCATTGGCAAGCATAATAGGGCCAGAAGGGTTTGACAGTGGTGGGACGGAGGATGAGGAACCATGTGGGACGATGAATGAAAGAGTGGGATTGGGGTCATGGTGTAAGAATCTGATTCCTCTTTTTGATTTATGAGTCTCTTATTTTCCCTTTTCCTAAAGTGTTTTTGAGAAAATAAGGAAAATGGGGAAAAATCCAAAATTTTGTGGGTATACACCACGTACTTTTCCACATGTCGTGTACTTTGGCCATGTGGGATGAGTACACTGGGTGTGTAGGCCTTTCAGCAATGAAGGGTGTAAAAACTACCTACACGCCATGTAATTTGTATTTACATGCCATGTAATCTGTCATCAGATGAATAGTAAGTCAGTGGAGGTAGCTGCCAGTGGAGTGACTGTACACGCCATGTAATCAGAAATACACGTCGTGTACTCATATAGATGGATGAATAGTGCCTCTCTGGAAAAAAAGCTGACAGAGGAACAGTTTAAAAAATGAAAAGTACACACTGTGTACTTGAGAGTACACGCCATGTAGTTTTTTTGCTATAAATGTGTAGTAGACTCCTCATTCGGAAGAGGAGGCTTTGGGTTTGTTTCGGAGCTCGGGAGGACGACCGAACCTTGGAGGATCAACCGATCACGCACCGGGAATCTGATTCGGCCTCCATCGATCAAGTTGGGACCGTACGGGTAATCCCTCCCCTCTTTTCTCCATGTTCTTACTAATTCTTCCTCTAAAGGAAGTTATTTATGTTTGAATGGGAATTCTCTTATCTGAGATCTACATCATTCTTGGACGATTCGGGAGGCATCATTCACATATACCGACTAGAGACAATCGAGGTAGGTGGTCTGATGTTCCTTTCAACTACTGTGTTGAAATTGAGTACCTCGGTGCTACACGCCCATGGTTGGGGTGTCTTATGGATGAGGACTTTTCTGATAGGATATATATAATTGCATAGTTAATCTAATGATAAGTTTAAACTAATGTTTGGGATCACTGATTGGATCTAGGGCCACCCCGGGGGTGCGTTCCTCTATTTAGCCGTTTGGCCAGGATACCTAAGGGTATGCCATGACTATATTGTGCATTGATTTTTCTTGAGTGAAAGTTTATATAATTGTTTTTTATTCTTTGGGATTGGCTCAATTTCTTTATCTTGAGGGCAGTGTGATATTAGCCTGAGGCCATGACTATATTAGCCTGAGGGTATGGTGATATTTAGCCTGAGGGCATGGTTACATTAGCCTGAGGGCAATGTGATATTAGCCTAAGGGCATGACTATATTATCATGAGGGCGTGGTGATATTTAGCCTCAGGGTGTGGTTATATTAGCCTGAGGGCATGGTGATATTTATCATGCAGGCATGACTATATTAGCATGAGGGCATGGTTACAACTAGCCTGAGGGCAGGGTTCTGTTTAGCCTGCGGGCATGGTTATAATTAGCTCAGAATTTAATTATGTTGAATTGTTAAAATAATATAAAATGAAAATGAAATGTGGTAGTGATAGTTACTTTGAATACTTACTATTTTATTGCATTTTATTATTGCACAATGTTGTTGCACATTTTCACCGACATTTGGGCACCGACCACTTGTGGGTGCCTATTGGGATCTATTTCTCACACCCTATTTGGGTCATGTATTCAGTCCAAAAAGACTATATTTCTGCAGGTGTCAATAGGGGCAGGGTTCCCTATACAGGTACATGATTGTAGCAGAGGAGTAGGAGAGAATGAGACCAAGTTTTGTCTTGCGATGCTGATGTGTTCTATTTTCTCTACATTTTTTGTTTGGCTATACCTTGTACTTTGAACGATATTTTATTGTATTGTAGTGTATCCTATTCTGGATGCTTTTATAGAATTAGTTACCTGCTGCATCCTTATATATATGACTACTAGTTCTATTTTACTTTAGTTTTCCATCCAGATGAATATGATTTACTACTTCCACTTTTTTATGTTATTTATCTTTTCCACTGCGCTACACTTTGAAAAATGAGGGCATAGTTTGCCCACTATCAGACCTGGGCCCTCGATGCTATTCGGAAGCCTATGGTGTTTAGGAAAATGTGCTTGAAGTCATGTGACCAACCGGTTTCAGGACACCCGTTGTGTGGCACCCGGATCCGAGACATTACAAAGTGGTCTCAAAGGAGTTATTTTCTTTCACTTATTGTTTGGAGCCATAGTCATGGATATGACAGAAACTGTAGTTTGTAATAATATGTGCCAGGGAGTAGCTAACATGTGTACAGGGAAAATCCAATCTACCTCGTTATTGCAATTATTATTGGTTTTTCAATTTTACAGTTGATTTTATTTTCCCCGTTGCGTGACACACTTGTGATTGTGCTGTTTATATTTTATACATGGGTTCTATTTAGTTGCAACCCGATGAGATGAGTTTATTCCATCTCATGCATCATTTAGATAAATTTTATAAAACACATGTCATTCATTCCTTCCAGGCCATGTAGGTGCATTAGAAATTGCATGTTGTTGTGATAGTTTATGTTCTAGAAGAGCATGTTGTTGTGATAGCTGCTTTGATAAATACCTAATTTTGTTAGGGTATTTTGGTGTGAGGTTTTGATGAATTAATGACAAACTTTGGTTATTGAGGAGTATGGGCCCTCAATGACCATAATTTTGTGGATCATTAACATGTTTTTCCTTATAATAACATGTATAAGATGCCAAGGTTTGATTCATGGGGAGTATGGGCCCTCACAGATCGAAATTTGGCACTTAGGTGTTTGTATAGTATTTTCTGGGTTTCATAGTAGTTTTTGAGGATTACTGTCTAGAAAACCCAGGATACACACCATGTAGTTCTATGGACACACGCCATGTGTTCTTCTTTTTGGGGAGAAATAAAAAACTTTTTAAGTACACGCAGTGTACCCTCAATACACACTGTGTAGTCTCTTCCCGGGTCATAGGCCGTGTGGGAAAGGACATGGGGTGGGGAATGGCTTGGGGAAACATGCCATGTACGGATTGTGCACATCATATAGTGTTGACCCGGTGTCTGCCCATGGAACTTACAACATAGATAGAGGAAGCCTTAAGACATACATGTCGTGCCTACCTTGAGCAGGCCATGTAGTCTGACCCAGTTACCCGGCCGTGTCACGAACAACACGGGTCAGTGTTATCTTTCCTAGTACATTCCATGTCCACCTGAAACATTCCATGTAGTGTCAGCCATGTATCCGGTAGTGTAGTTAGCAACACAGGTTAGTCTGGGATTCTTTAAACATGCCGTGTCTTTTTGGAGCCCGCCATGTAGTGTGACCTGGGTACACAGGCCGTGCGATGAACAACACGGGCCGATTAAAGCTTGTAGCATACACACCATGTCTACCTCTGAACACGCCATGTAGTATTGTTTTAGTATAGCCATGTGGCTTAATTCATGTATAAGGACTCGGGCAGGGATGAAGGATTCAAGTACACGCCATGTAGTTTGAAATACATTCTGTTTATTTGGGGTGTTACATGACCAATTTTAGCTGGAGTACACACCCATGTAGATGAACTATGAAAACATGCCGTGTAGTAATTATACACGCCGTGTAGTCATGTTTTGTAAAACATGAATTATTTTCTTCT
Source organism: Viscum album (assembly GCA_963277665.1). Lineage (NCBI taxonomy): Eukaryota > Viridiplantae > Streptophyta > Magnoliopsida > Santalales > Viscaceae > Viscum > Viscum album. Next base: position 386,866,545 of record OY728147.1, on the reverse strand, counting down.
CCTGTTCCCTTCTTAGACTCATTGTTTTCATTCCTTGATGACCTTAATCTAAGGATCATGTTTGACATTGTAGAGTCATGCTGCAAAGACAACCACTAGTTTTTCTCCAAGAGGGAGGCAATGATTTTACTCCTAATATAGTGGTCCATGGGCTACTAGTGGATCCTCCAGCAGAGCCAGAGGCGGCGCCGGCCGTTATACCAGACACAGGAATAGAGGCACAGTTCGGTGAAGGTTTCATGCGGTTCATTCAAACCTTCCAGGGAGCTCCGCAGGATGCCACATCTAGGGCAGAGCTGACACGTATCTTCCAACAGCAGCATCCGCCTACGTTTTCAGTTGATGGTGGACCACAGGCTGCAGATTCATGGCTGGATTCGATGTAGACGATATTTGATCATCTGGAGATGCCTCCCGGGAGGAGGGTCAAGCTCTCAACATACATGCTATGTGATTTCACCAAGAGGTGGTGGGATGTTACCACCTAGTCTGTGCATCACCGAGACATGGCGTGAGAAGATTTTCAGGAATCCTTATAGGAATTATTCTTCAAGGAGATGCAGCGGGAAGATTGAGCTCGAGAGTTCATGAATCTCTAGTAGGGAGCTAAGTTAGTGATGGATTATTCAGATCACTTCACCGAGCTTTAGCATTTCGCACCTATACTGGTAGGAGATGATGCGTTGAGGGATTGACGCTTTGAGGATGGTATCTGATATGACATCCGAGCACTGGTAATCATTTTTAGGTTTCCTACAGTATATGCAATCATGAACCAGATACTGATTTCTCAGCGGAACCTGCAGTAATCTAGTGGTGTAGTCCATGGTGGTTCGGCACCAGTTTCTGGTACTATTTCCATCAGCAAGAGGAAGAGGAAGACATATTTCTCTCACGGTGCAGTACTAGCTAGTGGAAGTCTTTAGCTGGCCAGATAATGTTCTACTAATGTGGTAGAGAGGGGTATAAGAGACCTAAGTGTCCGTGTGACCCAATGGAGTTCTGAGATTACAGAAAGATGAGTATTCTATAGCACTTTTGTAGGGCGTTTCTACCAACGGCTAGTGAGAGGGGTTCTGTGCAGACTCCGCATTCGAGACCAGGACCAAAAGCTACTACCAGTATGGAAATTGGGGTACATCAGGGCGTGTAGGTAGAGAGGGTGGTCTTCGCTGTGGTAGCCAGACACCAGGATCTCAGAGGCAACAGGGTGGGTCAGCTCAGGGTAGCCAGGCTGTGTCGTATGACCGCGACACTAGGAAGACATATGCAATGAAATAGACCCAATAGAAGTAGGATCTCGGACCTTCCACTGTCAGACGTAATATTCTAGTTGCTTATTTTTTTTATCTTCTTCACTTTTCAATATGGGTGCTACGCATAGCTTTATATATGTGCCCATTGTGGAGAGCCTTGGGCTCTGTGTTTCTTCTTCTTCTGATATCATGATGTTATATACTCCATTAAGGACTAGAATGTCTAGTCTGCGTCAGTACAAAGAGTGTCCCATAGAGGTTGGTGGGTGTCACCTTCTATGGGACCTCTATGTATTAGAGATGATGAGTTGTGATTTCATTCTCGTGATGGACTGGTTGGTTCCCTTTTGAGCCTTTTTATATTTTTATCATTATACGGTAATTTTCACGTCACTTTAGGGAAGAGAGTTTCTATACAAGGGAAAATGGGATGTCCATGCGAGTTGAGTTGGACCTGAGCATCGTGGGCGAGGTGGTGTGACAACCCAGATTGTGATCTTATATCATGATGATCAGGAAAATTGTCCTAATGATTTACCTCCAGTGGTTGATCATTTCAGGGATGTCTTCCTGGATGAATTTTCAGGTCTAACTCTAGAGTGTGAGGTGGATTTCTCAATTAAGCTAGTGTTAGGAGCAACACCGATGTCCATTCAACATTATAGAATGACTATACCAGAGTTGCAGGATTTCAAGAGACAGTTGGAGGAGTTAAAGTCAAAGCGTTTCATCCTACCTAGTACTTATCCTTGGGGTTCGTCGGTCCTTTTCTCAAAGAAGGCTGATGGTACCCTCAGACTCTATGTGGATTATCAGAAGCTGAACCAGCTGACCATTAAGAAACAATATCCCTTACCGAGGATTGATGATATTTTTGATCAACTTAGGGGAGAACGAGTGTTCTCAAAGATTGAATTGAGGTTCATATATTATTAGTTACGCGTTAGACCATACTATGTACCACTTACAACTTTTTAGAGCAGATATGGTATATACAAGTACTTGGTCATACCGTTCGGACTCATGAACGCACCAACAATTTTCATGGCTCTAATGAATCGTGTGTTCCATACTTATTTGGATTATTTAATGGTATTATTCGTGGAAAAAATCTTTGTGTACTCTCACACTCATCACTACCATTCCACCCATCTTGAGATTGTACTGAGTACACTGATAGATCATAATATATATGCTAAGCTCTCAAAGTGACACTTTTGGATGGACCAGATTCACTTCCTGGGTCATATTATCTCAGAGGAAGGAGTCACGGTAGACCTAGAGAAAGTGAGAGCAGTAGTTTCCTGGGAGAAACCTAAGAACATGTTTGAGGTAAAGAGTTTCTTGGGGTAACTGTTTACTACATGCGTTTTATATAGGACTTCTCCCGCATAGAAGCGCCGTTGATAGGTTTGACTAAGAAGGGAGTGAAGTTCATTTGGTCTGAAGCTTGCGAGATAGCCTTTCAAGAGATGAAGGGAAAGTTGACATCAACACCAGTCCTGATACTTCTAGAGCATGGGAAGAGCTATACAATTTAATTTGATGCATCAGGTATTGGGCTGGGAGCGGTGTAGATGCATGGCAATAAAGTTGTTATGTACGGGTCTCGGTAGTTGAGGCCCCACGAGAGGAATTACCCGACGCATGACCTCAAGTTGTTTGCAGTTGTTCATGCGTTGAACTGTTGGAGACATTATCTATTGGGAGAGAATTTTGTGGTTTTCACCAACAAATAAAGTCTCAAATACATCTTTACATAGCGATAATTGAACCCGAGATAATAAAGGTGGGTAAAATACCTTCATTCCTTCGACTATGAGCTTGCCTATACACTTGGTAAGGGTAATGTCGTAGCTGATGCACTGAGTAGGAAGACTCAGACACATGCAGTGCAGGAGGCGAATGGGGAGTGGCATCTTAAGGATTTGTTCTCTGAGATGCATTTGGAGGTGCACAACAGTCAGGGGAAAACCTTTCTTTCTTCCTTATCTATGACTTCTACCCTCCTGGATAGAGTTAGGATGAGACAACTATTGGATACAGAAGGCCTAGTTCTATGAGAGTCATTGGAAAGTGAGGGCACTCCTTTTGAATGGACGATAAGAGATGATGAGGTATTGCATTTCCATGGATGAGTGTGGGTTCCAGGGGATATATGCGATGAGCTAATGTGGGAGTTTCATGCTTCAGCCGTGGCAGTACATCCTAGAGTTACCAAAATGTACCGTGACATGAGATGTCGGTATTGGGGGCCGGGTATAAATAGGGAAGTAGCTGGTTTTGTTACGAGATGTTCCATTTGACAGCAGGTGAAGTGGGAACATCAGAGGCCAGTCGGACTGTTACAACAGTTACCCATTCCGGAGTGGAAATGGGATGATGTTGCATTGGATTTTGTGACCGAGTTGTCGAGGTCACCGCGAGGTAGTGATTCCATGTGGGTTGTTGTAGATAGACTTACGAAGGTATCTCACTTTTTACCAATCAAGGAGACCTTCGGTGTTGACGAGATCGGAAAGTTGTATATCCAAGAGGTAGAACGTCTTCATCGGGTCCCTTGTTCTTTCATTTCTGATAGGGATGCTCACTTTACATCTTGTTTCTGGTAGAGTTTTTAGAGGGTAGTGGGTACACAGGTGCTTCTAAGCACAACTTGCCACCCTCAGACTGATGGCCAGTTAGAGCGTACGATACAGGTGCTAGTGGACATACTGCGTGCATGCATCCTAGACTTTGGGGGATCTTGGGAGAATCATATACCCCTGGTCGAGTTTTCATATAATAACATTTTTCAAGAAACGATTGAGATGGAACCTTACGAGGATTTATATGGTAGGCCATATCGACCACCCTTGTGCTAGTTAGAGGCACGTTTGACAACTTTACAAGGGCCATGTCTCATATAGGAGACATCAGAGTAGGTCCAGATGATTCGAAAGCGGATGAATACCACACAGTATCGTCAGAAATCTTATGCTGATCACCGTAGATGACCATTGGAGTTCATGGTCGAGGATCCGGTTTTCTTGTGTGTTTCGCTGAGTTTGGGACACAAGTGGATCAGGAGACATGGTAAATTTTAACTGAGGTATGTGGAGCCATTTGAGATTCTGGAGGGATTCGGGTCGGTTGCCTATTGGTTTCAGTTATTACAGAGGTTCTGGGCCATGCACGACGTCTTCCATGCCTCACAACTGCGCCGTTATCACTCAGACTCGTTTCACGTTTTTCAGCCCGCGGTGGTTGAGCTTCAGGCCGATGCATCCATTGAGTAGCATCTGATTCGTATTGTTGATAGGATCATGAAGGTTTTCTGAGGCCGTTATGTTCCTCTTTTTCAGGTGCTATGACAACATGGTCGAGTGCAGGACAAAACTTGGGAGTGGGAGACTGACGTACATGCTCAGTGGCCAGAACTCTTCTGAGCTTTATCTTCGCCACCCTTGGAAGGGCAATTTAGGGATGAATTGCTTTAAGGGGGGGTGTTTGTAAGAACCCGGTTCTTCTTTTTGAGGTATGAGACTATTCTTTTCCCTTTTCCTTAAGGGTTTTTGAGAAAATAAGGAAAAGGGGGGAAAATCCCAAATTTTTTTGGTACACACCATGTACTTTTCCACACGCCATGTACTTTGGCTGTGTGGGATGAGTAGACACGACGTGTAGGACTGTCGGAAATGAAGGGTGTAAAAATTTCCTACATGCCATGTACTTTGTATTTAAACACTGTGTAATCAGTTGTTAGGTGAAGAGTAAGGCAGTTGAGGTAGCCGCCAGCAGAGCGGCAGTACACATCGTGTAATTATGAATACAAGTCATGTACTCATGTCGACAGATGAACAATGTCGCGGTGGAAAAAAAGCCGCCGGAGGAACAATTTAAAAAATGACTAGTACACGTCGTGTACTTGAGAGTACACACTGTGTAGTATTTTTTTCCATTTAAAATGGGAATTAGCCTCCTCATTCGGTAGAGGAGGCTTTGTGTTCGTTTTTGTGCTCTAGAGGATGGCTGAACCTTGGAGGATCAACCGATCACGGACTGGGAATCCGATTCCACCTCCGTCAATCACGTTAGGACCGTATGGGTAAGCCCTCCCATCTCCATACATTGTTCTTACCAATTATTTATCTAAGGGAAGTTATTTATGTTTGAATGGGAATTATCTTATCCCAAATCTATGTCCTTCTTAGACGATTTGGGAGGTGTCGTTCACGTATACCGACCAGAGATGATCGAGGTAGGTGGTCTGATGTTCCTTTCAACTGTTGTGTTGAAATTGAATAACATTGTTCTACACACCCATGGTTGGGGAGTCATATTGATGAGGCCTTTTCTAAAAGGATATCTATAATTGCGTAGATAAGCTAATGATAAGTTTAAACTGCTGTTTGGGATCACTGCTTAGATCCAGGGACACCCTGGGGGTGTGTTCCTGTGTTTAGCCATTTTTCCAAGATACCAGATGGTATTCCATGATTATATTGTGCATTGATTTTTCTTGAGAGAAAGTTTATATAATTGTTGTTTATGCTTTGGGCTCGGCCCGGTTCCTTTATCCTGAGGGCAGTGTGATATTTGCCTGAGGGCATGACTATATTATCCTGAGGGCATGGTGATATTTTACCTGAGGGTGTGGTTACATTAGCATGAGGGCAGTGTGATATTAGCCTCAAGACATGAATATATTAGTCTAAGGGCATGGTGATATTTAGCCTGAGGGCGTGGTTATTTTAGCATGAGGGTATGGTGATATTTATCCTGAGGGCATGACTATATTAGCCTGAGGGCATGGTTACAACTAGCCTGAGGGAAAGGTTCTATTTAGCCCAAGGGCATGGTTCTGATTAGCTTAGAATTTAATTATATTGAATTGTTAAATCAATATATAATGTCAATGAAATTTGGTAGTGATAGTTACTTTGAGTACTTACTAGTTTACTACGTTTTATTATTTTACACTGTTGTTTCACATTTTAAATGAAAGATGGGCACATGCCTTTGGTGGGTGCCAACTAGGATTTATTTCTCACAACCTGTTTAGGTCATGTCTTCAGCTCAAACAATCTTTAATTGCATATGTGTCGACATTGGAAAGGGTCCCTATATTGGTATATGATTGTAGTAGAGAAGAAGGAGAGCATGGGGCAGAGTTTTGGCTTGCGATGCTGCTGTATTCTATTTTCTCTGCTTTGTTTTGTTTGGTTGTACCTTGTACTTTGAGCTCTATTGTATTATATTGTAGTGTATCCTGTTCTGGATTCTTTCATAGAATTAGTGACATGCTGCATCCTTTTATATATGACTGGGGGTTCTCTTTTACTTTAGTTGTTCATTCATTTGAATATGATTTACTGATTCTACTGTTGTATGTTATTTATCATTTCCACTGCACTACACTTTGACAAATGAGGGCATAGTTTCCCCACTATCAGACCTGGGGCCTCGCTACTAGTCGAAATCCTCTTCTGTTTGGGGAAATGCGCTTGAGGTTATGTGACCAACCATGTTCGGGGCACCCGTTGTGTGGCACCCGGATCCAGGATGTTACACATAGTGTCATGGGGTTGTGCATGGGAGGGTTAATGAATGAGAGGGAGGGGTTTTAGTGGAGTTATAAAACACATCAAATTATGTTTGGTGGTCACTAATGAGGTCAATAGCCACCTCAAAATATATGTCACCCAAAACAACCATCCATGAATTCTCAATTTTCTACAAGTGTCAGTAGACCAACATCAGTTGGGAATTATTATGCTTTTTCATATCCAGGGAAGGTGGGGAATTGGGGTCCTTGATCAATTATTCTAGAGACATATATATCCATCTTCTACCATATTTTTTGGGTACAGAAGGGATATATAATGCGTAGTAGTATATAAATTTCTTATAGAGTGTCTTTGACCTCGTTGAGACATAAGAGGAAAAGAAGGTAAACCTGTATGTGTTCAAGCTATAGGGACTCGTTAAAAGGTTGTGGGGAGTTATGGGAAAGGCTGGAAACCATTATGGCCTCACATGAGAGGACTTTCTTGAACTATTATTAGTTGAAATAATTCAAAATAGGATAAATAGGGACTGGTCATAAGAGTTCAGGGAGCTGAAAAATGGTTCAATGATGGTATCCACAAACTCTTCTTATTTCACTGAGTTACTTCTCTTTGACCAACTCATGGATAGAAATGAGGCCTGAACGTAAAGGAGGTTTGAGATTGGTATTTAACCCAACATCAAAGGGCAGGTTTAGAGTTTCAAAGTATAATATACCTGAATGTTCTTTACAAGTCCATGACTATTGAGAAAGGTTTATAAAAGGATTGAGCAGGTTTTCTTATTATACCCTTAAATTCTTCTGTGTGTGGTCCTCCTCATATTACACTGAGTACATATTTTGTAAGATAGAAATGAATTAATCGAGATGTGTTTAAGGGTAGTGGTATATATGTGGAGTATATTATGACTTATTAAACCCCTACAGAGGAGTTTAACAGTGCCTCACCTATGGAATAATTAGTCATTATAGTGGGGTCTTCACAACACCTTAGAGAAAGTGTAAGAAATGTGGAATCAAGGGGAATATTTTTCAATTCTAACATAGATATTAGATAATAGTATTCTATAATAAATTGAGGTTTAAATGGTTAGGGGTAGATGTATTCATTCAGGGTCCTCATGAAAATTTCTATAGGATGTTGACATTGGAGAGTAATGTACCTTAGGTACAGGTCTATAGAGCTGAGGTATGTCGAGTATATGTGGTGGACCAGACACTAGAAGATGGTGGTGAGTTATTTTATGCTAATTGAGGTATGTTATTTATCACTTTTACATTGTCTACTAATTTGTATAATAATAGTGTATCTTGCTCCTTTACATCTACAGATATTGTTTCATGACATGAAATTACCATCAAGTTATATTCTGAGTTAATTTCCTTGAATAAACCATTGGGAATGAAAGTGGGCCATCTTTGTGATGGAAAGTGTGACCTATAATCCATGATAGGTATGGAAATCTATTAAAATACATGATTCAAGAGATTATGGTTTGTGATGTTATTTTTAGTATAGTCTGGTTAACCATCATTATAGCACACAATAATTTCTATTAGGGATGGTATCAATTACATTAATCAAGGTAAAAAAGAATGTGATGAAAAATTAATTGGAGTTGGGAGAAGTTTGAGTGGTTCCATAAATGAGTCATATTGGATAATTATTTTTTATATTATAGGCTTAGATCTTTCAACAGAATTTGTGGAACCCCCTCATATTTTCATCTTATTCTGTAACTTTATCAGGACATATTTCTTGATGAATTTAACAACCTTCCTCACGATTGAAGATTTGAGTTTCATATATAAATAATTTGAGGTGTGTAATCCTTGTTGATACCCCTAATTATATTTCATTGAATGAGTTAATGGAAATCAAGGTAAAACTCGAGTATTTGGAATATAAGGTCTTAATTAGGATGAGTATGTCACCATGGGGTGGGACTATTTTGTCTGACATGAAAAGAAGATGGTATTATTCAACACTACATTGATTATTAGAAGATGAATTAGGGGATAGTGAAGAATATTTAACCTTTTATTAGGATCAATGATCTCTTTGATTAGTGGTGGGGAGCCTGATGGTTCTATAAGATCGCACTCAAATTCGGTTATCATCGATTACGAGTTAGATTGGAGGAAAAACTGAAGTTCGAGTTAAGGAGTAGGTATGTTTTATAATACTACATGGTCATATTATTTGGACTTAAAAATGTATTAAAAATTTTCATGGAACTCATGAATAAAATCTTCAGCACATATCTTGACTCATTCATTGTGGTGTTCGTTGATGATATATATAACAACCCCAACATAGTTACCCATATCTTGTGTCAACTTTATTACAATGGTATAAGATATATGGGATTTCATCACCAATTATAAATAAGTTTAATAGTCTTAAATAACCTGATATTTACATGATTACCAAATTATATTATAAATATATAAAATACATATCATAAAAAACATTCTCACATCCTTGATATTACTCATAATATCATAGAGAAAGGGAAAAAATAAAGGTTGATCTCAGATTATGAGTATGTTTCATGTACAATTATTGTCATCATGAATAAATAAATAAATAATAATCAATATAAAAAGGTAAATAACTGAAAACACATGAAATTTAATCAATAAATTCGGAATGAAATGCATCCTTTGATAATATCAATGTAATAATCTCATGGATAATAATTACTAAATTCTAAATATAGTAAATGATTAATATTAGAATTCATGATCTTAGACATCATGATATATTTACCATCAAGGCCTTTTTCTAGTATAGTTTATTTGATTGGTACTTATAAATTATTTTTAACAAGTTTGGACAACAGGTTTATCTCATTAGATCTGACAATGCATTGAGGGGATATGAAATTCTAGACCCACCCATCTGTACATGTTTAACACCCCCACCCAATTCCCATTATGTGACATTTTAATTATTTATTTTAAGTCTATATTTTGTTTGGGTAAATTTTGGGAGGGTTTGGATGACTTTGGAAATGTTTTTTGGATTTTTTGGATGTTCACAGTTAGTATAAACTATACTACTTTTATAGAAAATTGTGAAAAGTAAGGTAGAGGGATCTAGCTAGGCACATAGTTAAGGACAATATTTTTCCTAAACATGAATCCAGTAAGTAGTACCTATGTAATGTGGATCATAGGAGGAAACATGGTTGGACCATGGGTTGTCTAACCATTCATTCCAACCATGAGAATGGTGTCAGTAGGCTATGGATAATGCATGGTTAGTGCATGGATTTCTTAACCATGTGACCCAACCATGTACAACAAAAAATTAGATCATAAGAATGTATATCTCAGTCATGTTTACCTCTAAACTACTCTTGTTTACTCCATTTTGATCTTAACATGGGTTTTCATCCCCCCAAAAGTTATAAAGACTTTTCCCTTTAATCTGGGAGAGATCCATTGAATAATATTGGTGCATTGAAGGAAAAACTACTTGGTAAGTCTTCATTCATGGAGTTTTTTTCTTATATCTACTCTTATTACCACTCTTGGATTCATGGATATAGTCCTTTTGGGATTTAACTAGGATATATTATTCCTATCATGATGATATTTGGTTTTTTGGATGTTAGGGAACAAGATCTATGTTGGGTTTTTGGATATTCAACCTAGTTTTGTTGAATAATTCATGTCATTATTCATTTACTCCATTGATTATGAGGTATGTGGCTTCAATATTGACTCATCATATTAGAACATGAAGTCTTAGTTTCAAATTGATTTAATTTCATGGAATTTATTTCTAATTTTGGTGTTAAAATCTTGGTAGAAAACTTCTTTAGTGATGGTTGGTGGATTTGTGGAAGTCGGTTATTAAGGAATGTTCTTGGTTTGTGGATTTTAAAATGATTATTTTAAAAAGTGTATTTTTTTCTTCCATGGAAATGGTTTTATTGGAATTTTTTCAATAAATTTACAGTTTTACTGAATTTTTTTGAAATGGTAGGTTTTAAATGGTTTTTCAAAACATAGGTTGGTGTCAATTCATGCTTTTAGATTTACCTTGAATAAGGGGCAGAGTTTGGAATTCGTGGATGGATGATAAACTGCTCATGTGTATGGAACTATCACTAAATCATATAAGGGTTTGTGTGTGCGTGTGTGTGTCAATCATAGAATCGGTATGTGAAAAAGGAATGTGAAACAGTTTAAAGAATCGTTTGTTTTACTTAGTTGGAAACAATTTTAGTATGTTTTTTTTGATATTTTGTATAAATTGTTAAAATGTTTTAAAGTGTTTCATATAATTTTTTTATAAATTAGGTAACTGTTCTATACTAGTTGCGTGATTAGGGAAGTAATTTGGGGAAAACATATTGTGTTTCATTACTCACCCCCTACTTGAGAACTTTGGTAAATTTTCAGATATAATTTATCGAGACATAGGTAAAGGTAAAGGATTATATTTCTTTAGTGGTGATCTATGATTCTTGGGCATAGGTTATGTAATTGGATCTTGTAGCTTGTTTGGAGTTGATGAGTTTGTGTATTTCGATTCTTTGGGCTTTGCTGGTTTTGTATTATGCTTCATAGTTCTTGTTGATATTGGTTTCCACAAGGTACTATGATTTTGGTTATGTTATATTTTTTTACTATTTTATTTTTGTATTCCATTGTGTTGTATAGAATTATTATAATGTTTCATATAGTTGTTTTTGTTATGGTATGATTGGTTGTGGTTTTTTTATCTTCAAATGAAAAATCAACCCACACTTTTTTTGAATCCATTGGCATTTATTGCGTTCCTTTAGAATTTTGGTGATGTCGTCGAATCACAATTAGAAATATCACATCAAATAAAGACAATCAATAGGGGAGGGATATTACAAATGGTATCTTCTAGTCTAGTCCTTGACTTCAAATTTTTGTCAGTCTTGTTCAGTCCCTCTTTTATTTTGGGAAAAATAGTTTTGGTTTCCGGCCTCATAGAGTTGAAATTCATTCTGGTTTATTCCTTGAGTCTCTATAGAATAAAGGATTAGGATTATTAGGACATGAAATTTAGAGCATAAAAGGCATAACTAACCTATTTATGTTGAACCTCAAGTTACTAGGTTTTTGGGTGCTTATGTTTTTTAAGACACTAATAAGAGATGTAATCTCATTGTCAAGGGTTTAGCCAATGAGAAGAGCATGACATGAATAGATAAAAATGGAATCCCACTATGAGTGCATATATAATTTTTAGAAATGATTTATAATTTGATGAAAAAATAGTGATTTTGAAAGGTATTGAAAAAATATTTAAAATGAGATATTTTGAAAAGGACATGATTACCGTATTTTGAAAATTGTTTGATTTTCAAAATAATGGAGGATGTTTCATAAATGGATTGAAAAATTAGAGTGTTGAATTTTGGGAAGTATTTTTGTGATAGTTTTGATGGGTAAAATTTGAAAATTTTAATATTTCAGTTTCTCAAGACTGACACTTATTGAGTTTGTTGTGTAAATAGAAAATAGAACCCGGTAGGGGTTTTAGAAAAAAAAACACAAGAGGCTATTGAGAATGTGGTTGAACATGAGCCACATGTGATCCAATATCTAGTTCGGTATTTTTTCATACATTTCATGTTGTGGATAGAGAGAATCTAAGGGATGAACCTAGGAAAGTAGGTTGTTTCATTCAATTCCAAAAGCAGTATCCACCCATCATTCACTGTGATTTGGAAAGAGAGAAAGCATAGGTGTTGTTGAATAAGATGAATCAAATATTAAATTTACTTGGAACAATAGTAGAGATGAAATTCATGTTTAAAATATATGTGCAAGAGGATCTTGAAAACTAATGGATGGATTTAGTAGTTTGTGCTAAATTGGACAAAGGCATTTCATGTGAGGATTTTTAAGATTTTTTCAACAAAAATTAAATCCTCACATGTTCAACGTTGAAATAATGACATAATATTTGGTATCAAAATAGTTTAATCTATCATCAATAGGGTATGCAACTAAATTTGTGAATTTAGTCCTCTTTACACCAGAAGTTACATATAGTGTGTTTTTGAAGACACACATTTTTGAATCGAGACTGATACCAGAGATTCGATCAAAGATTTTTGTTCATTGTAAAATTAATTATACAGTGGTGGAATGTATAGGTAAAGTGGAAGAAAGGAACATAATATGAGTTATGGGTCGAGATAAAATGTTGATACCTATAGAAAATAGTGTGAAATCTAATGTTGGGAATATGAGGAAGATGAAATCCTATTTCCAAGTTGAAAGTATGACTCAAAATCATATCAGTAGATTAGTAAATATTCCTCCAATACCCAAGAGTAAAGACAGATGTTTGCAATGCGGATACATTAATCACATGAAGATAGAGTTTATGACACCACATTGAGCATGCCACCACCACAACCAGACATGGGATCTTCAATGTTGTTGTCGAATTTCTCCAAGGTCGAGTATTTGAGATGCTTCTCATGTACTGCAAATTTCATATTCATTGAGGGAAATATTACATCTGAATAATTATCATCAGTATAACGGAGATATACTTAGTGTTTTAAAGAGTACCATGACTCCCAAGGAAGTGAAATTTTAAAAGGTCAATAAGGAATAGAGTGTTGCGAGTAATCATTTATATAGAGATGAGCATGTTTTTTAGATGATAAATATAGACCATAAATATTGAGGGATAATATTACTTTGAATTATAATGTTATGAATTGTTTTTATGATATAGGTTCATCCCATTCATTTATTGTTTCTCGGGCTGTTTATCTTATATGTCTATATGATGAGATGATTACTTCAGTTTTGAAACAAGAAAATTTTCTTGGTCAAATAGAATGAAGTTTATTTAATTTCTAATCATGTTATAAAAATTTTGATAGAGATGATATGACATGTGATTTCTCTATTCTTGGGATGGATGTATATGTAATAATCATATGCATGGACTGGTTGACTATGTTAAAAGCTTACATTAATTGTTATACACAAATAGTTTGTTTTTTGATGGATAATTGTTCTAGGTATCTCTTTAAAGAATACCAAAATATTAATAAAGGTGAAACTGTCTTGGTGGAACAAAAAACGGTAATGATTTCATACAATTTTTATCTTCATCATTGGTATCAATGAAAGCTATTTTGAATATCAGTTTCCATTAGTTATTGTTCAGTTTCAGGATGTTTTCCTATGAATTTCTTAGGATTTCTACCCACCAGAGAAGTGGAATTTAATATTTATATCCTTCTTAGGGCCATGCCTATTTCTTATCCCTCATAATGGATAAACAAATAAAATTAAGAGAATTGAATGTGTAGTTTGAAGAGATGGAAGAAAAATGGTTAATTCAAACTAGCACATTTTCGTGCGAAGAACCAATCTTGTTTATCAAAAATGTGTACGAAAATTTTTAGTTGTGGGTGGATTATCACAAGATTAACCAAGTTATGATAACTAATTGGTATACACTTCCATGAATAGATGATTATATCAATCAGTTGAGGGTAGCCAGATGTTCTTTAAAATTGGACTGCAATCAGGATTTCACCAATTGTGGGTTCAGAATGAGGATATTCCTAAAATATATTTTTGAATAAGTAATGGTCATTACAAGTATGTGGTTATTCCATTTGGTATTATGAATGAACCATAAATATTTATTTAATTGATGGGTATGATATTGTAGAGATATCTAGATTTTTTATGGTGGTGTGTGGGGATGGCATATTAGTGTATTCATGGACAAGAGTTGTACATGAAGAACACTTGGAGATAATACTAGATATTTTGGAGGATCATCAGATATATGAAAAGTTAGAAAAATATATTTTTATCTAGAGGAGTTATATTAACGTTGTATTCTAATATCTAATATATGTGTTTTAATGGATCTTGAAAATATGTAATCAGATATCCTTAGGAAGCCACTGAGATACATGATTTCCTTTGAACAAGATGGTTTTTACTGATGCTTTGTTCACGATTTTTCATGACTACTTTCACCTATAAAATCATTTATAGGGAATAATATTATATTCAAAAAAAGGGAAGGTGAGAAGTCTTTTCATGAGCTTAATTTTTTCCTTACATCAACACCAATCTTGATATTTCCAAAATTAGGGCAAGGGTATGTGGAGTATTGTGATGCTTTAGAAATGGGTTTGAATGTGTTCTCATGTTGGTATATCATGTTCCTTCTTCTGTATCATGCTAAGTATGGTTATATGTGAATAAATACCCAACACAAAATTTGGATTTAGATGCTGTAGTCCATGCTTTGAAGACTTGGGAGTCATTACCTATTTGGTGAGAAATTTACAGTGTTTATTTATCTAAATTCCTTGAAACATATTTTATCAAAAATGGATTTGAATCTTAGAAAATGAATATGGATGGAGTATCTTCAAATATTCAACATTATTTTGATGTATACATCAAGGAAACGAAATTTGTGGCAGATGAATTGAGTAGAAATTCATATGGTCAATTGGAAAGAGAATCTTCGATCAACATAAGTTGATGTCAGTGATAGCTCACATGCAATTAGATTTTGATGACCACAGTAGTGTTGTAGATTTCTCTCAAGATTAATTTGTTGGTGATTTGGTGCACATGGGGAAATAGGGACATACATCTAATTCATAACGAGTTACAATGAGGTCTAAAATCAATAGTGGGGAGACCATTGAGGGATGAATTCTAGATGGGAGTTAGGTTTTGAGGTTTCAAGTTTTGATGGTTGTACCATTCAGTTGTTATAATAAAATAATTCATTCTTACAAACATTTGAGATGATCTATTCATACATTAATAAAAAAATATTTTAAAGTAATTGAAATCAATGTTTTGGTGTGTCGACATGAAAATAATAGTAGATGAGTTTGTTTCAAAATGCCTCACTTGTCAGCAGGTTAATGAAGAGCATCAGTGACTAGTGGGTATGTTGTAGTCTTTAACTATTCCGATTTGGACTTGGGAGAAGGTATCCATGGATTTTGTATCTGGTCTCCCAAGAATAGTTCAAAAACACAACACCATATTGGTGATAGTGTATCTTGTCAAAATGTTTGATGATTTCATTCCCATTCATGAATCTCAAACTTTGAGATATTTGTCCAAAATCAATATTTGAGAATTGGTAAAGAGGAATGGGGTACCAATTATGATAGTTCCAGACTAGGATCTAAGGTTTACATACATTTCTAGAAATCCTTATAATAATCCCTTGGGACTTAGTTGACTCTAGGTATGGTGTATCATCCTTATATGGATGGGAAATCTAAAAATATGGTAAAAATGTCAAATGACATGATGTGGGGCTATGTAATGGATTTTTATGTCTCATTTGAGGTGAAAATTTCATTATTTTATTTTTAATATAGCATACGTTATCAAACCATGACACATAGTGCTCATTTTGAATAAATTTTAGAGAATCCTTATCATTCCCTATTTTGCTTTGTGGAAGTAGGTGAGACTTCACTGGTTCGGATGAGAATTGTCTATGAAACAACATATAAGATTCAGTTGATCATAAAGTGAATAGAGATGACCCAGAGTCATCGAAAATCATATGAAGCTCATCATAGACACACATTTTCACTTTATGTAAGTGATCATATTTTCTTGATAATCTATCCAAGACATAGTCGTCATGGTTTTGTAAAGCATGAGAAGTTATCTTTTCAATATACAATCCCTATTGAGTTACTTGATAGGGTTTTTTGGGTGGAATATTTATTGAATTTTACAACATCATTCAATATTAGGCATAATGTGTTTCATTAATCTCAGTGGAAAAAGTATTTGGATGATCCTAACCATGTTATTAGAGGGGATCACATTGACCTAGATCCAGATGCTTCATTGGTGCATGTGAAATTATTGACTTTGTATAAGAAAGAGAATGTATTTCATGGGAAAATAATCGGTCTAGTGTATGTTTTATTGTAACATGATTATATTTAGGAAGAAACTGGGGAATGAGAAAATGAAATGATTTGGAAATGGCTAAAACACATTTAGGATAATGGTTCTTTTCAACTTTTTAGGGATGGAAATTCCAATGGTGGGGAGAATGTAGCACCACCCAGTTTAAAATAAGAAACCTTTTATTTATGCATTTTAAGTATATGATGTGTTTAGGTGATGTTTTGTTTTGTTTTTAAGAATTTTGAAATGTTATGGTGATTTTATAGAGGTATAAAGTTTGAGAAATTTTAGTAAAAACAATGAAACTCTTACAGAAAACTGAGAAAAGAGAGGTAGTGGGCTCTAGGTAGGCGCATTGTTTGGTCAAACTGAACAACCACACAAGTGTAATTGTGCAATGTAGAATAGAGGGTAAAACATGGTTGGTTCGTTATTTATCTAACTTGGTGAGCCAAACATTAAAAGGGTATTTGGAGGCTATAGTGCATGCATGGTTGGTATACAATTTGCCCTACTGTGTGACCCAACCATTCATAGTTAAAAATTAGATCTTAAAAATTTGTTTCTCACATGGTTATAACTATAAAATACTCTTTTTCCCAATTTCATATCATGATTAGATTTTCTCCCCCAAAAATCTAAAAAGTATTTCCCCTTTGATATAGGAGTGATATATTGGAAAATACTGGTGCGTTGAAGGCATGATTTCCTAGTAAGTTTTTGTTTAGGTGGGTTTTCTTAGATACAATATTATTCCCTCTCATGGATTCATTGATCTAGTTCTTCGGAGATATATCTATGATATTACATACCATTCCTTATGAGATTTGGTTGTTTGGATGTTAGGGAATGAGATCTAAGGTAGGTTTTTAGAGATTCAACTTGATTTTGTTGAAGAATTCACATCATTCTTCATTTCCTCATTTGATTCTAAGGAAAGGGGATTAACTCAAGAATCCTAAGGTTAGGGAACATAGGATTAGTTTAAAATGTATTGAATTGTATTAAATTTATAGTGAATTTTGTGTGAAAATCTTCATAGAAATCTTCTTAAGTGAAGGTTTATTTTTTATGGATGTTGGTTGTTGTGAAAAGTGCATTGTTTATGGATTTAAAAATGATGATTTTTATATGTGGATTTGTTTTCATTCATGAATTTTGTATAGGAATGTTTAAAAAAATACGAGGTTTATTTAAATGGTTAGTTTAAAAAGGTTTTTTAATACATGGGTTAGTGAAGGTTCATGCTTTCCACATGACCCGGAATAAGGGGTATGTACCATTGGAGTACGATGGATGCGACCCTAGATAAATGGATTTTTCTATTGTGGAATAATGAGATTTCCCACATAGTGATGACTTGGTTTATGAATGAGAAACCACTCATGAGTATGGAACTGTCACAGAATTATGCATGTTTTGGTGAGTGAGTTTGTGTGAATCACATAATGGGTATGCAAAAAACTGACTTGAAATGGTTTAATTCACCATTTGTTTACTTCTCTTGGTAACTGTTTTTGAATTTAAATTGTTTTATATTTTTATATAAAATATTCAAATATTTTAATGTATTTTATATAAATCATTTTATATAAATGTAATAACATGTTCTATCCTATTAGCAAGAGTTGGGAATTGATTTGGGTAAAACCCACTGAGTTTCATTACAAACCCTAGACTTTGGAAAATTGGTGTGTTTGAAGATATCATTAATTGAGACATAGGTAAAAGGAATGATTCAGATTTTATTAATTGTGATTTTCAATACATAGGCATGGATTGTGGAGTTGGATCTTGGTGTTTTTTTTGAATTTTCTATGTTGGTGTATTTTGAGTATTTGAGATTTTTTGGTTTTTTCTTACACTTCATAGTAGACTTTTATATTGGTTTCAAAATAGTATTCTGATTTTAGTTATTCTATAGTTCAATAATATCATATGTGGATATTACATTTTATTGTATTACATTGTTTTTAGGGATCATATAGTGGGTTTGGGTATGGTATTCTAGGATTTAGTTGTTTTGATTTTCAAAGGGAAAATCATCCCCTTTTTTTGTAATCCCTTGGAAATTATTTATAGCCTTTTACATCTTGGGGATGTCACCTAATTCCAAGTAGCAATTACACCTTGATGCAAGTGAATAATAAGGGAAGATATGCTACAACATGTACAATAAATTCTTTATGTATTATAAGATCAATTTAATTCATAAAAAAATTTATTATCAACAAGCATATGTATTACGTAAAGCATGTGAAGTATTAAGATTTCCTCAAATAGTCAAATTATTTTCATAGTAAAACACAATGTATATAAATGTTTATAATTTAAGAAATTAGAATATCCATGATACAACGAATCTGTATATTTATTAAAAATGAAATATCGAATGAAAAATGATCATAATAAAGTGAATGTATCAAGAGAAAGTTAATGACCACACAATTAATAAGAGATAAAAAATGACCAAAAATTCATTAAAAATATAGGTTTAAAAATTAAATCATGTCCTTCAGGTAAAAAATGACATGAAATTGGGATATTATAATAAGATTTCATTGAAGAGTTTCCTTGTAAAAACACTATAAAAGTCTAACATAAGCTTAATATCATAAAATGGTTTTGTTGTTGGGAAAATCAAATAAATTTTTATACATTAAAAAGAAAACTTTCTATTGAATTTTTTAAAAGAGAAATTAAAAAATTAACCTTTAAAAAAATTAGAATTATTCCCTCCAAACCTTGTAAAAATTTAATAATAACATAAAAGTTTCTTAATAAATCCTTTAAGTAAATATAGCGGACTCTTGCGAAGCAATTTTTCAAAATAAGGACATGGAAACAAATATACTTGATAAAAAATAGAAATATAATTGAATTATATTTTAAACATTTATTTTATCAATTCAAGATCCAAAGAGACAAAAAGTTGGAAGAACATAGGTAATATTATTCAGTATTTTGAGTATAATAAAAATTTATCAATTTACGAAGGATATATTATAACATTCCTTCAATGAAAAATATATAAAATAATAAAAAATGAGATTTGGAAATAAATTCTCTCCGATTTGGTAATTGATAAATTGTAACACCAAGAAAAAGTAATCATAAATCAAACCTTTAATCACCATGAAAAGATAATGTTTCATGTTAAATACATGAAAGGATTTTTATATTCACCTCATAAAAGGAAATAGTTTCATAATACCAAATATGTCTCAATGGTGAGGAAATTGAGATGAAGTCCCTTACCTTAATTTTGATTTTCCTCAAAAGAGAATTTAAATTCTGGTACGACCAATTTTTATTTATTATACTTAAAAACATAAACATAAACATATATATAATATCATATATGACATATTTATAACATCTTATCACCAATTTTTTAACAGTATTTTAATATTATCATTGTTTTGGGTGTTGGATGCTTCACTTTTCCTAGATGTTTTGATTCATAAATTATGGTCCTTGTATTGTGATAATGATTTTATCATCTAAAAAATATTAATAATGATATATAAATCATACATATTCATTATACACATATTTAAAATTATCCATGAAAAATGAACATGAAAAAAATAACATCACTTCGTAGAGATGGTAGGCCGTAAGTATACGTGAGTGACATTATCAATTTTTTAATAGGAAGAAGGTTAAGAAAATAGATGATAAATTACACAAAAAATAATAATTATCTCCTAATAATCATATATATTTTTTATTTACATCATTATGATAATCCATGTGAGGCGGTTATGGAAATAAATACACTAGTCCATAAGATAGTAGTCCATCGTACAAATGAGAGATGGATTTTTTTACCATTTGATAGAGAAGGAGATAGATAAATATTATAACATAAATATAATAACATATCAGTATATGGGATATATTTGTGTTTTTATGTTTGAATGGTTAGTTTAGATCCCTAGATTGGATTGACCACTAGGGGGAAAATTGGTCATTTAATTTTATGAATTATTTTATTTTTAATTCAAATTATTGAACATGTTAAGGATAAAATCTACTCAACATTATCTCTTAATTAAATTTCATGTATATGTTTAATAATGGATATATCTACACATTGTACTTACATGGTTTGTAAATAGCCAACTTTTTACTAGAACTGGTTATAAACCCACCATATTTATATTTTTTTCAATATCAATCAGGTGTTTCAACTACTTACCGCTCTAATAATGAGACATCTTCATTGATTATATCAACAACTAGAAGTATTATCTTACTTCAAACTCAATCTAAGAGACATCTTGATTTTATCTCTAACAGAAAAAATTCACTTGGTCTCAGCTCAAAAAAAATATTTCAATCTTTTATGTCAAACAGAATGACTTCACCTACTCCCAAATCTATCCTTGAGACTTCATACTTTAAGATCCAACTAGAGGACATATCTGGATCCTAGATTTAAATGACAGACTTCAATGTTTTTAACAATGACTAAAAAGAGTCCTTACCTTTAATAAGTTTGATCCCCTACGAGATGATCTATATATCTCCCACTATGGGCATGCAAGATCTGAATTGCATAGGTAGAGTTCATTTACATTTATAGCTTGATGGTTTTGTTCAATAATTATGATCAACAATGTATGATCAACTATCTTTGTGAAATAAATGGTCGGGTAGTTCTTCAATCAGTTTTATAAAGACCCAATATTAATTAATGTGTGTATTTGGGGAACATAGTTTTTTATGTATTATTTTATACAGGTGTAAACTTGAGTAATATCAAATCAAGTTCTTATGTCACGAACCAATACAGATAACTTGGTACACTAATACCTACTCTGATACTAACATAGCTCTTAAGGTTTTCCCATTCCCCATGGTTTGGAGTCTCGTACCTGGCACCATTCAAGATAATATTTAGAATAGTTTTTATACTTAAAAAATAGAAGAAACATATATAAATGTGTATTTTCAAAGAAAAAACCTTAAGGATAATGTGGTAGAAGTCAAAAAGTTATATAAAAACCAAATAAAAAATCACTAATGTACCAAAAGAACATGATAAAGAACCTAAGTTCCAATGGAAAAAATAGTCCAATCACCAACTGATCAACAAAAAACACAAACCACCTTGTGGGACATTCCCTTCTCTCAATCCTGGAAGGAAGAATTCTATAAATTCCCAAAGGAAAATGTAGTGTACAAGCTAAAAGCCTAGTATGGTATCACCAAGTGTTCCACAATCAAATGCAATAATAAATAAACCAAATCATTTTTTAATTATAAATAATCAAATATGACAGTTCAATTTTCATATTTAAAAGAAAACATGATTTTTATATAAATTGATGGTATCTTTTCAAACAATGGATTAAGTAAAAATTTTATATAAAATAGTTTTAATAATTTAGTAGAAATAAATAAATAAGTTTCAAAATCAATGTAATATATATATATATATCAAAATAATATCAAATAATAAACATGGTCATCCACCAAGAGATATGATAGTTCGATGCAATGGGATCCTCAAACATCTCATATTTTTAGTCATGACAATGTGCACAAACATCCATCAGACACTGTATAAAGAGGACTCACCAATATTACACTATGGATAAGATCTTTCAAACATGGTTTTTCTTAGAGTTGTAAAGAATCAATCCATTTATAGTGAATTTCCATCCAAGAGTGTTTTTCCAAAATAACCCACTAACTACCCATTCATTCATGTTGTCAATAATTTAGTCAACAATGTGAAAATTATTTTAAACTCTTTTAAATATAATTTCCTTATTTTTAGTGCTGATTAAATGGTTATGTAGTGGTGAAGGTGAGGAGAATATCGACATTGTTCTTTCGAAGGTGAAGGGTTCGATTCTTTGAAGTCAACTCTTAAAAAAAGTTCCCCTTCCTTGAAGATCCACTCATCTTTTTGGATCACCTGGTTCATTTCTTGGTGGGTGAAATGAGTCGAAACCCACTTGTACTGACATATTGATGTTTCGAGTCATCGCTGATTGGGTTTTCACCCTCCATGACGCTCTCCCATTTCAGCTGGAAATGACTCCTTTCTGATTGGGGATCTCTCCAATGTGATCTCTTCAAGGGAGGGGGATTCCTTATTGTAGAGGATTTGAAATGGCAACACCTGGGGATACCCTTTTGAAAAATAAATTATTCTATTTTTAGTTTCAATATAAAAATTTCAATTTAAATACAAAAAACATGGGTTTTAAATCCATTAATTACTTTTTCAAGATAAAAGAAATACTATTTTTCTATAAAATCAATTTAATACATTTTTTCACAAAATAAATTTCACAAATCAATTTCACAAATTCCATCAATTGGAAATGACAACCCAATTCCCAATTCCATTAGAATGGGTGGGGTGGGGGGTTCCCCAAATTTCCATTTCAATTCAAATCAAATTTCAATTTTCATCAAATTAATTTTTAAAAATTTAATTGAAATAAAATATAAATCTATAAATAAAATAAAGGGTTTATTAAATGGAAAATCTCAATAGAACCACCGAACTTCATTACTGAGATAGTGCATCACAACACCCGCAACGAGATTCACCAATGAAGAATTTCATCAACAGAGAACAAGGATCCAACCTAGATTCAAAATCCATGAAAAAGGTGATTAGATCCATAAAGAATATGATATAAAAAACCCTAATGAAGAGATATATATAGATAATGATACAATTAACAAGAGAATATTTCTTATCGAAGAGGAATCAAACTAAGTTCACCAACATTTGATCCACTTCATAATAGGTTTAAAGGTTAAAAATGGGTTCTTACATGCTCCAAAAACATAGAAAATCTAGTGTCCTTATGTTAGGAGAGTAGGTGATAAAATAGAGGTTTGGAAATTTTTAATATAATTTTATGAAATAAAAATCACTCTTCACATGGTTAGCTAGGCGGAGCCACACGGTTTTTCAAACTATGCTCCCTAACTAGGCTCCCCTCTAATGGGGTGCATAGTTTCTAATTGGTTGGAGAAAAGTTTTTCAAACCATTAAAACCATGAAAACTCACCCTATTTGGGCTTGCATGGTTTACCTAGGGTGGATACATGGTTTGAGAGAATTCTATGTGAACCGTGAACAAAAGAAAGATACAAAATGTTCAAATTTCTTCCTGAAACAACCCTAGATAAACCCCAACCAGTGTATAACCAAAAAGCGGGGTCATGGAGTACTTGATAAAATTAAATTTATGTTACTACCTTCGGACCATATAAACATTCTATCCATATAAATCCTACCAAGTAGTTTCCATGTCAAAATGATGATCCCACTTCTCTCTGATCAGTGACTATCTCTCCCAAGTCTCCTGAGTATTATTAACAAGATTCCATAGAACTAAAACCAAATGTATCATACTCCCCCAAGGTAACTTGGTTTCAAAATCCTCTATCATGATTATATACTCTGTCATAGATAAATTCATAATACCATCAAGATCACTCCTACTCAAAACCTGAGTTATATATGAATGATAATGTCATAACTACGGTACATGGAAGATGTTATGTACTGACAAAAACCATGGAGGAAGTACTGAATGGTAAGAAAAATTCCCCAAATTCTAAAAAAACTAAAAATGTTAAAAAAAATAAGGATCAATATTTTCTTTCCTACTAATACATCGATGAACCAAATGAGGTGAAAATTTTATGAAAACCTAGTCATCGACTGAAAATTCTGATGGTCTACAATAATGATCACCATATAAATTATACCAGATATAATCCATCAATATTATTTGAATAATCAAAAAAATATTTTCTATCATCTCTTGAACAAATCTAGGTTGGACCAAGGAAAATTCATCGATCTCCGACCAACACAACAATGATTTACATGCCTTATCATACAATGCCTCAAAAGGGGATATTCTGATCATGAACTGGTAACTAATTTTCAAATAAAACTCAACCAACCCCAAATTCTCATCAATTAATCTAAAGAAGTCAATAATAAAAGAAAAAATAATATTATAAAGAATCAAAATATCCCTCTCTATTTGGAAATCCATCCCCATATGATATGTTATACTTAATTGAACTTGAGATCGTAATTCCTCCTGAAGACCTCTGCAAAAGAGAGATGTAAAACAGACATCACTATCTGAGACTATAGCACATAAAACTACATGAAAATCAAAAATCTCTTTCACATAGATATTTTCCTACTCCTCATTATTTTTTGTATCATGAATGGGTATAAAGTGATCTGATTTGGTTATCTTATTAATCAATACCCATATCTCATTCTTCTTTATCTAGGTATATGAACGCCCAACTAAAAATTCCATTGAGATCACAACCCACATCCATGATTAAAATGTAAGTGGTTGATGTAAACCTGCTGGTATCTAGTGCTCAGCCTTGATCTACTAGAAATGAAAACTGTAAGAAACAATGCCAACAATTCCTCGTCTCATACCTGGCCACCAAATGTTTTGATGTGGGTCATAAAACATATTTTTGGTTCCTAGGTGCACCTCCCACTATGAATTATAGAAATCCCCCATCACACCATTCCTTACCGCTAGCTATACAAAAAAATACACTGAAAACATATAATACCTTCTATGGAGAATGACTACTCAACAAAGGTCTCCCCACCATAAGGAGTGTCTCTAAAGAAAAATAACTCATCATAAAACATTTGTTTCAAAATAATCATCTGGAGAGGAGCGTTGGCCAACTGAACAATGTCCAAGACAACTTCATAAAATATTCTCAGAACTCCTATATGTAACTTTGAAAAAATATAAATTATGTTCTACCCTTCTAATGACTCTTTCATATCCTAGTTTGGATGTTTTTTTCTCAACACATCCAATAAACATTCCCTTTCCCCGGGGTATAGGCAATATCAAAATCAAAATATTACAGGTATTCTACCCAACGCCTCTTGTAGAGACTCAATTATTTTTTAGAGAAGATATAAATCAATATCCTATTGTAGGAATACATGTTAAACCTTTCTTAGAAGAGTTAATTCCGCTTTCAATTAAGTGAATTCATCAAAACTATGATTTGAAGGTTATGGGTCAGGTAATTCATCGTGTGTGGAATAATCTACTGAGATCCGTAGGCAATAACATGACCAACCTTGATAATAAAACCACCCAAACAAGACCTCATGCATCACAAAATACAATATAACCCATCCCATACTCTGGAAGAGCCAACACTAACATAGAAGTTAAAATACTTCTCATATCCACATAAAAACTCTCATATTTTTTTATCCTAATAAATCATCACTCCCTTTGAGTTAGTGTAGTCATTAGAGAATTGAACTTTTAGAAATCATTTACAAACTACTGATAATATCCTCCAAATCCAATGAAGCTTTGAATATAAACAACATTTTTTATTTTCTACCATTTTATAACATCTTTCAAATTATTAGGATAAACTGAGATACCATGTTATCACCCCCACGTGTCCTAATAGATTCACTTACCAGATCCAAAAATTGAAATTTGATAGTTTGGAATAAAGTTAGTGATTTATCAAAAATTCTAGAAGTTTTATCAAATAATGCACATGATCCTCTTATGACTTAGATTAAAAAAGTTTTCTTCCAAAAAAAATACCAGGAAAGTTCAAAGATTCTCATTGAAAATTAGGTTCATCAATTCCATAAATACTAAAATAGTATTTGTTAGATCAAATGGAATGATGGGATACTCATAGTGTCCAAACACACTCTGAAAAGAGGTTTCATTAATGTAATATTGATTTATTCTCAATTGGTAATAACTAGATTGGAGACCAATCTTCCAAAAACACTTATCCCCTTTCAACAGATCAAACAGATAAACCATAAATGGAATCCAATAATTTTCCTTTATCTTGAATTGATTGAGTTTTCAGTAATCCACATGTAGGAGAAGTGACCCATTAGATTTCTTAGCAAAGAGAACATGTGCCTCCTAAGGTGACACAATTAAATTATTTCTCTAAACTATCAATTAACTGAGTCTGTATGTCTTTCATTCCAGAAAATCCTATTTGGTAGGAGGGAATAGATGATGGTTGTGTACTAGGAATTAAATCAATAGAAAACTACACCTCCCTTACTGATGGAAACCATGAAAAGTCAAAAGAAAAAATGTTCAAAAACTCGATGATAACTTGAGGAGGGTCACCGCTCAAGGATTCGCACTGCAGATAAAACAATGATTATATTAATTTCTATAACACTTGATTAAAAGGTCCATCTCTACTTTACCATTGGTCTCTTTCTCCTTTAAGGATATGAAATTAACCATCATGATAATTAAAGGAGAACCTTCGAAGATAATAGTCAAATCTGGATCTATTAGAAATTTATCCAATCCATCCCAAATATGAAATCAATAGATTTCATGTTGATAACCATAAAAATTCATGTGTGATCAATATATGTCATTGGTAACACACAAGAAGAACAATAGAGACCCTTCTCTCACTTAGTTCTTAGGGGTGTAGAAATATCTGTTACATATGATAAATCCTCCTTATAAAGATTTAGTAGATTGAAAATATGAATTGAAATGAATGAATGAGATACTCGAGTATTAAATAAATATTCATTAAAGATTAAGAGATAGTGATGGTACCTCTCATAGTCATTGGACCCATATTAGATTCTTATGGAGACTTTTCCATTGTATGAAGAAGCATCGTTCTGGATGCGTGTTGCTTGAACCCTTTTGTTCACGAAGCATCTATTTTCACCTCGGTAATTTTAGGTGGTTATGATCTCTTACCACTATATGTAGTATAATATACATGATAGAACTTCTTCAAGTGACCTGGGCATCCAAAGGAATCACATATCTTGGGTTCGAAAGTGAAAACCCATTTCATGTGCCCATGCATACCACACTAGTAGTAGATCAAAAGGAATATTCCTGGAACTATAGTAGTTATAAACGAACAATGTTTTAAAGAGACACTATGAGAATCACCACATGTCTTATTTCTTTTTTAGGAACTCCTATAACTTCCACTAGTATAAATGAAACTCCCATAAACCCTGAGTTACCTAACAGGTATAGCTCAACCATCAATTCTTTATCTAACACATCAACACAATAATAGATATTCTATAATAAAACCTAATAATTAATATCATATTTAAGTACCATCTAAAACAGTCAATTATTAATATTCCCATTTTATATAATATCAGGTGAAAACTACACAAGCTCTATAGAGCGATTTGAATACTCAGTCAAAATCTTGCCAGCATTCTCAAGTTTAAAAAACACTATATCCTTCTCTAGAACCATAGACTCTGGATAGAAATAGTTGTTGAAAATAACTCTAAATTTATTCCAATATAAACCATAATACTTATTCACCCTCACCGTCATGTCTCACCATCTATTTCTAGGTCCTTCCAGCTTCATGGTTTCACCTTTCACCATGATTGAATAAGGAGTCTCTAAGAACTCAAATAGTAGTTAAATCCTCCAATACAAATCCTCACCCTCTTGGGGATCATTTGAACATTGTAACATTGTTTTCTTTTGGGGAAGGAAATGTTTATGATTATTATGAGACTTATACCTCTAAGGTTCCACAACTAGAGATTGAGTATTAATGGGTGTAGGTTCCTGTATCAGAGTATGGAAAACACGTACGATAACCCCAACATGATTTTAGTCCATGAGAGGTTTTTATCTCTATCGTTCAATAGAATATTACTCATGGATCCTATTTTCATGTATTATTTGAGGATTGTTTCTACACAATATCATCAAACCACATTAAATATTTTAGATGATTACTTATATCAATGCTAAAAAAAGATAAACTGAGAAAATTAATCCCACCAGATAAGAAAACATGATGTGGATTTCAACCTGTCTGAATAAAATACAAGGAAAATACTAGAAATAATCATGAATATGCCTTTTCCCAAACCACCCTTGGTGACTTAAGTCTCATTAAAATGATAAATATCCATGGAATCACTCATAACTACATCCTATGTCTTGAAAAGGTCTATCAACTACATATTGACATCAAGGAAAAATGAGCGTGTTTTAACTTTGTTACCACTTTATCACAAATTAGACCGAATAACTTGGTGCGATGATACACAAGGTTACATTGATATAGCCAAAAAGGAGGTCCTGATATACATGGGTTTTCCTATAGTACATGTAATCATAAAATATAAAATTGGGAATAGTGTTTCCACTTATATAGTTGATGAAATAGATACAAATTAGTACGCTCAATGAAAAATCCCAAAGGAGACTGTACGAGAAGTAAAATACATATAAAAAAACCCAAATAGTACATAACCAATGTTTTATAAGAAGTAGATAAAAAACCCAAGTACAAATGGAAACAACAATCCATACCCCTAAGGATCAACAAAAACCACCACCTCCAAGTGACACTTTATTTTTTCTAAAACCTGGAAGATGAAAATCTATAACCACCTGAAGGAAAAGGTAAATTATGAGATAAAATCCCATTTGGGTCATACCATGTGTTGCATAATAATATTCCATAATAAATAAACTAAATCATGTATTAAATTTTAAATAAATATGCATGGAAGTTAAATTTTCATATTTAAAACGTAACATGATTTTCATTTCAATTGATGAAAACTTTTCAGACAATGGATTAAGAATTTGTTTACATAAAATAGTTTATAAATTCACAAATCATGAGTAAAGTAGTTTTTAATCAATCTAATTTATATATAATAATAAAAAAAAAGTATATGGTCATCCTATAAGAGGTATGACAGTTCCTAGATATGAGATCCTCACACATCTCATATTAGTGATCAGGAAAATTTGCACACACGTCCCTTAGACACTCGCCAAAGTGGACTCATAAATATCTGACTAGGGATAAGATATATCAAACCAGGTTTTTAGTAGAGTTGTACAGTTATAATCCATTTATATGTAATTCCTTTCCTAGATTTTTTTTCTAAAATAAACCACTAACTATCGAGTCTCACATGCACTCAATCATTCAATCAACAATGAAAAAATTATTTTAGAACTTTTAAAAATAAAATTTCCCCAATTTCATCTTCAATATGCCAACTTCTCTTTAAAAACAAAAAACATGGTTTTTCAATCAATTTATTATATTTTAAAGATAAAACCAAAACTAGTATTCTATCAAATCAATATAAACCATTTTTCCCAAAAATCAATTTGAAATATTCCATCAGTTTCAAATCTATAACACCCCGACCCCAGAATCCCAGATTTGGTGCATTATTACATATCATTGGGATGATCACAAAGTATCAAGTCTCTAAAGACTAATTAGTTTAGTAGCCTTGTATGTACTAGATACAATCATAAGGTTTACATTAAATAATAAAAAGGAAAACTACAACAAAATTTTTTCCATGGAAAAAACTGAGATCCCATATACTATCCCTGCAGGTCAGTCATAATATACTTCTTCGCAACCTGGGAAAAATAAAACATAGAAAGGGGTGAGCTCAGATGATCTGTAAGGATAAAAATATAGCGGAAACTTTCATAAATAAACATAAACATTTAAGTAAATGTATAAGACTAAAACAAAATCCATTTATACTTGAAATTCAACATAATATGGAAAAGATAAAATCAAATAATTCCATTTACTTATTAACATGGATATTATAATAGTTAAATAATCACAAGAAATATCAATAACCACTTTCACAATGATGTATTGAATAATTCCAGACTTTCATAACCACATAGTCAAGGCCTTGTTCCAAGACTACAAATAAGATTTTGTCACGGCCTTGTGCCAAGACACTAGTTTGTCTAATGAGACCTACCGATGCATCGAGGAGCTATATCAAGCTCCACCTGTCACATACTAAGTCAAATGCTTTCCTCATATGAAAAGTTTGAAACATAACATAAACATTCGTATCAAAACTAGCATACGAAATGTCAATACTTTATCCACAAACAATGAATGGTATAAAAATACCACATCCATAGTCAAACATTACTCATTCAATAAAATATGGAAGATTGTATTGTAACAGATGAACCTCAATCAAGAATAATTAAGGATAATGACATATATGAAAATAATAATCAAAACTATTGGAGGGATATATCCCCCTTGTCTTTAAAATTTTTTAAACTCACACTATTTGTCAAGAAGCCATTTGAAAATAGATTTTTTTAATCAAAGTTTCCCATAAAACTTTGAAACTTTTAAAAGAAATTTTGATTTTAAAACATTAATGTCCATATAAATAAATCCTTAAACCCATTTTTAAATCATGGAAATTAATGAGAATGATTTAGAATAATAAATCTTTAAAACATTTAAAATGATATTTTAGTTAGTGTTCCTAACCAAAAGAGAGACACTTCAATACAAGTAATCGAGGTAATAAAAACATTATAATATCATGAGAATAAAGGGATTCATGATATAATATGTCAAAGTACATTATATACACCATATAAAATTGAATTGGTGTATAACCACAAAGAAGTCTCAATGGAATGTAAATTGTGATGAAATCTCTTATAAAGACCATATCCTTAGGTTAAGGATAAATCAACGATATAATTACATGTGAAAAATATAAATACACTCAATATGATTGGATATTCAGTGTAAATAAATCAAAGGACATTCACACATATTCTTGTAAAAAAAACACCAATGAAGTGGATGTTTAACTCAATAAATGGAGATTGGGTTAAAATTACTCTTATCAAGTACATATCGATGACTTGCGAATTTATCAAGGGAGTGATTATGTGTATCAAAATTATATCTATATAAAGCGGAGTGGAAATTACTACACAAATAATAAATATATATTCCACACATAATCATGGAGGAAAATAATCAATGAAGTATACGTACAGCCGAATGAGTGGAAATTGAAATTTGAAATTCCCTTACCAATTTTGTAACTTACGAAACATACATATCATGAAAGATGGATAATAAAATGAAGATCTAATTACACATACATTAAAGTATATTACACAAATAATACAATCAGTGGGCAGTACATACACCACACAAAAGGAAATAGTGGCAGTATGGCATAAATCTCACTGAAATAGGAAGTGAGATGAAAACCCTTACTTCGTTGTAATCAATCAAGTCCTATGGAAAAAAGTTAATAAAAAAAATGAATCACAAAATAGAATGAATATAAAGATAACAATGATAATATATATATCAAATGACTGTATATAATACACCACATTTAATAAATAAGTGGCGAACAATGGAAATCTCACGGAATTAAAAGTGAGATAAGAAACACCTTACTTTGTATTTTTCCTTGGTCGAGGGTAGATTAACTTCCTGTATAATGGTAAAATAATTGTTATTAAATTATAAAAATAATCATATACAATAATATGATATCATATATGATCTTTTAACATTTCTTTGTTAATAATATCTTTGTATTATCGTCCTTTTGGGTGTTAACTGATTCGTTTTCCTTTATATGATTTGTTACGTAAATAATATTTGTTATGTATAGAATGTATATTATTCATATTCAGATATATATCAAGTTTTTAAACATTATTTTTAATAATCAAATGAAAATTAGTCTTCAATGGATTACGATGTGGAATGAATCTCATCGCATTCATGGAGACGGTAATATGTACGTACGCACGAGCGACAATATCATTCTTTTGATATTAAAATAATATATAATTGGTTGGTATGTCATATATAAAGAATCATTATCATGTTATATTTATTATTTACATCAATTACACATCATTATTATACTCATTCAAATAATAATGTATTGAATAACAATTACACCACGACGTGGAGATGGTAAGCCATACGTACACACGTATGGTGACATGTCATTCAAAGGATGTATATATTAATGAATATGGTTGTGCCATATTTATAATAACATCAAAATATATAAAATATAATGGATTTAATATTTTATAATGTAAACAACAAAGAAAGATGAAGTGGAAGAAGAAAAGAACTAGAAAGAGGTGATGAAATATTTACATCTTCTTCGGGTTCTTCCTTTTGATTTGATCAAAACGGTTCTATAGGATATCTTTCTGACCAAAGTAAGGAATCTTGGATGAAGGTAGGACGGTGTAGAGGGTATTTGGCTAGATTGTGTCTGAGCTAAATGGATTTAGAGGTGTTAATTGGAGAGAATGGGGAGTTCCCTTTTATAAGAGGGGTGAGGGACACCTTAGGAAAAACTAGAAATATTATTTTATAATAAAATAATTTTCGGTTTATAATGGCTCCAAAATGTATTATTTAATGTCTAAGGTGGGGATGGGTAAAGAAACACTCAACCAATAGGTTTTAAACAGGTTTGGGTCCCTATAATAATGTTATCTTTTTAGATTTATCTCTTAGTTAAATAGTTTGACATTTACCATGTCTCTTTGTATTTTTATATTATATCGTTAATAAACTTACTATATACTTCCACGAGAAACCGAAGTGGTTAATTAATGATAAACCTACAATTATATAAGTATTTTGGCCTAGCCTTATATTTTTAGGAATAGAATATCAATTAATAATATAATATTTGTTTTAGAAACTCTTTTATGTCAATTTTGACACTATTTGGTATTTTTTTCTAAATTCATATCAGCACTATTACATCAAAAAAAATTCATCTAACCAACCCTAATATGTAATATTAACATATATAATTGTGGAATTCATAAAAAGTCCCAAATTATATTAATTTGGATATTTATATTATCAATTATTATAATAGTTCATTAATACAGTAATTAATGCATCCTCATTATGTCATCAATAAATTTAATTATTTAATGTCTAAAAAATATAAATAAAATAAAATTATGTAGTAAATATTTTTATCTTTCTAAATAATATTTATAGTTGAATTTATCTTATGTTTAACCAAATATTAAAAATCATTTAGTTATTAAACATCAAATATAACACTTTTAAGTCTTCTTTGAATTAAATAATAATAAATGTCCTAATATAATCCAACTAGGACTAAAGGATAATATTTTGTTAATAAGGTTGTTTTTGGTCGAGTTAAACTTATCCAATAAATTAGGACATGTGTTAGGGTAATAATAATATCATTTTTACCCTTAATTACCCTATTTACTTTTTACCGTGGTAAATAAAAGTCAAAAGTTACTATTCCCCAAAAATTATTTTATCTTCTTAAACCACATTTAACATACTGATATAAACCATGTCTCTCTAATTTTTTAAATTAAATTCATCGAAGAGGTAAAATAAAGTTTTATTCAAATTTTCAAATGCTCCTACGAGGTGGGTAAAGGACGGTTAAAAAGTTCAATAAAATTTTTATATATCTAACATTATTATAAAATGACTCCAATGAATTACATTGAAATTATATAATTATTATGCATCTATTTTGACCTAAAATAAATTTAAATAAAATAAATAATTTTTTAAATAAAAATTCGGTTTTAAACTATAACTCAGTGTTTTTCACTATTCATCAAAAATTGAATGTTTTCAGAAAAATACTAAAAATTCACCCTATGGTAATTTCGATATTCCTAATCCAAAAATAAAGTCCATTTTAAAAGATAGAATTTATATAATTCTAAAAAGTGGATATTTCTATTCAAAACGGCTAGTTTGATTGGTCGCGGTGTGTTAGAATCTTAATGTTGCGTATAATGCAGGCTATTACATTATTCAAAGGGAAATGTACCGTGGAATATTGGGGTGTTACATTATTCCCCCCTTTTGGAAATTGCATCCTCGCAATTTTTAAAATTTGTTCTTGGGAACATAATTGAAAGTCCCATGTTGGAAAAATACTCAATGAAACTATCAATTTAAAAGAAAGAAATAGAATTACAAAGGTCACCCAAGATAACCCATACTAGGATTCCATGTAAGAAAACATGGATATGGAAGATAAACTAAGTGTCAAGTTCTAATGGATAGGGATATAAAACATGATCAGGATAAAGTTAACAACAAGAAAACCACAAACTTGTGATGGGACAAATGGTCATTAGTTTCCCAGTAGGGAAAGTAAACAGACAACGTTTTTTCTAAGTTACATTTCATAAAGATGAGGAATTTATTTATGAGATTGACTAAGAAAATAAAGAGATATACTTACTTTTTAAGTAGAGTTTCATTCATTAATAAATTTCTACCACTAAATTATTATTTTTAAAAGATGAGTATTCAAGATGACTTGGTCACACTGGAAGAGATAGAATCAACTTATAGAGAATCACATGATCCACAAAGGATAAAATATATATTTACCTTGTCTTTAGAGATTAATCAAAACCAAAATGGTTAGTACAAGATTAGATGATCCCCCAAAAGGATATTTATTTAGAGAAAGAAACAAAAATATTAATTTCTAAAATTAAACCAAAAATACCCCAAAGTTAAATAAATTCCATTCAATAAACAATTGTCATTAAAATCCTTGAATATAATATAAAAAAATATTGAATCCCATACTTAGAAGAATTTGGTTATGTAGTGTTCCACATTAAATTATATCTCCAAATGAAATCGACTACTCTTAAAGTCACATACTTAAAAGTAATTAACTTAATCAAATATTCTCAATTATAGGTTAATCATTTCCATAAATAACCCAAATCACTATAAATCCACAATAAAAACATAGATAAACGTCCACCATTACTTCCCAAATGAAATACCATAGTATTCTATTTTCCTTAGGCATATAGTGTTCCCAACAGAGCGAGCGTCTTCCAAAATAACATTTATCACTTAATCACAAAATCATTTTCCTATACTAAGGGTATTCATTTGATAAGACATAAGATCCAAAATCAACTTATTATTGATCAATAAAATTATTTAAATAAAAATAATTAGTCACAGTAACCAGGGAATTCACGTAGTCCAGTGATAAGAGATAAATCCCAATTGCACTCTCGTTATGGGTTCGATTCCCACAGCTTTGTCCAACGCGACGGGTTGTCACACGGTTTATGTGTTGTCATTTTTCAAAAACTATATTTTATAACATTACCAAAATGAGATAAATTCCTCAAAATAACCATATCATAATTTAACTACAAATTTTATCTCATACCTTGAATT
The DNA here is from genome assembly GCA_963277665.1 of Viscum album. Lineage (NCBI taxonomy): Eukaryota > Viridiplantae > Streptophyta > Magnoliopsida > Santalales > Viscaceae > Viscum > Viscum album. The sequence goes on along the minus strand of OY728147.1, from coordinate 386,830,674 downwards.
GTCATCCAAAAATATAATAACTTGTAATTTCCTCAAAACCAATGATCATATAAAACCAAATGGTTATTTATAACTATATCCACGAGAGAAAAGATAATTATTCCTCAAATATCATTTTCACATGGAAATCCACAGGGTTACAAATACAAGAGAAAATTATTCCAAAGTAATCCCATCAACAAGGAGCACTAATACTTTTAATCATTTCTCCGACCATTTATTTCCATATAGCTTTTTCTTTGACCAAGAAGATATCCTATAGAATAGGGAATTCACCCGGGTAATGGCTAGGTCACCTATATTCACGGAAAGTGATTGTAAATGAATTCTTTGGACCATTTTTATTTCCTTCCATAGTAATATTCATTTTTCCTTGACAATTATTTACTTTATGTCCTTATTTCCCACATGTAAATCATTTCTTTGTTCCATTGATACACTTTCCTAGGTGTCTCCTTCCACATTTCTTACATGATGGAAATTGACGATTCTTTTCTCCATGGTCTCCACTGCTAGAGCTCTTATCATTCATCACCTTTATCTTCTTTGTTAAGTCTGGGAGTTGGTTAATATATATGTTGTTGATCATATTTTTGGAAAACTAATTTGGCATGAACACGATATCTTTTACCCATATCAAAATTCCATTTTGTTGCTCATTTCTACCACCATTCCCACCTTATACATTATGCTCAAAGTTACTATAACATCCTTGGAATCCAGCCATTGACTAAAACCAGAAAGCAGTGTGTGAGTAATAGTATTCATAGAATCATTTAGAGATTATCATGACACCATATTTTCAATTTGAAACACCTTAGGATTAACCAAGGTCATTTATTCTCATATTATATTACAATATTTCAAATCGGTTTGTAAAGAAAATGTAAATTATCCTAAGAATATCCCTCAGTAGTGTCGCAACCAAGAGTATAGAAAACCCCATTGTCGTGCACCAGTTCCTGTTTGAGTCTAGCTCAAAGCGGTGTTTTTGGGTTTTACCCATAGTTACATCTGTGCCAGAGCCGCCTCTACCTGCTCATATTCAGATAGGGATTTATTACTTAGAAAACTCAAAAAATCTATATAATACCAAAATTTTAGGAAGTTATTATATACTAATCCTCAAAGTCTAACTTAGGTCTATGTGATCTAATCAGAGTTTATCGAAATCTAGTTTCAAGGATTGTACTAAACTTTATCTGATACCATCTATAACGCCCTGACCCCAGATGCCTTGATTCAGTGCATTATTATGTATCATTGGCATGATCAGAAAGGATAAAATATTGAAATACCCACTAGTTTAGTATCCTTGGAAGCACTATATATATTTATAAGGTTTAAATTACATCATAAAATGGAAAACTACAACAAAATTGTTTCCATAGACAACACTGAAATACCACAGACTATCCCTGCAGGTCAGTCATAATATACTTTTCGTATCCAGGGAAAAATAAAACATTAGAAAGGTGTGAGCTCATATGCTCAGTAAGTATAACAATATAGCAGAGAATTTCGTAAATAAGCATAAAAATTTAAGGCAGTGTATAAGACTAAAACAAAAGCCTTTTAAACTTGAAATTCAGTATAATATGGAAAAGTTAAAATCAAAAAATTCCATTTACTTATTCACATGGATATTCTACTAGTCGAATAATCACAAACAATGTCAATAGCCACTTTCACAATGATGGAATTCATAATCTCATACTTTCATAACCACATAGTCAAGGCCTTGTTCCAAGACTACAAATAATATTTTGTCAAGGCCTTGTTACAAGACACAAGTTTTTCTCATGAGACCTACTGATGCATCGAGGAGCTATAACGAGCTCCACCCATCACTTACTAAGTCTAATTCATTCCTCATATGAAAATTTTTAATCATAACATAAACATTCGTATCAAAACTAGCATAAAAAATGTCAATACTTTATCTACAAACCATGAATGGTATAAAAATAGCACATCTACAGTCAAAAATTACTCATTATATATAATATGTAATATTGTATTGTAATAGATTAACCTCAATCAATAATAATGAAGGATATTTACATAGACTAAAATAATCATCAAAACTATTAGGGAGAAGTATCCCCATTTTTCTTTATAACATTTAAAAGTCACACTATTTTTCAAGAAGCTATTTAAAAATGGATTTTTGAATTAAAGTGTACCATACCACTTTGAAACTTTTAAAAGGAATTTTAATTTTAAAACATTAATGTCCATATAAATAAATCCTTAAAACCATTTTTAAAACATGTACATTATTGATATGTATTTAGAAAAATAAATCATTAAATCATTTAAAATGATATTTTTGTTAGAGTTCTTAACCAAAAGAGAGACACTTGAATACAAATAGTTGAGGTAATAAAAAAATTATAATATCATGAGAATAAAGTTATTCTTAAGATACTATTCCAAATTCCATTATATACACCATATAAAAGTGAATTGGCGTATAACCACCAAGAAGTCTCAATGGAATGTAAATTGAGATGAAATCTATTATAAAGACCATATCCTTAGGTTAAGGATAAATCAATGAAATAATTATTCATGAAAAAATATAAATACCTTCAATATTATTGGATATTCAGTGTAAATGAATAAGAGGAGATTCACACATATTTTTTTAAAAACAACACTAATGAATTGGATGTTTAAATCAATAAATGGTGATTGGGTTAAAATTACTCATATCAAGTTCATATAGATGACTTGAAAATTTATCAATGGAGTGATTATGTGTATCAAAAGTATATATATATAATGGGGAGTGTAAATTACTACACAAATAATAAATAGTGATTCCGCACATAATCATGGAGTAAAATAATCAATGAAGTTTGCGTAAAGCTGAATGAGTGGAAATTGAAAATTGAAAATCCCTTAAAAATTTGGTAACTTACAAAACATACATCCCATGAAAGATGGATCATAAAATTAAGATTTAATTAATCATAAATTAAAGTATACTACACAAATAATACAATAATTGGGAAGTACATACACCACACAAAAGGAAATGGTGGCAGTATGGTATGAATCTCACGGAAATAGGAAGTGTGATGAAAACCCTTACTTCGTTGTAATCAATCAAGTCGTACGGAAAAAAGTTAATAAAAACCAAATGAATCACGGAATACCATGACTATAAAGAGAATCATGATAATATATATATATATATATATATATATATATCAAATGACAGTACACAATACACCATATTTAATAAATAAGTGGCAAACAATGGAAATCTCACGATATTAAAAGTGAGATAAGAAACCCCTTACTTTGTACTTTTCCTTGGTCGAGGGTAGTTTAACCTCCTGTATAATGGAGAAATAATTTTTATTAAATTATACAATAATTATATCGATTAATATAATATCATATATGATCTTTTAACATTGCTTTGTTAATAATATCATAATATTATCATCATTTTGGGTGTTAACTGATTTGTTTTACTTTATATACTTTGTTACGTAAGTAATGTATGTTATGGATAGGATGTATCTTATTCACATTCATAATGATATTAACTCTTTAAAAATTATTTTTAATCTTCTAATGAAAATTATTATTGAATGGATTACGATGGGGAATGAATCTCATCACATTTGTTGAGATGGTAATCCGTACGTACGCACGAGCGAAAATATCATTCTTTTGATATTAAAATAATATATAATTGGATGGTATATCATATATACAGAATCATTATCATGTTATATTTATTAATTACATCAATTACACATCATTATTATACCCATTCAAATAATAATGTATTGAATAATAATTACACCACGACATGGAGATGGTAAGCCGTACTTATGCACATATGGTGACATGTCATTCAAAGGATGGATAGAATAATGAATATGGTTGTGAAATATTTATAATAACATTAAATTATATAGAATATATGGGAGTTATTATTTTATAATGGAAACAACAAAGGAAGAGGAAGTGGAAGAAGAAAAGAACTTGAAAGAGGTGATGAAATATTTACCTCTTCTTCGTGTTCTTCCTCCTAATTTGATCAAAAGGCTCATTAGGATGGATTTCTAACTAAAGAAAGGCGTCTTAGATAAAAGTAGGATAGTTTAAAGGGTATTTGGGAAGAGGTTGGCCGAGAAAAATGGCTTTTAATGTGTCAATTAGAGATAAGGGGAGTGCCCTTTTTTAAGAGGGGTGTGGGACACCTTAGGAAAATCTTGAAATATTATTCTATAATAAAGTAATTTTATGTTTATAATGGATCAAAAATAAATTATTTAAAGGTTAATGTGGGGATGGGTTGAATATCACTCAACCAATAGGTTTTATACAGGTTTGGATCACTATATTAAACTTATATTTTATATTTAACTCTTAGTTAAATAGTTTGACACTTACCATGTATCTTTTTATTTTTATATTATATGGTTAATAAGCATACTATATACTTCCAAGAAAACACAAAGTGGTTCATTAATGATTCAACTATCATTATATAAGTATTTTGGCATAAAATTATATTTATAGGAATAAAATATCAATTAATAATATAATATTTTTTTTAAAAAACTCTTTTATGTCAATTTTGACACTATTTGGTATTTTGTTCTTTCTAAATTCATAACAGCATTATTACTTCGAAAAAAATTCATCTAACCAACCCTAAAATGTCATATTAACCTAGTAAATTAGTGAAATTCATAAAAAGTCTCAAATTACATTTATTTGGATATTTATAATATCAATTATTTTAATCTTTCATTAATACGGTAGTTACTGCATCAACATTGTGTCATAAATAAATTTAATTATTTAATGTCAAAAAATCTAAATAAAAAACTATTATGTAGGAAATATTTTTTTATTTATAATGAATATTTATAGTCAAATTTATCTTATGTGTATCCCTATATTAAAAATGGTTTAGTTATTAAATATCCAATTAAACACTTTTAACTCTTCTTTGAATTAAATAATAATAAATGTCCTAATCTAATCCAACTGGGCCTAAAGGATCCTATTTTATTCCTATGATTTTTTTGGTCGAATTACACTTATCAAAATGAATTTCTACATGTTTTTGGGTAATAATAATGTCATTTTTTCCCTTAATTACCCTATTTACTTTTAACTGTTGTAAATAAAAGTCAAAAGTTTCTATTCATAAAAAATTATTATTATCTTATTGAACCACATTCTACTTACTAATATCAACCATGCATCTTAGAGTTTTGAAATTAAATTCAAATAATTGGAAAAATTATGTTTTATTCAAATTTTCAAATGCTTCTTGGAGGTGGGTAAAAGACGGTTAAAAATTTCAATAAAATTTATATATATATAAAATTATTAAAAACTGACTCTATTGAATTAAAATGAAATTATATAGGTATTATGCATCTATTTTGACCTAAAATAAATTTAAATAAAATAAATAATTATTTAAATAAAAATTCGATTTTAAACTATAACTCAGTGTTTTTCACTATTCATCAAAAATTGAACGTTTTCAGAAAAATACCAAAAATTCACCCTAAGATAATTTTGATATTCCAAATCCAAAAATGAAGTCCATTTTTAAGGATAAAATTTATAAAATTTCAAAAATTTGGAATTACTATTCATAATGGCTAGTTTGGTTGGTCGCGGTGTGTTAGAATCTCGAAGTTGCATACAATGCAAGGTATTACATTATTCAAAGTGATACATACCGTGGAAGCTTGGGGTGTTACAAAATCACACCCCAATTTTGAATTCCATTGGAATTTAAGGGTTTTCCCTAAATTTCTATAACAAGTCAATTAAATTTCCAATTTGAATCAAATTTGGTTTTCACAATATAATTGAAATCCAATATAAATCAATTAAGAAAATCAATGGTAAATTAAATGGATAATATCAATGGAATATCCATCCTTTATCAAAGAGGTCACCTATCACAATATGAACAATGATATTCACCAACGAAGAATGTCGAAATTGGTGATCAATGAATCAAACCAAGTTTTTTGATCCAAAACATTGGAGTTTATATAAATAAATTATGATATGATATAAGAAATCCTAATGAGGATATATAGAGAGATCAAGAGAGAAAGAATGGGAGACAATCATTTAATGGAGGGGGATCTAATGATGTATGCCAACATTTGATCTACTTTGGAATATGTTTAGAAGTTCAAAAATGGTTATTAAAAGATATAGATTCCTTGGAAATCCAATAACCCTGAGTAAGGGTTGAGAGTGTGATAAAATAGAGGTTTTAGAATCTTTAATTTTATTTTCAGAAATAGAAATCACTGATTTCATGGTTATCTAGGTAAGGCTGCACAGTTTCTCAAACTGTTCACTCTTACCTTTCAGCCCTCCAATGGGGTTCATGGTTTCTATTAGGTGGGTGCAAAGTTTTTTAAATCATGCACCAACTGTAGAAACCCCAACTATTTGGGTGTTCATGGTTTACCCTGTCCTAACACACAGTTTTTTCATACCATGCTCTAACTATGTACAACCAATAAAGATCCAAAATTTTAAAATATCTACAAAAAATAACCCAAGATGAACCCCAAACAAAGTATGAAAAAAATGAAGGGTCAATGAGATCCTAAATATAACAACAAGATGTTACATATTATATTTTTGTACCCCCATCACATATTATAACATTCTTAAATATATTATTTTCTACTCAATATTCGTTTTGGATTATCTTCTCAAGAGGTTATATATTCATGTGTACATGATATTTATATATCCATGCATGCAATCTTCTCTTTTGAGAAAACTTTAATGGGTGTACACTATTCTTCTACGCACCTCTTCCTTTCTGAACACAACAGTGAGGATGATCTGTTTCGTGTAATCAATTATACATACAAACAATTATCCCATGTGTATGGGTTATCTTGTTACTTTATCCTTTGGGTAAGACACTTCCAGTATAAGATGTCTCTTGGTGTCTAAAAGAATTCTTACAAAACCAAAGGGGTTTCCAGAACTAGTTACTCACTAATGTGTTAGAATTTTTTAAATATAAGTTTTATTCATCTTGTGAATTTTAAATAAGGATTTAAAAGGATTATTGATATTTCTCTTCATGAAATTTTGGTGTTCACAGATGCTTTATATCTCTTTTAGAAAACTATATATCTCTTTCTAAATTGGAATAAGATCTCTCAACATGGATTCATAAATATTTATAGGAATGATATCACTTATTTTAACCGCCTTGTTCCACTTTTTTTCATTCTTCATATATAATTCAACAAATATACCATTCCATGTATTTTATATCACCCAATGATTTCATATATTTCATCAGTTTAATCTTTCATTGGTCAAAAATCATGTTTCCTTTTCTTATGTGACATCATATTTTCTCCTCACGGTGAGTAAATTACTTGTATGCGATGATGATCAAATGCTTCTTCTTTATAGCTCAAACTATTCCACACAATTAAGGGAGCATGATCAACATCTTTTAACTGGTTTACATTCAGAAATGTTAATTTCGTTGAATATTCAGATGCACAGAAGATGGATATTACATTAATGGAGGTTCCCAACCTCATTTTTCCATAGTACAAGCCTTGTAATAACCATGGATCTCTTGATTTTTATCTAAGAAGGTATTTATATGAAAAATTACACATGATAGATCCTTAGGTGAGAGTTGTGGTTGATGAAGGACATGACACTGATCAGAAGTCGAGATTAATTTCATCATGTGACCCATGTTCTATCTATATATTTTTAACATAGGAAAAAATTGTAAAGTGTGATTTCCCACATTAATTATTCATTCTATCAAGGGTTGATTAATAAGTAATACTATGTCACTAGTTATTCAGAATGGAAGAAGAGTTTGACACCCAAAACACTTCTCTCTCACACACACACACACACACTATCATCAGGTCATGCTTCACCTATATGGTCCACCCAAGCACCCTAGAGGTACTATTTATATACCATTCACACCACTATTCACCCTCCAATGGGCCCTAGGTGTCCCACAAACTCTCTTTTTGGCATGAAACCTACTTGGGATATCTCTCACTTGTGTTTGTTCTAGATACCACTTATGAGGTTGATGAGATAGCCCTTATGGAATGTAATGGATAGCCCATTTTATTTCTAACACTTATAAAAATATATTAGTTTACTAATAACACCTAAAGAATAGTTTACAAGAATAACCCCTCTTTAAATCCTAATAAAGAATAAATATTAATATTCTTATTCTTATTTTTCTTCTTTGATTCAATGTGTCTTATTTTTTCTTGATATTAATATATTCTAAATAATAAATATCAGTTCAATCAATCTCCTTAATTTAACAAAGATATTGTTTCAATCTTAAAATCTAATTCCATTTAATGGATCCATTACTATTCTCCCGAGTTCATCAATTTAGACATCTAATTATTAAAAACAAATGAAACTTTGTCTTAACAATATTCCCATATTTTTATTTTTGTCAATATCCCTATATTTAATAGTCAATATGTTGTGTATACTTATTTTTTTACCCCTTATTGAATATGAAATGAAAATAATATACGAGGGGGGGTGGAGGGAGGTTGTTCACATATATTATTTTCCCATTTAAGGAACTCACATTCTCTTCCCCCTTTTATAAGATAAGGATGATACCATATGGTTATCTTATTGAAGTGTATATAGTTGGTATAATCTATGTCTACATGGGATACCACGATGTAGAATACAAGGGTGATACCACCAAAATTTTCTATGTTGTCCAAAAACTGTAATAATTTTACATGTTTCTCAGAAAATACAAATTCTAATTTTATGGGTTGTTAAGAAAAAAAATAATGATCTCAAAGAGACTCATTACATAGGATTGAAATATATCCTGTATTTTTACATGAATTTAGTATAATTTCATATTCCTCTCATGGTGAACCCCCTTAAGGGATGTAATTTTTTCTTTCATTTCATTGATGTTAATAGATTCTATAAAGCACAATTTATTCATACTATCAAGAGTTTATAGCCTCTAAAATCTCCTTTAATTCCATTCTTGTTATCTAAAAAACACATAAAATAAAAATATGTAAGGAGGGACCTTCTTATTCTTTAGGAGTAAAATTCGGGTAGAGAACTGCCTCTCAACCTAGTACATTCTTTTCCCCCGATCTCAATAAAATTCAAATATTATTTATGTAGAATACATTTTTCTACCCCAGTTTATGTATCTAATTGATTTCTTTGAGATTTTTATTTTTTTAGTTTCCTAAAAATAATTTGAAAATATTTTTTTTTGGATAAATAATCATAATTCTTTATTTAAATTCTTTTTATTTATATAATAATCACATGAATTATCACTATTTTACTTTTGGAGTATCTTCCCATTCGAAACATTGGGAAAATTTCATGGTATTTTTATCATGTTCTTCTCAGCTATGTGATGATTCTTCTACCTTCCATCAAAACTTATTTTATGAATACATATCTATTATAAATTGGTAGATTAGATGATTTTTGTATCACAACATTATTTTATTAAGATCCTATTCTCATATATTCATCATAAATACCCCTTTATTGATTAGTGTTTTTTAGAAGTGAAAATTTATAATAAAAATCATATTATTTGTTTCCATAACATTCACAGTATCAACAAAAACCACTAACCATGAATATTCCATCTGAAAATGAATTCTATCTACAAATTTTTTGAAAATGTAATTTTTAAAAGAGTGTATTGGTTTTACAAGGTCCATTGATTTACTTAACATATTATACCTTTAATGTAAGTGAGAACCATTCACTTTTCTTCTTGGTCTAGCCTGGTATATATTTATGCTTTTCACATACGATGTTAGAAATAACAATTTCCAATGAGATAGATTATATGAAGACATATCTTTCATTTTTTGAACCTTTGTTTCACACGAATTTAAATATTCACATTTAAAATTAGTTTACATGGTGAAATATTCTTTACTTTTCTATCCTTAACATTGATCCCCCTAAATATGGGCCTTCTATTATTTTCATAAATTTTCTTTTTGTTCCAAGATTTTTATGCCTTGTTCTGAAACATCCAACAACACCCTCAATAAATTAAAAATCTTTTTCTCTTATTTTTTGGAGTTGTATATCCAGATTTCACATATTTTGAAACATTCTATTTTTTCGTGGAACCAACATTATTTTTTATTTTTTTATCAGAAATATCTTTTATTATCTTCTGTTATGCACTTTTGATGTGGTGATTATATGATTATTTTTCATCATCCATACTTTCTTATAGTTTGGTATAAAACTTATACAAGAAATTGAAGAAACATTATTTCATAAGATTGTTTTTAGGTTATGGGATTCCTTCTACTAGGTGGATGTTTCCATTTCATTAGAGTTTTATCTCATTATCTTCTTTCATTCGTGATCCTCAATTCACACTTTTGAGGAAACATCACTTTTTCCATTAATTTAATAATTTATAGACTATGGTGATTCCTCATTTTCAATTTCACTTCCAACACTAAAAAATTTACACTGAGAGAATTATTATTATCCCCCAAAATTATTAGCCTATATTCCTAATCCTATTTCATCATCTTCATTTATTACTCATGAATTTTATTTATTCCTGTAAGGAATTGTTGACAACCATGAAATTTTTTATTTACCCTCTAATTGGGATCCATTTATAAACATTTAAACTTTTGTTAATTATTCATGTTCATGAAAGGATTTTATAAAAATAATATTAATGATATCCTTATCATAAATATTTATTTTCAACTATTCAATAGATTCATCATATCTTTCAACGTAATAAGATATTATTTATTTTATTAATTTCACATGTTTTTTGGGAGTGTTAGATATACAAATTTTTTTAGATAGTTCGTCTTCCATTTCATTATCCTCTTCTTCCAGCTGTAATTTTTCAATCCAAAGAACTTTAATTCCTACAATAATATGATTTATAATTTTTTTATCACTCTTTAGATATTATAGGAATTCAAAAATAATATCACCAATTAATACATCATTAGGATATATTTATAAGGCTTCATCAAGAGAATCATATTTGAGAGAATTATTATAGTATATTCCACTCATATTACCTTTAGTTAGAGTTTTGTCACCATATTCAATATGATTAATCATTAGATTAAATTCCTACATTTTTTTCTATTATTATGAGTCTTGGATGATATATATAGATTAGTATATTTATAAGTAACATACTTCTTTTCATCTATGGTATCTCACACATCTCCTAAAATCAACAATTCATAAAAACTCATTTGGCTCATTAGAGTTAGCCTACCATCTGATAACACTTTATGATATGAAAATAGATTGACCACTATGTGGGGGGGGGGGTGAATTATCGGTTTAAATTTATGAATTATTTTATTTTAAATTATAAATATTAAGCATCTTATGGTTCTTAATCCATTAAATGTTGTCTTTCAATCTCAACTTGTTTATAGTTGTAATAATGGAGAGAGAAACACACAAAATTTACAAGGTTCAGAAAAAATATAATCTTTGCTACAATTGGTTATCCCAATATTTATGGAATTTTCAATATAAAACATGTGATTAAAGTCCCCCCAACTCTATCTAGTATACTTATTCACTAATTATAGTGGAAAATAAATTTCTTATCTTACTCCTTGATCAAACTAAAAGACTTATTTACTTCACTTCCATATAATATTCTCTACTTTCTCACAGCTAAAATCTAGAGAGTTCTTTATTTCAAATAAAACTAAGATACATCATCTATTCCTATATCTAAATGAGATAATTATTATTTTTAGATCAAACTAAAAGGATTCTCCAACTCTCATAACTAACTGAGAGATTTCATTGATTTAATTACATACTGAAGGAATTATTCCATTCAATAGGGTTGATCCACTAAAACATGATCTTTAGATCTTCCTCCATGAGATTTTGGGTTCTAAATTTCTCATGTACCCTTCATATACCTTTACATATTGTGGGTATTATTTAATAATTCTAACCACCTATGTATGATCAGTTTCTATAGTGCAAGAAATTCTTGAGACTTTCTTCCTACAAAATAATGAATTCTTGGCCTTAATTAACACATGAAAGTGGTACAAAAATTTTAATAAATATAATTTTATATAGGAATAAAAATTCATAATTTCTAAACATGTTCTCCTCATTTTGAATCATTAACACATATTTTATATTTCTTTAATATTTTTATTGCTTATCGATATTCTGTTTGTTTTAATTTTTTAATTGGTTATGCATTTATGAGTGCATGAGCATTTAAATATTCATTCATGCACTCTTCTCCTTCATGAAAATCAGAATGAGTGTGCAGTGTTCTTCTACACACCAATTTATTCTTATGAACAATAGAATCAATTATTTGTATATCGTGCATGAATTATCCATGAAAATGATGATCTCAAGTGCTTGGGTTATTTTTTTTCATTGTCCTTTGTGTAACATAATGTTGGTACACACTCTCTTGAAGTGTCTCAAAGACGTCACACAACTCGAAGAGCTTCACAAAACCAATTCATAAAAAATATTTTTTAGTTAATTATAAAATATTATAAGGTCAATGGTTAATTATTCTTCATTACCTAGGATACATATAGAAAATTATCTTTGTAAAATAGTGGAATTGATGTAAACATTATTTCTCTTTCATAAAATGAGAGCACTATTTCTCAAGCGGTAAAAACTATAATGACATCGATCAATGGATATTTCTTATGTAAGGTTTCTCTACCATGAACTACCTTATTCCTTTGGTTTTTATTTTGTGTCAAGAATACAAAAAACATTCCATGTAATAACATTTATATATAATGAAGACTTAAATTCATTCTTTATTTTAATCATTTTCGTAAAAAATTAAGTTTCCCTTTCTTATGAAACTTTGTGTTTTCTCTTCATGGTGAGTAAATAATGTGAATTTGTAGACAATCAGGTTCTATTTTATATCTATAACTCTTCTATGAATTCAAACATTCATGAACATACCCTTACAACAAGGTTTCCTTGTAGCAATGTTAAATTCATTGGAATTATACATGTGAGAAACATGGATATTTCATACATGGAGGTTAATGGCCTCATTTTATCATAATCTCAACTTTAGGTCAACCATAGAGACCTTAGGCTTACTGTATAATGTAACTCCCTCACCCTAGAAGCTCAGAGCTTATGCCTTACTTTCTTATATTAACATTATTACAGTGAATAAAATCCCAATGGTTCGAACAATTTAGTAGCTTTCAAAAACTAGATACATAAACAGAACCCATTTTATATTGGGAATAGAAAATAAAACATAATACATTTAAAAATCTAATAAAATGCATCCTAGAAAAATCAATCAAATATATCTTTTCCATAACATGGGAAAATAAATCAAAATAAGGTTGAGCTCAAATTCTCTATAAGGGTTAATTATAACTGAAGAAATAGTTATTCAATGTGAATAATAGATTTTGTAAGATAAATATCTAATAACACCTTCCATTTAATCAATAAACTATTAATTAAATGAATCCATAGATTTTTCCATAGTGGAAATATCATTGTAAATAATAACTGAATTCTAAATGTCGGAAATGCTTAAATATTGGAAACAATGTTTCTTAGGTACATAGAACCTTTATTTTCCAGACATTTTAAAATATGGTTCAAAACATACAAGATAAAAACTAATTTGTTTTGGCCAACCTTAAATCTACTATCAAGAACATTGATGACACAGTTTAAAAAACACTGGTTATAAACTAATAGAGTTTTTATAATAGAATTCAATCCATGATAATTTTGATACATCGATGGGATTACATTAACTAATCCTCAACCAAAATCTTTTATTTCCAAATTATTCCTCATATATCAAAAAATAAAAATAAATTTAGGAACAAAGCCCCTTATTAAATATCTATATTGAGTAAAGGATACATATTTTTTCATATTTCCCTAGAAAATAAAATAATATTCAAAATAAAAGACACATGTAAAAATCGTATATGGGTTAATAAATAGTTATACTCATCATAAAAGAATATATATATAAGAAATAAACACAATTTCAACTAAAAATGATTATAGTAATGTGATTATTTTAAGATAAAGTTAATAAACACAAAAGAAAGCGAGAATGCACGATAAGTTTTACTAGATGGAAATTTTCAATTTAAAACTCCTTGGTTGAGAGAATTAAATATAAATCATAAATTACCCTGAACAATTAAGTATTAATTATATTATATATCAATGTTTCATTTTATACACCACATAATTGTGAATTTTTTCATAATAACAAATAAGTCTAAATGAAATGTAAATTGAGATGAAATCCCTTACGATGAGTGAGACCGGTCTTGTGTGTCTCTATATTCTTAAATAAAAAGAATATATTAGTTATTTAATTTTTTAAAGAATATTTCATGTTTATTATTACTTTAATTTCACCTATTTCATGTTTATATATAATTACTTAATCAATTAATTTTAATTCCGACGTTTTGACCATATCCGGCTTATGTGTCAAAAACGACTATGGTAGGTAGACTATGGCCAAAAGGGTCATTATTTAAACATATTGAAAATAATAATCATGAAATAATTATAATATTTATCATCTTTTATACTTTCAAAACAAACCATGGAATACGGTTATGAAAAATGAACTAAAGTTATGATCCTGGAGATGGTAGGTCATACGCATGGATGAGTTACATTTCCATTATTCATTGATCATTATGGAAAGAATGGAAGTAATTTTTTTTCTAGAATAATCATTATATCTTAAATAAAATTTTATTTAATCATATATAATTTTATATAGTGTTATTTTTAGGTAAAAGGAATCACATCACATTGAAGAGGTGGTAGTTCAAACATCCACGAATGACGTTGTCTCTTTTTCAGTGTGTTAAAGGGTAATAAAGAAAAAGATATGATATATTACTAAAAATATAATTATTTCATTAATATAAAAATTAATTTGTTTATTTAATCTATATTAATTATTTATGTATTTATATTAATCCATAATATTTAATTATGGGAAATAGAATACATTGTTTTGGTGATAGTAGGTCGTACGTACACATGAACGATGCTTACATTTTCTTATCATAATTAAATAAAAAAATTAAATGAGATATATATATATATATATATGTATATAATAATTATAATATATTATTTTTCATACATATCATATATTTTTATTAAATCAAACATTAATACATTCTATGTAAAGAGTGAACGAATCACATCTCTTTGAGGTTACAGAAGTCCGAATTTCTATAAAAGAAGCTATCATTTTCCCACATAATGCAAGGAATGATGTTTTGTGTTATAAAATAATTAAAGAAGAATAAATATTTTATAAATATCATATATACCATATATAAACTATAAATCCATCATTATTCCTAACCAATAAGGGTGGAAATGGAAGAACAATCGACATCAGTTCATGAGGTTGTAGTCCTCCGTACACACAAATGATGATTGCACTTCCCATTCTATGGAAGTGTCTGAAGTTATTGGTAATAAAATTGAAATAAAAAAACTATAAATATATTGAAGATACAAAGATTATTATATTATAATAATTAATGGGGTAGATAAAAAAATAAAACAAAAGTTATCATTGAAAAATGTTACCTCTTCTTTGGGTAACTCCTTTTGGTTTATACCAAAAGTCATCTCTAATTGGATTTCATCCCAAAGTGAGGATTATATGGTGAGTGTTTGGATTTTGGAATATTATTTGGACAGGTTTTAGACATTAAAAAAGTCTATATAGGTGTGAATAAGTGAGTGGGTGAGTTACCTTTTATAGTGGGAGAGGAGTGACATTCTTGGAAATATGAAAAGGTAAACACGATTTGTAGGTCTCCCATTCATCATGTGACTACAATAATAAACAGAATTCTATAAATTAGGAAATATGGATGATATATGACCATTAAATGGGGATTATATTGTTTTTATCTCATTATTACATTTAATATTAAAGTCTATCCAATAAGTAAACAAATTTTAACTTTAATCACTGTAATTAATTTTAATTTTTCTCAGTAATTTTTGGTTAAAAAAATTCACCTTACTAGACATTGTAAATTATTTTTATTCCAAATAATTAATCCAATTTTTAAAATTAAAATCACATAAGAGGAAGAAATTTGTATAAAATTAATCCCATAGTCGGGATGAGAAAGTGGGGTTTTGAATTGAAAATTTCTAAAATATTGATTTTTTAAATAAAAATCAATAAATTTTTTTTACAATTACCTAAATTGGATAAATAGTTGTTAAAATATATAAATAAACATTAAAACCAATTATAAATAATTTTTATCCATATAATTTTTTTAAAATAAAAGTCAATTTTGAATTGAAATTTATTATTTGTAACTATTCATCAGAAAATGAAACTTCTCAGAAAAAGACCAAAAATTCACCCCAAGAAAAATTTAAAGATAATATTTAAAAAAAATTATACTTATTTTGTAATTTTTTTAAATAATAGTTTCAATTTTTATTTTTAAAACATGTTCATCATTAAAAGGTGATAAAAATACCTTTATAAATACACAAATTTTTATGCATACAATGGGATATCTTCTTATCTTTTGCATATAAAATTTATCAAATAAATATAGAAAAGAAAATATAAAATATATCATATATATATTTCATTAATATCATTTATAAGTTTTAATTAATTTTAATAAATATATTACAAAGTATTGGGGTGGTACATTCTCACCCCTTAAATAAATTGTTTCCTCACAATTCAAAATTTATCTCGGTAATCAAGGGTTTGATATTTAAAAATTCTAGTGTTTTAAAACACACATTTTAAATTGGATTAATAAATCCTCTTCCTGACATGGAGTAATTGGAAAGGTGTTAGTCACCAAAAAACTAGGATTTTAAATAGGAGAGAATTTGTGAAGACATGAATGCGGATGGGAAATCGAACTATCAGGTTTTGATGAAGAGTGATACAGAAAATTGATTACAAGAAAGTGGATGATCCATAGAATGTTAATGAAAACAAGCCTATAAGTGTAATGTACCGGAAATTCCTTATATTGTTTTTAATTATACAGAATTATTTTGTGATCGTGAAATCTGACGGTGCACGATTCCATGGCCCGGAGTGTCCCGAATGATCCATCGATGTTTTGTTAAGCATTAATTAGAACGCATGAGCAGTTTTCCTAAAAAAGTGGAATAACTCTTAAATCGTTACTCAGATCAGAAATCTGTGGCACCTTTTCACTCATGATGGCAGGTTTACCCTAGGTGTGACTTATGTTTAGTAGGTGCAAGCCTTTGGTTAGAAAACCCAAAAATTCCATAACCATAAATAAAATAATTAAACAAAGTTATTTTATTTTTCAAAAGCTTATATCTCAGAAATGGTAACTCAGATTAAAAATTTGAGAAAACTGCTAAACTCATGAGGGTGTTCTTTCTTTAGGTAGATACTAACATTGGCTAGCGTGAGCCACTAGTGAATGTTAGTTTTTGGCCGTAAATAAAATAAATAATTGACAATTATTTTATTGTAAAATTCATAACTTTTAAACGGTAACTGAGATTCAAAATCTGAGAGTACAGTTGGGTTGGTTGGGGTGTGTTTCACTTAGCCAGAGCCAAACCTCGACTGTCATGTGTCGAGGGTAACTGTTAATAATTTTCTGAACTTTTTTTCGGGTACGTTCAGTAAACGCGCAAGCGGCATTTTGTAACTTTTAAACTGATGCTCTAAATTTAAATGTGATGGCATTTTTGAATCCGTAGCACAAGGATTCGCTTAAGAGAGACTTCACATTGACCACAGTAGGTTTGGAAAAGAAGTTATTTTTTGTGAATTTTAAAAGGAAATGAAATAAAATAATCTCACTATTTTATTTCTTTTCCACCAACGGACAAGTGGTAGTGTGGGACCCAAGGAGATTCAATCCATTAAATGGATTGACCTTTCAAGTACTAAGTAATTGCGTCGTTGTAATTTTGGAAGTTTCCTCTTAAATACATTTTCACATTCCATGATCATTACTTACCCTCCACCTCTCTAATATAAATGGAGCCTGGGGGGAAGAATTGGCACGGCTTCACCAAGCGATAAAGCTCTGGTAAATTTCCATGACGCCAAACACTTGGGGGACATAGACGGTTCCAGTGGGAAGGCACAAGAGACCCCGAACCCCGAACCGAAAAAACGAAGATCGAGCGGCATCGTTAGAGGCTTGTTGCGGGGACAATGAACGTTTACACTTCTTCAAATGAAGATTCTCACCAACAATCTTGAGGTAGGGGTTTAAATCTACATGATTATTATTTCCCATGTTCTTTTCTTCTAAATGAAGGACGTGAATCAACTCACTATCTAGTTAATCCACATATGTTTTATTCTTGCGGGATTATGAATAATTATTGCAGGTTGATGTAGGGGTTTTATTTATGTGTATATTTACATTATTGATTCATCATATCGTAAATTCACAAGGACGATGGACAAAAAAACATGACTATCATCCAGCACATAAACCTTGACCCTCTTTCTTTTTTTATTCTTTGCACGTTTTTCATGAATTCTTCAACGCCTAATATTTATTGACGCTAGAAAAACGGAGTTTTGTGGGGCGTGATATATGGACACAAAACCCTCGACACAAGGATCACAAATATGCGATCATTTAATTTTTTGGGCATGAAACGAAGCCGCAATGGATCATAGAAGGGGGATTCCAAATATTTATTGACGCTGGAAACACGGAGTTTTGATGAGCGCAATATATGGACACAGATCCCTCGATGCAAGGATCGCGAATATGTGATCGTTTAATTTTTCAGGCTTGGAATGAATCCTTAGAAGCTCGCAGAAGAAGGCGGTGGCCAACACTCGACTGACCTCAAGGAAGGATGGGCGGCGCGTTTCTGCACTGCCGGTTGATGAGGATTCTACGACCCGTCGGCCGTGGCGGGGCATGGTGGTTGCTGGAAACTGGCCGACCGCATGGAGGAACGGAAGCGCACGTCCATGCCGCCAGTGGAGTAGGGGGATGCGGCCTCTTGGCCACGGCAGAGGCTGAAGGTTGGCAAGCCTTCCGACCAGCCATGGTGGAGCAGCAACATGCGAACGTTTTCTGGGAGGATGACCTGCCCACCTTCCGGCCGGCCGCGCCAGACAGGGCGAGACCCCTCTTGCAGGTCCTGCGTGCCACCCAGGTGAACGGTCCAATGGATCATTTGAGAAAACCCGAAGGGGGGTGGGGGTGCTCCCCCTTCGGTGCCAGCTCGGGTGGACCGTACGCCCTGTGGGCCACACCGTAGTGGGCCGCACCATAGTAGGCTGCACCCTGTGGGGAGCGCCATTGGCCCACCTTTTCCATGGCCGGTCCAGACCACGGCCTAGCAGGCCGAGCTCGGCAATGACCAGGAAATTCTGATCGGACCCAACCAAGGTCAGGTTGGCCCATGCCAGGGCGGGCCGGGTCGGTCCAACCGGGGTCGGACCGGACCCAGGCCCATCCGGACCCAGTTTCGCCTTGTTGGACATAACTTGTGACCTGAGTGTCTGTTTTCAAAACATCATTGGCTCCAGAATCCTTGGATCAAGAATGTAATTTTGGTATACTCCACCTGAGTTTTGGATAATGTTGGACTATGGCCAGGTTGGATCGAACCCCGAATCCAACCGGGCCCTCGAAGGAGAAACACTAATAACTTACAGACTGGGTGTCTAATTGACGCACCGTCTATTGCTTAGGGTATCTTATGACGTAACGAACCTTTGGGATACTTATTCATGGGACTTTGGGAAGGTTGAGGTATGAACGATGGCTTGGGGAGTGGTTCTCCCAAGCATGCTACATATAGAACCCTATGACTGGATGAGACTTGACGAGTGCTAACCATTACGACTCATAGTTAATCGACAGGCCCAGTGGGGAGCACCTCTATGTGATGCGGTAGGAGCACGATGGGAAGTGCCTTTGTGTGACATGGAAGACTCATGGTACATGATAGGAGGATAACCTCATTAGGCCACAAGTGGGAGCGCCTCTGTGTGACACGAAAATCCCATGGTGGGGAGAACCTCTGTGTGACGCGGAAGACCCATCATCCTTGACCGGATGAGCACCTCAGCAGTCCTTGTTTTGGGGGAAACACCTCTCTGTGATGCGACAGGACCACTATACTCGATAGAGGAGTATTTCTCTAGCAGTCGAGGCATTCAACATAGTGACTGGGGATGTTACTTGTTACTACCCCTAGAATAAATCCTGGTGTGAGTTTTTTTTACTTTGTGCTTGTGATTGAGGTCATGTTGTGTGGTAATTTTACCTTCGTGGTACTATCTTCGTTGTAATACCTATGTGGTACTCTTACCTTCATTGTATTATCTTCATGGTGATACTGATGTGGTACTTTTACCTTCGTGGTACTATCTTCGTGGTGATACCTATTTGGTACTTTTACCTTCGAGGTGTTACCTTTGTGGTATTCTTCCCTCATGTATGAGATGTGTTTATCTTGATAACTTTTGTGTACGTATGGGCGTATACCTAAGTAGAGTTGATGTCTTTATTTGGGGTTTTCCTTTGTGGAACTTTAGGAGACCTATAAGGTCTCGGGGTCCCTACTGAATATTGTTATACTCACCCCTGCACGGGCTTTGCCCGCACATTGTTGTGTCTAGTGTAGACGATGTACAATGTTGATAAAGACTGATGGATCTTGGACTGGATAGTGCATGGAGGTGGACCATTTGGCGAGAAGTGACGCAGAGGAGATGGATGGACGTGGAGTGCTGAGGCGAGACGAGACGGACCCGCAGGCGGATGAGGACTGGATGGAGGCTATGGCTAGAGTTTTCATCCTAGTTGAGACACTAGTAGAGAAGATGGAGATCTTAGCTTCGAGTATTTTCTAGTTAGTCACCATGAGGATGGTCCGCATAGTGATGAGGCTTCAGTACGTGGACTGTTTCCTATGGTAGTACCTTTAGGTAGTGTGTTAGCTATATCAATATCTGTTGGTCAGCAGTTACAATCGGCATTACCGATAGAGGACACATGTAGGCTTAGTTCCTTACACGAGTTTTAGTATCAGATACCCCTCAGGTTTTGAGGTTATCCAGACACGCAGGCGGCTAAGGACTGGCTTGAGGAGGTGGTTGAGAGTTCCCTAGAGCTTCTATAACTTCAGAAGGACGACATACCAGTAACTGAGTATTCATAATGGCGTACTGACCATTCCTAGGTATTTGATGAATACAGTATGATCAAGTCTTCGGGGATCAGACATCTGAGTGAGGTGTATTTAGGGAAATCCAAGCCAACACTAATCCTCTATGCATTCCTACTAATGTTAGGGTGCTAGAGAGAATTTTGTGGTTGAATTTTCCTTGGATGAGCGAATACAACCAGTGAATGTTAGCAGTATGAAAGCAGGAAACTAACGCCAATCTCAGAGACTTGGGCATGTAAAATGTTTCAGGAAGAGGAAGTGATAGGGACATATGAATCTACGGGGTAGTGGATGTGGGAGTGGATCTAGGAGAGAAGCATGAGGTGGTATACATTTCGACATGTTACAACCACCACCTCAATATGGTCCCCACCAGGCTCAGGGAGCTGGAGGACAAGAGAAAGGGAGTATCTATATGAAATCAAGGAGTGTGACCCAAGGAATCCATGAATGATTAGAGGTATGGTTTGTGTCTAATACTAGATATCTTATCAATAGGCATAGGTACCAATCATTCCTTCCATCCACGAATCTTGTCCCAGACCTAGAGTTTCTGGTTAAACCATTGACGTGAACCTCATGAATGGAGATACCTATGAGAGGATACTCGATAATCACACATACAATGACGATGTTATCAGACCCTTGAGGTGAGAGTTTCAGTTGGAACCTCTTGGTGGCAGCATCGTGGGATTACAACATCAGTTTGGGTATGACATGGGCATCCATAGTTCATAATCTAATTAACAATATTAGGAAAAATGGTTGTGGTTTATCTACGAAGTGGGATTCGGGTTTTTCATGGTCGTCCAAAAAATGGAACCCAGGCAGCACAAGATAAACTCATACCTAAGAGGGTGTGACTGATCAGTCATGAGTCATCCAGGCTTACCCTCGTGGCAGTAAGAGTTTTGAGTTTTCAATTACATATAGGAGTGGTAGAGCATGTGTACATATTTTCAAAAGATGTTTCTAGGATTACCTCCCAGAAGGGAGAAAGAAGTCTGCTTTGGCTAGGTACTACCATAGATTTGTACCTGAATTCTCCAGGGTAGCGGTACCCTTGTCAGATTTGATGAAAATGGGGAGCCTTTCTTATGGACAGAGAAGTGCCAGCCGAGATTTTAGGAGCTGAGATAGAGACTAAAAAGTTGAACTATGCTACCCATGAACTGGAATTAAGAGTAATGGTCTTTGTGATAAAGATGTGGTGACATTACTTAATGGGATAATCTTTTACTATCTACTATGATCACAAAAGTCTTAGGTATATCTTCTCTCAAAATGACCTGAACTTGAGACAGCGGCGTGGGCTTGAGTTCCTCTAAGACTGTGAATTTGAGAGAGTCTATACTCTTGGGAAGGGAAAGATGGTAGAAAACACACTCAGCAAGAGGTCTGGTCTACAACTGCTGAGTGAGGTGTCAGAGTAGCTAGTCGCGCTGTAGATATCCTTCATGGATAGAGATGAAAATTCGTACCTCTAGTCTATGACTGTCAGTCCCCTACTCCTTCAGCAGGTCAGGGAGGCGTAGCTTGAGGCCATTGACTATGAGGCTCGACGTACTTAGATATCCTCAGGCCAAACACTTGATGTATTTTCATAATGTGGGGATCATGTCATCCTCTTCAGAGGACGAACTATGGTACCAGTGGATCTATGGGAGGAAGAGTTGAGAGAGTTCCATACGTCCCCTCTGGAGGTACATCCGGGTGTGGTGAAGATGTACTAGGACCTTCGGCATCGGTACTAGTGGCCAGGGATGAAGAAATTAGTGGAAAAGTTTTATCACAGTGTCTCACTTGTCATCATGTGAAGACTAAATAGAGTTGGAAGAAGGCTTCTATGGATAGGATATAGAGATCCATGGAGTTCTAGGAGGAGGACCACGTTTACTTGTGAGTCCCCCTTCGATAGGGACTACATAGATTTGGACGAGGTGGCATGTTATCACTGAGGGTTATCAGACCATTTCTGATACTTCAGAGGTTTGGCGAGGTGGTATAACGCTTTGCACTACCACCACGGTTGGAGTGGGTGCATGAAGTCTTCCATGTATTCTAGATGAGAAGATACATGCATGACCCTTCTCAAGTCATCGACCATAGCGAGCGGGACTTAGATGATGGGGTGACATTTACAGAGTTTCCAGTAGAGATTGAGTATTGACAGGAGTAGGTCCTTCATGGGCGGTCAATACCTCTAGTGCACATTCACTGATAGCCCATGATCCTCTAGGAGAGCACATGAGAGCAAGAGGCTCAGATCTTTTCTCGGTACCCACATTTGTTTTCTTAGTCTATCTTGTGGCTTCCGGGGATGTAAATCCCTAAGGTGGAGAGAATGTAATCTCCTGGAAATTATAAATATTTTTTAATTATATGGAATTATTTCAAGACCGTAAAATCTAACGGCGTGCGATTTCGAGGCCCAGAGTGCCCGAAATGGTCCGTCAATATTTTGTTATGATTTAATTAGCGCATGTAAGCAGTTTTCCTAAAAAAGTAGAAAAACACTAAAAATGTTACTTAGATCAGAAATCCAAGGGTACTATGGCACTCAGGATGGCAGTTTTACCCTAGGCATGGATTAATATTAGTCGATGCAAGCCTACGCTTAAAAAATACCAAAATGGAATAACCATAAATAAAATAATTAAACAACGTAATTTTATTTTTAAAATGCATATAACTCAGAAATGGTAACTCAGATTAAAAATCTGAGACCACCACAGAACTCGTGAGAGTATTATTTCATTAGGCATATACTAACATTGGCTGGCACGGGCCACCAGTGAAAGTTAGTTTTTTTTCCATAAATAAAATAATTAAGTGACAATTATTTTATTGTAAAATCCGTAACTTTTAAACTGTAACTCATATTATGAATCCAAGAGTACCGTTAGGTTCATTGGGGCATGTCTCACATAGGTAAAGCCTAACCTTGACATACACGGGTCGAGGGTGTCTCTTAATAATTTTCCAAACTTTTTTTGGGGTACATTTAGTAAACGCGCAAGCATCATTTTGTAACTTTTGAACCGGTGCTCGGAATAAAAATATGAGGGCACCGTTGAATCGACAGCACTGAGATTCGCTTAAGGGAGACTTCACCTTGACCATAGTAGGTCCAGAGAAAAAGTTATTTTTTGTGACATTTAAAAGGAAATGAAATAAAATAATCTCACTATTGTATTTCTTTTCCACCAATGGACAAGTGGTAGTGTGGGACCCACAGATAGTCAAGCCATTAAATGGCTTGAACCTTCAAATAATGTGTAACATCATTTATGGAATTTATGAAGGTTTCTATTAAATGAACATTCATAAATTCCATGATCATTATTTACCCTCCCCTCTCCTATTTATATCAAGCTTTTGGGGAGGAATTGGCACGACTTCACCAAGAGACAAAGCTATGGTAAAGTGCTGCAACACCGGACATTTGGAGGACAAAGCCAGTTCCAGCAGGTGGTGATGAGTGACCCCAAAACAAGAACCAAATAATGTCAATCGAGTGGCATCGTTGGAGGCTTCTTGTAGGGACAATGAATGCCCACGACACCTCAAACATGGACGCTCTCCAATGAAATTGATGAGGGGTTTAAATATGTGTGATTATTGTTTCCCATGTTCTTCTCTTCTTAACGAAGGATACAGATAAAGTCACTAACTAGTTGATCTGTGGATGTTTTCTTCTTGAGGGATTAGAAATAATTATTACAGGTTGATGTAGGGGTTTTATTTATGTTTGAATTTACTTTATTGATTCTTCATATCCTAAATTCACGATGACGATGGGTAAGCGAACATGGACATAGTCCCACACATAAATCATTCTCCTCTTTCTTTTTTCATTCTTCGCGCGTTCTTCATATGTTCTTCAATGCTTAATATTTATTGATGCTGGAAACACAGAGTTTTGCTGAGTGTGATTTATGGATGCAGGGCCCTCGACACAAGGATCACGAATATGCTATTGTTTAATTTTTGGGCTTGGAACGAAGCCCCAATGGACCGTGGAAGAAGGTGGAAAAATATTTATTGGCGCTAAAAACACAGAGTTTCATAGAGCACGATATATAGACATGGATCCCTCTATGAAAGGATCATGAATATGCAATATTTTCATTTTTCAGGCTTAGAACGAAGCCGCAACGTCTCACGGAAGAAGGCAGTGGCTGGTACCCGGCCTGCCATGAGGAAGGGCGGCACGCATCTGCACAACAAGTTGATGAGGATGTTGTGGCGCATCGGCCGCGGCAGGGTAGGGTGGCGGTAGGCAATCAGATGGCCCTGTGGCGGAACGACGACACGTGTCTGCACTGCCGGTGGAGTAGGGGGTCGCGGCCGCTTGGCCCTGGCAGAGGCCGAAGGGCTATCAGCCTTCTGGTTGGCCATGGTGGAGTAGCAGTGCATGAATGATCCACGAGGAGGAAGACCGGTTAGCCTTCCGATCGGCCATGCTAGACCGGGCGGGACCCCTCTTACGGGTCCAGCATGCCACCCAGCTGAACGAACTGAATGACCGTTCATGAGAACCGGAAGGGGTGATCTCCCCCTTCGGTGCCAGCTCGGGCAGACCACAGTTCCAGTGGGCTATGCCCAGTGGGCCTCTGTAGTGGGCTAGGCCAGTCCGGACATGGACTGGGTCGGTCCGACCGGGGTCGGACTGGACCTAGGCGCATCTGGACCCAGTTTCGCCTTGTTGGCTGTAATTTGTGCTCAGAGTGTTCGTTTGATGAACCGTCAGTGGTGACAGAATCCTTGGATTGAGGTTGTCCTTTTGGTATACTCCACTTGTGTTTTGGATAATTTTGGTGTACATACAGGATGGATTGAACCCTGAATCTAACCAGGCCCTCAGAGTAGAAACGCTAATAACATACAAACCGGGCATCCGATTGATGTACCGTCTATTGCGCAGGGTCCCTTATGATGTAACAGACCATTGGGATACCTCTTCATGGGTCCTTGATAAATTTTAGGTATTAACTATGGCTTGGAGAGTGGTTCTCCCAAGCACACTATGAACAGAAACCTAAGACTGGCTGAGACTTGATGACTACTGGCCATTACGACTCGGAGTGACTCGATATGCCCAGTGGGGAGCACCTCTGTGTGACGTGGTAGACCCACGGTGTGGATTGGATCTATGTGACATGGCATACCCATGTTGTAGAGTGCCTCTTTGTGAAATGGAAGAACCATGGTGGGGAGCACCTCTGTGTGAGGCGGCAGGACAACGGTACTCGACCGGAGGAGTACCTCAGCATGCCATGAGGGGGAGCGCCTCTGTGTGACGTGGCAGACCCATGGTGGGGTACGCCTCTATGTGATGTGGTAGAACCATGATGGGGATCACATATTTGTGACACGGCATACCCATGGTTCTTGAAAGGTGGAGAACCTCAATAGTCCAAATTTAGTGGGAAGCATCTCTATGGCTTGCGGCAGACCCACTGTACTTGATAGAGGATGAGTTCTTCAACAGCTGATGTGTTCGACGTTGTGACTAGAGATTTATCTTGTTAATACCCCTAGAATAAATCCTGGTGTGAGTTTTCTTTACTCTGTGTTTGTGATTGAGGACATGTTGTGTGGTACATTTACATTCGGGGTACTATCTTCATGGTGATACCTGTGTGGTACTTTTACCTTCGTGGTACTATATTCTTGGTGATACCTGTTTGGTACTTTTACCTTTGTGGTACTATCTTTTTGGGGATACCTATGTGGTATTTTTACCTTCTAGATGTCACCTTAGTGGTGTTAACTTGGTGGTATTCTTCCCTCATGTATGAGATGTGTTTATCTTGATAACATAGGTGTATATATGGGCATATACTTAAGTAGAGTTGATGACTTGCTTTGTGGTTTTCCTTTTTGGAACTTTAGAAGACCTACAAGGTCTCGGGTTCCATACTGAGTATTATTATACTCACCCCTTCACAGGGTTTTCCCACACCTAGTTGTGTCTGTTGAAGACGACATATAGTGTTGATCGATGCTGGGGGAGCTAGGACTGGACAATGCGTGGAGTTGGACCATTCGGTGAGACATGATGCTGAGGAGATAGATGGACGGGGAGTGTAGAGGAGGCTATCAGTACCTACCCTTCATATAGGATCTATGGTGGATGATCCATGAGCTGATTTTCACTTTTCAGTTGTATTTGTACTTTTGTGTTGTACTCGTACTTTTCGTTGGCTTGAATTCCAGCCCCTTTACTTTCAACACACTTTTTACTACAGTTGTTTACATAGTTCTTGCTTCTTGTTGCATTCTTCTATTTGTGTATATATAGGTTTAAAGGAAATGGATTACTATTTTAGGGATTATTCCTTTTGGTGCTAGTCACCATCCCCTAGCCTATGGAAGGCGGGCTTCAGGTAGTCATGGCACGTGCCCCGGGGGACAGGTCGTGACAATAAGAAACATAGGTTTAAAATGATTATTATTATCATAAAAAATGATGATAATATGATAATATTCATTTCTCAAGTCCCTTTTTCCTATAGTTGAGGAATTTTTTTAACTCTCTAATAATATAAGTAAATATAAGTTTCTATTTTATAAACACAATCTTATACATTAGTTGTGAATTTAACTATTTATACTTCATTTCAAAGCAGAGGCTGCATAATTTGGTGAAGTAATACATTAACCTCTAAAAACTCATCCAAAGATCTTCTCAACCCATAAAACTTTTCCAAATTATTATCA
Organism: Viscum album; assembly: GCA_963277665.1. Lineage (NCBI taxonomy): Eukaryota > Viridiplantae > Streptophyta > Magnoliopsida > Santalales > Viscaceae > Viscum > Viscum album. The sequence continues at coordinate 386,802,639 of OY728147.1, read as the reverse complement.
TCCAACACTTTAGAAGGAATGTCACTGAGTTTTTGAAATGAACATATCATTAGTGTTCAATCGACATGAAGTATCTATCAAGTTATCACATATCAATCACGTGAACACCTTCATCATTTATTCTCTTGAAACATGTTAATAACTTAAATTACCAAAAAACCTTATTCAAAACACGCATGCATCATTGTTTCTAAAATAAAAAAAAATGAATGTTGGTTACATTTCGTAAATCAATTTTTTTTGGACTCCATCAAGGATAGTATAATCCTAATTTTAAATAAATCATTAATAAATTCCAAGGAAGTCAATACTTATCCAATTTATATTTCCCATATCAATCATCCATTTATCCATAAATCATTATCCAAATATGAAGAAGATATTAAGGTTTATCTATCCCTCAACCATGTGATTCCCAAATAGTTCATATGGATACTAAATAAATTTTTTCTTGTTCACATGTACCAATCAACACATGCTTTTGAATCCCTGATGAAAAGAGATTCCAATAAAATACGTATGCATTCCATAATACGTATAACTAGGATATCATTAATAACATACAATTTAAAATTTTTCAAGGACCCAAATATTAGAGAAAACTAATCATTTCAATTGAAGATTATCAATAGCGTATGCTTGACCTTGATCCCTTAACTTCTTATGAGGTATATTATCTTGACCCTTGGGGGATTCATTTGAATAGTGCCATATGTCCTCGCAATTGTAAAAATAAATTTCTACATCTTCCTTCTTTGTTTTTTATTCTTTTTCCTGATGGTCATTCTATCCACACATATAAAAAACTCCCAATCACTTCAACCATTTTAAAGGGTGATTCTTTCTATAGTTATTACATGTGGGAAAATATGTCTTTCCCCTTTTCCCCTTATCCTTTATTTTTTTATCCATACAATTTTTCTATTATTTCCCTTAAAATCCATAATACTTGTAGAATTATTTCTCTATCCTAATAGCACATAAAAAAATTTAATCATATGAAAAAAATGTTTTTCAGAACTGCTCCCTTTCTAGACACAGAATAATCCCTTAAAATAATTTTTAATGTTGCACTATGTGTGGCTTATATAATCCAAAACATACCTAGATAACCTTTTAAAGGTATATTGATACTCCATGTCACTTTCTTTTTATTTTTTACATAAGATAAATTACTTCATTTCATCTAATTTTTTTCTCATCAGGGAAATTTGATTCAAATAATTTATCCTTAAAATATTTCCATTACATGAGTTCTTCTTCTTCTTACCTAGTATTATATATTAATGACCACCACTGAAAAACATCTATTTTGAGTTAATACACCTCAAGTTTTACCTTTTCCTTATCCTCAAATCCTCTTTCCATAAATATTTTATCCATAAACTTAATCTATTTCTCGACAATAATCATATTAGTAGTCCCACTATAGGATGCTGGATTATATCTCATCAAGCGATCCAACATAGGGGAATCTAACTATAGAATATGTTTCTCCATCTGAGAAAGGTTATGTGACATAACCTTCCATAATATATCCATTAATTTATTATTTACATAAATAATTATATAGTCTCTCTAAATAAGAAACCTCTATATTTTCCATGAGTATCGATACCTTTCTTCCTTCTAGGTTCTATCTCTAAAAATTAGTACATACTGGATTAGATCCCAACACTTGGAAACCCAATGAGTAATCCCAAAACTAATGACATACATAACATAATCAAATAAATTATGTGCATCTAATCACAAAATCATAAAAATGGTTTATATGAGATATTCTTCTATACCTATCCTAAACATTTATCAAAGGCTTGTGTTTTCTAATATATGTTTTCCCTAAATCCAGTTTGCATGGTTTCTACTAAAATTACTTTGATACCAACTATAATGCACCGACCATAAAATCTTGAATTTAGTGCCTAAATTATTTTACTTTGGAATTATTACACGGAAGAAAATCCCAAATGATCAATTGGGTAAGAATTTTCTGAAAACTAGACATGTACATAAAACCAATTTTACATTTGTAATAAAAAAAGATAATACATAATAATTTTCAATAAATTAAATCCATGAAAAGTTATTCAATGGTATCTTCTTCATAACCTGGGGAAAGGAAAAAAAATAAGTGTGATCTAAAATGATCAATAAGGGTTAAGTATAATAGAAGAAATAATGAATCAATGAGAATAATCAATATGAAAAGGTAAATAACTGAGAAATAATGTAATTTAATCCATAATATGAGAATGAAATGTATTCATATATTTCATTATAATGAAAATATGATGGATAATTAGAACTGAATTATGAATGAAGACAATACTTAAATATTAGATACCATGTTTCCCAGGAACATGAATCCTTTATAAAAAAGAGCATTCACAATATGGCTTAAAACATATTGGTTGAAAACTGATTTGTTTTTATTCAAATTTTTCTATATTATAATGAAATTTTAGAAGAAGTTTTAATATATACTGGTTACAAATGCATAGGGTTTGTCCAACTGACTGTGTCCCATGATACTACTGATGAATTGATGGGACTTCATTAACCACTCCCCAACCCATGTCTGTGATTTCAAAATAATTTCTCATATATTGAAGAATAAATTTAATTTAATGAAAAAAGTGCCTTATCAAATATCCGTATTGAGTAAAGGCTATAGATTTATCTATATTTACCCAGAAAATAAAATAACATTATATGTAAAAACTATTGTGAAAGTGGTGTACAATTTAAAAAATATTCATATCTACCATAAAATAATATGGATATAAAAAATAAATATAACATCCAATGAAAAATTATTATGATAAAATCATTTTTAGAGAGACGGTTGACATTCACTATATAAAGTTAGATTGTAAGATAACTTTATCTTATAGGTAATTTTCAAGATAAAATGACACAAATGAGATAATTCAAAGTGAAACTTAAAATAACATGAATAATGAGGTATTAATGTTATTACATGTCAATGTTACAATATATACACCACATATTGTGAATTATTTCATAATAACAAATCATTCTAAATGGTATGTAAATTGAGACAAAAAAACTTACCTTTAGTCTAACTGGTCACATGTGTATCGATCTTACGGAATAATAAACTTATGTTAATTATTTACTAGCTTGATAATATTTTTCAATTTTAATATTACTTTTATTTCACGTATTAACTACTTATATACAATTAATTAATAAATTATGTTTATGTTGTATGTTTTGACGATATTTGGTTTATGTGTCAAAAACTACTTTGGTAGGTTGAAAATGGTAAAATGGGTCATTATTAAAACATCCTTAGAATAATAATAATGAAATAATTTATATATCTATACTTGATTTATAATTTTAATACAAATCTTATATGATGGTTATGAAAAATAAACTAACATTATAATCCGTGAGATGGTAGGACATACATGTGCTTGATTAACATTACAATTTTTCAATGATCATTATTGAAAGAAGGTAATTAAAATTTATCTTTCCTAAATGATAATTTTATCTCAAATTATATAATATTTAATCATATATACATTTATATAGAATTAGTTTGATAAAAAATGAACCACATTGCATCAAGGAGGCGGTAGTCCACAAATCCACGAACGACATTATCATTTTTTAGTGTGTGAAAGGGTAATAAAGAAAAAGATATATCATATTAAAATAAATGTAATAATGTCATGAATATTATAAATATATTATTTATAAAATATATATTCATTATTATTGTATTTATTGTAATCCATAATATTCAGTGGTAGGTAATGGAATACATCGTTCATGTAGATGGTAGTTTATACATATGCATAAACAAAATTTCATTTTTCATAGTGTATTAATAGAAAGATAATTAGACGATATAAATAAATTATAATTATAGTATAATTTTTTCATAATTACCAAATTTTTTTATTGAATAAATCCTTAACACATTCCATATAGAGCGTTAACGCATCACGTCCCTTGAGAAGGCGGTAGTCCACACATCCACAAACGATTTATCATATTCCCAAAAAAGGAAATAATGAAGGTATGCATTATATAATAATTAAATAAGAATAATTAAATTATAAATATCATATATATTATATATTAAATATAAATACACAACTATTATAAACCATGAAAAGTGGAAATGGAAGAACAAATTACATCAGTTCATGACGCGGTAGTCTAGTGTACACATGAACGATGATTGTGTCTCCCATTTGATGGATGTGAGTGAAGTTTTAGGTCCTAAAAATAAAATTTAAAAATATCAATATATTTAATATAATGATGTTATTAATTAATCATTATTAAATAATAATTTAAGTGGTGTATAATTAAATAAAACAAAAGTTCTCGTTGAAGTATAACACCTTTTATTTTGGAAACTCCTTTTGATTTATATACAAAAATTTTTTAGGTTTATTTATTCCAAAAGTTATGATTATAGGATGAGAGGATGGATTTGAAAAGATTATTCTCCTAGTTTTAGATAGGACGGTAAACTAGAATAGTTTAATTAATTGGTGGGGATTGAGTTCCCTGTAATATTAGAGGAGTGACATTATTGTAAATACCAAAAGAAAACTAGTATTGGGAGGTCTCCCTTACATCATGTGACTAAAATAGTAAAACAATTATATAAAAGATGGGATATGGTCAAAATATGTCCATTAAATGGGGATTTTATAATAATATATTTCATTTGGCCACATAAGATTGTAGTTTAACCACTAAGTAAACTCATTTTTACCTTAATAAATGTTATTAATTTTAATTTTTTTTCACTTGTATTTTTGGTAAATAACTAATATTACCCTAATTTAAATTATAAATTATTATTATTTCATATAAAAATTTATTTTTTTCAAATTAAAATCAAAGATTTTCTAATAATAAATTTAAAATTAATCCCACCGATGATGTGAGAAACCTGGTTTTTAAAGTGAAAATGTCTAAAAGTTGAAACTGTTTTTATATCCAAAATTAATTTAAAATTGATACCAATTACAAATATTTCATTAATATATGTATAATTTATCTAATGAAACATTAAAATAAATTAAATATATAATCTAACTATAAAATGTTTTTGTGAAAAAATTTTGCTTCATATTAAAATTCTTTTTTTTCACTATTTATCAAAAAATGAAACTCCAAAATAAATAAAAAAATTCACCCTAAGAAAATAATAATATTACTCTTTAAGAAATTAAATTTATTATGTTTGATAAATTTTTTAAAATTTTTTAAAATATAGTTTTAGAACATGTACACCATTAAGTGGTCACAAAAATGCCTATAGAAAAATTCAGTTTTGATGCATAAAATTAGATTTGTTATTATCTTATTCCTATAAAATATATTTGATAAATGTAATTATTTTATTCTTTTATATATAATAGATAGATCTAATTTATATTACTCAATACTACTACATAATTTAAAAAATATATTATAATGTTGTGGGGTGTTACAGACAGAGGTCTAACCATGAAGAAAGTGTATGAGAGGTCCTCAAGTGGCAGTTGAGGATGAAGATGAATTTATAATTGATTAAACAATTAATTTCAATTCTATCATGTGACTCATGTGGTGTTCATATATTTTTAATAGAGGAAAAATTATTGGGGCATTCCTGTATCACATAGGTTATTAATTTAATTGAGGATCAATTAATTAATAGCATCATTCAACCAAAGATTCAAGCTGATAGTGGGGTTTGTAACCCACAACACTCCTCTCACAACCCCTCACCAGGTCACGCCTCACCTGCGTGGTGCACCTGAGCACCCTGTAGGTGCTGTAAGTCCACCATGGAAACCACTATCTGAGATACCATGGCCCCTATATATTGCACTCACTTTCCTTCCATCATCCAGGCATCCCAGGCAGGATATCCATTATGGTTTGGCTATCTCCAACCAATGAGGTCGATGAGCTATCTCTCATGGATTTTAATGGTTTTAACATTTTTTCCAACACTTAAAAAATATTTAAGTGTATATATTCAACCTATATATGACTTTTTAATACCAATACTTGTCAAAATCCTCATAAAAAATAAATATTAATTTTCTTTTCTTTATTAATATTCCACAATGAAAAGTGTTATCTTTTTCATGATCAATATATGTCTCTAATATTAAATTCCAGATTAATAAATTATTAAAAAAACATGGATATTTGATCAATCATGAAATAAAATCCCATTTAATACGTTCTTAACAGCTCACCAATAACAATATCATCACAAATTGACTTATTGAAAACAAATTATATTTGAACACAATGTTTATTACATAATTTATGGTGGTAAAAGAAGAATAAAAATAAAAGTGCCTGGTGAAAATGGTTAATAATTATTTGAAATAGCTCCTTTAGATCTCCTACTAATGTACCTAGGCTTTTATTTTTAGTAAGAATAAAACCACTAAAGCATGTGTAAATATGTTTAGAATAATTATTTATAGGTTTTGGTAAAACTAATAGAATATAGTTGGTGTATATAATAGGAGAGAGGTGGTACATTTTTATAGTGTACTAAAGGATAAATTTGGAATTATCAAAAATAATAATAAATTAATTATCATGTTAATGTGAAACCATGTGAAAAAAATTTCAAATATAATATAAGATAATTTTGGACTCCAATCAAACAATAATATATGAATAGATTTTAAGTGGTATTTTAAACCATATTTTTGGTTAAAACCCTACATCAAATACTTTTTTCCATAACTGTAGTAACACCTTTTTCAATCATAGAGGGTTATAATTTTACTTATAAGGAAATAATTTTCTCATAAATGGAAAAGGTGTGATATTTTAGACCAAATATAATTATATTTTTCAAATTTAAATCTTTTTTGTCTTTTAGATAATTTAATATAATATTATTTAACAAAATATTCTATTATAGTCATTTTATGAACTATTCACATAATTTGAATTTAAAGACATCAAGATAAAGATGGAGTTCAAATATAATCCTTTTCCCCATAAAATATATATTATTATTAACTATAAAATTATTTTGGAACCTTAATTAATTTAAAAAAAATGTATATTTAATATTTAAAAATTATTTACTCTTACTTTTCTATGACATGAAAAAAGAATTGTGTTAGCTTTATATAAGAGTTTAACATAATTATATAATCACTAGAAATTATAAATAAATTAATATAATGAGAATTGTTTAATTATTCAAAAAAAAATATTTAATATTGATTCAAAACATATTTTTATCCCTATGTAAAGGTAAAAATTAAATTTAATTACATGAGAATGGCATATTTCATTTTTCATTGCATTAAAATATTGTAAATGTATTTATCAAAGGAAAACAGAATGAAAATAACTTACATTAAAATATATTATGGATATGGTTGAATTCATCTTATACAATGAAATAAAGTAATGTTTTGGAAGTATTTTTAATGTCCTATCACATTATTTTTGACCTTAATTAATTTATTTAACCTTTAGAGAGGTGATAAAATTTACCATGATTACTATTCATAATTCCAATATATAAAAGTGTCTTGTTTACCAAATTTGAACATATTGCTTTAAATATGTAATCAACTTTACCAAAATTCAAATATAAATTTTATCGAAATTATAGTAATAATAAACATAAAAAATGTGTTGAATAAGAGCTTTTTAGAAAAATGTGTTTTTAAGTATTATACCTGACTTATATAAAAATAATGTAAAATTAATATTGTAAAAGAATTAATTAGATTATATAAAATAAAATAAAAATTATTTCAATTGAATAAAAATTCCAATATATAATGTAACTTTTATATTTATTTATTTGAAGTAAAGAAATTACAGTTTTACAAAAATCTGTATTTTCACTATTCAAAAAAAATCTTTTTAGAAAAAAATCTAAAATTCAACCTAATATAGTATTGAATTTATGATTTAAAAAATTATATAATTTTCCAATAATAATATTTTAATAGTTTTTCATGGTTTTTTAAATCTTCATGTTCTCTATAAATAAACCTATCAATGAAAATAGATTTATTTAAAGAGAAATATATCATGAAATCCTTGAGAATTACATTCCACCACTTATAATAACTTCTCCCATGAAATTACAAAACATTGATATAAAAACCTTCGAGGCTTATGCATCATCACATCATCAGGTTCCTACATTGATTCCTAAAATTTATAGTTTATCCATAAAAAATTTTCAAGATGGGTGGTATTGTTTTGTTGCATGTTCTCTATATGATCTAGATTCTCCCCTATTTATTCCTCAGAAGACATATATTACTCTATCGTTATGAACTCGAAGTTCAGTACATATGAAGTATCATGTATATAATTTCACAGGAAAGATACTTGGAATAATCATGAACATGATAGATATTTTGTGTGAGTTCCAACTGATTAACTACCATCCAAACATGATCATGAATTTTAAAGGTTTCAATAAGGATTTATAAAGATCTTTCTAAATGCTTTAGTGAAAGATATTTTTGTTTGAAATTTATAAAAAATGATGATGTTGATACCACCCAACTTTTAAATAAATAATGTAATATGTTTAAATTTCCTCTAGAGTTTGAATGGACCTCATAGACTGGGCATATGTACAATGATAATAAGAAGTACTGAAACAAAAGTTTGTTTCCAAAACCCGTTAAAGTCTACTCTAGAACATTGGGGTAAACCTATGATCCTGATCATATATGATTGAAAGTGGTAGAACATGAAATATAATAACTTCCATAATATATAATCACATAATATTATTATGATATAAATAATATCTACTAGTGATAAATGAACATATTTTGTAAGGTGAACAACTAAAACACAAATATCATTTCAAACATTAAATTTTTTAGTAGTCCAAAAATGAAATCCATGGTATTATTTTCCAATTTCTATTATAATATTGATAATTATTGTAAATTATACATCAAATTAATTCCCATAGACATAACTTTTTTGATACACCATGTATCAAGATACATACTCTACAATATCAGTTTCCATGTTATCCTAATAGAAATACCCTTTTATGTCCCTATATATCTTCATACATCTAGGATGGATAGTGAATGATGAATTATAAGATTCATCTAAGAAATAATTCTTCATGTATAGTTTTTTTGGAAATCATGATTAGTTTGAGATCCTTATCAATTCATCATGATCATGGTTGAAATCAAGAACATTCTTTTCCCTCTTCGGTAATTCCACATCTAAATTCTACACCTTTTTAATCCTCTCATTGATAGATGGAAGAACATTCATATAGGAATGATAAGATCTACCCCCTTTCCTTTATATTTATATATAAAACATCTTCAAATATATAAGTATTGGATATCATTCTATCCTCATCATAAAAAACCAGCATGATCTTTAAAACTCATAGCATCATCATCCTTATCCTCCTTCCCAATGTGGAAATGTATTTAATAGTTATAGTCTTTGATCGACTAATACTATATTCTACTATTCATATAAAAATATTTCTTTGTAAATATTTTCTTCAAGATTTGATGATCTTTATATATTTAAAAACTTTCACCATATAGATAATGACTCTACATCTAAAATGAAAAAAATATCGTTGATAGATGAAAATCATGAGTAGGTTAACTTTTATAATTCATTTTCAATTATAGAGAGGTATAATCTATCACTATATTATTTTGGATGAGGATGCATCCCAGTTCCTTATTTGATGTATCACTATGTATAAAAAACCCTTCTTCAATACATTTTAGTTCAAGAATATTCTCACTGAACAAACTTCTCTTTAGTTATTTGAAATTATCCAAAAATTAATCTGTCCACAATAAATTTGTTCCCTTATAGTTCAAATTAGTTATTGGACTAGATAGTCAAGATAAATTTTTGACAATGCACTGGTAGTATCCATCCATCCTAATAAAACTATAGATCTCAGTTACCATTGATGGTCTTGGACATTTCTTAATAACATTCATTTTTTAAGGATCCACTAATATACCCTCAATTAATACTATATAACCTATGAATGAATCTTTTTTAAAAAATTTCTCATTTGGTAGATTTGTTTTATATCTTTCCCATATTTAGGTAAATTAACAAAATCCTTAAATGATATTCATTATATTTGTTTCATATTTAATATATATGAATATCATCTATAAATACTACTATAAAATGACCGTGGAAATATATATAGACTCTTTTCATAAGATCCATGAATATGTTAGGATCATTGGTATGTCTGAATGGAATTTGTAAAAATTTATAATGACCATAAATCATAAAAAAGATATTTGGGGTATATCAAACTTCTGGATGTTTAATTGATAATATATAGATCAAATATCAATCCTATAAAAATATTGATCTCCTCAAAATTAATCAAACAACTCATCAATATGTCAGTTAAGAAACTTATTCTTTATAGTGATTTGTTTATGTTCCCTATAATCAATGAAAATAAAATTTGACCCATATCTATTCCTAATAAAAATATTATGTGAACCACATGGTGAAAGATTAAACCAATTTAACCCCTTATATAGTTTATCATAGATTTTCTTATTCAATTCATGTAACTGAATTATGTCCATTTTATATGGAATATTTTAAATAGGTGTATCACCATGTATAAGAGAAATTGAAAATTCAACATCACAATTCAAGGGAATAAACTATAATATAATGACACAAAAAAATTCTTATACAATAGAAATTTCATTAATGTTGTGATTCTACCCTAAATAACGAGATAAAAATCCCTCATGAATTGGTAGTATAACGCATATGATGGAAGAAATTTTACCTGGGATTTTTGGTTCCTCTTCTCTTCAATAACTATCCTAGGTTAATTAATAACTTCAAATTTTACTTCACTTACTCAATAGTGTATATGAAATTTAAACTATGAGTAAAAATCCATGCCCAAAATTACATCATACTCAAAGAGAGGAATAATAAAATGATTTTCAGGAAGCACAGTCCCCTAAACTTTTATTAAAGAGGATATATAGACTTGATATGTGATCATAATATCATAAAGAGTTTTCACTACCAACTCCACATTTAATAATTGATTTTATGGTGTTAAACCCTTATAAAGTTATTTATTTATGAAATAGTAGGTTTATATTGAATAAAAAAAAAATTCACTTCTAGAGTGGATTCTAAGTGTACCTTTCACCACATATGTAGGAACTTCCAATTCAGTGATAGTAATTACATATTATTAGCCTTATCCCCTTAGATTATTCTACAGTATATTTCCCTAATCCTTGGGGAAAATGTTTATATAATGAACCATCTCTTTATAGTTGAATATCGGGATAAAATTGGTTTCTTTCTTTGACATACATTCATTATCCAAATGAACGTTATATCTATACTTATAAAAAACTCCCATACCCTTCAAAATTTTTCCAAGATATCTCTTTCCATAATTTTTACCTAATGAAATTTCCATTGTTCCCTTATACTTATTTAATGTGCACCATTTTTCTAGGTTCTCAACTAGCCTATTGTATTATTTTTTTAGAATATGGTCTCAAACATTCTTTCTTTATATTAATTTCAATTGATAATTAATCATCACATGATGAAAACCTTTTATAAAATAATTCTCTTCAGATACACTTCTTAAGACCATTAGATAAATAATTAATCATGATTTATAGATAATGTATATTATTTACAACATGCTTGAATAATATTTTAATGTTATCTTTATACTCTTCCCTCCAATCTACTTAATTCTTCTTTAAAGTGTGGAACATCCTCTCAATGTCAACACACTATTCACAAGGGAAGTATTTCTAGAATAATATAACTTGAAAAGTACTCCATTCTAAGATATATATTTCTTGAACTGCTTTAGTCTTCTAGATCAGTTACCACTATTTATATGAATCTCAATTTAATTAAAAATCTTCTAGAATAACCTTCTCACTTTCATTAAATCCTAAATATTGGAATACCTTTTTGATGTATTTAATCCATTTCTTAACTACCAATTTAGTTGTAGTTAAATTAAAAAACGGAGGCCTTTTTTCATGAATCAGTCCAACATATGTGAATCACATTTTGAAACAATAGTTTACTCTATATGAGAATGTTTATTCATCATAACCTAAGTCATATTACATACTATATAAATTATATTCTCAGGTACAACACTAGTAGTATTTCCTTCCTTAGGAAGGAAGTCCTTAAATTGACTATGGGTTTTCAAAACCACTCCCCCATTATGTTCCAATAATAAATAATGGTTCACACTAATTTAGCTCATAATCATCAATAATATTGAGACATAAATTTTAAATCCTTAAAATGTTAGTAGTTCTAAATTACTATAACGTAATATAATTATTCTTATGTTAGTAATATTAATTCAAAATATAATTACATGGTTTTCACTAAAATTTCTCTTATACTATTTCTAACAACCCCACATAAAATAACATTATGTTAGTGCCTGCATTAATCTATTCACAAAGGATATAAGGGATCACATCAATAAGGATTTATTAGATTTTTAGTTTTAAAGAACTACATATATACATTATTCCCATATTATATTATAAATATAATAAAAATAGATCATACAAAACATTTTTTCATCCGTGATGTTATTCATAATATCCTTCATAATGCCATAGTGAAAATAAAACAAATAATGGGTAATACAAGATGCTCATTAAGGGTTATTTATGATGGGATATATCATGAATAAAAAATAAATAGTCAATATTACTTGGTAAATAAATAAAAAATGTCATTTAATATAAGGCCTCATCCTTAAACCTTACTTAATCTTGAGTTATTACAAGATTACACATTGAGGAACTTTTCAGGTTTAGAGTTTTAGATAATTATATCATAAAACTTGAATTACATTCCAAATTTAAACAAAGTGGTTACATAAAAGATATTATTCATTTTACCCATCAACGGAAACATATTTAAAATAAAACATGGATTATTTATTGACAATTCCTTGACACTATCATCACATCATGTACCCTTCCCTTGACCTATGAAAAAAATTTCAAAAACATGGGATGATCATAAAAAGCTCAGTAAGGGATATAAAAATATGTAAAGGAAACATTAGTACATGTATACATAAGAATGAAATCATACTTTACCCATAAAACATAATCACTTTAACATACCTCATAAAATCATGAATAAATCATAGAAATAATAAGACATAAAGGTAACTTGAGGCATTCATAACATTATTATGTAGGGAGTAACCCTCTTGGTTATGTTTGGAATAACCATCACAGCATATTACCTAAATCTCTTCGGAGAAACCTTAACGCTTAACCCCTTCACGTTACCCAATGCATTGGAGAGCTATATCAGGCTCACCCGACCTTAGTTTATCACGGAACCGCCCGTCTTCATAACAATTCCCAAGAACCATAACATAATCATATAACATAACATAATCATAAAGGAAATATAACATTCCCACATTGCAATAACAATATAACATTTTAAGATATTGAAATAATGAATCCATTCTAAAAACCATTTTCAAAACCATTTAAAACATTTAATAAAGAGATTTTTGAATCAAAGTGTCCCATACCACTTTGAAGATTTTAACATTTTAAACCATTAATATACATATAAATAAATCCTTAAAACCATTTTGAAAACATGGATATTAATGAGAAATATTTATAAGATTAAATCATTAAAACATTTAAAACGATATTTTAGTTAAAGAGTTTTTAACAAAATGAGAGACACATGAATACAATAATTGAGGAATAACATTTAATAAAAACATTATAATATCAATAGAATAAATGGATTCATGATATAATATTCTAAATGATAGTATATACACCATATAAGAGAGAATTAGTGTATAACAACAATGAAGTCTCCATGGAAATGTAAATTGAGATGAAATCCATTATAAAGATGGTATCCTTAAATTAAGGATAAATCAATCTCATAATTATGTGGGACAAATATAAATACACCCAATATAATTGGATGTTAAGTGTAAAATAGTCAAAGGTCATTCACACATATTCAAAGGATGACATATTCAATAACTACATGTTGAACCCAAAGAAATCGAAATCGGGTTAAGAAGTTCCCTTGACAGCCTAACGACGTCACATCAAAATGAGTTGATGAGAGATAAAAAGGGTATCTCATCACTTGGACATAAAATTTACATCAATAAGGATATATAATAACATATCCCAACATAACAATATGTAAATTAAAAGACCCAACAAAAGATGTCTTTTAAAAAGAGGAGGGTGAAAGGTTCCCTTACCGACTTGGGTATCTTTCGACACTTACACCCCATGAAATACATCCTTGATGTAAATACTCATAAGAGAAAGTATATTACACAAAGAGTAGAATAATGGGCAGTACATACACCACTCAAAGTAAATTGTGGCAAATTTCGCATAAATCTCACGGGAATAAAAGTGAAATGAAAAATCCCTTATGAAAACTCGGCAGCCTAACGACGACACTTAAAACTTCAAAAAATGGATTGATGAGATCAAATAGGGTCTCTCATAATATTACAATAAAATGTATAGAAAGAGGAATATAAAATAAAATCCCCCATCATAACAAATAGGTGCTTAAAAGAAGTGACATAAAGGAGAGTATTTAAAAATAAAGAAAGAGGTTAGATCTCTTACGAAAATTCGGCAGCCTAACGGCGCCACTCAAAACATCCAAAATGGATTGATGAGAGAGAATAGGGTCTCTCATCATATGAAAATAAAAGTTACAGTAAGATTAATATAAAATAACATCCCAATCACAAGAAATATGAGCTTAAAAGGAATGACATAATAGAGTGTACTTAAAAAGAAAGAGAGGAGTAGGATCCCTAACCTCGGGTCCGACTTGACTCGATCGTTCTTTAACATCCTGAATAATAAACTTGAGTTAATTTATACTTTCTTAAGAACCTTTTTCAAGTTCATTATTCCTTTTATTTCACTTATTTCCATGTTATAAACATTATGTAATCATTTATGTTAACAATGTTTGTTTTGTCGATATTTGGTTCTTAAGTCGAAAGTGGACTTCTTACAATTACATGTTGTTCGAGTGGTCAAAGGTTCATTATATCTAGAATGATATTCATGATTTGTATATCATATATATCATATATATCCATAATATACATGTATTTATAATATTAAATAATCATTTAGAGGTAAGAAATGAAATGCATCATTCATGGAGACGGTTAGCCGTACGTACGCATGAACGCTACTTTCATTTCTATGTCATATTAATGGAATTAAATCTAAATGAGAGGTATGTATATTTTAATTCCATAATTATATTCATAATTTATATGTAACATAAATCATATATAATTACTTTAAATACATCCTTTATACATCCCACATATGGCATTAACGAATCAAATCACTTTCAGGGGGCGGTAGTCCGCACTTCCTAAAATGAAATTATCATGTTTACCCACAATGGAAACCATAAAGGTATGACACAAAAGAAAAATACATAAGCTTAAGTAAAACATAAACATATTATATATCATATATAAATATAGTGACATCTTAATGGACACCTTTTAAGGTTTTATATTAGTGTTGAACAATCATTCGTGAGGCAGAAATTCGCCATCCACAGAAACAGTATGTTCTTTAACCATTTTATGTAGGTGTGTGTAAGTGTAGCTCGAATGATTCTTATAATAACATCCTAGTATATTTAAGATAATTTATTTGTTAGAAAATAAATGAATAAAAAGAGTTTAGGGGGTTGGAGAAGCAAAATAAAACAAAAGAACACAAGTGAAGACATTACCTTAAAATCGGGTAACTCTTTTTGATTTGAGCTAAAAAGATTCCTTGGGAAGACTTCTGCCCAAAGTGAGGCTTCTAGGAGTAAAATAGGGATTTTTAGAGGCAAAATGAGCAGGGGTTGTCTGAGCCAAAGGCTTTGGAAGTGTGGGTAAGGAGGTAGAGGTGTGGGTCTTTTATAAGAGGAGAGGAGGGGCACTCTTGGAGAGTAAAGAAATGTTACTTTATTTGAAAACGAGTTTTGGATTTAAAAGGTCCCACATTGATATAATTCGAGGATAAGGTGATAAGGGTTCGAAATATACCCATCCAATAGGTTTTTGACAAGTTTAGGTTTTAGTTTTTACATTATCTTTTCATTTTATTTAAATCGTTAAATAATAAGGTAATCGCTGCATCATCATGATGTCATAAATAATTTAATTTATTTAATGTCTAAAAATTATAAAAAAATATATAATGATGTAGGAAATATTTTTATATTTCTAATTAATATTTATAGTCAAAAATATGACTTGTATAACCCCAGTTAAAAATTGTTTTAGTGAAACATCTCATGCTTGTGACATTTTTATTTTAACTTTAAATAAAAAAATTATTTATGTCATTTTCCAACCAAAGTTGCTCCATGGGTTCCCCAATTCACCCATGGATTTTCTTGGTCGTCCATGACACATCCAATGAGGTTAGGACATGTTTGTAGGTCATTTCACATTATTAAAACATTATTTTTATCATAAATTACACTAATTACCTCTAATCGTGATTAAGAACATAAAAGTTACTATTCACCAAAAAATATATTTTAATCCCATTGAACCACATTTTACTTATTAATGACAACCATGTATGTCAGATTTTTGAAATTCAAAACCCAGAGGTGGAAAAGTTTCATTTAAACAAAAAATCAGTTTCTTTAATTACCACTTAGTGGTTTCACTATTCATCAAAAATTGAAGTTCTTCAGAAAAATACCAAAACCTCATCCTAAGATATATTTGATATTCCGAATTCAAAAATTAAGTCTATTTTACAAAATTCAAAACATATAAGTTGAATTAATTAATTTAATAATTAATTCCGGCTGTCAGAGCAAATAACTTGTTTTTATGAAATAATAAGTATCAAAAGACTGACACTAGTTTAAGTCCGATTTCAATGTGAAATTAATTCCAATTACCAAAATTGGATATAATGGTAAAAATATATTCTAATTGAACATTAAAACCACTTCAAAATATAATATAATAATATAAATAAATTAGATTAAAAAGTCATTTTGAATTAAAATACAACATTTTTCACTATTCATTAAAAAAGAACTTTATCGGAAAAATACCAAAAATTTACACAAAGTAAATTTTGATGTCCCGATTCTAAAGAATAATTTTATTATGTCAAATATAACACATAAAATTGTCAAAAAGTGGATTTAAAAGAGGTTCTCCATCAAAAGGCGGTTAATCAACCTTTTAATGAATATTAGAATGTTTACGCTTAAAATTGGATTCATTCGCATTTTTAATCCACAAACATTTATTGTAAGGAGTAAAAATATTTGACAAAAATATATAATAATTTTGTAGTTAGTTCTGTTCATTCCTGCCATTACAACGACTAGGCGTTAACTACCATTTAAAATTATATTATTTTATTATTAGAGTGCAACGTAAGATTTCCCAAAAACTCGTTGTTGCATATTGGGTACGCCATCGAGCATAGTGTCCCCTTTAAAGTAATTTTAATATTTTATTCACAAATATGGATAAATATAAAAAATTTCGTATTCTTTATTTACCTGGGGTGTTACATCCTTCCCCCCTTTTGGGAATTGCGTCCTCCCAATTTTAAAATTTGGCTCGGAAACATCCTTGAAAGTCCCACATCGGAACAAGAGTCGGTAAAACAATCACTTTAAAATAAAGAATGAGAAGTACAGAGGTCACCCGAGTTAACCCATACTAGGATTCCATGTAGGAAAACATGGACATGGAGGAGAAAACATAGGGTCATGTTCTGATGGAGAGTGATAGAAAACATGTTTAGGAGAAAGTTAACCACAAGAAAATCACAAACTTGTGATGGGTTAAACTATATTCGATTCCCTAGTAGGTAAAGTTAATAGAAAACATTTTTGTTTTTTATTGAGGAATTTATTCATAACTAAACATAATTACTTATCATGTTGACTTTCAACTTTTATTATATTTCTTACACAAACTCATATTTTCTCCAAAAGACGGTCATTTAGGAAGACTTGTTCACTATAATCAACTTATATAGAATCACCTAATCCATAAAAAAGAACTATATACTTCCCATGTCTTTAGACTTTACCCAAAACCAAAACCAAAATGGTTAGTACAAGATCAGATAATCCAGAAAAGTATAACCCTTTATAAAAAGAAAATCTATTCTTAATCTCCAAAATTTGTCCAACAAAACCCAAAGTTCAACGAGGACCATTTGATAAACAATTTTTCCATAAAATTCTTCAAAGTAAACCAAACTAAGATTGAAACCCAAATATTTGAAGGATTTAGTCACATAGTCTTCCAAGGTACAAATAAACTTTTATCTCCAAATAACATCAGTTTCTCTTAAATTCTCATATTGGGAAGTAAATAACCTAATCACATATCGTCGATGATAGGTTAATCATTTCCATAGATAACCCAAAATAAACTTACTCTTGATTCCAAAAATCATCTAACAAAAACGAATTAGTCAAACTAACCAGGGACTTCACGTAGTCCAGTGGTATGCGATAAATACCAGTCACACATTTGTTGTGGGTTCGATTCCCGCAGCTTTGTCCGACGCGACGGGTTATCACACGGTCTGCGTGTTGTCCTTTTTTCAAAACTATATAATTCTTAAATCATTCCCCAAAACGAGATAAAATCTTCAAAAATGATCATAACATATTTTAACCTCAAGTTTATCTCATGCCTTTAATTTTCCATCATAACATGTAATAACCCATAATTACCTCAAAAGTAAGGATCATATAAACTCTATTGGTTACCTTTATAATTATTACACGAACTTCCATATCGATTGGTCATCTCGTACATGATGCATTACAGATAATACCAAGGTTCAAGTGGTTGATCATGACTCCTTGATAGTTGGTTTAGAACAACCACGAGTTTCCTCATTGAATCCCCCATTTTATCTAGTATCTTAATCAGAGAACCACCACAGTTTCCTTAAAACCTATTGTCTCTATGGTGCCTTCTAGATCCATGCATTCACTAAAAATAGAAATGTCAGTGTCAGTATATCAACAAAACCATCATGTACTAATGAGGAAGGTAAACACTAAGATATATTTACTCATTCACTTTATCTAAAACTAGGACTCTTTCTGAAATCCTAACCATTATGGTAATGTCACTTGTGCTTAGAGAATACCCTAACCTCTAAAGTTTTCTAAACCGACCTCTGATACCAACTATAAGGCCCCAGCCTTAAACCTTACTTAATCACGAGTTATTAAAAGATTACACATTGAGGATCTTTTCAGGTTTAGAGTTTTAGAGAATTAGATCATAAAACTTGAATTACATTCCACATTTAAACAAATTGGTTACATAAAATATAGTATTAATTTTTCCCATCAATGGAAACATATTTAAAATAAAACATGGATACTTTATTGACACTTCCTTGACACTATCATCATGTCATGTACCCTTCCCTTGACCTGTGAAAAACATTTCAAAAACTTGGGATGAGCACAAAAAGCTCAGTAAGGGATATAAAAATATGGGAAGGAAAGATGAGTACATGTATACATAAGAATGAAATCATACTTTACACATAAAACATAAGCACTTTAACATACCTCATAAAGTCATGAATAAATCATAGAAATC
This sequence comes from Viscum album, assembly GCA_963277665.1. NCBI lineage: Eukaryota > Viridiplantae > Streptophyta > Magnoliopsida > Santalales > Viscaceae > Viscum > Viscum album. Next base: position 386,782,904 of record OY728147.1, on the reverse strand, counting down.
ATAAGACATAAAGATAAGTTGAGGCATTCATAACATTATTATGTAGGGAGTAACCCTCTTGGTTACGTTTGGAATAACCATCACAGTATATTCCCTAAATATCTTCGGAGAAACCTTAACGTTTAACCCCTTCACGTTACCCAATGAATTGGAGAGCTATATCAGGCTCACCCGCCATTAGTTTATCATGGAACCACCCGTCATCATAACAATTCCCAAGAACCATAACATAATCATAGAACATAAATTAAGCATAATGGAAATATAACATTCCCACATTGTAATAACAATATAACATTTTAAGATATTGAAATAATGAATCAATTCTAAAAACTATTTTCAAAACCATTTAAAACATTTAATAAACAGATTTTTGAATAAAAGTGTCCCATACCACTTTGAAGATTTTAACATTTTAAACCATTAATATCCATATAAATAAATCCTTAAAACCATTTTGAAAACATGGATATTAATGAGAAATATTTATAAGATTAAATCATTAAAACATTTAAAACGATATTTTAGTTAAAGGGTTTTTAACAAAATGAGAGACACTTGAATACAATAATTGAGGAATGACATTTAATAAAAACTTTATAATATCATGAGAATAAAGGGATTCATGATATAATATTCCAAATGATAGTATATTGACACGTGCCTGTCTTGGGGTGTGAAAAAAACAAATATTACCCAAGATAAAATGCAGTAGAGTGGATTACCTAGGTTGTCTCCAGAGAGGAGTGCACAACAATTAAGCCGTCACCTTAAAATATAAAGAAGTGAGGTTGTTTTTAGAAATTGTTTGATTTAGAAAATAAAAGAATGAAATTAAATAAAGTAAAGTACTTAAGTGAATTTTTTGAAAAAAATTGAAAAATGATGTGATCTAAATCAGTGATATGAAATGGTGATTAGGTTAGGGTCAGTTTTCCAATTGTAATTCTATCATTGTCCATTTTACCCAATTCTCCTCTGGTAAATCGTTAAGAGTGAGAATCAACAATCGTTTCTTCTCACTCCCTTGGTAAATTAGAAATGTGAGAATAAACTTTACTAAAATCATAGGTTGGTCTACTCTCCTTCCAATGTGTAATAGAGTTGTAGAAAATTCCCCCAATTATCTTAGGCAATTCCCAATCGAGTCTTGTTTATCCCAAGTAATCAAGAACATTCACTACTCCTCACACACGTACCGGTGATCACTGAGTACTACACCACTAAATCCCGGTCTATTCCATTGTTTATAAACCAGAACCTAGTTGAGGGAGATATTGATCATTGACCAAATATAAATGAACAACAAAATCTAAAATCAGATACAATCAAATATGATAATAAAAACTGTTATAGGAAATTGAAACTGATTCACAGAAAAGAAGAGGATTTTAAAACATTAAGATAAGGAACTCATGAAATAAAACATGGAAAACCTCTCCTTACCCAATCACACATATGTTTACCCCACCATGGTAAGGGTAATTGTGACTAAGGGGAAAGAAGAACACATTACAATACTAAGAAGTGTAAAACAAAGAAAATAAAGAACATAAATTTGATCCTCCAGAATCTGTCTTCCAGAAGTTTGCCTCTGTTAGGCCCACCAGCCAGCCGACACTCACTGAGGTCCCTTCTTATATAATGTTGGGAAAGAAGTTTTATATCGACCCTTAAATGTTTAGAGTCATTGTACTGGTTTAAAGAAAGATATGGCCGAATCAATGACCATTACTTTTCTAGCCGCCAAACACTGTTTCACCCACTCCACTTGGACGCGCCAAAAGGATGCATTAATGAGCTCAATAATTTATGAAATTTAATGTGAGCCGTCATTTTGAAGTAATATGTCGACACCAGCTAGAATAAAGTCATTCTAAGGTCGGATGAAGGAGATATTTCATATTCAATGAAGTGGGGTCCATTCTGCCTTCCAAACTAATTTCTCCACTTGATTGAATTTTCTGCACCATTGGGTTTCTAATTGGGTCTTGGTCCAGAAAAAAAATTTGAAGCCCACAAACATATAAATCCTACAAAAAATGATTAACTTCAATTTAACCCATATTATAAATGTTATTCCCAAAAAACAGAAGCTCTATAAAACTGAAAATTTTACAGAATTACCCCATTTTCACATTTAAGCCCAAAATACACCAAAAACACATAAATGATGCAAATACACTCACATTGAATAATTGGGAGGGATTAAATCATTGAAAAACATATAAATAATAATGAAAATATTAACTCTATCAATTCCCCCACACTTATCACTTGGACTCCTGGACAAGTCAGAATCAAAATAAATTCAAAGTAAATTCAAAACACATATCCATGAGATGCACTAATTTGAAAACAAGAAACAAAATATATCATGCCTCCTCAAACACTATTATTTCATGTTCTTAATTTAGGATAATTCAATAAATTTACTCTTAATTTCTCCTCCCATGCACACAAAACACTTACCTAACTTTCATTATCTCTCATTACCCAAATTTCATTTTTTTAGCAATGTCTTTCTCATACAAACTCATACAAGGGTCACCATAGGCTACATAAATTCCTACATCTCCACCCGATGTGAGTCAAAGACATATGTTTATCATGAGGACTTGTTATGGTTTTTCTGTGGCTTTAGGTTGGTAGGATTTGTATGTGAAAATTCTGAGGCTGAATGAAGAGGGCTTTGCTCTTTTTGAAGCAAAATTGCATTACTCTAATTTTCACAAAAGTATGGTCTTCTCTTCACTCCCCTTAGAAGAAAATAAACTCCTTCTCCCTGGAATATCGAAGAATGTTCCCATAGTTCATAATTTCAGAAGAAAAAATTTCAATCTTCTTAAATATAATATTTCTTGAAAGCTCCAGAAAAGTCACAGCTTTCTTTTTACATTAGAAGCTCCAGAAAGGCACAACTTCTCTCATCATGAAAGCTCCAGAAAAGGCACAGCTTTCAGCTAGATGGTTTTTTTTTCAGCAGTAATAACATCTCTTCAACATTTTTTTTTCACCCAAAGTATCCCCAAATAATTTAGTACAATACAAGAACTCTTCCCCCCCACACTTATGTTCAAATAGATCATGCAATTTCACTTCAAGAGCAGGTTGGATAGGGAATATTGGCTTATAATGTGGCTAACCTAACAGGAATTTCGTGGCTTCTATGGTCTACAAGGATTAAATGTTTAAGGTAGGCCATTATAAAAGGGATTATCTTGAAAAGGGGGATTTCAAACCAAAGAAATGCCTCAATCATTTAAAACAAAAGGACATCAAACCCTCATGTTTTGACAGGAATAAATCAAATTCCGGTTAAATCAAGCATGATTTGGTTCTCTAAAGAAGTGAGGTGAATGTAAAGAATATGAAAATAATAGGTTCAGAAGCCTCATGGAAATGTGATTTAAAATATAAAGACAGTGATATGTGGCATGGGATTCAAAAAAATATAGTATTTTTCATGAAAGTCCCAATGAAATGAACTTGAAACAATGTCATTTTCAGCATTCATTTATGCTCAGTTTTAAGGAATAAATTATTTCTCTCATGGAGATGGGTTTCAAAAATATCAATGATAATCATTTCAGCTAAAAAGTTTCAAAAACACACAAAAATTGATAAATAAACACACAAAATTTTAAACACACACATTTTGTGTTTTTTAAACAATTACGAAAACAAACAACACATAAAAATCCTACACTACAAAGGTTCCCTCCCCCACACTTAAATGATGTAGTGTCCATAATGCATTCAAATGTATTTAACAAGTACGAAAATTGGAAATTGAATCATATCAATCATGAAAATATAAAGGAGAGGTACGAACTGATGGAGTTTATTGATAAACAGGTTGGAGGAGTGTGATCTCCTCCATTGGCTCTGATGGCATAGTCCCAAGGAATTTCTTCAATCTGTGCCCATTAACAGTGAATGGATCCTTCACACCATACTTCACAATCTACACATCACCAAAAGGATATACATGAGTAACTATAAATGGACCTTCCCACCTGGAACGAAGTTTACCTGGCATCATCTTGAGTCTTGAATTGAATAACAAGACTTTGTCTCCGGGATGGAAGTCCTTTGGTTGGATCAGTTTGTCATGAGCCACTCTTGTTCTCTCTTTGTAAATCCTGGAATTTTCAAATTCTTCCCTTCTAATTTCTTCCAACTCTTGTAATTGCAATCTTCTCTCTTTACCAGCACTTTCAAGATCCAGATTCATCTTCCTCACAACCCAGTATGCCTTATGTTCCAATTCCACAGGTAGGTGACAACTTTTCCCATAAATCAGCCTATATGGACTCATTCCAATTGGGGTTTTGTAGGCTGTCATATAAGCCCATAATGTGTCTTCTAACCTTTGGCTCCAATCCTTCTTATTTGGATTAACAGTCTTTTCCAAAATTCATTTGATTTCCCTATTGGACACTTCAGCTTACCCATTAGTCTGTGGATGATAGGGAGTTGATGTTTTATGATGCACCCCATACTTTTTCAACAAATCCACCATGATCCAATTACAAAATTGAGTCCCTTGATCACTAATGATGGTTCTAGGAACTCCAAACCTACAAAATATGTTAGCCCAAACAAAATCACAAACAACTTTAGCATCGTCAGTCCTGGTGGCTTTTGGTTCCACCCATTTGGAAACATAATCAACAGCAAGAAGTATATAAGAATTTTCAAATGACATTGGGAAAGGTACCATAAAATCTATCCTCCAAACTTCAAATATTTGACAAAAATTAAGTGGATTTTGGGGAATTTCTTGTCTCTTTGAAATATTTCTTGAAAATTGACATTTTCACACCGTTTACAAAATTCATGAGAATCTTTGAAAAGTGTTGGCCAATAAAGTCCAAATTCTAAAACCTTTCTTGCAGTACATTGAGGTCCAAAGTGGCCTCCACAAGCTAATGTGTGACAAAACCTAAAGACTGATTCAATTTCATTTTTAGGCAAACATCTTCTGATCATTTGGTCATTGCAAATCTTCCAAATAAATGGATCATCCCAGATGTAATATTTAGATTGAGATTTCAATTTGTGAATTTGGTGAGAATTTAAATGAGATGGGACCTGAGATGTTACCAGATAATTTACCATGTCAGCATACCAAGGTACTTCTCCTTCAATAAAGTACAACTGCTCTCCTGGAAGGCGATCATTTAGTGGTTTAGTGTCTGGAATTTCAACTTCAGCGGTGTTGGGTAGTCTACTTAAGTGATCATCCACTTGGTTCTCAGATACATTCTTATCTTTGATTTCTATGTTGAACTCCTGTAGTAGTAGTATCCATCTCACTAGCCTTGGTTTTTCTTCAGCCTTCTTCATCAAGTACCCAAGATCTGCATGATCATAAAACACAATGACTTTAGTTCCAAGCAGATACGATCTAAATCTTTATAAAGCTAAAACAACTAATAAAAACTCTTTTTCTGTTGTTGTGTAGTTGAATTGGACCGCATCTAAGGTTTTCGAGGCATATGCAATGACTTGTGGCATGCCCTCAATTCGCTGAGAAAGGATAGCTCCAACTTCTTGGTTTGAAGCATCACAAAGTAGCTCAAATGGTTCTTCCCAATTTGGTGGCTGCATCACTGGTGGTGGAATCAATCTCTTCTTCAACTCATCAAATGCTTCCCTACATGAACCGTTGAAATAAAAATCAGCATATTTCAAAAGTATTCTAGATATAGGGATAGAAATCTTACTAAAATCTTTTATAAAACTCCTGTAGAGTCATGCATGATCTAACATGTTTCACACAAGTTGGGTAAGGCAAAGAATTTATCACTTCAATTTTTGATTTATCAACCTCAATGCCTTTCTGTGAAATGACATGCCCAAGTACAATTCCTCTCTCAACCATAAAATGACACTTTTCAAAATTCAAAACAAGGTTCTTTTCAATGAAAGTTTTCAAATCTTTTTCCAGATTTTTCAAACAATGGTCAAACGAATTTCCAAAAACTGTGAAGTCATCCAAGAAAACCTCCCAGAAATATTCAATGTGATTAGAAAATATACCTACCATACCCCTCTGAAATGTACCTTGATCATTACACAATCCAAATGGCATTATTTTGTATGAAAAAGTACCGAAATGACAAGTAAAGGTAGTTTTCTCTTGATCCTCAGGGGCAATGGGTACCTGAAAATAACCTGAAAATCCATCCAAAAAGCAATAATGAGTTCTCCCTTCCAATCTCTCTAACATCTGGTCAATGAATGGGATAGGGAAATGATCTATTTGAGTGACCAGATTCATCTTCCTAAAATCGATGCATACTCTCCAGCTATTCTGAAATCTCGCAGGGACTAATTCATTATTTTCATTCCTCACAATGGTTAGGCCAGTTTTCTTTGGGACTACATGGATGGGGCTAACCAATTGTGAATGTGATATGGGATAGATGATCCCGGCTTCTAATAACTTCTCAATCTCTTTTTTCACAACCTCCATCAGGGTAGGGTTCAGCCTCCATTGGGGTTGTCTGACAGGTTTGGAATCTCCCTCAAGAAAAATTCTATGTGAGAAAATGTTTGGGTTTATTCCTGGGATATAACCTAAGATCCACCCAATTGCTTGGAAATTCTCTCTCAAAAGCTCAATCAATGATTTTTCTTGAGTTTCAGATAGATTATTAGCAATTATTACTGGTAATTTCTCCCCCTCCATAAGGTAAACATATTTTAAATCTGTGGGGAGTGGTTTTAATTCTTGATCAGGAGGATGCTCAAGAGATGAAACTAAATTGAGGTTCTCCACTTCCAATGGTTTGACATCCTGCACACAAGAAATCATATCATCTTCCTAATCATTTAACAAATTATCAAAGAAATAAGATTTTACCTCTTCTTCCAATAGGAAATCAGAACCTCCAAGAGTTTGGGAATCCATATGTTCAGTGATATCTTTAATGGAAAAATTCCCTCATAATGAAAAAAATTCATGGAACATACCTAATTCTTCAATTGGTTCTGTGTCATCTTCATGGGAGAGTGCAAAGAGTGAATGATCGTCTAATGGGTGCCTCATGGATTCAAAAATATTGAAGTGGACAGTGCTATCTCCAAACTCCATGGTAAGTGTCCCTTCATGGACATTGATGATGGTTTTGGCCGTCTTTAAGAATGGTCTCCCCAAAATTATGGGTGAGTGTGATGGGATCCTATCATCTTCCATATTCAACACATAAAAGTCAGCAGGGAATAAAAGATCTTTGACTTTTCCCAGGAAATCCTCCAGAACTCCTACTGGGAATACTGTGGATCTATTTGCAAGCTGGACCACCACTCTTGTGGGATTCAAGTCTCCCATCTACAAAGAAGTATATACTGAGTGAGGCAATACATTAATTTATGCACCTAAATCGCACAAAGCATTAGAGAAATTTAATGAACCACTGGTGCATGGAATAGAAAACGTCCCTGGATCTTGACATTTGGTTGGAAATTGTGGTGTGATAAGGTCTGAGACGCTTCTTCCCAAATTGATCCTCTCATTCCCTTGAAGTCTCCTTTTCTTGGTGCAAAGATCCTTCAAAAACTTAGCATACTTTGGAATTTTTTTGAGTGCATCAAGCAGAGGTATGTTGATTTCCTCTTTCTGGAAGGTGTCCAGAATCTCTTTTTGCAGTGCTTCTTCTTGTAACCTCTTTGATTCAATCATACTTGATTGAAATAATGGTGTTATATATTTCTTCTCCCTTTGTTGCCTTTGAAATGGTGTTTCTTGTTTCTTCCTTCTTGGCCTATCATTATCATCCTCCTCTTTCTTATCTTCTTCCCGATGCATTTTCATATAATTTTCATCATTTCTAACTTCATTCTCACCCATATTAGTTTTTCTTGTTTCAGGTTCAATGGTGGATGGTGGTTGGAGTTCTTTTCCACTTCTTGTAGTTATAATACTAACATTCTCTTCTGGGTTTGGGACTGTTTGGGAAGGGAGTTTACCTAGATTTTTGGTTAGAAAGTCCATGAGACATTCAAACTTGTTGGACAAATCTTTAACAGTGTCTTTTAGTCCTTCTAACTCAAATTTTGGTTGGTTTTGAAATGGAGGTTGGGAACTAGTGGATGGTTTCTCATAGGGTCTTTGGATATTGGTTGGTTTTTGGTATGAATTCTTGTTATAAGATTGCTTTTGCTGAAATGATGGAGGGTTCTAGAATTGATTCTAGAATGGGGGTTGGTTTTGAAACTAATTTTGGTACGGGGGCCTAGCTTGATTTTGCTGATTTCCAAATCCATATTGGACTTGGTTAGGCTCACTCCATCCTTGATTTTGCTGGAACTGCCTTGGATGAAAGGCTGCTGCACATATTTCCATTCCCTGTATTTCATAACATTGGTGAGTGAAATGATCAGGAGATGAGCATAAACCACATACCTTAGATGGCGCTTGTTGGTCACTAACTTGCTTCAAGGCCATCTGCCTCACCAAACTAGTAAGCTATTCAATCTTAGTTTATAATAATGGTGATGGATGAGAAGTGCTTACCTCATGAATACCTCTTGTTCCAATACCTCTTGTTCCAAATTGCTGCGAGTTTTGGGAAATCTTCTCAATCAAGCCCTTGGCTTCTTCTGGTGACTTGTCATTCAGTGCACCTTCAGATGATGCATCAAGAAGGTTTCTGTCATTGCCCAGTAGTCCTTGATAGAGGAATACAAGAAAGTGGTGTTCCTCAATGGCTTGATGTGGACAACTGGCACATAGCTTCTTAAATCTCTCCCATTACCCGTAAAGAGTTTCTCCAGATGATTGTCGTATGGCGTAGATTTCTTTCCGAATGGTTGTGCATCTAGAGGTGGGGAAGAATATTTGCATAAAACATCTTACCAGGTCATTCCAGTCATGTACGTCTCCTGGTTTTAGGTCGTACAACCATTCTTTAGCAACTCCATCCAATGAAAACGGAAATGCCTTCAACTTAACATGCTCCTCAGTAATTCCACGGGGTCTGAAAGTTTAGCACACAGGTGTGAACTCTTTAATGTGTTTGTTTGGATCTTCACCTGCCAAACCATGAAACTTTGGAAGCAAAGGAATCATGTTAGGTTTCATTTCAAAATAATTTTGTAACGCTGGCATGGCAATTTGATTGTTTTGATTAAGGAATTTTGGTGCACAAAGGTCTCTAAGTGTTTGTTTTTTATTTTCAGCCATGATGACAGGCTCAGAGTGAACACTTGAAGTTTCACTTGAGTCTGCAAGGGGAATGTACTCAAATTCAGATTCTAAATTAATGTTTCTAATTCAATTAAACAAGGTTCTTTCAATTTCAGGATCTATGGGTAATGGTTCAGTTTTTGAGGTTCTAGTCATGCAATTTTGAAGAGAAAAGATGAGAAGAGAGAAAAGAAAAGAAAAGAAATGTTGGCACTACCTCCCCGGTAGCGGCGCCAAGTTTTGACACGTGCCTGTCGTGGGGTTTGACAAAGACAAATATTACATATGTTAAAATGCAATATAGTGGATTACCTAGGTAGTCTCCAGAGAGGAGTGCACAACAATTATGTTGTCACCTTAAAATAGAAAGAAGTGAGGTTGTTTTTAGAAATTGTTTGATTTAGAAAATACAAGAATGAAATTAAATAAAGTAAAGTAATTAAGTGAATGTTTTGAAACAAATTGAAAAATGATGTGATCTAAATCAGTGATATGAAATGGTGATCAGGTTAGGGTCAGTTTTCCAATTGTAATTCTATCATTGTTCATTTTACCCAATTCTCCTCTGCTAAATCGTTAAGAGTGAGAATCCACAATCGTTTCTTCTCACTCCCATGGTCAATTAAAAATGTGAGAATAAACCTTACTAAAATCTTAGGTTGGTCTACTCTCCTTCCAATGTGTAATAGAGTTTTAGAAAATACCCCCAATTATCTTAGGCAATTCCCAATCGGGTCTTGTTTATCCCAAGTAATCAAGAACATTCACTACTCCTCACACACGTACCAGTGATGACCGAGTACTACACCACTAAATACCGGTCTATTCCATTGTTTATAAACCAGAACCTAGTGGAGGGAGATATTGATCATTGACAAAATATAAATGAACAACAAAATCTAAAATCAGATACAATCGTATATGATAATAAAAACTGTTATAGGAAATTGAAACTGATTCACAGAAGAGAAGAGGATTTTAAAACATTAAGATAAGGAACTCATGAAATATAACATGGAAAACCTCTCCTTCCTCAATCACACATAACTTTACCCCACCAAGGTAAGGGTAATTGTGATTAAGGGGAAAGAAGAACACATTACAAGACTATGAAGTGTAAAACAAAGAAAAGAATGAACAGAAATTTGATCCTCCAGAATCTGTCCTCCAGATGTTTGCCTCTGTTATGCCCACCATATGGCTGAAACACACTGAGTTCCCTTCTTATATAATGTTTGGAATGAAGCTTTCTATCGACTCTAAAAATGTTAGAGTCATTGGACCGGTGTAAATAAAGATATTTCCTAATCAATGACCATTACTTTTCAGGATGCCAAACACTGTTTCACCCACTCCCCTTGGACGCGCCAAAAGGTTGCATTAATGAGCTCAATAATTTATGAAATTTAATGTGATCCGTCCTTTTGAAGTCCTATGTAGACACCATCAGGAATAACTTCAATATAAGGTCGGATGAAGGAGATATGGAATATTTAATGAAGTGGGGTCCATTCTGCCTTCCAAACTGATTTCTCCACTTGATTGAATTTTATGCACCATTGGGTTTCTAATTGGGTCTTGGTACAGAAGGAACATTTGACTCCCACAAACATATAAATCCTTAAAAAAAGGATTCACTTCAATTGGACCCCATATTATAAAAGGTATTCCCAAAAAACAGAAGCTATATAAAACTGACAATTTTACAGAATTACCCCATTTTCACATTTAAGGCCAAAATACACCAAAAACACATAAATGATGCCAATACACTCACATTGAATAATTTTGAGGGATTAAATCATTTAAAAACATAAAAATAATAATGAAAATATTAACTCTATCATATATACACCATATAAGAGTGAATTGGTGCATAACCACAATGAAGTCTCAATGGAAATGTAAATTGAGATGAAATCCATTATAAAGATGGTATCCTTAAATTAAGGAGAAATCAATCTCATAATTATGTGCGACAAATATATATACACCCTATATAATTGGATATTATGTGAAAAATAGTCAAAGGGAATTCACACATATTCAAAGGATGACATATTCAATAACTACATGTTGAACCCAAAGAAATCGAAATTGGGTTAAGAAGTTCTCTTGACAGCTTAACGGCGTCACATCAAAATGAGTTGATGAGAGATAAAAAGGGTATCTCATCACTTGGACATAAAATTTACATCAATAGGGATATAGGAGAACATATCCCAACATAATAATATGTAAATTAAAAGACCCAACAATAGAAGTTTTTTAAAAAGAGGAGGGTGAAAGGTTCCCTTACCGACTTGGGTATCTTTCGAAACATACACCCCATGAAATACATCATTGATGTAAATACTCATAAACTAAAGTAAATTACACAAAGAGTAGAATAATGGGCAGTACATACACCACTAAAAGGAAATTTTGGCAAATTTAGCATAAATCTCACGGGAATAAAAGTGAGATGAAAAATCCCTTATGAAAACTCGGCAACCCAACAACGCCACTTAAAACTTCCAAAAATGGATTGATGAGATAAAATAGGGTCTCTCATCATTTTACAATAAAATGTACAGAAATAGGAATATAAAAGAACATCCCCCATCATAACAAATATGGGCTTAAAATAAGTGACATAAAGGATAGTATTTAAAAAGAAAGAGAGAGGTTAGATCTCTTACGAAAATTCGGCAGCCTAACGACGCCACTCAAAACTTCCAAAATGGATTGATGAGAGAGAATATGGTCTCTCATCATATGAACATAAAAATTACAGTAAGATTAATATAAAATAACATCCCAATCACAAGAATGATGATCATAAAAGGAATGACATAATAGAGTGTACTTAAAAAGAAAGAGAGGAGTATGATCTGTTACCTCGAGTCCGACTTGACTCGATCGTTCTTTAACGTCCTGAATAATCAACTTGAGTTAACTTATACATTATTAAGAACCTTTTTCAAGTTAATTATTCCTTTTATATCACTTATTGCATTGTTATAGAGATTATGTTATCATTTATGTTAATAATGTTTGTTTTTTCGATATTTGGTTCTTAAGTCGAAAGTGGACTTCTTACAATTACATGTTGTTTCGTGTGGTCAAAGGTTCATTATATCCAGAATGATATTCATGATTTGGATATAATATATATAATATATATCCAGAATATACATTTATTTATAATATTACATAATCATTTAGAGTTAAGAAATGAAATGCACCGTTCATGGAGACGGTAAGCCGTACGTACGCATGAACGCTACTTTCATTTCTATGTCATATTAATTGAATTAAAACTAAATGAGAGGTATGTATATTTTAATTACAGAATTATATTAATCATTTATATGTAACATACATCATATATATTAACTTTAAATTAATCCTTTATACATCCCTCATATGGCATTAACGAATCAAATCACTTTGAGGGGGCGGTAGTCCGCACTTCCTAAAATGAAATTACCGTGTTTACCCACAATGGAAACCATAAAGGTATGCCACAAAAGAAAAATACATAAGCTTAAGTAAAAAATTAACATATTATATATCATATATAAATATAGTGACATCTTAATGGCCACATTTTAAGGTGTTATATGAGTGTTGAACAATCATCGTTTCGTGAGGCAGAAATTCGCCATCCACAGAAACAGTATGTTCTTTAACCATTTTATGTAGGTGTGTGTAATTATAGCTCGAATGATTCTTATAACAAAATCCTAGTATATTGAAGATACTTTAGTTGTTACAAAATAAATGAATAAAAGGAGTTTAGGGGGTTGGAGAAGAAACATAAAACAAAAGAACACAAGTGAAGACATTACCTTAAAATCAGGTAACTCTTTTTGATTTGAGCTCAAAGGCTTACTTGGGAAGACTTCTTCCCAAAGTGAGGCTTCTAGGAGTAATAAAAGGATGTGTAGAGGAAACATGAGAAGGGGTTGGCTGAGCCAAAGGCTTTGGAAGTGTGGGTAAGGAGGTAGAGGTGGGGGCCTTTTATAAGAGGAGAGGAGGGGCACTCTTGGAAAGTAAAGAAACGTTACTTTATTTGAAAATGATTTTTGGATTTAAAAGGTCCCACATTGATATAATTCGAGGATAAGGTGATAAGGGTTCTAAATATACCCATAAAATAGGTTTTTTACAAGTGTAGGTTTTAGTTTTTACATTATCTTTTCATTTTATTTAAATCGTTAAATAATGAGGTAATCGCTGTATCATCATGATGTCATAAATAATTTAATTTATTTAATGTCTAAAAATTATAAAACAAATATCATGATGTAGGAAATCTTTTTATATTTCTAATTAATATTTATAGTAAAAAATATGACTTGTATAACCCCATTTAAAAATTGTTTTAGTGAAACATCTCATGCTTGTGACATTTTTATTTTAACTTTAAATAAAAAGTTATCTATGTCATTTTCAAACCAATGTGGCTCCATGGGGTCCCCAAGTTCACCCATGGATTTTTTGGGTCGGCCATGACATATCCAATGAGGGTAGGACATTTTTCTAGGTAATTTCACATTATTAAAACAATATTTTTACCATAAATTACACTAATTACCTCTAATCGCGATTAAGAACATAAAAGTTACTATTCACCAAAAAAATTATTTTAATCCCATTGAACCAAATTTTAATTCCTAATGAAAACCATGTATGTCAGATATTTTAAATTCAAAACCCAGAGGTGTCAAATTTTCATTTAAACGAAAAATCAGTTTCTTTAACTACCACTTAGTGGTTTCACTATTCATCAAAAATTGAAGTTCTTCAGAAAAATACCTAAACTTCACCCTAAGATATATTTGATATTCCGAATTCAAAAATGAAGTCTATTTTACAAAATTCAAAACATAAAAGTTTCATTAATTAATTTAATAATTAATTCCCGCACTCAGAGCAAATAGCGTGTTTTTATGAAACAATAAGTATCAAAAGATTGACACTAGTTTAAGTCGGATTTCAAAGTGAAATTAATTCCAATGACCACAATTGGATTAAATATTAAAAATATATTATAATTGAACTTTAAAACCAATTCAAAATATAATCTATTCATATAAATAAATTAGATTTAAAAGTGGTTTTGAATTAAAATACAACATTTTTCACTATTCATTTGAAAATGAACTTTATCGGAAAAATACCAAAAATTTACACAAAGTAAATGATAAGGAAATAATGGTCCATTCTAGAATTAACAACAAATATGGTGAATTCGCATCCTATTATTCAGCATATCATAGAACTAGTTACTTTGAAGGAATCTGTTAAGTATGTAATTTTAGAACCACCAAATTGACATATAATCTCCTTCAGTATGTTTTATAATACTCTTATTCAATGAACTAGAACCCAAGATAGACATACTAGATATGGGATCAAGTTTACCATTGGTGTTAAATTTGGTTGAGGAATTGATCCTTCGACAATCATTGGATTTATTTATGAGTAACCTTGATGTTGGAAGTTACTTAATGGATGGTAATTAGGTATACACTATTTTACCTAGTATGATTCTTCTATTTTCATAGTATATTTACAATGCTTTATAGAGCTCAAATGTGGGATTGTATATATATTAGGAGGCATATTTAGGATTCTTGAATCATTGAGTGTGCTTATAGCTTGTTTAACCTTGTTTAATGTTGATCACATGTAGTGTATGTTGTTACTATACCCACACAATTTTGTTCTATGCTTTTCCTTGTATTATTTACCATCCTATCTATGTTACCATGCCTTTAGTGGCATTGTTACCAGTACTCAGAATGGGTTTATTTTTATAATATGGTTTTCCCTTAGAGGGAGAGTACACATTATTTGTGATGATGGACCTTAGCATAAGTTTGGGGAATGATGTCTTCATGGTTTGAACATAGTAGAAATTTTAGGCTCATATAGGCATGGAAGATATACTAGAGGCATGGATATGATATGATACAATGGAGGTGAAACTTGTGATGGTGATAGGGTAGGAAAACCTAGAGTACTGACACATGATGGATCCATGATACGATGACCTTGAGGAAAAATTTGAATTGATGAATTAAGAGTACCATAAGAACTGATAATGACACTTACAACTAGTTCATTATCATTGGTGAATTATTATTTGGATCCTACAAGTACAATAAAAAAATAGTAATGTATATGATTCATGGTAGCTTGGTTATCAAAGATGTTTTTTGTAAATGATTGTTTCTTCCTGAAAAATAATAATTCATGATTAGTGGTCCAATTAAAGGAAATGGGCTCATAAAAAATTTCTGAGATGAGGAGAGTAGATTCAGTTATAGTATTGAGTAAAATACAGGATGAGTTTGGTGATGATTTTATATTTATAATAATGAACTTTATACTTTGTTTTGTCTTTACACACTAGGATCTGGGCTTATTTATTTGTATAACATGTGTTACATCTGTTATAACATTCCAGACTTATTCTTCCAAATTCAAGTCTAATTATTATATTTGTATTTTTTATGCTTCCTATGTTTTGATATTATAATTAGGATAAATATCCCCATCTAGAATGTCCACACACTCAAGGTTAGTGAGAATCATCTTGTGTATGGG
Source organism: Viscum album (assembly GCA_963277665.1). NCBI lineage: Eukaryota > Viridiplantae > Streptophyta > Magnoliopsida > Santalales > Viscaceae > Viscum > Viscum album. Next base: position 386,767,105 of record OY728147.1, on the reverse strand, counting down.
GTGGTTGTAGGAGGTCTTGTGGCTCTCTGGCTCAAAACCAGATGGTTCAGGTAGGGGTATTAGAAATCAAAATATTTTAAAAATGAAATTTAAATTTATAAACATTTTTGAATTGTTTTTACATGAAAGTAGAATCTAGGTGATGAAAAAAAGAGTAACAATTATTTTTTAAAATTATTTCATGCTATTTCTACTGTATAGTGTTTAAAAATTATATGAGTCTAAAGACATTTTTTTATAAATCCTCTAATCATTTTTTTTAAAAAAACATAGCTTAAAGGATGACATTACCAAAGGTTAAAATATTAAAAAAACACATGGATATCTAATGAGGAAGCATTCCATTTCTTTATTTTTAGTGATCCTTAAAAATATCATGTTGAAGAAGCCTAAACTGTTCAATTTTTTTTAAGAAAAGGCATGTTTTCTTCATTTATTATATCCAATTAAATTATCTGGATGGATATTTAGATTTTTTTTGATTTTTTTTCTAATATAATATTTAGTATTTACATTATAATTTTATTTAGTGGCGTTAAATCCCCTATCATAATGTTTGGTTTGATTTTTGAGTGGATAATGAAACTAGGAAAAAATAATTTTCCAAAACCCTTTTCTGTTTTATAAAAAAACCACACTTCATGAAAATTTTCAAACCATGTAGTAATTTGTAAGGTAAATGAATATATAATTTTAAATTTTTCATTAAATTTACAAAAAATATTTTTATTTAAAAATGCATTAAAAACATTTTGTGTTTTGAAAAAACATACTAGGTAAAGGATTCAAAAATAAAATCCATTGTAAAATGACAATTTTATGGGAATGGTTTTTTTTAAAACCATCATGGTTACTATCAAAGAATAATTTTCTTAAGAAAAAATAATATGTTTTTCTAATATAAAAAATATCACTATTTTATATGTATAAATTATGAATTAATTGTTCAAAAGGGATTCATCCAAACAAAATCAACATGGTTTCTCCTATAATGCATTGTCACGGATGAATAACCATCAAATGGTGTTCTTGAGAAGTGATATTGTTTTTTTAAATGATAAATTATTTTAATTAACATCCAAAAAAATATTTTTCATTGTATGATTTTAAGGGTTCTGATAGTTTTGAGAGGGATACTAAACCATAACTTTATTTTCTTAGTGGATGTGATATAGGTTTAAATTTAGATTATATTGAGAATAAATTTATTATGTGTCTCTAAATTTAAAAATAATGAATAATATAAATATTGTTTATATTTATATATGAAATTTTAATATTAAGGTACTTATTTGAAATTTATTTAAACTATACTAAGAGGTTGTTTGGTAAATTCAGTCACAATTTAAATAAAATGAAATAATTGATATTTCTTTTATTAAATAAGTTTATATAAACTAAGGAATGATTATATGACTTGAAATGTTTTTGAAAATGGAATATTGTTAAAATATTAAGGTGTTAATATTGAGTACCCTATAATTTGAGAGTATTAAATAGTTCAATTCATAATAATTCTTCAACAGCCATATTTATATTTATTATAAAATTTAAAAAAAAGTTTCATAGGTATAAAATGTTTCTAAAATTTTATTTAAGAATTTTTTATAATTGATTTTCCGAAGTTTTAATTTTTGAAATTCCAAATATTTTGTGAATTAATTTTGTATTAGTAATGAATAAAAATTGATTATATTATTAATGAATGAAATATTTTTTTAAATCATTAAAATAATTCTTATAAAACATATTCCATATATATAAGGAGTTTCATAATAGGAATATTACAATATTTAGTTAATTTAAACTGGGTAAATGATTTATTTACTATGGTTTAGAACATGATATTAGTGTTTGAATATTATATATACATATTAGGTGTTAGAATTATAGTACAATTGTGGTCTCTCTTGAGTAGTTATCCTTGTATGGTATGAATTTGGGAATGAAATTTCTTTCACCTATGAAGTTATACTTTTTTCCTAAAAAGTGGGGGTTGGATAACTTTCACACTATATTTTATATTTTATTGAATTTTTTTTTATATTATTATAAACATTTACATAATTGTGTTTCATATACAATATTCATAATCTATTTTAGATATGTCCAAATATATTTGTAATTTTTTGGTTAAGTAATAAAAACATAAATAGTATACGGTGAAAATATTAATTTGTTTAAAAGATGAGGATGATAGAAAATAACACATTAGATTCATGGATATATATAAATAATATATGAGGAAACATGGCGAGATTTTAAAAAACCTTAAAAGAATCATGTGTTCAATTCCTTATGATGACAACACTAATCGAGAACTTTACTATCCTTGTAGTTAGGTTATTTAAATGTATGATTCCCATATATTATCTTAAGTAAGAAAATTATGTGATTAGTGAACCTAATATGAATATCTACCCATATCAAGTATTATATTTGGGTTTCACATATCACATAAATTATAAAGGACAGTGTATGCGATGTATGCATTTTGGATAACCTAAAACCTAGAGGGAAAATAATTGTTCACAAAGTTGTACAATTGTTATATATGATATGCTAAATAGTATATTACATATAAATAAATATGTTATCAGATAAATTTCATTAAATAATCAATGATTCATGTAAATATGGATCATTATAGAAAAATTGATATTATGCAATTCGAATGGTTCTTATTTTTAGTATATTCACATTTAATAAATGTTCTTATTAAATTATTGTAATACATGATACTCATTTGATAAAAAATTGTAGTATAGATAAGAAGGAATCAAATCTGTTAAAAATTATTTTTTGGTCAAATTTTAGAAAAAGGAAAAAAATTCCCTAATTCTGCACTCTCGAAACCAATTATTTAAATGAAAATATTACACATACTCTTTGATACCACGCAAGAATAACCAAGAATAAAACATATAATTTTAATTTTTTTTATTATTAACAAACATATATTTTTAATCATTTAAATTAATTAATATTTTTTTTATAAGTTCACACATTCCCAAAACCTAAAGTTTTATTACCTCTCAGGATTTGATATATTATCTTTTAATTTTATGATAAACCTTTGAAATTACCCACAAATAAGATTCTAATGTGATGCCTTGGTATACAGAGTATAAATAGTAACTTTTTTTCATAACATATAGTGACCCATGATTTTCAGACATAAATATTACATATTATTAGATGAATATTCCATATATATCAACATGATCTTTTCCAGAACTGTAATGGTTTCCATGCTTTTAAAACATGGATACATAAAAATAGGTACATAGAAGATATTTATAATTTCCCATTACTTTATTACTAAATAGAAACATTTTTAGACATAACATACTTAAAAACAATCTTCATAACCTAGGTACATCGAACATAATAATGGGTGAGCTTAGATTCTTAGTAAGGGTAAACATAAAAGATATCATTCGATGATCGTAAATGATTATAATAAAAACATAACGTAATCATAACATGATCATAATATAAAAATGTTAGGCAGAATTTTTTAATTATATTCCACTATGAATAATGACATAATGATTTATCATAATAGAATACACAAGATTTAATAGTGTGGAATCAATATTGATCTATTATATACCATGAAAACATAAGATAAGAATAAGGAATAAGTTTGTTTCATATACATAAGTGTAGAAAATCATTTCCTTAGTTTAGGATAACTTACAAGAATATAATAGTGGATTGGGTTTTATCAAAATTCCATCATATTTATAGTCAAGGTTCACCACTGAGACTATAATTGTTGATCGAGTCCCTTACTGAACTATTTTTATGACCCATTCCAGTTCTTATTTTCTCAAGATATATCTATAACTACCCAATGCATTAAGTGGATATATAATTTCTAGAACAGACATCACAAAATCATAATATATTCATATGTGTGCCAAAATATCCTAAAACATTCATCATTCAATCATATAATAACCCATGAAAATAAAATGGGTTTTATAAATGTTTCATCATTTCAAAATAGCATAACCCATGGAAAATGAATGGGTTTTGTAAACATATAATCATCATAATCATAAAAATTAAATAGAAAGAATAATAATGATATCAATGGATCATATTCAAAGTAATATATAACTAACATGAAAGGATGTTATTATAGATGAATAATAATGTAAAAATACAACTAAAATATTTATTGAGGAAAATACCATTTTCATTTTGAAAAAACTATTTAAATTTAAAATATTCCCAAAATTTTAAGGGAAAAATTTTATTTAAAAAGAATATTGAAAACTTAAAAGGGATTATTTCACTCAATGTGTGATCATAATCATTGGAAAATATTATTCATGATGAAATTGTTAAAATAAAGTTCTTATTCACGCCTTTGGAAAAAGTTCATTATTCAGAAAAAAAAGAATATAAATTTTAAACCTTTTTGTTAAAAGCCCGAAAAATCCGTATTTTTTTAAGACAATATTTGAATCAAAAATTTACTAAAAAAAATTAATAAAAATAGGATATGGAAGAAAAAGGTTTTCCAATTTAAAAAATGAGAAATCAGGTTTGATTTTCCTAAAAACAATTCTAAACCATTTTGAGTACCAAAGAGAGGAAAATTATACGAAAGAATAAAAATTCATGAAATAACCATAGAAAAATAGAAAGGAAATAGTTCTATTAGATAGGAATCATGTAATTTCCCTCAATGTAAATTGAATCATAAACAATCCCGCTCAAAATGATATTGAAATATAAATCGCATAACAATTTGGTCTATTTTAAATTGTAATCAGAATGAAAGAATAACTATAAATTAAACCATATATATAAATATAAAAATAATTTTCATATTATAACATGTAAAATTTATAGTTTATATACCCAATAAAATAATTTAGATGAATAGAATAATATAAGTTCTAAACAAGACAGTTTGAGACTGTAAACCCTTAGCTCCAATTTGATACAATTTTAATGTTATATAATGTCCAATATGATAAATTTTTATTTATTTTATTTATATAGAATAATCATGTATATAATAATAGTATCATATATTTTCCACATATAATATTTTATTAAATATTTAATAATAATTATTTATTAAAATAATCATTTTTAGGTTTTAACTCCTTCATTTCCAATGAATGTTTTTGTTTGACGATCATTATCCTTTTAAAATTTTCATCATGAAATCATCTAATGGATTTTCATCTTATTATTAGATTCATATTTAATAATTTTGTACACTTTAATATCAATATATAAAAATTGTGAAAAAAAATGAATTGCATCACTTGGTTGAGATGGTGGTCCGTACATATGCACGAGCGGTGTTTCTACTTTTTTATGGATACAATGAATGTATAGTAAATATGAATTCAAATTTTTGGAATAATTATTATATAATGAATATAATATATATTCATTAAATATATCTATATTACAATCCATTTAATGAGGAAATCAAAAATGAGTCACATTACTTTTGGGGGTGGTAGTCCAAAAGTATACACTAGTGGCATTATCATTTTTAATTGATGTAATGGAAATGAAGTACATGATATACTAAATTTATAGAATAATAATTTTTTAATATGTATAATAAATATTCAATAGTTAAATAATTATGAATTCTCACATGATATGGGGATGTAAAACAAATTACATCAGTTCTTGAAGTTGTAGTCTGTTATACACATGAGCAAGGGATTTGTTTCACATTTTATGGATAAGAAGATGGATAAATATTATTACATAAAAATAATAAACTATAATAATATATGATTTATAAAAACTATAATATTGTATTGGTTATCAGAAAAAATGAGTATGGTAAAAGAATAAAGAAAAATGAAAGTGATCAGTTAATGGCGTTACATCTTCTTTGAAAGTGCTTCATTGGGTCTCCTCTTAAGGACACCATGGTTGGTGTTTTTTGTAATATCATAACGTATAGAACCTAGATAAGGATATTTATTAAATTTGTTCTTTATTTTATGAAAATATATATTGGTCAACATGGTGTGTAGAAGAAAGTAGAGGGGGTTCTTTTTATGGATGAAGGAAATGACACACATGGAATTAATAAAACAATTTAAATATAATAAATTCATTTTCACGTGAAAGTTAAACCATGTGGTGACAATTTAAAATATAATATATTATAAGGTTTAAATAACATCAATTAATATCATTTGAATTGTTTTATGTGGTATTTCAAACATTCTCTTTTTGTTTAACCAATTTATTAACTAATTTTAACCTTAACCATATTAATAAATTTATCAACCTAAAAGGGTTATAATTTTAAAAATAAGGAAAAAATTAGATTATAAATATAAATGGTTTGTAATTAGAATATTTATCATTGTTCTTGTCCAATTTTATTATTTTTATATTTTTTAAATAATCTAATGAAATACTATATAATTCAAAATACTATTAGAGTTATATTAAGAACTATTCAAAAAAAAATTGAAGACATCAAGAAATAAATTTAATTATAATATAATCCATTTCACCATCAATAATACATTTTTAATATCTATAAAATTCTTATGAAACCATAATTCATTCCAAATACAACACTTTTAATGTTTTTAAAATTAATTACATTGATTTTTTCACAACTAGTAGAAGCACTTTGTAAGTAATTTATTGGAATTTAAGGTAATTATATAATTACTAAACATTAATAATAAAATAAACAAATAAAAATAATTTTATTATATTCAAAATAAAAATTATTATTTTTTCAAAATATATTTTTATCCATATTAGAATAAATGACGAAAATTTAAAAGCAAGATGGTGACATTTTTTATTTTTCGTTACATATAATAATATATAGTTAATTATCATAAAAAAAGGAACTAAGTTGAAATAAATTTGAAACATATATTTTTAGGGATGAAATAATAAAATCAAATAGGGTAAAGGTATGTTTTATGTTTATTTTAGTCATTTTCAAAATATCTATTAACCTTAATTTACTTGTTTTACCCTTTAATGTTGTTAAGACAATTTTCCATAGTTACTATTCATAGTGAACAAAATTTTAAAGGAACTATTTTAACAAAAATTACCTTATTAATAATAATATGAATCCATCTTTCAAAACTCAATATTTATAATTAGAATAAATTAATTTAAAAATAAACCTAAAAAAATATGATGATTTTTTTATTAAAATGTGTTTACAAGCATAAAATGATATTACATTAACTCTATGAATACTAATCATAATTATATGAATAAAATTTCATATATTTATTAATATTATATATAAATATAATTTAAATTAATCATCAATAAGAATTATTTTAATTAATTAAAAGGGAAAAAATTATTCACAATTTTTTTATGAAAAAAACCTTTTTATGTATAAAAAGGTTATGGTGTTTTGTTTTTTGGATTTTTCTAAAAAGCATGATCTTTCAATGAAATGTTAGAATATGATCTTTTAATGAGTATTATATTTTTGTTTCAATCATTTAAAAAGTTCAATTTTATTATAAGTAGTTTTCAATATAAAATTAGATCTATAATATTATTACTAATCCAATTATAGTATTTGGAATTAATTTAATACTTAAATTTACTATATTTTTTTACTTAGAAATATATTGTTCTGAAAAACTATTTTTCATCACAGTTTACAAGATTTATTTTTACATGATTTATTTTTAATTAACCCTGTTTTAATTTTCTGCAATATTATAAGGTTGATTTATTATTTATTTTTAGGGATGAAATAATTACCTTAAATGTGTGTGAAAATTCGACACAATTTTTATTCAATTTTTGAAAAAAAATATATTTTTTTGAAAATATTAAAATTGATATAATTTGTATATGTTAAGGTGTCCCAAAAATTTTCTTGAACTATATGAAATATTAGGTTAGTATTAAATGAATATATTATAATTGTCTATTTTTATTAATGTACTTAAAGTTATATTAAATAAATAGTGTCAAAAATGACATTAATAATATTTTATAATGTGAAATACATCCTTAAATGATTCAAATTTAATAAGAAATTAGAGGTTTGGAAAAATTAATTTAATATGGATTTAAACATAATACATGGCCTATTAATGGATATTTTTTCATTTAGTTGTATCATTAATAACCATTAAATTTTAGAAACCATTAATATTGCAGAAAATGACAACATGGTTAATTTGGGTTTTATAGTAAAATATAAGGGAGAAAAAAACATAAACTTGTACAAATTGAATTAGAAAATTTTGGATCATGCTAATTCTATATTATAATTATATAAATTTGTATCTATTTGGACATGAAATATAATTTATGTTTATTTAATACTTGAAGAAATTCCAAAAATGACCCTCCCATTTCTTATAAAATAACATCCATTAACTCAATTATTTACAGAACATTAAACATATAACTTGACCAAGAACTTCATATTTTTCTTATGAACAACCGTTTGCAAGTTCTAGTGACTTTTCCACTTCCAAAATACATACCATGTGTCCATTAAGAGGATATCCAGGGTAGCTTATTGATGAATATGTAATAATCTTTACTAAGTCCTTCAAATATATTTATATTTATTCATACTTTTAAATTGATGAAACCATCATAAATTAATAAATATAGTTTCATAAATTTTATATTATTTTATTATGTTTTCGGTACAACCATATTTTATCGATTTTCCATTCTACGAAATGTGAAAACATCACTCCTGTGTACTGACGACTTACCGCCTCCACATTGCTGTGTAATTCATTTTTCATCTCAAAATTACATGCATGATTATAAAGAGATATGAAATGATTATATATGAAAATTATTAAATAAATATGATTTTGTATCAATTATATCATATATTCGTTCTTACCTTCCAATCTGTTTGAAAATGATAATGTCGCCTCTGTATATGGGTGGAATAACACCTCCACAATTAAATGTGATCTTTTTTTACACTTTATTCATATCAAAATATAAATATATTTAATGATTTTATATGATATATTATATGAAATCAAAATTTTTATGGAATCATTGGTAATTATTCACCTTTCATTTGTTATATCTATTGAAAATTTAAAACAATGCCAATGGGTACACCATATCATCTCCCTGAACACTGTAATTCATTTTCATATCTCCGTATTTTACAGATGATTATAAATATATATAAATTACATATATATATTTTATTTATATATTAAATAAAATTCATGTGATTATGGAACCATAAAAATGATCCGAGGACCAAGACTACTAAATTAAATAGTTCTTGAAAAACAAATCATTTAACACTTGAAACAATGAAAATAATAAAATATTGTTAAAAAAGGGTAATGAAATGTTATAAATGGATCATATATTGTATTATAAATATAAATAGGGTTTTTTCTATATGAATAATAAATTTAAATTTTTTTAAATAATATTATAGAACCTATAATGAACGTTAAAATTGTGGTAAGGTAATTTCGTCTCAATTTACACACCACTAAGACATATTTGGTAATATACACCTATTTACTTTATGTGGGGTATATAGTTTTATTTGACATATTTATAATCATTAAACATTGGAAATAAAATTTATCTCAAATCTGTACATTGTTTTGTATATTTTATATGATTATTCCATAAACTATGCACCATTTCTATATATAATGTTTTAGTTTGAAAGTTATTTGATTTACTATGAAATTATTGACAATCCATATTATTTATTCATTATAGATGTTGTTTGATATGGAACATTGATCACAAAATAAATTTAAAATTTTATATGTGAGGAACACATTGGACATGTAGTGGTAGGTGGATCACTAAATTATATATCCCCTTATTACACATGTAGTTCTAATGAGACAAATTAGTTAACTAAATTAAATGTGTCTTTACACTTGTTTTAAACTATCTTAGTGAAAGGTCTTGAAGGATGATAGATCACAATGTCATAGATCATGAAATCCAGTGTTGTGAATTTAATTTATTGATCATTAATTTATTATTATTATTATAATTGATATTACTACATTGATATTATCAATAGATTGATTTTTTTATCTAGTTACTGATTAATTGGAATGTGTTTCATGTTAATTACTTTTTCATATTGATTATGACTTATTTACTCATGGAAAATTCTTCTATACATAACTGTTACTATGAATTTTATTTCTCCATTATTTTGTTCTTTTCCCTAGGATATAAAGAAGAAATATATTAATGAGCTTCCAGGATGAAAAACCTTTAATGTTGTCATATTTATTTATTATTCCCAATGTAGAATTGGTATAATACCATTATCTAGTTCTCCAATATTACTAAATGTGTTGATCCTTTAGTATCAAACTTCTTTTATCTTTTCAAATGAAACAAAGAAGATACTAGCTCAGGGTTACTATAGTGTGGGTTGTTATAGTTGGTATTAGAGCGTGTTTATTAGAAACCTTGGGAACTAGATTTCAAAAGAGCATAACTGACAAGATATTTATGATTATAACTTATATTATTTGAGATGATAGAAGTGGATTTTTATTTTATGGTTAATTATTAATGATTATTTTATATAAATCAATGTGTGACATTATGTAGTGATGGAAACTAAAAAAATAAAGAGAATAAACACATATGGTCAATATAAAGATTTCCATAGAATAAAACTAGTACATTTGGAATTGGAGTTTAGCATATCAAGACCATATTAGGGAAGCTTACATAGTTTTTGCCTAATAACCTTTAAAATATATATTTATATGATGTTCCATGTAATAGTACACCAATACTTTTTTCATGTGACTGAAGCCTACACATTTTTGTGGAACTACTAATCCAATGGTAGCTGAAAAAGGGATATAGTCTCATGAGAATATATTTCTTTCCTAGTGATGCATTGAAAGGGAAATGGTTATTCCTATAGTATATTATATTATTAGTCATTTTTATAAATGGTGGTCATTGATCCACAATACTAGAGATAAAGAATAAATAGAACATATATATTAGAGAACATTTAAAGTAATCTTCTTTGATAAATATTCCCCTCATGGGAAATGAATTTAAATGAAGATAATGTTCCTCAACATAAGGAAAAAATGACTAATAGAGTGATGAGGAGATTGAGGATACCATTAAAAGACTTTCCAGGTATGTTAAAGACTATATATAGAATTCAGATTGTAATATTGACCATCTAATAGTAGGCCATAAGAAAAATCTATAAAGGGAAATTGTATCTCAAAAATATTCAGCATAAGAAAAAATAATATAATATTCCATAAAAAATGAATTTTTTAGATTCAGTATTTTATTGTGAATTATAAAGAAGAAGATGATGGATGAGAACCATTAAATAGTAGAAGTTTAAAAGAAAACTTTGGGAGAATTGAAATTCTTATCATGTTAATATTATGGAAACAATCATCTTGGAAAATGATTCAAGATTATGGTATTTTTTATAATTATAGAGATAAGGTTCATATTGATAATTAATGTATGAGTATAAAACAAATCAATTATTTCAAGTTCCTTCACTACATATAAGTGGGAAATTATTCACACGAATTCCCTTTGTGTTAGTTAAAAATACCAAATAAAATTCTAAGGGGAGAGGACCAAGTTAATTCGAATAGTACAGTTGAGGTTCAAGTTCAAAATCATGTGGTAAAATTTAATTTAATCATAGTATAAAATTTATCTAATGATATAATTTATTATAGATCTTCACACTCTTTGATATCATCCATGGTTTTTAATAAAATTATATATTTACATAGAACCTTAAAATGGAATTTTTCATTCAAAAATCTAAGTGGAATTCACACCATAATAAGGATGTATAAGTTAGTTCCCATTATGGTGCATAAATGTGACCTATTTAAAAACATTATTATTATAACTAAGCTTTAATATATAAAATAATTTATATGGATTTCATTTTAAAATATAATGAAAAAATTTAATTCAAAGAGAAGGAAATTACAATTTAAGAAAAAGATATATTATTATTCATCTTTATAGGGGATGCATTACCACTTTAGTCATGTCTATATCCAACCCTAGTAGCTATTATGAATGATATTCTTGGTGGGGGGGATAGGAGAATCGATATATGGATGAAAAAGGTAATCCTTGAGTTGACGATATAATAATTTTATTAGAATATATTGGTGTATTTCCAAAGAAATTACCGAGTCATCAACTAGAAATTTATTTTGAGTTTTCCATTGATTATTCAATGGTGAAAGTCCTATATCAAAGACACCATTTTTAATAGACACTATAGAATCTGTGGAGTTTGAGAAACAAATACAAGAATTGGGTGAAAATGTATTTTTACTCCTTAGTGTTTCACCTTGTGGATTTTGTTTTGTTTATATTAAAAATAAAAATGGATCTATTGGGATTTTCATTGATTATAGGGAAATCAATGATATTATGAAAAATAATAATTATATTTTTACTCATATTGATGAATTATTCGATCAAATTCATAGAGGTTAATCTTTTAAAATGAATAAACACAGCTCTTTGTAAATAAATTGGGGGTAATGGAAGAGTGTATTTCCAATAAATCCTTACGAATGAGGTTTACGTATTTCAAATTTTAGTAATTCTATTTGGATTGACTAATCCACCCTCTATTTTTATGGATCCAATGAACATTGTACTCATGGAATATCTAGATAATGTTATAGTGGAATTTATTAATGATTATTTGGTTTATTATAAAATATATGATGATCTTGGATATATTTTTCTGATCATTATTTAGACTGTTAAAAGAAAATAGATATATTATAAATATAGAATGTGTGAATTATGAATTTAAAAGATTTCTTTTCTTTGAAATATTTCTCCAAACATGGAATCCTGGTTGTTCATGAATGTGAAAAAGTATTAACAGAAATTACTAGACTGATAAACATAATCGAAGTTTTCAATTTCATTTGTTTAGTAGGTTACTAGCATGAATTTTTTTATAAAAAAAAATCCCTGATTAGCTATCCCATAAAAAAATATTACTCTCAAAGGGGTTATGTACATGTTGATAAAGAGTAGTGAATTGGGTTTCAATTAATTAAATAAGATACTACCCAATGATGTAATTTTTAGTAGTCAATCACAAAATTATAGATTGGTGATATATAGTAATGCCTAATATAATAGTCTAGGTTGTTTTATTTTAAAAAATGATAAATTTATTGCATATGCATCAAGGTAGTTATAGAATCATGAACAAATATATCAAACTCTTGATCTAGAGCTGGAATCCTGAATATTTTCTAGGAAGATATAGAGTCATTATATCTATAGTGAATGATGTGAGATATACAAAGACTATAAAATCATAAAATACATATTCTCATAGATGGAGATCAATATGGGGAAAAGACAATGGATCGAGCTACTCATGGATTACAACTTCTAAATACAATACCACTTAGGGAATTAAAATAGTGTAGTAGATTCATTATCAACTGAAGATAATAGATTCCTAACCATGATGAGGATTGAGAGGTACCCCATGTTCATGGATTTAGTAAATATGGATATGGGAATTATTATGGAAGGGTAAACATCAATCTAATTTCAAAATATTTCAAGACCATATTTACTGTAAAAGTTAAAAAATACACAACTTCATGATGATAATTTTCAAAATTAAATTAAATCCATGAATGTTGGAAAATATAAATACATAATCTTATATGAAGTTGAAATTTTAAAAATTGGAAAGTGTTTATGTGGATCATCTATACATAATCTAATATTTTAATTATATGATGGAACTTGTAGCTCAATGTTCTCTGTACAACCTCGTGGAACTAAGATAAATAAATAAATGAAGGAATTTTTTTGGTTGAATAACATGAAGAGGAAATTTCTAAATACATATTAATATGATGGGTTTCTTAATATGTTAATACTGATAGATTGTATCTTATAGGATTCATGCATCCCCTAATTATTCATATGTTGAAATGGGATGACATTACTAAGAAATATTTAGTGGATTTCTGAAAACTCCGAGAAAGGATGATGAGATGTCTGTTATTATTGATCTTCATACAAATTCTGCACATTTTAATTTTATAAGTGAGGATTTACATCTTGAGCACCTCACATGTATCTATATAAATGAATCAGTATGACTTCATCGTGAAACTCTATCAAGTATGTCTTATCATGAACAAAAATTTAACTTGAATTTCTGGAATATCTTAAAAAGGATCTGGATAATAAGATTGATTTGGGTAAATCTTATCAACCTCAAATCGTTGGATATTATAAAAGTATTATTCAAACTTTATACAAAACTTTTAGATATTTCTCTCCTTAATTACAATGTATTTGTGATCAATATTTACCTTTTGTGGATTTTTACTATACCAATAGTTTCCATTCAAGCATTCAAACATCTCTGTATAAGGCCTTTGATAGAAAGCGATTTCATACACCATATTTTGGAGAAGATATTGGTGAGAAAGATATTGTGGTTCTATATATTATTAAGGATAAAATTAAAAAGGTAAATGTTATTCAGACTTATATTAAATTAGATTAAAGTAGGCAAAAGTGTTATATTGATAATTGAATTGATGATTCGGAATTTCATGTAAAAGATCACATTTTCATGAAATTATCTCTATGAGAGGAGGTTATAAGGATTATAATAAATGGAAAACAGTTCCCTAGGTACATCAGACCTATTGAAATTCAATATATAATTGAATTTTTTGATTACTAATCGGTAACTAAACGGACCCACTCCCAAGTACATGATGTGTTCTATATATCTTTATTAATGATGTATATTATAGAACCAATGAATATGATCAAATATAATGAAATAGAAGTAGAACTTGATCTATCTTATTTTTAACATCCTATTTATATTCTTGATAATATAGAGGAGTTTTTTAGGAATCAGACGACTCTACTGGTAATGGTACTTAGGAGAAATCATAAAATAGAAGTAGAAACATGGGAACATAAAGATGTTATGAAGAAGAACCCCCACCATTTTTAAGAAGTTAATTTTAATGAAAATTTAGTGGAATATTTTTTTATAGGAGGGAATAATATAATATCTTAATCTTTTAAGAACACTTTCTTTGATAACATATACAACAAGAAACACCAAGTATAAACAAACTATAAAATATCATTACTTCAATATAACCTCTATAAACTAGATGTCAGATTGGATGGTAGGAATAAGAATAAAAAATTGGAAAATATATATATGAAGATAATAATTAATAAAAATTTATTTTTAAATTCACAAAAAGTACACTATTTTTTTTGAAAAATAATTTTATTTTTATGAAATATGTTTCCTTAAAAATTGATTTTTATTTCTTTAGATGAGAAAATAAAATAATTAATATTTTCTATTTTTAGAAAATTAAATCAATTAAATGGAATTATTTTACAGTATAATCATATAAATAATAATCTTAGGGTAGATTTTTTGTTTTTTTTACATTTTTTATTTTAAAATTAATAGCGGAAATTTTTTCTTTTTATTGAAAAGTATATATTTTTTCCAATAATTTACATAGTTAAATTTTATTTTAAAATGGTTTTAGAGTAAAATTTTTCCATTATATTAATAATAACCAAATTATTTTATTTTAAATGAATTTAATTAATTAATTTAATATTAAATCATATTTTTACTAAAAAGTCAATTTTCTAAAAAACCTGTTTTCATCACGTTTTACATTTTTTATATGAAAATAAATTATTCCACTTTTTTGAATTGAATTTTTAAAAATAGATTCCTTATTTTGAATTAGTGGGTCTAAATTTTTTAAATAGGATTCTTTTATATTTTTATATTATGAACTGTAACATTAACAATTTTTGTTACCACGATAAAGGATAAATTATTTAATTAATGTTAAAAATAATATGATAAGGAAAAAAATATTACCGTAACCAGTTTCATAATTCAATTTTATGAGTTTATATTTTCCATAATCTTCCAAAATTCAGATAAATGTAATTTTTTCCATTTGACCCTGATTTTGATCTTTATATTATTCTATTTAAGGAAAATATTAAAATGTCCTTCTCTTAGTTTTATTTTTATTAAATTTTTGTCTAAAAAATAAATATGGGATATGTTTAGTTCTAAATAGTCATCTCAAATATAAATTATTTTTTTATAAAGGTAATTTACTTTTAATATTCAGGGATGAAATAATTTCCTTGAATGCATGCACCACATATACTTAATATTTATTCAATTAATATAAAAATTAGAGAAGTATTTTTATAAATATTAAATTTGATATAATTTGAAAGAGTTAATTTTTACCTTGAATTTTATATATCTGTATGAAATTTTACGTTAATTTTAAAATATTATATTTGAATGAAAACCTTTTGTTATTGTATATGAAGTCATATTAAATTAATAGTTTCCAAAAAATGAAAATTAAATTATATTATAATAATAATTAATTTATTAAATGATTTAAAATTCATCAAAATCATAAGTTTATATAAATGAATTGGACAAGTTTGGAAACCTCATCCGTGGTCGATTTATGGATATTTCATCATTTTATTTTAACATTTTTAACCCTTAAAGGGTAAAAAACTATAATATTGGGGTAACAATCAAAAGGGTTAAGAAAGGGTTAAAATTAATGATATTGGTGAAGATTAATCAAAAACTTTTACATTTTTTGAGAGGGTATTTTGATTCATCACCATACAATCTTATATTAATATAAATTTAAATCTATTTGGATATGAAATATAATCTATATTAATTTAATACCTTAAGAAATTCCCAGAATGTCTCTCCTATCTCTTTTAAATGGATACCCCTTCTCTCAATTATTTACACCACATTGAGACATGTAACACTATCATAAATTTCCCATTTCGCTTATCAACACCCTTATCAAATTGTTTGTAGTTCTACACTTTCATAAATAGATACCCTAGGTCCCTTAAGAAGAGATTTAAATGAAGTATGTCGAAGAAAATGTAATAATCTTTATAAAGTCCTTAAAGTTTATTTTTTATTCTACATCCTCTTGATGAATTATAAAAGAAATAAAATAATAAATCCAATTCCATGAATATAATAATTTGTTATTACAGTTATCGGAAAACTGTATTCTATCTATTTTCTATCCTATGAAAAGAAAAACACATCACTCATTCGTATGTATAAATTACTCTCTCCATATACCGGTGTAATTAATTTTTTATCACAATATTACTTGAATGATTATAAATATGGAACTAATAATTTTATATTAGATTTATGGAATAAATATTATTATGGAACTATTACATCATATACACCCTTTATCTTCCAATCTGTTGGGAAATGATAATGTTTCTCGTGTGTACGATTGAAAGACCACCTTCACGAAGCGATGTGATCTGTTTTAATTATTTATGTGGATATTAGTAAAGATATATTTAATTAATATTTATAATATATTTTATATAATATTTATTATGTAATGTTTAATTATTATTTATATTTTTTTTTTCATCTGCTGAAAAATGGAAATAGTGTTCATGCATACGTACAACCAACCATCTCTATAAACAATGATATTCATTTTCGAGTCTCTATAATTCATATATGATTATAAATATCAATATATTGAATATATATTTTTTTATATCTTAAATAAAATTTCATAGATGATTTAACAATAAGAAATATTCAAGTTCAAATACTACCGAATCAAAACATACTTTAAAAATAGAGCAGTTAACACCCATTATAATGTTAGTAATAAAATATTAACACAAAATGGTGATAAAATGTTATAAATATATCATATATGATATTATGAATATAAATATTTTTCTTTTATTTAATATAATAAATTTAAATTTATTATATTTGAGTTTAGAGCACATACTAAGAAAGTCAAACATGAGGTAAGAGAATTCAGTCTAAAATTTTCTTCCATTGAGACATATTATTCAATATAAAAAAATTTACTATTATAATATATATACATCACATTAATGTATTTACAGTCATTTCTAATTAGAAATCACATTTCTAAAAAATATCCATATTTTGTTTTTTCATGAATATGAATATTTCAGAAACCATACACCATTTCAATATATGGTGTTTGACGTTGAATTTTTTTAATTAGAAAGGAGTTGTTGATAATATATATTATTTAAATAAAAAAAATATTAGTTGATAAGGAATCATTTTCCTGAATTAAATTAATTTTTTATATATGGTTAATGAATTGGACATGCTATCATGAATGGGGATTATAATTATATATCCCCTCAATGCCTCAATTGGTCTAATGAGACCAATCCATTGGCCAAATTAAATGGGTCTTTACCCATAGATTTGAACTGTATTGGAACAATGTATTAATGGTAGATATATCATGATTTCTGAGATCATGATGTCCCGTTCTTTGAATTTAATTAATTTATAATTAAATTTTAATTATTTTCCAATATGTTAATGCATTGATATTATCCATGGATTTATTTTGTGCTCAAGTTATTGATTAAATGACATGTGTTTCTAGTTATTTATCTTTCCATATTGATTATTCCTTATTTATTAAGGATATATCATACTCTATGTAACCAATAGTTAACATTTGAGCGCACCATTATTTTGTTTCATTTCTCTATGATATAAATAAGAACTAATTGGATGAGTTTTAAAGATGCATAATGTTTACTTTTTTATGTTTATATTTTATTCCAAATTCAATATGGGTACTATGTATATATATGGATCTAAAAGAATAACAAAATGATCAATACTTTTGTATTTAAATTCTTTCATCTTTTCAATATAAATAAATTAGACATCATCTCTAGGTTAATAGAGTTTGGTTTGTTATGAAAATTATCTTTTTATACATCATAAGATCCATAATATATTGAAATTTAATTCCTTTTGTCTATAAATATTTATATAAACCAAAATATTTGGCACAAGTTATCCATTATGGATAAATAAAAATCATTAATATCAATGATGTCAATAATTACACCCAAAGTTGATCTTAATAAATTCCACAAATAATTTACATTAAAACTCATCTAAAAATTCTCATTCCAAAATAAAAACATTGGAATAAAAAATATTTGATCACATATTTTCTTTAAAGATCAACTTTATCATTTATCCCGATAAGACACGATGTATCTCAAAATTTTACATTCCAAACAAGTGAATACCTTGATCATATATTCCATTAAAATGTGATAATAACAAGAATTTCTCTAAAAACTCACTGAAAATATATATGATTCTAAATAATAACTCTATCATTATTCATCAAATAAAATCAAAGACCACTATATATATTCCCTAAATAAAATTTTTTAATAAAATTCATTGTAAATAGCCTTTTAATTAAATCACTAATCATTTTCAAGGTCACCAATACTACAAAATTTATAGTATCAATATTAATCATATATTTATCCAAAATAATCATTATTATCTCTACATCTGAATCATATAAAGGGTTACCTATCCTTAAATAATGTGTTTTCTGAAAATACCCCCATATTGATAAATATTTTTTTTATGTTTCTCAAAACTCTAGAAATGAAAATCATCAAATAAAAAATACTGATAAAAAAATCCATAGATGTTTCATAACTCTTATAATTAGAATATAAATGATAAAACACTATTATAAAATAATTCTAGAATCCCAATACATAATCAATACATTAATTCCACCTAAAAAATTGGAAAAAGATATTCCCTTTCTTATTCTATTAGTTATCCCATGGAATAGATAATTTACTTCAATACTGAACATGTTACCCACATATAGTAAATTAAACTATAAATGGTAATATTGGATGAAATTTAAATCCCTATATCAAAATAATCATTTTTTGTGACAATTACTTGACTGATGTCCTTTTATTACACACCCATAACACCTTCTCTTTCATTCGATACATTTCCCTCGGTTCTTATTCTCAAGTTCTTGACACATAGAAAGACTAATATTCTTCCATCCATGGGAATCATGACACTATTTTTTTAACATATTAGGTGTTTTTGGAAAATAATCCATGTTGAAGTTTCTAAAAATAATTTTAGATAGAATATTTGAAATAATAAAAGTCTATCACATTCTATATCTTGTTTCATTTGGTTTCACATTTGGGCAATTATTTTATATTTCATCACTTTAAACATTAACTTGATTTCTTCAATTGAAAACCATTTACTAAAACCAATAAAAATAGTGTTAGTTATATTAATCCTAATGTGAAATCATATTATCATGAAACAAAATTCATTTTATGTGTGTATGGAGAAACCTTATTTCTAGTCTATGACACCTTCTGTATAACATAGTCCATCCATGATCATCATCTATTCCAATCCATAAGATTTTTTCATAATGAAAATGTGAATTTACCCGATCATTTAACATGGGAGGGTCTATCTTTGTTTATAGTCATTAGAAAACTAATCATGCATCAATGAAGATAGAGTTAATACCAAATTTTCCTTATTTATATTTTTTACTTCTTAGTGAATCTGGTCCATATCGACATATTGTTTCTAGTATCCAAAC
The DNA here is from genome assembly GCA_963277665.1 of Viscum album. Lineage (NCBI taxonomy): Eukaryota > Viridiplantae > Streptophyta > Magnoliopsida > Santalales > Viscaceae > Viscum > Viscum album. The sequence continues at coordinate 386,746,517 of OY728147.1, read as the reverse complement.
ATGGATATATTTTCTAAGAAACCCAAACCTTATTATTTACCATAAATTATGATATTATTCTATAATTAGGCTTAATATAAGGATTCTAACTAATGTTTTGGCATCATATTTCTCAAAAATAACAAAACCTTTATGTGATAATAACAATAACAACCCATAATTTTCATATATAGATAAAAAATCTTATTATGTGAAAATTCATCACTTATAAATACGATCCATTATATAACATTAAAGGTTTAGTGTATTTAGAAACATAGATACATAAAAAACTGGTTCATATTATATATTTATATATAATTTCATATTATATTATTCACAACTAGATGGATTGTTATACATAATATACAAAAAAAGCATTCTTTACATCCCAGGGAAATGAAACAAAATAAAGGGTGAGATTAGATGATCATTAAGGATAAATGTAAGAGATATTAATTGATGACCATAAATGGGAATATAATACACATAACAGTATTATAACATGATCATATCATAAAAAATTCATACTCAATTAGTAAACAGTCATTAATCATGAATCATTGCATAAGGATTTATCATAATTGAATACATAAGTCATAAGAGTGTAGAATCATCAATAATGAATCTTGTTCCATGAAAAAATAATATAAGAATTTTTTATATTTTTGTGGACTAAAAATATGTAGAGAAATAATTTCCTTACTAATGGATCACTTAAAATAATATCATGGTTGATTAGGTTTAATCACTATTCAATAATATATGTTATCAAGCTTCACTCCCAATACTATCAAAGTGTATAAAGTCCCTTACTAAACTGTGTTCACTCACCATTCCATTTCTTATTATCTAAAGATATATAAATCATTACATAATGATTTATAGGGATATATAATTATAGACCTGGACATATCATAATTTTAATGTATTCTTATGTGTTCATAAAGGAAATAAAGAATTCATCATATCATCTGATCATAACCCGTGGAAAGAAATCAGGTTTCATTAACATTTAATCATAACATAACCCATAGATGATAAAAAAATATTATAAACATCTCATAACCATAATCATAAAATATCCTAAGATATATAAAGTTTGTTATAATTTAATAATATCCTCAAAAAAGCATAATTAACATCAATTGATGTAATCATAGATGAAAAATTCATTTAAAATATCACTGAGATATTTCTTGAAAAAAATACTCTTTTGAAATTGAATTGAATTTTATAAAATCAAAATATTTCCAAAATATGAAAGAATTTATTTTGAATAGAACCATTTATAATTATGAATTATCCTTCAAATAATTGAGAGGCCTACTAGGATTAAAATTAAATTTATACCATAATCCTTTAAACAAATATTATTTTCACACCTTTACAGAAAAATACCTTATTTATAAAACAACAAGATTATTGTTTTCAATAATTCATTTAAAAATTTAAAAATATGTCACTACTGGAAATGGGACCTTTCCCAACACTTATATACCGCCTTTCTCCACAGTTTGGCCAAACTGTTGGGAAAGCCCACTTTGTGGCCACTTTTCCCAACAGTTTTCCAAAACGGTTGGAAAAGGGTAGACTTTCCCAACGGTTTCGCCAAACCGTTGGGAAAGGTCCAATTTGTGGCCACTTTTCCCAACGGTTTGGCCTAACCGTTGGGAAATGGTAGGTTTTCCCAGTGGTTTGGCCAAACTGTTGGGAAAGGTCCAATTTGTGGCCACTTTTCCCAATGGTTTGGCCAAACCGTTGGGAAAGCCTACCCTTTCCCAACAGTTTGGCCAAACCATTGGGAAAAGTGGCCAGAATATCAACATCACTCCCAGGTATCCAGGAACCTATACCAACGGTTTTGACAACCGTTTGTATAGGTCCTTTGATTTTTTATCAGATAATCTTAACCAGAACATTCTATAAATCAAAATTTAAAATAATTATGAAAATACATATTTATATATTTATGAAATTATGTTCACAAAAGTAATGTTTGGTTAGTGGTTAGGTCGTTCAATGATAAACTAGAGGTCTTGGGATCAAATCCTAGTGAATGTTTTTTTGGAAATACATATACCAATGGTTTTATGGAACCGTTGGTATAGATTTTTATATTACTTATACCAATGGTTTTCCAAAAACTGTTGGTATAGACCGATCCCAACGGTTTACTTGCCTACGGTTCTCCAAACCGTTGGTATAGGCTATACCAACGGTTTGAAGGCCTATACCAACGGTTCCAAACCGCTGGTATAGGTTAGTTTTTCAGTAGTGTGTGGAAAATAATTTAAATATATATTGAAGTATATTTAAAAAAATTGAATACATTTTTGAAAAAATGGTCATGGAATAAAAATATTTTCTGAATGAAAAAGGAGATATTGGGTCATCTTTTCTTTAAAACATTTATAGAAAATATTTGTGTACCAAATATTGGAAAATGGAACTAAAGATTAAAAATTATTTGAATAACCAATTATTAAGAAAATTAAAATTGGTTTATCAGATAATTATCATATTTTTTCTTCAATTGAAATTAAATAATAAATAATCCAAATTAAAATGAGATTGAAACGTAAATACATTACCGCTTTTAAATCTTTTGAATCATATTCCACATTAAAGAATAAAATCAAAATAAACAATAAATATATTTACAATTATAATATTAATTATATAAAATGTTTATATTCATGAATATATATATACTGTTATCATAAATGAAAATAGGTTCATAAAATAACAAATTTCTCAAATAAGATAATTTGAGATGATAAACCCTTCCCTCAAGTTTGAAATTATTCAAACCCACTATAAATTCCATTATAATTAATATAAATTTATTATAATTATTTAACAGAATCATTAAAATAATTATAATATCATATATTGACCACATATAACAATTCGACACCCATTTAATAAAAAATATTTATTAAAATAATCATTTTGGGGTGTTAACTGATTCGTTTCTCATAAAAGATTGAGTTTGGAAGTTATAGTCCTTGTAATATTCTCATGGTTCAATCATCTCCAAGAATTTAATAATTTAATAATTTTAATTTTTAATCATCTTATATAATTTGTATGAAATCATATAAATAAGTGATGTGAAATTAATTACATCACTTCATGGAGATGGTAGTTAGTACTTACATACGAGTGATGTTTCCACTTTCTGATGAATGAATTGAATATATGATAATTAATAAATCACAATTCAAAATAATTATTATGTAATAAATATCATATATATTCATTAAAGATGTCCTTATGACCATCCATATAATTTAGAAATGAAAAATGAATCACATCTGTTTGGGAAGGAGGTAGTTCACACGCACACACAAGCGAAGTTATCAATTTTTAATGGATGGAAGGGTAATGAAGTAGATGATATATTAAATTGATTGAATCATAATTATTTCACAAGTATCATATATATTTATTATCTACATAATTATTACTACCCATGTGAGGTGGTGATAGAAATCAATTAACATTGGTTCATGAGGCCGTAGTCCGCCATTCACATGGGTGCCGATTTGTTTTAAATTTAACAGAGAAGAAGATAGATAAATACTGTGAAATAATTTTAAAAATGTCTTATTATATTATATATAGAGGTACTGTTATGTTTTAATGGTTTGGATGGAATTTATTTTTGTAAATGAATGTGAAAAATGAAATTGAATGGTTAAAATGTTCACCTCTTATTTGGAAGAACTCATTCAAAACACATCTTAATTACCCAAGGTTCATTATTTTGAAAATAAAATCACATATAAAACCAATATAATAATTTTTCTAAGTGTTTTTGGTAGGGTTTAGTGAAGCTTATAGGCTTACTGTTGTGTGTGGATAAAAGGATAGGTGGTTCTTTTTTACTGTGAATGAAATGACAAAGATGAAATTCATAAACCGGTTTAAAATGAATAAACTCATTTGTAATATAAAGACGTACCATGTGGAATGAAATTAAAATTTAATACATGATATGGTTTGAATAAATTTAAAAAATAAAATATTAACAAATTTACATGGTATTTTAAACCTTATATTCTAATTTTACCGCTATGTTAACCAATATTAACCATAATCGTGATATCAAAATATTACCTCTTAAGGGGTTATGAATCTATTTATATGGTTAAAATAGAATAATAAATGTAGAAGGTATAAAATTTTAGATCAATTTTAATCCTACTTATCAACTTTAATGTTATTTATTATTTTGAAATAAAATAATAAAATATTATACAACATAAAATACGATTAAATTAATGTTAATAAATATTCATATAATTTCACTATAAAGTAATAAAAACAAAATTAGAAATAAAATAGTATAATTTAAAACACAAATAATATATTATTATTAAATATAATGTTCTTTTGGAACCATAATTCATCCCAAACAAATACATTTATTTTTATAAAAAATATTTACTTTGATGATTCCCATGCTTGCACAAGCACTATGTTAGTGTCATATAAGTATATAAGGTAATTATATAATCAATAAAATTAGAAATAAATTTCCATCATAAAAATACTATAATTTCTATCAAAATAAACTACAATATTAATTCACAATTCATTTTATACGTATGAAAACATATAAGAGAAATTTAACAGTAGGAGAGTGACATTTTTTATTTTTCATTTCTTAAAATATTTTATAGGTCATTTTCAAAGAGAAAGGAATTATGTGGCCATAAATTATAAACTTATATGAAATATACGAACTAAAATAATAAATTTGGATAATTTCAATATTCAGGTAAAAATTAAACCCCTTTTAAATTATTTTTAATATTAATCAAGCCCATTTATCCTTTACTGTGCTTATAAGTATTTACTATAGTCACTATTCAAAATGAAAAAAATAAGAGTATTATTTTTAAATTTTGATCCCATAAATAAAAATATGGAATTTATTTGTCAATATAAAATTTTAAAAAGTGGAAGAAATAAATTTAAAAATTAATCAAGAAAACGTGACGCACAACAAGTTGTTATGAAAATATATTTTTCAAGAATGCGATGATATTATAATGACTAAATAACTAGTATTCATAATTATATAAATTCAAAATTATATATAAATACATATAATATAATATAATTTAAACCATTAATCATTAGGTATTATTTTATATAATTAATTTAGAAAAACATTATGCACCTAAAAATTGATTTCTAAATTACACGTTTCAAGACAAAAAATTTCCATATACCAAAATAAAATTTAACATTGGTTCTTATGATATTATATAGATTATTTTAATTAAAATTTGATTTATGTTACTTTAATATAAAATCCAAAAGGCAATGTGATATCTAAATTAGTTGATTTAAATAAAACAATTGACAGTTTTACAAGAAATTTGTATTTTACATAATTCACTGAAAGATAAATCTTTTTAAAAGGATTTTAAAAATTAAAACAATGAAATTTTTTAATTTATTAATTAAAATTAATATTAATTTAACAAAATATAATTTTAATAAAATTAAACATTAATTTTAATGTTTGTGCATACAATGCAATAAAAACCATTTTTGAAGAAAATGAATACGTTAAACATAAAATGAATATAATGAATATTGGTTTATTATTTATTATGATTTAATAAATAAATTTAAATTAAGTAAAAACATTATTATTTTTTTATAATTTTTTTATTGTAACTCATATCGCTAATTTAACATCTAGTTTATTAGACTCCCATTTAAATAATCATAAATAATTATTAAATCACAGTTCATTTAAACTCAGCATTGCATTCCAACAAAGCTATGAACTCATACAATGTTTATATATATATATATATACACATATATATTATGAAATTTTAGAGTGTTATATAATATAAAATTATTTTCTACCATTTCCATTAAATAAAAATTTTGTCTTATCAATTCACTGAATACCAAAACCTAAAGGTTTAGTGACATTCAAGATTACCAATAAGATTATTATATTTCAAATAAGTCTTTAATGTTTCTGTAAAACATTGTTTTCAAACGATTCATTTTTATTCACACTACAATCAATAATCTTCTTTATAACTTAGGGAATGGAAATATTTTAAATGGATGAGCTTATATGGTCAGTAAGGGTAAACATAAGAGATATCAATCAAAGAACATAAGTGAGAATACACCAAATATATGGGAATGAGAAAATAGTTAGGGTGGAGGATCATAACATATAAAATCATACCCAATTAAAATATCATAAATCATTATTTATATAATAACAGTTTTGTTCTAATATCATACATAAGTGATTGGAGTGAAAAAATTAGTCAATGATCAAGAGTGATGAGAAAATAAGATTATAATATTAAAATGTGGAATAAAATTGAACTAATAACTTATGAAAATATAAAAAAAAATCCCATTAGAACATCATGCACAAGACTAACCTGATTCACATAACATAATTCACTTGGGATAACAACATGCACTACCTTTTGAACTTGGGGAATGACCTATATTTCCATTTAGTCTTGGGCTACAACTTCTATACTCTATTGGAGTTGGGATAACAACATTTTTAAGTTTTCAATAGTAAGTGATATAAATAATTACCCAATATAATGGATATAAATAATGGAATCACATGTCTCAAAATGAAAAACCCTACATATCTATTCCAAAGGAACTTGAAAATAGTCATTATTTTACTATAGCTTAAAAACCCATGGGAAAGAAACAGATTTCATGAAGACTTCATTAAGACATTATCATAATACATACTGAGAAATAATGTGGATGTTATCATTAGATAATATTGTCAGATCGTGTTATAACAAATATACACAAGAGGGGGGGGGGTGAATTGTGTCATTTATAAATTCTTTATGAGATCGTGTTCTACCCTTTAACTTTAATTAGAAGGATTAATGCCGAAAAAAATTAAATAAAAGTGACACATGATGTATAGTGGTTTAGGGAATAGAAGGCCCCTAGTCCACTCCACCAATTCTCAACTCCATGAGCTTGGTGATTTTCACTATATGGTCCTGTTTTCAATAGACTGTTCCACAACTGAGTATAGGCAGTTGACACCTTTACAATCTAAGGAAAAATAGAGCCCTCTTGTTTAATCGTAGAACCTACACAGCTAAGTACGGGATGCCGGTCACTCAAGTTAAAAAGAAGTATTTGTTCTTAGAAAATACTTTCCCGTTATTCTTCACAATTGCAACAGAATGCAACTGACAGTAGATGGATCGTCGTCTTTAGAAATAATGATCTTCATGTAAGAGTCATTATGAGTCGATCCAATCATAGTAGATATATAAATATAATACACAACTTCAGTAGTATATTCACCATAGATATTTGATGGCCGAATAGATGAATCCTATTTCGTGTTTTATCTTCTTCAATAAACAGAGATTTCTAGATCTTCATAATCAACAGATCTATATATCTTGATAGTCTCTATTTTTCTCCCATTTTTATATTCGGTGTTGTTGCTTCGTAGTTCTTGTATATATAATCTATGTGCATATATCACATCTATATGTATAAAAATATATAATAACGATGATCACTTCTTCTAAAAATTTAGATCCAAAAAATTTGCCTTCCGACTCGTGATATTCAAACATTTTAATTAACAGAGCATTCATAACTACCCTTGAAATTTGGCATAAAAAGCGCCTTTTAAATTGATCCTTTTATTAATAGATAAAACGACTTTGAATCAGTCCAAGACACATTTTTAAAAACATCTTTTAATCCGTCTTAAAATCTTCTTAATAATCCACTTGTAGACTGCTGCATAATAATATCATCTTTAATTTTCAAATGCCAAACGTAAGGTTGAACTATATATCATGCATCTTCTGAACGTAAGGTAGATCACAAACATAAGGTTGATGAAGCATCCTTTAAAAGTAAGGTTGAATATAAACGTAAGGTTGAACATCCATACTTTTATTTTCAACATTCTAAAAAATGATAAATAATACATACTTTTATAAGCTTCCAAATGTAAGGTACATGATCCATACATTTGATGAAATGTATGGTTGTTCACAAAAGTAAGGTTGATGAAATGTAATTTTTAGAAATAAACGTAATGTTTAAAACTTATGTATGGTTCTTCTCCCATACTTTTCAATATCCCAAACGTAGGGTTCCTTACTAACATAGGGTTCCTATTCCTTACTTTTTTGATAACCTATGGTTGATTAACCATACTTTTCTGATATCTATTTAGAGTATACACCACATTCCATCCTTACGCTATGCTTCTCAACATATAGTATGAACTGTGTTTCCAAAACACACTGAATTGATTTCCAAAATCTTTAACACTTGTTTCATTTTGTATAAATACTTGAATACTCTTCCAAAAATAATAATATAAAAAATATTTAATTCTTCAAATATACTTAAAGTAAAATCATTAGAAAATAATTAATGGTATTTGTGAGCATCAAAATCATCATAAAAAAATAGAGTAGTGTTCTCAACAACCTCCCCTTTATTAATATTAAAATCATGTATTGTTGAAAATATCACTTGCTCAACAATCCCACACATTTGATGATAACAAAACCCATAAAATAACCAATGAAATCAACTTACAAAAGTTAATTACATATAGTTAGAATTTTTTCAAAGATAAATACAATATTAGATCTAACTTAATTTCTCCTCATTAAAAGATTAAGATAATTCTTAATACTTCCCCCCCTTTGAAAAGAGTAGAATAATTAAAAATAAAAAGAAAAAATATTTATATTTATTTTAATTTATCCCCTAACAAATAGTATATTTTTTTAAAACATTCATTTGAAGTACAATGTGAAATAGTAAAAATAAAATGTTGTGTTTATCAAAATTTCTCCCCTTTATGGGATATCAAAAATAATTATATATTATGGAATATAATGCATTTAATGTAGCACTGAACTTAAGTAAATGCTATTATTAAACTTTTTTCAATAATTGAATCTGGATTACTAGAATATCTAAACAAAGTAAAACAAATAGAAACACAAAAATATATAATGAAATAACTATTCATTAAAAAATATGTAACATTCGCAATTATGATGAACACAAGAATCAAGGTGTGGTAATGGTATGAGAGAGTGTCTATCTCCTCTGAACTACTGCCTTGATTTCTATCAACTGCTCTCTCAGCCGTCTCATCATTCCATCTCCCATTTTGATAATAAGATCTCTATTCTCCTGGGTCATATGAATATCTTTGATCAAATTTACTCTGAAATACTCATGAAGCCACTCTTCCTTCTCCATAAATAGAGTCAACTTCTCCATGAACTGAGTCAGTATAATTCTAATTTTTAGTTCACTTGAGGTAACCTACTCAATAAGAAACATCTAATTATCTAACAGTACTGATAAGGGGTCATTATTACATTTAATGTCTTGTTGTCTTGCATTCATCTTCTCCATGACAACTGTAATTACTTGAAATATTCTGATTAAATGAGGTGAAGTACCTAATGTACTGGACTCAATGGGTTTGATAGATGCAAATTGTTTCTCCATGAAAGATCTAAATTCTAGTAAATATGTCTTCATAACCATATCTGACTTCAACTTTGTAACTTCATTTAACATTTCCTTCTTAAGCACTTCAACTTCATGTCTGGAAATAGTTCCTGCTTTCAGTCTCCAAAAATTCAATTGTTTATTCTCTAAGGCTCTCTTCAGAGCAACATTTTCAAATTCCAAACATGACAGCTTCCTGTACAACTCTTCTACTTCTCCATTAACTAAATCAGAGGAACCATGTGCTTGAATATCATCCTCAGCTTGTACTTGATGCACAAGTACTATAGGTAATGACTCTACATCAGATTTTTCCTTATCTTCCTTTTGAGCATGTTTTTAACATATTTTTCCAATGAGTATTTCACAGACTCATCCACAGAAAAATTCTAATTCAGTACTTTAGTATGAATATCAGAAGCATTATTTTTCTTTTTTTCAAGTATTGGAGTTTTGTCTTTATGAGAATCATCTTAATGGTCTTCCTCTATCACTGGATTTTCCAAAACAATATTTTCTTGATCAACATGGACTTGATGAATTAGTGTTCGGGCCACTGCTTCTCATTCACGAGGCACTATCTCAGTTATAGTTTTTGTTTGATCTTTTTGTTCTATCACTTCTGGAGCCATATTTTCTTACTCTACTAGAGAAGTCACCTTATCTTGAGCCACTAATCCTTGTATTATTTCTTCAACTATTGTTTCTATCAAAAATGTATAGATTAGAAGATCACAAGATGTGAAAACATGTGAACTTATAGGAGGCTCTTCAATAGGATCAGGATCCATGGTCCTTTTGAACTCAAGTAATTCCTGACTTCTTTCTTCAGATACTTCCATAGCCTCAGACCTAAGCCTTCTTGATACAACACAAATTCATGATTCATCTTGTCCTTGCTTTGATTTTTCTAGTTGGGACTGAGAACTTTATTCTTCTTCTTCAGCTCCTACAGGCAGTAGTTTGCCTTTAATTGTGCTCCAGAAATATCCAATCTTTATCAATGTACCAACGTTGAAGATATTATTGTGGTGTCTTTTCACTCAAGAATCCACAAATCATATCATATCTATCCTAAACAAATTTTTTGAGATGAATCGTCCAAAATGATAAAAGTTCATCCTTGCCTCTAGTTGGTAACAGTAATTGAGATACCTTACCATGTATCTTGTAAAGTTAAAATTGATATCACTCATCAGAAAAATCATTATGTACATATCTAGGTAAAGTATATTTTCCATCGAAAACATTCTAGGTGCAATACCAGCCTGCAAAAATTAATCAAAATTTTCTGATCTGGTTCCAAGTCCTTCACAAACATTTTCATTATAGATGAAATTCTAAACAAAAAGGACATAATATCTTTTTACTTATGCAATAAATCACTAATATTCTTTAAATCAAAATGAAAAACTCCTTCATGAGGGCAGTTATGAATTTGAGAAATTTCAATAGATGATATTGAAAAAACTAGATCCTCAATCTTAGAAACAATTGAATCCCCAACAGTTCCCAGACAAAACTGTACTGACTTAAAGAAATGAAGAAGTTATACCTCCTATAGAAACTCCATATAATCTACATTAAATGTCTATTTAAGGTTTTCAAAAGAAAGAGTTGGCTTCCTAAATAGGTTCATCTGATATAACCATTCAAGATCTATGACCTTTCCTTGCAAAATTTACCTTCCTACCGAGCCCTGCCTCTTGGAAGTGTAGGTCTCAACCTCATCAGTTCTTTTGGACTTATCCATTTTTGTCAAGAATCTCTAAAGTTTCAAAAAAGGATTAGGGTTTTGAAGGATCAAGTTCAGATTGACAAAGAGTAGTAAAGTTCATGGGTTCGAAAGGGTTTTTGGTATAAATGAAACAATTTAGAATTTAAAAGTTTTCTGACAGCCTTGATTCCCCTATCATCAATAATCATTTCATAAATTTTAAAAACAAATAAAATTGAACACATTTAAGAATATATCTAATAAAATAAAATATTCTGTTTGAAAAACAAGTAAATAAGTTATTTTAAATAGTATAAATATAAATAGTATAAGCAATCAAATAAAATAAAACTTTATTTAAATTAAATAAAACTATCTCCCCCTTAATAAAATCAAACCTTGCAGTGGGTAGTCGTTTAGTAGAAATATCAACCAATTTAATTTTATTTCTTACAAATTCAAAGAATATATCCTTTTTAAGAACATGGTCTCTTAGAAAATGATGTCTGATATCAATATGCTTAGTCCTTGATTGATTAATATGATTTTTTCAAATATTTATAGCACTAGTATTGTCACATAAAATATGAATACTATTAAAACTTAGTCCAAAATATATAATAGTTTTTTTCATCCACAAAAATTGTGCACAACAACTCCCAGCAGATACATATTCTGCCTCAGCTGTTGACAGGGAAACAGAGTGTTGTTTCTTAATTGACCATGACACTAAGTATTTTCCTAAAAAGTGACAAGTTCCAAAGGTTATTTTTCTATCTAATCTTCAAATTCAAATTTCTTCAGCTCAATATGAAATTAAATTAAAATCAGACGTTTTGGGATAAAGAAGAGATTGAAAAACAATTCTTTTTAAATATTTCAAAATCATTTTAACAGGAGTTAAATGGGAGTTTTTAGGGTTTTATTGAAATCTTGCACAAAGACATACTGAATACATTATATATGGTATGCTTGTAGTAATATATAATAAACTACCATTCATACGTCTATATAACTTGGTGTCAACTTATTTTCAAGTTTCATCAAAATCATGTTTTATATTTGTACACATAGGAATTGTATATGTCTTGCTGTTTTCAAATCCAAATTTCTTTGGTAAATAAGTAATTTATTTTCTTTGATTCAAAACATTTTCAAAAACATTTTTGAAAAATTTGTAGTCCTAAAAAGAAATTTAATTCTCCCATTATACTCATTTCAAATTCTTTTTGCATTAGATTTGAAAAATGATGACAAAAAATTTATTTGTTGATCCAAAAATGATATCATCTATATAAATTTGAACCAATAATGTATTAGAATTTATAGTTTTCATAAATAGTGTTGGATCTTCCATTCCAACTGTAAAATCATTTTTCAAAAGAAAATCGCTTAATCATTCATACCAATTTCTAGGTTCTTGTTTAAGTCCATAAAGAGACTCAGTATGTTTAAAAACAGAATTTGGTTTTTGTGAATTTTCAAAACCAGTAGGTTGCTCAACATAATATTCCTCCATTAAATAACCATCTAAAAAGGGAGACATAACATCCATCTGAAATAATTTAATGATCATATGTGATGCATAGGGTAAAAGTATTCTTAGGGATTCTAACCTAGCTACAGGTGCTAAGGGCTCATCATAATCTATAACTTCTTCCTGATTATATCCTTTAGCCACTAGTATTGATTTATTCCTATAAATTATTACTTGGTCATCTTGTTTATTTCTAAATACCCCTTTTTTTCCTATAACTGGATAATTCTATGGTCTTTCAACTAATTTCCAGACTTCATTTCTTTTGAACTGGTTTATTTCTTCTTGCATTGCTATCATCCAACTTTCATCATCTAAACCTTCTTCTATAGAATTGGGTTCTTATTGGGATAGAAAGGCATAAAACTCAACAAGATTTCTTATATTCATTCTAGTTTTTATTCCTATGTCTAAGTCTCCTATAATTGTTTCTAAAGGGTGATTATTTAGGGTCCTTGACTGTCTAGGTAGTACACTTATAGGTTCTTCAGTGTCATGTTCTTATGGACTGGACTGAATTTTATTTATATATTTTTCAAAATCATCTTTCAGATTCTCAAGTCTCATATTATCATTATAGTTAGATTCATCAATTTGATCATTCCATTTCTCAAAGGAATCAGATTCATCAAATTTCACATGAACTAATTCTTCAACAATACTAGAATTTTTAATAAAAAACTTATAATCTTTGGAAGTAGTAGAATATCATAATAAAATGGATTCATCAGATTTTAGATCAAACATTCAAAGATTGTTCTTGGTGTTTAAGGTGTAAACCTTGCATCCAAAAACATTGAATTAATTTACTTTAGGTTTTCTGTTATTCCAGATTTCATAGGGTGTCTTTTTCAAAATTGGTCTAATTAAAACTCTATTCATTATATAGCAGGCAGTACTTACAGATTCTTCCCAAAAATATGTAGGAAGACTCTATTCATTTAGCATAGTCCTAGACATTTTTTGAATAGTTATATTTATTCTTTCAAGAATTCCATTATGTTGAGGTGTTCTTGGTGCAGAGAAGGTGTGTTTAATACCCATATTTGAGTAAAAATAATTGAATTATAGATTCTCAAATTCTCCACCATGAAAAATTCTTAATGAAATTATTTTAAAACCTTTTTCATTTTGAACATCTTTGCTAAAATATTCAAATAATGTAAAAGCTTAATTTTGAAAATTTAAAAAGAAAATCCATGTAAATCTATAATAGTTATCAACCAAAACATATACATATAATTTACTAGCCAAGCATTCTACTCTTAAAGGTCCAAAAATCATATAGATAAGTTCTAGAGGTTTAGATGTAGCAATCCTATTAACAGATTTGAAGAATGATTTGTGATGCTTTCCAAGTTGACATGCATTAAAAAATAAATCTCTTTCAGACTTGAGACGAGGAAAATCAAAAACTAATTGTTTCTTAGATAAGATATGTAAAGCATATATATTAAAATGTCCAAGTATTATATGCTAGATCCAGGATTCATTTATCTTAGTAGTTAAGCAGTTTACTTGTTGTTTACACAAGGAATTTAAGTCCAGGGTATACACATTATCAGTTTTAGGTGCTCTAAATTTATGCAGTTTATTTTTGAAAACAGAACAACAATTTTTAGAGAAATCAACAACATAACCATCATCACAGAACTGAGAGATACTTATCATATTGTGTTTCAATCCTTGTACATAAAGTACTTTATTGATTGAGATAGCTTATGGATCTCCAACTGATCCAATGGAAATTATCTTTCCTTTGGCATTATCAACAAAAGTGACTAGCCCACCATATTTTTGAGTTGCTGTTATAAAATTTGATGAGTTTCCACTCATATGCCTGGAGCATCCCTTGTCCATATACCATATGTCCTTTTTTCTTCTGTGACCTACTTCCTACAAAGGAATTTAAATAGATTGTTTTGGTACCAATATTCTATTAGGTCCAGTTGTGTTAGCCAACGAAAACATGGGAATCCATAATTTCTTTGTTTTTCTAAAATCAACAGAATCATAGAAACTATTTGAGATAAAGGAATTCTTTATTCAACTTATTTGGGGTTGCCTTATGTAACATTTCGTATACATATGAAATTTTTCACGACAATAGTTACATATTACCTTTCTAGTACATAACAGAACGTAATTTTTCAACAGTTTAGACTTTTCACCTTTACTGCCTATTCCATATCTTCCCTTTTTAATCACATTCTTTCCATGAATTTCATTTAGTGTATTTTCTACTTTTGTAAAAACAAGATTTTCACTTTTATATGTTTCTAATTTATTTTACTGTGTTTTTAGCTTTGACTCATTATATGTATAGTTAGTGTTAATTGAATTATACTTATCAGTTAACTCCTTATGTTGTTTCAGTATTGTATATTCTTCATCTGAAATAGCCTTCTGAATGATCTTTAAAGGATTATGTTTCTTAAAAAGGAATCATATTTTTCTTTCAGCATGTTTTAGTTGGCTGGATGTTTTTCATTATAATATCTTGTTTCAGAACTAGAGTATTCATTAGAATAAAAGAATAGTATGATTGTACCTCATCTGTTTCCTCTATAAAGCACATTTTTGCTTTCAGATTTACTTCTTCCTTTTCTGAGTATGATTCTGAAGGGATGCTGTAATCTTCAGACACACTCCATGTAGCATTAATTTCGTTCTTATCTTTTTCTCATAATCATTCTTTTTAAAGAACCTCTTCTTTTTGGCTTCCATTAATTGAGAACATTCTGGTCCGATGTGCCCCATTTAATTGCACTCATAACATCTGACTTACTTTTCATCATTTTTGAATGTTTTTCTAAAGCCTTTCCTCTTTCTATAGAATTTACTAAACTTTGTGGCTAGCTGAGCCAGTTATACATCAGAATTTGATGAATAAGAAATTTCTTATTTCACCTTTACTTCTTTTTTTCTTTATTTTTTTTCTTTTACCTTGAGACAATAATTTTAAGGTAGTGTATTATCTCTTGATCAAACCCTTATCCTCATTTTCTTCATCATTCATTTCGGCTTCATACATCATAAGTGTTCCAATCATCTCTCTAATCGTTAAGTCTTTGACAGGTGTTGATTGTCGGATTGCAGTAGAGATTCCATTCCATTTATTAGATAGCACTCTCAGTACTTTCAAGGATTGATTATCTTGTATGATTGGGTCTCCCAAAGCAGTTATATTGTTGAAAATTTCTATCAATATTCCACTCATTTGAGTAATGATTTCACCTTCAATCATTCTGAATGTATCAAATTTAAGCTTAGTAGTAGCATATCTCATTTTTCTGACATTGTCAGTTCCTTCATAAGCAACATCAATAGTTTGCCACATCTCATATGTTGTCAGGCATTGAGATAATCTGTTGAATTCATCAGGTCCTAGACCGAATATAATAGAATTAATTTCCTTTGAGTTCATATCATATTCTGCTTCAGTGGCTACACTCCATGTCTCATGTTTTTTAGGTATTTCATATGGATTCTGAATCTTAGAATATACTTTGTATCCAAGGTTTTTAAGATAAATTATCAGTCGTGACTTCTAGCATCCATAATTTTCTCCATTGAAGTACGGTACTCGGAACATAGATATTCCCTCTCTTATATCAGTCATTTTTCTCTTTATATAATCACTTTCAGCATGTTAAGACTTCATCAGAAAGATCTTCCTCTAATACCAATTTTTGGATCGAGTTATACCAAATATACGCAAGAGGGGGGGGGGTTAATTGTGTCTTTTAAAAATTCTTCACGAGATCATGTTTTTTCCTTTAACTTTAATCAGATGGATTAATGCGGTGGAAATTTAAATAGTAGGGACACATGATGTATAGTGGTATGGGGAATAGAATGCCCCTACTCCACTACACCAATGCTCTACTCCATGAGATTGATTATTTTCACTATCTAGTACTCTTTCCAATAGACCCTTCCCCAACAGAGCACATATAGTTGAATCCTTCACAATCAAAGGAAAAACAGAGCCTTCGGGTTCAATCGCAGAACCTACACAGCTTAGTTCAAGAAGTCAGTCACACAAGATAAAAAAAAAATTTCTTTGATAATACTTTCCTATTCATCTTCACAATTTCAACAGAATGAAACTGACAGTAGATAGATCCTCATATTCAAAAATAATGATCATCAAATAAGAGACATTCTGAGTGGATCTGATCACAGTATATGTAGAAATATAATTTTCAACTTCAGCAGCAGATTCCCAATAGATATTTGATGGTCTAATTGATGAATCCTCTGTCATGTTTTTTCTTCTTCAATAAACAATTCTTTTTAGCTCTTCTTAATCAGCACATCTATAGATCTTGATAGTCTCTGTTTTGTTGAGTCAATAAGGTTTTCCATATGAATTTTTCCATTCCTTCATACATGGGGGAGATTGATAAGTCATCAAGGTATCCTTATCACATGATCATTCCTCTTGTTTTGAAAATCAGAAACACCTTCTCTTAAGGAAAATTTCATTTTACCCCTGTTTTACTTCTCTAAAGAAAATTTCCTTCCTCAATGAAATTTACCCTTGACATTGATTTTCATTTTCATATCATAAATTTTCTAAGTATAAAATTCGGATTGTAGTCCAAAACCTCTGAATTATATAATACATAGATATGAGGTATTCTATTTTAGGATACGAATTCTGGTTACGAATTTTTATGAATCTCTAATCTGAATTCCCTGTTACAAACTTTTATGAAGTTCAACTCTGAATTTTGATTACGAACATATATAAAATTCTAACTACGAATTCTCATTACGAAATCTGATGATGAATTCTGATTACGAATTCTCATTACGAAGTCTGATGATGAATTATAATTACGAATTCTCCATACGAATTCTGATGATGAATTCTGATTACGAATTCTCATTATGAATTCTGATGATGAATTTTGATTACGAATTCTCATTATGAATTTTGGTGATGAATTCTCATTATGAATTCTCATTATGAATTCTGATGAAGAATTCTGATTATGAATTTTCATTAATAATTCCTTAGAAAAACAGAATCTAAATATCATAGTACTATTGACTCCAAATTAGCTTTTACCTACATTCCGAAATTTAATCTTTTCCATTCTGAATGTTCATTTTCTCCATTCCGAATATCAGTGTAGTTACGCTTACACTTTTTTTGTTAAAAAACGATGTCGTGGTTTCAGTTATTGACTAACCGTTGTTTTGAGTGACACGTGTACAGGTCCCTCCGAAATTCAAGGAAGAATTAGACCGTTGGAGGAGGGAGCCGGCCTTTGGAGCTTCACCTATAAATAAGAGCCCATTTGAAAGTCAACAATAACATTAACTTTTAAAAATATGTCTACATGATGTTGAAGTGATTTCTAGAGAGAGAGGATCCTATCAACTCTCAAGCTTCGTGCCGAAAGTTTGAACAGATTATTCAAACTTTTCCTTGTGCAGATTTCCTTCGTGCGACTCTGATTTTTCTAAGTACAATCGAGGGCTTCCTGGGATAGGAATAAAGAGGTTCCAACACCTCAAAGTTAAGGGCTTCCTTATTGTGGATGATAGAGGTGCCGACTACCTGATAGTTGAGGGCTTGCGAAGATAGCAAGACAGAATCCGGTCTTCATATCGAGGGCATACCCTGGTGTGGGTAAGACAGACTTTATTGAAAGTATAAATCAAGGGACCTTTATCCAGGGTTGTTGGATACCCTCCTTTTTGGGATAAAAGAGTTTATACTAGTTACTTTTTTTGTTACATGTTTTTCCGCTGCATTTTGTATTGTTGTGGAAAGTATAATTTCTTATACTTCCTCATCCTTGTACTATGATATAGTTAGATTCTATACGCCTTATGGTAGAATCTTAATCTTTGCAACTTTAGCAAAGTTTCATTTTCGGAATCACTTTTCCAGAATCAAGCAAGCTATTAGAACTCATAGAGGTCTTGTGAATTATCTTTTTTAACCTTGTTAAACATAACCTTCCTAGGAATTTCCTAAGGGAACTTTTAAAAGGTACAATTCACCCCCCTCTTGTATCTGAGAATCTCATTCTTATTTCGATCCTACGTTTTGTATTATAGAGTATATCATTCTCAGTCACATACTATCCTAACAATTGTTATCAAAGGATTAGTTCAATCTGAATTAATTTCACGATTAGATTCATAAGGGAATTCTCGGAATTATATTTTCCGGATTCATATTTTCCGGAATTCATTTTCTGGATTCATATTTTTTTCAGATTCACAAATTCAGACTCATATAGTTCGGATTCACTTTTTCTTAGAGATAAAATATCTAATTTCTTTCTTAGAATATTTCCTATAGCTTACAAACTAGTACTACTAAAAAGTTTGTGTGATGAATATTTTCTTAAAAATAGTAGGATTAAATGTTGGATCAATTGAAAATATCAATCCAACTAGACCACCTATTTTTTATGGTAATGATTACGAATATTGGAGATATCGCATGAAGACTTTCATTATCAATACTAGATTTGAAATTTTTTTCATGCTTACCGGTGGATACAAGATTCCTGATAAAGATGTAATTTCTTTTATAAACCAAGAAAATCATGATTACCAACTGAACTATAAGGTACACAATACTTTACTCTGTTCAATGACTAGAAATATATATAGCCAAATTTCATCTAGTGAAGAAGAAAACTCTATATGGAAGAAACTAGAAGTTACTCACTTGGGAACATCTAATGTAATTGAGACGAGAAGAGCCATGCTTAGAGCAAAATATCATGGTTTTAGTTTTCCTTATCATGAACCCATATGCAAGGTGCAACAGAGATTCATGACTATAGTTAATAGTTTACAATCAATGGGAGAAAAAGGTTTGGATGATGAGGCTCTTGTGGATAAGATCATAGATATCATGCCAAATGAATGTGAGTCCAAGAGGACAGCTATTAAAGAGAACAAGAAAGTCACTCATATTTCCTTTGATGAGTTGTTTGGAACTCATCTTCAGAAAGAAACCAGAATGAAGAGAGATGTTGAAAATGTTAAGAAGAAGAATGGGAATAGTGGAGTTTCCTTTACAACCACTTCTAAACGTATGAAATCCAAGACCCCAGAAAGACTGACTAGATCTAAATCTATGAAAGTCATTATTCGGTCAGAATCTAGTGATACCAAAAAGTCAAAGAATGAATTATCTAATCTTGCTCAGAGAATGAACAAGATTGTAGCCCAAAGGAACCATCAGAATAAGTACAAGAAGAAAGCTTTCAATGATAAGAAATATGGTGAAGTAACATGTTATGAATGTAGAAGAACAGGTCATATCAGACCAGATTGTCCCTTATTGAAAAAGAAGGAAAAGAAGGATATGAATTCAGAAAGAAACAAGAAGAAATTCTATTGTTCAAAGCACAAGAAAAGTCTTAAAGCTAATGCTACTTGGAGTGCTAGCTGTGGAGACTTTTCAGAAAATGAATCTTCTGAATATGATTCATCAGCTCCGAAGAATATGGGATTCATTGCTACTACTTCTTTCTCGAATACATTTCTTATGGCCAAGGTACGCTCTGCCAAGGCTTTAACAAATTTATCTCTTGATAAGAACTACTATTCCGAAAAAAGTACATCTAATGAAGATACTTCATCTTCGGAAAATAAAGAACCTTCATATGAAGAAGTAGCTAGATTTTACAAGTTACTTGAAGCAAAAAATTGTAAAATTTCTTTGAAATTAGATAAGGCAAATACTAGGGAAGAGATTCTTACAAAAGAGATTTCAGATCTTTCTACAGATCTTATAGATAAACAAGAGATTTTATA
The DNA here is from genome assembly GCA_963277665.1 of Viscum album. Taxonomy (NCBI): domain Eukaryota; kingdom Viridiplantae; phylum Streptophyta; class Magnoliopsida; order Santalales; family Viscaceae; genus Viscum; species Viscum album. Next base: position 386,725,929 of record OY728147.1, on the reverse strand, counting down.
AAAACTTTATAAAGACCTTGAGAACGAAAATTCTTTTAAAGAAGAACTTTCTAAAGATCTTAAGAATTCTATTTTAGAGATGAATGTTTTTGAGGAAAAATCAACTCTAAGGAAATGACTCATGAGGATAGGAATTTAGTCATCAGACTGAAATCAGAAATATTTTCTCTTAAGAATCTCCTTAGAGAATTTACCTCTGGGAAGGAAAATTTTGACAAGATTTATTCTCAAATTAAACCTCAAGGAAATAGTACTGGAGTAGGTTATACTCACCAAAAACTGGTTTTCAAAAACAACTATTTTGTTCCTTCTAGATCTACTTTTTGCACTAAGTTTCAATGTGGTGGGCATTGGAAATTTTTTTTCCTTGAATAGAGTTCAATATCTTGGGTTTCATAAATCATATATTTCTAAACAAATGTAGATACCCAAAATTTTGTTGTCTAGCAATTCTGGATCCAAGAAAGTATGGATTCCGAAAACATAACTTTTTATTATTTTTAGGAAAATAGGGAAAGTACCAACAACAATACATTGTACATGGATAGTGGATGTTCCCAGCATATGACTGGTAACAATGAAAATTTTGAAAAGATAATCAAGATGAAAGGGGGAAAAGTAACTTTTAGAGATAATTCTCAGGGAGAAATTATTGGTATAGGAAACATCATTCTTCTTGAAGAAACGTTGATTTCAAATGTTTTGTTTGTTAAGGGTCTTAAGCACAAAATCATCCACATAAGTCAATTATTTGATGAAGTCTACCTTGTAAATTTTAGGAATGATAAGTGCCTAGTACACAATTCCAAGGAAGAGTTTATTCTTTCTGCCCATAGGCAAGATAATGTTTACACACTTAACATAGAACACCTTAGGAGCCAAGACTTACCTTTCCTTAGTGCAATGGAAGATCATTCTTGGTTATGGCATAGATGGCTAGGACACAGTAATCTTAGGAACTTATGTAAACATTCTAAGAAAGGTTTAGTTAAGGATCTTCTAGAGATTACATTTTATTCTTCAAAAGTTTGTGACCCTTGTCAATATGGAAAATAGCATAAATCATGTTTTAAATCATTCAGTGAAGTCTCAACTATTGATGCATTACAGCTAGTGCATATGGGTCTTTTTGGTCTGACACAAACTGGAAGCATTAGGGCACATACTATGTATTTATTTTGGTTGATGATTACACTAGATTTACATGGGTCTATTTTCTAGAAAAGAAGTCTGAAGCTTTTTCTTAATTCAAAAGTTTTAGAGCCCAAGTTAAAAATGAGAAAAAACATCCATTGAAAACAATCCACAGTGATCATGGAGGAGAATTTAAAAATTCAGATTTTGAAACTTTTTGTAGTAGAAAAGGTATTACTCACAACTTCTCAGCACTTAGAACACCTCAAAAAAATTGTATTATTGAAAGAGAAAATATAATTCTTCAAGAAATAACTAGAACCATGTTGAGTGAGTATTCTGTAGACAAACATTTTTGGGATGAAGCTGTAAGTACTGCTTGTTATACTAAAATCGAGTTTTTATTATACCTTTTCTTAATAAAACACCTTATGAGTTATGGAATGGTAGAAAACCTAGAATTTTATACTTTAAAGTTTTTGGATGAAAGGTATTCATTCTTAATACTAAAGATAACTTACACAAATTTGCTCCAAAATCTGATGACTGAATTTTCTTAGGCTAATCCACAATTTCTAAGGCTTATAGTTTTTTTAAAAAAAAACACTTTCACTGTTGAAGAGACATTACATGTTAAATTTGATGAATCTGATCCCTTTTTTTTCAACAACTCCAACCTGCATCTTCAGATGTGTTTTCAAAAAATGATTATCAACCTTTGATAGAAAATCCTTATGATAAGGAAAATGTTCAAGAATATACTTCTGAAACATTTACACCAGAAGATTTCCTACCCTATGTTGATGAACAGGTTTTACAAAATCCAAACCTATCATTTCTGAAGAATCATCCCAGTGATAGTATCATTGGTGATATAAATCAACCTGTAAGGACCAGAGGTTCCTTATGAAATGAAGTAGAGCATCTAGCATTCCTTTCCCAATTGGAACCAAAAAAGAACCGATGAAGCTTTAGGTGATGATGATTGGATTAAATCCATGGAAGATGAACTAAATGAATTCGAAAGGAATAAAGTATGGACCTTGGTTGAAAGACCTAAGGAAACGTATATTATTGAAGTAAAGTGGGTATTTAAAAATAAGTGTGATGAAAATGGAATCATTGTTAGAAATAAATCTAGATTGGTTGCCAAAGGCTATAATCAACAAGAAAGAATAAACTATGAATTAATCTATGCTCCAATAGCTGGACTTGAGTCTATTCATATTTTACTTTCCTTTTCAGCATTCTTCAATTTCAAGCTTTTTCAAATGGATATAAAATTTTCTTTCTTTAATGTTTATGTTCAAGAAGAAGTTTTTGTTGAACAACCTCCTGGCTTTGAAGACACAAAACATCCTAATCATGTTTTTAAACTTACCAAAGCTTTGTATGGCCTTAAACAAGACCCTCGAGCTTGGTATGATAGACTTTAAGGATTTTTGTTTCAAAATAACTTTGTTAAGGAAAATTAATGTCCAAACCTTTTTATAAAGAATGATAAGAAAAATGTTTTGATTGTTAAAATTTATGTTGATGACATTATATTTGGTTCAACACAGCAATACATTACAGATTCCTTTGTGGATCAAATGGAATCTAAGTTTGAAATGAGTATGATGGGTGAGTTAACATTTTTCCTTGGTTTTCAAATTTCTCAAAAACCAGAAGGAGTCTTTATATCGCAACATAAGTATATTAAATATCTTCTTAAGAAATATGGATATGAAAACAATAAGAATTTAAGTACTCCCATTAGTACTTCAAACACACTTCATCTTGATGAAGCTGGGGAACCAGTAGATCAAACATCTTTTAGAGGTATGATAGGAAGTCTATATTACTTGACATCCAGTCGTCTAGACTTGATGTTTTCAGTATGCTTATGTGAAAGATATGAATCTAATCCTAAGGAATCTCATTTAAAGTCAGTGAAGATAATTTTTTGCTACTTAAAGGGAACCATGGATTTAGGACTATTTTATACTTCTTGAAATGATTTTGTTTTAAAAAGTTTTTTGGATGCTGACTTTGGTGGATGTAGAATGGATTGAAAGAGTACATCCAGAACTTGTCATTTCATAGGAGATTCATTAGTTTCTTGGTCCTGCAAGAACCAACATTCATCAGCACTCTCCACTGCTAAAGCTGAATATGTAGTAGTTGGACGTTTTTGTGCTCAAGTGTTGTGGATGCAACACACACTCACAGATTATATATTGAGTTTTACTAAGACTCAAATTTTGTGTGATAAAACAAGTTCCACTTCCCTTTATAAATACTCGGCACATCACTCTCATTCATAGCACATAGATATTAGACATCACGTTCTTAGAGATCACACACTAAAAAGAGATATAATTATTTAATTAATCGGAATGCAAGATCAACTTGATGATATTTTCACAAAATATTTACCTACTGATAGATTTGAATACATCAAAAAGAAGTTAGGAATGATAACTGTGAGATAATATTCCTTTATTAACTTCTTGTTGAACAATTCTCCTTACAGTAATAAACTTTTTTTCATAGGGGGAGTACATCTCCTTATGATGTTTTCATATTTTTCATATTGATGTTTTCATATTTTTCATAATGATTTTTCATAACTTTTATCAAAATAAAGCTTTTCAAATTTTTCTTAATAACGTTTTTTTAGTTGGTTTTTGAGATCTTCGTAATGGAAATTTTCAGAACTGAAAATTTTCATAATGATATGTTCAGAACTGAAACTTTCGTAATGGAATTCTTCACACCTTAAATTTTTTAGATGAACATTTTTGGAACTGAAAATTTTTGTAATGATATGAACTGAAACTTTCTTAATGGAATTCTTCAGATCTTAAATTTTCATAATGGATATTTTTGGAACTGCAACTTTCGTAATGAGAATTTTTCGTACTCGGAATTTTCGTAATGAAAACATTTTGTAATAAAAATTTTTGTAGTGTTTTTTTTTCATAGTGAATTTATTTGTAGTAAGTTTCTTTTTCATAATGAGTTTTTCATATTCAAATTTTCTTCAAGAATAAAATCACCTATTACGGATAAACATCCTAGTCAATCTGAAAGGTATGACTTCCTTACTTAAGTTTTCATAGTCATTTTTACTTACTGGTATTTTCTTTTAAAATTTCGAGGATTCAAGTTTCCTTAAATTCGAATGATTTTAAAACCTCAAAAGATCGGATTCAAGATTTCCTTGTGGGTATTTTTTCAACCGTAAGATCAAATCAAAGAGCTTTTCAACAATTAGATTGGTTTTGGAATTTGAAAGGTCACCCCCATCGCCTATATAAAGGGGACCCCCGATGGTTGTCCCACATCAGTTTTCCAAGCTCTCGCATCACAAAGCCCTGCCTCAGTTCTTAAGGCCATTCCTAATCTTCAGAGGTGCTTAGTCCAAATGTATGCAAAATCCCCTTCTCAGGATATGTCTTTAGTCAAGACAATCTCGGAGTGGAAGATTTATAGGGAGAAGTTGGTACACCCAAATTTCATCAATAAGTATGACTCCATTATTTCTAAGAATATCAGGCTAAATGGTTGGGAAACTATAGCTATTTCTAAGATAGCAATCCAAGATGTAGTTTATCCATATATTCTCAGGGAATTATATGAATCTACTTGCTTCTTCGAGGAAGGGGGTAGAGAAAAATATTCCTTCAAGAGTTATGGGAAGACTTAAAAACTTTATTACACCAAGGATGCAAACATGGTGGGGCTAGCATATGAAGGAGAAGCTGAGTTTTTCTCACACAAACTCCCAGATATTGAGGGTAGTTTTGTTAAGGAAAAGGCTGTGGAGTGCCTTGGTCTTTATGATATTAATACTACAAAGAAGATTTCCCATCTTTCGACAAATATTCGGATTCTACAGCACTGGGTACAATGCTTCATTATTCCAAGGAAGGGTGACAAGGACACCCTGAAAAAGAGTGATATGTATATTCTATAATTTTTGTTAAACCTCAGGAAGGTGAATCTAATGAGACACATCCTCATTATGATTTATAACATCAAGAATGGGAACCTTAGAGCTCATTTCATCATGTATCAGGCTTTGCTTTCAAAGTTGATTGTTCGGACTCTTGAATCTTTGAAGATTTCATGTAGCTACAAGATGAGAAACTGTAAAGTTATGTTGATTAGTGATGACACTCTGAATGGAATGAAAGTTGGTTTCTCGAAATAGTCCTGTGAGTTCTATGATCTATCAAAGTAGGAGGCAAAAGCCAATATGGAAAATGCAGAAAAGGCTGAACCCTCAAAGAAGGCTAGGAAGAAGAGAAAGATGAAGGAAGTGTAGGAGACAGAAAAAACCCAAAATCCAAGGATGCTCATTCCACACCTCCCAATCCTAATAAACAAAAGGCTTACCCAGATGATGTAGTAGCAAAGTGGAGAGAGCTTAAAGAAAAAAGGAATGAAGGGGAGCCACAATTCGACTTGGACCCTGCTGAGGCAAAGGCCTTAAAAGAAAAAGTAGTTGATGAGGTAGAGAAGCAGGCCAAGGAGAAGAATCTCAAGAAGAAAATGTTTGAGGCAGAGATTGTTCAATCTCTTTTTAAGGCAACAAAAATTGCATCTGATAACATTCTAGTGTCGAAGCCTTTTCTGGATGAACAATTACCTGAAACTCTGGGGAAGAATTTCTTCACTCCGGAAAAATCTAAAGAGAAGGAAGTTGAGAAAGAAGTGATGGATAAAGTTCATAAAGTTGTGGAGGAAATTCAGCAAGCTAGGAAGAGTAGTGGTTCTGATGATGTAATTAGACAAGTTAAAGAATATCAAGATAAGGGAACCCCATCTGTGAAGTTCTCACTCCAGACTTCTCAAGACGGGTCTTCCAAATTGGCCACACCCGCAGATGATGACAAAGATGAAGAAGAAGTCAACAAGCCATCTGATAAAGTGAGTCACAATCAAGACTTTATACTCCCTGAGGATGTTGAAGCTGGAGTATATAAGGAGAAACCTGATGAAGATAATATTGTTCAGCTATCTGAGAGTGAGCAGGAATCTCCTAATGAGGAATCCGTACCGAAAGTTGATAAGGTTAAGTAAGTGCTTGTTGACACCCGATCGAAAGATATTATAAAAAAGGAAGAAAGTTGGAGGTTCTTCTAAAAGGAAGCTTGTGGAAATAGAAGAAGAACAATCTCCTAGCAAAGTGTCAGATTCGGAGTCATCTGCATTGGGAAACAATTTTGTTTTTGAGTCCTTGATGAAGTTGGTAAATTCAATTATGATCTTCCCTATAATAGACTCTAGGTGCCAGATGCTTCAGCACATCATAAATCAGAAATCAAAATCCGTATCCTTGGTGATCGATAAATCTGTGAAAATTGAGGCAGATCATAAAAATTTCCTTATTGATTATGAGGTCCATAGAAATTCTTGTAGCAAAATGTCTAACTGGTCAAAGAAAATAAATGAATATTTGGCAGCTCTTGATCTGTTTCAAGAAGGTTTTAAGGAATCCTTTGGGACTTATGATGTCAAATTTAAAAAAAATGTAGATAGTTTTGAGGATTAGATATCCATAGAGCAAAATAATCTGATTCAACAGGTGAGAGATCTGAATGGGAATCTTAACTCTGTTGCTCAAAACTGGAAAGGGGAAAGAGATCTACGGATTGAGATCAAAGAGAATCTTGTAAAGAATAATGAATTGCTGAAGGTTCAGGAAGAGGCCATGAAGGCTCAGGCAGAGGTTTTGAAAACCCAAGAAGAAATGATCACAGTCTTGGAGAAGCAAGTAGAAGAGGACCACAAAGAAATGAAGAAGCTGAAAACAATTTTCAAGATGCTAATGCCTAAGGAAAAAAGAAAAAAATAGACCACACTGATATTTTTTAGTATTTTTCCTTGTATTAATACTTCTAATCATAATGAAATTATCGATGCTTGTTTTGGTTGTATGTATTTAATGTTTCAGGTACCAAATTTCTTTTCCATTCCCTCAAAAACTTTTTGAAAATCACAAAAGGGGAGAAGGAAATAGAACTGAAAAGGGAGAAGAAAAATTGCTAAGTTTAATAACTATCCCTATGTAAGGGGGTGTTTATTTGAGGGGGAGTGCTTATTACGAAGACTTTCATATTCGTAATGAAAATCCCATTGTGGAAATCCAGAATATGATCCTTAGAGTTCCAAAGCCTAAAGGGGGGTTAGTCATATTCACCATTGATCATAAAAAAGGGAGATAAGATTTAATTACATGTCTAGAAATTTATTCTAAGTCATTACATTATTTTTTGTAAGGTTGTTTGGCTTTACAAAAAGGGGGATATTGTTGATTCAATAAGGGTTTCCTTATGAATTTTTTTATTCCTTCATACATGGGGGAGATTGATAAGTCATCAATGTTTCCTTATGACTTGATCATTCCTCTTATTTTGAAAATCACAAACACCTTCTCTTAAAGAAAATTTCATTTTACCCCTGTTTTACTTCTCTAAGGAACATTTCATTCCTCAATGAAATTTACCCTTAAACTAGATTTCATTTTCATATCATAAATTTAGTAAGTATAAAATTCAGATTGTAGTCCAAAACCTCAAAATCATATAATACATAGATATGAGGTATTCTGTTTTTGGATAAAAATTCTTGTTATGAATTTTTATGAAGCTCTAATTCGAATTCCTTGTTACGAACTTTTATGAAGTTCAACTCTGAATTCTGATTACGAACTTATATAAAATTCTAACTACGAATTTAATGAGGAATTCTGATTACGAATTCTGATTACAAATTCTGATGATGAATTCTGATTACGAATTCTCATTACGAATTCTGATGATGAATTCTGATTATGAATTCCCATTACGAATTTTGATGATGAATTCTAATTACAAATTCTCATTAAGAATTCTGTTGATGAATTTTGATTACGAATTCTCATTATTAATTCTGATGATGAATTCTTATTTTGAATTCTCATTACGAATTATGATGATGAATTCATATTATGAATTATGATGATGAATTCTGATTACGAATTCTCATTAATAATTATGATGAAGAATTATGATTACGAATTCTCATTACGAATTCCTTAGAAAAACAGAATCTGAATATCTTAGTACAACAGACTCAAAATTCTCTTTTACCTACATTATGAACTTTATCCTTTTCCATTTCGAATGTTCATTTTCTCCATTCCGAATATCATTGTAGTTATGCATACACTTGTTTTATTACAAAATGATGTTGTTCTTTCAGTTATTGACTAACTGTTTTTTGAGTGACCCGTGTACAGGTCCCTCCGAAATTCAAGGAAGATTTCGACCGTTGGAGGAGGGAGCCAATCGTTGGAGATTCACCTATAAATAAGAGCTCATTTGAAAGTATACAAACACTTTAACTTTGAAAACTGTGTCTACATACTGTTGAAGTGATTTCTACAGAGAGATAGGCTCTTATCAACTCTCAAGCTTCGTGTAGAAAGTTTGAACAGCTTGTTCAAACTTTGCCTTGTGCATATTTGCTTCGTGTGACTCTGATTTTTTCTGAGTACAATCGAGGGCTTCTAAGGATAAGAAGACAGAGGTTCCAACACCTTGAAGTTGAGGGCATCCTTGGTGAGGAAGAAAGAGGTCCTGACTACCTGATAGTTGAGGTCTTACAGGGATAGCAAGACATACTCTGATTTTTGTATCGAGGGCTTACCCTGGTGTGGGTAAGACATACTTTCTTGAAAGTATAAATCAAGCGACCTTTATCCAAGGTTGTTGGATACCCTCCCCTTTGGGATAAAATAGTTTATACTTGTTACCTGTTTTATTACAAGTTTTTCCACTACATTTTGTATTGTTGATGAAAGTATAATTTCTTATACTTCCTCACCATTGTATTCTGATATAGTTTGATTCCATACGATTTAAGGTAGAATCTTAATCTTTGTAACATTAGAAAAGTTCCATTTTCAGAATCACATTTGTAGAATCAAGAAAGAAATTATAACTCATAGAGGTCTTGTGAATTATCTTGTTTATACTTGTTAAACATAACCTTCCTAAAAAAATTTTAAGGGAATTTTTAAAAGGTACAATTCACCCCCTCTTGTATCTTAGAATCTCATTCTTATTTCGATCCAATGATTGGTATTATAGAGTATATCATACTTAGTCACATACCATCCTAACATGTTTTTGTCCCTTTTTTTATATTCGCCATTGTTTCTATGTAGTTATTATATATAGAATCTCTGTGTATATATCACATATTTATGATTTAAAAATATATATAATAACAATGAGAACTTATCCTAAAAATTTAGATCCAAAAAATTCACCTTCTAACATACGATATTAAAACATTTGAATTAACTGAGTAGTCGTAACTCCTCTTGAAATTCGACATGAAATTATCCTTTTAAAACGATCCTTTAAATCATAGATAAAACGAATTTGAATCAGTGAAAGACAAATTTTGAAAAAAAAAATCTTCTAATACGACATAAAATCAGCCTAATAATCCAGTTGTAGACCGTTACATACTAATATCCTCTTTAATTTTCCGATGCCAAACATAAGTTTGAACTGTATAGCATGTATCTTCTGAACGTAAGGTAGATCACAAACGTAAGGATGATGACGCATCCTTCAAACGTAAGGTTGAATAAAAACATAAGGTTGATCATACATACTTTTCTTTTCAACATTCAAATGAATGATAAATGATCCATACTTTTTTAAGCTTCCAAATATAAGGTAAATTATCCATACTTTTGATGAAACGTAAGGTTGTTCACAAAAGAAAGGCTGATGAACCATACTTTTGAGAAACAAACGTAATGTTTAAAACATACATATGGTTCATCTCCCATACTTTTCAATATACCAAACCTAGGGTTCCTTTTTAACTTGGGGTTACTCTTCCTTACTTTTCTGATAATGTATGGTTGATTAACCATACTTTTCTGATTTCTCTTAAGAGTATACACCACATTCCATCCTTACTCTACTCTTCTCCACGTATAGTATGAACAATGTTTCCAGAACACGCTTAATTGATTTTCAAACTCTTTAACACTTGTTTCATGCCATATAAATACTTGAATACTCTTCCAAAAATAAGAATATGTAAAATATTTAATTCTTGAAATATACTTAATGTGAAATCATTAGAAAACAATTAAAGATATTTGTGAGAGTCAAAATCATCATAAAGAAATAGATTATTATTCTCAACAATCCCACCCTTGTTAATAATAAAATAATGTATTTTTGAAAACAACACATTCTCAGCACACATCCTAAGTTAATCATAAAAATCATGAAAATAAATCTACATATATGGAAAAAACTACTAAAATAACATTATAAATTTTATTTGGAAAATAAAGGGAAATATATATTACTTTTGACAACAGTTTTTTTAAATTTATGAATATTTTTAAAATATTGTAAATAGAAATTAATTTGGGAAACAATGAAATCATATAGATTAAGTTTCTTAGTGAAAAAAATATTAGGAAAAAAAGAATATTAATTCATGCGGTACATATTTCAGAAATTAAGTTACGTTCACATTTTATTTATGAAAATCAATTTTTATAGAAAATGATCATACCAAAAATGTTAAAAAAGTGTTTTTTATAATGAAATTTAAGTATATTGAAAAATAAATTAATAAATAATTTATTTATAGATAATTATATACATATAACTATATAAATAATATATATGTGGAGGAGAAATGTTCCAGGCCATAGTTAAGAGAAAAGGTCAGATCCACATTTGAACATTCTTTCTGTTGAATTGTGAACCAATGAGAGAAGAGAGGGTTATAAGAAAGGTAAAAATAAGAAATATACATATGATAAAGAAACATATGGGTTTTTTATAGATAAATAATGTCCATTTTCCCATATAAGAGTTCAAAAATATATAATCTCTATTTGAATGTGCGGATGGAAATAAACCTTAATGTATTTGGTAAAATTTAAAACAAAATGACTTAAAATAAATATCATTTTAGATCTTATAAAATCTCATGGAAGACATGAAAAATATATAAATAATACTTCTTGAGGTAGTTTATACATCACATTATAGAAATAAATTGCTGAATATAAAGCATATCTCAATTTAGGGGAATTGAGAAGGGAAAAAAATACATTTACCCATGAATTCTATAAAATCCCATTAACATCCATTATAATATAAATAATAATTTAGAAAAAAAATTAAATAATAGTATTCATTTTATTATCTTGTATACTATTCAATTATCATATCTCATTAACCATATATTATTTAGTTATTGTTTATTTTAATCATAAAATGTGAATATTTTTTATATTTTCAAACAATTTTCACAATAATGACATTGATACTAATTATTTTATAAAAATATCATAAATAGAATATTATTAAATTAATTTTAATCAACATGATTCATTTTTTTGGAAGACCCATTTTCATTTGATGGATGGTATAATTATGGTTTTCAATATTGAAATCCATGATGGGCATGGTTCAGGTAATTAATCACTAACAAGTTACTTTAAAACAACTATTTATATGTTTCATACTTTAAGGATCATATTAATCACATAAATTACTATGAAATATAATATATCATCATCATTGTTTTTATATATTTATTTTTAACAAATGATGATGTTGTTATAGGAATGTTCGTGTAGGTGGCTTGATGAACCCAAATAAGAATACACTATACGAATGAATGAGTAAGAGTATAAAGTTAGATAACAGTTGCTTAATTTTATAAAAAGAAAAATTACCTTAATATAAAATTATTATAGCAGGTAATGAAATTAATAAATAGTGTAAATTGTAATGTAGTAGAAAATGATGTTGAAGAACTAGATACTTTGATGAACTCATTCATTCTCAAGATGAGTTACATCAGAATAAAGTATTTAGGATTCCTTTTTGGAACCAAAAGATAAAAAACATATTAGTAATATTTATGATTTGAAAAATTAGTTGGGAATCAATATATATCCATATGTTTTGAGTGGTTTTGGAGGAGTATAGGAGGGGTCCTTTTATATGTGACTTTGGAATAGAAATTATCAAAATTACCATTCCTTATTGTATAGGGTTTAAATTTTAAAAGTAATGTTGATAAAAAGTAAAAAATTATTGGCTTTGGGATATTTTTTGGTCTATTAAACCATCACACACACATAAAGAGATAATGCTTTATGTTTTATTGTGTTTTCCCACTAAGTTAAACACTTCTTACTTTGATTTACCTTCAAATTTCTAACCTATTTTTTACCTCGGTTACTTATTTTTATAGAAAAAGAAACCTCACATATTATCTAACTTGGAAACTGTGATTCAAAATATAAAATCAATTTCCTTGGCTTCAATTTATCAGCATGATAAAAAATATTTTTAATATAAAAACACAAAACACTTTTTTTAGAATAATTTATAATTAAGCATTAAACATTTTTATTAATGATTATCAAAATTTAATAAGAATTACTTTAATTTTTATTTATTATATTATATATGAAAAATATAGTTTAATTACAACCATTTTTTAGTAGTGATGAAATTAATTATTTAATATAAAAATACATATGAGAAAGGAAAATATTTTTTTGAACAATATCCCTTTTCCATTAAATAATTTATCTTCATTTATAATCGACCGATACTAAACGTATGAATAAATACAAATTTTTTATTTGTATAAAAATAATTTTCATTAAATTTAATACACAAAATATGATTAATTCTTTTAAAAAATATATGATATATGACAATTATTTTAAAACAAAATATTTTTGTTTAGCCATGACTTATTAAATTAATATCCATTATTGTTATTTCATTATTTCAGTGGTGTTATTAATTAATTTACAAATAATTAATTTAATTCTATCAAATATTTTATAATTATCATTCATTAAATGTAATAAATTTAATAAAAATAAAAAAATCTTGAAAATATATTCTTTAAAGTCAATGATATTTTACCAAGTGAATTAGTATTTTTTTACTATTTATAAACCAATTTTTTTATAGAAAAATACATATATAATGATATTTATATATTTTAACATACAAATAAAACTTATTTATTTTACATTCATATCGATAAATCCCAATAGAAACATGTTTCCTTATATTATACACAATGACTATACATAGTTTAATAATAGTCATATAATGACTATATTAACCCCTTTAAATACTATAAACTCATCCATTTTTGTCGTAAAAAAGGATAAACCTTAATCCTATAAATTTAATTTTGAATTTTACAATATTATTTATCCTTTCATGATGTTATTTTTCATTAATGGATTATTTCTACTAATAGTGATTCTTTAGGGCGAAGATTATCCAAGGGATTTTCTAGTTATAAATATACTATACATTTCTATTTATTTTCAACATTAATTTATTCACTTTAAAGGGGTTTAATCATCCACAGTATTTAATAAATTATTTATTTAAATTCATTTTATTGTTTTATTATGAGTTAATTGTGTTGTTATTTTTATTCATATCATTTTAGAATTATTTTATACATAAGATTAATTCATTTAAACATATAAAAGTATATTTAATATTGGAAAACATCTATTTTATGAATATAACTTTTATTCCAAAAACACTGTCTGTTAAATTATCATCCCTTAAAAAAATTTCATCCTCATGATTTTAATTATCTTGCACTCATGTAAATAATTGAATGTATCCAAAATATTCAAGACTCAAGATGAATTATTTAATGATATATTAACCTCAATATATTAGTTAATAGTTATAAGCTAATAATATCCCAAAAAATATGAAGATACCTAATATTTAGTATTTCATCTAAAATTTGAAAGAATTATCCCATATGATAGGGTAATAAAACCCATAAAATGGAGGTAATTACTATTAAAAGTTTATATCCATCAATTCTCCAAGAGATGATTGTATGTTGATTTGGGTTATGAAATGATATTTATCGATAAAAAAATTGAAATGAGATCTATGTATAGAGAGCCAATACATGACTAAAATCTCATTAAATTCATCTAAAGGTAGAATAATAAGATATTTAGGAAGCCTTTTCCCAAAAACATTTATTGATAATAATTTATATACATGGTATATAATAATATTACCAATATAATTTTTCTCTGACAATATAATTGTTGGGGAGGATAATTGATGAAATTGGAAAGAATTCATGATATTAAAGAGTGGGTAAAATGAATATAAAGTATCATATTTGCAGTTCCTTAGTGGTTTATGAGTTTTCATGGAAAAACTTCATTTTTACAACCCACTTATGTAGTGTTTATTTCATACACATTCCCAATTTTCCATTGGCATATAAGGTTGGTCACATTGATTATCATCATTAACCCTTAGTTTTTTTACTACTTGTTGTAATTTTTATAACTCATACAATCTATGTGTTATAGTGCGAGTGAAATTTCCTCATATTTTATAATAATACCATATTTGATAACATACAAGATATACAGCATTGAGCTTAAACAAGCCACAAAATATTATTATTTAAATATGACTGTTACAAACCAGACCTTAAATTAGAAGGTATGAATAAAATTACTAAATTATGAAATATATGTACTGGTTTTAATCGATAAAATTTATTGATAAATGATGTGTAAATAAGATATCAATTTTTAGCAAAGTCATTTTCTTCTATAAAAATATTTTCAAAAAAATGGTTTTTATTAATATATATATGCAGATGTTATAATTAATTTGTGCAAAGATTATAATTTTTTTAATAAAATGGATGTTAATTTTTAAATGAGCATGTATAAATTATCTTAGATATGTTTATCTGGATTTAAATAAAAGGATTGATTTTCTTATGAATAGTTAAAACCCTAATTTTTATTAAAAAAATATTTTTTATTCAAGAATTATAAAAAGTAAAATTTCATTTTAAAATTATTTAAAATAATAAAATTTTATTTTATATTATTAATTATATAATTAATTACATAGGAAACATATTTAGGGTTGAATTCAGTGTAAAATTATTTTCATACGTAAAAAGCATTTTTGAATAAATGGATTTTCCTTGCGTTTTTTATATTAATCATAAATTAATTTATGCCACATATAGAAATTTAATAATGAGATATATATTTCAAATATGGAATTAATATAACAAAATTTTATATATATTTCCTTTTAAATTTTATTCATTATGATTGGAAACCATAGTAAATAATTGTTTTCACAATAAGGGTAAATCGATTAATAAAGGTTAAAAATAATGATAGAAGAACTAAGGAGTAACCCTAATATTATCTTTTTTCCTTTTAAATGATTTTATATTGAAAATTTTAATATATGTTTTAAAAATATGGATACTTGGTTTCATATTTCTAATATTTTAACCATAATAATATTTAATTAAAACATAAAGTAAAAAAGGTCACCTTTTTTGATTTTATTATCAATAATATTTTGTGCTATGTATGAAAACAACTTATGTTTGGTTATAATTTAATATTTGAAAGATAAATTAATTTTTTATCAAGTAAATTAATTTCTAATTTTTAGTGATGAAATCACTAACTTAAATGACTATGAAACTTTGACAAAAGATCTATTCAACTAATAAAAATATTAAATAAATAAATTCAATTTTTTAAAATGTAATAAAATTTGAATTAATTGGTATGTTAGAAATTTTTTATATAAATATATCATGTTATAGAGGTGTTAAATTATTCAAATTTGAGTCATTTTTAGTCTTTTTGTTTTCAATATCAAATCAAATGAATAGTTAATAAATTACATTTAAGATATCATATAATAAAAAATATTTTTTTTAAATGATTTAATTTTTATAAGAAAAACTATCATCAGAAAAGGTGATTGGGATTTGGTTTTAAATGTCATCCATATTTTATTAATGGGCCAATTTCCATATTATATTATTTACAATGACCCCTAATGAGCAAAAAACGTTATAATTATGATAATCATCAGAAAGGGGTAAGCTGATTTAAGACAAAAAAATTAGGTTACAAAAAATATAAACATTTATATATTTTATTTAGTGAGAGTATTTCGACCCATATACATATTATCTTATAATTATATTATTATTTAACCATTTTACCTTGAAAATCAATTTATATTAATTTAATACTTCATGTAATTCCAAAAGCGTCCCTTTAATCAATTTTAAAAGGGGGCATACTCTAATATTTTATTCACACATTAAAAATAATTTCTTATAAACAAAAACCACTAAAAACCATCATTAAATATATTCCCACATCATATGGGACATATTTTTATCATAATTCCAAACTAGGAAGGATTTAGGTATATACCTAATGGGTTTTTCTAAAGAAGAGGTACAGTTTCTAAACATGTTTTTTCATTTAATTTATTATTACAACACCATATAATTTTCTCATACTGTGATGAGATAAAAAATAATCATATGACATACAATATAATATTATTATGATAATGGAATAAAATATATTCATCTCGTCTTCCATCAAATGGGATAGAAAACAATCATTCATTGGTACAATTAATTGCGTCCTTACAAGTTGATGTAATCAGGGTTCCATCATTGTCTCTCATATATGTTTGTAATGATGGATTTAATGTATATATTTTATATTCATGAAATTATCATAATTAAGTAAATTTATTATATTATCTATTTTTTTTCCATTTCATCCATTTATAAATGATAACTTTTTTCATGGGTATGTTTGGATTGACACCACCGCGAAGAGATTTTATTCATTTTTTGTTACAGCATTACATGGATACTATGTATAAGGTTTTCAAATATATAATATGATTTATATTTGATATAATTATAATTAGGGAAATACTAAATAAAAATTACCTTTTTTATCATTATCATTAAAAAATAATACTTTTATTCATGAATACATATCACCAACCTTATCTAGGACTGAAACATAGTTCATTATTCATAATCATATTTCATGGATTGTTTTAAAAGTATATATGATACATGAAAATGATAATTATTTCATTATTATTTCTCTTTATATGATATAATAATGATATATTTGACCATTTTCAATCAAACAAAGTCTCTTTGGACATATGAACCGTGAATCATCAAAATGTCTAACTTGAAATTAATTTATTATGAAATTGATTATAAAATATAAAATTGAATAATAAACATAAAAAAATTTCTTAATATATAAAATAATAAAAATAATATATTATTTAGGAAGATGAATAATGTACATGATGAGTCATACTTGAGGTAAAGGGAATTTTATCGTAAAACAACATTTTAAATATTGATTTATTTTCTAAATATATTTCTTTCATGTATATATTTTTTAACTGAATTTATAGATTTAAATAAAAAAAATATAAATTTAATTTAATTTCACTTTTTACTCCCTTGTAAATGTTTTCCAAAAATTAATCATTTAGTATATTTTATAAAAGAAGTTTTGACATTCTTTACAAAATGAAACTAGAATGTTCTATTTTAACAAAATATATCTTAACAACATTGTATTACTTTGAAACAAAGATTTGATATTTTGATTTTTTTAATAGTATTAAATTTTTTGTTTAAAGATGAACCCTCTTTCCATTTGTTTTGGTATTTTAAAAAATTGTTTTAAAATAATTGGAAATTTCAATGTCCAAAAATTATTTCTTTTGGGTGAAAAAATACATTTATGAGTAGGATGATGAAAATAAATATTTTTTTGTTATGATTATATTATGGTTCTTGGGAGTTCATTATAATGTTTGGTGTTTATTTTATAAAATATTGGAGGATTGTTTTGTTAAAAAAAATGGATATAAGGTTTGTTATAAAAAAATGTTGGGTGGTTAAATTACATACCACAGATGGGTGGGTCCATTATATCCCTCCAATACATTGGTTGAAGATCATATTATAAGATAACCATGAATGTTATTCCATTTTTAATAGTTATATAAAAATAATTCCCCATGTTACCTATATGATTTATCAATTCTTTTTGTTTTTTATATATATATTATGATTTTAGTGGGTAAGACAATGAGAATACATTTAAAGGATAGTAGGTGCTACTTCTTAGTGGTGAAAAGTATAACTTTTTGAGAAATATTACATGAGTTTATCATGATTTCAAAAAAACCAAAAGTTGGTTTTTCATTTATGATTTATGATGAACTTTTTTATGAAATTATTTTTTTGAGACATTGATTTCCTGAGAAATAAAATTTTTATTTTAAGAAAAAGTGTTTATTTTTGAAAAGGGAAATTTATAAGAGTGTTTAAGGGCTAATGCGTTTTTATATTTATTTTTTATGTCCCTTACATAGATTTTTATGGTCATACCAGGTTCTAAATTATTTTTAATAGGATTTTAAGGATGTTTAGAAGAAAATATGGGGTCAACTTGAAAATTATGATTAAATTTCATGAAAAGTATACTTGTTAGATTTTTAAAGTGATGTTTTTCAGGAAAACTGTTATAAGGTGGATGTTTCAAATTTGTGATGTAATGTTTACTTATATAAGTGTGGTGACCAAGTTCTTTAAAAATAGAAACATTGAAGATCCTAAAATTTAATTGAATGAATTCATGACTTAAAACTCAAGATTATATAATTTATAACACCAAGTCCTTATATTTATTATTAGAGGAAAGGTTTATAAAAATTTAGTGGACATAGTGTTATTTGCGAATTAGTTAAGGGTCCTTTATAACTAAGATGGTCAGTTTATTGAGGATACTTATTAAAATTTTAGATAATAATGATGATTTAAATATATTATTACAAGGTTAAGGATATCTTAGTGTTTTCTTCTAAAAAATATCCATTATTATTGTTTTTTTGATATACTCATACTAACTTTTTTATTATATTATATGAATAGAACAAGTAGGTAAGAAAATAAAAATATAAGTGGAGAATAATGTGGTGGTTTTTTGAAATAAAAAAATTGAATGAGAGAGGTAGTGAAGACTACTATGGTTATTCTTGAACAACCATCATTAGTAATGGTAGAAAATCTAAACATTAGTGAGTTTTCTAACTCACCAAAAAAGAGAAAAATTGTCGTACATAGAAGGATGGGTTATAAAGATCATAATTTTAATAATATTCAACATTCTATGTATTAATAATATAGGAAGAAGCATCCCACAAAATTTCATAAATGATTGGGAAGGTGTATTGTATGCGTTAAAGGAGAGAATAAAGTAATAATCCACCTAGGAAAAAGGATGAGATTAGTTAACACCATTAAATGGGATAATGTACGTTCAATAGTATCAATTAAATGATTTAAATATCTTAGAGTATGACAATTATTAAAATTAATTTACTACAGAAAATATCAAGAAGGGGATCAATGAGTCTATATTTATAATGGTTATGAAATGCATAATTTCATTATAGTTAAAGATAAGGAAATCATGAATGAAATATAAAAGGTATGGATTATATTTTTACTTATGTTTTTATATAGATTAATCATAATAGATGATTCATATTTTTTATTTTTTGAAGGATATATTAAGAAATAATACGGAAAAAATTGGTTAATGTATTGTGAATAATGTTGAATAATTGAGTTGTCTATATATATATTGAAAATTTATTATTTAAGGGTGGTTATAAGTTTAAAAACATTTGTACTATTTTGGATTTTTATGTTATGAGAGTATAATGGAAACTTTTGTTGAATATTAATAGATTTATGATGTATATGTAACATTTAATTTTGACATGTGTTTCAAGGAAAGGCTATTTGTGGAATAATGTATTTACATTTTTTAGAAATTTGTTTAAAAAGATTGAATACCTCTAATGATAATAATATCTTTGAAATTAATGAAATTATTGGTTATTAAGGTTTTTGGAAAATATTTTTTATAGTATAGATAACCAGGATATTGAAAATAGATTTTGTTATTAAGTGATTAATGTTATTTTTAAAGAAGATCAGGATAATTTAAGGGAACATTATATGAATAAAGTAAACAGAAAATTGTAGAATTTTCCTTGAGGAATAAATGTTTAATTTTCTTTTGGATGCATGTATGATTTTAATGCGGATTTGTGGCGATTTAGGTAATTTATTGAAATGATTATCATATCTGGGATATTATATGATTATAGAATATGTATTTTTTGGTACATGACTTTATGAGTGACTAATGTTAATTGGATATAATTATTAAATTAATATTTGAAGATTGTATGACTAATTACTTATGTTTTTGGGGTTTAATACTTTTTTATGAATATTCTAAGAGTTTTTTAGGTTTTTTATTTATCACATTATATATCTTTACCATTTTTTATAATTTTATAAAATTTATATGTTAATTTTTTTTATTTGTATGAATGTTTACACATTTTGTGAATAATATTACTATGTGCTAAACATTTTGGTGTTTGTTAATGCCTAAATATAGAATGAATATCCTTTTATATTTTTTAGAAATTATTTTATAGGTAATAAGTTTATTTTATATCTTCAAGTATGAAAAATTCATCTTGAATACTCATCATGTTGATCTAAAGATGATATTGTAGTGGAAATTAATTAAAGGATGAAATTATACTGTTCATGTTTGTAAATTTCTTAATGTACATAATAGAGAAGGATTTTTAATTCCTAAACTCTATGAAAAATACCATGAAATAAAAATGGAATCCTATTATGTTCATTTCTAATGAATTAGTGGTATTTTTTAACAACACAATTTTTTACTACTTTATATTAATTAACTTTATCTTAATTTTTCACTTTCTAGTGATCAATGTTCTTAATAAATCATCATCATTATTTGGAATTCAGTATGTTTCCTTGTATAATTACAAACATCCCACTAATTTTTCCCCTTTTAAATCCTTGTTATTTTTTATTCCAGATAACATTTTTTGGTCCCTTTTTCTATTTTCAAGGGAATGTATTATTTACCCTTTATACAATGTGATATTTAAAGAAGAAATTTTAAAATATAAATCCCTTGACTTCAAATATCAATTTAAAATTATAAGTAAAAAGTTTATAAAAATTGTGGGTGGATATGTAATATCCCTAAATTTTAAATGAGCACCATGTTTTATAGTATACAAGATATGCAACCCCAAGTTAAAACAAACCACAAAATATTACTATTAAAATTTGAATGTTAAAAACTAACTATTTAATTGAAAAGAATAAATAACAATTACTAAATTATGAAATATATATAATGGTATTAATATATAAAAATGTATTTATCAATTCTTAGAAAATATAAATCAATTTTTTTAAAGTCATTTTTTTCTTCAAAATTTGTTTTCATTATAATCGTTTTATTTTCTTTTTTGAGAGAATATTATATTTTTTTAAATTTAAGAAATTTTATTTCGTAAAAAGGATATAATTTTTAAATTTATCATGTAAAAATTATAATATAGTGAATTTTTGTTATTATTTTGAAATAATTTATATTTTATTTAAAAGTGAAAATAATGGTTTTTATAATTTTTGTTTGAAGAATTTATAAAGAGAATTTTTATTTTAAAAAGGTTCCAAAGAAAATTTATTTTATTACCATTTTAATAATGACATTATCTTCATTATAATAAATTTTATGATTAAATATGGTATGAAAACAATTTCATACTTTAAAATATAATTTATTGAAAAACAGTGTTTTGTAATGTATTTTATTTTGTTATAAAATTAATTTAATTTAATTATAGATTTTGAATAATGAAAAATTTATTATATATATAGAATTAGAAGTTCCAAATTTATTAAATTGTTCCATTTTATTTGTTGGTCATTATGAATAGTAATCATAGTAAATAATTATCACCAAAATAAGTATAGATTGGGCATTTATGTTTAAAAATAATATGATAAGTACTACAAAATAAACCTAACACTTTTATTAATCCCATTGGATGAGTTCAATTCAGATATTCACATCCATGCATCGAAAATATAGAAAATTTTGGCCAAAGTTTATGTATTTTTTCCATTATAACAGTTAACTAATTGATAAAGTAAAAAATAACCGTTTCTTGTATTTAATATATTTAGAATTTGGTGATAGTGATGAAAAAATGTTTTTCTAGTCAAAAATTGTTATTTTAAATAAAAACTGTATTTAATTATCATGGTAATTTATTTAATGTTTTTAGAGATGAAATAATTACCTTACATGTTTATAAAATTCCAACACAATATTTATTCCATTATTATTAAAAATAATTATCTGAAAAATACTGGAAGTAATATAATTTAAATAAATTTTTATATTCATTTATTTTTCTAGATAAAAATAATGTTTTATGGATTTGAGAAATATTATATTATAATTATTCTACTTTCATGTTGTTTTCAATTTCCAAAAAAATCAATTGTCCAAAAAATTACATTAATGATATTTTATAATAAATTATAAATAATTAAAAAATTTAAAATTAACAAAAATCATGTCATATAACTATTAATTTTTATATGGTTTAAAATATCAATTGTGGTCCATTTATGGAAAAAATGTAACTTTATAGATTCCATCTTGACCCATAAAGAGTAAAAAATCTTTAATCTTGGTAATCATAAAAAACGGATAACACATGTTAAAAAGAGATAATGGTAAAAAAATAATCTAAATTTGACTAAACAATGATGGATGAGAGGTTTTAAACCATTACTCATATTATATTAGGATTATATCATTTTTGAGATATTTTTTCTTGAAAAATAATTTATATTAATTTAATACTTTATTTAATTCCAAAAGGCCCCCTTCGCTCACATATAATTTAGAATCTCCTCTCATATATTATTCACACATAGAAAATATTCTATTTCAGCCAATAACTACCCAAATAATTTATTTAAATCCATCCCCACATCCTAGAGGAAGTATTTTGATCATCAATCAACCCTTAGAAGGATTTAGGTATAAACCTAAAGAGGTTGTCTAAAGTAGTTGTATGGTTATTACTATAAATTTTCATTTTATTTCTTCTTATACATCCTTAATATTTTATCTTACCATTAAGATATAATATAATAAGTATTTTAGATATTATAGTATCTTATTATTCTAGTTTCATATTCAATATCTGTCTACATCTTCATAAAATGGTAAACAAAACCATCATTCATGTGTATGGTGGACTACCACACTCTGAACAGATGAAATTATTTTTCTATGAATTCCTTCACAAATGAATATAATGTGAATTTAGTTTATATATATATATATATCTGATATTTATGACATAATTATGATTATATAAAATTTTTATATCATCTATTTTCAAACCTTTCTACCCATTGGAGAATGATAACATTGTTCATGCGTACATGTGAATTACTTCAATATCAAGGTGATGTTATTCTTTTTTCATAAAAAAGAACATGACTACTATATATAATTTTATTTTAAAATATAATATGATTTATTATTTAATTATATAAATTTAATTATAATATAATATTTACCTTCTTTTCATCATTATCCTTTAAAAATGAAAATTTTACTCATGTGTATGTAGGACTTTCTGTCTCCATGATTGTAACGTAGTTGATTTTTAAAAACCATCATTCATTATTGGTTGTATAATTTTAATTGATATATGAAAATGTAAATTATTTCATTTTTATTATTATTTTTTGGATTATGTAATAATTAACTCTTTGACCATGGTCAACTAATCGTATTTATTTTTCATATATGAGATGAATAACAATTTTTTTACGTAATCTTAACTGATTAAGTAATATATAATAACATGTAAAAAGGAATAATAAATATGATAATGTTCTTAGTAAATTAATTAAGAAATATAATTTTATTTTTTATGATGATAATGAATGTATGAAACAAGTAAGACTTAGGTAAGGGATACATTAATATAAAACATCATTTCCAGTGTTTTAAATATTATTTTTCTAAATATTCTTCTTCTATGACTATGTTGTTTATTTTTTTAGAATGAAATAAAATAAAATTAAAGGAAACTTTATTACTAAATGAAATTTGTTTAAATGTTTTTAAAAATGAATCTATTTATGTATTTTATATGGAATGTTATTATTTTTTTATAAATAGAAAAATAAATATTCAATTTTATCATATATAACTTCAATGAATTTTCATGATGCCATAACCTTTTTCTAGTACTTGGATTCCTTTCTATGATGCCATATTTTATTCAGATAATAATTCTATTTTACTTTTTTTTTCTTTCAATTTGCACCACTATTTAAATTGGATGGATATTTTAATATGAGGAAATTTTTTCTTATGGCTGAAAAAACAATAATTATTATGTTGATGGAAATGAAAAAATTCATATGTTTTGATTATGTTATAGTTATGGGCTATTGTTTATAACGATTGTTTATTTCATTTTAAACCAAGTACCATTGGTCTATTTTAAATAATGCTTGGGGGGTTCTATTATAAACCAAAGATGGGTGGTTACAATATAAACGATGGACATGTGGGCCTATTATAGCCCTCCAATGCATTAGTTTTTGATCATGATGAATGTTATCCATTCAGATTATTCCTTTTTTAGGAGTGGT
The DNA here is from genome assembly GCA_963277665.1 of Viscum album. NCBI lineage: Eukaryota > Viridiplantae > Streptophyta > Magnoliopsida > Santalales > Viscaceae > Viscum > Viscum album. Next base: position 386,701,233 of record OY728147.1, on the reverse strand, counting down.
ATTAAAATTATTTACAAAGTTGCCTATATTATTTATAGATTATTTCAATGTGTTTTAAGATAAATGAAATTTATTCAAAGGGTAATATAATGAGATTACATTTAAAAGAAATTATATTCTACTTATTATGGGTGACAAGTATAAATTTTTGAAAATGGTTTCGTCATTTTATCATGATTTAAAGGATACAATTATGAGTTTTAATTTACCTCCAATATTTATAATTTTATTTTTTTATGAAAATATTTGGGAATATAATTTTATTTCTTGTGTATGAAAATGAGTATTTTGATAACAAACATTATTTTGATAAAGTAAAACTTGGATGACTATTTATGGAGTAATGGGTTTCTTTTTTTTAATATTCATTACATAGAATTTTGTGCTCAATCCATATTTTGAATGTTTTTTGATAAGGTTTTAGATATTATTATTGACAAGGATGAGGTCAAGATGAAAATTTTAAAGACGTGTTAGGGAAAACTAATTGTTATATTATATAAGTTTAGTTTTTTTGTTGATAATTGATAATAGTATGAAGTGTATAGTTTTTGATATAATATTTATTTATGTAAAGGTGGTGGAATAATTCTATAACACTATAATCCATAAATATATTCAAATTTGGGAGAAATAATTGTTTACCTAAAACTCCATATTATATAATGTTTATAGATATGGCCTTATTCTGGGTGGTGTATTATGTTGATTATTCTTTTCAATAACCATATGTGATTAACATTTATATGATTTATGTCCTTCTCTTCCACACATAAAGTATTTATAATTCCTTTTTGGAAACCTCTAGTTATTTCAACATCATTAATATATATAAAGGTTAATATTTTTTCCTCCATGGGTTTTATTATTTGAGTTTCCTTGAAAATACCTTTTGGTCTTCACGCCCTTAAAATTATTATAATAATGGGGGTCTCTACAATCAATTTTTATGTTGGGAGAACCTCATAAGAAATTTCATAGCTACCAAAGTCTCTTATAGATAACTTTTTTAGAGACATGGTTTTAATACACTAATAAAATGATCAATTTTTCATTAATTATAAATGATAATATTAGATTCCTATGTTGGATGTCATATAAATTATTCATCATAGGTACCGATGGGTTTATACTCCTTTTACTTAGATCAACAAATTATCTCAATATTTTAGTGTGAATATTTTAATGTAAATATTTATTGAAAAATATATCATTAAACATCCCCAATTATATGGATATTATTTCTTCTTTTGTTTTCATTTACTTTTTCAAAGTCTCCCACTAGTCTTCTTTACATTCTAATAAATAGAGAAATAATTACTTTTTCCTAGTATAATCATTTATGAATTGAAAATATATTTTCTATAATGATAATACATTAAAGAAAAATTAGATAATCAAAATATCCACAAAATGTGGGTGACTATTTTCACATGTAATTCTAAATAGTGTTTTGTCCCCCTTTAGTGCATCCAGAAGATTTAAATGGCTAAGTTTAATATTTATAACCTAATATAAAATTTTCTATAAGGATTAGATTCCTTCTCTATTACCATTTGGGTTCTCATTGGGACAATCACGGAATTATATGTAACAGTCATTTTAAACATGATTCCGGAAAATTCCACCAACTAGATAAAACCAAAAAGATTTTTGTGGATACCAAGAAATAATAACCTAAGTATGAAATAATTTAAAATCATTCCTAATATGTCATAACTTTTGACACCACAACTTCTACCTATTGAAATATATATTACTCTTTAGTCAATTTTATTGACCATATGTTGTTTTAGGTTTTTTATTATTCTACCACATATCTAAATTCACAGAAAAATGACACCCTATCCTAATACCAGCATAGGATCCCTAGATCCACACTCCCATATCTGTTTCTAGTAATATAAATATGAAACATACGATTTGTACTAAGTGATACTACCCAAGAATAACACAAAATTACTTTACATAATATTATTAATTTAAAAATTTTATCACAAAAATTGAAACCATCCCAAAACATAAATGTTAGGTGTGTTTAGAGATTATATACAAGTTCTTATTATTTTATAGTATGTTTTAAAATTTTCATAGAAATATTTTTATCATGTGAGTCAATATAAGACACATTGTACATAATAATCTTCTTCATAAATGATGTATTATATTTTTTTCATTATTTTAATATATTTATGTAGCTAAGGTCGTTAAATTTTATTTTTTTATATCCACATTTTCATTATATTTAATAATTTCTATTTTAATTTTTCTTTTAAAAAATAAATAAAAGAACGTAAAATGCATGTTTTATAATGGATAATTTTTCTGTTTATCTAAGGATTAGATTATAAAAGAATATGGATAGTAAGGGCCCTCCCCTAACTAATGTGGGAATCCACCTAGAAACCCCACGAGGGACATCTAACGTTGTATACCACTTGGAGGGTTGACCATATGTTCCATGTGGAATAAGAAACAGATGGCTCAAACAAGGGAGTAAAGAAGAACTGCTTAGTGGGAGGAGGGTCCTTATGGACATGGTAAGAGTGTTTCACTAGCACGAGGTAATGTACGATGATGTTAGGGGTCCTGTGACCCCTATTCAACAATGATTCCTAACATTGGAGTAATAATTATTATTAAACATCAGTAGACCACCAAACCCTATGATGTGCAACACATTCTTCTACCATGGTATTGTACAATTTAAAAAGAAATGTATTCCCAACATGGCTATCATTTCATCTCCCTTAAACATTGGTTTCATTTTAGTAGTTGAATTCTTCATCATACAACATCAGTGAATGAAAATAAAAAATGATCACAAACCAATGAAAATTGGAATATTACTACACTGAATCCATGAGTTTTATTTTTACTCGATTTTGGAACTTGAAATTATATAGAAGGTTAAACCATGGTCCAAATATTTCACCATATCCCCATTGTAAAGAAGAGGTTGTGATGTAGTTTGAGAACCACACTAAATGAAATAATGTTCACTACTAGAAAAACAGGTATTTGTGACGGGTCATTTGCGACGGGATCCCGTCGCAAATGGCTTTTTGCGACGGGGGCCCGTCGCAAATGACCCGTTGCTGAAAACGGTGTCGCAACATCAATTATTTGCGACGGGCTCGTCGCTAAAGCCTTTTTCCGCGACAGAAAGAATCCCCGTCGCAAATAGTACTTCATATTTTTGTAAAAAACATTTCAAAAACTATTTGCGACGGTGCCCGTCGCAAATAGTTGTTGCGACGGGACCCGTCGCAAAAAACTATTTAAAAAAAATAAAAAACTATCAATAAATTATTTTAATGCATATAATAATAATACTATTTGCGACGGGCATAGTATCCCGTAGCAAATACTATAAAAAAAATAAAAAAATTAAATTATTAATAAATTATTTTAAGTAATATAATAATAATCCAATTATAATTCAAAAATAAAAAATAATAAAATATTAATAAATGATTATAATGAAAATAATAATAGAATTATAATTCACAAATAAAAATAATAAATTATTTTAATTAATATAATAATAATAGAATTATAAATAAAAAATAAAAAATAATAGAATATTAATAAATGATTTAATTAATATAATAATATTAGAATTATAATTCATAAATAAAAAAATATTAATAAGTTATTTTAATTAATATAAAAATAATAGAATTATTTTACATTCAAATATTAAAATAATTCAAGTATTACAAAAAAATATAATTAAATTATAATATTATAAAATTTTAATATATATATATAATTTAATATTATAAAATATAAATAATATTATTATTCATATTAATATTGTTATTTAAAAATATAATATTATTAATATTTTATAATGAGACAGAAACTACGAATAGAAAAAAAATCATATTTTGATTTCACAAATTTTATAACCTAAAAACAAACTCTAATCTGAAGGAGGGCGGAGGGGGGATCTGCAGATAGTGGTGGAGGAAACTCCATCCCTAAAGAATGAGTGAGTCGGCGCATGTACTCCATCTGCTCCTGATGTTGCTGCTGCCACCGACTCGTCTGCTCCTCGTACAACTGCTGCTGGCGTCGACGCTCCTCCTCATGCTGCTGACGCATCTGCTCCTGCTCCTGTCGGAGACTCTCTATCAGTGCAGTCTGAGATCGCAACTGATCCTCATACTGTGTAGCAGAAGAAGATGCACGAGCTCCTCTCGAGCTGGACGCCGACATCGCAGCACTGCCATAATAATCTCCGGGAGTCAGTCGAGAGCCGATACCAACTACCCGGCCCTTCTCGAAGGCATACTGGGTGGCCAGTATCCATGCCGCCTCATCAAACTGACGACCAGTGGTCTGATCTGATGACTCGGCCTGACTCTCAGGCCGGGCCTATGACGCTGCGGCCTCATATGACTCATGTAGTTGCAATTTAAAATTAAAATTGTGAATATATTATATGCAGTTAATTTTTAAACTTGAAAACAAATAATACTGACCACGATGTGATGCTGACGATCACCTCTGAGCTCCCCAGTAGCAGGATCACTATACATCCTCCGATATATGTCGTACTCCGTAATATCTGGGTGCTCGACAGCCTATAATAATAAAAAATAAACTGTTAATATTTATAGGTATATAAAATATTTATAAATAATGTACGTACCAGATGCTGTCTATGAGTACTAAAAGAACGACTCCCAGCTCGATGAGTCACCTCTTGTCTCCCCCAATTCTGCCTCCCCACCGATGATCTCCTCTGAAAGGCACCACTCAACCAGTGCGCACAAAATCCATCCCATACATGGGATGAAATGTACTCTGGTCAGTGTGCTCTACAAGACTTGTCAAAATCTGGCACTCCTTCTTTCTTCATCGTATCCTTTCTTAAATTGTGCAAAAACTGATGAAGGCGATCACGCATGGCCACCTCCTATGCCTCGTGGATGGCGTCACGCATGGTATCCTCGATCGGATACCATAAACCCTACAAATAAATCAAAATATCAAGTTAGAAATGAAATAATTTTCAAAAAAATAATTATTTATTTACGTACGCACCAACCAATGGCCGAACATGGCCTACTGCACATCAATGGGAATCTTCTCCCATGTGGTCCATGGCTGAGAGAAATAGTTGCGTAAAATAGCGCTGCCCTGTCCGACTGCTATATGCGGAAAACTGTAAAAATAATAAACATTTATTATGTGAATAGATTAATGAAATCTTAGTCAAATCCACAGGTTATCACACAGGTTATCACACCTATGTGTGTGTGGATCAAACCCAAGACGTGGACTTCGCTCAAGGACGGGGTCAGGAATCATCAATCGTGCAAGACCGCACCCCCTCCGCGTACTCCCTGAAGCACTTGCAGGCTGAGGGTCATCTGTCGGCAACTCATCCGCATCGAAAGTCAGGTCAGCATTCGCCAACTCGCGAAATGTGGCGTCGTCCATCTGAAACCGAAAATGTTAATGTTGATAGAAAATAATTGATAATTACTATTATATATATATATATACATATTATGATTGTATATAAATACCATGGAATTATATCAGTGTTCATCTTCATCATCATCTTCATATATGTCAATGTCATCTTCACATTCCTCCTCAACATCATCGATATCTATTCGAGTTACAGTTTCTTCATCTCTTAACATTTCAAATTCCTATGTGACATCATTAACATCATCGTCATCACCGACTCTTAAATGTGGGGTGTCATCATCGATACTCATGTCTCTTTGTAAAAAAATTGATTTTGAGTACACTCTTGAAAATCTTCAATTCTTTGCACATCAGTGAAAGCACATTCACTTTGACTAAACTGATTGTCTCGAATTTTGATTTTTATTACACTCCACCAATCAGTCAAGTCTCTTGATGTAGCACAGTACTTTGCTTAATAAACATGATGTGCCTGTTGAGCCAATATGAATGGTTCATTTACTGCGAGAACACTTTTACATTTAATATCGATGATTCCATGAGTCAGATGAACACACACGCCTCTCTCTGTATCCAACCACTGACATTTGAACATGGTTATGTAATGTTGTCCTAGATAACAGAGTTCAATGATTTCATCAAGTATGCCATAAAAGCCAACTTCATTTTCTCGATGATGAGATCCTCTCAAGCTAACTCCACTGTTCATTGTTTTTTTTTGATTCCCCATATGCATGTGTGTGAAATTGAAATCCATTCACCACATATGCATTATAAGTTTTAACAAGTTTGGAAGGTGGGTTACTCAATACACACAGTCGTTTGTCAATTTTATCAGCATGTCGAGACACCTGAAAATTTGTGAAATAATTATCAATATAGTAAACTATACATTGAATGAGTTGCTAAAAGATAAAGAATTTATGTTACCTATTTTTTAACCCATTGAGAGAAATTTTACAGTCGACGTTCTTCGAGAGTAGCTGCTGTAATTTGTGGAATTTGATTCTTGATATGATTATCATACAACCTATAAAAACCAAAAGTTATTTACTGTAACATAAATGATAGAATAAGTCATATAAACACTTACAGTACAACTGATGTCATCTCTTCACAGTTGAGCAGAACATACGTATGAGCTCTATGATGTTCATCATATGAAAGCCAGTGTTCATAAACTCCACCAAAACCAAGCTCTGGCTGGTTGAAAACAGATAATTTATTGTCGATTTCATCAATATTCCTCTCGTTCCCTCCCATTCGGTTGTGTTTTGAAGGATACTCAGATTCAAAATAATGGGAGCAGAAAAAAGATATTTCCTCTTGCAAATAAACTTCTTCAATAGATCCTTCAACAGATGCTTTGTTACGTACATTTCTTTTCAATTTTTGCATTCATCTTTCAAATGGGTACATCCATCGAAACTGTACTGGACCTACACATTTGGCTTCATATGGAAAATGTAACATCAAATGTTCCATTGAGTCGAAGAAAGACGGCGGAAATATTTTTTCCAGTTTGCATATAATTACAACAAGATATTTTTCAAGTTTTCCTAGAGCATCATAATCTACTGTAGCCGCACAAATTTCCCGAAAAAAATGAGACATGTCTGTTATGGAATCCCAAATCACAGAATTCAATAGACCTCTTAATCCAATGGGTAGAAGTCTTTCCATTATAACATGACAATCATGACTTTTTAATCCAGTAATATGACCATTCTTTACACATCTACCCAAATTGGAAGCACAACCATCTGGAAGTCTCAAATCTGCAATCCACTGACAAAATAATAAACGGTTTTCTTTAGACAGTGTATAAGCTGCTTTTGGTTTCAGTAACATTTCTGTTGTGACATTCTCAAACAGTTCCAATTCTGGACCCCTGCAAATTTGGGAAAGATCTAAACGTGCATTTACATTGTCTTTGCTCTTTCCTAGCATATCCAAAACTGTATGAAACAAATTATCAAAACAGTTCTTCTCAATATGCATGACATCTAACATGTTTCGGACCAACAAATCAGACCAATATGGAAAATCCCAAATTATGCTACGTTTAATCCAATTGGGTTCTTTCCCAAAACCAAAAATTTTCTGTTGGTTTTTTGTGGGACCAAAAGTGATGGGAGGTAATGAAAATACAACTGATTTTAACTCCGAACCTGATAGCATTTTTGGAGGTCCATCCCATTCAACTGTTCCTTTTCTGAAATGAGATCTTTTTATACGAAAAGGATGATCAGCTGAATGAAATTTGCGATGACAGTCAAAATAACAAGGTTTCTTTCCATGAATGAGCATAAATTCTTTTTTCTCTCCCATACAGTAAGGACATGATTTCTGACTATGTGTACTCCATCCAGATAACATCCCATAAGCCGGGAAGTCACTTATTGTCCACAGCAATGCTGCTCTCAGTATGAAATTCTATTTCATTGCAACGTCATATGTACTGACACTAGTACTCCACAATAAATTTAATAATCAATCAATGGTTTCAAATAAACATCAATATTTTTCTTCGGATGTCCTGGAATTAGTAAAGTCAAAAAGATATATGGCTCCTTCATCAACATCCATGGAGGTAAATTGTACAGAGTTAAAAAAACAGGCCAACATGAATATTGACTACCGTAAGATCCAAACGGACAGATACTATTAGTGTAAAGTCCCAGTCAAACATTTCTAGCTTCTAAAGAAAAGGATGGATGCACTCTATCAAAATGTTTCCATGAATCACCATCGGCTGGATGATTCAATATTTTATCGGTTGAAATATTCTCTTTATGCCATGACATCATTGTCGCTGTATTCTTAGACATGAATAAACGCTGAAGTCTGGATGTAAGAGGAAAATATCTCAACTGTTTTACAGGAATCAAACCAGAATTCCCGTGTTGTCCTTCTTTATATCTCAGTTTCCCACATGTGGGACACCTATCCAACGACTCATTTTCCCCAGAATATAAAATGCATTCATTTGAACATGCATGAATCTTCTGACAAGTAAGTCCCAAATTTCGAACCAGCCTCTTACTCTCATAGTAATTTGCAGGTAAAACCTTTCCTTCGGGTAACAGTGTTTTAAGCAAAGAGAATATCTGGTCAAAACATGTGTTTGACATTCTGTTATCTGATTTGATAGCCATAAATTTTGCAACTTCTTCTAATTTGCTCATCTTGCAGCCATGATATAATGCATCCTCAGCAGACTTCAACAACTCATAAAATTCAGACGGTTCCAACTCAGGATTTGAAGCTATATCAACCGGAGTTTCTGTATGTTGAACAGATGAACCTGTAACATCATGTACTAAATCTTGAAACCGGGATGGATCCGGAATCAAGTTGGTATCACCTGCTCTGGAACTGTGTTCACCGTGTTGATACCAAAAAACATAATCTGGTTGAAAACCAAAACGCAAGAGATGTTCCCCCACTTTGTCAAACGTGTCAAACGTTCTCAATGAACATTTTCTGCAAGGGAATTTTATTTTGCCTTCTGAAACAAATTCTAGATTTGATGCCGCAAATGATAAAAAAAGTCTTCATACCCTCTACATATACTGGATTTAAACCAGAACTGTTTGGATTTCTACGTTGATTTATCCATATGCAGTCACCTAATAATGATTGTTGATGACCTCGTTGTTCCATATTTTTCTATAAAATATAAAACCATTACTGGTTTTGAAAAATTTGTTAGAAAAAACACTCAAGCTAGGATAATTATAGAGTTTACATCATACAAGACTGACGCAAACTTTTTATTGAGATAGACCTAAAAATTGACCCTTTAAGAATTAAATATGTTGAGAATGAAGCAAAACATGTTACAAATATTGGTAATTTTAATATTATATAAATTTTTTATTATTTTCATAGTACTAATATTATTGGTAATTATTCCTAATTATTGTTAATTATTACTAATTATTGGTAATTATTACTAATTTTTGGTAATTATTACTAATTATTGGTAATTTTTACTAATTATTTGTAATTATTAATAATAATTTGTAATTATTACTAATTATTACTAATTATTACTAAATATTACCAATTATTGGTAATTATTACTAATTAATACTAATTATTAGAAATTATTCCTAATTATTGGTAATTATTACTAATTATTGGTAATTATTAGTAATTATTGGTAAATATTAGTAATTATTGGTAATTATCGGTTGTTATTACTAATTATTGGTAATTATTACTAAATATTGATAATTATTACTAATTATTGTTAATTATTACTAATTATTGGTAATTATTACTAATTATTGGTAATTATTACTAATTATTACTAATTATAATCAATTATTGGTAATTATTACTAATTATTACTAATTATTACTAATTATTGGTAATTATTGGTAATTATTACTAATTGTTACTAATTAATACTAATTATTGGTAATTATTGGTAATTATTACTAATTATTGGTAATTAATACTAATTATTGGTAATTATTATTAATTATAACTAATTATTTATAATTATTACTAATTATTGGTAATTATTACTAATTATTGGTAATTATTACTCATTATTACTAATTATTACTAATTATTACTAATTATTGGTAATTATTACTAAATATTACTAATTATTACTAATTATTAGTAATTATTACTAATTATTAGTAATTATTGGTAATTATTACGAATTATTGGTAATTATTTCTAATTATTACTAATTATTACTATTTATCGGTAATTATTGGTAATTATTGGTAATTATTCCTAATTATTGGTAATTATTATTAATTATTGGTAATTATAAGTAATTATGGGTAATTATTGGTAATTATTACTAATTATTGGTTATTATTGCTAATTACTGTTAATTATTACTAATTATTACTAATTATCGGTAATTATTACTAATTATCGGTAATTATTGGTAATTATCGTTAATTATTACTAATTATTGGTAATTATTACTAATTATTGGTAATTATTACTAATTATTGGTAATTATTACTAATTATTGATAATTATCACTAATTATTGATAATTATTACTAAATATTGATAATTATTACTAATTATTACAAATTATTACTAATTATCGGTAATTTTTACTAATTATCGGTAATTATTACTAATTATCGGTAATTATTACTAATTATCGGTAATTATTCCTAATTATCGGTAATTATCACTAATTATGGGTAATTATTACTAATTATTGGTAAATATTACTAATTATTGGTAATTATCGGTAGTTATTACTAATTATTGGTAATTATTACTAATTATTGGTAATTATTACTAATTATTGTTAATTATTACTAATTATTGGTAATTATTACTAATTATTTGTAATTATTACTAATTATAACTAATTATTGGTAATTATTACTAATTATTACTAATTATTACTAATTATTGGTAATTATTGATAATTATTACTAATTATTACTAATTAATACTAATTATTGGTAATTATTGGTAATTATTTCTAATTATTGGTAATTAATACAAATTATTGGTAATTATTATTAACTATTACTAATTATTACTAATTATTGGTAATTATTACTAATTATTCGTCATTATTATTAATTATTACTAATTATTACTAATTATTACTAATTATTGATAATTATTACTAATTCTTACTAATTATTACTAATTATTAGTAATTATTACTAATTATTACTAATTATTGGTAATTATTTCTAATTATTACTAATTATTACTATTTATCGGTAATTATTGGTAATTATAGGTAATTATTCCTAATTATTATTAATTATTACTAATTATTGGTAATTATTGGTAATTATGGGTAATTATTGGTAATTATTACTAATTATTGGTAATAATTAATAATTATTGTTAATTATTACTAATTATTACTAATTATCGGTAATTATTAATAATTATCGGTAATTATTGGTAATTATCAATAATTATTACTAATTATTAGTAATTATTACTAATTATCGGTAATTACTACTAATTATTGATAATTATTAATAATTATTGATAATTATTATTAATTATTACTAATTATTTCTAATTTTCGGTAATTATTACTAATTATCGGTAATTATTACTAATTATCGGTAATTATTACTAATTATCGGTAATTATTCCTAATTATCAGTAATTATTACTAATTCTTGGTAATTATTACTTATTATTGGTAAATATTAGTAATTATTGGTAATTACCGGTAGTTATTACTAATTATTTGTAATTATTACTAATTATTGGTAATTATTACTAATTATTGATAATTATTACTAATTATTGGTAATTATTACTAATTATTGGTAATTATTACTAATTACTACTAATTATACCTAATTATTGGTAATTATTACTAATTATTACTAATTATTACTAACTATTGGTAATTATTGGTAATTATTACTAATTATTACTAATTAATACTAATTATTGGAAATTATTGGTAATTAATACTAATTATTGGTAATTATTATTAATTATTACTAATTATTACTAATTATCGGTAATTATTACTAATTATTTGTAATTATTATTAATTATTACTAATTATTACGAATTATTACTAATTATTGGTAATTATTACAAATTATTACTAATTATTACTAGTTATTAGTAATTATTACTAATTATTAGTAATTATTACTAATTATTACTAATTATTGGTAATTATTTCTAATTATTACTAATTATTACTATTTATCGGTAATTATTGGTAATTATTGGTAATTATTCTAATTATTGGTAATTATTACTAATTATTGTTAAGTATTACTAATTATTAGTAATTATCGGTAATTATGGGTAATTATTGGTAATTATTACTAATTATTGGTAATTATTACTAATTATTGTTAATTATTACTAATTATTACTAATTATCGGTAATTAATACTAATTATCGGTAATTATTGGTAATTTTCGGTAATTATTACCAATTATTGGTAATTATTACTAATTATTGGTAATTATTACTAATTATTGATAATTATTACTAATTAGTACTAATTATTACTAATTAGTACTAATTATTACTAATTATCGATAATTATTACTAATTATCGTTAATTATTACTAATTATCGGTAATTATTACTAATTATCGGTAATTATTCCTAATTATCGGTAATTATTACTAATTATTGGTAATTATTACTAATTATTGGTAATTATTACTAATTATTGGTAATTATTACGAATTATTGGTAATTATTACTAATTATTGGTAATTAATGGTAATTATTCCTAATTATTGGTAATTATTCTTAATTATTGGTAATTATTCCTAAATGTTGGTAATTATTTCTAATTATTGATAATTATTGGTAATTATTGGTAATTATTGGTAATTATTGATAAATATTGGTAATTATTATTAATTAGTGTTAATTATTACTAATTATTCCTAATTATTACTAATTATTCCTAATTATTACTAATTATTACTAATTATTACTAATTATTTCTAATAGTTACTAATTATTACTAATTATTACTAATTATTACTAATTAGTGGTAATTATTAGTAATTATTACTAATTAGTGGTAATTATTAGTAATTATTAATAATTATTACTAATTATTGATAATTATTACTAATTATTGGTAATTATTACTAATTATTGGTAAGTATTACTAATTATTGGTAAGTATTACTAATTATTGGTATGTATTACTAATTATAGGTAATTATTATGAATTATTGGTAATTATTACGAATTATTGGTAATTATTACGAATTATTGGTAATTATTACTAATTATAACTAATTATTCCTTATTATTGATAATTATTGATAATTATTGATAATTATTGGTAATTGTTCCTAATTATTAGTAATTATATGAATAATTACCAATAATTAGGAATAATAACATTATTAGTATATTTTATTATTAATATTAAAATAATATAATTTTCTATATTATATACAATTCTCCTTTCATCTGTGTGTTTTCTATCTCCACATACAAATAATACATGTGGAGACAGCAAACACAAAGATGAAAAGATAATTGTATGTATATATAAAATTATATTATTTTAATTTTAATAATAAAATATAATAATAATGTAATAATGTTATTATTCCTAATTATTGGTATTTATTACTAATTATTAATATTTATTCTTAATTATTAAAAATTATTACTAATTATTCCTAATTACCATTAACTATGAACAATACTAATAAGTTAAATTTATTAAGTAACAAAACAATGTAAACATAATTAAATTACAACTAATTAAAAATAATTGAAACTAATAAAAAATTTAAAAAAAATATTAAATTAAAATGAACATAAATACCTTCAAAATTGATATGAGGTTGATCTCCGATCGTTCTTCAAAACTTCAATATCAACTCCGAAGAAAAAAATTAAACTTGAGAAAAACTGAACTTTAAAAATAGAATTTTGAGAGAAGAAGAAGATGGAGTTTGAGAATGATTTGAAAAAAACGGATGGGGGTATTTATAGGTTAGATTATTTGCGACGGGTCCATTTGCGACGGGTATCCCGTCGCAAATACCTTAGCCATCATTTATTACGGTCAACGGTTAAATAATTATTTGCGACGGGTCCCGTCGCAAATAACCACCTGCCGACATACTATTTGCGACAGGGGAATATTCCCGTCGCAAATACCTTTTACCGCCGCCGGTTATTTGCGACGGGAATATTCCACCGTCGCAAATATGTTTCCCGCAATTTGGCGCGCAACACGCGCCAGTTCTTTTGCGACGAGGAAAGCAATCCCGTCGCAAAAGGATACCTATTTGTGACGGGCAAATACCACCGTCGCAAATAAGTTTTTAACAGGGCTATTTGCGACGGGAATAAATCCTGTCGCAAAAATACCCATTTTTCCCGTAGTGGTTATATTATGATCAAGATGAGGATGTGGTGTCATCCTAAGGCTACACCATGAATTAATTGAGAAGGATGGTGGGTTTTATCTGATAAAATATATTACACCATATCTATTTCAACTACATTGTAAACTAATTTGGAATGGAAGTACCAAGGAGTTGATCTACAAAAGATTCAGTAACCATGGTAGGATAAGCTACATCAAATCCATAAAAATTCGTGAATAAATAAATACACATGGCAGTGTTTTCATTAAATTTCTATTATCCAGGATGTAGAGATGGTTATCAATTGAGAATTCTAATGTGTGAACATATCTTCTCATGCACCTCATAAGTTCTAGCTTTGGGGTAAATTTGATGGGAATCTTATGCATGGAATAGATCTTTTTGTTTTAGAGTTAAAATACACTAAAGAAGAAGGGATATGTGGATAAGATATTTTAGTTGATAGATAAGAATAAGGTTAATAGATTCAAGGACACGGATAAACATTGTCTCTTATAAAAAGGAAATGATATATTTCTAAATATACATAAGACTGTATTATCACATAAAGAAATTCATATGTTGACAGATACTATATTCAAAGAACAAAACAATTCAATAATTACGGAGAAGATGAATTAGTTTTTAAATATATTACATAAATATATTTACATATAAATAGATATTTAGGATGTTGTGTAAAGGGGGACTGAACCACCAAAGAGGAGGTTCCCTAGCCTTGGGGGAGATTATCATCTAAAACATGAATCAAAAGTGGAAGGAGGAGGGTCATAATCAAATATGAAGTTGGAATTGTTTTGGATTGGTTTTTTATTTATGTTTTTAATTAAATAATGGTGGATATATTATGTAGATTATTTCATCAATTTATGTAAGGGTTTTACTTTTTCTTAATTTATATTCTATCCAATTCCATCTTTTAGAACATCCTATCAATTCATCATTAATTGATATGTTGAATATGAGTGGATTTGTGTTTTTGGGATGGTAGATATTTTAGATTAGGATGAGAGAATTACTGTTTTGATTCGTTTTTTCTATTGTGAATTCTTCTTATTAATGTTTTTTTCGTAGTTTGAGAATAATTTTAATCAGATACTAAATTACCCATAGAGAGTGGTAGTAATTATTATAGGAAACCTAATGATATTAAAGGAATTGGGAGAGATAGAGAGAGAAAGATGACATAACTTTTCCATTAATTAAATGATTAAAATTAACAAAACTATGTTTATTTTTGTATTATAATGAAAGAGTGGTCAAATATTTTACACTATTCATATTGATGTAAAGAGGGTCGTCTAGATAATATACGAAGTCTTATGAGTATAAATTTTATGTAATCTCACAAGTAAATATTAAATATTTGGTATTTATGGAAAATCGTCTTTTGATATCAACTCCCCTCCCTTTATAATTATTTTTATTTTTTGTTAGTCAATATACAGAAAAATATTGTTTAGATAATTACAGTTTAAAAAATCATGACAATTTGACACTATTTATTCTTATAACCATTTGACTTGTTTCATCTTCCTCGCACATACCACTATTTTATGCTACTATAGTTCATATAGTTCAGGGTATAAAAAATTATAAACCTTGATAGCTTGTTAGTATAATGACCCCATTGATTCTCATTAATAACCTTGGGAATGGATACACACTAAATGGGTGATCATATATTCCTAGAAAATATAAAGATTTGGGACAGTAATCAAAGACTATAAGTGTAACATCCCAAGTAAGTAATGAATGATAGATATTTTTATCTATGTATATTAATGAATTAGATAGTGTTTTAGAGGCTTAAAATGAAAATAAATCCAATCTTAAGCATGGAATACACTAATATTCTTAAAAGATTGTTTTACTGCCTTTTGATGGAAAACCCTTTTTAAATCTATCTTTTGACAATTTTATAAACTATGTTTGTCAAAATAAACTTATTCTTTATGATTGGGACATCAAAATTTACTTTTTTTGATTTTTTTGTATTTTTCTGACAATGTTCATTTTTTAATGAATAGTGAAAAATACTGCATTTTACATCAAAACTTCTTTTTAATCTAATTTATTTGTATGATTAGATTATCTTTTTTATTGTTTTTAAAGTGAAATTAGAAAATATTTTTATCATTAAATCCAATAGTGGTCGTTGGAATCAATTTCACTTTGAAATTGGACTTAAACTGGTGTCAATCTTTTGATACTTATTTTTTCCTAAAAACACGCTATTTGCTATGATAGCGGGAATTAATTATTAAATTAATTAATACGACTTATATGTTTTTAATTTTGTAAAATAGACTCCATATTTGAATTCGGAATATCAAATATAGCTTAGGGTTAATTTTTGGTAACTTTCTGAAAAACATCAATTTTTGATGAATAGTGAAACCACTAAGTGGTACTTATAAAAACTGATTTTTTCGTTTAAATGAAATTTTTCCATCTTTTTGTTTTGAATTTCAAAAATCCGACATACATGGTTGTCATTAAGAAGTAAAATGTGGTTCAATGAGATTAAAATCATTTTTTGGTGAATAGTAACTTATTAAGTTTTTAATCGCGATTAGAGGTAATTAGTGTAATTTAAGGTAAAAATGATATTATAAAAATTTGAAAACACCATGACACTTGTACTACACCTATTGGGTGAGTCATGGCCGACCAAGACAACCCATGGGTCGATTTAGGGGACCCCATGGATCCACTTGGGTGAGATAATGATTTTAAGGCCTTTTTTTAAATAAAGGTTAAAATGACACAGACATAAATTGTTTTACTAAAACAATATTTAGAAGGAGTTATACTAATCATATTTTTTTATATAAATATTAATTGGAAATCTAAAAAGATTTACTACATCATTGTATTT
Source organism: Viscum album (assembly GCA_963277665.1). Classification (NCBI taxonomy): domain Eukaryota; kingdom Viridiplantae; phylum Streptophyta; class Magnoliopsida; order Santalales; family Viscaceae; genus Viscum; species Viscum album. The sequence goes on along the minus strand of OY728147.1, from coordinate 386,684,028 downwards.
TTGTTATAATTTTTAGACATTAAATAAATTAAAATATTTATGACATAATAATGATGCAGCGATGGCATCATTATTTGACGATTTAAATAAAATAGAAAGATAATGTAAAATCTATGAACTACACATGTGAAAAACTTATTGGATGGGTGGATTTAGAACCCTTATCACCTTATCCACGAATTATATCAATGTGGGACATTTTAAAACCGAAACACAGTTTCAAATAAAATAATAGTTTCAAGGTTTCCAAAAGTGCCCCTCCTCTCCTCTTATAAAAGGCCCCCACCTATACCTCAATTCACACTCTCATAAAGCCTTTGGCTCGGCCAAACCCTACCCATTTACTCTCTCCACATACGTCTCCTCATCCTAGAGGATTCCCTTTGGGCAGAATCCTTTCAAAGGAAGCCTTTAGTCTCAAATCAAAAGGAGTTACACTTTTAAAGGTAATTCATTCTCTCATGTTCATTTGTTTTATTTTGCTTCTACAACCCCCTAAACTCTTTTTATTTATTTCTTTTGTAACAAATACAATATCTTCAATATAATAGGATGTTGTTATAAGAAGGATTCGAGCTAAACTTACACACACCTTCATCTAATGGTTAAAGAACATACTGTTTCTGTGGATGGTGAATTTATGCCTCCCGAAACGATGATTGTTCAACATTCATTTAACACCTTCAAAGGTGTCCATTATGATGTAACTATTTTTATATATGATATATAATATGTTTATTCTTTCCTCAAGCTTCTGTATTTTTCATTTACGGCATACAATTATTGTTTCCATTATGGGTAAACACGATATCTTCATTTTAGGAAGTGCGGACTACCGCCCCCTGAAAGTGATTTGATTCGTTAATACCATATGTGGGATGTGTAAAGGATAAATTAATGATATTATATATTTTATTATACTGGAATTATAATATACACTTATATCATTATGATTCCATTCCAGAAAGTACGAAATAGAAATGGAAGTAGCGTTCATGCGTACGTACGGCTTACCATCTCCATGAATGGTGCATTTCATTTCTTACCTCTGAATGTGATGTAATATTATAAATACATGTATATGATGAATATATATGATATATATGATATACAAATCATTAATATTATTCTGGATATAATGAACCTTTGACCAAATTAACAACATGTAAGTGTAAGAAGTCTATTTTTGACTTAAGAACCAAATACCGACAAGATGAACATTATTAACTAAAATGATTACATGATGTTCATAACATGGTATAAAAGTAATAATGAACTTGAAAAAGGTTCTTAAGCAAGTAGAGATTAACTCAAGTTTATTATTCAGGAGATTAAAGAATGGTCGGGTCATGTCGGATATGAGGTATGAGACTTCGTCTCAATCTCCTTTCAATGAGGCATATTTTATTTTATACACAACTTTCTTTTATACGGTGTATAAAACCCTTTGACTTTTACGTTTATCCAAAAGGAATCTTTTTTATACGAAGCGTTTAACAAAAGAAAAAAGGGAATGTTTTTGTCGTACGTATGCGGTGACAACGACTTCTCCGCCACCGTGACCATTATTTGAGTTTCGGCTTCCACTACAAGCCATACCTTCTTCTTAAAAGAAAAATAAATACCATGTCTTACATTTCTTTTATTTTGGTATTGAAAATGGTTTTCATAATGTTTTTATATCAATGTGTTGTATTGATATCTCATGATTGAAATGTGGAAATTTTATGTTTCCTTTATGCATGTTTTATGTGATATGATTATGTTATGGTTCCTGGGCATTATTATGAAGACAGGTGGTTCCGTGATAAACTAAGGGTGGGTGAGCCCGTTATAGATCTCCAATTCATTGGGTAACGCGAAGGAGTGAAACGTTAAGGTTTCTCTGAAGAGATTTAGGGAATATACTGTGATGGGTATTCCAAACGTAACCAAGAGGGTTACTCCCTACGTAAGAATGTTATGAATGCCTCAAGTTACCTTTATGTCTTATGATTTCTATGATTTACTCATGATTTGATGAGGTATGTTAATGTGCTTATGTTTTATGGGTAAAGTATGATTTCATTCTTATGTATATATGCACCCATGTTTCCTTTCCATGTTTTTATATCCCATACTGAGCTTTTTATGCTCATCCCAAGTTTTTTTGAAATGGTTTTCACAGGTCAAGGGAAAGGTACATGATATGATGATAGTGTCAAGGAAGTGTCAAGAAAGAATCCATGTTTTATCTTAAATATATTTCCATTAATGGGAATGAAGAATACTATCTTTATGTAACCAATTTGTTTATACGTGGAATGTAATGCAAGTTTTATGATCTAATTCTCTAAAACTCTAAACCTGAAAAGATCCTCAATGCGTAATCTTGTAATAACTCAAGATTAAGTAAGGTTTAAGGCTGGGGCCTTATAATAAGTGAACAATATTGTAACCATTTGATTTCATAAACTAACTATGGTAAATGTTAATAATAGAATAATATCATACCTAATCTGACCATAAATTATTATTTGTGGAAAAATTCTTTTTGAATCACATAATTCATGAGTCATAGAGGTGAGAACATGAGTTAATAATCACTTTGCACAGGAACATAACATAATAATAAAAATATGTGTCGTAAAATAAAACTAATAATATGCGATGTAGTTACAGAAAATATATTCATGAAATAATAGACAAAAAATGACCACATTACCAAAACCTATTAGGATTAAGATAAAACCTTGTACCCTTTTGGTATTAAGATACTACCTATATACCATTTTGGTTTTAAGATAAAAAATTGTCGTCTAGTTTAGGATTTGGAAACTAGTCATGTAACAACCTGTGTAACCATTTGAAATCAAGAGATATATGAACTTAACTAGTTCATTGGAGGCCTATAAGAGACCCAATAATCTCACAGTAAAAAATGATATATTTTTTTTGCCGTATGAACTGGATAATATTTATAATTTCATCATAACTTAATTAACACATGGGAGGAAATGAATTCCATAAAAACATCATTATGAAATTATCATAATCCATCCAAATAGATGAGGTGTTAGTTTCATAAGATATTATCCCTAATAATGTATATGAAACCAAACAATAAGATGACTTATATGAAATCCAAAATTATAATAGTATTAGAATATTTCATTGAAAAATAACAAAAAATACCTATTAATTTTAATCATTATTTTAAAATGATTTTTTTAAAACAATGGGAATGTAAATTAATTTTGAAAATAATGAAAATATGTATAAAAAAATTCTTAAATAAAACTATTATAGATGGTGAAAAAATTTTATCTTGTGGAAAATGATTAATAAAGAGATTCCTTTTAAACTTTTATAAAGAAGTTCAATTTTAGCAGAAGGAGATCATACAGAAAATGTATATAGAATAATACTTTAATATTTATTCTCAAGAATACAAATAAATAATATATTAAAAATATATATTTTTATATAATTATATCAAAATAATAAATTTAAATAATATGCATATGAAATAGAAATATTCCTGATAAAAAAAGATATAAGTTCGACTCCAGGAACCAACTTTATTTCAGTTGAATTGCCAACCAGAGAGAGTTTATTTATTAAGAGGACATTAAAACCACATAAATAAACAAATTATAAAAATATAAATATATTTTCCTAGATAATTAATAATAATTTTCACCTTATAGTAGTTCATAAGTAAAAAATCTTGATTTAAAAGTGATATTTGAAAGAAACCAATACATCTTCAGTATGTTTAGAATCAAAATCACTTGAAATAATGAATAATATATGGATTTTAAATCCCTATAAATGAAAATATATATATTATAATGTAATTATTTTCACATTTAATATATAATGAAAAAAATTAGTGTATATGAATAATATCTCATTTTAGTTTAATTGAGAAAAAAGCCTTACATTTACCCTATAATTCCATGAATGTGATCTATCTTCTTAAATAATAAAAATCCATTTTAATCAATTATTTCATATAATTATTCATTATTAACCTTTAAAATATTAAATAATAACATTCCATTACTCCAATATTCATTAATTATTATTTAATTGTATTATTAGATATTGATAATTTGGATTAGTTCATACGTATTTCACAATAATGACATCAATACTTATTCTCTGATATAGAGTTCATCATTACCATATTTTTTTATCTCATAGAATCATTTTTATTAAATGATTTGGGTAGTATCGTTATAATATTATAGAATTTTTTGTTATGGTTTGTGATAATGGAATCCATTATGAGAATTCATTTGGCAATTTATAGATAACAATAAGTGACTATATAATGAACATTCTTTTTTTGTCATTATAATAGAATAATATTCACGACGTAAATTACATTATAATACCGTACATGACCATTTTTTGGTCCTTCTACTTATTCAGGACGAAAATGGTGGTTTTGTTATAATATGATTCTTATAGGTGGTTTAAACAACTGAAATAAGAAAACACTATAATAGTAAGTTCATATTAATATTGAGTTATATAATAATAATATCATCATACTAGAAACATAATTATGTTAATATAATATCATTATAGTGGGTAATTTTAGGTATAATGATTGTATATGATAAAATTGTGGAAAAAAATAGTAAATAATTGTATAAAATGATGAATAATGTGCTTCTCAATATGGGTTCTTTTGTAATTAAGGACTTAATATTCTTTAATGGTTCCAAAACATACCAAAATTTTTATAAGGATTTAAGATATGTAAATTGGAATGGTATTCAAGAGAAAACCAAATGGTTTGAGGGGTTTTGTAACACCCTCATATTTTGTAATATATTTGTTTTAAATAAATATGATTTTTTTTATTTTTTTGATTATAAGAAACATATATTTTTTGATGTGTTACGCACAACAATGAGTTTACATTTCATAACATGATTCACAGACTTTAACAAAAATGTAACAAACTATTAAAATATTATTTATTAATTTAGTGCTTATCACCTAGCCATTGGAATGGTGGGTATGAATAGGATTAACTAAATTATAAAAATATATGGTTTATACTTGTAAATAAAATGAAATATTTGGGTTCTAATTAATTATAAATTTAATTAAACACTATTTGAAAAAAAAGAAATCATTTTATGAAAAAATATTTTAATGTAAAAAACATATTTTAACTCAATAAATTTAAAAAATTAATTTTCAATAAGTATTTTAATGAAATATATATATTATATATTCAATAAAATAATTTTTAATCATCTTATAAGTTTTATATACAAGAGATAAGAATAATTTCAATTATATGGTTAAAAACTGTAATATTTAAAAGTAGTTTTGTCACCTTCTACTAACATATTTTTTTTAAAAATTTGATCCTTTTAGAAAATTTATTTGAAATAATGTTTTTCAATTTTTAAATCATCTTGTTTGTTGGAACCTTTGGGAGATATTTGTTTTAATAATCTCAAATAATTCCAATTTCTAAATCATGATGATTCAAATATTATGTTTTAAGTATGGGTAATCATGTTAGTGAATATTTATATTTGAATAGATTATGTCACATGGTATAACACATTTCAATAAGTCAATAAATTATAGATATTTGTGTTTGAATATATTTACAAGTTTATATTTACATGAAATTATGAATTTCACTTAATCAAGTACTTTTCTGTATAAGACAAAAAATTTGTAAATTTTTCAAAGTATGTTTTACTGATTGGTTAAAAGGAGTCACTGATGGCTAACTCACTGACAAAGACTCACTGATCAAAGAAGACATTGATGCAGGACTCCCCTATAGAACAAATGACACACCGATGGAAAAGTCACCAATGTTCGGTCACACCGATAGTTCAGGAAACTCACTGAGGGACAACTCACTGATGGGAGGTGCACCGATAGTTCAAGGTAATCATCAATGGGAGATTCACTGATAGTTCAAATGAATTACTGATGGATGAGTCACCGATGGGAGATAAAACGATTGTTTAAAGGACTTACCGATGTATGATTTAACAATATATGATCCACCAATAGTTCAAAATGAGTCACTTGTGACTACTCACTGATGCCTAGATTCACCACTAATGATGAAAAGAACTCACAAATATGGAGAGTCATCGATGTAGATAGAGATATGATAATGACTCACTGATAATTATGACTCACCAAAATTCATAAATACTTTATTTATGTTATTAATTTAAAAATATATATAACATTCATATTTAGAAAAATTAATGCTTCTGACATTAATAAATGTTGTTAATAGAATATTCAAAGGAAAGTATGAAGTACATGCTCGTGGGGAGATCATTATGCCTACTGGAACTCAAATGATAAAAGGATGACAAGCTAGATCATTCAAAAATAAATATAATAGTAGCAAGAATAGAAAACCTAAGAAATTATACAACTCTAGAGAATTATTCCAAAACCCAAAAACTAAAAAAAGAACATATGGTGAGATCAAGAAATCAAGCTAAACCTGTAGATCTAGACTGATCATATTTTGATCAAGAAGCTAAACATATCATACTCATAGAATCCAGAACACAGAGGCTTCAATACTTTAATTTGGAGTCAACTATTAGAAGAGGACTTGAAATTAAATTCCACTACATCAAATTTGATGGACGACATGTGTCAATGATTCATAATAAACAAAGGGAGATTTCATAATTAAGGAGCTATATGTTTATATAACAATACAAAAAAACATTATTTAAATATTCATATCATATTATACAATTAAAAAAGTTCTCATATTCATCCATGATATAAATTCTATATATTGTTCAATTATGTCTTTAAACAAACCCAAACATGAACCTACAATGATTAATGGAATATTATATTGTGTTTTAGTTGTAATAATATTTTACCAGAAGCCTAATGATCATATTTATATTATATTAGTGTTATATATATTTATAAGGATGAATTATAATAATAATTAATTGATTTAAAAGTGTTAAATAATTTATATAAGAAGTATTTCGTCTTATTGAAGTTTTTTTAAATGATCAAATCAAGGATGATAATTTGTTGATCATATCAGAAATAAGCTTTCTAATTTACTATACCAAAACCATAATGATTTTTTAAAAACCATTACTGTCTATTAAAAAAATTCTTAATACCATCCATGAATGGATGTAAAAAAATGAAACACAACATTTCATGGAGGTGGTAGACGCATACACATTGATGATGATATCATTTTATATTGAATGGTATAAATTAATAATATACTTTATCATTTATGAATATAATATATTTGATGAATAAAATAAATTTTTATTAAATTTAAAATTATTTCTCTATGTGCATGGTTGTTAAGGAAAATATTATAGGTTGTGTCTTGAAGGAAGTAGTTCAAACAACAAGCTATTAATGCTTGCGTTTTTTATAATAGAAAATTGGAGGGTGGTTAATGCTTGCAATATGATTATAATAAAAAAACAGTATATTAATGATACTGATTTTATCAATTTAAAATCATGAAATAAAATTTAAGGATGAATACATGATCATAATGAAATATGTGATTAGAAATCTACATGTCAGTACTTGGATTATATCATTTTTGATGGGGGTTAAACCTTTGAGGGAAAATCATTTTATAAGAAAAAAACTAGTTAATCAGTATATGTGTGTTTAAAATTTGTTTGGGATGAACATAATTTTTTGGTGTGAGGGGAATTGAGAAGAGGAGTATTCCTTTTATAAGATAAAATAGGTGGAATTTTTATAAAGACCTAAAATGTTTTAATAGTGGGATGTCATTATCAAATAAATTGGCTAAAAATTAAGTAATAATTGATAATATATTATATATTGTTGATAAAAAGATCAAAAAATAATTAAAAACATGATTATGATATGTTGGAACCTTTACCTATTTGGTTAATCATTTAGACAAGGTTGGTTTTTTATTATAGTAACTATTTTTTACCAAGGTAATTTATCCTTTGTGACAAAAAATAAAATGCTTCCTATCAAATATTTTGAGACAACTATTTCCGAATTTTATATTAGTTTTATTTTATAAAAATAATAAAAAAGATTAAAATTAATTTAAAAAGAATAATATGAAATTTAATAAAAATTATAATTGAGAAAATAATAATTATGTTTTAAATAAAAAAGGTGGATTTGTAAAATAAAACTGACATATTTTAAATTATAATTTTACATGTTAAATTACTATTTTTTCTTAGAATAATGTTTCATGCATTTCAAATTTACAATTATATATTAATAATTTTATTTAATTTATGTTATTTTTAAAAAAGGTATATTCCACTGTTCACAAAAAATCATACTTTTTAGAAAAAAAAAAGAAAATATTAAAATTATGATTCACAAAATAATGCTTACGTTCTATAAATTTAATTTTTAAATTTTAGAAATTTAAATTTTAAATAAAAATTTAAAATATAATTTAAAAAATTTTTGTTAAAAAATCAGATTTTTTATTAACCATGATCTATATTTTAGATTATTTAATAATTAAAATTTTATTAACCAAATATTCATATAAAATTTATTTTAGAATTATTAGTCACAATTTTCTTGAAATATAAATTCATATATAAAAAAAATTCAATGTTTAGAAAAATACATTTGAAAGCATAGAATTACCATTTTAGTTATTTTAGCTTTATATTTAATCAATTTTAATAATATTGAAACTATTATTTTTTTTCTTTATATAATGTTTTCATAAAGAGGTTAGTCGAATTAATTCCTTCTATTTCAATGGAAGGGTTTTGACAATATGAATATATTGTTGTTTTGTTTTGGATTGGTGTTTCATGTGGAGAAAATTAACCAAGACATTATCTTATTTAATAGTATTTATATATTAAAATTTTGGAGTGTTAAGACACCAATTAAATAAATTCATCTTTGAAATTTGACTCATAAGATCAGATTAATTTCCTTACTGAACTCCTAATTTACTATACACCACTAGATGAAGATGTGTTTATTAATGACATGGAATTATATTTTCCTATATGAAATGTTATTATAAGCTATTTATAAAGAGACCTTACCCATTCTTAATTTTACATAGAATTTTAGTATAGTATGATGATCTAGATGCATATGTTATAACTTACTAGAAACCATGAAAATGATTTATATGATAATAATACCACTAGAAATTTATATTTATAACTTAAAATTCAGTAGTGTATGAAAACATAAATGAAAAAAGACATCAGAAAATATTGATTGAAAACACACTATCTTCTTTATTAGTAATAGGTTAATAAGATTTTTCTTATTTTGACAGTTATTTTTGACTGTTATCCTCATTACCCTTGGATTGGGACATTTTATCACTTGATTCCTAACTCTATTAAATTATAAAAAACATATATTTGTAGCTTATCATTTTCCCTTCAAATTATTTGTCAGAAGACCTTTATCAACACACTTATATCATTTACCAATCGAATCAAGAAAATTTCCCCATACTTATTCTAATAATTTTTAAATTTAGGTAATTGAATATTATTTCCTTCATAATATGGGTATCATGAATATCTTTGAGATTTTATCATTCACTTATTTTGTGTATTTGGGATTTCAAGTATGTTTATGTTGTTAATCATAAATCATGATATTCAGTAATTAGAAAATTTCTCACCCTATACCTTATCCCGCCATGTTGTTTGTTGGGATAGTTTTCACATTGTCTATGAAATCCATTTTTAATTTAGTTCTTTTAGAATCTAGTCATTACAAAAACCAAAAGATTTAACATGCATGATGATCTTTATATGAGATTTATCATAAATAAACACATGAATAGTTAACCTCAAGATATATATATTTACAACAATATCTTTCTAGAGAAGAGTTCTTACAACTCATCTTGTATTAGACTCGACTCAACCTATGTCACTCTCAGTTTCGTCTATATCATTATTGGTCTATCATAGGTTACATTGAGTTTGGTTATTTCATTCAACTTAATCTAATACTAAAAATAGAGATCCCAAATTACTAATAAATTTCAAAAATTATTATAAACCCAATGATCACTAAAATCAATTACCAAAAAATTTAAATTAACAATTAACTATAAAAGAACACATAAATTAATATTTACCTTAACATTTGAATCTCTACATTTAAAAATATTTTATTCATTTACACATTACTATTAATTTATCTATCCAAAAAAATTTCAAATCACTTATAATGTTTCAAGAAGATAATGTGAATTACCAATGAATATCCCCTGGTATATTCAAACATTGTTTACAGTTGTGACTATTTATCATGCACTAGGTGATGATCTCGTTAACATCCAATATACCCTTTTGATTCAATTTATCTTGGGTAAATCTATTATAAATCCTCCATCCACTTGTAGCATCTAGTCTAGGATATAATGTATGGGATAACCACCAAATCTCTAAATTACTATAGCATCATTATGTTATACTATACATATAATTCTTTCTTAGGCTTATACTGAGGGATTCACTAGTGTTCTATTATCCCTTTACCTAAATAAATGTGCATCACTACCTTAATGTTAAATCATATACATTCCAAAAGTCTTATCTATACCTTTGAAATTATGATAATCCCCAACCTATAAAACATAAAATTATCCTCCAGATACATCCTACTCATTAATTTATCTAAACTAATCTATAATACCAACTATAATGCCTCATAATAGCACTCTCAATCATAGTTCCCTAAAATTATACATTACATATTGAATTTTTTACAATATATATATTGGAAAACCAAACTATCCCATAATTTCATGACATAAAAAAATTATTTCATTACATACATTCCTAAGACATTTTATTTTTAGTGATTTTGTGAGTTAAGAAAAAACATAGAAAAAAACCCTTTTGTTTCTAAATTAATGGATATTTTCTTCCCCTATATAAGAAACTACTTAATAAATAAATATTAATTATCATATCCCTAAAATTCTCTAGACAACTATCCCTTTTGACATATCATACTTAATATTTTTTTCATAACCTCAGGACATAGAAATACAAGAGGGGTTGAGATCAATTTCTCAGAAAAGGAAACAAATAACTGAATATATCAAAAACATAACCATGTTATATATATGGAAAGAATAAATAAACTAAATAAATCCATAATAAATTTAAATTCAGATCATTCTCTATCAATTTAAAATATAAAAACAGGGATAAAAATAATAATGATCTCATACTGATGTAGTGCATAATTTTGGACATCAAAACATGTTGTTAAGGATTTTTTTCCAAGGAACTACACTAATATGAGGATATATATATAATATAACCCCAACAGTTTTGTATCATTAGTCATATTGATGTATTAAGGGGATATATAATTCCAATCATCACTCATCACTTGATTATGTCTAATACATTCACTATGAGAGTTAATAAGACATTTCATTCCATTACCTAAGGAACCTATAGTCAAAAAACATAGCTACCATTATAATGAGAAATTACAGATTTCCAATACATATTCAACCTGTGTTACTAGTAAATAATAATAAATAATAATATTTACATTTTAACCATTTAAATATAAGGGATGAAATGATCATAACCCTTCCAAATAAAAAAGGTGGATGGTCTACCAATAGGTTTTCAACCTTCCAATAATCACTAGTATTAGAATAAAAATATATTAAATGTCAATACATTACACCATGCCAATAAAATTGATATCATGAACATAAAAAACCCAATGGAAAAAGGTGGATAGATAAAAAATACATAGTAAAATTTCTTAGAAGTCATTGAATATTCATATCAAAATAAAAAATATTCATATTTTCAATAGATTCCCAATAAATAAATGAAATAGATTTCTATGTAAGAATCCATCAATCTAAAATCATTATATGTAATGGAATATGGTTATATCAATAATTTCAACATTAAATATTTATTTTTAATATAAATTAACACCCTTATAATAATGTAGGTATTCACAAAGATAATATGTTGAATGAGAATGTCATGAGGGATGGGACTATAAGGGGAAATTATTCTATCTTGCTTTTCTCCCATGGATCCCAACTCTAGGGTTCTAATCCTCCTGGAAGTGATGGCTCTTTGAGTTCATCTTGGATTCCCCATTTCTTCACTACACCTCCTCTTAGTTTCTAAGATGTTTTGGAACCTTCGTGATGATAATTCTGTATATGAGATCTCTATTATGCTTTGGGGTCTCTGTTGGGTCCCAGTTAGGTTGGGTTCATAAGAGTCAATATCCAGTAGATCCATCATCTTCTTCATTGTCCATTATGCAGTCTCATATGGTGGCCTCAGGAATGTTCAGAGCCGATGAAGTCCCCTTTTCCGCTCTACTCTTGAAGCTTCTAGATTTTTCCATCTTTTGTTGACATTTTTTGACTTAATGGTTCTGTATATCCTGGGTTTTCTATTCCGTTACATCATTCCCTAGTGTGCGTGACCCCATTTCGGTCAGGTTCAATGGGTTCAATGATGTTTTGGATGTTGTTGTTGGATTTACAGAGGTCGGTCTTCTAGGGTGATCTTCTAGTTTGTTAACCGTGGTGGGGTGTTCTCTCCATTGTTGGAATCATGAACCCAGATACTCTATCTCATATCATCTGTCTCTTTATGTGATTATTCCTCAATATCTTTTCTTCCAACAATGGAGTGTAACTTACATGTCACAATCATCCCATATTTTCTTCTTTGTAGGATCATATCTCCGTTTATTGTGATAGTTTAGTTCAAATTAATTGGTTTCTATCATGGTGGCCTATTTGGAAAACCCTTATCTGTATTGCATTGTGACATCCCATGAGGAAATTAGTGCTCAATATTGATGCGCGATGATGGGATGGGTGTCATGGGCAATGCGGGGGGGAGGGGGCATAGGATGAGCATGCATGGCTTGATTCTTTCCCTCGAGTATTTTGGTCATTTTGGCGGGTCTGGTTTTGTTATAGTTCTCATTCAACCATAAAATAAATTTTAAATTAAAATGAAATAGATCTTTAGTGAAGGCAATGGAACAATAAATTCCAAGATAAAACATTATAACCCAAATAAATGAGATTTTTTCTATCTATATCCAATGTATGCAACATACCCTATGAAGCCTCAAATATTTGGAAAGGGTTTTATAAAGTAAAAACTTAAAAAATGATAGTATACCACATAATAGAGTCAAAGGGGATAATATACCAATGTTCTATTAAATAAGTTTATTAAAATGATCATAATTCAATAAAAGATAATTAGGTTACTAAATCCTAATATGAACGGTTGAACACTTTAGTAAAAAGAAATTTTTAAAAAATAACATGATTTTGATTAGTTTAACACATTAATTAAAAAGAAATAATGTATTGAACATTCATGTAATAATAAATCAATATATCACTATAGAAATGAAACATGGTTCATAACATGTAACATATATCAAATAATCAAAATTGAGACAATAAAATCCATTATGAATATATAATTTTTTAAATAAAAACCCCTTGAAGGATAGAATTTCCAACTGAAAATTGAATACATAAACAATTAGATAATCATGATATAAAATATTAATAGTGTAGTGAGTAAACTATACAATAGAAAAAATGCTGTATAATATAACCACATATCAAGGAATTGAAATTTGGTACAATAAACCCCTTATGGATTAAGTGAAATTTTAATCAAAACCCTTTGAAAGATAAAGGTCTATTAATTGAAAATAAAATACCATGTTATTGAATATAATTTGAGATAATATATATATAATTGGTATTATTTACACCTGATTAAAAAATTAGGTATATAATTTCAAATATGTCTCAAAGAAAGGAATTTGAAATGAAAAACCTTACCACAGTCATGATTCATTTTTCATATTCACTAAAATTTCTAAATAATTATGTTAAGTTCATTCAATACATACTGAAGAAACTTATTCATATATATTCCCATATATACTAACCATTTATAATCATTATATATATATGTTAGTTTTATTATCTTTAACACTGTGTGTAAGTAAACATTGGCGCTTTGAACTAATATCATAAAAATAATATAGGTATATTTTTTCAAATTAAATAAATATTTAAAAATATAAGTTAATTTAATAAACGATCTATGATATTTTATTAAGTAATAATTTTTTCATGATAGTTTTGGTTATGATCCAGGATGAAAAAATTGGCGATGAGCATGTTTCAATTATTCTTAATGAATGAAGGGTAGTTTCTTATTTAATTAGTTAAATGCTAATATAAAAGAACCAAAAAAAATATTTTTATGTATTTACATAATATTTATACATTAAAGTAAATTACGATATTCATACATTTTATAAATATAATGTTTTTTTCCATGTAGGCTGCTAAACCAACCAAAACATGAACATATCCTGATTATTTGATGATTATGAGGCGGTTTATCGAGAATAATGTTTTAAAAGAATAATAATGATCATATTTAGTGATTATTAGTTTGATAAATCATAATTGGAAGGACATAGAATAATAATTAATGGATTTGAAAATATCACATAATATAAATATGTAGGCTTTTCTATTGGTACATTTTTTTAAACAATTAAATTAATAATGATCTTTTTTTGAACATATCATTAACAAGTAGAAAATTATAAAATAAAGTAAAAATATTGATATAAAAGATATCATATTTTTCCTTTGAAAGAATTAATTGTAACATCAATTAAAAATACTAATTAAAAATGAAATGCATCATTCCATGGTGATTGTATTCCACACGTATTCATGGATACTGAAATCATTTTCCATATAAAATGTGAAATGTATAAAATATATTAATCTTTAATAATATAAAATATTTTATAAATATCATAATTATTTGTTAAATTTAAAATATATACCATTATTGTATTTTGGTTAAGAAAAAAGTCATGTTGCATCCTGGATGTAGTATTCTACAAAGCACTCGATTAACATATTCCATATACTTAATGGAAAATGGGAGGGTGGTTAGTTATTTTACCATTATTTTAACAACATAATAGTATAATAGTGATACTTATGCTATAATTTTAATATGTTTCTTCTATGTTTTGGAAGAATAAATGCCCATAATAAAATGGAAAAGATGGTGGAGAGGTTAGAATTCTATATATTACTACTTGGATTACATACTTTGAGAAAGTGGTTAAACGATTTAGTGATGGTATTTAGGTATTACCATACGTACTAAATGTGTATATAAGTGTTGTAAATATATTTGGGTATATTTCAGGAAACAATAAGGGGGATTTGGTTTGAGGGGATTTAAGGAGAGGAGTGTCTATTTTATTAGTGAAAAAGGATTACATCTTTTTATGTACACAAAACTTTCTAATAATTGGAAGAAATTATCAAGGAAATTGGATCCAAACAATGAAATAATTTAAATGATAATGTATAATGTCTATAAACACATCAGACACTCAATTTAAAATTTTAACATGTTTTTTTCCTATACCTCTTAGGTTACTAATTATTACCATGTAGGGTTTTTCAATATAACAAGTTTTTACCTAGGTACTTAACCTTTATTATACAAAATAAATTAGTATTTATAATATAATTTAGACATAGTTATTCCGATATATAAATCCAATTAATTTTATTTAATTTATAAGAGGAAAAAAATTAATTTATAATAAAAATGTATAATTTATTAAATTTTTTTGAAGAAATATTACTTATGTTCAAAAATATCCAATATTAGTTTGTAAATTAAAACCAAAATTTTTAAAATAATAAAGTAACTTATAGAATACATATTTATTTTTAGAGAAATGTTTCATGACTTTAAAATTTATACTCATATAATATTAATTTTTTATAGTATTTTTATTTATACAAATGATATCATTTATTATTCATTTAACACTCATTATTTTTACCAAAAATTAAAATATTAATCTTAAGAAAATGATAAAATATTTAATCCAAAAGTTATTTTCATTTTTCAAAAATTGAAAATAAAAAATTGTCCGTATTTATCTTTTAAATAAATAGTTGAGTAATAATGAAAAAAGTATATAAAAATGGATTTTAGATTACTAACCATTCAAATTAATATTTTCTATTATTTACTAATTTAAGTAGTATTAAAAAATTATTCATGTAAAATATTTTTTATCATCATTAATTATAATTTTTTGAAATAGAAATTCTTATTTCAAAAAAATTATAAATTTTTAAAAAATATGCTTCTAAGAAAAAATTTATCATATTAGTTAGTTTATCTATACCAATTGATTTTAATTTATTTTACAATTTTCATAAATTTTCATTATATAAAAATTTTATAAATATGTTAGTCTTATTTATTATATGTAATTCAATGAATATTTTATAATGGTCTAAACATATCCTAGTTTCCTTTTATACTAGTGTAGTGTGCTGTGAAATATTTAAAAAACATTAACACATTTACTGTCACGAACCAGGCTGGGTCGCCATCCGACCCGGCGCACGACCCGGTCCGCGGCAAGGCCCGAAGGGCGTTCCCGATCCCCACGGGCTGGCACAATTGCCCGGGTATTAGGAGTAACCTGTGGGAACGGTTTATCCGAAATGGTATAAACAAACACTAATATGATAATAAAAATAAAACATGGAATCGACAACCAAAGAGAGCATAAAACTGAAATCAAAATTTAAATGTTTACAACTAGAACCAATGTCCAAAAATAAACGACAACAAAAGAGACTAAAACTATAACTCAAACCTTAAAGCGACATGAAAGGTGTGACATCCACACATCACAAACGTTAACCTCCACAAGAAGACCACCAACGACCAAACACCATCACTGAGCACGACGCACAACCTGGAATACACAAGAAATAAGAATCTACATACACCCAAGGGTGTATGTAGGGTGTGAGCTAAAGGCCCAGTAGGACGCCAACCAATAAAAAGGTTCCATGCCACAACATCAAAATGACAATTTAATGTGATTATTCAAGTTATACTTTCAAAATACTTTTAAAGGAAACATTTACAAGCCAAATGCTAAAGGAAAACACTAAAAGAACTCATTTCATAAACACGATTTTAAAAAGGAAGAGAAAAGTTCATTATGGGCACACACACACACACACACACCCACACCCACACACACATACTCACACACACACACACACACTCACACCCAAGTGGTCCTCCATATTCCGACGGAAGGCACCACACCAAAGATGGTAGAGCACTATGGGTAAATCCCCTAAGGTTCATCTAGTTTGAGTGAGACCCTAGATCCTCGTGTCTCGGTGAAACGTGGCTTAAAAGGCCACGACCCTCAGAAAATGTGTCTTAGAAGGCCACGACCCTCAGAACACGTGGCTTAGAAGGCCACAACCCTCCGATATCATGTTTAGTTAGTGTTTCAATCGTCAATCCAGCTAAGTGAGATAGGGACGATACCCATCCGGCTCATTAGCGCACTAGTTCTAGTCCTCCCACCAAGATACCCGGGGTTTTCCCTTGTGCTCAATCAAGTTTCACATTCATATGGTATATTGTTTTTTTTCATATCACAGACCCAACCAGACATTACACACAAGTCACTATTTTCACACCCAAACAACATTTCAAAAACTCACGCATGCCAAAAATACCTTTCCAAAAATATATTTGTCGTTACCTATTCGTTTTGCAAAAACCCCATTTAAAAAAAAAAGCTCAAACAAGAACATAAACAATTTGAACAACTTTGGAAAAATTATTCTAATAACACAACAAGGGCCGACACAAATAAACACACCCAATTACAATGAAGGGAGTCCTTCAAACCACTTGCTTAATAAATTGTCCTTAAAACTAGTTTCACCCAACTACACAATTTTCTGAACCATCTGCACCTCTTAAAATGATTCTCTACACATTAAAAACCCCACATTTAGACATACACTACTCAATTACCCATAAAAACTAAGTTCGCACCAACCAAACATCACCTAGAACCCAACTCGAAAACATTGCACCAAAACAACACATATTTTTACGTGCAAAGACCATTTTAAAATCAATTTCGCACTCAAATATTCTAAAACCACATTTTCACCATATAAACAATTGATTAAACAATTTTTGGACTTACCCCAACAAGTTCAAAATGAAGAAAACATGATCATTTCTAAAGAAAGTGAAATTTTCATGATGTATGCATGTCAAACAATTTTTAAAATGCATTTCGCACAGCTTTTAAAGAACAACCAATCATTTATATGACAACACACATATAAAAAACAAGAGCCTACTATTTCGGAAATCCAATCTCTTCAGACAAGCATGCCAGAACATTATAAACATGGATCTCATTATGCAATTAAATCATAGAACGTATTAAATTAATTAAACAACCAAACTAAATTATTTAAAAGATTTAAAGACATGGAACCATATACATTTAACCAAGAATCTTCCACATAATGTGCAAAATCATCATTTCACCTCGACCGCACCACAAGCAACCACAAATTGACCCTAAATCAAGCATTGGAACCATAAAAATCTAATTAGAACCCTAATTTCGGACCTCATTCCAACTGAACGACCATGAACTCCAGAAGAAAAAAAATGAAGAAAAGAACTCAACCGGAGAGGAACCGATCACGCGGAAGGAGGGAAAGCCGCCGGTGGGGGAGCTGGAACCAGCGCGGCTGCTGGCCGGAGAAGAAGAGGGGCTGCCGGCCTTGGGGTGCGGCGGACCGACGCGATGCCAGGGGGGAGCTAGGGAGGTAGCAGGCGAAGGGGGAGAGGGTGAGGCCTGGGTGAGCGGAAGGGAGCAGGTGAGGAGGGAGGGGGCACAGCGCCACCGAAGGGGGAAAGGGGAGGCCGGTCCGGCGAGAGGAGGAGCGTCGCGCCTAGGGTTTCCAGGGGAAGAAAAAAAACGGGAAGGAGATGGGGGAGAGTCTTGATGGGAGAGAGTGAGGGGAGGGAGAGGAAAAAAATAATAATAAAAGAAAACAAAACAAGTAAAAAAAGAAATAGAAATAGAATAATACCTATAGTAATAATAATCAATAAATAAGCAATAAAATAAATAAAAGAAATAAGTGGTATGATAATATGAATTGCAATAATATCACATAATATTAACCATAGTATTTATTAACCCCAAACAATATATTTTTGTTTCATTAAAAACAATTTCTTATAGTTTACTAAACTTCTTATTTCAATTTTATTTCTATTGCATTATTTATTTCTTTTTCAGTATCCCGCTATGTTTCAACACATTTGAAAGCCGGCCAAACCGTGCGGATCTCAAAACCAGGCCTTGCCCGTACGTCCGGTGACGCAGAACCCAATCATAATTATAATTATAATTATAATAACAATAATAATAATAATAATAACATAATAAAACAAATTGAAAACTATACAATAATCTACTTAATAAAATGCTGATAATAAAAACGATACTCACTTAAATTATTATTCAAGATAATGATAATAATATTTTAAAGTGACATTAAGAAAATTATTATTATTAAAACCATTCTTAATTCATCTCATTTTGTTAATTGAACATCGGAAAGGAATGTAGTGACCAGGCAGAGTTGTGTGATGACCCAAGCGAGGCCGCACGACTTCGACTGCAGTGCACTGGACGCAGTCGAGGCCAAAACACACATTTTAAGATAAGAATTCAAAATTTTAACTAGGGCTTCAACCCTAACCACCCGAGGCTCAAGAAAAATTGATAAAATAAATAATGTAAAAGATGCGAGTGTGCCAATTCTCCCCACCATAAAGCTTTTCGTCCCCGGAAATCCACAACTAAGGCTGAGAGTCAATGTAAGAACGGAACCTCCTCATGGTTCAAAGGGGATTCCCACAAACATCAAGCAAATGGAGGCAAAAGTATCGTGCTTAGAGAAAGTGACTCAAAAGACAACCTCGAGAACACATTCAAAGAATTTATGATGAGTGTCGCCCACCCCAAAGAGCTAAAACACCTCCAGTTAACTGATCAAGGAAGGGAAACCCTCACACCCACTGAATCTAACTTCACAAGCCAAAACATCCTAAGCACCATTGAATAAAAAACCACGTCCACAGATCACTCTGTTCACTTATTACCAAGCTGTATTTAGAAACAGAAGAAAAAGATTAACATGAGGAGGCCCGAGGGGCTCCCCACCATTAAGAACTTACTTGCGCTCGAAACAGGACTAGAAAGCCAACATAGGGTGGTTTGAGTGGACCCCCGCCATTAAAGAAAAAACCAGCACTAGTTTATTCTAGAGACATTCCTACGAGACACAATGTGGGTCTCCCCACCATTAATAACCTACCATTTCCCAAGGCGAGACCATAAAACCAACATAGGGAGGTCCAGGAGGACTCCCCACCATTAGAACTAACGAAATGTATAGAACTTTGGAAACTTCTCAACGGTGACCAAACACCCCCCCCCCCACAAAGGGCGGGGAGGGAGGGGCCTAACCACCCGGGCGTCAAAACCACGACCTAAGACCTGACCAACACATCCACATCCTGGGATGAGCATTATAAAATTTTTGGACTGATTTCTCCCGAACAGACTCTCAAGGACCACTAAAAGTGATTTCATCCAGTGGGACGCAACCCCCAAGACTTTAAGGCAATGAGACGAACACGCCTCCACATGGTCATGAAAACCTTATGCAACCAGATGGTTCGTTCAGAGAAGAACAACCGTAGAAAACAATTTAAGCTGCTTTCACTTTCAACACCGATGAAAGAAATGAAATCGAGGTTTATACAATCCCGAGGTTCCTGACCACGTGCCAGCTTCCCTCCGAGGCCTATGGCTGGAGCGCTGATGTTTGAAACATCTCCTGCCTCGCAGTCATGCATTGAAGACTCCTGAATGGAGCTTCTCCTTTTGGTGTCACATGAAACCACACTGCAACAGAGGAAACACCAACAAACACGACACATTACAGTATCTGACAGATCATAAGCGGAACATTCACCAACACAAGAGATAAAATGGAGTATGTGCATCACCCTTTGTTGCACTGAATGAGAACACGACACCAAAAAACATCACCAAGAATGATCATTGTCGTCGATAGAAACATTACGCTGAGAAAGACATTAAACCGCATCTTGAACAACACGTGATTCCTACAAATGACCGTAGTATCGCCCATGTGACTGGGTCTACCACACTAGTGGCCTAACATAGACTCTTTCTTAAACAAAACCACAAAGGACCAAAGGCCATTTCAAATAGTGGCCTGAACCAACCACTCTAGGCTGCTCCCACCTTTCCCCACTAGAATCTCCTTCACCGTTTCCAGGGGAACCTTCAAACACAATAGTGTCAAACTTCATACCCGACGAGTCAGACACTCCAAATACCAAAACTCCCTTCAACTCACATCGCATCTGTCTTCCCACTGCGAGAGGATCCGCTTAGTTGTAAAAAAAAGAAAGGTGGGTTCAATTCTAGAACTCAAGAAGAGATTCCTCGGATCAACTGGAGTGTCGGCCAAAAGTGAGTTTCCTATGGCCACACTTCAATCACATGTCAATGCTTTATAGGGGGGGGGGGGGGCGTACACTCGTTAAGAAAGAAAACCATGGACCCAACCAAACTGGTCCAGTGGTCAAGATGTACCACAAGCAAACACCAAACATGCAGGTGAAACCACTGCAAGGGCTCCCCGATGTACTCTTTAAAAGAATTTATTAACCACATGATTTCATGTTGTCTTACAAATAAGAATTCAAACTCAGGACATAAGTCATTCAGAAAGGATCCGCTGCTCAAAACGCCTCACAACCGACATTTCATAAACACAAGGACATGCCACACAAACACTGTTTACTAAAACACCATTTTTTTCCCTTTAACAAAACATTTTAAAAATAAGCAAACCCAGTAGATTACACAAACACCAATGGCGTCCCATTAGCCCCACACATGCATGTTCTCGTGCCGCACCGGCACACAACTCATGTCCATCCAGGCACTCATCTGCTCGTGCCATTAACCCTTTCTATTTCCATATACACTCATGCATGTTGTGGCCCACGATGACACCATGGATAAAAACCAATGCTTTCCATTTTTTTCAAGACCAAAACATTTTTACATTAGAAACCAAATTTCTACGCATCCAAAACAAAGAGATGAGAAACAAAGTATGAAGAAACTAGGGACAGTGGGTGATTGGAAAATAGGGTTGGCGGCCATACGCCAATCACGCCACTGGCCACAGAGAGTATTTTAGGATAGTGTCCCCGGATCCACAAGGCTTCCCAGACCCTGAGAGCTCACTAAGAGCACTGACCTTACTCCCTTTTCATTTCCCTTAGACACGATCATCCACAAGGACCAAAAACTCAGACAAACCTCAACACACTTTGGTAACTCGAGTCCCGCCACGAGGTGTGCTGGCCAGGCACCTTACTCATATCCAGGACATCGAGTCCCGACAACCTTAACATTTCCCCACACTTACTCTATCTCAAAAGAACACGACCCAAGAGTGCAAACCTTGCCCTCTGATACCATTTTTTCACGAACCAGGCCGGGTCGCCATCCGACCCGGCGCCCGACCTTGTCCGCGGAAAGGCCCGAAGGGCATTCCCGATCCCCACAGGCTGGCACAAGTGCACGGGTATCAGGAGTAACTTGTGGGGACGGTTTACCTGAAATGGTATAAACAAACACTAACAAGATAATAAAAATAAAACTTGGAATCGACAACCAAAGAGACCATAAAACTGAAATCAAAATTTAAAGGATTACAACTAGAACCAATATCCAAAAATAAACGACGACAAAAGAGACTAAAACTATAACTCAAACCTCAAAGCGACAGTAGAGGTGCGACATCCAAACGTCACAAACGTTAACCTGCACGAGAAGACAACCAACGACCAACCACCATCACTGATCACGACACACAACCTGGAATACACAAGAAATAAGAATCTACATACACCCACGAGTGTATGTAGGGTGTGAGCTAAAGGCCCAGTAGGATTCCACCCAATAAAAAAGTTCCATGACACAACATCAAAATGACAATTTAATGTGATTATTCAAGTTATACTTTCGAAATACTTTTAAAGGAATCATTTACAAGACAAATGCTAAAGGAAAACACTAAAATAACTCATTTCACAAACACGATTTTTAAAAAGGAAGAGAAAAGTTCATTATGGGCACACACACACACACACACCCACACACCCACACACACACATACTCACACACACACACACACTCATACCCAAGTGGTCCTCCATATGCCGAAGGAAGGAACCACACCAAATATGGTAGAGCACTATGGGTAAATCCCCTATGGTTCATCTAGTTCAAGTGAGACCCTAGAACCTCATGTCCCGGTGAAACGTGGCTTAGAAGTCCACGACCCTCAGAAAACGTGGCTTAGAAGGCCATGACCCTCAGAAAACGTGGCTTAGAAGGCCACGACCCTCCGATATCATGTTTAGTTAGTGTTTCAATCATCAATCCAGCTATGTGAGACATGGACGATACCCATCTGGCTCATTAGCGCACTAGTTCTAGTCCTCCCACCTAGATACCCGGGGTTTTCCCTTGTGCTAAATCAAGTTTCACATTCACATGGTATATTGTTTTTTTTCATATCACAGACCCAACCAGACATTACACACAAGTCACTATTTTCACACCCAAACAACATTTCAAAAACCCACGCATGCCAAAAATACCTTTCCAAAAATATATTTGTCGTTACCTAAGCGTTTTGCAAAAACCCCATTAAAAAAAGCTCAAACAAGAACATAAACAATTTTTAAAACTTAGGAATCATTATTTTAATAACACAACAAGGGCCGACACAAATAAACACACCCAATTACAAAGAATGGAGTCATTCAAACCACTTGCTTAATAAATTGTCCTTGAAACTAGTTTCACCCAACTACACAATTGTCTGAACCATTTTCACCTCTTAAAATGATTCGCTACACATTAAAAACCCACATTTAGACATACACAACTCAATTATCCATAAAAACTAAGTTCGCACCAACCAAACATCACCTAGAACCCAACTTGAAAACATTGCACCAAAAAAACACATATTTTTACGTTCAAAGACCATTTTAAAATCAATTTCGCACTCAAATATTCTAGAACCACATTTGCACCATATAAACAATTGATTAAATTTTTTTTGGACTCACCACAACAAGTTAAAAATGAAGAAAACATGATCATTTCTAAATAAAGTGAAATTTTCATGATGCATGCATGTCAAAAAAATTTTAAAATACATTTCGCAGGGATTTTAAAGAACAACCAATCATTTATATGACAACACACATATAAACAACAAGAGCATACTATTTCGGAAATCCAATCTCCTCAGACAAGCATGCCAGAACATTATAAACATGGATCTCATTATGCAATTAAATCATAGAACATATTAAATTAATTAAACAACCAAACTAAATTATCTAAAAGATGTAAAGACATGGAACCACCTACCTTATACCAAGAATCTTCCGCAGAATGTGTGAAATCACCATTTCACCTCGACCGCACCATAAGCAACCAAAAATTGACCCTAAATCAAGCATTGGAACCATAAAAATCTAATTAGAACCCTAAATTCTGACCACATTCCAACTGAACGACCATGAACTCCAAATGAAAAAAAATGAACAAAAGAACTCAACCGGAGAGGAACCGCTCATGCGGAAGGAGGGAAAGCCCCTGGTGTGGGAGCCGGAACCAGGGAGGCTGCTGGCCGGAGAGGAAGAGGGGCTGCCGGCCTTGGGTTACGGCGGACCGACGCGATGCCTGGGGGAGCCGGGGAGGTAGCAGGCGAAGAGGGAGAGGGTGCGGCCTAGGTGAGCGGAAGGCAGCAGGTGAGGAGGGAGGGGGCGCAGCGCCACCGAAGGGGGAAAGGGGAGGCCGGTCTGGCGAGGGGAGGAGAGTCTCACCAAGGGTTTCCAGGGGAAGAAAAAAACGGGAAGGAGATGGGGGAGAGGCCCGACAGGAGGGAGTGAGGGGAGGGAGAAAAAAATAATAATAATAAAAGAAAAAAAAACGAGTAAAAAAAGAAATAGAAAGAGAATAATACCTATAGTAATAATAATTAATAAATAAGCAATAAAAGAAATAAAAGAAATAAGTGGTATGATAATAAGAATTGCAATAATATCACATAATATTAACCATAGTATTTATTAACCCCAAACAATATATATTTTTTTCATTAAAAACAATTTATTATAGTTTACTAAACTTCTTACTTCTATTTTATTTCTATTTCATTATTTATTTCTTTTTCAGTATCCCGCTATGTTTCAACACATTTGAAAGCCGACCAGACCGTGCGGATCTCAAAACCAGTCCTTGCCCATACGTCCGGTGATGCATAACCCACTCATAATTATAATTATAATTAAAATAACAATAACAACAACAACAACAACAGCAATAATAATAATAACATAATAAAACAAATTGTAAACTATACAATAATATACTTAATAAAATGCTAATAATAAAAACGATACTCACTTAAATTATTATTCAAGATAATGAAAATAATATTTTAACGTGACATTAATAAAATTATTATTATTAAAACCATTCTTAATTCATCTCATTTTGTTAATTGAACATCGGAAAGGCATGTAGTGACCAGGCAGAGTTATGTGACTACCCAACTGAGGCCGCACGACTTCGACCGCAGTGCACTGGACGCAGTCGAGGCCAAAACACACATTTTAAGATAATAATTCAAAATTTTAACTCGGGTTTCAACCCTAACCACCCGAGGCTCATGAAAAATTGATAAAATAAATAATGTAAAAGATGCGAGTGTGACATTTACATACATTAATAAATTTATATTATATATTTTTATATATATGTTTATTAATTAGTTTATTAATTAGAATTTTATGTATTGAAAAAATAATTTTTATCAAAAAACAATGAATTATTATTTTTTCAATAATTTATTTTGAGGAAATATATTTTCTTAAAAGTATAGTGGGTGTCTGTTTAAATTGGGATATGCTGAACATTGTAAAATAAAATTATTAAAACAAAAATACTTAAATTGGATGTCACTTTTCATCCTAAAAGGATTTTGGATATAATTACAGAGAGTGATCTTAAAAAAAGATTATATATTAAATTTTTTACCAAATAATTAATGATAGAAGATAGAATAATAAAGTTTCATATTGAAAATGATAAACTTATAAAGTCTTAAAAGATTATAAGACATTATGAGTTATTAACACAATAATATTTCAAGTTGATAATTTCAAAAGATTAAATTTTATTTATAAATATTTCAAAAATATTTTAATTAATATTCATCTCACCATTTTTAAAATAATTTTATATGTAATTAATCTTATTTAAAGTTTTTATTTGGAGAAAACTATCAAATAGTCACATAGAGATAAGGAAATATTTTAAAAGAGATTTAATTTAATAAAACCCTTAATGTATTGAAAATAAATAGACTCAATAGAGGTATGCCATATGGGATATGATTAGACTAGTTCTTATGTAAGGTTTTATTAGTATTCGTAATTGATGATATATATATATAATATAGTTTAATATAAAAAATAAATATCTATTACACCATTAAATCATTTATATACCATATATTACATGAAGTGAAAAATTAATTATCATTTAAAAGTATGGAATTTAGTTATTAAAAATGGATTGACATCATAGATTTCCAATTTATGATGGTAGTTGATGACTAGTGTGGGTTGAATTTTGTTAAGATATAATGAAATTTTCAAAGAGAAAAAAATTAGTTTTTTCTAATAGATGAGACACCAAGTATTCCCCATAGATTGATATAATCTATTTATATCACATTATAGGGTATAATGTTTCATTTTTAATCCATTTATCTGATGTTGATAAGATTCATAGCATAATATCCTTTAGTCTTTGATAAAATTCCCAAGTCATGTTTGAGGCTGAGCTCGTATATGGTTTTCTTGGGAGTGTTTCCAATAATGAAAACAATTTATATTGAATGAAGATATAGTTTTTCCTCTACTATGTTGAGTATGATATCCATGACCTTCATTAAGATGAATTGTTGATGTTTATGAACATACTTACATATGTTCCATATGATATTATTCTCCATTTGGGTGAGTATAATGTGATATGATCATCTGTATGTACAAGTAACATTAAATTTTGTATCTATCTAGTTAATTAGAACATATTAAATAATTAATATTCTTGTTACATGTATGGTATTGAAATTTCCCATGTATTGTGGTTAATTGATGATTTTGAAAAATGTGTTATATGATATTTCACATCTTTATTTGATATAGATTGTGGAAAAATGTGTTGAGATACTTGTGTTTGATATATTTCATAAAAAATATCATTACATACTCCATAAAAAATTATTTTATTGAGAAAAATCTATGCATATAATAATCTATTAGTGAATTTATGTCAATTTTCAATGCTATAAAGGCCCACATGGGCACACTTTTTGGTTATGTGAATGAGGATTATATTTTATTATAATGTGTTTGTATATAACTTTTAGATTTACCCAAAATGTATTTTGAGGAGAATAAAAAGTAATCGTCAATATATTCTCAGAATTTTTTACATAATATATAACATATAGTGAAAATTATTGATTTTTATAAAAAAAATATTTTATGATATGTATGAGAGATTTTGGATATGGTGTCATGAGTTTTTGTTTATGATATATTATAACAAGAAGGTGTAAATTGTCCTTGAATATTTAGGAAAGTCCTAGATTTCATATACAATTAACTTGAGATTAAACTATGACATGGTGGTTTAAACTATAAAATGTTTTCAGTTTCTTTAATGAATGATAGCATAAAGGTTACTATGCCATGGTTTAGTGTATAAACATGCACCCATTCTGAGATAATACAAGAATTTATTAGATTACTTCACTAAAGATATCATAATTAGATTAATGATCATGTGATGATTATTGTAGGAGTTTGAATATCCAAAATGAGTATTTTAGTGTTAAATAATCAATGGAGGAATTGAATCTCATGTTACGAGGGGTTATTGGGGAATGAAGTGTTTGGGAAATATTTCATAATTTTTTTAACATTTGTGAAAATATTGGAATCCTAATAATCATCTTTGGGGATATATAATGTAGTTTACTACTTATATAATTTTTTCATGCAATTAATAGTGTATATAAATTTAAAATTCATGTAGTTTAAATATAAATTTTTCATTTATTATTTTATCCAATGTTTTAAATACCCCGTGGTTTTTTATAATTCCTTTCCATGATTTATGTGATTATCATATTATGGGGATACATGAGGTTGAAGTATTCAAATGGTTTCTTCTCAGTGTTCCCTATCTATATTTTAATATATAAGAATAGATATATCGAATAATTATGGAAAACATACACATAATTCATTTTTTTATATATTTTCATCTCATGGGTTGATCAAGTGGGATTTTTTTTCTTATATTGGGATTAAATAAGATTTTTCTCCTTTAAAATCCAACTTAGGTATTTACTTAGAGCTGTATTAATGGACAGATACAATTATATTTAGGGATTATAATTGTTTAGTAGGTTCTTTTCTAGTGATTTGGGTCAATAGTTTTTATATTTTTCTTCTGTTATTATCCATCATATGTATCATCCATGATTAATTTATATTTAATTATTTAAGGTTTGTAATTTGGAAAACAATATTTATATCCTCTATTTTATATAGTTATTTAATTCATAATATTTAAAATTAATATACATGACTATGGAAATCCCTTTTTCTTAATATTTTATTTCCATTGGTTTGGGTATTCCAAATATATTTTAGAAGCATGTTAATTTTTTATTAGATTAAAGAGTGACTTTATGGTTTTTGAAAGGACCATACCCCACTTGATCCCATCCCAGGATAGTTTTGAAAATAATATTTATGCTCAAAGATATTGTCTAAATAAATTTTATCCCAAAACTCAACATTTATTCCATATCTCTTCTCTAAACACATCCTAAAATCCCCCCACACCTTCAATACACAATATAGGGGACCAAGATAAATTTCAGCCTATATGTTAGGTACCTATCCCATATTTACCTTTCTCTAAAATAAAAATCAACCCTAGGAAGGGGAAATGAAACCAAAATGGTAGAAAAACTATGTGAATCCTCTCAAACATTAATCTATTTGTCAATAAAACGAATTCACAATGTAAAATAGATAATTATCTCAAACTGGACTAGAATAAAATCCATAATATATACATCATGATAGAACAAGGCTCAACATAACTCTGGATATAGAGAAAGAATATGAAAATCCCACTACCACATACACACCTCCATGACATTGTGAATCTATAGGGAATGAAAAAATTCAATAACATTCCCACACAATACCTCATATTGATGACTTATTATATCAATCTACTACTCCATTAATGTGAAATAATCTTAAAAATCTAACTAAATTTAATAGATAATATAAGAGTCAAAATGATGATACCGTTTAATTTAAAAAACATGAAATGTTTTATGGATGTGGTTCATCTATTGAAGGATTTCTAACTAATATGATACATTTATTATATTCCCGAACACAACGCGTGGTCTGATAACATCCTATCATTACCCATTCCAATCAACACTCTACCCAAGTAAATTAATAGAGTGAGAGAAAACCCTGTAATTCTACATATAATTGGCCATGAGGTAGCATTGCGCCCAAAGGGTAACAAGTCAAATATATTTAAAGCACTACCCCTAATATATAAACAAACTCATATATAACTATAGAACACAATTATAATCTAAAATAATCAACATGTTATTGAATAAACATAAATTAACCCCCTAAAAAAATATAATATTTTTTCTACTCATGCTACTGTAAAACACTTCCACAGCATCAAAACATCAATGTCAAATCCCAAAAGACAACATATCAAAATGTGGAGGGGTGAGAACTAGGAACTCAATAAGGTTATTTTTGAAGCTAATCTATGTCATTATGAATGAAATATACTATGTAGTCATATGTGTAGACAAAATTTTAAATAATAAAATGATTACTGAAAGAGATAGAATAATTGAAATATTAGGTAAATACCAAATCAGCATCAAATAACTACATGACAACCACCATCCTATAATCATCATGTTTCAAACAAGAATAAAATAACTAATACTAAAATATACCAATTAAAAAATTCTACATATATAACATTTTAAAACAAGAAAAATAAAAAGGAAAATAATAAGTTAAATAATGACAGACCTAAATCATAAAATAAATGGATGTTATGGACTATGAAATGTTAAAATCAAATCAATACCTTAATTTTAAAAATAATAATTATAATGAAATTAAAATATGATAAAAACCCAGCACACCATTTTTCACAAAAATCAAAAAATTCCTATAATTGAGATCAAATTTACAATTATTTCACGATAAAATGACACCAATAAAAAATAAAATTCAAGATATATCAATATAATTGTTGAAACCATTTTCTTGGAAAAAACACATGAAGAAACAAATTATATTTGTCTCACAATTAAATGATAAACATATAATCACATACCTTGATTCGGGAATGGTCATTTTTTCTTCATTAAAAACCTATCATTACCCTTTATTACAATAAACAAGACATAAGGTTTTTATTTTTTCAATATTTTTGATCCACCTAGATGACCAATTTTACTATATTAACCCAACCCTCTATCATTAATTAATATAAAATAAAAACTTACGAAATCTCTCTATAAATGAGATAATTATTTCATATATATTGAATTATATTAAACATCCAATGTGTTACATTAATTTAACTATAAAATATTATAATTTTTTGATAAAATAATATTTAATTAAATTAGGAATCATTCAATACACATTGTTTCACCCCAATAGGAACAAATCATTAGTTAACACTATCAAATATTGGTTTCACAAATCATTCTAAATTCTGTTCCACATTATTTCTAAATTGTTTCACAAATAATAATATGAATATAATTAAAAAAATCTTCTAAATATATGATCTGAAATAAGTATGTGTGAGGAAATATTATCCTCAGTTTGTAAGAGGGGATTAATAAATACTTGGTATTCGTATTTAACATAAAATTGTCCATGCTTCATTATAAAAAAATTAAATTTATTAAATATATCTTTCGATCCCTCGTTTTCTAGGCTCAAGTTTTCATTAAGTGTACGTTGAAGTAAAATCAATATATATCAATAGTAATTTCAAAAAAATAAAATATTAATATTAATCCCTTAAAGGATGAAGAAATCAATTATAATTTTAATATATTATTTCGATAATCAATTCCAATGACTTTAAGTGTCATTTTGGATTTCAAAATGAACAACTACTCTAATACACCAAAAAATACTTATTAGAATATTTTAAAATCTATTATTTATCATGTATATTCTATTATAGAAAGTATGAATCATTCAATTTCTGGAAAATAATCCATGAAAGAATAATTTCTTCTTAAATCCATTTTAAATCAAATAATTAAATAAAATTCCAAAAAATGGATTGCAAATTAGATGATCAATTGGGAACCATCTATACCTACAATAATAAAAACTCTAAAAATATTTTAATTTTTTTACAAAATAAAAATAATTTCTTAAAAATTCTTTATATAATCCAAGAACTATGATAATATATTCTCTTCTATGAAATAGTTCAAATTTGAGTAATCCCTTTTTGGTAGATTATGATTTTCCCATCTTCTACTATAATATTAAAACCAAGGGAAGAAGTTCCACTCACCAAAATAAAATCCAGAATTATTAATTTATAAGGCATATATATAATTCATGACAACAGTAACATAATAATAATTATAAAATAGATCTAGAGCCAGAGTAAATTAAAAATATATTCAAAAACACCTTGAAAATTAAGAATAAAATAAACTATATATATATATATCATTAAACTATGTTGAAAAACTTTCACAACACTAGTATATCATTTCTTGATTTATGAGATCACATTATCACATATCTTATAGCCTAAATGGTGGGTTTCATTTTAAATAATTACCAATATATTTAAAAAACCAAGGTTCTTCCAATAACTTCATTGAAATACCATGTGTAACACTCAAAAAATTTTCTTCATCAAGTTACAGTCCCACACAACAAACACTATTCCCAAAAAAAACTGGGCATGAAACCTACACTTTCTATTATAACATCTGATCATAGAAAATTCATTAACTTGAGAACATAGAAGAATAATGAATAATTCCAATGAATAAATTTCCACCCCTTCTTATATAGAATATAATTAATTAATTTTTCCATTTGTATAAATGAAAAGTGGCTGGTAAATTTAGGAAATTAATATTTATCAAAACAAATTGGTGGCATTTATGACCCCTCTCCAACTATCCCAACTAATATTTTAAAGAATCTGTATAATGATAAAAAAATTATATCTAAAATATTAAATATTTATATAAAATACATTATAATTGATTAGGTAACTTAATTGTGTAAAAAATTAGCCCCATTTTTTTGAAATATATTTTCCATTTACCCTAAAAACATCTTCTCATTTCTATTGATAATTGATGAAATCATATGTTTTTAAACAACATATGATATTCATGAGGACCCATTCCTTTTTAGTGAGTCTGTTATTTCTTAAGTCAATGATCTACGATATTTTTTTATTCTCTACTCACATACTTAGAGATTCTACCCATTTTCTAAAATTAATCCTCGAAATCGATAACTTCTCATATTGTAAACTAAATTGAAAAGATCATGGAATTACCTTTGAATTACTCAATAAAAGAGAATACTATTATAAGAAAAAAATATAAGATATGTATGGACCCCTTGAGGAATAATTATCTCTTTGAATAATTCATATGTATTGTTCACATGAAATAATATATGAAAACACATCCATAATTTGAATGAAATAATAAATAGAAGACATATATTTTTCAGAACCACATAGTGGGATCAATTGATGAGGAAAAATCAACATCAAAATTGATTATTTATTAATATTCAATTCCACATCACACCATAATATTGACACAAATATCCGTAAATCCCATCATGGTTAGTATAAATTTTAAAAAACTCTACTCCACTCTATCAAAATCCATCATAATATCAATTAAGAAGATCATGGTACCCATATTTGATAGAGTATGGTGCTTTTTTGAACGAAATACTTTGTCAATGATGATATAATTACATATAATGAAATTCATAGAAACAATAAAAATTAACTATTTAGAAATCAAAATTACTAATATAATAAATTTCATATTTTAAATGATTTATATGAAATATAATCAATAATATTACATATAATAAAAGTACTAAATTAAATAATATTGAATTATTTATAAGTTTCTTAGAACCAAATAAATATATGTTTAATAATTCCAAATTTTTAGTCTAATATGGAAAAAATCATTCATTAAATATATAACTTTATATCCTAAAGTTTTCAACATTTTTCAAGATATAATTCTTGTAAACAATCTATCCTTGATACTTTAGTAGGATATATCTTCTTAAGGTCATATAAAACCTTATTACCTATAATGGTTTGTTTCAATGGAACATTCTTTAACTAAGATATAATTAGAACAATAATTACAAAGATAAAATATGATATAGAGAAATTAACTTCAAGAAATATGTTTTAATAAAATTCTCGGATAAAAGAATTAATACTAGAAGTGTCCTGAAACGAGTCTCTTTTTACAATTTTCAATCAAAGAATGAGTTTATTCCTCTATAAACTAGAATGTTTAATATGGAAGAAATTTATATTATTATTTGTTTATTTTGTATTTTATTTCCCTAATTAAAAAAAATAATATTCCCCACTATAAAATAAGAACACATTAGGATCCTTCTCCAAGTTTGAAATTCATCTCAAAAAGTAGTTATCTATTAAATTGTTGCAAAATTACTATAAACTATGTTCCACTTCTAAATTCTATGATTCATTCCATTACATTAATTACTAATCAATTTATGTAAACTTTCTCTATTATTTCATATTTAATGATGTATTCTTAAACTATGATACTCATATAATGATTAAATATCTTGAAATCCGGAGCATTCTCTTAAATCCAAATAGTAATTTCCTTAATAAAAAACACTTAACATGGTTTAAAAATAAAATTATTGGGAAGTGGTATAATGAAATCGAAGGGAGATGAGAAATTTGGAATAAAATTTAATTATTTTCTCAATTATTTGAGCCTATATGAAAAACTACTCTCTCCATGATTTATGTTTCCTCCCTCATGCCTCTTATTAAAGTTAAATGATGGGCTTGAAATAGAAGAAAAAAAGTATTGTTATTGATAATTAATCATGGATTTAATGTAATAAATAAATTCTTTTAATATGCTTCACCATTTCAATACCATACATTATCACATTTTAATATCTTCCCATAAGTAATGATCCATTATAATTTGTCCTCATGAATTTGAGTAATTCAAAAGTGTGCTACTGATCCCTTGAATTATTAAACCATTCACACTAATAATAGTATACATATGTTTACAAGTAGCATATACAAGAACTAAAATAATTTTTTATGAGTATTTTTTCAGGGAAACCATTATATATTTTCTCTATATAATATAATGGAATCCCAAATATCTATCTAAATTAGTATAAGATTCATCAACATAAATGATATTTAATTATAGTTGATCAATATATCTATCTTTAGACATCATTTTTAAGATAAAAAATATTTATAGGTTATATAATATACTCCAATACATGATTATATTAATTATTAATATGTTTCTTTAACCTAAAAAGGTCAAATTGAGACGCATAATACTCTTAGGAAAATAGATGTATATCACCATTGATGGAACACATGTCGACCGGCTATGATAATAATATTATAATCATTACATGGGGTTAATTATAAATAGAAAATATATACTATTCTAGAAATAATGAAAAGGATTTCCAATAATTTAGATAAATTTTCTATAATAAAATATATTTAACTAATGGTGATAAAGAAGTAGTTTGATCATCTGATATCAATCATCAGATATATACTACCCACAATAATTTTATGTTGATCAATATATTGCCACAAATAAATTTATAGATGCAGTCTGCCAATGTAGATGAAGATATTGTAAACTAGATGATGATGAATATGGAGTATTGTAACAATTATGAGGATACCA
Source organism: Viscum album (assembly GCA_963277665.1). Classification (NCBI taxonomy): domain Eukaryota; kingdom Viridiplantae; phylum Streptophyta; class Magnoliopsida; order Santalales; family Viscaceae; genus Viscum; species Viscum album. The sequence continues at coordinate 386,648,732 of OY728147.1, read as the reverse complement.
ATAATCATTAAACAACATGTAATACATGATAAATATGTATCTCTATCATTAGATATTGTTAATACAATACCAAAAGTTAAAAATAAAACAATGTTGTTTTCAAAGAGTTTAACATGAAAATTATGTTATGTTGGTGAAATAGAGGTGTCCTCATAATGATTATGATGATGAAAATATAATATAATGATGATAAAAAAATTATCCTCCAATGATTATCAATAAGAACCATACCTCCATTTATGATGAGTAAAAATCTATACTAATGAGAAAAAATAATGATCGATGATGCTAAAAACAATCAAGTTGATGGTGGAAAACTGTAGATACAATTACCATAGTGGTGAGACACATAATTTTTTTTTGTTTTTATAACATCGAAATATTTTTATTTAAAATATATTTATATTTAGAATTGTTTTAATTATGATATATTATATTTAAATGTTTACACACGCACATATTTTTTCAGAAATGTTTTATACATTAGACTTCTCATCCCCATTTAGTTCACTTGCTATATATTAATTAAATTTATATATATTTAGGATGACCTCCCACATTCCTTATTACATTTCCATTTTATCATTCCCTTGTATTTACTAATTTATATTATAATTGAAACCAATAACAAAACATTATAACATTTACATAGGATTATTTTTTAATATTATTTATACACTTAATCAAAACATACCATTTGAAAATAGATGACACATCAATATACTAATCAACTATAAAAATATCCCCATAATTAATATAAATTCTATAATTTTTATTTCATAGAAAATATAACATTATAAAAATATATAAATTATATATTATAAATATACTGAACAAAATAATATATTATAATTATTAATATAATAAATACAAACCTATAACGGCTAATAAAAATTTATTTTCCAAATAAATCCATTAACAATATAATATGTTAATTAAATAATTTATTTTAAAACTTCTTCAACATTTAAATAAATATTAATATTCTTAAAAATTATTTTCTTAATAATTTTAAATACAATAATAATAAGAGTCTCCCCATGTAAAGAGTTTGAGTCTCTCTACTATGAGAGTATCTATATTGGTTTATTTTGGTTCTTCCTTCCTAATAGAGGATCATGTATCGTTCTTTATAGTCTCTTAATGTGTTATTTTTATTTGGCTAGAAAAAGATATCCTTTTTCATTTTCTACATAAAATATTCAATTAGTTATTTGTCATTCTGATGAGTTATCATAAATTGGGGAAGCTTTATCAGTGTTTTTATATTTTGTGGATATTCATTGATGGATTGGTTGAACTTAATCAATGTACATTAATAATCATTGGATCATTATCGATAATCATTGGATATATGGATCTCCATAACGTACATCAATAATCATTTAATCATCATCAACAATCATTATATATTCATCGAAAATTAATAGATATTAATGGAATTAAATATTTATTAGTGGAATTTTGTTTTTTATGTCAGAAAATGTTGGATCAATTCATCTTCAATAGTTAATCAAAATCTAGTGAATCAACATTGGAACGATCAACATCTGATGGTTTAGTTTTCCTTATTTATAGTTTTTGGATGGATCATTAGGATGAATAATAGTTTTATTATAGATCAATATAATAGATTTTTTGACCAGTTTCATAAAATTAATTGGTTTTTTTATTTGTGGGTTTCTATATTTGATTGGGGATTTCTCTAACATAATATTTATCTACAAATAGTTTTTTTTACTTTACTTGTAAATGATTCATATGAAACTATTGCATTAGCGTATGGAGAAACAATGTTCTATTATAATTGGACAAGGAAGATGGATGATGGAATTTTTTATGAGAAATTACTATAGGATTAATTTTTTATTTATTTCGTGGATCATTTTCCTTCCAATTTATATTAGGGAGATTCAGTGGATGAATGGAATTTCTAGGATCCATAGAAATATTTTTTTGAAACTGCACGGGAATTGGAAACACCTTGATAGTTTGGATACTCCATATTTATAGTATTAAACTATTCAATGACATGATTTTTATATCTAAATACATTTTAATAAACAAGGACATGTCTCTTATGATGTTGCATATATTTTTTCACTATGGTTTATTTGTGGAATGGGATGGCCATGTGGGTGACATTAGTCTCTTATGGGAATAGGGAAATGTTTTTTCTATTTCAACATACTCTTAGATCCATATTGTTTAATCTATTTGGTATTTTTATTTGGGGGTGTATTTTTTTATTTTTGGTTTCCATTATTAGGTTGAAATATATAGATCCTGAAGGCAACTCAAAAACATTAAATGTGATTTTATGTGAACCCATTTTATTAGATGGTATTTTAATGAAATAATTTTTCTTAAAGAGAAGTGTCAGGGGGTCAGAAGGTGTGTTATTTGTTTTTAGGCCTTCTCAAGTATTTTAATAGATATATAATTTTATAATATTGGTTTTTAGGGTGACCTATTAACATGTTTTAGTTAACGAAATACCAATACTCACATTTTATAATGATTTGAATGTTTTTTTCATTATTTAAATAGATTGAGGTTTCTCCATCATTTAAGGCAACACACATACCTCATGTTACCTCACCATAATCTAGACATTATATATATTTTATGTTTATTTTTCAGTATAGTTAGAGGATTTTTAGGATAAAAAATCTATGGATGATATACCAATACGATATAGGATTTATCAAAGAGGCCTAACATCATGGGTGAGAGATATTTCTATTTAAAATAAAAATTGTGGATTATGATGTATAGATTTAGGGGGGTTTGATACAATAATCTTGAAATTAAATAGATTTAGAGGGACTATGGATTGTAATATAGAATGGTTCCACTTAGTTTACAAGTTTAAATAGTTCTCTATGAGGAATAACATCTTAATGTTTTTCTTTTGATAAAGGAATAGTTACGGTAGCTATAGTCTTGGGTGTTGAATGTGTAGGAAGAATATCCAATAATTAAATTCTTACGTAAAAAGTATTACCCAATAAAGTGGACGAATTGTAATCATATAATTAAAAATCTATATCATTTTTTAGTAGAGAATAATGATTATGTTAAAAGTCTTACTATTTATTTTTTATATTTCTCTTGTATGTAAAAATAGATTACGGTCTCAAAAGAAGTGGTTGAGTGTCTATATATGGTTATGTATATAGAGATGAATTCTAGGTTTATTGGTGATATACATGAGTATTATTTTCCAAATATTTTGATCTGTATGAATCTTAATAAGTCTTTTAAGGTGGATGGACTTCATGTGATTTGTTGTAATCTATTTTTGTCATGTGGTTGGCCTAGATGTATTAAAACTTGTTACTCAGTTCTAGAATGATACTTTATAATATTGATCATTTAATAAAACTATCATTAATATGATTATTAATGTTTTAGGGATGTGTAAAAGGGATATGTTTCATCCTATTAGCCTATGTAATATAATTTACAATAATTTCCTCATGATTTTGGTTAATAAATTAAGGATTATTGGGTCTCTTATTATTCTTAATGCTAAATGTATTTTATTTACCGAATGTTTGACCATGGGTAATTAAATTGAATCCCAAAAAATCTTTCCATTCAATTATTGTGATATCCATTTCTTATAAAGGTTATATAACCCTAAATTTTGACCTAAAGAATGATTACAATAGGGTTGAGTAGCAATTCCTTGTCCTGAATCTCTATAAATATGGAATCCACATAAATTTTATCCCAAATATATTCATATTTTTTATAGTATCCTATATGATCATGATTTATGGAAAATATATAGAATATTTGTCCTATTTAAGAGGTTTGAGGAAGGGGGACTCCTCTAAAACTATCTATTTATTATAATTGTTGATGTATTTTGTAAATACATTTCAAATTAAATTTTGTTGGGATAGATCCATGGTATTAGGTATACTAGAAATGGACCTATCAACTCCAATTTATTTTAAAAGTTTATTTTTTCTACTATAAATAATATCTCATGAAAATTTATATCATATTTATCATCTAATACGTTTCTTCTGTGATGCATTGGGCCATAAGGCTAATTTTTTTAAATTAGAGGTCTCCTTCAAAAAAGGTGTTCTTTTAGAGTGATGGAATGAATTGTGTGATATGATCAATTTTAAGAATGTGTAAAAAATTAATAAATATTTGGTGATCCTAAAAATTATTGGAAGGTCTAAGAGGGATTAATTTTCAATAGTTACTGATATGTCCTGTTAATTGATTAATAGTTAGACAAGAAATTGGATCTCAAGAACTTATAAGACTATATTGATTTAATATACGGGGTACACTATTATTTCTCATGTTATGTATAATTCCAAATTATAATATGGCCTTATTACATAGATATACTCTACAATTTATAATTTTTTTGGAGTACTATTGATGGAAGAAGAAATATGTACATGGTTTTATGGGAAATGTTGTGTCTGCCTAAAAACTGTTGTGATTTTATGTTAAGGAACATGAGAAATTTGAACTATTTTCTCCTCAATAATTTGTGCAAGAGGTTATTCATGTGTCTAGATGCCATTTCCCTTTAGGATTTGAGATAAAAATACATCTCATATGGTGGTTTTATTCAATATTTTATTAGAATAAGGCTAATCCTTTTTGTGTAGTATTTAGGGGAGAAGTTTCCCTAGTTAGATGGTGTTTATTAGTGAATTTCCCATGGAATGTTTGTGAAAATATTTGAGGGTCTATTGTTTTTTGGGGATGATTATTAATTCATTTATTAATTTATTTATTTTGGTATGAAAGATAATATTGTTCATGATATTATTAACAATTATTTTTATAGTTTTATGTTGATAAAATTTAATTTCTTTTTAATGAGATGGATCAAGGATACAAATTTAGAATCTCTGTTTGTAGATGTTTGGAGACAGGATTTATGGATGGTTTCTTAGAAAAGAATTTATTTCATGAAATATATTTAATTGCTTGCCTTACAAAAACTTGGATATGGTGGGGATTCTTTTTAGATAAATATTTATACCTCTAACTACATACCAATGTTTTAGGATTTTTTTGTAGAGGTTTTTCACTACTATATTGTCAGACCTAGACATATTTCATATGATGAATATTTCTATGGATGATTCTTTTCCATCAAAAAATTTTCTCACAAAGATTTGTATGTGTTCCCTTTTTCAACATCCTCATATAAAATCTATTTGGGAGATATGGGGTATGAAATGTTTTATTAGGTTGGATGAAGTTATTATGGCTATTAACATTCTATCAAAGTGTTTCAACATCCTTGATTCTGTATGTTTCCTTGATTTTTTTTTTCAATTTCAAGGTTTATTTCAATAAAGGGAATTGATATTCTATTTTATTAAAAGAATTTCCTTGATGTGGTTTTAACTCACAAGTCATGTAGTTTTCATGAAAACAAGATTAAATTGGGGAATAATAATGTTTTAATTCATGTTATGGTTCATATTACATCATGATATTCATGTCATATTGGTATGGTTAGGATAAATATCAATTTAGAGTATACTGATACTTATTAGGACAATATTGGTGTAGTGGGGAAAAATTATTCATGTGCGGCAATGGATTTTTTTTAGAAAACTTTCACTGCTGGATAATGTCTACAGGTTGTTAATGATTTTGTGGTTTATATTAAACTAATGTTCACATGTAAATATGGTTTGATTCATGTTAAATTGGAAAGATTTTTTATTTCTCAGATATCTTTTTTCAAATATTGTTCAATAGTTTTATCTAATTTAAGGCTCTTTTTATGTGATATTTTGTGCTTTTCATCAATATTTTATCATTATTGTTTTTCTTTTGTAAGAGAGAAGGAAATTTAATTTCCTAAGATATGGAATGTTATAAGATATATTTAAATGTATAGGATTGGTTTGGGTGTGTTCTTCATTAGTATTTTTCATTTATATATAATGATTTGAATCCATTTTGATTAATGTTTAATGTATTTTTATAAAAGAATAAAAAAAATCTTCAATAAAAACAATATAATTAATTTTAAATCATTTTTAAATTTTTTTTACTGAAAATATAATTATTTTAAAACATGTATCATAAAACTTTTGTGTTCCAAAAGTCCAAAAAATCATTTGATCAATATTAATATATTAGTATTTATAAATTCAAATAATAACAACTAAAATAATCACAAATCCTCAAATAAACAATCAAATAATTAATTTCAATTAATATTTTGTTTATATAATTTGTAAAGAGATCTCTCTATTGTGATAGTTATATTTATATTGTGAGAGTTTTATTACAATGTATTTCCTTATTTCATCGACCCTTTTGGTGGATCATCTATCATCTTGTTTTCCCTATGAAGATCAATGGTTCCTTTACATCTAGATCATCTGTATTATGTAGGATATAATTTTATTTTTCTTCTACACATAATTCATTCAAGTGATATATAATTGTGATGAAAATGTACTACAATAGAGATATCATATTATATGATATCCATTGAGTCATATCCATCGATATAGTTATATATATGCTTCTATATTAAAATAAAATTGATATAGTTCATAGTGTAAAATAGATAAGAAATATAGGATTTGAAAGTTAGTGAACACTACCATATCAATCCCACGGTTTCCATCATTTAAGAATAAACATTTTTATTCATTCTTGGATATACAATCATGATATAATCCTGAAAAAATACAATGATTCTCAAAAACTAATAAGAAAATATTATTATATTTTATGTAAAATTCCATGTGACTGTAGTTTATGCTCAAATCCGTTAATTTAATGATGGAATCCTATATAAAGGGATATAATATCTTGTACTAAATGTATGACACATATAATCCATAGGAAAAATCATTTTCATCATAGTTTTTCATTTATCTTTGGGGAAATGGTGATAATCCACCATATCAATTCACAAGGTTCTCTCATAAAAAATAAGGATTCTAGTGGTTGGTGTACTACATTTATAGGTGAGAGTATATTGGCTAGTAAAAGGTTATCTCAAGAATGCATAATAGATCAAAGAGAAAAATATGTAGTTTACCATGATTCTGGGATTCCATTTTTATTTATGTTATTCTTTTTACATATTTGTTCTATTCGAGATATCTCAAACATTCATTATGGGTTTCCTCAACTTATTTTATCATGTGATGATCCTATAGAACCCAAAAGTGGAATAAAATATAAATTTTTCAAAAATTCATTTGGTTATTATACTATTTTTATGGTGAACGTAAAAATCATAATCTTCTTGGGGATTTGTGATATAAAATATAAAAACTTTGTTTTTACTAGTCCCAAGGTATTACTGGTGTGTATCATAAGGTATAATGAATTAAAATTCAATGGTTTTTTTGAGGTATAAGATAAGATATATGTGATATAGTAAGCAGTGGTTAAAATTCAAGATGCATGCATACAAAACATCATGTTATAGTTATGGTATGACATATATCATATGATATGAATTTCTTACACATAAGTGGTTTCCTCTAAATATACACAATATCTACCACTTTTGTATGCATGGCTTGATATATAAGGGATACTTCCTTTAAATAATTCTCTGATGATCGGTAGATAACCATTATATATGTATTACTTGATATGTTAGGTTCTACCTCAGGGTGATAAAATCTCATTCATAGTTTACTTCGTACCTAATATACAATGCCTTTATTACATAATGAAATAAAAGGGTACTAGCTTATGGATCAAGACATATGATTGATAATATCTCTATTATCCAAAATGTACTATTAATGCCTAAATTTTGGAATTAAATATTTTTGTTATAATTTCTTATAGTTTAGAATTTTTTCATGAATGAAAAATTATAGAAATTGTAAATAGGATATTTTTATTCCTAAATGAAATATTAGATTTTCATATTAATATATCATGATAAAAAATAAATAATTGTTTATTGATTTTTATTAAATTAATATATTTATATATATATACAAATTATATTTTGAATATTATATATTGTACAATTTAGAAAATAAATTAATACATATAAATTTTTAAGAATTCATAAGGGGACACAAATGAGACCATAAAGATTACATGTTTTGGAATAGTTATAAATTAAATATACGTAGGATGTATATTAATTGGAGAAACTTATATAGACTAACTTATAGTTTAGATATAAAGTGATTATATTGAAATTATAAGTGTTATTTAAATGCCTTTATAAATTACAAAATAATGATAAATATAAAAAGAAATTATATTTAAAATGATGAATTTGTCATAACTATAAATTCAAATTATACAAACTAAAAGTCTTATTTGAGAAAATTACTAAAAGAACGTCAAAATAGTTTTGATGATTGATTTTTATCAATTCATAAGTTGAAATTAATTTGTGATATTTGGATTATATAAATTGACCATGTAATAGAAATATAAATATTAAATGTTTATATTTAATTTAAAATAATATATTTAAAATAAATTAATTATAATTAGGAATATGAAAAACATCATATTATGAAATGAATATAAAGTTTTTTTATTCAAAATTACTGAATTTCTATAAGCTTAATTAAATTATCATGTTTTTATTTTATGCTTTATTTATGAATTGTTCATGAATGTTTATCTCATGTTTAAATATGTGAAATATTCATTTATTTAAAATTAATTAACTAATATATTCATATAAATAATTTCTATATTTTGAATCATTGTGGATTAATTAGTTCAGTTTTGTTAATATACATTTAATTTTTTCATACCTTAATTTTAATAGTTACCTTGTTTGTGTGATAATGAATTTAATTTTCATTTCTCATGACATCAGTTTTTAATTGAAGTCAGTATATTGATTTTTTTATTGAATATAATTTTTATATATTATTTATCAGAGTAAAAATTAATTGGTATGTATCTTGAGTGAAGTATCAATGTGTAAATTAACTTGTGGTTGGTCTTCTTATAAGTCTAGAGGCTTATGCCTTGTTCTAAAGAGGTAGGGTTTAACTATTTATGGCTCAAAAATTACTAATTGAGGGACTAAAAATTTCCAATAATTCCGTCTTTTGAATGATAATTTAATGTACATGATACATAGTATTCATTTTCATATTTCTAAATATATTTTGAATCTATTTTTTATGTGAGTTACACATAATGTGGGTTGTGTATAGAGTAACACATTAACATGGTTTGAATATATTAAATTAATGGATGAAATAAGATTAAAAAGTAAATCTTTATAAGGATGTATATATACAATTTAAATAATATACAGTAATATGATGAGGTAAAATTCCATTTAAAATACAATGCATTTGATTCATTGAAATGGGACCCACGTCATGACCTTGATCATTCAACCCGGTAGGTTCTACTACAACATAGTGGACATGGATTATATTGTGTACTAGATAGTAGAAATTATTATCCCTAAATGTTAGGTATCAAATTCTCATTATTATAATTCGGTAACAGTTTCTATTAAACCCTATAAGAGTCAAGACACAATAGGAATTGATTTTGGATTATCTATATCTAGGATTGGGTAATGTGTTTTATTCTCAAGTATCCACGAGTCATATATGATATGATTGAGATGATTACCCACCAAAATAGATATACGATGAGAGAAAACCCATATTAGACTCATTTCATAGTGAAATATGGATCTTAGAACATCAATGTATTTAATTAAATTTAAAATGGGTCATCATTTTAGTGGGATTAATTTAATTAAGATCATTAATAAACATACATAATAAATTATAGTTATCATATAGGTTCTTCTATTGAAGATAAATATCATCATCGTCATAAAATTTTTTTTTGAGATCAATATTATAAATGTAATGTCTTAATCTATGAAACTCTCATGAAAGGTAACCTATGAAAAAATATTATGTAATGAAGAATTATATGTTTTATTTTAACACCTTCACGAGTAACCACATTTAAAAGTAGTTCTATAAATGAATATAGAATCTTAAGAGAATTATATAATGATTAACACGAGGATTTAAATGAATTACAAATTAAATACAACATGTAACATTATCCTATACAGATATACACAATTTGATTAATTATTCTAATGAAAAAGGGAAACTAAAGTTATCCTCTAAGTATTGTTTACATTACTGAAATCATTTTTCTATTGTCAATGAAGATGTTCTAAAAATTTGAATGGTTTTAGGAAAAATTTGACCTATATTACCAATATCTAAAGGATAGATAAACTAAGAATGAAATTTTTAGGTTCTAGGGTTTTCTTGACAGTACAAGTGTGTAAAATTAAATACTAGAAGAAGTGGAGTTTCTTTGAATGTAAAAAAAAGTTTCTTCAAGTATCCAATAAAGGTTGGTGTAACGTATAGGATTTATAAGGAAAAATGGATAATAATTTTATATAAAGGAATTTTTTAGATACCCAAAGTGGTTTGTGAAACTACATAGAACATTGATGTTAGGTATCAATTTTTTAGACATATATTCATTATATTTAAAGGGTATGATACCTCAAATGTTTGTATTTTATATGATATGATTATATAGTACATTAATATAATTTTAATAATAAATATATCATGAAAATTGTATTCATGGGATGACACAATGAGTTTCTATATAAAATTTGTGATACAAATAGAATATAACAATCTCGGATGGATCTATATAAATAATGTCTATATTCATCTCATTTATCTGATATGATAAGAGTTGTAATTGATTAAAAAATTTATTTACGAATACTAGGAGATTGTACATATATATTGTGATTCATAAAATTATATAACTTGTTTTTGGAATAGGAAAGGATAAGAAGAATTTTATTACTAAAAAAGGGTTTTATCTAGATATGAGTTAAAATATTAGAGAATGATTACATTCCACCCACCATTTTAACATTTATAAAAAATGTCTTATTCGTATAGAAAATAATATAAACATATTGAAAACCATATATATTATGAAAATATTGGTTTATTTATTAAATATTCCAACTAAAACATAAAAATAGTTATTTCCCCAACACAAAGGATTTAATGTATCTTAGTGAGACATTTCAAAGACAATATTTTGTATCAGAGGTTAGTGGGAGTAATTTTTGTTTGAGATAATTATAAAGTTAAAAAATTAATATTTGATTTAGCTAAAATTCAACATGAATTTAAAATAATATAATTTTTAGGGTATGTTGGAAACAAAAAATGTATATATATAAAATATTTATGATAAAAATGTGAACATCTCATTATATTTGAAATGATTTTAAGATGAATTTTTAGAAAATTAATGAAAATAGTTACATTAGTTACAAAATTTTTTCAAAATAAAGGGTTTTAAAAATGATTATAATGAACTTATAATGAACTCAATGTGGATTACAGCTATAATTAAAATCATAATATTAAAAGTAATAGTGTTATGATGTTTGAATATGTTCAAGAAATAAATCCCAAGGAATATTATTCCTCAATATTACAATAATTTACACTATCGTACTCAATAGATATTTCTAATTACCGATTTTAATGAGAGTTTTTTATTAGGTTGTCTTATAGATAATTGGTATGAATTATATTGAGATATACAATGTTAAACAAAACAAGTAAATATTTAGTAAACATAAGGACAATCTTGGAGAATACAATAAATGATATTTTATAAAATATCATATATCACATGGTATATTTGATTATATATATTATTAAATTTATTATTATGTATCCAATTTTTATATATCACTTTTTTTAAATACCCTTAAATAGGTATTTTTAGGCTTTAGTGCATGCTATATTGTTGTTTCACAGTTAGTGTGAATAGTTCAACAAAATGTGGAACATAAATCAGGTTTTTATAGAAATAAATTGAAAATTTTTAGAATAGTTTTTCAAATAGTGTTGCCAAAATACGAAATTTAGTTTAGAATCTCAATATGACGCATGTGCTTGGTGCATCGTTTGGCCATTCGTGTAGCCTAACTATGCATAATTCCCATTATCATTAAAATGTTTAAATTCATATGGCTCTCTTATAGAATTAATGACTTTATAGGATCCATTTATTTACTATTTAACTATCCCAACTCATTGTGATATATTCTCTTAATTACATATCTATAAGGCTATCTCCCATGCGTTTCTTCATTATTGGTTGTAGAAATGTCATTCTAAACTCTTCTTAGTCTCTTCCTCCCTCTTTTTACTCCTCCAATTATTCATTTCCTACCTACGAAAGGTAATGAATACCTGAGGATTCATGACATACAATTTATAATGGGAATTTTTAGTTTTAAAAGGAACTCTGTCTATTAATAATCTCCATAGGGTTTGTGAGGTGGATTACTAGTTTGTTTTGTAAGGGATACAAGATCAATGTAATTATGTCCCTTACATAGCTCTTAAATTTATAATTAATATTAAATGTTGGATTCAATGATTTTTTATATTTTTTTAAAATAGTTATCAAGGGTAACTAATAGGTTTTGTTAAAGGAAATATGTTTCTATTTTAATTTGAAAAATTTCAATTGTATTTATCTTAGTTTTTTAGTATAAAACCAATTTTGGAAATACCTTAATACCAAGTGTTTGTGTAAATACACACTTGTCTCAATAAAATTTACTATTATATTATAGATTTTTTTATTATAAAAATAATAAAAATTAATTAATTCAAGAAATGTTGTTTTTCTAGGACTTTTAATAGGAGTTGAATCCTCTCAAACCATTGATGATTTATTGATGTTCATGAATTTGGTTTTTAAAATTTGTTTTGTAACTAAGTTTCATATGAAATACTTATTAATCCTGATTAAAGAATTCAAAGTGATTTTCCAAAGATAATTATCCCTTAAAAAATTCCCCATATATTATGGAAAATTATTATGTATGATGGCATGATTACGGATGGTGTTTGATGTAAGGGATTATATACCATTATATTTTTATTTTTATGTGATTGGGATTATGTCTTGTGTCATAATCAAAGACCAGGATACGATTTGTTAATGAATTTTACTATATATTGTTATGAAATTATTTATGGAACTCACATACATTTTTTATATTAAGAGAATCCTGGTGTAGTTGGGTGGGAAGTATAGAGTTATTCAATATATTAGTTCATGATCAAGCTCAATCTAGTGTCCTTGAGAAAAAAATTTCACAACATATGGGATTTACAACCTTAGTTAAAGAAATGATGGAAATATTGAGTTTTAGGGTTGACTTTTTGATAAATAACTCTGATGTTTCTTCATATGGTTTATGTTAGATCTATCTTTGATTATTTATTGAGATCATAGGTTACCATGATGACTAAATCTATATTTATTATACTCCCAAATATATAGTAACACTATTTGATTTGAAAATGACTCTGAAATTATTATTTTTAATTTGAAATATTCTTTATCGAATCTTCTACACCTATTCTTTAAAATGGCTTATGATTTTATTTTATTAAATATAAATAACATTTAGTTGAAAACAGAAATATTTTTTTGAATGATGATGACATTTCACTTTTTTGCAAATGAAATTGAAAACCTATATTTTCAAACTAGAATGAAGTTTTTTTCCTTTAAATGGTATACATGAGATTTAGGGAGTAGTCCTACAAAGATTTTCACTCCCACCCATCATATTAATAGTTTAGAGGATTCACTTTATATGTGGTAGGTTGGTGTTAGGGCATTTGATTATATTGATTGATGTGGAATGTGGATATAATGTTCATGAACATGGGGATTAATAGTTATCATTTTTTCAAATTTATTTATGTTCGTATCATAATTTTATCTACCTCCTCAATCTTCTTGTATTTTTTCAGACCTTGATTTGAATCTATTGAGACATTGTTTTACATTCTTTATTTTGTGATTTTTTACATGGTATATTTATTTCTTATCATGCCATGTATAAAATTGTTTATATTTTATGATCTCTTACTATTATTTCTATTCCCTACCAAATTATATAATGGTCATATTGATCCCTAGTATGGAAGATCTTGGGTTTTGTATTAATTATTATTTGAATCTATTCATAATGATATCTATTTCGTTCCTTAACCACTAATATGTAGACCAGGGTGATCAGGAACACACCTTTGGTATTTCATAGGGTAGATTGGTTTCTTGATTCAGGGGAAACATTATCTCATTCATGAAAAACTGGTCTCATTGCATAAGATATCAAGAGGTCCTAATTGTTACACCATTTTTTGAAGTTTTGTAAATATAAGTTCTAGAATGTATTATGTGATGATTTTTGAGCCATGTGATGGTTAAGAATTGGGTGTAGTTTTTTTTGTGGAGGGGTTTTTAAGATTAAATACTGTGTTTAGACGATTTTGGTTGAAGATATATATCACCATTCCCTAGTGAATGTTTTTTAATTGGTGTGATTTAGTGTAAAATGGGAAAAAGAGAAATTGGAATTTCTATGATTTGGTACTCATTGAAGGTGTATGTATGCCTTGGATTGAGAAACATCACCATGGATTTTATTTTGGGAGTGGTGAGGTAAAAGTATTAGGTTAAGGTAATATGGTGTAGGGATAGAATATTTGGGTGGTGTGTTCAAGAAAACTACAACCATGGTTAGGATGTAGTGGATGCAATAATGGTAGTCACGGGGATTTTGAAATCTTTGAAACGATCACATACCTTTTTTGATATTATCTATTTCAAAGGGGAAATGTGTGATATATTTATGTAGTTATTTAATATGAATCTAATTAATTATTTTCCAATATTAATCAATTAATCCTTCCTCCATGTGATTCCAATTAATTCTAGGTGATTTCTAGATTCTCTAGAAAACCTTATTCTTATCCTTATACAACCATGACGAGAGATCAAATCTTGGAGGTTTGAGATGTATTGTTATTTGTTTAGAATCATAATATCCTCAATCCAATTATGTTCTATTCATCATTACTTATATAATTAATTTCTTACATCCCCAATTAGTCTCAATATCATCCATTGTTAGTGTTGAATGTTAAGTAAAATTTATATCTAAACCGTGGTTTGAATCCTTCATGAATTTAATTATAGAACCGTTTCAATGACTTCTTTGAACTACTTATATGAGTTCTTGTTGTGAAATCTTATTCATTTTGTTTGTGAATTTCGTGTTTGTGATGAGACCCTTAGAAAATGTTAATGTTGAAATCAAAACAACTGAGGTTTTTTGGACTTATCATTAGATCATATGTATATGGTACCATGACCAAACTTTTTTATCATTAATTTTCATATTATAAGACCTATATTTGATGTTTGACCACTTGAGGTGTGTTTGTGTAACCCAGTGGACCTTTGCATTATGTTTCATTACATGCATACTTGTGATTTATATTACTCATTCCTGATATGACATGATGTTTAATCTATCATCCAGTATCTCTATATTTCATATTTTGTTGCTCTGTGTTCTACATTTGATCATGTAGTTTGAGCCTTATGGATAAGGGGGATTCGTTGGACATTTTTTTATATGTAAATGTTCTATCCCAACAAGAGATATGTTTGAAACATGATTTTGGTATCCCTTTATAGGGAGATACATTATATGTAAATAGTTGACCTTCATAACAACATGCATATTGATGTAGGTAGAGATTGTAACACCCAGAGGTTTTATGAAAAATATTCTTTTCATTAATGTCTTGTGTTTTACGCTACACCAAAAGGAGATTACACAACACGCATCCTTGACTTGACTTGCATTACACGCAATCGCGACCTTCCTCGATAGCGTGTGTAGTACGCAATACCGAGTTTCACTAAACAACGATATGCTATTAAAATATTATTAAAACTAGCGGTTATGAATAGTAATAACCACTTTTTGAAATTTTGTAAATTTTATTTTTCAAAATGGACTTCATTTTTGCATTCGGAATATCAAAATTAGCTTAGGGTGATATTTTGGTACTTTTCGGATAACTTTCATATTCTGATGAATAGTGAATATTACTAAATTTTAATTAAAAAGAACTTTTTAATAGAAATAATTAATAGTGATAGATTATTAATTTGAGTGGTTTTAAAGTATATTTAGAATATATTTTTACAATTTAATACAATGTTGGTCATTGGTTGTAATTTCACATTTAAACCAATTATAAACAAGTGTCAATCTTTTGATAGTTATTATCCCTTAAAAACACGTTATTTGTTTTGACATCAGGAAATAATTTTTTAATTAATTAATGCAACTGATATGTTCTGAATTTGGTTAAATAGACATCATTTTTGAATTCTTAATATCAAATATAGCTTAGGCTTAATTTTTGGTATTTTTCTGGAAACTTTCATTTTTTGATAAATAGTGAAACCACTAAGTGGTAGTTTAAAAACGGAATTTTTCATAAAACTTAATTTTACCACTTATGTGAGTGGAATTTAGAAAATCCGAGAGACACAGTTAATATCAAGAACTAAAATGTGGTTCAATGAGATGAAAATAATTTTTGGTGAATAGTAACTTCTTACTTTTTTTTACCACGGTTAAAAGTAAATGGGGTAATTAAGGGTAAAAATGATATTATTATTACCCTAACACATATACTAATTCTATTGGATAAGTTTAATTCGACCAAAAACAACCTTAGGAATAAAATATGACCATTTAGGCCCACTTGGTTTAGATTAGGAAATTTATTATTATTTAATTCAAAGAAGAGTTAAAAGAGTTAAAATCAAAGTTTATTTACTAAAACATTTTTAATATAGGGTTATACATAAGATAAATTCTATTGTAAATATTCTTTAGAAAGATAAAAAGATTTCCTACATAATTATAGTTTATTTTTAATTTTTAGACATTAAATAATTTAATTTATTTATGACACACCGATGATGAAATAATTATCTTATTAATGAAATATTGACATAATTGATGTTATAAATACCCAAATAAATATAATTTGAGAATTTTAATGAACTAAAATAACTTTCTAGGTTAATATGACATGTTATTATTGATTTAATTAACTTTGGGGGAACTAATCATTCTGTTATGAGTTTCAATAAAATGAACTATTTAATAGTGTCAAAATTGACATAAAATAGTTTTTAAAACAAATATTATATTATTAATTGTTATTTTATTCCTAAAAATATATGGTTCGGCCAAATGAATTAGATAAGGATATATATATTAATAAAACACAACTTGGGAGTCGCTTGGATGTATATGGAATGTTTATTAACTATATAATATAAAATTACAAAGTGACATGGTAAATGTCAATCTAATTAACTAAGAGTTAAAACTAAAAGATAAGGTTAATATAATGACCTAAACTTGTCTAAATTCTATTGTATGAGAGAATTTAGACACATACCCACCTTATCTTCGAAATAACTCAATTTGGAGCTATTTAATACCTAAATTGACTTTATAAAAAAATAATATTTTTAGTTATTCCAAAGGTGCCCCTCTCCTCCATTATAAAAGGGCACCTCCTCCCCCTCTTCCTCACACCACCTTGAGCCTTCAAGCTCGGAACACCCATGCCATTTTCTCCTCTCCACTTCCCTAGAGAAATCCTAGAAGTCCTGATATTCTTCAAAGAACAATTTTAGTTCCCTAAAAGGAGGTCTCAAAGAAGCACTACAAAGAAGAGGTAATGTTCCTTACCGATTCTTTCATCTTTATTTATTCTTACACTTCTTCTTCTTTAGTTTTTTCATCATGAAATAATAACATCAGTATCACTCATATACTGATATGTTATTATTAGTATGAAACAACCCTATTTCACCATCTATCCATCCTATGGAAAATGAAATCACCGTGCATGCGTACGTACGGAATACCGTCTCCACGCCATGGTGTAATCTATTTTCCACCACCACCATACTTGGATGGGTATAATGGTATAAATAATGACTATATATGACTATTATAAAGTGATATTGATTCTGAAATAGTATACATACACTCCAATACAATTACACGATCATAGGAACGATATCATCACTCGTGTGTACGTACGGAATACCGTCTCCACGATGTGATGCGACTCGTTTTACATAATCTTCATTTCATAATGATTATATAAATGAATTGAATGAATGAATATGATATATATTACACTCATACCATTCTGTAAATGAGGTATCTATAACCTAAAGAGAAGAATATGAATTTATTCGACAAAACACACATAAGAACAAAAAGTAATAAACACCCGAATAACAAGTAGTAATGAAATATTACTAATAATAAGCTAAGAATATGACCATATATGATATCATAAAAATAAGTATGATTCATTAATATGTCAATAACATTATTTAAATCATTATACAGGTGGTTCGGACACGTACAAAGCATATCAGACCTAAGGTAAGGGAAATATCACATTCTCATTTTTATCCAAGATTGTTTATACTTTGGTATTTACTGGGGTGTATTTTATCATCCACATACTTGTTTCCCCAATATATAATATTATTTCCATCCACCTACAATTTTTTAAATTCAATTGTACCCTTTGGTGAGTTTTTTAGTAAAATATATGAAAGGAATCTTTTGTCGTTTTCGTACGAGGTACTTTTTTGACTTTTCTGACAAAGGTACGAGAAGAATGTTTTTTTAACTTATACGGAATGAATGGATTTTTAAAACATTATTTCCAATAATCTTCCTTTACAAGTTCCCAAGTTTATTTTTAATCAAATTATTTTAGTTTCAAATTGTATGACATGTTAAGAAAGGAAAAATGTTTTTGAAGTAGAAAGGATATTTTCCTCAAGAATGGAGTTCAAGTGTTTTATCAAAATTATTTTCCATCTAAGATAATATAGGGTTATAATTCTATCCCTATAATTACATTGATTTGATTATGTTGTGATGGAATTATTTTTATGAATTCATTTATCTTATATAAAATGTTTTATGATGTCACGATGTTTAAGAATTCCATTTTTATGGGTTATGCAATGATGTATGATTTATGATTTTTTTGTGGCACACATAAGAATGGTTTCATTATGAGATGGGTGGGACCTATATCTCCCTCCAATGCATTGGGTAAAGTTTTTATATCTCATGAGATAGACATGGCTGGAATGGTAGGTTATACCGGTTCAGTGAAACAGGACTGAAACGAGGGTGACTCGGTTCAGAAATGGACTTTGTCCACTAAGATAGTCTTGGAAATGAGTCTTGACTAATAAGAAATTATTCTCTATGATTATGTGTGTATGAAACAATGTTTAATGTTTTAAGTTATGATTATTGGGATTACATTTCACTACTATGATTTATCCCATGTTATGAAATTATGATCTCTTTTGTAGGTTAAGCTTTCCAAAATGTTATGTTCTTATGAATATGATGTGATTGATATTTTTTTTTTACCCTTACTGAGCATTTGAGCTCACCCTTTTATGTTTTCTTTTCCCCATGATATAAAGAAAGGTTTTAGGTAAAAAAAAGATGGAGATCTTTATGGGAGATTTTGAAGATCTTTCACCACGATTAGAAGATTTTATTCCGAGTTTCCAAAGACACTAAACTATTACGATCCTTGTGTGTGTGTTTTTGTTATGTACTAAGTATTCCGCAAAAGTAATGTAATGTCCATGTACGTTAGGCTTCGAGTCTCTACAGTTGGTATCAAAGGAAAGGTTTAGTCAACCTTTGGAAACTAGGATGCGAAAATGTTAGTGAGATCCCTGGAGATATTTCTAAGGTATGTCTAGGGATGTCCCTAAGTATAAGTATACGTATAGGATATAGTCCTATAACTATGGTAACGATATTATATTTAACCAAAGATGTTATATATTGAAGCTACTCCCCCTTTATTATGATTTTTGCCTCTCACACTATTCTTTTTGGGTATTAGAAAATGGCTGGAAACAAGATGATTCACGATAATGGAGGATATGATGGACAATGGAATGATATTCTTCTTGAGAAACCAAATGAAATGGGATTTGGAAGTCCAAACATCATTATTATACTGAATCAGCAATCTCATAATATGATCAATAAAGTAAAATTTGGTAAGTTTCCTGACTTGGCTAATAAGAGAAAGATGGAATTTCATGATGATCATAGAGGAAAGAAAGTTCAATTTCCCCTATGTAAATCATGTGGGAAGAGGCATCAAGGAGAATGTTTCAAAGGAACTGGAAGATGCTTTGGGTGTGGAAAAGAAGGACACAAATCTAGTAAGTGCAAATGAAAAGTTTCAGTTAACACCAGGGATGAGGATAATGGTATTTCTATGACATCAACAATGGTTAAATGTTTTAAATGTGGAATGTACGAGAATTATGCAAACCAATTCCCTAAGGGAATGTCTCATGAAGAGAATCAGTATGGTCGTATGGGTAGTATTTATGTGGATGATGATGAAGAGACTACAAATGATATGTGAGATGAAAGAATTGTTGAATCTCGGTCAATGGTTTAAGAATGTAGTGGAATGATTACATGTTTATCATGTGTAATGTTGTATAAGTAATCTCATGGTACTATGGAATAAAGAGACATCTAAGGATTGTTACATTGTTGTCTTTCCTTGAGTTTTGAAAGTGTATGATTAATGTTACCAGTATCCATGAAAGGTTATTCAGATATTTTTGGAATGTAGATGATATGCGCATAATAAAGGGATAAGGAGAAAATTAAGTGTTTGATATTATTCATGATCTCATGACTAATATAAGGAGAAGGTTATATCATGGTTTGAGTATATAGAATTTTTGGATTTTGGTATGTGGAAAGAGTTAACTTTTGACAGCATTCAAGTTTTAACTAACGTTTAATGGGTATTCATTTTTCAAGAGAATACATCATTAAGGTATTCACATGATTTGAATGTGACCAACAAGATATATGGGGGATAAATGATGGTATTCACATGCTTGGTTGATGACATTTCAAGTTATCGTTTTATTTATACTATGAGCTTGGACCGAAGTATTTTAGATAAGCCTAAAGATTGGAATGGATTATGCTAACCATAAGTTAGTATTTTTTAAGTATAGAACTTTTTTTTGATATTATTTATGTGATGTTATAGTAATGTAGTTTTAGAAAAAGGACAACCTGTAGGATGGGCGACAGCTCATCGCATCGGACAAGGCCGTGGGAATCGAACCCACAACCGAAGTGCGACTGGCCTTTATCACCTACCACTGGCCTACAAGAAGTCCATGTTTAGTATAAACTAGTTTTATTATATTAAGCAGTATGATATATGAAGTATAAGACCATTTTAAGAACCATATATGATTAATCTCACTATAGATGGACTTATGTATTTTTTGATAACTTTTCTAACCTTTTGTTTGAGACAGATGGAATGACCTATCATTCTATCACATGATCTGCTAACACATCACGAATGGAAAATTCAACTTCATTTATTTTAGAGATGAAGTGAAAATTGTCCAAAGATCGACAAATGGTGAGACTATACCAAAATCATGAAAGTATTTCTTCTAATTTCATCAACTTTAGGGAAATGATCTTGAAAACCAAAAATGTTGTCCTAGTGATCTTATATCTGATGAATCAGATGGTACCTTATATCATCACAAATTTATGGCTTTGTGATTGCTGGCTTTTCCATAGCCATGTTCTCTACCACTCTCCATCAGAACATGATGGTTAGATTTTCTCTTCCATATCCATATTTTCACCTATGTGGAAACCCAGTGATTAGTTTATTTGGGTAACCATTACATTTCATACTTTTGTTTTTAAATATTGTTTTTGGTATTCCTTTTTTGGATGTGGGTTTCTATTAAAAAAACTTTCAAGTAGTAAACCATTTATAACCATGATGAATTTCGAGGGAGAAATTCATTTTAAGGTGGGTAGAATGTAACACCCCGAGATTTTATGAAAAATATTCTTTTCATTAATGTCTTGTGTTTTACGCTACACCAAAAGGAGCTTACACAACACGCATCCTTGACTTGCTTTGCATTACATGCAATCGCGACCTTCCTCGATAGCATGTGTGGTATGCAATACCGAGTTTCACTAAACAATGATATGCTATTAAAATATTATTAAAACTAGCCGTTATGAATAGTAATAACCACTTTTTGAAATTTTGTAAATTTTATTTTTCAAAATGTACTTCATTTTTGGATTAGGAATATCGAAATTAGCTTAGGGTAAAATTTTGGTTCTTTTAGGATAACTTTCATATTCTGATGAATAGTGAAAATTAATAAATTTTAATTAAAAAGAACTTCTTAATAGAAATAATTAATAGTGATAAATTACTAATTTGAGTGGTTTTAAAGTATATTTAGAATATATTTTTACAATTTAATACAATGTTGGTCATTGGATGTAATTTCACATTTAAACCAATTATAAACAAGTGTCAATCTTTTGATAGTTATTATCTCTTAAAAACACGTTATTTGTTTTGACAACGAGAACTAATTTTTAAATTAATTAATGCAACTGATATGTTATGAATTTGGTAAAATAGACAACATTTTTGAATTCTTAATATCAAATAGAGCTTTGGCTTAATTTTTGGAATTTTTCTGGAAACTATCATTTTTTGATGAATAGTGAAACCACTAAGTGGTAGTTAAAAAACTGAATTTTTCATAAAACTTAATTTTACCACTTATGTGAGTGGAATTTAGAAAATACGAGAGACACGGTTAATATCAAGGACTAAAATGTGGTTCAATGAGATGAAAATAATTTTTGGTGAATAATAACTTCTTACTTTTTTTTACCACGGTTAAAAGTAAATGGGGTAATTAAGGGTAAAACTTATATTAGTATTACCCTAACACATGTCCTAATTCTATTGGATAAGTTTAATTCGACCAAAAACAACCTTAGGAATAAAATACGACCATTTAGGCCCACTTGGATTAGATTAGGAAATTTATTATTATTTAATTCAAAGAAGAGTTAAAAGAGTTAAAATCAAAGTTTATTTACTAAAACATTTCTAATATAGGTTTATACATAAGATAAATTAGATTTTAAATATTAATTATAAATATGAAAAGATTTCCTACATAATGGTATTTTATTTGTAATTTTTAGACATTAAATAATTTAATTTATTTATGACACAACGATGATGGAGTAATTATCTTATTAATGAAATATTGACATAATTGATGTTATAAATACCCAAATAAATATAATTTGAGAATTTTTATCAACTAAACTAATTTTATAGGTTAATATGAGATGTTAAGAATTATTTAATTAACTTTGGGAGAACTAATCATTCTGTTATGAGTTTTAAAAAAATCAACTATTGAATAGTGTCAAAATTGACATAAAATAGTTTTTAAAACAAATATTATATTATTAATTGTTATTTTATTCCTAAAAATCTTAGGTTCGGCCAAATGACTTAGATAAGGATATATATATTAATAAAACACAACTTGGGGGTCACTTGGATGTATATGGTAATTTTATTAACTATATAATATAAAAATACAAAGTGACATGGTAAATGTCAATCTAATTAACTAAGAGTTAAAACTAAAATATAAGGTTAATATAATGACCTAAACTTGTCTAAATTCTATTGGAGGAGAGTATTTCGACCCATACCCATCTTATCTTAGAAATAACTCAATTTTTAGCTATTTAAAACCGAACTTGACTTTATAATAAAATAATATTATTTGTTATTCCAAAGGTGCCCCTCTCCTCCCTTATAAAAGGGAACCTCCTCCCCCTCTTCTTCACACCACCTTGAGCCTTTAAGCTCGGAAAAACCCTGCCATTTTCTCCTATACACTTCCCTAGAGACATCCTAGAGGTCCTGGTCTTCTTCAAAGAACAATTTTAGTTCCCTAAAAGGAGGTCTCGAAGAAGCACTACAAAGAAGAGGTAATGTTCGTTACCGATTCTTTCATCTTTATTTCTTCTTCCACTTCTTATTCTTTAGTTTTTTCATCATGAAGTAATTAAATCAGTATCACTCATATACTGATATGTTATTATAAGTATGAAACAATCCTATTTCACCATCTATCCATCCTACGGAAAACAAAATCACCGTGCGTGCGTACGTACGGAATACCGTCTCCACGCCGTGGTGTAATCTATTTTCCACCACCACCTTAATTGGATGGGTATAATGTTGTAAATAATGACTATATATTACTATTATAACGTTATATTGATTCTGAAATAGTATACATACACTCCAATACAATTCCACGATCATAGGAACGATATCATCACTCGTGCGTACGTACGAAATACCGTCTCCACGATGTGATGCCACTCGATTTAAATAATATTCATTTCATAATGATTATATAAATGAATTTAATGAATGAATATGATATATATTACAATAATGACATTCTGTAAATGAGGTATCTATAACCTAAAGAGAAGAATAAGAATTTATTCGACAAAACACGCATAAGAACAAAAAGTAATAAACACCCGAATAATAAGTAGTAATGAAATATTACTAATAATAAGCTAAGAATATGACCATATATGATATCATAAAAATAAGTATGATTCTGTAATAAGTGAATAACATTATTTAAATCATTATACAGGAGTTTCGGACACGTACAAAGCATATCAGACCTAAGGTAAGAGAAATATCACATTCTCATTTTTATCCGAGATTGTTTATACTTTGGTATTTACTGGGGTGTATTTTGTCATCCACATACATGTTTCCCCAATATGTAATATTATTTCTATCCACCTTCAATTGTTTAAATCCAATTTTACCCTTCGGTGAGTCATTTAGTATAATATATGAAAGGAATCTTTTGTCATTTTTCATACGAGGTACTTTTTTGACTTTTCCGACAACGGTACGAGAAGAATGTTTTTTTAACTTATACGGAATGAATGGATTTTTAAAACATTATTTCCAAGAAGCTTCCTTTACAAGTTTACAAGTTTATTTTTAATCAACTTCTTTTAGTTTAAAATTTTATGACATGTTAAGAAAGGAAAAATGTTTTTGAAGTAGAAAGGATATTTTCCTCAAGAATGGAGTTCAAGTGTTTTATCAAAATTATTTTCCATCTAAGATAATAGAGGGTTACGATTCTATCCCTATCATTAAATTGATTTGATTATGTTTTGAAGGAATTATTTTTATGAATTCATTTATCTTATATGAAATGTTTTATGATGTCACGACGTTTAAGAATTCCATTTTTATGGGTTATGCAATGATGTATGATTTATGATTTTTTGTGTGGCACACATAAGAATGGTTTCATTATGAGATGGGTGGGACCTATATCTCCATCCAATGCATTAGGTAAAGTTTTTATATCTCATGAGATAGAAATGGCTGGAACGGTAGGTTATACCGGTTCAGTGAAACAGGACTGAAACGAGGTTGACTCGGTTCAGAAATGGACTTTGTCCAATAAGATAGTCTTGGCAATGAGTCTTTACTAATAACAAATGATTATCTATGATTATGTGTGTATTTCACAAAGATTCATGTTTTACGTTATGATTATTGGGATTACATTTCACTACTATGATTTATCCCATGTTATGAAATTATGATCTCTTTTGCAGGTTAAGCTTTCCAAAATGTTATTTTCTTATGAATATGATGTGAT
This sequence comes from Viscum album, assembly GCA_963277665.1. Lineage (NCBI taxonomy): Eukaryota > Viridiplantae > Streptophyta > Magnoliopsida > Santalales > Viscaceae > Viscum > Viscum album. The sequence continues at coordinate 386,623,121 of OY728147.1, read as the reverse complement.
TGATATTTCTTTTTTTTTTTACCCTTACTGAGCATTTGAGATCACCCTTTTATGTTTTCTTTTCCCCAGGATATAAAGATAGGTCTTAGGTAAAAAAAAGTGGGAGATCTTTATGGAGATGTTGAAGATCTTTCACCACGATTAGAAGATTTTATTCTGAGTTTCTAAAGACACTAAACTATTACGATCCTTGTGTGTGTGTTTTATTATGTACTAAGTATTCCGAAAAAGTAATGTAATGTCCATGTACGTTAAGCTTTGGGTCTCTACAGAGATAGTCTTGGAGGATCTGGCTTATATGATATGCATGGGTGATATAATTATTTATTATCTAGACTTTGTTTATTTATCACGGAATTTTGTAGTATTACATATACAAATATATTAAGGACCATTAGTGTTATGGATGTTATTAATAATTTTGTAACTTTTTATATATTCCCTTTACTTATTTTTTTATAAAATTCCAATAATTTGTGTGAAATATTAATGTTTAAATATTAAATATATTTTCTGAGAACTATTTGAATTCATCCACATTCATGTCAGTTTACTATTTTAGTAATAATTATCACCCTAATGATCCAAATTTTATGGTTCTCATTCTTTTGGATTACTTATTCAATTTCCCACATATAATTAGAACGACCATTGGCCAATTATTCTATTTGAAGGGTCATATTGACCACACAAGAAGGCCATCAGAATTTGTGGATAAATTAGACCATCCATGAAGATTGAATTGATGGTCCCTATCAGGAATCCCAAATTCTATTATTCTCCCCCTAGCTTGGGGGAACATAAATGGATTCACGGATAAAAATATTAAGGCCTCAGTCCAAAACAAAGGGTCCCAACAGATTTATTTAAATCCATAACTCCATTCTGTATAGGAATAATAATCAGTACACCAATATTGAAAATTACCTTAATAGATAAATCCATTCTTGCTCAGATTTTGTAGTGTGAAATAGAAGATATAGACATCCACCTTTGTAGGGGAAATAATTTGGATTTTAAGGAATATTTCTATTAAAAAATCCATTAACATTTTGACCTTCGAAAAAACGTGGATAGAAATAGACAGTTTAACAGTGTTTATAAGAACTGACATAAATTTTTATCAATTAGTTAAAATGCCTCTGAATTTTCTATGTTGAATAAAAATGTTAATATCTATAAATTTGAAGCATAATATTTCTCCAGATTCAGATTTCTGAAATATCAATTGGCAATGCAAGTGGAGGGGTAGTTTTGGAATGAAAACAGTCCACTTCCTTGGGCTACAAATGCTTCCCCTCCTATCCTTGCAAAAGGATATATTTTTATAATATAAAGGGGAGGTTTTTCCTAAATAGAGCCTTTCCAAGGGAATGAGAGTACTTTCATTGATAATTTTTTAATAATACATACCTATCATCCACTTTTATTTTCATTCTCCTTTTCATTTGTTTTCAATTATATTTGGGTAAGCTGTTTTCAATTTGGTTTCAATTTTAAAGAATGTTTCTTCTTCATATTCTCTTTTAATAATCTACCATATGTTCTTAAATATTAATTATATTAAAATATTTGAAATAATGTTGAAACCCCTTCACTGATTTTACTTTCTTATTCAATCTATGGTTTGTTTATAATTCATTTCATCGTTTGTGTGTGTGTGTTCAACGCCCAACTCTCTTCATCTCTCATTATTTTCATTATATTTTATAATTAATCACCATAAACAAATATTAACATATTAATAACCATCTTAATGGAGGAGTAATTATACCATTGAGTTGAGTCATTATTTGGGGATGATAAGGGATTGAGATCTTTTTCTATATGAATATTCATTAAATTAACATTCTGTATGTTAAACTTAAAATTTCATGGATTGACAATCGACTTTGTTTAATATGTGATTTCCATGGATTATTGGAACCATAAATAAAATACCATAAACAAGATCTGATATTAATTAGAACCCTAAGTTATGTTAAGGCTTGGATTAAATCCTTAACACTTGGGAATTTTGATCAAAGTCATCTTGTGAAGTGGGTATTAATTTAATGCAATATAAAGTAATGATCAAGGATATCACAAGATTAATTCCATAACAATGAAATAACCCCAATATTTATCAAATGGTAAAATAAACACCTACCATTGATTACTTAATTTAAGATTTAAAAACAAACCCCCCAATCAAAATATAATCAATTAAATACAATCGACTATAAAGTGTATCATTATTGAGGATTCGACCTGAGTGCTGTTATACACATTAGTAGAGCATCAGAACCTTGAAAAAATGATAGTAAACAATCATCTATGCTTTCAAATGGCACTGTTTTCAGGGATAGTTCATTATGTAGTCTTTCGTTTTTTTGTTAATGTAAAAAAACGAAAAAAAATTAAAAAAAATATAAAATAACAAAATAAAAACATGATTTCCCATAAAAACCATAAAAGAAAAAAACACAAATAAACAAATATCTTCTTCATCCTTCCAAATTTTCTCTAAATTCCTTATAGCTTCACATACCATCCCTCAGACCTGTTTGACAATGAAATAGAGAAAAATATTCTCTAACATAGGAATATCATAATATATAATCAAATCATTCAAGAACCAGTCCCGATACAACACATTGTATTAGATATGGATAATCCTGGGGAATAAACACTTAAAGAAAATTCTACCCCTGATATGAATTACCAACACCTTTGTATTAAATATCTAAAAATAGAGGATTAATTTGAACTCATATTAGGTTTTATTCATATCCTTCCTCATTTACATGGGCTATCTGGTGAGGATCCATATATTCATCTTAAAAAGATCTAATTGATGTACTCAACCATGAAGCTTCAAGGGGTTTCTAAGGAAAAAATCAAACTATGGGCATTCCCTTTCTCCCTCGCTGACACTGCCAAGTCGTGGCTCTACTACCTCCCTCCTGGTTCCATAACCACATGGAATGACATGAAGCGACATTTCATAGAAAAATTATTTCCTGCTTCTCGTACAGCTTCGATCCGAAAGGTAATTAGTGGTATCCATAAATTCCCTAATGAATCACCACATGAGTATTGGGAGTTGTTCAAAAAGCTGGTGGGAACATGTCCACACCACCAAATCTCTTAAGAAATCATGATCCAATAATTCTATGAGGGGTTATTGGAAATGGAGAGAACTCTCATTGATGCTGCAAGTGGAAGTGCTCTTATTGATAAAACTCTTACAACTACACGAGATATCATAAGAAACATAGTTTTGAACACCCAATAATTCCACACTCGAGTACATTCTAAATTCAAACAAGACCAAGATAATAAATTGATAGATCCTAACAAGATGATAGAGTGGATGAGTGAACTTACAGGTCTTTTTTGACAACTATATGTGGTGTCCAAATCCCCAGACTCATATTATCCACAATCTATGTTCCCTAGACCTGTCAACAACTGTGGAATCTGAAGGTCCCCATATAATACAACTTACACATGTCCAGAACTTCAAGAGGATCACTCTATTTCATTAGGACCAATAGAGCTCAATACAACATATTCTCAGTGGAAACCTAACCCTTAGAAATCAGGTCATTTTGTTAGAAACTTAAACCAACCCCATTATGAGACCTTATCTTCTACGAATAACACTTGAATGAGATACAAGAATCCCATTTCTCATCCCCCTCCATTCCCTCATAAAAATAAAAACCGATTTTAATATGGTCAAGGTGGTGGTAACTTCTCTCAACCATATCCTTTTTTCCTCAACCTCAAAGGAATAATCCTCTTTCTAGATTCCACTATCTTAGTGAGCCTTCCCAATTCCCAAACCAATACAATAATTTTCCAAAGAACAAAAATTAAGGTAATCCGAATCCGGGAGAATCCTATTATTAAATGACACCATGGGAAATTGCAGTGTAAGATCTTTCCTCCATCACCCATTCCTGTCTCAAAAATATAGAAACACAAATTGGTCAATTTTTATCCCACCTAATACAGAAACAACAATCAAATTATTTCCAACTCCCAGTTCAAGCATTACCCAACCCCAAGGGTAATTTATGTGCAATTCTGCTTAGATCTGGGACACAAATTTCTATACCTATAGATAATTCCTCCAACCCCCCATTTGAATGTTGACCTAGAAAATGAAAAGTCATATGAATCTATTCCCTCACCTCCTTCTGTTCCACATAGGAATCCAATTCCTTTTCCTCTAGCTGTTTCTAAACCAAGGATGTCCTCTAAACTCGATCCTAAAATTCATGACATGTTTATACATTTTGAATTCAACACACCCCTGTTAGATTCCATAAAACCAATCCCTAAGTATGACTTGTTTATTAAGGAAATTTTCACCCATAAAAGGCAACTTAGGACCTTCAAAAATGTTTTCATCCAACTGTCTATTCCCATAAAGTGCAAAGATTCGAGGACCTTTAAATTTCCATGCCAAATTAAAAGTCCAAACATCGATGATGTTCTCACAGACCTAGTATCGTCAATTAATTTCATTCCAAAATCCATCTTCTACAACCATGGTCTTGGTACCTTACATCCATTGTGTGTTTCCATTCAATTGGCCAATCGAAGAACTTCTAGTCTGAAGGGTATAATCGAGGATGTCTGTGTTTGTGTGAATGATATTATCTTACCTATTGATTTATATGTCCTTGAATTGGAAGGTGATATGAACTCCTCTCAATACCCCTTAATTATAAGAAGACTATTCCTAATGACAGAAAAAAATGATGTCCATTTAGGCATCTTATCCATGAAATTTTGTGACGAACTTTTCAAGTTCAACATTTTACAAGCCATGTGATACCAATATTAGGACCACTCTTTATTATCAATCTATGCTTCTGAGGACACTTCTGAGATTCAATTGAACCCCATTCCATCATTATCATCATGTTATAATGAGAGAGGATATTGTGATATCTGCACCATGATTAACTAAGTCATAAATGGTGAAGTTGATGTGGAATTTCCATTCATAGAATCCATTAATCTAGAGGAACAAGAAAAATCTCTTGAATCCCACATCAAATATGATCTATAGTAATCCACCTTTGATAATATTAAGGAATATGAATCAGAGGAATCTAAATCACTTCCTATATTCCTGAGTTTTCTAACCTAGAAATGAAAGATGATAATAATATGAAATATCTTCCTAAACACCTAAAATATGCATTCCATTTCTTTGATCACTCTTATCATGTCATTATCCCATCTTCACATACTAAAACTGAGGATTCCAAGCTAGTTCAAGTGTTATATGAAAAAAAGGCCTTAGGTTGGAACCTAAATGACATACCAGGAATCAACCCTAATCTTTATATGCATCACATCCATCTTGTGGAATCATCTAGACCAATTAGCCAACCAAAAAGAAGACTCCAACCAATCATACTTGATGTAATTAGAGAAGAGATTACCAAGAATATTCAAGCTGGTATTAGCTACCCAATTTCCGATAGTGAAAGGGTAATTCCAATTGATGTTGTACCTAATAAGGGTGGGATAAATTTTGTACCAAATGAACATGGGGAGGTAGTCACAACTTGAGTGAAGAACAAATGGTGTGTGTGCATATACTATAGAAAATTTAATGTTGAATCTAGAAAATATAACCACCCTCTTCCATTCCTTGATCAAATGTTAGAACGTTTAGCTGGAAAGTCACAATATTTTTTTCTTAATGGATACACTAGGTATTTTCAAATCCCAATCGCACCTCAGGACTAATAAAAGACAATAATCACTTGCCACTTTGGAAAATATGCATATATAATAATTCCTTTTGTCCTTTGAAATTATCTTGAAACATTACAATGATGTATGATGAGTATCATTTCTTAATTCATTTAACATTTTTTTTGAGGTATTCATCGATGAATTTACAATTTATGGTGAGTCAATAGAATCCTTCTTTCATTCACTCTCTCTTGTCCGTTAAAGGTGTATCCAGTGTAACATTGTGTTAAATTTTAAAAAATGGCCCTTCATTGTTGCAAATGGTATTGTTCTAGGGAATATAGTTTTAAAAGAGGGTATGGAAGTTGATCCTTCCAAAATTAATGTGATCCAATCACTTCTTAAACCCACTTCTATTGGAGATATCCATTCATTCCTCAGTTATGCTGGTTTCTATCATCGAATCATCCATAACATTAGTAGGATTATACTCCCACTCACTCAATTTCCCCAAAATGACGTCACTTTCCATTTCTATGAGGTTTTATGGAGAGCCTTTATTGAACTCAAATGTTCTCTTACATCATCCCCAATAATCCGACCACCAGATTGGTCCTTACTCTATGAGTTGATGTGTGATGCTTCTGATTGATCCTTTGCAGCTATTTTTGTCAAAGAAGGGAAAAGAAATTACTGTTATATATTATTCCTAAAAAAACATTTGATGAAACTAAATCTCAATAAACTATCACTAAAAAGAAACTTTTAGTTGTGGGTTTTTTCCTAGATAAATTCCACACCTATCTATTATGTTCCAAAATCATCATCTTCACAGACCATTCTCCTATATTGTTCTTCATAAAAAATTTGATTCCAAACCAAGGCTAATAACACGGATCCTAATGCTCTAAGATATTGAAATTAAAATCAAAGATTGACTAGGAAAATAAAACCTCATGGATGATCACCTAAGTATAGTTTATAATTCTTCTCATTATGAAGAAATTTATCCTGAATTTCCAATTGAGCACCTCTCATCTATCACTCAAAAGTTACCATGGTATGCCCCAATTGTAAACAACTAGGTTTCTGGTGTTTTTCCTAATTTTTTTTCAAAAGAACCAAAAATGAAGTTGAAAAGTGATTCAAAATACTATTTTTGGTGAAAAAATAAACTTTGGAAAACTGGGGTAGAAATTGAAATTAGGAGATGTTTTGATGAAGATAAACATTCCTCCATCTTATAATTTTGTCACTCACTTCACATAGGTGACCGATTTGGACCACAATGCACCACCCAAAGGTCTTAGACTTTATATTATTCTTCCTAAAACTCTTCAGGGACTCACATGAGTACTATAAAACATGTCCTACTTGCCAAAAGGGTGGCACAATTTTGAAATGAAAAGAAATGCCCCAAAAGCCTTTAATTTTTTGTGAGATATTTTATTTTTGGTCTATCGATTTCATGGGATCATTCCCCACATCCGATGGATTTATATTCATTCATATTGAGTTAGATTATGTTTCTAGGTGGGTTGAGTCCAAATCCACTAGAAAGGATTATTCACATACTATTACTGATTTCCTAAAAACATACATGTATCATAGATCTGACACACCCTTTTCTTTGACCAGTTACTTAAGAACACCTTTTTTAATAGAACCATGGAATATCTTCTGAAAAAGAATGGTCTTTCATATAAAACTTCATCTTTATATCACCCCCAAAATATATTATGGCTCAACAATCAAATTGAGTAGTGAAAAGAGTGATTGAGATAATTGTTATGCCCACTAGAAAAGACTACCTGGAGAGACTTGGTGAAGCACATTGGGTTTATCAAACAACCAATAAAATACCCATTGGGATGTCTCCTTTTGGGATTTTTTGGGTAATGTTTGTCACTTAGCAGTTAAAATACAACATAATTCATTTTGGTTTGTGAAAACTTGTAATTTTGATTATGAAAAATTTGGTGAAGAGAGATTGTTGATGTTAATTGAACTGGAGGTGCTTCGACTAGATTCCTTTGATAATTACATTCTATATAAAGAAAAGTCCAATATACTCCATATAAAACACATCTTCCAGAAGGTATTTCATGAAGGAGAATAGGTAATTGTTTTCAATTTTTGATTTCTTCTTCACCAAGGTATGCTTAATTCATGTTGGGAAGGTCCTTTTGTTATTACTAATGTTTACCAATTTAGTGCAGTGAAATTCCAAGACCTATTTTTAAAAATTATATTCATAGTTAATGGACATCGGTTAAAATATGACCATAAGAGGACACAAAATGATATAAAAACATCAAAATCTATTAGATTCATAGTATATCCACCACTGGATGGAGATGAAAACCCACCAAATCCAAACCAGGGGCACCCATTTTCCATTAACTCCTTCTTTCCCTCATAATTATCCTTATCTCTCTCCAAACCTTTTTCTTATAATTACTCTCTTTTTTGTCTTTTTTATCACTTTCATCAACAAACCCTTTCCTCTTTGTATGTTTCTCTTTCGTGTGAGTGTGTATTTTAAATAAAATATTAAAAAAACAAAAAAATATAAAAAGATGAAAAAAGTCATAATTACTCTCCATTAAATTTTAAAATTTTGTCTTATCATTTTGGGGAGTCAATAGAGATGTTTCATCTCAAAAATATTATATTTTCATCATAATTTTAGATTAATAATATTGTATCAAATATAAAATTTTTTGAATGCTCAATTGTTTATTTGGAAAAGATTTTCCTCAACCATGAGGAACAAAATAATCTTTCATGACAAGGCCACCTATCTCCATCTTTTCAACATGTTTTTTTACCACTTATTGTGTGTCTTGAGTTTTTGGACCTTCAAGATGAACTTAGTACTTTGGTGTGCAATAATATGATAGTCGAAGATTCTTAACCCCAAGAGAATCACAATGGCCAAATATCCCCCATTACCATTACATTAATCCCTCTTTTGAATGATTGTATGATCCAATGAAAACTTTTTATTTGATAGATCCATTAGAATCCCAATAACATATCTCACCCAATATCTACATGTATTTACAATTAATAATTTATTGAAATTTTAGTGTGGGGGGAATGTATTTCATTTTGGGTACCATTTCCTTGCTTTTCAATGTGTTTTCATATGCTTGCGGACAAGATTCCATTTTAGTGTGGGGATATGTTTTAATTATATGTGGTTTTTTAATTTATATATGATTATGACATCTTGTAAAAATGATATTGGAATGTGTTAAAAAATAATTTAATATTTTTTTAAAAGAAGCCAAAAAACTGAAAACAAGTGTTATGTCTTGGATAGGTCAAAAGTCACTCTTCCTCCACCTTTGATCTTTTAATACCTATTACAATTATTATCATGAAGAGATCAAATATGGGTTGGGAGATGAGTTTGAGATATGTTTTAGTTTCAAATTTATAAAACTGAAAAAAATAAAAAATAATGAAAAAATACAAAAGAACACTTTCCATATATATTCTCATGTAATTTGCAGATGTTTTGTGTTTTCAAAATATTGAATATTCTCCTTCCCTTAAAATTTTCTTCCTCTTTTTTGTCTTGATTCACACAATAGATCCTTTGTAATTATGCATTTATTTTTCCTTCCATGTTTTATTTCATAAATTTTGTGCGTTTCTTTTTCCAGGTTGGTGTTTTCCCCTCTTTCCATTAATTTGAATACTATATTCCTACTGTCACATATCCCTTAAAAATTTTTAAAGGCCACTTTATTCTCTTTAACTTTATGATTGAGAATGGAATTTTAGAGCTCTTTAAAACTCTCAGATTTTCACTTTTTGTTGGTGAAAGAGTGAAAGTCCATAAATGAATATTATCATCTTGAGAGGAGTGAGTTTTGAGTGCCCACATTTTCCATTTATAAATTTTATTATGAAAAATTAATTGTTTATGGAACATTATTTATGTAACAATTTGTGGGGGAATTCAATATGCATCAGTGAAATGGTCTAAACCTCCCCTGATTGGGGAAAACAATATTTTAATATTTGTTGGTTAGTCAAAATGATTTTTTTTCATGGTTTTAAATTTTGTGGTACAAGAGTTCATGAAAAAGATTAAGTGTGGGTGAGTTGATGTTATTAATATTTTAATAACATTTTAAATACTCCATTTAAATATTTTTTATGTAATGTGCATAATTTGTGTGAAATATTAATGTTTAAATATTAAATATAATTTTGAGCACTATTAGAATTCATCCAGATTCAAGTCAGTTTACAATTTTAAAAATATCTACACCCTAGTGATACAAATTGTGTGGTTTTTATTTTTTAGTATTCTTTATTAAATTTTCCACATATCATTAAAAGTAATCATAGGACAATTCCTCCATTTGAAAGGTTATATGAACCAGACAAGAAGGCCCATGAAATATTTGAAGAAATTGGACAAGCCATAAAGATTTAATTTCTAGGCTCAATCAGGAAGTCCAAATTCCTTTAATCTCCTCCAATATTATGGGTAACTTAAAAGGAGTCATGGTTAAAAATATTAAGTCCCAACTAAAAATCCAAGGGGCCGAAATTATGCACCTAAATCTAGACCACCATTCTGTCCGGGGATTACAACCAGCACATCAATATTGGAAATTCTCCAGATAGAGACATCAATTCGAGATGAGATTTTATAGTGTGAAATATAATATATATCAGGACACCTTTTTAACATAAATAAATTTTAGTTTAAGGAATATCCTATTCAAAAATCCATTTCCATTTCGTCCATAAAAAAATAATGGATAGAAATGGATAATTTAACATTGTTTATTAAAACTTCCATAACATTGGCTCCATAAGTCCAAATGAAATGAAATTTTTAGAGTCAACTTAAAGCTTCAATATATAAAAAATTCAAGAAGAATATATCTCCATATGTATCCTTTTTAAATATCATATAGGCGATGAAATTGGTAGTGTAATTTTAGAATGAGAACATTCAACTTCCTTGGGGTATAAATACTCCCCCCTCCTCACCTTAAAAAATGTTTGGTTTTAAGAACTTAAGGATGAGGTTTGGCATGAATAGAGAGTTTTCGTGGGCCTGGGAGTTCTTTACATTATCCTATTTCAATATGACATACCTCCCATCCACGTTTATTTTCGTTCTCCTTTGCCTTTGTTTTCAATTGTATTTTCATAAGCTATTTTCAATTTCATTTAAATTTAAATGAATGTTTCTTATTCATATTCTATTTTAATTATCCACCCTCTATTATTAAATATTAAGTATCTTATTTCTTTTTAATCAAGGTGAAACCCCTACCATTCTTTCAACTTCTCGTTCCATATAATGTCCACTTTTAATTCTCATCACCCTTTGTGAGTGGGTGTTTGACGCACAACTCTTTTATTCCCCCATTCATTTAATTATCTTTATAATTAATAAACATAAACACATATTACCAGATTAATCACCATCTTAATTTATGATTAAATCTACCATTGGGGTGGGTCATTATTTGGGTATGTTAAGTTATTGTTAGATTTTTCTCGATGGATATTCATTAAATTATCTTTGTGTATATTAAACATAAAATGTCAGGGGTTAATGACATTATTTCTTTAATGTATGGTTTCCATGGAATATCTGAAGGAAAAATACACTAACATAAAAAATATCTGGTTACAATTATAACCCTTGTTATGTTAAGGTTTGTATTAAATCCTTAAAACTTGGGAATTCCAATCAAAGTAATCCTATAAATGGTTGTTAATTTAATGCAATATAAAACAAAGCTCAAGGATATCAAATGATTTACTCTATAATTATGAACTCAACCAATCTTAACCAAATTTATAAATCAAACACCAACCATTGATCACATAATTTATTCTCGATAAACAATCCCCCCTAAAAATAAAATCAATTAAAAAGAATCGACTATACAAAGTATCATGATAGAGAATTCAATATGAGTGCTCTTATACAGATTAACAGAGAATTAAAACCCCGAATTTTTGATGGGCAACAATAAGCCAGGATTTTAGTTATCTAACCTGTTTTCATACAAAAACCCTACTATTTCATTATAGTGCGCTTCGGGCAATTTCATGATAAAGTGTCCATTAAATGGAAGAGTCCCTATCATGGATGGTTGAGTAGTACTGGAAGGAGGGTGGGGATGTTTTAGGAAGAAATAAGGGCTTGTACTTCTTCTGTTGTTCCTACATTGTTTCATTTTTGTTGTACATTGATCCATTTATATGGTGATCTATTTCTTCATTGGGGGTCTAGTGACTTGTATTCCATATTTTTATTTTAAAAGATAGTTTCTTATTTGTGTTTTCCTAATCTAATAATTTATTATTTACTCCTAAATTGTTGATTTATTTTGATATCACTTCCATTCTATAACCTGATTATATGATATAGATGGTATAGTCTCCCAACACTATCTCACTTTTCCTTCACTTCTACTCCTCATCCTCCTATGTAATGGGATGTGCACATGTGTTAGGGTGAAATTATAGTCCAAACTGAATGATATTTTTTGGTGTGAAACCAGAGCATTAGGTTCACAAACTAGCTTCTTTTCATTGATTTTATTTGGGATATGCTACATTAGAGATAATATGGGTGTGACATGGGATAGGGAACCGTGTCAGTTACTAGAATTCACTATATAGTGTACCTATGATTTTCCATGAAATTGGGAATTGATGTATTTATTATTCAAAGTTACACTTGATTTTATTCACCTTGGGTGTTTAAAATGGAGTTGGTTTACTGAATTTTGGTGTTTGGTTTGCATTAATGCATTATTTCTATGAATGCAGGTTCACATTATTTATGAATGTTTCCTGTATTAGATAAATCACCAATAATGTTATCTGTATATATATATGTTTTAGACTAACATGCAGGTACCAAAGGCTTGGGTTGGGCCATGGGTTGTACTTAGTGGATATATATTGTTTTATGGGTAACCTCTTAGATTGAACAATATTGTAATAACACGTTGTGTGTGGCTATGATCTATTTTCAGAATTATTTTTTTTATCTTTTACATATCTCGATGTTATGTTATGAAATTTCTAGAAATGTTTCCTTATTGATGACTTCTATAGTTGGTTGGGGAAGATGTTTCACCGCCTATTCTATAGGAGGATTCATCTATGCATTATCCTATTGTTTCTCTAGAAGATTAAGCAAAAGAATCAATTCATCCAAGATACATTTAGCTAGTATATGTTCAGGATGGAGGAGCCCATAGGGGTGTACTGATGATGATTGAATATGCTTGTGACCTATTACTCCAGTATTCCACGTTCTTCTAGGGAACTATATACCCCTGGTATATAGAAGAATAAATATTTTATTGAGATTATCTTCGATATTGGGAAGAACCCAAAGGAATGAAATGTAAATAGTACAACCTGTACACATTATAGTACTACTGGATGGGAGTGGAACATTTTGTGTGATTCTGGTAGATGTGAATGGTTGATGCTGGTGAACTTCAATGAAATTTTCTTTATGGATTTCATCCCTGATGTGAAAAAACTATCCTTTCTCAGGACATCATTGAGAATAATCAGGGATAATGTGAATATCTACATATTCATCATGATTCACTTAGTTAATTCCCTTTCCCCACTTTTATCTAGGAGTGAGGAATAGATATCCAAGAATGTCATGATCATTATTCAATTAGTTCTAAATCTCAAGGCCAGTAACATTGATCTAATCACCTTCTATGTAGTGCTATTTAAAGATATAACCAAAGGGATGGGTATCGATAATGACTTTTCTATATATGAAATTCAAGAATCCTATAAATCTATTGGGTTTTCCTCTTATTCCAATGTAGTTTAATATAACAGGAATAAGAAAAATAAATCCATGGATGAATTATATAGAATCAGTTGATAGTCATTGTAGGGTAGAGGTTCTTTGAATCCCTATAATGAGAATGACTATGTTAGTTTTTATTACAATGGTAGAAAGGGTAAATATCTTAATTACTATTCTATTTATCTCAATACTTCTCACTAGTGTTATAAGATAATTCATTTAAAGTAGTTATGTGGTAAGTCCTCACATGTACAAGAAATAATTTCAAGTCAAGATGTAGGTGGAGGACCTCATCAGCTAGCAAATACCCCACAAGGGTTGGTGAATTAGGTGACTCTTATCATTTAGGGTGTCATGGAGTGGTTTCTATAAGTGTGTACAAGTCTGAATATGATCCGACTAATTCTAGTGATGGACCTTTAATGGATCTAGGCCCAATCCTAATTTATTTTACACATTTGTTTTCTTTGCTCGATAATAGAACATTACATTTGTTTGTATCTACTCAAGTGGTTTCTATATTCGACACACTTATTAAATTATATTGTGAGTTTTTATTTTCCTATATTCTATTGTTAATGAGTGTGGATCATCATTTTATATGGATAGATTCTAAAAAACTAGCTCGAATACCATGGAACCCTGATACCTGAGTTGACATTGACGTATCACAAAGGGTCTTATTTATCCCCATAGGATGGAGACAAGAACCTATCATAATAGAAGATAAATGAGGGAGAAAATTTTAAAAATAATAATGGAATATAAAGAAACAAGTTAGTATGCTCAACACTAAAAATTATAAAGTTCCAAATACTAAATCAGTCTAACAAAACCCCAATAAAATATGCCATCAAATTACCCAATAGAAGGAAAAAAATCACATAGGGAACATCAATCCTAGACCAAAGGATCAAGAACATCCACCACCCCTATGTGACACTTTAATTTTTCACAAACCTGGCAGAAGGATATATAGAAATGCCCAATGTCAAAGCTAGGGTGTGAGAAATAAAGCCCAGTAGGGTCTCACTAAGTGTTCCATACTAAATGATATATTAATAAATAGAATAATGATTTCAATTTAAATAAAACTATGCATGTTAATAAATTTTCATATTTATAACAAAACATGCTTTAATTTCAAGATGATGGAAATCATTTCAAACATGGATTAAATAAATATATATAAAAAAAATTATATCAATCAAGAGGAATGAAGAAAACATATATATAATAAATGGAATATCTATCAAAAAAATAAAAAAAAGAACAATGTTCATATTCCCAATGGGACGATAGTTCCTAGTTATAGTATTTTCACACATATCATATTGGTGATCATAGATAATATGGTTACACATGTCCCTGATGCTCAAGCTAAGTAAGACTCAACAATATCCCAATAGGGATAAGATCATCTGAACTATGTTTTTAGTAGAGTTGACATCATCAATCAATTTTAAGGGAATTATAATCCTATAATTATGATCCCGAATAGCCCAATAACTACCCTGGATCACATGTTCTCAATCAATCAATCAATAAAAAGAAATCATCTTATTTAAAAATAAATCATGATTTTCAATTCAATTTCCAAATTTTATGTTTCAATATGCCAATTTGTTAGGTCCAAATGGGGCCTAGACACCCTGATAGGGGGAAGAATCATTGTTTAGATATTCTTTTCCAACTTATTCATCCTACCCCACTAGATCTTGACCTATTTATTAAAAGGGTCACTTTGTTCATACTTATGTGTTGACACTGATCTTATTCTTCCCTTCTCTATATTATGATGGTGTTTTGAATGCGATGATAGAATGCAAGAAGGAAGACACATAGATTTTTACATGGTTCACCCTCACAGGGAAACGTCCAAGGATCATGTAATAGTGATTTATTGATTTAATAAATCCACTAAAACACACTTCTAGTTTACAATTTATGGGTAGATCAATTCTAGGTCAAGGCTCACTACCTTCAAAATGTTTAGGGTCAACACACTACTTTCCCAAGGGTCACTACCTGTTTCACTCTCTCTCTGGATCACTACAAGTTGAAAGGATCACGTTTATCCTCTTCCTTTGATAACTTCCCTGGAAAGGATCCCCTAAAAGATTAATAACTTGTAGGTCCTTTCATTATCACTATGGAATTCATTCTCCATTGTAAGAAGATGCTCTGTTGATGTTCAAATTTCATCCACTGATGAATACCCCCTTTCCAATGAACACTGAGAAATAACCATTGTAAATACATGTTCAAATCTCCCTAATTCGCGAAGTTACCAATTTTTCAAAGCTCAAACAAGCCTGTGTGAATTCCATGCTTCTTTGCAAATCAAAAACCTTCACAGAGCTCACTATATCACTGATCACTCTGCTTCACATAGAAAAATCCTTTTCAGATCTCACGCCTTCGCAGAGCTTATACATTTTCAAAGATTAAACCGTAGAAAAGTGACTTCCTTAATTGTGATCACTAATCCAATGCAAACACACCACTTTCGGGGAGCTACATTATCCTTCACAATTCTGTTTCCTTTCGGGAAGCACTCTGCCTCCACAAACCTTTTTTCGATTTGAGAGTTAAAATTTTTCTTGAAAACTCACTACTCTTCTCAAGGGGATGAAGCCAATTTATATGTGATTCCACCGACTCGATAACCATCCTCCCAAATTCAGTTCTACATCATCTCAAATCAAAAATCTCTGAAATTTATTTTGAAATTACCTTTATTCCAGGAAGAACCATGATAATATTTTGGATGGTAGAGCTCGTCATAATCGTAGAGCATTCTTTCAATTATTTTGCATTGCTGCCGCAATGCTCCCTCATAGAGAGTTCTTCAATTCCATTTTCATGGTTCATTGTAAACATGGATTGTCATCAACATCTCATTAACTTGAAAATTCACTATGAAAACCTTCTTTGTCAACAAACACAACCAACCAAAAAATGCAGCAATGTTACCTTGAGATATTTATGCCCAACCCAATTCAATTTTGAAACAAAAACATGGTTTTTTAATAATTTCGTGCCTTTTAAATCCAAAACCAATATTGTATTTTTATTAATTCAATTTTAACCTTTTTACTTAATAAAATACACATATCAGTGTATCGAATCCATTAATTTCATAGTCTGTCCCAAATTCCAATTCCATTGGAATTGGTGTTTTTTCCCAAAATCTATTCCATATCAATTTCAAATGAAAAATCATATAAAACAGGGTTTCAATAATCATTTGAAAACTATTTTACAAAAATAAATAAAATCAAGGATTATTGGTATGGAAAATCTGAATTGAACCAACTACCTTTATTTACATAAACACAACTCACAAAACCTCTAATATGGAATGTCAATAAATAATGATCAAAACATAGATCAGGAAATCAAACCCAGGATTCAGATTAAATTAAATGAATTTTATATCCATCAAAAAATTTATGATCTAACACATTCTAAGGAGGATAGAAATAGGGAGTGAGATAAGACACATAAGAGGAGATTCACTTGCCCAGAGGAGATATAATGAGATCTAACACACTTTAATATGCCATGTAAAGGGTTTGAAGGAGGAAAAATCACCCATAGAAAAATTTACTAGACAAGTAATTTGAGTTATGTCAAATTGGGTTTGAGATAGTAATAAAAAGGGTGCTTGAGAAATATTGTATAATTATTTTGAATAAACATATTCAATATGAATGGTTTCCTAGAGAGGGTTGGCGACAAGAAAAACTACGCACCCTAATCATGAACCCCCTCTAGAATCACTATCCGTACTACAATATATCTACTTGGTGGGAAAATAGTTTTTTAAACCTTTAACTAACCTTGAAAACCCACACTGTCTAGTGTTTCACGGTTTTCACTAAAGGGGAACACAGTTTAAGAAAAATGGGTGCCAACCGTGCATAACCTAGAAAACATTAAAATTTTTCAAATTTCACCCGAAACAACATGATTCAATCCCAAAAAAATCATTATCAAAATAAAGGTTTATGAGTACCTTAATACATGTTAATGTTGTTACCAACTCCATAAAAAGTATTATTTTTTCCCTAAAAATCCTTTCAATAAGTTTCCATATCTAAAAAATGAGGCCACTGCTCTCTCATCAGTACATCATTCTACCATGCCTCATAAGAATTAGAACCATGATTACATAGTAGATAGACCAATGGAATAGTCCTCTTGTTAGGTTCCTTTTTATTATTATAAAATATCATGATTAGATGCTCATTCAAGGATAAATCAGGCTCAACCTCAAGATCACTCCATCTCAAAATATTAGTTGGATATGAAACATACCTTCATAGATAAGTTACCTAGAACACATTATATATCAATGTCAACTATGATGGGAGTTTTAAATGGAAAGAAATTTTCTACACCTTCTCAACAACCTCAAAAGGTCCCACAAAATGAGGAGAAATATTCCCTTGTCTCCCAAGACTTTGATGACCCAAACATAGTGAAACGTTCAAGAAAACCTGTTCACTAACTAAAAAATACATCGGTCTATGATGATGATCAATATAATTTAAATTGGTTTTACCCCTTAAAATTATTTAATGAATAATATCAATTCTTTCTGTCATCTCTTGAACCGTGCTCGGTCCAATCAAGGAACATTCACCAATCTCTAACAACCATAATAGATATTTACAAGACTATCATACTAGGCCTCAGGAGGATCTATTCTAATCCCGAATTAGTGTCTATTATTAAAATCAAACTCAACCATCCCCAAATGGCCATCTCAATACCCACCAAAATTGCTTATTTAGGTAAGGATAATTTTATAAATAAAATTAATAACCCTCTTTATCGGTTTAGTCATCAATGGATGTTATTTCATACTAAAAAAAACTTAATAAGGCATCACCTCCTGAAGACCTTTCCAAAAATGATAGGTATAACCAGGATCTATATCAGAGACTATAACATATGGGACTCTATGAAAATGAACAATTTCTTTCTTATAGTTATGTCCTAACTCCTCAACTTTGTTTATATCATGAATGTGTACAAAGTGTGCTGATTTTCTCAGTCAATCAATCACAACGCATACCGAATTCTTATTTCTAGAGGTATGTGGAAACCAATCGAAAAGCCCATGTAAATATCAATACACTTATGTATCATCACTATAAGTGAATAAATAATACATGAAGGTCTTTCCTGACTGACCTTGACATATTGGAAAGTATAACAAAGATAGATACAATATGTAATGACCTGTCACATACTTGGCCACCTGAATTGACATCACATGTCATAGAACATCATTGTGGTTCCTGGGTGCACTACCCACATGGAACTATAGAAACCCCCATCATAAATTTTCATATATATAAAGGTATGGATAACCAATTATGAAAATTTAGAATTCCCCCTACGGAGAATAAAAACCCTGTAATGGAATCCCAATCATAAAGAGAGGTTTTAATGCTACAGAATTCATAATTAAGCTAATATTATATAAGAATCATCTCATGAAAAGAATAGTTCAAGTTAAAAATATCCAGAACAACTTCATCCCCTATTTCATTAACTTCTAAATGATAATATGTAAAAAAAAACTATTATGTTCCACTCTTCTAAAGACAATTTCGTAGTTTGTGTTAGAAATTTCATACTCAAATAATTGGAAATGACATTTCTGTTCCCTGGGGTATATAAAATGGGAAACAAAATTACAATATGCACTCTTCCAAAAAATTCTAGAGAATATTCAAATAGTTTTTAATGTAGATATACCTTATTCTCTTGGGGTTAAAATACATGGTTATCCTTTATGAAAAAAGTTAGTGATTTCTAACCTTAATCACATACCTCACGAGCACGAGTTCAAGTTCAGGGGTTGGATAATTATTCCTATGTTACCTAAGAGTATGTGATCCATAGGAAATGATGTGATCACCCAACATAAGAACACAACCCAAACCTAGACTTAAAAAATCATAGAATACCACACATCCCAGACATGCATCACGAATAGTCAATATCATTACAAAATAATGAATATGATTCTATTCAACAATATAATTGAAAAAAATTTCATACAGGACAAAATTCAGTACATTCTAAGTACAAGAAATCATCAGAGAATACAAATTCGAGAAATATTTTACTATTTATTGATAATACCCTAATAAACCTAAGAATATTAAAATCTTGAAAATGATAAATATTTTATCCCATATCATAAAATATCTTACCATCTTAAGATCCAATGAGATACCATGTTGTAAGACCACATTTCTAAATAAATTCCCTTCCTAAATCAAGAAATCACCTGTCAATATCTTGGAATAAATTTGGTAATTTCTACAAAATTCTAGAACTGATCTCAAATGGGGTTCATGATCCTCCTCAAACTGAGATTAAACTAGGATTTCATCCAAAAATAATCCCATGAATTTGTTAATATACTCAAGTAAGATCCTTTTAATTCAATCTTTAAATACTATAGGATCATTTGTTAAAAAAATAGCATGACAATATACTCATATGTTCATACCTACTGAACGAGACATTTTTCTTAATGTAAAACTCTTTTATTCTCAACTGGTGATAACTATATTGATGATAAATCTTTTAGACCCACTTATCCCTTTTAAATTGTTCATAAAATCAACAATTTGTGGAAACATATAAACGTTCTTTACTATAACTAGGTTGAGTTTCTGTAAATCAACACAATGTGGAAGTATTCCATCAGGGTTCTTTTCAAAAAGAACAGATGCTACCAAGGTGACACACTTGGGCATATAAATCCTTTCCCTAGAAAGTCATCTTACCTAGGCTTCAATTATTTTAATTCAGATGGTGCCAGGTGGTAAAAAGTAATAGATACAAGTTGAGTAGCGGGAACTAAATAAATTGAGAACTCCGCCATGCTTACTAGTTAATAACCATATAAAAAAAAGGAAACACATTTAGAAACATGATGAAAACGAGAAGGAGATCATTACTCAAATATTTTTACTAAACGACAAAAGAAATTAATGACATTACATTCCCAAACTCTAGATAAGATTTTCCATGTATACTCAACCACGTGTCTCATTCTCTATGAAATACACAACACATCCCATCAGGCATAATAAAGGAGACCAGTCAAAGATAAAAATAAATTTGGCCTTTATATTAAATGATCTAATCCATTCTGAAAATGAATTCAATAGGATTTATTTAGGAATCCATATAATAAAAGTTAATATGAATCTATAATAAAGAGAAAACACAAGAAAGAGAGACCCAAACCTCTCTTGGATCAATGGGGAAATGTATTATACATCAAATAAGAAAAAATATCCATATAAAGATTTAGCAGATTCAAAATAAGAGTAAAAATAAATGAATGAGATGAACTTGTGTGAAATAAAAAAGTCACAAATGATGAAGTTGTAGTGATATTACCTCTCACATTTTCTGAACATATATCAGCTTCCTCTGGAGACTTTTCTACTATGTGAAGAAGTTTTGTTCTAAATTCTAGTGGTTGGAACCCCTTATTTAGTGAAGAATTTGAGTGAACCACATAAATTATAGGTTCTTATCAGCATGTTCCACTCTGAGGGGAAGAAGAGATATAAAAAATTCCAGTCAGTGTCCTGATCATGATTTTGAACTACAGATCATGGGTACCTTATATAAAACATGTTTGAAATTCCTAGGTTTTCCAAACTAGAACAAAGTCAAAGGGCCTCTATCAGGAACTGAAGGATGTATATAAGAACCTTGATATCAAGAACCACCTTGAGACTCTTAAAAAATTCCCTTTCCATTAAAGTAATTCGAAGAACTCCCACTAGAAGAAACATGAACTCCTATCACCCAGAATTGCTATCCAGGTCTAGTTAAACAATTGAAACACCACCTTGTACTTTATCATAAGAAGTGATACTTAGTAATAAAACTAGTAAAATAATATTTGGTAAAATACCCATATAGAATCATCAATTTTTCCTCACCTCATTTGAAGAAATCTTTGGTGAAAACTGCAAAATCTCAAAAAAGTGATTTGAATACATCGTTAGGATCCTATTAGAATACTCGAGGATGAAAAACTCCATAGCCTTAAAAAGGGCCATAGAATCTTGATATAACTGGTTACTAAATATAACTCTAAATTCCTTCCACTCCAAACCCTCATGATTCTTTTCCATACCCATTTATTCTCAACATCTTCTTCTAGGTCCTTCCAGCATGAAGGTTGCATACTTCACATTGATCAAATCGAACGTTTCCATGAACTCGATAAAATTATCTATCACCCTCAACCAATCCTCATCTTGTTGATGATAATTTTAGTATAGGAACGCTAGTGGATTATAGTGAAGGATCTCCTAAACATTATTAATATATTCAACACATTGATGTTCCACAACTAAATCTTCAATTCGAATGGGTGTAGTTGCCTATCTTGGAGCTTGGATAACCCAAAAAATATTCTCAATGATGTTTTGGATCATGAGGGATTCTATCATTTGGTTTTATTAGTAGCTTCCTCATATATCCCATTAATATGTATTCCTAGAATCATGAAACTACAAAAAATTAGAAAAAAACATTACAAACATCAAAAGATTACTTCGATCAACAACTCAAAAAAGAGAAACATGGATAATTAATCGCATCACATAAGATATAAATATTTTTATTTCAACCTAACCTAATAAAAATTATGGAATATAATATAATTAGAAAAAATTATAACTCAAGGAACCTTTCTAAAATCAATCATGGTGACTTAAGGCTCATTACAATGAGGTCTAGTAAGGAACTTTCTTGCAACTACCCTTAAGTCTTGAAAAGATATGACAAACTTCATACTAACATAATGGAAATATTCTCAAGCTAAATTTGATTCCTCATTGTGATGAATCATCCTAGTTACCATAGTACCATGACACCAATACCATCACTGACATTAAAAAAATTAATAATAAAAAATATATTTTATAAAATTTTTATTAATGAAAAAATAATATTCATATTATTAAAATAATAAAAAATTATTAAAATTCTCAATATTAAAAAAAATATAAAAGAATCATAAAATTTTATTATTATTATTAAAATAAACAAACATTAAAAAATATAATAGTAATAATAAATAATAAAATAAAAAAAATATTAAAAATTAATTTATGCAATATTCACACCAATATAAAACTAAAAAACTGAAAATAGCTCATATTACAATAAATCATGAATTCAAATGTTTTTATCATTAAAATAATCACTGGGGGCATCTTTTGGAGGAGGTGGAGGAGCTTTCTGAGACGATGGAGGAAAATCTATCCATAAACTACAAGTCATATGACCCATGTACTCCATCTGCTCATGTTGCTACAACTACCATCGAAACACCTCCTCATCATGATGTTGTTGCTGATGCTGCTAACGTATCTCTTTATGATGCTTCTGCAAAATCCCTATAAGCTCATCTTGAGTTCTAAACTGCTCCTAATACTATGAGGAATAAGATGATACCTCTCCACAATCTCCTCTCGAGCATGACGTAGATATCACAATAGTACCATAATAAGTACTAGGAGTCACATGAGAGATAATACCAACTACTCGGCCCTTCTCAAAACCATACTGAGTCACCTACATCCATACTGCCTTATTGAAATGGTGGGAACTGGTCTGATCAGTCACCTCATCCTGACTCCCAGTCTATGTTTGAGAGGTCACAACCTCATATGACTCTTTCAATTCCAATTTTAAATTAAAATTATGAGAATATTATATGAAGTTAATTATCAAACTGAAAAAATAACACTAACCACAATCTGACGCTGGAAATCACCTCTAATCTCTCCAGTGGCTGGAGCACTATACATCCTCCAATAAACGTCATACTTTATAATATCAAGATGCTAGACTGCCTATAAAAGTATAAATTAAAGTATTTATATTTAATGTTATATAAAATATTTAAAAAGATACCCATCATATGCTCACTATGCGTACTCAATGTACGGATACCAGCTCGATGTGTCATCTCATACCTCCCCCGGTTCTACCGACCCACTGAATACCTACTCTAAAATGCACCACCCAACCAGTGTAAACATAATCCATCCCAAATATGAGATGAAAATTAATCTGGTCGGTGGGCTCTACACGACTCAGCAAAATATGTCACTCCTGCTTTCCTAATGGTTTTCTTTCTCAAATTGTGCAAAAATTGACAGAAAGGGTCACCCATATACACCTCCAATGCCACGTTGATATTTTCACGCATGATATCATTGATTGGATACCATAAAACCTATAAATAATTTATAATATAATGTTATTAATAAAATAAATTTCCAAATAAATATCAATTATTTATGTACTAGCCAATGATTGAACATGTCTAGCTGTACATCAACAGGAATCTGTTCCCATGTGATCCATGGCTGAGAAAATTAATTGTGTAAGAAAGCGATCCCCTGTCCAACAGCTACATGCACAAAACTATGAAAAAGAATAAACAATCAAACAATTAGTATATATATAAATAAATTAATGAAAGCCAACTAAAATATATAGGTTACCATACCTTCGTGTGTGTGGATCAAATCCAAGACATGGACGTCACTCGGGGATAGTTTCCAGAATCATCAGTCGCACAAGACCGCACCCCCTCTGCGTACCCCAAGAACAACCAATAGGCTAAGGGTCAGATGATCCCTAACCCCCCTCATCTAAAGGTAGCTCAGCCTCCTATAACTCATAAAATAGATCAAGGTCCATCTAAAACACAAAATGATTTTTGTTAACAGATAGTTGAAAATAACTATTATATATAGATATATATTGGTTTTTTATTATAACAAACATTTACCTATGTCAATGTTCACCTTCATCATCATCTTCAACTATGATGATATCAATGTCTTCATATTCCTCCTTAACATCATCAATATCATTATTAGTTCCAGTTACACCATCTCTTGTCATTTAAAATTCATTTGTAACATCATTAACATCTTTGTCTCCATAGACCCTTAATTGTGGCGTGTCATCATCGATATTCACATCTCTTTGTGAAAAAGATGGATTTTGAGTAGTCTCTTGATAAATTTCAATTCCTTCCACTTCAGTGGAATCACATTGAATTTGAGTAAAGCTATTTTCCCAAGATTTCATTTTTATTACGCTTCACCAATCACTCATGTCTGTTTAAGTGGAACCGTAAATTGTATAATAAATTTTATGTTCCTATAGAGCCTATAAAAATGGTTCATTTACAGCAAGAAAACTTTTATAATTAATATCGATGATTCCATGAGTCAGATGAACATGAAATCTTCTCTCACTATCCAACCATCAACATTTAAACATCGTTATGTAATTCTAGCCTAGATAACACAACTCAATAATTTCATCCTGAATGCAAAGTCAAATTTAGTTTCTCTATGATGTGATCCTCTCAAAAAAAACTCTACAGTTCATTGTTTTTTTGATTTCCCATATGCACGTGTATGAAATCCGAAACCATTCACCACATATGCCTTATAATATTTAACCATTTTGGATGTGGGTTACTCAATATACACAATCGCCTATCAATTTTATCTGCATGTTGAGACACCAGAAATTTTTTCAAACAATTATCAATATAATAAATAGTAAACTGAATTGATATTAAACCATCAATAATTTATGTTACCAGTTTTTGAAACCATTGAGAAATTTTTTTTTCTGCGTTCTTCTAGAGAAGATGATATAATTTTTTGAAGTTTTTTCTTGATATGATTATCATATAACCTATAAATAAAATAAGTTTATATACTGTAACATACATTTTAGAATATATGATATAAGAACCCACAGTAAAAATGATTTCATTTCTTCACAGTTGAGCAGAACATATATATGAGATTGGTGATGTTTATCCTCTGAAATCCACCATTCTTGAACTCTACCAAAGCTAAAATTTGGATGATTAAAAACTGATAATTTATATTCCATTTCTTCATTAACATTTCCCTCATTCAATCCCATGTAGTTGTTTGTAGAGGCATATTCAGATTCAAAATAGTGAGAGTAGAAAAAAAATTTCCTCTTGAAAATAATCTTTAGCAATTGAGCCTTCAACTGATGTTTTTTATGTACTTTCTTCTTCAATTTATGCATGAATCTTTCGAATGGGTACATCCATTGAAACTTTAATAAACCCAAACATTTAGATTCATGTGGAAAATGTAATATCAGATGTTCTATTGAGTCAAATAAATCTGGCGGAAATATTTTTTCCAGTGTATATATAATTACAGAAACATATTCTTCTAGTTTTTGTAGTGCATCGTAGACTATTGTCACTAGAAAAATGTCTCAGAAAAATATGATATGTCTTTAATAAAACCCCAAATCATAGAATTAAACAAACCTATGAATCCAATTGGCATATGTCTTTCCATTATAACATGAAAATCATGACTTTTTAATCTGGTAATATGATCATTCTTAACACATCTTCCCAAATTGGAAGCATAGCCACCTGGAAGTCTCAAATATGAAATCCACTAACAAAATAATAAGAGACTCTCTTTAGATAGTGTATAAGATTTTTTTGGCCTCATTAACCTATGTGATCTGACATTTTCAAATAGTTCATGCTCTGGTCGCCTGCAAATTTGGGCAAGATCTAATCATGCTTTTACAGTATATTTGGTCATACCTGTTGTATCCAAAACTGAATAAAATAAATTATCAAAATAGTTTTTCTCAATATACATGACATCCAACATGTGGTGGACCAACAAATCTGAACAATATGGAAGATCCCAAAAAATGCTCTGTTTTATCAAATTATGTTCTTTCCCAATTCCATAAATTTTCTGTTGGTTTACTGTTGGCCCATATGTGTTGGGAGGTAATGAAAATAAAGTTGATTTTGACTATGTAACTGAGACCATTTTTTAAGGTTTATCCCTTTCAACTGTACCTTTTCTGAAATGATATTTTTTCCTTCGAAAAGGATGATCGGTTGGAAGAAATATGCATTGACAGACAAAATAGCATGGTCTTTTTTCATTAATAATCATAAAGGCTTTGTTGTCTTTCATAAAATAAGGACATGATTTCAGACCATGTGTACTCCAGCCAGATAACATTCCATTTGCTGGAAAGTCACTAATCATCCACATCAATGCAGATTTTGATATGAAAATTTGTTTCAAAGAAACATCATATGTACTAACACCATTCCTCTATAATGAATTTAACTCATCAATCAATGGTTTCAAATAAACATGAATATTTTTTTTCAGATGCCCTGAGATTAATAAGGTCAGAATGATATAGGGCTCCTTCATCAACATCCATGGAGGTAAATTTTACAGAGTTATAATGATAGGCCAAGATGAATACTTACTACCATAAGAACCAAATGGATAGAAACTATTAGTAGAAAGACCCAATCACATGTTTCGAGATTCAATAGTAAAAGACAGATGCATATGGTCAAAATGTTTCCATAAATCACCATTATATAGATGATTCAATCTTTCATCAGTTGAAATATTGGTTTTGTGCCTTGAAATCATTAACTCTATATTCTGAGACATGAATAAACATTGCAGCCTGGGTGTAGAGAAAAAATATCTCAACTGTTTTATAGGAATCGATCCAGAATTCCCTGGTAAAGCTTCTTTATTCCTCGATTGTCTACATGTGAGACAACTATCCAATGACTCATTTTCACTAGAATATAATATGTATTCATTTGCACATGCATGAATCTTACGATAACTAAGGCCCATATTATGAACCAACCTTTTTCTCTCATAGGAATTTGCAGACAATACATTTCTTTTAGGTAAGAGTTTTTTAACCAAATAAAATATCTAATCAAAACAGTTGTTTAACATTGAATTATCTGATTTAATAGCCATAAAGTTTTCAACCACTTCAAATTTTATTATCTTTCAACAATGATATAATGAATCCTAAATAGACCTCAACAACTCATAAAATTTGGATGGTGCCAACTCAGGAGTTAAATCAATATCATCTTGAGTTTCAGTTTGTTGAACAAATGGACTTGCAACATCATGTAATAAATTTTGAAACTGTGATGGATTTGGAATCACGTTATTAATATCTCATTTAGATCTGCATTCACTATGTTGATTCCAAAAAACATAATCTGGTTGAAAACCAAACTCCAAGAGATGTCCCCTACCTTTTCAAATGTGTCAAACATTCTTAGAGCATATTTTTTACAAGGACACTTAATTGTTCATTCTGAAATGTATTCTGGTTTTGATGATGCAAATGATAATAAAGCATCAACACCTTCAATATATATAGGATGTAAACCCACACTATTTGTATTTTTGTGCTGATTTATACAAACGTGATCATCTAATAATGACTAATGTTGATTTCCTTGTTCCATATTTTTCTACAAAATATAAATTCATCATTTTTTTAAATGATTTGAAATTATAAAAACACTATATGGAAATAGAAGATAAATAATTACAACTAATTCTTAATAATTACCAATAATATTGGGTGACACAATTTTTAGTGGATTGACGACAATTAATTTTTCTTAAATCTTATTTACTTGCATCTTTCTCACACTAAAATCACGATGATGAATATTCTCGAAGGTATACATATTCATTCTTGTGCATAAGTGAATGTATAAGAGCACCTCCGAATAGATTCTTGATTGTGTGTTCAGTGTGAGAAATATGCAAGTTAATAAGCCGTCAGACAAAAGAGCCCCCTTTTGGTCAACGAATCATCTTCTTGCAACTTTCACTACCTGAAAACATTATGTAAAATGTTGTCTTATTAATGAATATTCAAACTCGTGCATACGAGATTGGATATGCATACATAGAAGCATACATTTCATAATGGTTTGTGTTGGTGAATATTGAAAGAAGAAGAATCATCGAGCAAAAGGAATGGTGTCAATCTACTAGAAATTGTTCCAAGTTATTACAAATTGTTTCAATTTATTACAATTGATATTATTCCTAATTATTCCTAGTTATTTTTAATTGTTCCTAATTATTCCTATTTATTCCCATTTATTCATATATATTCCAATTTATTTCAATTAATTCCTATTTATTCCTAATTAATCCTATTTATTCTTAATTATTCCTTATTATTGTTAATTATTTTTATTTATTCATATTTATTCTTAATTATTCCTAACTATTCTTACTTATTCATATTTATTCCTATGTATTCTTATTTATTCCTATTTATTTATAATTATTACTAATTATTACTATTTATTACTATTTATTACTATTTATAACTAATTATTACTATTTATTAATAATTATTACTATTTATTACTATTTATTACTATTTATTTTTATTTATTACTATTTGTTACTAATTTTTAATAATTTTTACTAATTTTTACTAATTATTACAAAATATTACTAAGTATTACTAAATATTTCTAAATATTTCAAAATATTACTAAATATTACTAAATTTTACTAAATATTTCTAAATATTACTACATATTACTAAATATTACTGTTTATTACAAATTATTACTAATTATTACTAATTATTACTAATTATTCATATTTATTCCTAATTATTCCTAATTATTCCTAATTATTCCTAATTATTCATTATTATTCCTAATTATTTCTATTTATTACTAATTGTTCCTATTTATTCTTATTTATTCCTATGTATTACAAATTATTTTTATTTATTTCAATTTATTACTAATTATTCTTATTTATTCCTATTTATTCATAATTATTCCTATTTATTCCAATTTTTCCTAATTCTTTCTAATTATTGCTAATTATTTCTATTTATTCATATTAATTTATATTTATTTGTATTTATTTGTATTTATTCCTATTTATTCGTATTTATTCGTATTTATTCTTAATTATTGCAATTTATTACAATTTATTTTTATTTATTACAACATATTTATATTTATTCTTTTTTATTACTATTTATTACTAATAATTACTAATTATTACTATTTATTACTATTTATTACTAATTATTCTTATTTATTACTAATTATTTATATTTATTACTAATTATTCATAATTATTACTAATTATTTCTATTTATTACTAATTATTCTTATTTATTACTATTTATTCCTAATTATTAATATCTATTTCTAATCATTACTATTTATTACTAATTATTACTAATTATTACTAATTATTCCTAATTATTACTAATTATACCTAATTATTCCTAATTATTACTAATTATTCCAAATTATTCCTATTTATTACTAATTATTTCTAATTATTTCTATTTATTCCTATTTATTTCTAATTATTCCTATTTATTTCTAATAAATCATATTTATTGCTAATTATTATTATTTCTTGCAAATTTTTTCTATTTATTGTAATTATTCCTATTTATTACCAATTATTACTAATTATTCCTATTTATTAGTAATTATTCCAATTTATTACTAATTATTCCTATTTATTCCTATTTATTACTATTTATTAATAAATATTCTTATTTATTACTAATTATTCCTAATAATTTCTAACTATTCCTATTTATTACTAATTATTAAAAATTAATACTAATAATTTTAATTTATAATAACAAATAAATACTGATAACAAAACAATTTAAATCAAATTTGATCACAACTAATCAAAAATAATTAAAATTAACATGAAAAAAGAAATAAATACTAAATTAAATCTTAGTCGTGACTTACCAATTATTCCATAAAATATTCCATTATAATAAACCATATCATTCATTCATTTTAAGTAAAACAAGCAATAAAATAGATTTGAATATTTGAAACAAAACATGCTTTCATTTAAAAGTGATTGGAAACATTTCAAACTGGGTTATATAAAAATTTGATAAATTAAAGTTTATATGAATAAATTGGAAAGAAGGAAAATATTCTACAATCAATGAAATATATATCAAAACAATCACAAAAAACACCATGGACATCTTCCATGCAATATAATAGTGTGGATTTATTGGAACCTCAAACGTCTCATATAAGTGATCAAAGATAATATGTCTACAGACATCCCTCATGCTCCGAACTATTAGGACTCATCAACACCTCATCAAGGATAAGATCTACCAAACATGGGTTTTTTATAGTTTTCATCATCAATACATTGCTGTGTAGTTATTAACATACAGTTATTGTCCCAAATAACCCACAAACTACCCATGCTCGTAAGTACTAAATTTTTTAAAAGGTGGAGCTTTGGTCAAAAGACCAAAGCAATTTTATTAGCAAAGAGAAAAGAAAGATTTCAAGAGTCGAAAAGAGGGGATCAAATTACAATCTTTAACTTGCAAAGGAATCAGGTTTTCAGGGAGCTCCTCCGACCAGGTTATTGCCTGATCTATGCCTTTGTTGGCAAGAGCATCCACAACCATATTAGCTTCACGGTAAGCATGAGTTGCAATGTAATTGATGTCATGGAGAGATTGAAGACAATTCATCCAGCGCATAGTAATCGGCCAAGCAAGATGAAAGTCTCCCTTCCAGATGGCTTGAACAATAGTAGTAGAGTCACTTTCAATCCATAAGTTGTTCTACCCATGTCGAAGAGCAAAAGCAATGGCATGAATAACACTTAGCATCTCTGCTTCTAGAGAGGAAGCAGTACCACAACCTCCAAAAACGCACCCCACGATGTGGCCATGATGATTTCTAAAGACGGCTCCACATCCCGCAGGGCCTGGATTACCTTTAGAGGCTCCATCCAGATTGATTTTAATCCAACCTAGGAAGGGAGGTCTCCAGAAAACCTCAAAAGTGCGCAACCGTTTCGAGAAAATTGCCTCAACTTGAAGACGGCTAAGAATCATAAAGTCCACCACCGAGTTGTTGCAGGAACCCTTCTGGATCAAAGCAGCTTCCTGAATAGCGATGAGAATCCTCATTTTACCTGCATAAATTTTGTGTGAGCAATTATTGTGAAGAATCGAGTTTCTATCATACCAAATCACATTAATCAGCTCTACAACCCCAGCAAGGAACAAGTTTCTGATTTGTTGAGAGTTGTCCTTAGCAGCACAACGTTTAAGCTTCTCATCAATAGAGTTATGAACCAGCCATCTACAATCAAAAGTGTCAAAAATATAGTTCCAAAGAGCAGTGGCAGTAGCACAAGATAGAAATAAGTGGTTAGAATCTTCTCTATGCTGATTGCAAAAACGACATTTAGAACAAAGATTAATACCAAAACATTGAAGACAAGCATCAGTGGGGACCCTATTGTAAGTGAGACGCCAAATAAGAGTGAGTCTGGAGGGTTTAATCCAGGGCTTGTCAAAGTTTTTTATCCATTTCAAATCATAATCAGCATTGTGTAAGGAGTTATTATAAAACTTTTTGGAGTTAAGAATTCCATTATGAGAAGGTTCCCAAATCAAGAAGTCACACGAGGTAGAAAAATGGTAAGAATCAATAATTTGAACAATGTTTTCGGGAAGGTTGTCAGTGTGAGAATCAAGCACATTGCTAATAGTGGAGTTGATGTCATCTGGGATATTGGAAAGAGAGGTCAAAGAGATAAGAGGAGTGCCAGTCCAGCTGTCCAACCAGAATCTCATGGAAGAGTTTCTCGAAACCATCCATCTAGCATTGTGCATAATTATGTGAAACGTGTCTCTAATAGAGGGCCAAATGGAAGAGGTCATGAAACTACTATTAGATCTTTTCAATCTATCAATGAACCTGTTTTTGACAAAAGAAATGGGGGGGTGTCATTGTGAATCAGGTTCCAGGTTAATCTGGCTTGAAGAGCTTCATTAAAGTACTTAATGTTTTTAATGCCAAGACCACCCATGTCTAGAGGTTTACAGCCCTTATCCCAAGGGACAATCACAAGTTTCCTGTCCAAGGTTCTTCCTGTCCAGAAAATGTTTTTTATGTAAACGCTTACTTTTTTAATGAGACTAGTTGGCCATTTATAGACCATCATCGAGTAGACATGTTTTGAAACAATAACCGACTTGACAAGGCAGACTCTCCCCGCCATGGAGAGAGATTTTCCTTTCTAGGAGGAAAGCTGATTAAGGACCTGGTCAACAATGATTGAAAGATAGCAAGCTTTGGGTCTACCCTAGAAAATTGGAACCCCAAGGTATTTGAAGGGAATAGTACCTTCATTGATGTTAATCTCATTAATAATACTATTTTTTCTAGATAGAGGGAAATTTTTCCCAAAGTAAATGAAAGATTTATTCCATCCAATGACTTGGCCCGAGACCTCCTCGTAATGGTTGAGAGAATATTTAAGAGTTCTGATGTTTTATATGTCGCCCTTTAAAAAAAGAATGATGTCATCTAGATAAAGGAGGTGAGTGGGGGCATTCACGTTTCTGTAAGGATGAATTGGTTTGAGCTTATTTTGATCAACCAGATGTGTGAGCAAGTAGCTAAAATAGTCTTCTGCAATGGAAAAAAGAATTTCAGAAAGGGGGTCTCCTTGTCTGACTCCTTTTAAGCATTTGAAAAATCCTCTAGGAGAACCATTGACCAAGATGGAAATTTGAGTTGAGTGGAAGAGGGTTTTATTTTAGATATGAAGTTATCATTGAAGCCAAAACCATGAAGAACTTTGAAAATGAAATTCCAGTCCATTGTGTCAAAAGCTTTTTGAATGTCTAGTTGAATGGAAATGTTGCCGCCTCTATTTTTATTATTTAACATGTTAGTGAATTCCGAGGAAAGACAAATGCAATCTTGGATAGATCGCCCATTGATAAAGCCAAATTGATTACAGGAGACAATTTTATCAGTAATAGGGTTGAGTCTATTAGCAATTAGCTTGGTGCTAATTTGATAGAGGGTGTTGATCAGAGCAATAGGGCGGAAGAGGTGGCTTTCAGAGGCATTATCAACTTTGGGGATCAAAGCAAG
The DNA here is from genome assembly GCA_963277665.1 of Viscum album. Lineage (NCBI taxonomy): Eukaryota > Viridiplantae > Streptophyta > Magnoliopsida > Santalales > Viscaceae > Viscum > Viscum album. Next base: position 386,589,651 of record OY728147.1, on the reverse strand, counting down.
GAATTGGGCATTTAAGTTATGAGGTAAGAAGCCATTAGCAAAGAAAGCTTTAACGAGCTTACAAACATCAGCATGTATGATAACCCAAATTTTTTGATAGAAACCATTATTGAAACCATCAGGACCTAGGGCACTGTCAGGGTTTAAACCAAAGACAGTGTCTCTGATTTCATGATCAAGAGGAACACTCAGGAGATAACTGTTATTAGCATCCATAACAATTGTAGGAATGATGTCGTTAATGAGGTCTTTTTTCATACAAGGCCCATTGAATAAAGATTCAAAGTAAGAAACAACATGATTAACAATATCTTCTTCTTTATCCAAATGGTTATCTCCATATTTAAGGGAGTCAAGGGGTATACTAGCTTTTTCAATTCGTTGTAAAGAGTTATAGAACTTGGTATTGCGGTCACCATCAGTCATCCAATTGAGTTTAAATCAAATCATCATTTACTATTCCATTACCAAATTTTCATTTTCAATAATCCTTTTCAATTTCAAAACAAAAACATGGGTTTTTCAGAATTTCATTCCTTTTCAATCAAAATTAAATCCTAGGTTTTTACATTTCAATTTAAGCCATTTTTATCATGAAAATACTCAAATCATTTCATCAATTCCATCAATTCCAAAATACACCCAAAATTACAATTCTAATGGAATTGGGGGGGGGGGGTTCCCTAAAATCCATTCTATATAAATTTCATATCTAAAATCATATTAAATTGGGTTTTAATATATTAGTTGAATGATATTTCAAAAAATAATGAAAATTAAGGTTTGGTTGTTTGGAAAATATCAACGGAACAACATACCATTAATCTAGAAAATCCAATGCACAATGCCCATAACGGGCTATTCAAATTAAAAATGGAGGACTCAATGATCAAGAAACCAATCCTAGAATCATTATTCAATTAAAATGAGTTTCAATCCCTCAAAAACATGATTCTCAAACAGTTTATAAGGATACTAAAAAAATGATAGATTAGGGGAAGACACACTCTAGGAGATTCACATATATAGAGGAGATCGAAGGAAATCTTCCATGATTTTATCTGCCAAGGAAAATTGTTTAGAGGAGAAAAAATCACCCATAAAGAGCCTTCTTGTCCAAAGAACGTGAGTTAAGTCGAATTGGGGTCACTCAAGAATGTAACTAAAGGATCAATAAATTTTTAATAATTTATTAAAATAAAAATATTCAATAAACATAGTTTCCCAGAGAGGATATCATGGTTAGAAAACATATGTTCCCTATATATAGTCCCCCTCTAGACTCATTATCCATGGTGCATTGTTATGACTACATGTTTACATTGTTTTTAAAATCAAGCACCAATCATGAAAACCCCCACTATCTAGGATTGAACGATTTTCACTAAAGGGGTGCACAGTTCGGTAAAACAATACCCCATCTATGCATAACCCAAAAAACCTAAAATAATAATAATTTCACATGAAGAAAATATTGAAAAACCCCATTCATATCATGATCAAAAGAAAGTTTGGGGAATTCTGAAAATAGTAAAAGGATATTACAGAGAACGAAAAATGGTTATTACAATATTGGAGCACATGTGAAGATTCAAAATTCTGGATATTTTAGGTTTTTATGTGATCCTTGGCAGATACTAGTTATGAATCTACCTATTATATGTCAATTAGAATATAAAATGGGTGATTTTTTACATTACATAAATGAGAGAAATAATTTTTTACTGGTGAATGGGAAACATAATCAAGAAGGGTGGGACCAAATCCTTGTAAGAGATAATCCCTTTTAGTATAAATTACTGGAATTATACATATAGTGGATTAGTCAGTTGAGACACCCTATGTTCCTCTAGTGGAATACAAGCTATAAGATGTCTTTCTAGAATATTTATTTGGGTTGTATCCTGATAGGGAAGTTAAGTTTGAGATCGAAATATTTTTTAGAGTGCAACCTATATAGATTCAACCATATTATATGGAACCTGATGAGTTGAAAGACCATAAGGTGAAACACGAGGATTTTAAAATGATAGTCTAAAATATATAGAGAAATTCCCATTGGGGTGCTCAAATGTTATTATCTAAGAAGGTGGATGGTAGTCTTCAGTTTTATATGGAATACTGAACATTAAATTAGATAATTATGAAACAATTGTACGTGTTGCTAAGGATTCATGACTCATTTCCTTAATTAAGTTTAGCCAAATATTTTTCAGTGATTGATCTATGTTCTCTCAACCACTAGCATTAATTTGAATAGAATGATATACCGATGAGAACATTTAGAAGTATGAATGAGATGTAAGAGTGTATCAATGTATTATTTGGACTAGAGAATGCTCCAACAATGATCATGGATCTCATTAATACAATCCTCCACCTATACATAGACTCCTTCATCAGTGTGTTCATTGATGACATCCTTATATATTCTAATATATTAGAATATCATATCTAACACCTTGAGATATTATTGACTACACATCGATCACATCTTATTTATTCCATATTAACAGAGTGTAACTTTTTGATCCAATAGAGATGCTTTATTTGGGAATATATTTATCAAGAAGGAATATTATTTGATCTGGAGAAGGTAAAAGAAGTTATTTTATCCAAGACATTTCTGTTGATTGAGATAATTTACCTTCTACATATTCTATCAATATATTTGAAAATCACAACACACGTTATTAGAAATGATATTTTACTAACTTTATTTTTTCCAAGTCTTTATAATGATTTTGGAGAAAACAATTCATTATACTAGACCTAAATATATTTCAAAACCAATAATATTAAAATTTCTATAATATGTTTAGTGCTTTATAATTACTAATGTCTGATCCATCAAACTGACTAAAAATAGACCATACGAATGAAAAATTATAGTCCATGAAATTGAAAAATTAAATTACATCAAAGTAACATAATCTATTCTATTGTACTGAATAAGTCTAGTCTATCATACTAATAATGTTATGTTTCTTGGACTGAAAATGTTTTGTCCATCAGACTAAATGAGGTTAGTCAATCAGACTTGCCATGTTTTTTCTATGAGACTAACATATTTTGATTCATAAAAAAAATTATTCCATCATAATATTGTTTATAATCAGAGGGTTAGAATTATGTCAACTAGATGCAAAATTTTTTAATGCATTGTAATGTTGCTATAAAAATGATATTACACAAGGATGTACTTTCTGAACTATCAAGATAGAGCTCATCTAAGGTGATTGAAACAAACATTGAGAATTATGGATTATGGCCATTTGACATGTGCCTATAAATTGGGGTTCATTTAAAGATACATGAGATAATGAGTCTGGGACTCAACCCATCAGAATTTTTATCTTTTTTTACCACTCATTCTGTTAAAATTGTAAACACATAGACAGTTATCATTCTATAAACATTTTGTGAGGATTATAAGTTCCTTATTATTTTTTTTCATTTTTATTCTATGTTTGATCTACATTTAGATTGAGGGTCTCTAGGGATAAGAAGACAGTTGATTCCAATCTGGATAACTTAGATCTTCTAGGGATAAGAATTCAATGTTTATTCCAATATTTAAAATCGAGGGTTTTTTTATGATGAAAGACAGACCATATGGTTAGGTTAAAAACCATCATTTCCTATGTTCAAGGATTATGAATTCTTTAAATTTTAAAGTCAAAGAGTATAGTTTCTTTTATAATGCTTCATTATGAATTTTTTTCTTTTATTTAAATTTTTACTTGTTTTAACAAGCTGTTATATTTGATTTGTGAAATATGTTAAAATGTTTAATTTAATATAATTTTAAAATTTTATATTCCTAATGCACTATTTTTCTTTTATAGTTACGTTGATCATCAGAAGATACATGAGTCCAATAAGATATAAAAATATTTTTTTTTGTATTTTAATTTTTTTTAACTGTTTAAACTATAATTCACCTCTCTCTTGTAGCCATTATAAGATATATATTTTTCAATAATTGGTATCATAGGATGTTGTACTACTTAATCATACAATTGTATTTTTAATTATAATAACGTTTTGATGTTTAATTTATTTGGTTGTACTATTATTACATTAACATGTATAATATAAAAATAGATTTTGTGTTATAAGATGATAGGTCTAAATGTAGGTACACATGATAAATTAAATCCTATAAGATTTTTTTAATGGTGCTGAATATGAATATTAGAGAGATAAAATTAATAATTTTCTTATTAACACTGTTGTGAATATATTTTTTCATGTTAAATATAAATTATACGATTCTTTAAAAAGTATCATTTGATTAAAAAACATAAATTAGAATATGATTTGAATTTTCATGTGAAGAATACTTTTCTTTTATTAAATGATATGAAATATATACATTCAAAAATATTATTGTGAAACAACAAAGAATATATGAAAAAGCATTTAAAATAAATAAATCAGAACTTATAATGTAATTTATACCAGAAGAACCATGTTTCATATTAATTATGTGACACCCGATCCTTTTAATTATTTTATTGTCTATGAGTATTATTGTTGAGGTTCTAGCCATGTATGAGTTGGAATTTTGTGTTTTTTAGGGATGAATGAGCATTTTGGGCTTGATAGTGTCCGACGCATGGGCAGAGCACAGCTGAAATCGTGCCGCTTTTCCCAGGTCACCGTGCGACCTTCCTGGCGTAAAAAAAATATTTTGAATAGTAAAGTGAAAACAAAATAAAATTAGAAAAATAAAATAAAATAAGAATTATTTTAATAATAATTATAATGATACTATTATTTAAGAATATTATTATTAATATTCTTATAATTAATTTTATAATTAAAAAATTAATAATATATTTATTATTATTATTATTATCATTAAATTATTAATATTGATATCATTTTTATTATTATTATCATTCTCATCATTAATTATAATTATTTATATTGAAATTGGATAGGGTTTTTTAGGTTCTGTTTTTTATTTTTTCCTCTCCCTCACACTTCTTCTCATATTGTCATCCATCCCCTATGTGTACTTTCTTACCAACTCTTCTACTCCTTTATCATGTCACCACTTCCCCTGGTCGGCCTTCCTTTTGGAAAACCACCCCTGGCTAGTCTTCCATCTGGCGTGACCCCCCTACCGTCAGCACATCCCCTACCAATAAAGCCACCTCTAGAATGAACCCCTCCCAGTAGTGTGACTCCCTATTAGTGGTGCACCCCCTGCTGGTGAAGCCACCACTGGGGTGACCCCCTACCAGTGGCGCGACCCCCTATCGGTGAGGCTACCACCGGTGTGACCCCATATCGATGTGACCCCTTCAGGTAAACCCCTCCCTGGCACTAGGGGATTTTCTTTCACTCTCATGCGGTTCAGTTAGGGTTAGAAGTTTGATATTGTTGTTTTGGATAAATCCGTACCTTTTAGGGTTTGATGTTGGTCATTTGGGGTACGTCTTGGGTGTGATTGGTGACTCACAACATGTTTAAGGGTTTTCTCTACCTGAGGTCTGTGATTCCATGCATTAACATTTATTAATGATTTACGTTTTTTTGTTAAATTTAAATTACCATGTCATAGCTTTTTTTATGTAGTGAGAATGTAGATTTAAAAATAATTCGATATGCATTTGGGTTGAAATTGGCTTCTTTATATGAGTTTGGGTGTACGTCTTTTGTAAAATCTTGTTGTTCCATTTTAGGGTGTATTATAAATTGCGAAAATGGTTTATATAAATTATCAACTAGTGAAAATCAATTTTTAAAATTTTTTGGTTGTGATTATTTCTTTAATAGAGGGTTTGGGTGTGTGAATGGTGTTATTTGGTTTAATGTTTTAGAAAAATGTTTTATGAATAGTTTGAAAGGTGAAAATTTTGTTTTGAAAGGTGCTTAGGGTGTGAATGTGTTAAGAATTTTTTTTAAATGGGAAATAAATTGTTTTGATACACTAGAGTTTGTTGTGTACCTTTAAATTTGATGTGTTATTTTTTAAAATGATGAGAAATATCTCTTAAAAAGGTAACTTGGCTTGTTTGTTGATTTAGAATGGGTTGGGCCATAAAAAAATAATTTTTTAACTTATTATGTGCTTTTCTGGTAATGTGCTAATTGGGTTTTATGAGTAACATAAATGGTGAAAAAAGTGTTTTCAAGTTGTTTTTGTGTGTGTAAAATGAAAATTGCATTGTTTTGAAGAAAATGGAGATTTTTGTGGAATACTGGGAATGGGTTTGTTAAAGTGGCCACATGTGTGAAATGTGAACATGAACATGAGCCCTGGAGAATCCCAAGTATCTAGGTGGGTTGGCTAGATCTAGTATGCTAGAGATTCAGATATGGTTCATCCTAGTTTCACTTTGCAGGATTGATGCTTACAACACTATCTAAACGTCGTGGTGATTAGAGACCACTATAATTTTGGATGTTTCTCCTCTCTAGTGGATCATGCCCAATAACGTAAATTTCAGTGGTTTCTAAGCCACATTACACCGAGGTATGATGTTCTAGTGTCCCACTTAATCTAGATTAACCCTAAGTATTTTTTCCATTGTTCTATACTATTTATGATGTGGTTTCATCCATAGGCATATGGAGGACCACATTTGTGTGCGTGTGATATTTTTAAATTCCTTTTATTTTTTTAGTCAATTGGCTGAAATATGGTTTTCCTTAAAAGTGTTCCCTTTTAATGTTTTTTACATATTATGATTTTCATTTCTTAATAATTTATCTAAGAGCCTTTACATAAATAATATTTTTATATTATCTTTTAATTTTTATGGCATGAGAACTTTTATCTAGGTGGAATCTTACTTGTATTTCGCTAACACCCCTAATACACCCTTTAGTGCATATACATCTAATTGTATGTTTGTTATAGTAAAAGGAAGGATGTTTATTGTTGGAAGATCGAGTACCTAGTGTAATTTGATGTAGATATTGGTGGTGGAAACTTGAATATGTGGTTATTATGGAGGTTTGGTATAGTGTTTTGTTCCCCTTCTTTCATGGTACTTTTTAGGTTTTTTTTTCAAAAAGTTGTAAACCATTGAATATGAAAATTATTAAGGAAATGTTTGATTGTGTAATTTTAGTTTTGGTTTACTTATATTATTAGTTTATTAATGACTTCTTATTTGGGTAAATTGATCCCAATGATTTATTTGATACTTGGGAACCTTTTCGAGCATTTGGGGGTTGGGAATGCCATTCACACCTTGCTGCAGACCAGGTCAGGCATCGTGTTAGAAAGTGATCTGGCTTTGTTCATGAAAAAATGGTATCAGAGATGGTCATTCTATTTTGATTCTTGTTCTACGGGAAAGAGTCTTGGTATACTAGAACTATGATTTTTGAGAAATTACATTTCAATTACGAGTAGGGTGCCTAGCCATCACACCTTGTGGTGGGACTCAAATTAAAAGGGGAAGTCAAGTTTTATCTGAGTTATTTGATCCTTGTGGTTAATCATTTTTTGGGAAATGAAAAGAGAGTTGCGTAATTATTCCAAATAACCTTGCTAGGTCTTCCAAACAATGTGCAGATGGAGACATTTCCTTAGAATACTCTCTTTTATGGTGGTGTGAATGGTGGATGGATGCCGACCATATGTTTGAGTAACCACTAAAAAACTGGATCCTCTTATATCGTTCTACTTCTCTTTTCTTTGGAATCATGGAAATTTGTTTTTTATGTAAAAATAAATTGGTTTTTAGGAGGTGTAAAACTGAATTTTATTTTCAAAAAAGGTTTTCGGAAACATAAATTTAATGTAAAGATGATTCAACTTTAGAAATTTGGAAATGGATTTTTAAAAATCACATTAATGTAGATTTTAGAAAAGTGGAATTTCATTAAATGATTTTTGTGTAAAAGTGAGAATTATTTTACTGATATTGAATTTTATTAATCAATTTTTGAGATTTATGGGAAAATGGGTTATTGGAAAACTTGGTAATAGTTTCAAAATAGTTTTGGAAACTTATTTAAAATATAAAATAATGAGTTCAAATTACATTGTTATTGATAAAATGAGGTTGTTACGAAACTGGATATGTTTTTAAGCGGGTGAATTGTTTTATAAATTTATTTGTGGGGTTTGGAAATAAGTTTTATTTTAAATGAGAAAGTTCAGGATCTGGATTGAATGTTTTTTTGAAAAAATGGAATTAATTTTTGTTCTAAACTTTGGTATTTTCATGGGGGGCCATATGCATGGGTTATAATAAAGGTCTTGGGCACAGCGGAAACTCATGGGTGGATGTGCCCACTTCGCTTGTTGTCATTAGCATTGATCAATCCGGGATCAATACGGCAATAAACGCTGAACTCCATAGATCGAATCACAGAAATAGACAAAGAAGAGAAATAGTCTCGGTACCATAAATGTGGATAGTCACAGTTTGATTATAATTAATTTAATTAATTGAAAAGAAGTACCTTTTGGGTGTTCTATATTTGTTGATATTCTTGATCGCGTTCCGATTTGATTCATCGTTGCGTCATAGAAGCCATGTGTAGACTTCCTCTAGCGGTGATCCACACGTGCACGACGTATCTCTGGACATCACCAAAGGTGTCTCCAGGTTCTATCATGGAAAAATCTTTGCTTGCATTGCCTACCATAGATTTTCTTGATCCGATGAAGAGGATCTCTCTTGGTCTTGAGAGTGTTATTAGAGGAAAGCATTCTTTCAGTCTTGAGAGAATTCTCCTTAATTGTTGTGCACAATGATTCTCTTTGGAAAAGAGTTGGGGTTGTCAGGATATTTATAATCGGGTTTGAGGTTATAGAGTTGTGACTATAAATATATGTGTTACACATTTTATTTATTTCACTAACTCTTATTGAAAACCCCCATGTCGAGTCATTAATTCCTTGACAATCTCCCACACTGGTTATAATAAATATCATTTTATAAAACGATATTTCTTTAAAATCCCAACTGGAAAAACTTCCCAGCGTGTAATCATAAATACACGGTGTGTACATGTTTTTCATTGAAAACTACACAGTGTGTACATTCAATGTACAAGGCGTGTATATTGTGTTTTTATTTATTCATTTCATTTCAAATGAAAACTACACAGCGTGTATATTCAAAAATACATGATGTGTACTTGTTTTCAAAATAAAAAATACACTGCGTGTAATCATTAATACACGATGTGTACTTGTTTTTATTCTTCCTACAACATTAAAATGATTTAGGATTCCTTGAATAATTATTTAACCCCATACGGGAATAATCTTTATTTAACTTGAGATACTTGAATACATTTAGTCTGTGACCCTCTAGGCCTATTTCACGTTGACATTAGGTGGGCTTGCCAAAAGTTCAAGATTACTGTCTAGCAATGGGTCAAGGCACCCAAGAGAAATAAGTTGACGTCGCATTGACGTGTCACCTCATACGAACAATTACTGTGTAATTTAATCCCTTTCTCTCAATATCTCATCAAGCAGGTTTCATGGCAGTGTCATAAACCTGTATGCTTGATCTGTCATTCTTTGACTTCCAGAAATAAACTCGTCGTGTCACCATGGCCATTGAATTTGTTCAATAGTTCTATTTCAATCAAAGGTACCGTGATATCTACTTCCATAAATGTGGAAGGGAAAAATCCTTCCTCGACTTATCCATTAACAACAGGTCATTCGTGACGCACCCAACACACCCTACTTCCCGCCAACACTCTTCATGACGGTTTTTGTCAGTAAATCTAAGTGCGCGAGTCATTACATGAGTTAATAATAATGTACTAGTCTAAGGACCATTACACATGCTCGTAGATAACAATGTATGATGACACCAAAACATGTGGAATTTCAACTGGAGGGTCTGTTATCATAGACTCCCATCTTGGAGATTACTAAGTGCGAACTCCATGAGAGAGAGTCTCATCTTCTTAAGAGTACTCGCACATGACGGTTTGTATACTATATATCCTATCATAGTATGTCATTCAACCCTAGAACATTATTTAATAATATTTCTATAGCATTTCAAGGTTCCCATCATAGCGGGGATCTTTCATGACTTTATCAATACAAAAAATATTCTAGGACATTGTTATATTATAGTCATGCATAACAATGAACAATATATAATAAGTGTACATTTATGTAATCAAAGTACAAAACAGTTGGTTCTCTGGACACCTACCCTAACAAACTCCCACTTGGACTAGAGCCAACTAACTATGAATTTTAGTCCGCTGGACCTCAAATGATGATCATGTTTCTACTTAGTCAAGGATTTAGTCAAGGGGTCTGCCACATTGTCTTCCATGGAAATACTGCTCAATGCAACTTCACCTCCCTAAGAAAATTCCCTCAAGAGATGATACTTCCGAAGTATGTGTTTTGTCCACTGATATGACCTTGGCTATTTTGCAAGTACCACTGCTGTAGTATTATCACAATATAGTGTGATAGGATATTTACTGCTAGGTACAATATCCATCTCTTAGACGAAGCTTTGCATCCATACTTCTTCTTTAGCTGCCTCAGAAGCTACAATATACTCAGACTCTACTGTAGAATCTGTGACCACACCTTTCTTTGAGCTCTTACAGCTCACTGCACCTCAATACAAACTGAAGATGTATCCAGTCTGCGACTTCATGTCATCTTGATCAGTCTGGAAACTAGCATCTACATTTCCTCTGATGACTAGTTCCTCATTTTATCCTTAAACCAGGAACATATCCTTCGTATGCCACAGAAACATAAGGATAGTCTTGACTACCATCCATTGGCAGTCTCCTGGATCAGCTTGATATCTTCCTACCACACTTATTGCGTAAGAAACATCTATCCTTGTACATAGCATATCACACATGATTGACCCAATCGAAGATTCATAAGGGATCCTATCCATTCTCTTTCTTTCCTCATGTGTCTAAGGACACAGTTTCTTGGAAAGATGAATTCCATGTGACACTAGCAAGAATCCCCTCTTGGAATGTTTCATACTGAATCTCTTTAGTATCTTTTCAATGTGTGTACTTTTACTTAGGCCCATAATTCTCTTAGATCTATCACAATGGATCTTGATGCCATGAATATATGTTGCCTCTCCCACATCTTTCATAGAGAAGAATTTATCCAACCAAGCCCTAACTGACTATAAGACTGGTACTTCATTTTCAATTAGTAATATGTCATGAACAGATACTATTAGGAAAACAACTGAACTTCCACTAAAACTTTTGTAGACACAAGCCTCACATTCGTTCCTAACAAATCCAAATTTTGTTACAGCTTCATCAAAATGAATATTCCATGACCTCGATGCTTGGTTCAATCCATAAATGGATTTTTGCAACTTCTTACTTTGTGGGAATCCTTTGGAGTCACAAAACCTTCAGAATGTGTCATGTAGACATCTAAATGGAGGTTTCCGTTAAGGAATGCTGTTTTGACATCCATTTTCCAAATTTCACAGTCATGGTAAGAGGTAATGGCCAATAGGATTCTGATGGATTTCAACATCGCAACCGGTGAAAAGGTTGCATCATAGTCAATTATTTGATGCTGTCTAAATCCTTTTGAAACCAGTCATGCCTTATAAGTGCTAACTTGACCCTCCATGTCAAGTTTCTTCTTGAATACACATTTATTACAAATAGGCTTCACATCAACTGGAAGATCTACCAAAATCCAGACTCGGTTTTGGTTAATGGAATCCATTTCAGAATTCATGGATTCTTGCCACTTTCCAGATTCTGTGCCATAAAATTCTTCCTTTTAGGTAAGAGAATAATCATTGTCAACCAATAACGAGTTACCATCCTCAGTGACATGAAAACCATATCATTCTGGTTCTCTTACCTCTCTCATGCTCCTACGCAATTTTTGTGTCACCAGAACAAATTGTTCTTCCACAGGGCTTTGTGAAATCTGTTCTTGTACCAACTCTTATGTATCTTGATCCTCGAATTCATCAAAGGCTATCTCTCTCCCACTATCTCTTTTGGATATGTGCTCCATCTCAAGGAATATTTCATGTCATTCCACGGTTACCTTTTTATCTGAGGTGTTGTATAGGTAATATCCTCTTTTTTTCTTGGGATATCTTATAAAGATACACTTTGTTCCCCGGGGTGGAAGCTTGTTACCTGAAGAGGCCTTAAAAAAAGCTTCGCATCCCCACACATGTAAATTTGATAACATGGATTTGTGCCCACTCCATAATTCTTATGGAATATTATTTATTGATTTAGTTGGTACATGGCTTAGTATGTGTGCTACTGTATGTAATGAATATCCACAAAAGGATAATGGAAGACTCGCATGACTCATCATTGATCTCACCATGTCCAACAGGGTGCGATTACTCCTTTCACTTATGCCATTCCACTGAGGCGTGTAAGGAGGAGTGATTTGAGATAGAATCCCAAACTCCCGTAAGAAATCAAGGAAGCCCTGATTAAGATATTCTCCTCCTCTGTTTAAGTATATTTTCTTAATCTTCTTACCAAGATGGTTTTCAACTTCATTCTTGTATTCTTTGGAACTATCAAAAGAATCAGACTCATACCTTATTAAGTAAATATATCCATATCTACTAAAATCATCAGTAAAAGTTATGATGTACAAGAACCCACCCCTTGCTTCAACTGGAAATGATCCACACAAATATGTGTGAACTAATTCTATAATCTCTTTATCCCTTTTCACCTTTCCCACTAAATGGGGCTTCAGTCATTTTTCCTTGTAGACACACATGACATACACCAAGTGGTTTTAGTTTGAAAGAATCTAAATACCCATTTTGATGTAATTTTGTTAAACATTTCTCATAGACATGACCTAGCCGGTGATTCCAAATTTGGGTATGGTATGAGTCATGTGAATTAAATGTTTCATTGATTTCCATTACTTGGTTTGTGTAGTCTAATACAGAAAGGTCGTTATATAAATGTGCCCTACCAAAAAAAATTCTATCTTTATAAAAGTAGAAACATTCAATTCCAAACATAAAGGTGAATCCATCAATATCTAATCTGGATACTGAAATAATGTTTTTGGTTATAGAGGGTACATAATAACATCCTTTTAATTCCAAGACCATCCCAGTAGGAAATGTGAGGTGGTAGTCCTCGACAACTACAACAACAAGTCTGGCTCCGTTGGCTGCTCGTATATCCACCGCCCCTCAATCAATCTTCTTGAATCTACTTGGTTAATGTATTTTGATACATATGTGAGCACCACAAGCCATATATAATACCCAAATTGTAGAAACAGTTAGATTTCATTCATTGAAAAATGCACCTGAAGCATCCCCTTACTTCCTTGGCTGTGTGCAGTTTTTCTTCTAGTGGCCCTTATTACCACATGAGAATCAAAAAACATCATGTTCTCTTGCCTCCCCTTTGATATTACTTTTCTTGGAAGGCCTTGAGGAAGCTTTGGGATTAAAGCTCTTCAATTTACCTTTACTTTTATTCACCATAAGGACCAAAGGTTTGTCACGCTTCATATCATTGTCCACTTGGAGAATAAGGATAGGAAGATCAGATAGAGACTTCCCAATGTTGTTCATATTGAAATTTGAAAAACTGTTAGAGAATCTATGGGGGAGTGATGCAAGAATGAGATCAGTACCCAATTCTTCGGGGAATTTAATCCCTAGAACTTCCAAGTGCTCAATATAGCCAATGAGCTTGACAACATGAGGCCCAGATGGGGAACCCTTTCCAAGCTTTCTCTGAAATAGAGCCTTGGATATCTCAAACATTTCCTATCTTGATCTCTCTTAGTATAGACCATGGAGGTGCTCGAGCATGATATAGGCATCCATGTCTTCATGAGACTTCATGAGCTCATTAGACATTGACGATGGCATCAAACATTGAACGTTGAGTGAATCATTCAAATGTTAATAATAGATCATGAAATCTTGATCACTTTCCCCTTGGGTAGGAGAATCAGGAAGTGAGGACTTCATCACGTAAAACTTTCGTTCATGGCGTAAGATAACCCGAAGGCCCCTAAACCATTCCTGAAAGTTACTACTGGTGAGGATATTGGATTTGTCCATAATTGATCGTAGAGAAAATGTGGTTGACGATCTTGTCATATTTGATTCTACAATTTAAAAGAGAGGATTTGTCAGTACTTTCATGATTACATTTAATGAGAAATAATAAAATTTATTAATTCTCCCACTATTTTCTCAAGTACCAATGGCCCTCACCATTGAACTCGGAATGTCTAGTTTCCTTGAAATTCTAGTGGCAAGGATCCATATTTCCCTTCGCATAACCTCAACATGGGTTTTTCAATATATTTTAAGGTATTTAGGTAGTCCGGTCTTTTCCCGCTGTGAGCTTTCAGTTCCTTGATCTGTTGAGTGGAATCCCGAATCCTAAAATCCTGAATTGGATTTCTTCAATACTTGCCTCCATTTTACAACATGTCTTGCAAGGGATAATCCTCTTGATGAAAAATGTTTAAGTCAACACGAGACTTTCATAAGAGCTTCCTTTATAAAAGTAAGTGTCCCAACAAGGGTTGGTCAAGCACATAGTTTTATTGAGTCTTTCCCTTTATGTGTAGTTCTTCATTATCACATGCTTTTTAATATTAAGTGATGATTTCATAAGTGATTAACCATGTTCTGATAATGTTTACGCATAGTCCGATTTTTATTTTGTTCCATCTCTGCATGCTTGTTTATTTCATTAATTATGTGATCGTGATAACACATAAATAATAAATAAACCATGAAATCAAACAGAAATAAAATAATATAGCATGATCATGATCTTCTATTGGTTAGCTTATCTAGCGGGTTGATAAGCTAACCCTGACCTAGGGAAAACACCTTGAACCCGATGGCTTGTGTTTTGCAGCTCCCATCTTTCCACCTTTGCATCTTCTTGGGTTGTTTTCGCCTCAGCTTCAGATTTTTGAACCATCTCCACTGGCTTGGGAGATCCTCCATTACATGGGTTTTACATTAAAGAAACCATGGGGACGTAGGCCCTACATTTTATTGAAAGAAGGAACGCAGGCCAACGAATTCAAATTAATGAAATTTAAATGAAACCATACACACATACAAAGGGACTTTGGACTAGATCATGATCATCCATAGCATGAAACTACATTTACGCATATTTAGAATAAAAATTGTTTTAATCATTCTATTATTTAAGATAAGTTGTGCTTGAATTAAATTAATTATGATCTTATAAGTAATAAATTTTTTATCTTAAATTCCTTTCTGAATTTCCTTGAGATTCTTCCCATCCATATTCCTTGTACTAGTTTTTGTACTATTGGAGGAAACCTGGTGAAACTTCGTTTTTGGAAAGTACACGGCATGTTGTATTTTTCACCCTTAAACCAAAGTACACGCTGGGGGCTTTGGCATGTTTTTTGTACTTTCGAAATTTTGGAGTACAAAGTGTGTAGATTAATCTAACTTGGTGTGTACTTCCTTATTACGCGGTTACCAGACTAGAAATCCTTTGTACGTGGAACATGAATTCTCTTTGTACATAGTTTCAACTAGACCGGATCAGACTAAATAGTGTTTTGATTCAACATACACGCAATGTATTCCGGTTTCCATGCGTCGTTCAATTTTGGTCAACACGGTGTAATAAAACTCAGTTATACTCAATTCACACGGCCTAGTTTGGTGGACCAATACTATTTCGTTGAACCTAAGTACACGACATGTATTTTTCACTACACGTCGTGCATTCTTGTATTGTACGGACATAAAGAGAGGCTCCATTGGATGAGTTAATCATTTTTAATTTTATCAAATTGAAAATTAAAAGCTCATTTCTGTGATGTGAATCGATAAATAAAGGAGGAAGAACAAATCTCATTCATTCAGATTTATAGAACGATTTATCTTAAATTGAATCAAATATAAATGCATAAATTATCAACAAAAATTAAATAACTATAATCAATGTTGTATCCTCGCTCTGATACCAATTGAAGGTCCCAGGTGCAGTGGAAGCTCGTTGGTGGATGTTCCCACTTGACTTGTTTCCATTAGAAATGATCAATCTGGGATCAATACGACGATAAACGCCAGACTCCATGGATCGAATCATAGAAATAGACAAAGAAGTGGAATATTCCCAGAACCATAAATGTGGATTTTCATAGCTTGATTATAATTAATTTAATTAATTGACAAGAATTACCTTTTAGGTTGTCTTTCTTTATTAATATTCTTGATCATGTTCCGATGTGATTCATCATTACATTGCAGAATCCAAGTGTAGACTTCCTCTAGTGGTGATCCACACGAGAACCATATATCTCTTGATGTCACCAAATGTGTGTCTGGGTGATAGCGTGGAGAAACCATTTCTTGTGTTTCCCGCTTTATATTGTCTTAATCAGATGAAGAGGATCTCTCTAAGTCTTGAGAGTGTTCTTGGAGGAATGAGTTCTTTCGGTCTTGAGAGAATTCTCCAGAATTTTTTTGCACAATGATTCTCTTAAGAAAAGAGTTGGGGTTGTGAGGATATTTATAATCAGGTTTGAAGATATAGAGTTATGATAATAAATATATTCATTATGAATTTTATTTATTTCATTAACTCTTATTGAAAACCCCCATGCCGAGTCATTAATTCAATGACATGCACCCACACTGATTATAATAAATATTATTTAATAAAATGATATTTCCTCAAAACCCCGAATGGAAAACTACAAGGCATGTAAACATAAATATATGGAGTGTACTTTTTTTCATTGAAAACTACACAACATATACATTCAATGTACCCGACATGTATACCTTGTTTTCATTTATTCATTTCCTTTCAAATGAAAACTACATGGCATGTACATTCAATAATACATAGCATGTACTTGTTTTAAAAATAAATACTACACGGTGTGTAATCATTAACACATGACGTGTACTAGTTTTTATTCTTCCTCCAACATTAAAATTATTTAGGCTTCCGTGAATAATTATTAAACCACGTATGGGAATAATACTTATTCTACTTGAGATTATTGAATACACATAGTGTGTGAGCCTCTAGGCCTCTTTCTCATTAGTATTAGGCAGGCTTGCCTAAAGTCCAAGATTACTGTCTAGAAACGTGTCGAGGCACCCAAGAGAATGAATTTGATGCCACATTGATGTGCTGCCTCATACGAACGCTTACTGTGTAATTTATTCAATTTATTTCAATATCTCATCAAGCGGGTTTCATGGCAGTGTCATAAACCAATATGATTGATATGTCATTCTTTGACTTCCAAAAATAAACTCGTCATGTCACCATGGCCATAGAATATTTTCGATAATTCTATTTCAATCAAAGGGCCAAATATATCTACTTCCATTAATATGGAAGGGAAAAATCCTTCCTTGACTTATCCATTATCAACATCTCATTCGTGACGCACCCAACGTACCCTACATCCCGCCAACACTCTTCATGATGGTTTTTGTCTGCAAATCTAAGTGTGAGAGTCATGACATGAGTTAATTATAATCTTCTAGTATAAGGACCATTACACATGCACGTAGATAGAAATGTATGATGACACAAAAACATGCGGAATTGCTACTGGTGGGTATGTTATCATAATCTCCCATCTTGGAGATTTCCAAGTGTGTACTCAATGAGAGAGAGTCTCGTCTTCTTATGAGTACTCGCACATGATAGTCTGTATACTATATGTCCTATCATAGTATGTCATCCAACCGTAGAAATTTATTTAAGAATATTTTTATAGAATTTCATGGTTCTAATCATAGCGGGATCTTCCATGACTTTATCAACGCAACAAATATTCCAGGACATTAATATATTATTGTAATGCAGAACAATGAACAATGTATAATAAGTGTAAATTTATGTAATCAAAGTACAAAACAGTTGGTTCTTAGGACACCATCCCTAACATATATGTGGGAGGTGAATTAGTGCTCTTTTGGCATGAGAGCATGCATGTGCGAGACCCATGAGGTACCAGTGGTGAATGTGCAACCCACCAATCCGAAATGATAATCTGTAGTGCATGGTAAGCCTTCTTGTGTTTTGAAAATTTTGTTTGTGAGGCGTTTTGAGCATGGGAATCCCTTCTGGTCAAATCATGTTTCGAGTTTGAGTTCTTGTTAGTGGATTGTAATGCGATAATGGTTATTGGTTTATTGACTAGTTTTATTGGGTCCTTGGGATTTTCCATCATAGGCTTGTGTACAGCACCATAAAGAGTTAATGGATGACTGAGGTGAAGCCACGAGTGATTTTCTATTGGAACATGCTCTAGTTGATCAATGTCAGAACCTTATTATTGAGTTTAGGGTAAAGTATAACCATCTTCTTCTTCTTCAATTAAGAGAATTCTCTAGTAGTGGGGGAGAAGATACAGGAGGAATGGAAGGAAATTTTGGTTTCCTTCATTTGTTTGATGATCAAAAGTTAATTTTGGCATCGATAAGTCTGATGGTCCTTCCAGGAAGCGATAAAGAAAAATATAGTGGGGAAAGTGGAAAGTGGTCTTGGTTGTTGGCATTGTCCATAGTCCTAAAAAGGTATTTGGATCCTTCATCTGTTTTCTTATAGGAAAATCTTCATGTTATGCCACCATTGTTGAATATATGGTTATAAGAGTCCATTATGGCCGGTTCCAGGAGAAGTTTTGTTTTTTGGGACTCGTTTTATACTCCTTTTATTTGTAAGGCCTCTTATGTTGCAGTGGTCATGACCAGTAATGTTTTGAAAAGTAGTGTGTACATTTAAGTGAAAGGGTGGATGTCGTGAATGTTTTCCAAGAACTTTTGTTCTAATAGAAACATATTCTCTTTCAAGATTTCTAAAATTTTCCTCATTGGGATGGAAGCATGTTTTAGATGTTCTTTTTTTGTCATATCCTCGCTCGAGGTTAATGGAATGATGTATAGGCTCTTTCAAAGTCCATATAAATATTAAATTCCATGTCAATGAATAATAGATAGTGGGATGTGTGGTGTTCATTGGTGATGTTTGGATTGTGGTATGGTTGCTTGTGGCATTAAAAGAAAAAGTTCTGTTTGGGGGGTTTTAGTGCCTCACTATGTGGCAGAAGATGCTTCAACCATCAGATCTCTAGCCCTTGGTCCCTTAGTGAAGTGGGTACATAGAAAAGAACCCCCAGGGTGTAAATGATCTTGGTTAAACTTCTTCATCTAATGGGGAGGGAGAGATAGCTTGATTTTTCAGAGTGGAAGTTCTTTTTTAAGGGTTCCTTTTAGTGAAAAGAAACATGGGGGATTAATCCCCATGTCGTGACTTGTGTGGGTGTAAGGATTAATCTCTAGTTAGAATGTGGTTTAGTTGTCTCATTCTATAGAAACATTATTATTGTACCTTTCCATATGTGCTTTTCCATGTGGATGTCTATATATCATCATCCTTATAAGTCCATTTTGATTTCAGTTTTGATTTGGGATCATCCGAGAATGGTAATTACATGGGAGTGGTGAACCATGGAGTGTCATCTGGTTGGATTTTAGTTTCATTAATAGGGTCCCTTGCGGTGAGAGATATGGTGTTAGGGAAGCTCTCATGTGTACCATGTCAGGTGTCTCATGCAGCTCTGTTCCAATCAGTTAAGCTAGTGAAACATTATAGTGGGGAGACCCACCATTTTTCTTCCAAAATTCCATTGAAATGAATTAATGTAGCCTGTTCATTATTGTAGAGATTATGTTCGGGCCTCCCTATACTGGTCCTTCGGCTCCCTCTTGGGTTTCAATTTTTCATATGGTGGGGATTTCGTTCGGGCCTCCCAGTGATAGTTATTCTCTATTTTCATGGTGTCTTCTTGGAAATATGTGGTCTCATTCAGAGACATGAAACCCCAATCCACTCTTTTTAGTATAATTTTGGGGTCAAAGCACTTCTAATGGTGTCATGGAGAATGTCTATGGTATCCTCGTTTGAGTTTGTAAGTAAAATACACGAGCCTCTTTGTGAATGTTAAAGGTGTTTGGTCTTGGTATGTTGGATTATGAATTGTGTGAATTAATTCCCTTTGAATGATCAACTAGATGTTTTAAATATTTTAGGGGTAGGTGGAACATATAAGGGAGTACATTTTGGTACCTTGAGTTTAATTTTTAAATCAATTCCATTGATGGATGTGTTTTTTCATCATATCTCTCATCTTATGTTGGGGATCTCCCTGAACTATGAAAGAACCTTGGTATTTTATTTTGGTCTAGACCTTGTTGTGGATTTTATGGTCATATAGTGTTATTTTGGGGAGAATTATCACACCTCAATCATAGAAATTATTTGATTTAACTATTTTATGATCTTTGAGTATTACTGTCTACATTTGGGTCGTTTCCTAGTTGGAATTTTTCATTTTTTTCTGATAAGTGAGTGTTCTGGGCTTGGGAACTTCCAACGCATGGATAAAGCTTGGTTGAAACTATACAGCTTCGCCCAAGTAACTGTGCGGCCTACTCGGTGTTCAAAAAAAATTCATAATTTGAATAATAAGGTTAAAACAGAGAAATATATTAAAAATAAAATGGATTATCAATTGTTTTAATAATAATAATGATAATATTATTTAAGAGTATTATAATTATTATTATTTTAATTAAGTTATTATTATTATTATATCATTAAATTATTAATATAAATATCAATTTTCTTATTTTTATCATTATTATTACAAATTATAATTATTAATATTGTAATTGGATATGGGTTTTTTCATGTTCTAGTTTTCCATTTTTTTCCATTTTCCCCTCTCCCTCACACTTCTTCTCATCCCATCACATCTCCCCTTTGTGCGCTACCCAACCTCTTATCCTCAACCAGCATCGTGCTGCCCCTCCCCATACACCTTTCTTCTGAAGAACCACCCCTGGCCAACCTTCCTTTCGACATGACCCTGCTTCCGGTGGCGCGGCCCCCCTTCCGGTGGCGCGACCCCTACTTGTAAAACAACCATCCATGAAAAACCCTGCTATTGGTGAGACCCCATTCAATGAGGCTACCTCTAACATGACCCCCTACGGGCACGACCCATCCAGGTAAACCCCTCCCTTGTTCTTGTGTTTTTTTCACATTCATGGAGTTTGGTTTGGGTTAGAGTTATGATCTTATTGTTTTAGATAAAAAATTCCTTGTTAGAGTTGTATGTTTGTCATTTGGGGTGAAGCTAGGGTGCTATTTGTGGTTTTCCCCATGTTTAAGGGATTTCTCCACCCAGGTTAGGTGAGTCCATATCATAAAATTTATTGATGATTACTTTTTTTGTTAAATTTATTTTAACATGATTTATTATTAGTTTGTGTCGTATGAATGTAAGTTTCAAAAATTATTTCATATGAATTTAGTGAAATTGGATTATTTATTTGAATTTGGGATTACTTCTATTGTAAAATCGTTTTCTTCCTTTTTAGGTTGTTCTATAAATTGTGAAAACGGTTTATTTAATTGTGAAAGTAGTGTAAATAATGTTTTGAAATGGTTTTGTTGTGTGTGTTGCTTTAAAATAGGGTTTGGATGTGCGAATGGTGGTATTTTTTGTGATGATTTAGGGAAACATTGTATGAATTGTTTGAAAGGTCTGAATTGTGTTTTGAAAGGCACTTGGGGTGTGAATGTTATAAAAAACGTATTTTCAATGGGAATTTTTTTTTGATACATTGGACTTTTTTGTGCACCTTTATATTTGAGGTGTCAATTACGTAAATAATGGGAAACAAGTATGAAAAAGGGAACATAGATTGTATGTTTATTTGAAGGGGTTGGACCATGGGGAAATATTGTCAAACTTATTTTGTACATTTCTATAAATGTACCAATTGGGTTTTATGAGTCACACAAATGGTGAAAAAATTTATTTCAATGGTTTTGTTGTGTGTAAAATGGAAAATGGGTTGTTTTTTGGGAAATGGTAATTTTCTTGGAATTCTTCGCGTGGGTTGTGAATGTGGTGACATGTGTGAAATGTGAACATGGACTTGAGACCATGGGAATCATAGGTATCATGGTGGATTTGATAGTTCTAGTACACTAGAGATTTTGAAGTGGTTAATCCCAATTTCACTTAGTAGGATTGATGATTATAACACTAACTAACCATTGAGATGATTAGGGACCACTATAATTTTGGATGTTACTCCTCTCTTGTGATTTGTGCATGAGAACACAATTGGTTGATATTGCAAAGCAATGTAACAACTAGGTATGAGGTTTTAGTGTCCCACTTGTTTTTGACTAACCCTAAGGGATTTTACAAAAGTGATATACTCTGTATGATGTGGTGTCACCCATAATAAGGTGGAGAAACACTTGTGTGTGTTATATTTATAAATTCCATTTATATCTTTGAAATAATTGGTTGTAAAATGGTTTTTCTTTAAAGGGTTCATTTTCAAAATATTTACTGATAAATACGTTTTTTTCTTAATAATGAATTCAAGATCCTTTACATAAATAATAATGTTAGATTATTATTTAAATATTGTGGAATGGAATCATATATCCAGGTTGAATCCTACTGGGATTTGATTCACACCCTCAGGTGTACGTTTGTTTCAGGTAAATTCAAGACATTTAGTGGTGGTATATTGAGGTCCTAGTAGATTTTAGTGAGGACCTTGGTGGTGGACACTTGATGTTGTGGTTCCTATCATTTCATGGAGATTTGGTATAGGGTCTCAGTCCCTTTCTATCTTAGTAATTTTTAGGGTTTTTTTTCTAAAATTTGTAAAACATTGAATATGAAAATTTTTAACGGTCTATTTGGTTGTGTAATACTACTTTTTTTTATATTGTTAGTTGATTCATGACTTCTTAGGTGAGTAAATCATTCACAAAATTTAATTTTGTACCTAAGAACTTGTGTCAGCCTGTGGGGATCAGAAAGACCTGTTAGGCCTTGCCACTAACTGGGTTGGGTGTCGGGTTGGATGGAGACAAACCTTGGTTCTTGAAAAATTATCAAGATTTTAATTTTCTACTTAGGGAATATATTATAACGGTTCATGAGATATTTATGAAAATTATAAATACATTAAATTACCATAATTATTATGATATTATAGATGAAATATAAGTTGTAAATATCATAGAAATATGGCATGGGGAATTGGAGTCCAAAATGACAGCTCTTGTAGATATTAAGAGAATGATAAATTTGAAATTGGATAATCATATATATACTCTGATGTAGTAAGAGTGTCTATTGAAGAGAGATGGAAAGAAAATGAAAAATAAGAATATATGAGTTTCTTTTTCTTCATTTAATATATTTCTATGAAAGACATGTCTGATGAGAAAGTTTCAATATATGTGAAGATAAACAAAGTTTGGTTGAGATGGAAGTTTGTTCTATTAATGAAGGTGTGAATGAAAATGTTTTTTTCTCAATGGATGAATAATATTTTTAGGAAAACACATTTTCTTTATAATTATAGAAATAATTACAATGACTGATGTCATATGAAGGATTATTATGTTGTTATTTTTTAGGTGTTCGTAAAGGATGTTCATATATGACCAAACTATCCAATTATAAAGATTTAACAAAATTAGGATATAAATTCAAAAGGTTATTATATGAATTCTTATAGACTTAATAATATAAAATGTATAAATGTCTTAGAAACATGGAGCACAAATAGAGCTGATATTTCTTTATAAAATTCATCAGATGAAAGTGAATGCCAGAAAAATACTAGGTTTTATACCCAGATTTTGAAGAATCATAATTTATTCCTGGATAAGGTAACTTTGGAAACATTATCCAATCATTCTTTAAATTCAAATTATCCTGATTGTGATAATGAAAATAATTTTCAATCTTCAGATTAAGACATTTTTTATTAGAATAAAACAATAATTTACCTAGTTTTGGTAATGTATCCTGATTTGAAAAAAATATTATAACATAATAATTTAAAAATTACAAAAAAAAATCATAGTGATGAGGATAAAATTTAAAATGAAAATTCAAGAATATTCAATCTTACTAAAAAGATTTAAAAAATTTCAAAATAATTATAAAGATATAATTTTTAGAATAATTGTCTATTAATGGAGGTAAATCATCCAATTTTGAAAAAAATAACTTTTCCAAAGAGTTATAATGGCATAATTTGAGTACAAATTCTATTGATGATAATAGTTTAGTTGTGAAAATATATTTTAAAATTTCAAATTCAAAGAATTTACTATTCATATTTATTATAGTTAAATAAAAATTTGATAAGATGTACAAAAAAATAAAACCTCCTAAGGATTTAAGTAGAATGGGTTTTTCTAATAAATAACCAATTTTTTAAATAAAAATTTCTTTCCAAGAAGTTCCCCATTTTGAACAAAATTTTAAAGCTGTGGACATTGGAATAATATACCCTCTTCAAATAAAATATGGTCCTTCAGTTTTCATAATGATTTTTTCCAAATAATTAAAAAATCCTCAACATAGGAATGCTTGATAGTTGGGGATTATATTAATATTACTTTCTAATAATTATGAACCCAATAAAGATTAAGTTCCAAAATAAATTTTCTTTGATTTTAGAAAATTAAAAAATGAGCCAAAAACAATATATGGTACATGGATTTTATTTTTTACAGGCATGTGATAAGGAATGTGTAATATTTTTTCGGTGAATTTTTTATTTCAATGTTTTTCTTTTTTAGGTCTTAATCACAACATTATTAGAATAAGTAAATTTGGAGAAAATATAAACCTTTCCCAAGAGCAATTTAAGACCAATATTGGTTATGGAAATGATGATTAATAAATTGCAATATTATAAATTTATCAAAAATCGCAATAAAAGTAAAATTTAATGATCTAATAGACCTCAAACTCAATTATCCCAATGATTTTTATCCATGAAAATTTGGAATGGAATATACGTCATGTTTTAAACCTATTAGTGAACTATCAAGTTTTGATGTAGTAATGTTAGTGCATTTGGATTTCATTAGTCCAAAAAAACCTAAAATTACCTATTGAAAATACTATGTTTCTGATTTAGTTGATGATTACAGTAGATACACATGGTTTTTTTCCATGGATTCAAAAATCATTTTTTTTAATTTAAACATTTTATCCATTGTTAAAAATGAAAAAAATATTTCTTTGCTAAATAATCATTGTTATCATGGTTGATAATTTTTAAATTATTATTTTTAAAATTTTTGATGTATAATGGGTGTAATAAAAAACATTTAAGAACCCTGAATTCCACACACAAAATGATATAGTGAATAGAAGAGATAGTTTTATTTAATTTGGAATATCAATGTTAATTTACATAGATTTTCTCCAAAATCCGATGAGGTAAATTTTTTTGTAAATTCAAAAACTAGTAAGGATTATAGATCCCTATATAAAAATCATTTTAAATTTGATGAAACAAGAGTTGTTAAATTTTAAGAAAATGACCATACTGTATTAAAACAATCCCAATTCACATCATTGAATTTTATTTGAAAAATCATTTTCAGACATTTTCGGAATGTTCTTATTATTAGAGAGAAACTCTAAAATACATTTATGAAGTTCCACCAAAAGAAAAATTTCAACCTATTATTTAAGAAATATTTTTTCTAAACCCAAAGAATCAATTTATCCCTTGGAATTATCCATGTTATGATATTATTATTGACATAGACGAATATGTTAGAATAATAAGTTCCTTACGAAATGTAGTTTATAGTTGTTTATTTTTATCACAATTTTAAACAAATGTTTCTGATAAAGATTTATGTGAATAATATTTGATAAAATATATGAAAGATGAACTTAACAAATTCAAAAGGATTCAAGTTTGAAAATTGGTTAAAAAACTAATGATACTTATCTAACAGGTGTAAAATGTATTTTTCAGAAAGTGTGGTGAAAATTTAATTACAGAAAGAAATAAACCTATAATTGCTGGAAAGGGTTATAATCAACAAGAGGGAATATTCTATGAAGAAACTTATGCTCTTGTTTTTATCCTTTCAGTATTTAAATTTATTAGAGGATATGTAGCATTTCATAATTTCAAAATTTCCCAAATGGATGTTGATGTGTCCTTTAATTTTATTTACAAAATATATTTATTATGTTTTTATTATTAAATTAATTTATTACTACTTTAGTGTC
Source organism: Viscum album (assembly GCA_963277665.1). Classification (NCBI taxonomy): domain Eukaryota; kingdom Viridiplantae; phylum Streptophyta; class Magnoliopsida; order Santalales; family Viscaceae; genus Viscum; species Viscum album. The sequence goes on along the minus strand of OY728147.1, from coordinate 386,563,529 downwards.
ACATAATTTAACGTTAGTAATTTTTTTAGTTGATTTTGTTAATTTATCATTTTTATGTTTAAATTCTATATATTTTGTCTTTTAATCATTAAGTTTCACTTTCAATATTTCTCACTATGTTATATCTCTAATTAATTTGTAAATTTTAATTCCACTTTACATTGAAATATTTATTTTATTTATTTAATTATTTTTTTTCATTATATATTAATTTAATAAATTGAAATTTAATTTAATATTAAGTGACTTGTTTGTGTTTTTTAAATATTTGAACATTGATTTATCACTTTAACAATTAATTTGGTTCAATAATAAATTTATGGTTTTTTATTTAATTTTAATTCAAGTATAAAAATAATCATTTATTCATTAAATTACTTTTTAATATTAGTATTTTAAATATAGTTTAGTTTGTAATTGTTTTCAAAAATTTTTTGAATTTAATTATTAATCATGGTAATTTAACTTTTATTAATGAATTTTTATATTTTTGAATAAAAATATTTTATTGAATATTTTTTATATAATATTATTAATTATATATTTTTAATAATTTTAAAATTTTTCACTTGATAATTTTTAATACATCTGATTAATTGAATATGATCCATAATTTAATGATCTAATACCAAAGTATAGACATCCAACATCATCATCCATTTACTTATAACTGTAGAAAAATATAGAAGGGGATTCACTCCTTCCACCACCACAGATTCCTTCGCTCTCCTACTTCCATTCCCCTATTTCCTAGTCATCCACTAGTAGAGCAGCCTATGTCACTAGCATGATAACCCACCACTAAAGAATCCACCATTGTGCGTCGACCATCTTCCACCACCAACAACCATAATTTAGACCCTATGCTAATAGCACACTAGTAGTTCCTCCACCAAGCCAACAATCCATCATTCCGATTTTACATATTCATTATCATACTCCGTTGCTTTGCATCCTTATGAGAAACCCTACTGAACAGTGTGACTAAGCACCGAGAAGAAGAACCCTGATGCTTTCTATGGAAGCCGCTGCATGCGTGCAGTGGATAACAAGAAGAAAGATAAAAAATATAATAATAATAATTATAATAATAATAAATTTAGTAATAAATATAATAATTATAATTATAATAACAATAAATTTATTAATAAATATAATAATAATTTAAAATGATTTATTTATATTAATAAGAATTATAATTTGATATTAATACAAATCGAATAATGATAATAATAAAATTAGTGATTTCTATATTTATAAACAAATATTATATAAATAATTATATGTTTAATATTAAGTATTAATATATATTTTTTAATATTTATATTAAAAATTATAAAAATATTATTTTATAATTATAAATGATAAATTTATATATTAATGGTAATAATAATAAATAACCAATAATTGTTTGTTTCTCAAAACTAAGCTGTGAAATGTTTTGGTTCACCAAAAAACAGAGCATTCTGTTGATTCTTATATAACGCATTGCTTGAGTCATGTATAGGTGAATCAAATACGGAGACAAAAAAACATTTTTAAGGATGTTAATTCCTAACCATGTTGGTGTGCCCCTTCGGTGATGAACCATGGAATGAAAAAGCATTTAATTGGTCAATGAGATGATAGAAGCAAGTCCATCCTTCACATTTTTGATTTGGGACATAGACTCGATGATTTTATTCCCTTTTGTTTGTTTGAAAGAAATATTATTTACTTATTGTTTATTGATAGAGATTGTGGGTAAAACATTTATTCTTAAGGAATTTACAATTTATGGTTTCATTCTTTACTTCGCCACTTTTATTCTTCTTCAAGAATCAAAATTTATTGGTGAGATAAATTCTGGAATATTAATAAAAATATTTAGTGTCATTTAATCGTAATTTTAAACATTAGAAAAAATTTGAGAGATCATTTATAATTTCATTTTCATCAAACCCAAGGTTATTTAGTGGTTCCTGATGTACCTAACATCATGAATCATTCTTCTACATGTTCAATATTTTGGCGAGGGATATTAATCAAACCCATTTTCATGACTGTGAATTCAATAAATTTTCATGAGTGAAGAAACTAATTTAACCCTTTAGTGTCTAAATTCTAAATAAATCTTTTGTGATTATATTTATAAACCTTTATTTCTAATTTAATTTCATCATTTAAATTCAAATATATTAAATACCATTTTTGGAATATCCTATATCTATAGAAAATCACCATCTCACCATCATTTTCATCCCTTTAAAAAGTTAGAATCTTTTCCACTACTTTAAAAAGTGCTGTTTTTTTAAAACTTTGGTTTTAAAATCACATTTACAACCATTCCTTGGATTTGATACCCTATAGAATAGACAATATATTAATTATATTATGTGTTTATAAATATATAAACTATGTATATTTTAATGGAAACGTGTCATGTTTTTGGTACCATTTCAATGGATGGATTTGTAAGACCATTTAGAAAAACAATATCATATAAAATTGTTCGAAATAAAAAATATGAATACTACTACTTAAAAAAATGAATTGTTTCTTTCAATCAACTGTTAATTTTTATTATATTCAGTTTTTTATTATGATTATACTATTTTGAGCTATTTTGAGCAGATCATTACTTGAAAATTTTCTATGGATTCATGTTGCATGATAAAAAGAATATAAACCGTTAGGTTATTGCCTTTAAACCCTAAAATAGAAAATATATTAGGGTAATAAAAATATTAAAAATTGCAATGTAAAATTTAGGAGAGAGAGTCTTTATTCTTAATAACTTCATATAAACTAAACCACAAGTAAATAATGAAATGAATGAGAGGCCTAGGATGAGGATGTTTTAGCTCCCTTACGTATCAAAAATCCCATATTCTATCAGACATTCACCTAAGGATAGAAATTATTAATTAAGATAGTCCCACCATTTAGTATTGCCTACTTTTAATGTGATCTCTAACAAAGACTCGATGGCCTTCATTAGAGACTTGTTCAATAAGGTTCAAAAATTACAAGTTATATGACTCACTAAGAATACATTTACAATGAGAGTGTTTCCCTTTATCGTAAAAATAAATTCTAGAAATATGGGTAGAATTCTTGTTGAAAAAATATTTAAAAATTTGGATTAAGTGTGTAATTAATTTGAAATAAAACTATACACATAAATGACATAAGGGTGAGGTGAGAACCAAAATAACTTGTTTTTACCAATAGGATGGGCAAGCTATTCATGTGTCTTGGAATTAATTTAAAGACTCACATAGGAAGTGTACCCATCATCAGTATCCATCAAATATTCTCATGGAAACTTTCTATGATAGATTGTCTTCATCTAGTCAAAATCATGTAGTCTAATTTACTTGTGGGAAATTATAATGATAATACTAAATTACAATTGAGATAAATGTTTAGAAATATTTCCCTAGAATGTCAATAAGAAATTTTATGGGGAGAAGTCTAAAAAGAAATGAAAAAAAATTGTTCATCAGTAGATACAAATGATCATATTATCGAAAATACTAAAATTCAATCTCTGATGATCTAAAATTCAAGAAAATGACAATAATGTGGTTTTCCACAATGAGAACTGATATCATAGAGAGAAAAGTGCTTAGTGTTGGATGTTTAGTCACAATGAATTTTTTTCGAACTCTGAAAAGCTAGACCAATTAGAAAATTCCAATTTTGAAAACTATGGACTAGTGATGAATAAAAAAGATGACCCATTTTTCAAAAAAAATATTCCAAGGCTATAGGAACCATCCTAATTTATCCTGGAAGGAACAATGTATGATTAGACAATGTTCTTCCATAGGATACAAAAACAAGACGAGAAGAAAATTCCAAAACTAATAGAGTTTTGAGTCATCCAATTCCCATTGAAATTACAAGGGGAAAATGGTTAATTGAATGGAAAAAATTCTAAAAATATTTATCCCAAAATATGATCTGTTGGATTCTCAAAAAAGCACAATATGAATCTAATAAAGATGTAGTTGATTCTAGAAATCAAAATATGGAATTAAAAGTGGGATGATTAGCTAGAGAGATGCCATCTAGGGACATGGCAAAACTTCCAAGCACAACTAAATAAACCACATGGAGTTTTTTTGTGAAATTAATCATAATAACCAGGATAAATAATCATGAAGAATCTAGAAAAGACCTTTAGAGTGACCAAAATGATCTTTTGTGTGAATTTATAATTTATTTGCAGTAAATAGAATCTAGGAATGAGAGAAATAGTCCTAAAAATGAATAAAATCACAATTTTCGACCAGAAATTCAAGAAGATTTTTCTGAACATAAGAAGACTAAGGGTGAGGAGAATGTTGTTCAATAAATTGGAGAGATTCCATCTATTCTTATGATTTATTCCAAACCCATTAAATTACTAGAAGAGTTTAAACCATATAGTAATAACAAGGATGAACTTCTTCAGTTCCTTGGGATCATGACCAACATCTTAGTGAATATTCAATTCTTCCAAGATTTTATTCAATTCATTTCTTAAATAAATATATTAAAAAAATTCAAATAAAAATATTATTGAATAATTTTCTACATACATCCTCTCCAAAGAGTTTAGATATATCCTTCAAAGGAAAACCCATGCCATTCTTAAAAATTTCGATAACTTTTTCATTCCCTACACTTTATGTACGAATGTTAAATTGAACTATCTATGTCATTTAGGTTCCAGTATTAACCTACTCCTATCCTCTAAATTTAATCAACTGATATTGAGTAACCATTATATCACCAATTACATCCTATATTTGGTTAACCATTTATTCAAACATCCCCATGGTAGGTTATATTATCTACTGCTAGGAGTTGGTAAGTTATATTTTCAGAGGAATTATTATTATTAAACATGGTGTGTGACCATGACATTCCTATCATTGTGGGTATGCCCTTCTTTCCCACAAGATGAGATTTTATAGATTTTTCTAAGGTTCATCTAAACTTTTTTAAATTTTTGGAACAATAGGAAGACTTAAATGTTTTAAAAAATTCTAAGAAAATTAAAATTTCGGAAAAATATTATATAGTAGAGTCCTTAGAAGATGAAAATTCAATTCAAAATTCAGAAGAATATGAAAAAACAGTTGGCTTAGGAAATTAAATTGGGAATTGATTATTATCCTTCACACACTGCTGAATCTGATCAAATTTATAATCTGAAAATTTTTCATAATTGGAATCAACTTAGTTCATACTAAAAAGAGTCATGTTAGAGATATATCTTGTATTTATGAACAAAAAGAATAATTTAGAGAACATGAAGCCATTTATAGTACTAAAAATGATGCAATAAATTTTAATTTGGTTGAGGGAGATTTAATAAAAAATATTTATGATTTTTCATTTATAAATATACAAAATTATTATATTTCAAATGATGGAAGTAAGTTCTCTACCTCGAACATTAGAGGGGAAATATTTAAAATTGGGTATGAAATTACAAATCTTTCCTCTTTTGAATCTCTTTATTATAAATATGTTTAATATATTGGTCCTATAAAGCCCCAGATCCATCCTCAAAGTGAAATACACCCACTTTGGTGATTACACCACTCCCAAAACACATAAAATATTTATTTTTAGGTGAAAACTCAACACTAGAAATAATAATTTATACTGAAATGACAGGTAATGAAGAATTTTTTTTTGTTCTCAGAAAAAATTTAAATCGACAATTTGATTGACCAGTTGATATCAAAGGGATTAACACTTTTTTATGGATGCCCAAGATTTTAATGGAACTAGACTAAAAACTAAGAGTTTAATTTCAATTGATAATGAAATCAAATATGAAATATGTTTTTAGAGAATATATAATTAATATTCTAGACACATATGTTATTCACAACATCATTGAATGTGCTTGGGTCAGTTCAGTCTAAGTAGTCCCAAAAAAGAAGGTTCATTATAGTTACCGATGAAAAAAGGAATAACTTAAAGAGATTAAAAACCAAAATTGATTGTCTGTATTTATTATGAATATATCAATTCATCCACTAGGAAGCATCTTTTTCAAATTCCCTTCATATATCAAATGATTGAAAGGCATTCTAGTAATGAGTTATTTTGTTTTTTTGGATGTCTATTATAGTTACAACATGATTATTTAGGCCTATATGACCAAGAGAGAACATTATTAACACATCCCTAAGGAAATTTTCCTACTCGAGAATTTCCTCTGGATTATGTGGGTCTTGTGTTACCATTTAGTGATGTATGATTGGAATATATTTAAACATGATTGAGAGGATCACAAAGGTATTCATAGAAAACTTCTCCATTGTTGGTAGCACATTTTAGAGCTCTTTAAGAAATTTTATATTGGTTTTAGGGAGATTATTAGGGAAAAATTTAGGTCTAAACTTTTTGAAATTATAGATTATGTTTAGTGAATGTTTTTTTATGGGACATACGGTTTCCGAAATGGGTTTAGATGTTAAAACCCCAATATTAATGTAATTAAAAAAAATTCACCTCTTGAAAATGTTATGTGTGTTTGATGTGTACTATGGAAATATGGTTTATATTGTTTTTTTATGAAAGACTTTTCAAAAATAAAAAAACCATGAGTTCTCTTCTAGTCAATGATGCACCCTTTGTTCTTGATAAAAACCGTTTGGAATTATTTAATTACCATAAATAAAAAATCACTTCATCACCATTTAATACTACACCAAAATGAAAATTATCCATTGAAATAATATGTGATGAAAGTGACATGGGCATTGGAGTAGTATTAGGCTATAAGAGGAAAAAGAGGTTACTTGTGAACAATTATGTTATAAGATTACTAGACATTGCAAAAGAGAACTACAAACTATAGATATGGAGTTGTTAGTTGGGATTTTTCTCTAGAAAAATTAATGTTTAACTCCAAGGTTCCAATGTCATAAGATTTATATACCCTTTTCCATAAAGTATCTATTGTGAAATAAGGAGGAAAAAATAAGACTCAGTAGGTGGATTCTCTCATTAAATATTTTTTTCATAGAGATTTGGGATAAAAAAGGTGTTGATACTGTTATTTAATGCCATCTTTCTATAATTTATAATACCCAAAGTGAGGATACAAGGTGGATGGGTTTATCCCTTCCCAATGACATGTTTATCACTATCTATTTTAACAATTATACATTATTTTCATACATTTATAAATTCTTGGAAGAAAGTGTCATTCATAATGATTTTCAACCAACTATAGAATGAGGTTCATTTTGGTGTTTAATTACTATCTCTCGAATGAACCCTCTTAATTTAAGAGATTTTCAGATGTGATCTTAAGAAAGTGTCTGACATAATAGGAAATTTTTTCAATAACAGAGAGTTTTGACTCCTCACGTTGGGGAGGATTGCATGGATAAGGGAGGGAAAACCAAAAAAGCATTCATGTTGGATTTTAATGGAACATATTATTCATGGATGTTCGGAGTCTTTTAGTAGATTGTGATAGATTCCAATGACTAGGGAATGTTGGGAGAAAACCACAATAGCCTCAGAAATGTACTATGGAAGTATATATTTTTGACGTTTGGGGATTGAATTTTATGGGACAATTCCCATAACCTCATTGGTAGGAGCATATTTTAGTAGTTGTAGAATATGTTTTCATCCGGGTTATGGTAGTAGAACAACTCAACAATCATGTTAGTAGTGTAAAAAAATTCATAAAAAAGAACATCTTTCATGGTTTGGGGTTCCAAGATTATTAATTACTGATAATGGTGCACATATTAACAATTAAAATTTTAAATATGTGATGGAGAAATATCGGTGTACCCATAGAATTAGATCTCCCTACCATATAAAATCTAGTGGATTAGTAGAAACTTCAAATTGGGAGTTTAATTTTATTTAAAAAAGATATCTGATTATCTAGGAAAGAATTTTCCTTGAAATTAGATAATGATTTATGTGAGCACTAGATGTTTTCAATACCCTGATTTGTATGTCACCGTACCAGCTGTTATTTATGATATTTCTCTATTTACCGATGGAGTTGCAACACAAGTCATATTGGTATGTAAAGGATATAAAATATTAATTTAAGACTGCTAGAGAGTGCAAGATTCTAGAATATAGATACAATGATGATATTATGGGAGATTATTATAACAATTATAGAATTCACAAAGAGAGGAGAAAGGTATTTAATTATTACTTCACTCAAAACTGATAATTCAATGCTATATAGAAGGCCATTCTATTTAATTATAATCTTAATATCTATCATATTAAAATTAAAATCTATGCAGTTTTGACAATTAACTATACTTAGCATGTTAAAGAATGGAGCTGTTGAAATTATAGGAGAATAAAAAAGACCAATGATGGATAGTGGTCAAAGAATAAACCATTATTTTTATGGGAACAAAAGGTCTAGGATTCCATATTCATGATTGCAAAATGATTTTCATCTATAATATAACTGAAGACTTAAAATTTAGATCTTCATGGAATTCAACCCATTCTCTTTATTTGTTATTTAATGTAATTTTTAATTATAATAAAGTTATGTTCTTGATCTATCATTTATTCTTCTTCAACTGGTTTTATGTTGTTCTTCTTTTTTTCTTAAATAAGGTTACAACAACGACGTTAATAAAAGAGAAGAGTTTACATATTTTCTTTGAATTCACATTTTATTATTTATGTTGTTTCCATACTCATTTAAAAAATACTTCATTAATAATGGGAGTTGTTATTTTAAATTTTGCATCACTTTTCTGCAGTTATTTATTTTTATTGTGATTCATGTACTTAGTTTTATGATAATTGAGTTACACTGATTTTAAAATTATTCGCTTGATAAATTAAGTATGTGGTAGTTAAACTCCTGGATTTCATTATGGATGTGCATTAGCTCATTTTAATTTTTTTATTAGCATTCTTTTTTCTATGCTATTTAAAATAAAATTGAACCAAATATTTAAACATAGTGACACCATATTCACCGTGTAATTCATTTATAACATGCTGTAATTTGAACATAGTTGAAGAATTCTTATCACTGTGCATATATGATATTTTAACAAATTTTTTAAAATATTTATTGTGTAAAACTCATAATTTTTTGAATGTCACTGTGAACATTGATTATATCATCAAAATATTGAATTGAAAACCATTTTGAACTATAAAAGTAAAATTGTTACACATTTAAATTTATCTTTGCGGTCAATGTTTGGTTTTTAGTGTCAGATATAGGGTATTTATATGGTTTTATTTTCTCCTTAATGGGAAACCATTAAATAATTTTATTTTTTTAAAAAAATGGGGTGTTTTTCATGTTTTTATCTTCATATTCACGGGGTCAAGATTTTTATTAATTTTGGAACATATAAAGCAACTTCGAAAAGGATATATTATAATTACCGAATGAGTTTAATAGAGTAAATCATTTCTTTACCTCTTGAAATCATATGTTAATTATCATATTTTCTATAAACTTTTATTTGAATATCATTGAATTGAAATTTTTTTATTGAATAAACCATATAAGACATGCATTTACATGTTCTATAAAACCAAAATCCTAATCAGTGTTGAGCTTATTTCCTTCATTATTTAATTTTTTCTATCAAGATAACATTATTATATGATTTATTTATTACATAATGTAGTTATTGAACCCAATAATCCATTCATTCATTTCAAATTTATTTTAGTTATAGTTATGTGTGTCTACTCACCGAGTGGTAAAGGGTTTTTTGGAAGTCTTAGTTAATTTCATGTTGATGTTTGTTTAAATTAATTTGAATTTTTTTTAAAATAAATAATTTAATATAATGTTAATTAACATTTCACTAAAATAGTTTTTATTTTAAGAGGGAATACATACATTCTGTTAAAAATTATTCATGGGAGAAAATAATTTTTACTTAATCAATTATTTTTGGATTTATAATTTTTCAATTTTGAGGTTTATTATTTCCCATTGAAATTGATTAGTAAGTTCTCGATGAAAAATAATGATTATGTGTGGTGGAATTTTATATAGCCTTTAATTTTTTTCCTTTGAAACAACTTTTTATTTTGTTTTTAATTATTAAATTAATTAAATGTGGCTTAAGTGTGGAATAATTTTACATTAGTATTTTTTTGTTGATTTTGTTAATTTATCTTTTTTTATGTTTATATTATATTTTTCCTGTGTTAAATCATTATGTTTGTATTCTATTAGTATATTTCCATTTACATTTTATATTTTAAATCTTATTTTGTTTGAATTATTAATATTATGTTTTTTATTAATTAAAAAATTCATCATTATTTATTCTTTTAATAAATGGAAATTTATAGTAATTTAATGTCAATTACTTCTGTGTTTTAATATATTGGAACTCTAATTTATTACATTAGAAAATAATCTAGTTTTAATAGTAATTTTATATTTTTTGATATAACATTAATTTATGTATTGAATTTGTTAATTATATTGTACAATCATTTTTAATTTATATAATTTAAATAAAGATTAGTTTATAATCACCTTTAATTTTTTTTTGAATTTTATTAATTATTATGTTAAAGTGACTTTTTATTAATACATATTTTAATTTTGGAATCTAAATAATTAATTGAATAAGTTTCAGTTATTTAATATTTTTAATTTTTAATGATTTAATAATTTTAAATTATTCTACTTGTTAATATTTAATTTACATGATATATTGTAGTAGATCCACCATTGGACACTCTTACACTTCCATACAAGATGTCCACTACTAGCCTCCCTTCCATAACAATGGTAAAAAAACAAAGAAGGTTATTCACTCTTTCCACCACCATAGATGCTTCTATTACCCTATTTCGGATTCATCCACCGCTAGAGCTTATTGTTCCACCACAAAAATCAACCACCACTGGAGAATCCACCATCACATTCTCACCACCTAACATCACCAAATGAAGAAACCATTAAATGGTCCCACCTCTAGTAGCCCGTGATTCTACCCTCCACCAGTAGCACACCAGTGGTTCCTCCACCAAGACAAAAATCCACCATTGTTGTAGCCTCCTGCAGCCATACCTTTTGAAATTACTCAACCCACCCTTAGTAAAAATGACCCTTCTCCATATAACCCACTTCTAGATAACCAAATTTCAAACCCCCGATCCAGATCTACCACATGTATCATGTATCTTCATCCCCCACCACATTCACCTTCTACCTATATCCATCTATGGATGAAAATCAGGATTCACTGGTTCCTTGACATCTATTATCACAAAACCTTCACAATGAATTTCCCTAGATGAATCATCCCAAATATTATGCCACCACATATATTCCACCCAGAAAAAAAACTGGTATGAATCCCAAACTGGCACTACAAAGGATGAAAAAATCACAATTTTACCATATATGTAGAGGTTGAAGACATGATACCGCCCCTTGAAGCAAGATATACCATTCTTACCATCCCTCAACACATGAGATTCAACCACTACCATCACCTGATTTTACGTACACCGATCGTGCAACACCGCTTTCCGTCCAATAGAGAAACCCTACTGAACAACACAATCGGGCTCTTAGAAGAAGGAAACTAATGCTTCCTCAAGATGCCGTGTCACGACCCACCCTCGGGGTCCGTGCCGTGAATACCCCAAGCCCGCCTTCCATAGGCCAGGGGCTGGCGACTAGCACCAAGGCGTAAATCCCGGTAAAAAGGGAAGGCATTGCCTTTGAAAAGTAAACACACACCACAGAGTAAACAAGCGGAAAGTAAACACTAAACAAAGCAGAGTACGACTGAAAGTGCGGAAAGGTAAATGGGCCAGAATACAAACCCAAACTGAAAGTAAAGTACAACTCGAAAGGGAAAACAGCAACTGAAAGTAAAAGCCGCTACACCGAGCTGTCCACTGGAAATCCCACCTGAAGGGTGGGTACAGATAGCTCCTCTGCTCCACGGGTCCCGCCGTCCGCTCCGTGCACGTCCCGCCCAGTGGTCCACCTCCGGGTACCGTCCCGCTCTGCAAGCCTCAGCTAAGGTCAACGCTGTTCGTCGTCTGCAACCAACACAACGTAGTGCGGGAAAAGCCCGTGCAGGGGTGAGTATAAGCTACTCAGTAGGGACCCCGAGACCCCTGAAGGTCTCTCAAATCCATAAAGGATAAACCACGAAGAAAAGTAACAATCACGAAGTATTAACCGACACTGCTTAGGTATATGCCCATACATATACCTAAGTCATCAATTTAAATACGCTATAACCTCCGAGCCCAAGTACAACTCAGTCCACACAGGAAAGTAAACGTATTCCACACAGGAATGCAAAACGTAATCCACACAGGATTGCACAACACAATCCACACAGGAAAGCAATAGGATTTAGCTCACACAGGTATACTTCTTCAAGGACGATAAAGATGATCACTGATCCATCTAAGTCGTCGGACCCACGAAGGATCGATAGGTAACTAACCCCCGCAAAGACCCACACAGGATCGGGCCCACACAGGACCTGTAGGCGCTGGTTCACACAGGACCGCTGAGCGCAGAGACCCACACAGGATCGGGCCCACACAGGACCTGTAGCACTGATCCACGTAGGATCGCTGAGTGTTGTAGTCGTCGTCGTCGAATCCACACAGGATCTCTGTACTGTCGTCGTCGCAGTCACAGTAGCAGTAGTAGTCGTAGCAGTAGAACAGTCGCAGCCAGCACTAGGGTTCCCGCACATAGCAAGCTCGTTCGGAGGGTCCGCTCCACGAGCCGAGAGGCTGATACATCAACTGTCACGAAGACCAGAGTTGATGTATCCAAAAGTTCCGTATCGTCAACAGGAACTCAACGCAACAGACGGCGCGTCGATCGGACGCCCGGTCTGAGAGTTATTGGCATTTTCGTCTCCGGGGCCCGGTTGGTTTTTAAGGCAAAACCAACCCGACCGTACTCCACCTGCGTCCAAACCTCGGGCGGAGTATGCCAAAAGATTCGCCTCACTAATAGGGACACAACACAGCTGACGGCACGTCAATCAGACGTCCGTAGCTCAAGATATGAGCGTTTCCGCTCCGAAGGCCCGGTTGGTTTCGTGAACGAACAAACCCGGCCGAACTCAAAGTAATCCGAAACCTTGAGTGCGATATACCGAAACGACCGTCTCGATCCAAGGATCGCGTTGCCGCAGACGGTTCATCATTCGGAGGTCCGAGGCTCAAGATATGGCCCAAAAACCGATTCTGGTTCGAAACGGGGGGGTCCGGGTCCGGGCCGACCCGGCCCGACCCCCCCCCCCCCCCCCCCTGGGGCGGCGCGGCAGCGCGGCGGGCCGCGGCGGCCTGGCGCCGCGAGGGGCCGCACGCGGGGGCTAAGCCCCCGCTGATTGAAGCGGCGCGGCCTTTGTGCCGCGCCTTTGCAACAAACGGCCCCCACGTGAGGGCCGGTTTAATAAAGAGAACCGGGGGGCTGCTGCCCCCCCCCCCCTTTCATGGAACCGCCCCCCTCTTTAAGAGGGGGGTTTTACATGCTGCCGGGGGATTAATTCCCCCGGTTTAATGCCTTCCGGGCGGCCAGCTGGCCGGCTGGTTTTCTCCAACAGGACCGGAAATTCCGGTCCCCCCTTCGGCTTCCGACGCCGGCGGCCCGGCCGCCGGTCTTCTCTTCCGCCGCGGCCCGGAACCGGCCGCGGTCTCCTCGTCCCGCCGCGGCCCGAAACCGGCCACGGCGTTCGTCATCCGGCGCGGTGCGACGACACCGCGCCCCTTCGCCGTGCCTTGATTCCATTCAACGCGGCGCGACGGCGTCGCGTTCTTGAAGATTCTACCTCGGCGTAGCGCGACGGCGCCGCGTAAAATATTTGCACGATCATCCGCGTGGTGCGATGGCACCAGGCTACTTGCTTCCACCCGCAAGAATAAACAAGAACGGTGGAGGGGGGTTCGGCCGTGTTCGTGCGGTCCGTCGCCCTCACGTTAAAATAATAACGCAACTTAAAATAATTTAAAGCCACACGTTAGACTTGCTAAAATTCACGATCAAGAATAAAATAGTTAAACCAAAAAGAAAAACAACAACCCCTACCTCGGGTATAAGGTTCGAAGATTTGTCTACGTTCCGCGGAAGACGACGTCGCGGAGGTCGGGCGTCGCGGTCGTCATTCATCAAATTCGATGACGAAGGGATGTGTTCGAAGAGACACGTCGTTGGAGAAACTTGTATGCCGACGAAGGTTGTCCGAGGAAGAAGTGGTGTCCCCTTCGTTGACACGGTAAACGAAGAATGGAGGTGCGGCGTTCTTCGTCGGAGCTTGAGCGTTCTTCGTCAAGATGAACGTTCTTCGAGTTCTTCGTCAGAGTTGAAGAAGAAGAAGAGCTCTCCACCTCTCAAGAAGACAAACAAATAACCCAAAATAAAATAAGACAACAACTTATTTTATTATTACATAACACAATAGAATTTCAAAAGTTTGAAATTCAAAAGGATTAACTCCCATAATTAAATAAGTAACTCAAGTCAATAAATGAGGCGTTAAGGGAGTTGGGAGAATTTGAAAGAATTAGGGGTTCGTGTGGGCCCCACCACACTTAATCCTCCCAAGGGAGGTTAAGTGGGTGTGGGTCCCATTTCCAACCCCCTTTGTTAGGTTTTATCAAGTTATAATAAAATTTGTTCTACACAAATTTTATTTAACTCAAACTAAAAACCCAAAAATTAACTTTCAACCCGCAACAAACGCAACTCCCGAAAAAGTCTCTTTAAGCGAATATCGGCGCTGCGAGTTCATCGGTGCCCTCAGATTTCAATTCCTTGCACCGGATCAAAAGTTAGGAATTCCCGCTCGTTCGTTCACTGAACGTACCCGAGCCAAACTTCGGAAATTAATTCCGGGCACTCCGGGTCTCGGAATCAGGTGCCGTCTGAAACCGCGCTCTTGTAAAATTCTTAAGAAAATTAAGAAAAAATTTCCCTTGAATTTTTACGGGTCTTTACATTACTCCCACCTCAGGGCTTTACGTCCCCGTAAAGATACATCAAAAACTAGGGAAACAAAAGAGGGTACTGAGCACGCATCTGAGCCTCCCGCTCCCATGTGCTCTCCTGGAGATTCCCGTGCTGCCATCTGATGCGCACAAGAGGAATCGATCGCCCACGCAGGACCCGCTCCTGTCGATCCTCTATCTCCACCGGGACCTCCGTAAAAGTCGCCCCATCGTCAACGTCACGCTCCCCATGGTCAATGATGTGCGTCGGGTCGTGCACGTATCTCCTCAGCTGAGATACGTGGAAGACGTCGTGCACCCGGTGCAACTGAGGTGGTAGAGTCAGGCGATAAGCCACCTCACCAATCCTGCTGAGAATCTGGAAAGGTCCGATGAAGCGCGGAGATAACTTACCGCCTCGGCCAAATCTCCGAATACCACGTCGAGGTGAGACCCGCAAGAAGACGTGGTCGCCATCCTCGAACTCCAGTGGCCTCCGCCTCCTGTCAGCGTATGACTTCTGCCGGCTCTGAGCTGTCCTCATCCGCTCCTGGATGACCTGGACCTTCTCTGTCATGGCCTGGACCATCTCCGGTCCCACCAGTGCTGACTCCCCAGGGTCTGTCCAGCACAAAGGAGATCTACATGGTCGGTCGTACAACGCCTCGTACGGTGCCATCCCGATGGTGGAGTGGTAGCTGTTGTTGTATGCGAACTCCACCAAGGGTAGGTGGTCCTCCCAGCTACGACCAAAGTCGAGGACACATGCGCGGAGCATGTCCTCAAGAGTCTGAATGGTCCTCTCCGTCTAACCATCTGTCTGAGGGTGAAAAGCTGTGCTAAGACGTAGCTGCGTCCCGAACGCCTCCTGCAACCCCTTCCAAAGCCGGGAAGTAAAGCGGGCATCTCGATCGGAGACGATAGATGATGGCATGCCGTGGAGCCGCACAATCTCCTGAACGTAGAGACGTCCCAAGATCTCTACTGAGCCCTGCTCTCTGATGGGTAAGAAGTGTGCCGACTTGGTGAGTCGGTCAACAATCACCCAGATGGAGTCGTGACCTCTGGAAGTGCGTGGAAGTCCAGTCACGAAGTCCATAGATATGCCGTCCCACTTCCACTCCGGAACCTCCAAGGGCTGTACTAAGCCTGCTGGTACCTGATGCTCTGCCTTCACTTACTGACATGTGAGGCATCGAGAAACGAACTCTGCTACAGCCTTCTTCATGCCCGGCCACCAGTGCTGTCGTCTGAGGTCCTGGTACATCTTCGCCACTCCAGGATGTACCGCTAAAGGAGAAGTGTGAAACTATCTCAGCACTTCCTCTCGCAAAGCAACTGATACCATGGTACGTCCTCTGAAAAGGATGTCGTGCTCTGCTCCAAGGGAGAAACCATCGGGTGCCTGTCCCGAGGATATCTGTGCACGCCGTGTCTCACAGTCAGCATCCTCACGCTGTGCCTCTCTGACCCGCTGCAGTAGTGGAGGAGTAACTGTGAGAGACTGAAGAAAGGATGCTCCATCTCTATCCACGAAGGATATCTGCAAAGAGGTTAGTTGCTTCGTCGCCTCCTCAAGTAGCTGAATGCCCGTCCTCCTACTGAGGGCATCAGCTACTACGTTCCCCTTACCAGGAGTATAGACTATCTCAAAGTCATAGTCCTGGAGGAACTCGAGCCATCGCCGCTGTCTGAGGTTCAGGTCCTTCTGCGAGAAGATATACCTGAGACTCTGATGATCGGAAAAGACTGTAAAGCGCTCGCCCATCAGATAGTGTCGCCATGTCTTCAGAGCGAAGACCACTGCTGCTAACTCCAGGTCATGGGTAGCGTAGTTCTGCTCATGCAGCCTCAACTGACGTGATCCATAGGCGATCACGGCCCGCTCCTGTATCAGAACACATCTGAGTCCGGTTCCTGATGCATCGCAGTAGACTACGTACCATACTCCCTCCTCAGGCAACCTCAAGATAGGTGCGCAGGTCAATCTCTGTCTCAGCTCCTGGAAGCTCTGCTGACATCTGTCTGTCCATACGAAGGGTTTCCCCTTCTTCTTCAAAGCTGTGAGTGATGCCGCAACTCTAGAGAAGTCTGGCACGAATCTCTGATAATATCCAGCTAGTCCCAAGAAACTCCGAACCTCAGTCACGCTCCTGGGTGGCTCCCAAGCTAACACAGCCTCAATCTTCGCGGGATCCACTGCAACTCCCGCCTCAGAGATAACGTGTCCCAAAAAGTGGACCTCACGTATCCAGAACTGGCACTTCGAGAGCTTACAATAAAGCTGGTGCTCTCGAAGTGTGTCAAGAACAACTCGCAAGTGATAGGCGTGCTCCTCCTCTGTCGTAGAGTAAATCAGAATGTCGTCGATGAAGACCACGACAAACCGATCGAGGTATGGCTGAAAGATCCTGTTCATGAGAGCCATGAACACTGCTGGAGCATTGGTTACACCGAAAGGCATAACCAAGAACTCATAGTGGCCATACCGACATCTGAAGGCCGTCTTCTGCACATCCTCGTCTCTGACCCTGAGCTG
The DNA here is from genome assembly GCA_963277665.1 of Viscum album. Taxonomy (NCBI): domain Eukaryota; kingdom Viridiplantae; phylum Streptophyta; class Magnoliopsida; order Santalales; family Viscaceae; genus Viscum; species Viscum album. Next base: position 386,546,032 of record OY728147.1, on the reverse strand, counting down.
ATGATAACCTGACCTGAGGTCTATCTTCGAGAACCACTGTGCTCCCTTGAGCTGATCAAAGAGGTCATCAATCCTCGGTAGCGGATACTTTTTCCTCACTGTCACCTGGTTCAGGCGACGATAGTCAACACAAAGTCGCAAGCTCCCGTCCGCCTTCTTGGCGAACAATATCGGGGAAGCCCAGGGTGAAGCAATGGGTCGGATGAACCCCTTGCCCTGCAAGTCCTCCAACTGTACCCGTAGCTCCCGAAGCTCGGCGGGGGCCATCCGATATGCTGGAGTAGATATCGGGGCTGTCCCGGGGTACAAGTCAATATAAAAGTCTACCTCTCTGCGAGGAGGTAGCCCTGGGACGTCGTCGGGAAAAACGTCCGCAAACTGATCCACCACTGCAGGAAAACCAAGACTCCGCACGTCAACTGCTCCAAGGATGAGGCTAGCCAACTAATGAGTGATGGGATGTCCTCTGCTCCGCGGAAGTCCATCCTGTGCTGTAAAGGCTCCCTTCTCGCCTGTGAAGGTGAACCTGCTCCCGTCGGTGCGTACACATCGCACCTTGCGCCTAAAACAGTCAATCTGTGCATGGACCGTAGATAGCCAATCCATGCCCAAGATGACGTCGTAAGGCCTCGACGCTGCTACAAGAAGATCCCAGCCGAAGCTCTCGCCTCCTAGAGTAAGCTCACACTGCCGGCACCAGTGCGTAATCGTCGAGTCTGCTCCCGTAGGAGTCTCTAGCCGTAAGGATCGAGCCAACGGCTCTGTCGGAATCTCCGAGCTCCGAACAAGGGCAGCGGCTATGAAAGAATGACTCGCTCCTGTGTCTATAAGAACTGCAGCAAGGGTGGAATAGACACAGATAGTTCCTCGAATCATCTCGGGTGCACCGTGGTCATAGGCCCCTGCTGCCTGGAGCTGTGCCTGTCGCTGCCCGCCAGCTCCCTATGGTCGGGGTGGACCTCCTGGTGGTGGTGGTGGCAGAGCCTCAAAGCGTCGGCCACCACCAGCTGCTCGTCCAGCTCCTCTGCCTCGTCCGCCTCCTCCCTGCGGACCGCCACGGTCGACCCTCTGCCTCTGCCTCGGTGGTCCCTCAACCGTCTGCTGCTCCTCGGCACGGCGGGTCGGGCAGTCACGAGCCATGTGGCCCTGCCCGCCGCACGAGTAACACTGTCTGCCTCTCGGAAGACTGGCCCCGCGCTGTGTGCCCCGCACTGCTGAACCAGTATACTGAGGTCGTCTGCCCAAAGGTCTGGTCTGTCTGGACCCCTGAGTCATCCGTCGACTGCCTGCTGCAGATGACTATGCCACGTGCCGCCCTGCGGTGGGTCGCTGTGCTGGTGTAGACTCAGCAAGGAAGCTCTCGATCAGAAGGGCCCGCTCCAGTACTCCTGTCTGAGTCGGTATGCTGAGGGAGATCAGCGATGCCCTGATCTCGTGTCTCAAACCCTGCTTGAAGGTCCGGGCCCGGAAGAATGGGTCCCGTACCATGTCGGTCGAGTAGCGCGAGAGATCAGTAAATCTCGCCGAGTACTGAGCGACCGTCATGCTGCCCTGCCGCAGCTGTAGAAGCTCCTGGATACGCACCGCACGAAGGGTGGCTGGGACGAACTCCGAGCGGAAGAGGCTCTCAAAGTCCGTCCAAAGTAGGGATGCCTCATCGTGCACCTGGAGCATCAAGCTCCAACATCGTCCTACTGCTGTGTGTAGTAGGCTCGCATCGAGGATCACCATGAGGTCTGCTGGTGTCCTCACTAGCCTAAACACTCGAACCACTGCCTCCAGCCAGTCCTCTGCTGCCTGGGGATCCGTCTCCCCGCGAAACCTGGGCGGTCGCTGGCGCTGAAACTCATGCAGTGCGCTGAGGCGACGTGCATCGTCAGCAGCTGCTGCTGGAAGCATCGGGGGATCGGCGGGTAAAGCTACCGCCGGTGCCACTACTGGAAAAGGGCCCTGCACCGAGGCCTCGTCGCTCGGTGGGCTGTCGTCTCGCTCGACTCTCGGAACCCTAGCTGGCTGCCGTCGTGGGGCCATCCTGAAAAGGAAACAAGTGCACCACGGTCAGAACAGTATACCTGGTGAGCTGATATAAGTAATCACAAAGAAAACATTGAAACACACACGCAATCAATGTTTTCGTGCATTAAGTCGGAAATCCGAAGTCAGGGTCCTGGTGTACGGATACATCGGCCGCCGCACCAACACTGGACTCCCTGGACTGATAACCACACTCAATATGCTAAACATTATTGCTTCACATAGAAAAGATCAGAGTTCGCGGTAGAACCGAACTCCTCTAATACCAATTTGTCACGACCCGCCCTCGGGGTCCGTGCTGTGACTACCCCATGCCCGCCTTCCATAGGCCAGGGGCTGGCGACTAGCACCAAGGCGCAAATCCCGGTAAAAAGGGAAGGCATTGCCTTTGAAAAGTAAACACACACCACAGAGTAAATAAGCGGAAAGTAAACACTAAACAAAGCAGAGTACGACTGAAAGTGCGGAAAGGTAAATGGGCCAGAATACAAACCCAAACTGAAAGTAAAGTACAACTCGAAAGGGAAAACAACAACTGAAAGTAAAAGCCGCTACACCGAGCTGTCCACTGGAAATCCCACCTGAAGGGTGGGTACAGATAGCTCCTCTGCTCCACGGGTCCCGCCGTCCGCTCCGTGCACATCCCGCCCAGTGGTCCACCTCCGGGTACCGTCCCGCTCTGCAAGCCTCAGCTAAGGTCAACGCTGTCCGTCGTCTGCAACCAACACAACGTAGCGCGGGTAAAGCCCGTGCAGGGGTGAGTATAAGCTACTCAGTAGGGACCCCGAGACCCCTGAAGGTCTCTCAAATCCACAAAGGATAAACCATGAAGAAAAGTAACAATCACGAAGTATTAACCGACACTGCTTAGGTATATGCCCATACATATACCTAAGTCATCAATTCAAATACGCTCTAACCTCCGAGCCCAAGTACAACTCAGTCCACACAGGAAAGTAAACGTATTCCACATAGGAAAGCAAAACGTAATCCACACAGGATTGCACAACACAATCCACACAGGAAAGCAATAGGATTTAGCTCACACAGGTATACTTATTCAAGGACGATAAAGATGATCACTGATCCATCTAAGTCTTCGGACCCACGAAGGATCGATAGGTAACTAACCCCCGCAAAGACCCACACAGGATCGGGCCCACACAGGACCTGTAGGCGCTGGTTCACACAGGACCGCAGAGCGCAGAGACCCACACAGGATCGGGCCCACACAGGACCTGTTGCACTGATCCACGTAGGATCGCTGAGTGTTGTAGTCGTCGTCGTCGAATCCACAAAGGATCTCTGTACTGTCGTCGTCACAGTCACAGTAGTAGTAGTAGTCGTAGCAGTAGAACAGTCGCAGCCAGCACTAGGGTTCCCGCACATAGCAAGCTCGTTCGGAGGGTCCGCTCCACGAGCCGAGAGGCTGATACATCAACTGTCACGAAGACCAGAGTTGATGTATCCAAAAGTTCCGTATCGTCAACAGGAACTCAACGCAACAGACGGCGCGTCGATCGGACGCCCGGTCTGAGAGTTATTGGCAGTTTCGTCTCCGGGGCCCGGTTGGTTTTAAAGGCAAAACCAACCCGACCATACTCCACCTGCGTCCAAACCTCGGGCGGAGTATGCCAAAAGATTCTCCTCACTAAGAGGGACACAACACAGCTGACGGAACGTCAATCGGACATCCGTAGCTCAAGATATGAGCGTTTCCGCTCCGAAGGCCCGGTTGGTTTCGTGAACGAACCAACCCGGCCGAACTCAAAGTAATCCGAAACCTTGAGTGCGATATACCGAAACGACCGTCTCGATCCAAGGATCGCGTTGCCGCAGACGGTTTGTCATTCGGAGGTCCGAGGCTCAAGATATGGCCCAAAAACCGATTCTGGTTCGAAACGGGGGGGTCCGGGTCCGGGCCGACCCGGCCCGACCCCCCCCCCCCCCCCCCCCCTGGGGCGGCGCGGCGGGCCGCGGCGGCCTGGGGCCACGAGGGGCTACACGCGGGGGCTAAGCCCCCGCTGATTGAAGCGGCGCGGCCTTTGTGCCGCGCCTTTGCAACAAACGGCCCCCACGTGGGGGCCGGTTTAATAAAGAGAACCGGGGGTGCTGCTGCCCCCCCCCCTTTCATGGAACCGCCCCCCTCTTTAAGAGGGGGGTTTTACATGCTGGCCGGGGGATTAATTCCCCCGGTTTAATGCCTTCCGGCCGGCCAGCTGGCCGGCTGGTTTTCTCCGACGGGACCGGAAATTCCGGTCCCCCCTTCGGCTTCCGACGCCGGCGGCCCGGCCGCCGGTCTTCTCTTCCGCCGCGGCCCGGAACCGGCCGCGGTCTCCTCGTCCCGCCGCGGCCTGGAACCGGCCGCGGCGTTCGTCATCCGGCGCGGTGCGACGGCACCGCGCCCCTTCGCCGTGCCTTGATTCCATTCAACGCGGCGCGATGACGTCGCGTTCTTGAAGATTCTACCTCGGCGTAGCGCGACGGCGCCGCGTAAAATATTTGCACGATCATCCGCGTGGTGCGACGGCACCACGCCACTTGCTTCCACCCGCAAGAATAAACAAGAACGATGGAGGGGGGTTCGGCCGTGATCGTGCGGTCCGGCCCCCTCACGTTAAAATAATAACGCAACTTAAAATAATTCAAAGCCACACGTTAGACTTGCTAAAATTCACGATCAAGAATAAAATAGTTAAACCAAAAATAAAAACAACAACCCCTACCTCGGGTATAAGGTTCGAAGATTTGTCTACGTTCCGCGGAAGACGACGTCGTGGAGGTCGGGCGTCGCGGTCGTCGTTTGTCAAATTCGATGACGAAGGGATGCGTTCGAAGAGACACGTCGTTGGCAAAACATGTACGCCGACGAAGGTTGTCCGAGGAAGAAGTGGCGTCCCCTTCGTTGACACGGTAAACGAAGAATGGAGGTGCGTCGTTCTTCGTCGGAGCTTGAGCGTTCTTCGTCAAGATGAACGTTCTTCGAGTTCTTCGTCAGAGTTGAAGAAGAAGAAGAGCTCTCCACCTCTCAAGAAGACAAACAAATAACCCAAAATAAAATAAGACAACAACTTATTTTATTATTACATAACACAATAGAATTTCAAAAGTTTGAAATTCAAAAGGATTAACTCTCATAATTAAATAAGTAACTCAAGTCAATAAATGAGGCGTTAAGGGAGTTGGGAGAATTTGAAAGAATTAGGGGTTCGTGTGGGCCCCACCACACTTAATCCTCCCAAGGGAGGTTAAGTGGGTGTGGGTCCCACTTCCACCCCCCTTTGGTAGGTTTTATCAAGTTATAATAAAATTTGTTCTACACAAATTTTATTTAACTCAAACTAAAAACCCCAAAATTAACTTTCAACCCGCAACAAACGCAACTCCCGAAAAGGTCTCTTTAAGCGAATATCGGCGCTGCGAGTTCATCGGTGCCCTCGGATTTCAATTCCGAGCACCGGATCAAAAGTTAGGAATTCCCGCTCGTTCGTTCACTGAACGTACCCGAGCCAAACTTCGGAAATTAATTCCGGGCACTCCGGGTCTCGGAATCAGGTGCCGTCTGAAACCGCGCTCTTGTAAAATTCTTAAGAAAATTAAGAAAAAATTTCCCTTGAATTTTTACGGGTCTTTACATGCCGTCACAGACAAGTCAAGAATGATACGATGGAAGAAAAAAGTCTAATAATTATTATAATTTTAATAATAAATAAATTAGCAAAAAATGGTAATAAATCAAATAAATTAATATAAATTAATAAACACAATTATTTAATATTTATACAAATATAATAATTATTATAATAAAGGCAGTGATTTATATACTGATAAAATGTAAATTAAATTAAAAATTATATGTTAAATATTAAGTATTCATATAAATATATTTATTAATTTTTGTAATAATAATAACAATATAATTATTTTATAATTGTAAATTCTATATGTTTATAATAATAACAATAATAATAATAATAATAAACCAATTAATGATTTGTTTTTTAGAACTGCTCTAGGAACTGTTCTAGGTTGATGATAAAATAGAGCATGTTCTATATTTTTCTAGAAGGTATCTATCAAGTCACGTATAAGTTAATCATATATCAATAATACGATATTTGTTCGAAGGATCTGAAAACTGAACTATATTGGTGAGTTCTATTAGTGATGAAACAAATAATGACAGAGCATAAATTTGATACAAATATGTTTAAATGAGGATCAACATTCACATTGTAGATTTAATAGGTAGACCAAAAGACTAGCATACATTCAAAGATAGAGACCCAAGAGCATCATTCTTCTTGATGACTGCTTTAGAGTGTTTACTTCTCCCTTTTATTATATTATATTTATTTTTTATAAATATTATTGAGTTATTATTTCTTTATATGACTTATAGGTATTTTTTTTTCTCTGTGATTTTATAAATTCTAGGTTTCTTCATTTTTACTCAATTTGTTTATTCATACAATTTCAGATTTATTCGGCAGGATCAATTCTTGAATTCTAACAAAAGTTTTTTTTTGTTCCATTCAATCATTATTTTAAACTTCAAAAATGGATAGAAGGATCATTTCTGATTTCTTATTCATCAAAAATCATTTCTGTTAGGGAGGTTCTTTAATTGGAGAACTTCAAGAATCATTTTTTTATTTTTAATCTCCTAGCAATGGAAATTAATCAAAATCATTTTCTTGATCATGAATTCAATAAATTTTTATGGGTGAAGAAACCCATTAAACATAGTAGTTTTTAAAATCCCAAAGGATATTTATTGATTGTTTTTTCTCAACATAAATTTCTATTTTGAGATCATAATTTATGTTTCTATTAATCTAATTCACTTTTCCACATATCCTAGTTCAATAAAAACACTGTATCTCATATCATTTTCTATCATTAAAAATTTATAAAATATTTTTCACTACATTTAAGAATTGTTTTTATTTTTATTTAAAAAATGGGTTTTTAATTTTATTCACATACTTATATTAGGTTTGATACCCTACTGAATTTTTATTATTTATAGTACGAGTTTATATGTAAATAATTTCAGTATGTTTTTTTGAAAACATTTGAGCTGTGTAGTGTCATTTTCTTTATAGATATGTATAAGAGGAAGTTCCTTTAGAAAACCCCATAGTTTTGAAAATAAAAAATCCCATGACCATATGTTTAAACATTCTCAAGAACATAAAGGACTTAAAAAATACCTTAGATCCTATTATGATAGATTAACTATATTTTTGTTATAGTATTTTTAGTAGAGAAACATATCCGAAACATTTTATTTAAAAAGTTTCTTAAATCATAATCATTATTAAAATTGATATCAATGAAATTATATTTGGTACAACTAAAAAATATCTTATAAATTCCTTTGTGGATCTTATGAAATCTAATTCTTAAATGATCATGATGGGAGAAATTAATTATATTCTCAGTTTTCAAATTATAAAAAAAAGAATGATACTTATATTACAATGTACGTATATAAAATATATTCTTAAGAAATTTGGATATAAAAAAATAAAAGAATTATTACTCATATCAGAACCTCAAATACATTTATTATTGATAAATCTAGGAAATGAGATGATAAAAATATTTTTAGAGGAATTATTATTAGTTTAATATACTTAAGATTTTCATCAATAATTAATTTTTTATTAATAATTGTTTGAATGATATTAGGATAATTCGTAGGATTAACATATTAATGTAGTGAATTTTTTTTACCATATGGGAACCATGTATCTAAGAATATTTTAATTTTGTAAAAATGATTTTGAACTACTTATTTTTTCTAATGTTGACTATTTTTGACTTAAAAAGGATAGAAAAAGAACATATAATGTTATCCTATTCCAAGATTATGATTTAGGGTTGTAGTCTTGTAATAAAATATACTCAGTAGCACTTTCTCCTACTAAAGATGAATATGTAGAATTTAGGTATGGTTGTGTTCAATTTGTGTGGATGCATCAAAAACTAACATAATTGATAGGATTTTTAGAAGAAATGAAATTTTTTGTGATAAAAATTGACATTAATTTCTGTAAAAATCCAACACATCAATGACAAGAAGAAATCGTAGATATAATACACCATTTACTTTAGAATCACATACAAAAAATAGATATCATTTCACAATTCATCAAAACGTAAGAACAACATAATGATATTTTTATTAAAAACATTAATTTAGTTAGATTTGATTATATTGAACAGATAATTCTAAACATTACAAGAAACGTTTAGTCCATTAAGATTAAAAAAGTATCATCTACAGGACTGACTTATTCTTGTTCATCAGTTTTACAATGTCTTATCTGTTTGATTGAATAAGTCCAGTCAATTTGACCAGTAAAGTTTGTTCCATCAGACTGACTGAGTTTAGTCCATCAAAATGATTGAGTTTATTCTATCAAACTGACCAGGTCTATTCTATCTGACTAACATATTTTTATTCATTTAACTAAATTCAATTTATTTCATTAATATAAGTTTTATAATCAAATGGATATAATTATTTCTACTTTATTTAATACATTTTATAGCATTGTAAAGATGATATTAAAATTAAATTGGTTAGATATATAATTGTTGATTTGTCAAGATGGATATCATCCATGGAAATTGAAACCAAATCTGAGAATCAGGGATAATGACTATTAGATGCGTGCATTTAAATGGTGTTACATTCTATGAGATGGGAGCTGATACTTTTGGAACTCAAACCATTTTATGTTTGTTCGGATATAACCACTAGTAAGTTTTTCTCTAAAATATTCAATTTATTTTTGTTACAATGAATCCGTATGGGGATTTTAAATCCCACATAAAATTTTTCATTCATGTTCTATGTCCGATAGAAGTTTAGATAATGTTATTCTAGGGATAGAATGATGTATGATTCCGATTACTCAGATCGAGGGATTCCAAGGATAGGGAGACAAAACAGGTTCCGATCATTTAGATAAATAGATTTCATGATAAAGACAGAAAGAAATTATAGTTAGGTTGAAAACCACATATACATAAATTTAGGGATTATTAATTTCTTAACTATATTAGTTAATGACCATAAAAATTTTTATAAATAATTTTTAAACGATTCTTAATTTTACATTAGTCTTTTCTTTTACAAGATTCAACAAGTTATTATATTTCCACTACACAATGTGTTAAAAAATACTTTACTTAAATTCTAAAAATTGATTCTCCAAATAAAATTTGTGTTAATTATAATTAATATGATCATTAGATGATATCTGACACCGACTAAACATAGAAAAAATGATTAGGATGTCAATAATTTTAATTTATTAAACTAAAATCCTCCCCACTCTTTTAGCCATTATAGACTCTAAAATAAAAAAACATTATAGGATGGGTGTTCCCATTATTGATCTTAAATTGAATGGAATCAAGCTTCAATAGATGGAATAACGCTTAGAATACATTATGTACCATAATATGATATTTAATTGAAGCCCAATTCTAATTCTTCCCAATCCTGAAGTAGGGTTTGTAGTGTTTTTTGATGCATATAATGTTGTCGTAGGAGATGTTTTTATGAAATGTGAGGCAATAGTTACTTATGGGTATCTATATCTAAGACTTGATAAGTTTAATACCTTAACCATGATATATATTTGGATGATTTGGTACATGCATTCATATTTATCCGACACTAACTATTTGTTGAGAGGTTTTTCATATATAATTACAAATATATACTTCATTTAATTTATATTCAGGGGAACTGAATCTTCATGAGAGGTGTTTTGTAGAATACCTGATGATGTTTTATTTTTTGAAGGTTCATGCTCATGGAAAGGGAATGTGGTGATATATTCTCCTAGTAGGAAGATGCAGGATGTTGTGTAGTAGACGACCGATGTAGAATGGAAGTAAATGGAACTATTATTATAAGTGAAGGTGAGAATATTTTAAGATCAAGGGATTGATTCTTATATAACCTTATTTATCACATCATTATTGGTTGAATAAATAAATTCTATTAATGATTCTAGCCTAGATTATATGGGATGTGTGAGAGGTTAATAGAATTTTGTTCAATTCAATGAGAGACATTAAACAAATGTGTCCTTCTTATTCTTCTTTAGGTAAGGATGATGGATCCTTCTTTTTCTAGCAAAGATTTGATGAAATAATATATTTTTTCATAGAAGAAAGATAACCTACTAAATACAAAAATATATCACAATGTTTGAAAACTATTCTAGCGGTGTGATATAAAAATTGAGACTATAATATTTTTAATGCAATGTTTGACATTTCAAAGGATCAATAACGACCATAAAAAACCCAAACTGGTTCTCCAAAAACATATATTTCCCATGTGAATGTGTTATGGGTGACCATATTCATTTTATTGGGTTTCCATGGAACCTGATAAGTTGATATTCCATTTGGGTGGTAGTGGACTTGTTGACCAAGGTGTATCACTTTATGCATATTGGGGTGACTAACTCGGTGGATATGTTAAGAAAACTCTTTGTCTGGGTGATTCTACTAATTAGTGGGGTTCTTTTGAGGGTGGTATCTGATAGAGACTCTCAGTTCACATCATTATTTTGGAATGTATTTAGATGGTTATGGGTACTTAGTTGATCCCGAATATGACTTATAATCCTTAAACTGATAAGAATTTAGATAGAATAACCTAGGAAATAGAGGAAATAAATCACACATTTGTTCGGGATTTCAAAGGATTATGTGGAAATCACTTATGTATGATCAATTTCACCTACTAAAATATCTTCCAATATTCAATTCAGGGGGATTTATTTTAGGAACCCTATGGTAAACCATGATTATCACCACTCTGCTGGTATGCAGTGGGTGAATATTTAGTTTTTGGTGTTGGTATGGTCTAGGATAACATAGAGTGGGTATAATTGATTCATAAGGTACTGGTAATAGATCTAAATAGACAACAATCATAGGGGAACTAGAGAATATGAACCTTGTATTTTAATATTGGTGATATATTTTTCTTATAGGTTTCCCCTAAAATGGGACATATGTATTTTAGTAAAAGAGGGATGTTGTAACTAAGGTACATTAATCTCTTTTAAATCATCAAAGACACATAAACGTTAGCCTATATGTCTATTTAGATGGTATAGAGGGATGTATGATGTGTTCTATATTCCTCGAGATTTGAGGTTCATGTCCATTACTATACATGTTGTTGACAATGAGGATGGTGATTTGGAACAAGATGTATCTTATCTGGAGTGACCCATTTGGATTGATGACCCGAGTGAGAAGGTTATACAAGTTAAGACAATTCATTATTTTATATTTTTAAGGATATGATGGAATATTTTAGAGGATTCATGTAGTAAAAATATAGATATTTGATTTCATTGGTCCGATAGATTCAAAAAGACAATCAAAGACACCTCTTGAGGAATAGAATCCAATAAAGGAGGAATTTTTAGCACCCTTATATTTAGTGGTCTAGTTAGTGTAAGTTAATAAATGTCTCAAGTGACGATTTATTGCATTATGGTGGTAACAATTGGTTATTTTTTGTGTTAGAGGTTTTTTGAAGAAAAAAGGTCATCATTGGAGGTTTTTGGTTCAAAATTTATAACACCACACATTTGTATGTGCTATTTTTTCCCTACTGTAATTCAGTGTAAAACATGAAAGGGAGAAATATCTATGGCCATGGTTTGATGCTCATGGAAGGTTTATATGGGACATGGATTAGAAAACCTCACCATACTCATTATTATGGGTGTGGATAAGGAAACGATCCTTGGGGGAGGTGGCACAACGTAAGGAAATACATTTCATAGAGGTGTGTTCAAAAATTACAGTTTCAAGGATATAATAGAGTGAAAGTCATATTGGGAGTCACATGGGATTTCATGCAATTGAACCCATCACCTCACATGATAGATCTCAACCATTTCAATGGGAATCATTTGAGATATTAATAGGGGAATTTAATGTTGTAATAATTTTATTTTCACCCTATTAATTATTTTGTGGATTCATATATATTATTCTCTTAATTTCTAAATGATTTCTCGATGTTCTAAAATACCTATGTCATGTCATTCTATGAACTTCCTACGATACCACATCTTTCATGTTTGAGACAAGTTATTCTTATTCTTTACTTATATGAACCTTAAACCTCTCCTCTATTGTTCATCATTAATTATACAATGAATTTCATCCTTATTAAACTTGGTTAGGAATTTACTATTATCCTTATTAAACATTATAAAAATTTCACATCAAACCATTAGATAAAATCCTTGAATCTTATTGTAATAACATTATGATGCCTTATCATAACTAGTTTTTGGAGTTACTGGTATGAAAGTTTGTTCTGTTTGTTTCGTGAACTTGGTTCATCAATAATACCTTTGGAAAACTATGACATTTTCATTGATATACTTGAGGTTGGTTTTCATTATCATTAGAAAATATTTATATTGGATATTGAAATGATTATTTTCCATTTCTATAAAGCTAATTATTACTATGTTTTATGTTTAATCAAATGAGGTGTGCACATATATCCTAATGGACCTATGCTTGATGTTTTATTACATGTTATGTTTTGATGACTATGACTCTATATTGATATGGAATATTGTTTTATCTTTCACCATGTTTCAATATATTTCATTTTCTATTCCTCTATCTTATATACTTGAGCATGTAGGTGGATCTATATACCCCATCAGCTAGCGGGATATGTATCATAGATTGGTAATTATGTTCAAAGGATATCTAGGCAAGGTGAATGTGTAAAATGTGTTTTTGGGCTATCTATTTGAGGGGATATGTATCAAACATGGATGGCTGAGTTTCCTAATAGGATGGGACTGAATTAGGTTCTTTCAATCTATTAGGACTCGAAGTATATATTATTCATGTGTGAAATACTTTCTACTTGTCCTCATCTTTTTATTTTTCTTGGAATTCACCATTACACCTAATGTAATTACGTTAATGACTATTTCTAGTATCCAACATGGATTCATACAGATATATTACTTTGGCATCTTAGTGCATGTATATATTTCCTGACATTGGATCCAATAAAGAAAAAAGATCATGTGGTGGATTGATGAGTGAGGATAGTAGGAGGGTGTGGGTATTGTAATATGTAGTTGAGGCATCGTTATATATTGTAATTTTTATTGGTTACATTTAGCTCATACATTAGTCCATTTTTGTGGTGATCCTGATCTAAACTTTTGGACGAGTGACTAGTATATCATATTAATAGTTCATAATTTAATACCTTGTGTGTTTGTTTCCACTCTATTGATTTATTATTTACACTTCACTTATGTATTTATTTTTTTTATATATTCCATTTTATACTATGATTATATGACACCAAGGGCATAGTCTCCTCATTATGTTCTTCCTGGTCCCCACTCCTAGTCAAAAAAATCTTGTGTATTGTGTGGTGTGTATGAGGTTATGTTTCATTTCATCCTAGACTTAGTAATTTGGGTTAGGGTGTTTTACTAAGTTATGTAGCCACTATTATTTTTCGGAATTTAGGATTACATGGACCTGAGATCATTAGAATTAAAGTTTATGGTCATTAGTGGGTGCTTGATCACCCCTTTGCATATAAAACTTTATTTTTTTAGGTTATTAAAATATTATTATGGGGTTCATGGTTACTAGTTTATGTTTGAAAAACTCTGGAAAAAATGTCAAATCAATGAATGGAAGGCTTCTAGTGAGACTTAAATGGGTTTCTATACCATGTAGCCAAATAATTCATAGTTTATATTTCCATTGGATATTTGGTAATTAGGATCTTTATTATTCCAATTGACCTTATTTATTTTCATTGTTTTTATAGTGATATGTGGTTTCAATCAGGGATTAATAGGGGTATTATGATTGATTTCATGTTGATTTTGAAATATAATTATTTGGGTTTTTTTGAAAAGTGATTTAGATTTTTTAAAATAAGGGGTTTTGTTAAATATTTTTTGAATAAAATGGACCATGGGATTATATAAGTATTTATTTGGTAAAATGGGGAGTTTATTTGAAATATTTTTTGAAATGTTTAAGTGAAGTTTTCTATGTAATGTTTCAATGTCTGTTGAAACGGGTATCAATTATGAATGTTTTAAAAATTTATCAAGCTTAGTTTGAATAATGAGTTTATAATGAAATTAAATGTTTTTATAGTGTTTTTTGAAATATAGTTAGAGAGTAAATGTTTTAAAATATTCATGTTATTTATATAGTTTAATGAAGGGATAATAAGACAATTGTGTTATTTATATTTTGATATTAGCTCTATTATTTGTAATATTTGGTGGGAAATCGCGAATTTTGGATATTTTTGTTATCTTTTATTATGAATCTTTCTATTTTAGAGTATTCACTAATATAGTCTCAATGGGAATCTATGGGGGATTTATGGCTGGTTCTTCATAGATAATCCATTTTTTATCAAGGCGAACCCAATTTTATTTCCTCCTATACTCATGTCATGTATTGTGGCGACTTTCCTCCTCCTCTTCTTCTTCATATATTTTTTTTAGAAATCCAAATCTCAAATCCACCACACATCATTTGTGAATATGAATACCAAATATTAAAATTAAAGAGTTTAAGAATCAAGATTATTATCATACAATTCAACCTTCATGATTCCCTCAAATAATGGTTTCATATCATTATTCTTGAAGGCCTAACCAGGGAGTGTTACAAGTTCACTATAAATATGGATCCTTAGGATTATCATTTTTGGGAAATATTCAATGGTATTTTTATATAGATGTACCTCCAATAATTATGAAAAATACTGATAGGGATGGAGTTTAATATCATATATAAATGTGAAAGACTGGTGATGGAATATTCTTGATATTTATTTAAGAAATTGTTGTATAATCTAGATATATACATGGATGAATCATCAAAGGCTTAGTTATTTGAAATAGATTTTCAACAAGATCTTTTATCGGAAATATTTTCTATTTGTGTTGAAACATATGATGATATTGTGATGTTGGATACATGGATTAAAGATGGATTGGAATGGATTATAAAAGTAATCCATGTTTCACCCATCCCTAGAATCATCAGGGGAAGTTCTAATAAAGTAAAAGAAAATAAAGACAAGTCCAAGAAGTCTAGTTGTGGAATCGAGCATCCATCATGTTTCTTCATGGATGGTTCATTAGGAAGTATGGTATGGGTGATTTGTTAGTGTAAGAATGTTGAAAAAATATGAAACTTTTTCTAGAATCACACTTGACCTATCATACCTCTGTTCTCTGAGGACACATAGAAAGGATTTGATGGGGATTCTCTCATAAAAGAGGTGGATCTAGATCCACCCATTTGGAGGATCCCCATGTTTAAGATATGTATCCTGATATCAATATAGTATATTTTAGTTTTTTCCTTATTTCATTCATATTATATATTTATTTTATTATGTCATTTATGGTTATTTTAAGTTATGTATTATTTTTTTGTTATGGTTTTTATGGAATTTTATATATTTTATTATGGTGGAAATAAATTGTGGAAAATTATGAAATTTAATGTTAACGTATAATGGTTTTTGTATTTTATTCCTATTTTATTTAAGTTACCTATTTTATTGGATTATTATGATTTATTTCTAGTTTTAATGTTTATATATCAATGAGAATTCCTAATATGTTTGGGAGACTACAGTAGAGAAACCTCTTGATCACAGTCTATCTAGTTTCCTTAATATATGTTTTTCACTAGTTATGGGATTTATCCACTTGGTTTGGCCAGTGAGGGTAATACATGGTGTTATTGAATGTTTTTTGGTACCCAATGTATATATTTTTTATATTGCATTTGTTATAATTGTCCATGATTTCCCCCTGAGATCATAGGTTCCCATGATGACTTATTTTTTATTTATTATACTGTTCAAAATATTCTAATTATATTTTCATTTAAATGGTATTTAAAATCATGTTTTCATTTCCTTTGATTTTCGTTTATGCATATTCCATGTCTATTTTCATTAAAAATGTTTAATAATGTTCATTTGTTAAATGGTACTTTATTTGAGTTAAATAGGTAATTATTTTATGGAATTACGTTGACATGTTACTTGTTTTGAAATGAAATGAAAATCTCATATATATATATATATATATTCAAACTGGAATGAAATGTATTTATATTCACTGTATATGTGTGGGATATATAAAGGAATATTTCTATGATTATTAATCCAAAATATCATATATTATTGTTATTAAGTAATGTGTAGACATGACATATTGTTGTTGGGTTGAAAAAGGAGGACATTTTAGGAATTCCACTTTCACACATATATTGATTATTTTAGTTTCATTTTCATTTATTTTGTTTTTATCTTCATTATATTAGACCTTTTGATATTCTAGTATTTAATTATAAATTTTTATTAATCTATTGGGATATTTTATTATGATATCTGTCTAGTGTTTTATAAAATGGAATGTTTATTTCTCCTCATACATTGTATGTAATTGATATTATTATTTGGTTTCATACTCCAATGTGTGTGCCATACCAAATCATCAGGGGGTATGTAAATCCACTGGGTGAAGGATCCTAGTTATTTATTTAAATTTTAGGAAAAAATATTCTCAATGATCTACATTTTATTCCCTTTTCAAATGTTATCATCCTGGGGTGATTGGGAATGTACCTTGAGTATGTCACATGTTGACTTTGGTATTCAGTTCTATAGAAACCCTGGTTGGTTCATGTATACTTATATATGGGTTTTAGGTATTTATAAATGTGTTTAATAATATAAAAAGTACTATTTTTACAAAAAGAAATATACACCTTATCAATATTTCATATTGGTGGAATATTTTTCATGATGTTAAATGATAGTTATCCCATCAAATTTTGAAGTTAAGTAACGCCTAATTGATTTTCTTCCAATATTATAATGGATAATGATGATATATTTATATTATTATTTTTACAATCCTATACTTGATACAAATACATGTATAAGGTATAAAAATAAAAGACTCATGATTTAATATGATGAGAGTTATTATCAAGACTTATGTACAAAATAATTTCACATAGAATGTCATACAATAATTTATATAATTATGAGTGTATTCTTATTAGGAATTCGCACTACATTATATTTTTTTGATTCCTTACTTGGAAAATTCATGATTAATACATTTCATATGAAATCCTTGAAGAATTTATAATCAGGGGTGGTTAAGAATGTTAACGATCATGTTGTTTGATGGAGCTGAATCAAGATGATATTTTTCCACTAATATGAAAAGTAAATAAATATGTAAAATTGGTTGAATTTTATTATTTAAATGAATTCTAATGCATAGTTGAGTGGCATGTGATTTTGTCAGCTACATAGATGTTGGACATGTGATATCCTTATATACAAGATGAATTCTATATGATGTATTCATTGACACAGTCACTCTATTTTAGGGAATCATGAATGTAAGAGATAAACTATACTATATTGCGATATTCCATGTCTAGTGGTCAGTCAATTTCATAGATAAATAGATTATATTGGTAGATATACAATGTATATGATATTAATTTTTGTGGGTAAGATCACATGGAAATATGAGTATGTTTAATTGATATCACACCAGACCCATTTGTTTCTAAAGTTGTAGAAATATTTTCATTAAAGGCGGAACATTGCATATATTTATGAATTTTGGTTTTCATATTAGATTTCAATGCCCAAAATTCATTTTGTTTTACACACCTAGGCCTAGAATAAGGATTAAATTATGGAAAATGCTTCTATTCCAATTGTAAGATAGTTTTATAAGCCATATCTAAAAGAGTTTTGATGGATTTAGAAAGATCATTGATTGTTTTTCATGATTTAATTTAGTGCTTTTACTATTTTTGAGCGTTTATTGGAAAAATTGTAAAATATAGAAATCTTATTGAATCATATTCCCTGAGTCATGGGAAACTATATGGGAATATAAAATATTTTTCATAGAATATAATTAGTATCAAATTTAATATATTTTAGATATTTGATATGGTATGTTTATGTTTATGGACATATTTATGTCTAACACAAAGTTTCCTTTGATTATTAATAAATGTGTTTGTTCATTCATTGAAAATAAATCATGAAATAATCATTCACACCTTCTATAATTATGTAAACTCAACAACAATAACTTATCATAACATATATCAGTTTTATTGAAATGTTAGTTGAAGATCAACTCTGTTTATTGAATTCAGCGCATCTCTATAAATGGATATGATCTCATATTGGAACTATCTGATATTGGTAAGTTATATGCGACAATATATTCCTTTTGGTTCTCCTTTTTATATTTGCAAATAGGGTTCTAGTACTAAATTAAATATTGATAGATTATATAATTATGATTTATTATTCAAGTTTTTAGTGTACTATAGATGGAGTTCAATATTATTTTGGTATTTTTTTTCTATTTCTATTGATGAAAGATCTAAAATTACTCATTGGTTTCCTTTTCTAAATTATTAAAATGATGATCCTAAAAACCCATAAAAATATTGGGTTGGTATATAATCATTCAAAACTTTAACATCCTATGTAAAAAGAGAATATGAAAATTACATATTTATTAATATTTGGGAATTAAATTTTAATTTTACTTTAAAGGGGGTGCTATGTTCGATGGCATACCTAGCACACACAATGGGTTTTTCCGTAAATCTAATATTGCTAATAAGGCTGAGTCATACTAAAAAAATAATAAAATAATAATATTTTAAGTAGTTGTTAATGCCTAGCCATTGTATTAAAGAGAATGTATAGATCTAACTAAAATATGATTATACATATTTGTTAATTTGGTTTACATTTATCCAATAAAATAAATAGTTTGAAATGCGAATGAATTCAATTTTAAACATAAATATTGTAACATTCTTTAGAAAGTGGATTTACCACCTTTCAATGACATACCCTTTTTAAGTCCAGTTTTTGTCACTTTTATATGTTATATTATACAAAATAAAATTCTTCTTTAGAATCAGGGAATCAATATTTTCTTTTTGTAAAATTTCGGTGTATTTATGATAAATCTCATTTTTTAATGACTAGTGAAAGATACTGTATTTTAATTCAAAACTACCATTAAATGTAATTTATTTTTATGGTTAAAATAACCTTTTAATTGGTTTTAAAGTGTAATTAGATTATATTTTTAATATTTATTTAAATTCTGGTCATTGGAAGTAACTTCACATTGAAATTGTACATAAACAAGTTTCAATCTTTTGATAGTTATTATTTATTAAAAACACGCTTTTTGGTTTTGACAATGATAATTAATTTTAAATTAATTTTTCAACTTTAGTGTTCTAAATTTGGAAAAATGGATTCTATAATTGGAATCAAGAAGTCCAAAATGTGAAAATAGGTATATTATATTTTTAGACATTATGAACAATAACTTTAGAAATATTTTATTTAAAATCGTTAAAAGGTAATTCTAATAAATAATGGTAAGAAATAATATTATAATAAATTTAAATTACCCTTACATGTATCCAAATTCTATTGTATGATACATGTCCCACCATGGGAATTATTTTGTCGATTTTGGGACCCCATGGAGCCACTTGTAATTGAAAATTCCATTTTATAAAAATTAATTTAATGATAAAGAAAATATAAACTAAACATACAACTTTTACTAAAACAGTTTTTATATTGGGTTATATTAGTGATATATTAAACTATAAATATTCATTGGAATGATATAATAATTTCCTAGATCGTTGTAATTTTATTTGTAATTTTTATACAATAAAGAAATAAATGTAATTATGAGTCAATGGTGATGTAGTAGTTTCTTCATTAATAAAGGATTCTAATAAATTATATAATAAATATTAATATGAATTTATTTTTAATATTTTTATGCCATCACCGAGTTTTAGGGATAATAATGACATGTTAGCTTTGAATTAACGTACGTGGTGATGACGTCCTTTCTGATGCTGTGAGCATTATTTGATATTTGGCTTCCTTAACAAGTCGTAATGTTTATAAAAGGAAAATAATTACCATATTCTCTTTGTGCGCATTTTTTTTATTGAAAATGGTTTTGGAAATGGATTTATGATGTCAATATATTGAAATGTTATATTGTGATTGCAATGTGGAAATGATATCTTACCTTTATGCTTCTTTTATGTGTTGTGATCATGTTATGGTTCTTGGGCATTGTTTATGCATACGGGTGGTTCTTTGATAAACCTATGGTAGGTGAGCTCGAGATAGCTCTCCAATGCATTGGGTAACATGACAGAGGTAAACGTTAATGATTCCCCTAATAGATTTAGGTAATATACTATAATAGGTATTCCAAACGTAACTCACTATGTAACAGTGAGAGCTACACTGTAAGTTTGTTATGGATGCCACAAGTTACCTTTATCATTTATGATTTCTATGAGTTATTCAAAAATATTATGATTTCATAAAACGTGTTAAATATCATATGGTTTTTATGCATTGATGGGATAATGATTTCTTTCTTTATTTTATCACCCTTACTGAGATATTTTTTCTAATCCCATGTTTTTGAAATGTTTTTCATAGGGTATAAGGCAGCGTAAGAGAAAGGAATAATTCCATAATATTAATATGAAGAAAATAATCCTTATTTTATTTTATGATTTTTTATTTAAAAAAAATGCAAAATGAGTATAAGTTTCTACTTTGAAATATTTGTTATGTAATGTAATAGTTATGGCATAATTATCTAAAACTCTAAACCCGAAATGATCCTTAATTATAATTATTAACTTAATTTATAATTATGTAATGTTTATGGTTGGGGTCTTATATTTGGTATCAAAAGTAAATTTAGACAACTTTATGAGTTAGTATATTGTTAAATTAATATATATATATATTAATTTATTGAAAAATTGAAATGATATAGCATTTACATATTACCATTTTGAATTACCTACGGTATTTCTTTGTTTAGAATGGTTTTCTGCAGAGAAAACATGGAAGCTACGGTGGGACAAAATGAGGAGGCAGACAACCTTCCAAATCAGCAAGCTGAGAGGGTTAAAATTGGAATTGAACAGTTTTTTGTAGTGATGGAACAATTGACTTAGGATATAAATGGTGGTGGTATCCATGCACGAGATTATCCAGATCAACCTAAAAGGAACATGTTAGTAGTGGAGAATTTCATGAGGAAACATACCTCATGATTTAGAGGATCATCTGACCCTGTGCTAGCTGAAGGGTGTATTAAAGAGCTGGAGAAGATTTTCGATTTAATGGGGTGTTCAGAACATCAAAAGGTTTGTCTCACTATTTACTGTTTTGAAGTTGAAGATAACCAGTGGTGGTCGATGGTTAAAAAAATCAGTGATAGATAGGAGATTTATGCTCTCAATTGGGATGAATACAAAGGTATGTTTCTTGAGAAATATTTTCCTATGGTGTCTTGTCTTAGGATGGGAAAACTATTCATGTATTTTAGGTAAGAGGATGACTCAGTGGCTATTTATGAAGAGAAATTCACTCGACTGGGATAATATGCTCCAAATTTCATATGATATATTGAGAGTAAAATAAATCATTTTTACTCAGTATTAAAGCCAAATTATCTAAGGGCTTTAGCTTTTCATGAGATTATAAGTTATGAAAAACTTGTTTAATGTGAAGAGAAGGCGGAAATGGAGTTTTTTGATGATCACATGTTCTTCGAAAAAAGAAAGCATAATAAGAGGTCAATGTGGAAGACGAAAGGGAAAAACTCTTCAAAAATGTCTAATTGTAAGAAACTTATGTTTATAGTTTGTGAAAATTGTGGTAAAAAGAATTTTGGGGAATGTATATTGAATTACAGTAAGTGCTTTCATTGTGGTAAAATGGGACATAAGATTTATAATTGCACTGAAAAAAGATCAGGATAATGGAAAGACAAAATTTCATTTACAGTCCGTAATTTACTTTAGTGAAATAAAATGGGTATTTATTCATAGAGTGTTCAACAAAGTACTCAATAGAGAAAAATTAGTTAGAATAGAACAAGAAAGGGGTTGTAAAATCCTTTGCAACTATTTCAGCAGATGTTGGGCCATCTAATGAAGTAGTATCAAGTACACTATTTTGTTTTTCAAAGTATGCCAATGTGCTATTTGATTCAGGGACTACACATTCTTTCATTTTTGATTGTTTTCAAGTAAATTGGGAATTCCATCTCAAGATATTAATCCTAAACATATGGTAAAACACTAGGAGAAAATTTTGAGACAAAAAAATTATAATAACCTTCCTATCCAATTGTGCAGAAAGAATCTACCTACAAACCTTATTGTTTTGCTTCAAGTAGAATTTGATCTTATTTTGGGTATGGATTAGATTTACATTTATCATGTTATGAATGATTATAGAGGTAAAGAAGTTTCTTTTTAGAAAAATTTTTAGTTTGTGTACAAACATGAACCTTTAATATCGAAAACATATCAGGAAGTTGTGAAACTAGTAAAAGGTGGAAATGAAGGTTACCTTGACATATTATTTAAAAATAAGGAACTGTTCAGATTGATGATGTGACAGTGGTAAATGAGTATACTTATGTTTTTCCTTATGAGTTTCCCAATATAATACCTGACCAAGAAGTTGAATTTTCTATTGGCTTTGTTCCTGATGTTAATCGCAATTTAAATGCCCCTTATTGAATGGATAAAATTGAAATTTTTGAGTTAAAGAAGCAATGGAACGGGTTACTAGATAACAGTTTCATTCATCCTAGCACATCACCATGGGGTGCTCTAGTATTATTTTTTTTAAAATAATGATGGTTCAATGAGACTTTTCATTGATTATAGGGCCTTTAATAACATCAATATTAGGAACAAGAATATTTTTCCTCATTTTGATGATTTTTTTATTAGCTCCAAGGAGCTCAGTATTTTTCGAATATTGACATGAGGTTGAGGTACCATCAGTTGAAATTAAATGAAGAAGACATTCTGGAGACTGAGTTTCATACTATATATGGCCATTATGAATTTGTAGTTATGACCTTTAGGTTAACCAATGCGCCTGTTGTATTCATGGATCTTATGAATAGAATTTTCCATGAGTTCTTTTTTATGTTTTTTGTTTCATTTATTAATGAAATTTGGATTTATTCTAAAATTAAAGAGGAGTATGAAATTTATTTAAGCGTTTTCTAGAAAACCTTAAAAGAAATGATATAGTATGGGAAATTCAGCTAGTGTGTGTTTTTGTAACAAATAATTTCATTTTTTAGTCACATTAATTCTATAGATGGCCTAACTATTGATCCTACTAAAACAAAAGTTGTTGAATAATGGAAAATCCCCATAAATATTACTGAGATTCATAGTTTTCTTGGTTTGGAAGGCTATTAAATAAGGTTTTCTTAGATTTTTTCCTGGTTATCAAGCACATTGACTAAGTTAACTCGAAAAGGTGTTAAGTTTATATGAACAAATGAATGTGATGATTGTTTTCATAATTGAAATGTATATTGGTGAATGATATAGTTTTATCACTTCCTTCCACAATTGGGGAGTTTGTTATCAACAGTGATACTTCGTTTAAAAGACATGGTTGTGTCTTAATGAAAAATGACTAGGTAATAACTTATGATTTACATTAGTTGAAATCTCATGAGTTTAATTAGCCTAAACATTATTTAGAATTACATGTTGTTGTTTTTGAATTAAAAATTTGAAAGTATCATCTGTATGGAGTAAAATATGAAATATATACTGACCTTAAGTTTGAAGTATATATTCACCCAGAAAGAATTGAACATGTGACAGTGGAGATGGATGGAATTAATGAAGGATTATGGTTTCAAAATTCTTTAAAATCTCGTTAAGGGAAATATAGTGGCTGATGCTTTGAGTCCAAAGAGTAATGATAAATTAACCATGTTACATTTGGAAGAAGATCCATTGATTAAATACTTGATGAAATTTGGAAAAGAAGTTATTGGTGTAAGAAATTCCTCTAATTTGTTTTAGGTGGAAGTGAAATCATCACTAGTAGACAGAATTAATAAATCATAGAAGGAAGAAAATGAGTGGTAGAAAAAGGAAGAGTTAGTTTAGAAGGGTAAGTTAACTGAATTTGAAATTGATAAATATTTTTTATTGAGGTTTTGGAAGAGATTATGTGTGCCTTTTGATTCATATTTAAGAAAGAGTTGTTATTTGAAGCTCATAGTACCCCATTTTCGTTTTATCCTAGTAGTAAAAAGATGTATAAAGATCTTTTAGAGTATTATTGATGGGATGGAATGAAAAGAGATATTGCTGACTTTGCTGTGAAGTGTTTGACTTGTCAACAGGTTAAAGTAGAGTGGGAGTTACCAAATGATATGCTTCAGCCTTTACCAGTGTCATAGTGGAAATGGGAAAATATATCCATGGACTTCATTGTGGGATTACCAAAGACATATCGAAGTAATAATTAAATTTGGGGTATTGTTGATCGATTGCCGAAATATGCTCATTTTCTTCCTATTTGAGATACTCTGCCACTAGATCAACTTTATCAGTTGTATGTTAAATAGATAGTCAGGTATGATGACGTTCCCCTCTCTATTGTAACTGATCGTGATCCCATGTTTACTTATATATTTTAGATAGGACTTCAGAAGTTGTTGGGTACCAAATTAAATTTTAGTATAGATTTTCCTCCTCAATCAGAAGGGTAGTCAGGAAAAACAATTCAGACATTGGAAGGTATGCTACAAGATTTTTCAATATATTACCAGGGATGTTGGGACCAACATATTTCTTTGGATGAATTTTCTTATAAAAAATTTTTCATTCTAGTATACAGATGGCTCTATTAGAGGCACTATATGGGAATTAGTGTTGAAATCCATCTTTTTGGGATGAATTAGGAGAAAGGAAACTGATGGGACCTGTATTGGTAAAAGAGATGGTTGAAAAACTTCAGTTAATTCAGAAGAACATGGGAACAACACTGAGCAGATAGAAATGTTATGCAGATAACTGGAGGAAGGATCTTTTTTCGAGATAGGTGACCACACCTTTCTCAAAGTTTATCCATGGAAAATTGTAATGTTGTTTTGGTAAAATGGGAAAGTTGAGTCCGAGGTTCATTAGACCCCATGAAATTATAGAGAAAGTTGAATCATTTTCTTATAGAGAGGATTTACCTCCATTTTTATCCTAGGTACACAATTTTTTTTTTGTTTCAATGTTGAGAGAGTATATTCTAGATCCATCTCATGTTTTGAGTCCAGAGGTAGCTCAGTTGGAAGAGAATCTATCTTTTGAGGAACAACCAGTTCAGATTCTTGACCGAAGAGAGAAAGTGTTGTGGAATAAGGTAATTCATTGGGTAAATTTTTATAGAAAAACCATATGTTTCATGATGCAACATTGGAATCTTAAAATTTTATGAGGGATTAATACCACCACTTATTTGATAAGTGAATGAAAATTATGAGGATGCAATTTCCAAAAGGGGGAATGATATTACATCGAAGGTAAATAGAGAATATTAAACATTCTTATTTATTAATATTTGTTAATTAAATAAAAATTTTACATTAAAGATGATTCTATGTTCGATGGAATACCTGACACACAATAATTATTTTCTCTGAAAATATCTAGCTACACATAATGCTGACTCATACTGAAAATTAATAACATATTGTTATTTTAAATGATAGTTAATTCCTAGCGGTTGTATTGGTGTGAATGAATAGAACTAACTACAATATTATAATACATGTTTTTTAAATGTTTTTACAGTTATCCAATAACATTTAGAGGCTTAAAATGTGAATGAATCCAATTTTAAGCATAAATACTCTAATATTCATTAAAATATTGATTTATCTCTATTTGATAGCAAAACCATTTTAAATATAGTTTTGTCACTTTTATGTGTTATATTTTGAAAAAACATTCTTCTTTAGAATCAGGACATCAAAATTTATTTTTTCTAAAACATTGTTATTTTTCTGATAACTTTCATTTTTTAATGAATAGTGAAAAATACAACTTCTTAATTCAAAACTGCCTTTTAATCTAATTTATTTATATGGTTATATTAACTTTTTAATAGGGTTTAAAGTGTAATTGAAATATATTTTTATAATTTAATCCAATTATAGTCATTTTTTGTAATTTCACATTGAAATTGGACATAAACAAGTGTCAAACTTTGGATAGTTATTATTTATTAAAAACACACCATTTGGTTTTGAAAAAGAGAATTAATTTCAAAATAATTTATGAAACTTATGTGTTTTGAATTTGAAAAAATGTATTCCATATTTGGAATCATGAGGTCCAAATTGTGTAAATATGTATCTTTTATTTTTAGGCATTATGAATAGTAACTTCAGAAAATATTTTATTTTCAATGGTTAAAGGGTAAATATGGTAAATAAGGGTAACAAATAATATTGAAATATTATTAAATTACCTTAATACATGTCATAATATTATTTAATAATACATGTCCGACCATAGGCATCCTTGGGTGGATTTTGGGACCCCATAATGCCACTTCTATGTGAAAATGGGTTTTTCTAAAAATTAATTTAATGTTAATGAAAATATAACCTAACCATATATCTTTTACTAACAAAAATTATATGAGGTTATATAAGAAATATCTTAGACTATAAATATCTACTATAAAGCTAAAAATATTTCCCAGATCATTGTATTTTACTTACAGTTTTTATAAATTAAATAAATAAATATAATTATGGCATAATGGTGATGAAGTCATTGCTTCATTTATAAAGGATTCAAATAAATGATATTATAAATATTAAAATAAATTTATTTTGAAACATTTAATGCCATCCATAAATTTTCGGGATGATAATTACTTGTTATATTATAATTATTTAAGGTTTTTAGAAAGAATCAAGTTGTTATATATTTTTTAAAAGTCTAGATATGAATAGTTTATAATTTGGTGTAAATGAGTTTTTAAAAAAATTAATATTTTATTAAATAAAAAATAGTCATAAAAATCTATGATTAGGAAAATAGAAATATATGATGTTAAAAATGAAATTGATGATACATTTTTGTTGATTTTAATTTTATAGTAAATTTATTAACTATATAGTATGAATATGTTGGAGGAAATGGTAACTGATAAATAAGTTAGCAAAAGGTTGAATAAAAAAGGTAAGTATTAAAAATATCCAGAACCTTTCCAATTATTATTGGATGATTATATTTCAACTTTTATGCACCTTATCTTCAAATTAAATCAGTTTTTATTCTCTTGAAACCGAAAATAAGTTTATAATAAAATAATACTTTCAAACATTCTTAGAGAGACCCTTCTCCCTCTTATAAAAGGACACCAACTCTAACCCATTACACACACCCCTAAATCCCCTTGTATCATTAAAATATTCTCCATGAATCTCCCAAAATCCATATCTTCCTCCTAGAATCCTTCCTCTAAGAAGAAATTAATTCTCTAAGTTCCCTTTGGATCAAATTAAAAGAAGTTATCCGATTTAAAGGCAATGTCATCTCTCAAGTTCTTTTCTTTTATTTTCCTTCTCCAACCCCTAAACACTCTTTATTCCATTATTTATAACAACAAAAGTATATTCAGTATATCATGTTTTTGTTTTGAGGAGTATTTAAACTACACTTTCAGATACCTTCTTCTAATGCATACAAACATACTATTTCTATGGACGAAGAACTACTGCCTCACGAAATGATGATTGTTAAATTATCTCCAACCAACTCTCATGGTGGCCATGATGATAACTCAATATTTA
Organism: Viscum album; assembly: GCA_963277665.1. Lineage (NCBI taxonomy): Eukaryota > Viridiplantae > Streptophyta > Magnoliopsida > Santalales > Viscaceae > Viscum > Viscum album. Next base: position 386,518,124 of record OY728147.1, on the reverse strand, counting down.
TTTTTGATATATATTATATTTATATTGACTCTATGATTATGTATTTTTGTTTTATTTCATACCTTTATGGTTTTCTTAATGGGTAAATATGATAATTTCATTTGAGGAAGTGCGGACTACCACCCTCTCAAAGTGATATGACTCGTTCATGCCATACATGGAACCTATAAAGGATGATGTTAATGGAATTTTATAAGATATAATACTGGAATTATAATATACCTATGTATCATTAAGTTCCCATTCCATTACATACTTAATTGAAATGAAAGTAGCGTTCATGCGTACGTACGACTCACCATCTCCATGAACGGTGTATTTAATTTCTTATCGTTAAATGATACGTACTATTATAAATAATGGTTATATATGATATATATGATATCTAAATCATGAATATCATTCAGGAGATAATTTAATTCCTACCACATGGACAACATGTAATTATAATAATTTCATTTTTGACTTAAGTCCCAAATATTGACAAAACAACTGTTATAAACATAAATAATTATTGATGTTTATAATGTGGAAATAAGTGATAAAAAAGGTTTAATAAACCTGAAAAAGGTTCTGAAGAATATATAAATAGACTTTAGTTTATTATATGGGATATTAATGAATGAACGAGTCAGGTCGAACATAAAGTAAGGGACATCATCTCCATCTCCTTTTATTGAGGCATACTTTGATTTATTAACGAATTACCTTTATACAGTTATTAAACCCCATAAACATTAAATTTTCTTTCAATGGTAATCTTTTCACTACGAAACGTTTTTCTAAACAAAAAAAATATTTCTTTTTAACGTACTTGGTGACAACAGTGTTTCTTCCGCCACAAGCAATATTTGATATTGGGCTTCCATAACAAGCCGTAAGGTTTTTAAAAGGAAAATAAATACCATATACAAATTTTACATATTTTGGTATTGAAAATGGTTTTGGGAATGGATTGAATAGGTAAATATATTGAAATTTTATATTGTGATCGTAATGTTGAAATGCTATCTTTTCATTATGATTCTTTTATGTATCAAGATCATGTTATGGTTCTCAGCTTTTTTTAGGAATATAGGTGGTTCCATGATAAAACTAGGGTGGGTGAGCCCTAGATATCATTCCAATGCATTGGGTAACATGACAGTGGTTAAAATTTATGCTTCTCCTAAGAGATTTAGAGAATATACAGTGATAGGTATTCCAAACGTAAATTACTACGTAGTTTTGAGAGCTACAACATATGTATGTTATGGATTCCACAAGTTACCTTTATGAAATATGACATCTACATGTTATTCATAAATCAAATGATTTTATAGGGTTTGTTAAAGATATTATGTTTTGTACGTATTGATGGGTTAATGATTTGTTTCTTTATTTTATCACCTTTACTGATCTTTTTTTTTCATCCCCTGTTTTTAAATGTTTTTCACAAGGTATAAGGCATTGTAAGAGAAAATAAATATTCAAGGAGATTTATATAAATAAAATAATTCTTATTTATTTTAAGATATTTTATTTTATGAATAAATTGGAAACTGAGTAGAATTTTCTACTTTGTAATATTTCAGATGTAATGTAATAGTTATAGATAAATTATCTAAAACTCTAAACCTGAAAAGATCCTCAACGCAAATTATTAATTTAATTCAATATTATGTAATGTTTAAGGTTATGTCCCTATAACAACCAACATTGGTAGAGTTTTTTATTGGCTTCAACTCATTTGCATCCATGATTTTATTCCCCTAAATAACATATGTGGTTTCTTGGTTGGTATTTAGTTCTCATTAATCTATTAGTTTGTTATCCTCATCATTCACATATTGGATAGGTGGGAAGGCATCAAATCATTCACATATGTGTTCATTTGGATGGTGTCTAGAATCAATGGGATGGAACAAGACAACTCGCATAATCAATGAGCCGAAATCCAAAATTTGTTGGTTTTTATCATATTTTGTTTGATTTTTTGCTAGATTTATTTTATGTTTCCATTCATTTGGGTCTATATTGTAATTTTATTATCTTATATATAGGTTTATATAATAATTTATTTTAATTATGGTTTTTTATAGGAATATAACGATGTATACTATCATATCTGGTTTAGATAAATTTGTTATGTTTTAATTATATGAGGCATGGAAATAACCGGGTAATTCATTTTGTCCACAATAGGATATTAATGCATCCCGATAGAATACATTTTCCTATAAAAACATGTTAATGATCCAACAGATGACTTTATTTCAATATTATCCTAGTTTTATGAATTTATTTTCTCTTTGATTGATTGGGAATGTGTGTGGGATTGAATTTTTTGGAGGATGAGGGAGATGTGGTTAAACAAACATACTATTTAATTCACATTATTGAAAGGGTTATGGAAAATTTTAGTCATCAGCAATTATTCTGGGGTATTTATTGATAGAAGAATTTAGGATATAAACTTTACACATGAATGTTATTATAGTGTATTCAACATGATCTTTCTATCTTTTTATTGATTATTGGGGACACCAATTAGGTCCTCTCATATTTTTAAAGGGGGGAAAGTTTCCCTAGACAAGATAACATAACATAGGACTTTTGTTATTGTGTCATAGATATATAGTTCATTCATATATATCACTATGGATACCCTTTTACTGGGTTTAGAGGTTTTATTATGGATTATCAAATTTTGGTGTATCTTGACCATTTCTGGGATTTGTATGATTATATGTCCTATTTTATTTTAGTAATGTTTCAAATATTACTCATCCTTCTTTTTATCGTGACCGTATTATTAATGTGTTTGATAAAATTTTTCATTTTTTTAAATTCATTATGTATTTTATGTTTGAAATAATATGAATTAAATACTTGGAATGCAGATCTATTATTAGCATGGCTGAGAATAACAAGGGAATAAGTATGTAAGAGAATTTGGGGTTATTTCTGTGGAAATTCATAGATATTGTAGTGTCATAATGAAGACTTTTAGGAATTATATTAATTTCATTATATGTTAAATCTTGTGACATTATGGGATATTTCAATGAAAATATAGTGGTTCATAATTTTTTTCTTAGTTTGACATGAATCATTTGGATAAAGAGAAGTTATGGAATTTGTGGTCACAAGTTTCTTTAATCTAAAAAGTGATCAAAATAATAATTGTTTTCACAAAAGGTTTAGTTTGAGTTAAATAAAAACTATATATAAAAGATAATAAATGATTATAGAATGTTGGTTGAATCACCTAAAGGTTAAAGAATTCTAATAGAAAAATTCTTTCAGTTCTAGTATACCTCTATGAAAAATGTAATTGCGGTGGATATAGGAAAATATTTACATTGTTTTGTTTTATAGGATATGAAATCCCCAAATTTTGTGGGTATCAACAATGTTAATGTTCCATAATACTTATAGATGATGTAATCCACACAATCTACTAGTCCTAATGGTATTTATAAATTTTTTTATAATAATTATTAGGAAATTGTTTATGAAGTTATAATTAATCTTATGAAAAAATATTGTGTATACAATTAAACACCAATATTTTAATGAGATAGTTTTTTTATAACCCCATGTGAAAGAATAATTTTTTATTATGGATTTTAGGCCCAGTAACGTTTACAATGTTTCCTCTAAACACTTTTCAATTTTTGTAGCTTATTGGTTGAGGAATATATTTCATTTAATTTTTTCTATGATGAAATGTTATTTTAACCAAAAATGGATCATTATTGATAATAGTATTATGTAAAAGAAGATTTATATTCTATGGATAAGTGTTTATTATATAATAGGGGTGATATATATTTATAAATTTAAATAATGAAGCCCTATGACTGTGTTGAGTGGGGTTTCATGTCTTTTCTGATAAGAGATATTAGGTTTGTAGGGTTATGGATTACTATTATCATGAGGAGTGATTTATAAATTTATTTCATGGTCTAGATTAATGGATGGGTTTTATAGGGGTTTTACAATATATAAGGGATATGATAGGGAATGTGGTTGTCCTTTTTCCTGTTTATTTTAGTAGAAACTGTCTTCTTAATGATGGTTTGTAAATATTTTTCCAAATGATGATTTTATATGATTTTTATGAAGAAAAATGGTCCTTTTATCTGCTAATTATTTTTAACTAATGATAACCCTTTATATACTAGAGTTACTCATTTAATCATTCTGGTGATTTCAGACATTATCAAGGGTTATTAATGGGTTTTTGGTTAAAAAATTTATTTTTTGAAATATGAACCCGGTTTAACTAATGATATTTATTAGATATATTGGGATACCATAAATGTTTTAATATGGGTGACTTATATTTAATAATTTAATAAATAGGATGGGCTTCTCAAGGATACTCGTAGATTTAAGAAATAGGTGTTTTCATCGATTTTGGAAATATTTTTGAATGAAAAATACATATTGTTTATAATATATTAAACCAAATATAGTATGTATGTTAATTTTAAATATGTGGTGAAATCAGTTCCTATTTTTATTATGTGATTTTTTCAAAACCCTATGGTTTTAATTCATCATATTCATGTGATAATATAATTTCTTTGGTGGTAGAGTGTTGACTGTAAAATAAATAGAGTTGGTTGCCATACAATTATATTTATAAGCCAAAATTAACCAGTGACCTAGAATTTAGAGGTTTAAGAAAATTTTATCTGAGTCTCCTTGCGAATTTGTTTTGTAATATATTTTCAAACCCCCGATATTTTTCTCTTCTATTTGTAAGTGAATTTTTTTCCATCGACCGATGTTCTACAGATCTCATCCTAGCCCATGAATGATTTTTCTCTAGAATATTTTGTGGTATTATATGTCTCTTATGATATAAGGATTTTTTTATTATTCAGGTGGAAACCGATTGAATACTTAGAAGGATATATAAAATTGGGATGTGGGGGGTAAATAGGAAACATATTTTGTGCCTCGTAGGGTAGATAATGAAATTATTCCAAATCTGTCTCTAAATAAATTTTCTTTATTAGAGATTTTTAATATTTACAAACTCATTAATTCTAAAAATAGATAACTTATTGATGATACACCTAGATAAAAAATAATGGGGGGTGATCAGATGTTTTTGATTTCTTAAAATTTTGGATATTATATTGAATGATTTGGTTATTTATTTTCTTTAGGAAGTGTGATGTTCATTAATTGTGTAATATAGATGTCTGTTTGGGATTTGAGTCCCCCTTTTAATGTTGTGCATTTTTTTTAGAATTTGTGCAGTGAGGTTCATTAGATGATCATTTTATTGGTTTGATATCATGTTTTTCTCATCCTTATTATCCTTTATTACAATTTGTGGATGAAAAATCTATTAATGTGGTATTTGGGGGTATTAGAATAAAATATTATTGGGATGTGTGGCATAAGATCTCATTGAAATCTATAAATATTCCATCAACGGGTGCCCAGTTTTTTCTTATTTGGATTCATACATTGAATTTGGCCTTAGTAAGGGAGGCTTTTTTGTTGGAATGGTGGATTGGATGAAGTGAAATGAGTTTACTTTTAATCATTATATGATACTAATAAGGGCGTGGGATCATCATGAATAATTTTTTTTGATTTTTGGATAAAATGGAGAAATAATGTGGAAACAGGTTTTGGCCACTCCTATGCTAATGTTTGTCATCGTTGGAGTGTCCCAAATTTGTACGTGATTCTGTTTAATACAAATTCAACCTTTATTAATGGTGACTGTCTTGATATTGGGATATCAGTTACAAATTTTACGGGGAAGGAAGAGATGTCTATGAACATTAATTTTTTTCTTCTAAATAGAGACCATTGATTATAGGGGTGGAATTATTTTTCATGAAATGCATCCTTCCCATTTTAGCGAGTGGAGGAGTGTTTTTGTTGCGACCAATTGTCATTCGGTGGTGTTTTTGATTAATGGCGCAAATCAAATTTCTTCTCCAATTTATCTTCTTCTTGATTAGATCTATAAATTATTGTGTCTTCCTGTATTATTATTAATTATTTATTAATAATAATAATTTAATTTACATTTATTAAATCCCATGATGTAATTTATAATAATCAATAATGTGTTATTAATAATAATTTATTAAATTAGTAAAAATAAATAATTACATTAAAAAATTATATTAATTTCATTATTAACATTTAATATTGTTGATGATTATTAATCATGTTATTATTATTTTTAAATATAAATCACATTATTATCAACAAATTATCAATTAAAATTTTATAATATTTTATCATTAAATTTAAGTAATGGACCACTATTAAAAATGAATTATTATTAATCATGTGTTATCAATAATATACAACTATTTAAGCACTTGAAAACTACAACCTAAATCCCTAAAAAGTCATCAAATGGTCCAAAGGATTTCTCGCTTATAAAAAGGTGGTTACTATGTAATTTCAGGTAATATATAAGATATACTATAATAAATGTAAAACATAATATAATAAGAGTTTAATAATAATTAATATATACATGAAAACATGAACATATATTAAATCTACCTTTTCATTATTTACTAAAAAAATTATTTAAGGGCATTAGAAAATTTAATAAATTTTTTCATAGGAATGTGTCAATACCCTAAAACATTATTATGTAAAATAAATGAATTCATGTCATAAAATAAATTTTATATCCACTATGGTAAATAAGTTTTTATATAAAATATTTAATTAATATATTTTCCATTAAACCCATTAAAAAACCGTAAAAATTTGTTATTCACAAGGCCCTTATTTAAATGTGAGCGACCATGGGAAGTTTCCTCCTCTCTAGTTGTAGGATTCAACCCAAGATAAAAGTGTATCATTTTGGGAAACCCATGTGATACAACTAGTAAATATTAAATTAATACATATTCACTATAACCCCATAATATTAAATGAAATATGTTTTTTAATAAATTTAATTTTTTCAACAGCTTGCGTTACACAAAACACTATGATTTAAAGAACCATAATATAGTATACCAAAATAACCTTATTTTCAAATATGTGTGTATGAATAGTAATAATTTGACTAAAAAATTATTTATTTTTCATATTAATAAAACAAAATCAATAGTTATCAATTTATTATAAATTTTAATAAAAATCAATTTAAGGTGAAAGAAATGTTTCCCTAAAAAACTATTTTTATGAACCCAATGCTATTTTATCTTAACAAGTAAGATAAATAACTATATTTTAATGATTTTATTTTAATTTATATGTTATATATTCAATAACATGTTTAATAAAACATTAAATTTTATTCTTGGGATCATAATAAAAATGTTTTATGCTTAAAAAATCAATTTTTCTATTATGCAGTTTCATTGTATTCTGAACCGTTATTTTAGAACTATTTTATCCAAAATTTAAAAAAAATTATTCAAAAAAATTATCATAATTTATGAAATAAAAATAAAAAATATCATTTATTGAAATTTTTTATAATTTTATGAATTTTTTTTGGGTGAATAGTGAAAAATTGATGTTTTGTTTTAAACATTATCTTTAAATTTAAATCAATAACTCTGTTCCATTTTGTTTTGAATTATTTTAAAAATTAAATAAGTTTAATTATATTATTATCAATCAAATATAGGTCATTGTAATTAGTTCCATGTTAAATTTTTTATTAAAAACATTTTAAACATATGAATGAAATTTCTCTGGAAAACCAATTTTTAATCATGTATGTGGGATTAATTTAAAAAAAATATTAGGACAATTATGTGAAGTTAATTTAATAAAACGGTATAAAAATTTAGAATAAGAATAAATAATACTATATAATAATTCTAATGTGGGTTTTTGTCACAATTAATTGTAAATATAGTAAAAATTAATTACTCCAATAAAGGTTATAATGACATTACATGGGTGTTGTTAAACTAAACATATAATGGTAAAAACAATCTAAAAACATGTATAATTCATATTTTAGGGAAATATTTATACCTCATATAAGGTAATTGTATTTAATAATTCATTATTGGGTTTTGTGTCCATGAAAGTTACATGACATTATTGTAATGATTTGAAGAAGTGTCCCACTCTGCTCAATTATTAAAGGGCACCCAGCCTCCTAACATAATTTCACTTCAAAGAAATTACTATTCAGAAAAATACCAACCAAAGTCACTTAATAAAATCTATAAACACTACTTATAGTATTTTTTCGATCATAGTATCATATTATGAAAGAGTTATATATAAACCTAAAGAGGTTCTCCAAACAAGTGGGATAATTTTTAACCATCCAAGGTCATTTTATTTATTTTTCCACATTCTTAAAAAATTATCTAAATATAATGAAATAATAAAATATTAAAATAATTAGATTATATATAATTAAATGTAATTTTTTAGTGAAATAACATATATCTATTTCCTCAACCATCAAATGTGAAATTAAACTGTTGATTATGTGTATGGTGGACTACAGCATCGCGAATCAATGTAATTCATTATAAATCAGCAATTCTCATAGACAGATAAAATAAATTATTTAATGTAAATATATATATATGTTATATTAATGAAATACCAACATTTATTTAATTATAATATCACATCGAGCTTCTAACATTACAATCCTTCGAAAAATAATAACGTCCCTCTGGCATATGTGTGGACTACCACGTCTACGAAGCACAATGATACATAATTCATTCTATTTTTCATATATGTTAATAAAGAAAATTTTAATAAATATATATTCAATATATGTTATAAATATTATTCTATAAATTTAATCTATCATGTAACTTTATTGTAACACCCAACGATTTTGTGACGTATTTTTTTTCAAATTAATGTAATAGTTTTGATATTTTTCATTTGATGCAATACTAAGAATATTTTTTAAAACACAAAGTTTTTATTATGTTATATAAACAAATTATCATTCAATAAAAAAATATAAATATTATATTTCACTACAGGAAACCATGAGGTTATCTTACATTGCATACAAGACTGAGTTTTACCAAACAATAATATATTTAAAAAATTATTATATAATATAATAAGATATAACCTAGTAATTAGGTTGGAGGCCATGAATAGGATTAGATAACTTATTAAGATAAAAGATTTAATTCATTGTCTGTAAATTAATTAGAAATGAATATAAGAACCAAATGAATATAAAGGTAGTGTTTTCATAAAAACCACTATTATACTCACAAAGAAATTTTATCCAATAAATTAAATTAACTAACATTGTTGAATTATATTAACGAAATAAATATTTTATATACTAAATAGTTTTTAAAAAAATCATCAAATATTTTTCATATGCATAATATAATAAAAACAAAATATTACACATAAAATCCTATATTTTTATAAAATCAGTTTTACCCCCTTTTAATGGAGATCTTATTTTAAACCTAAATTTAGGAACATGTTTAAATTTTATATGTAAAAATATATGTCATTTTTTAAAGAGAAACATAAAAATGATCTCAGGGTATTGTTTTAATATTTTGTGGTGAAGTTTCATTTATTGACGAATAGTGAACAATATTGAATTTTAATTAAAAACCACTTTTTGTTCAAATTTAGTTATAAAGTTAAATAATATTTCTAATTGTTTTTAGGGTATAATAATTTTAATTACACATCAGGTAATCCAATTTAGTTCTTTTGGATAAATTTTACTATGAAATTAGAAATCAAAGCATAGAAAACATTTGAGATTTAATACTTTAAAAACATGCAATGTTATTCCATCTATGGGAATAATTTTAAATTAATTTATTCCACTTATGATATTGGAGTTGGAAAAGATGATATGTTATTTGCAATAAAAATAATTTATAATTTAAAATAATATCAACTAATTTTCTGAAAATGTGATTAGTGAAAGTAATTAGAATTAATAACATCTATTATGAGGAAAATTAGCTTACATAGAGACTATTCCTTACACTTAAAAAAACAATGACATAAAAACATTTCCAAAAGAAATTTAATGGACATATTTCTCCCCTAAAATCACTTGGATCTATTTGTTCCATTACTAGAGAAAACATTTCATAGGAACAATGTAGGTGATATTCCCATTTAAATGAATTATAATAATTCCACTCACCCCCACTATAAAAACAAAATCACCCCTCAAACTTATTAAAAACTTCAAAGATCATAAGATCTCCTAGAATATACTAAAATAAGATCCCAAAATACCTCCCTTCTTCCCTAAGGCCTCTCTTTCTAAATAAATCCAACCATGGAATCTCTTTTTTTCAATGAAATAGGAGTAACTCAAAAGAATAGGTAATATCCTTCATCAAGATCCTTTTTTTATTTTATTTCACCATCACTTCAATTATTCTTATTCCATTATTATATAATAAAAATAAAATACTAAATATACAAATATATATTTATTCTAAGGGTTCTACATTCACTTACACACACATCCATATAATTGGTAACATACATACCATTATTGGGTATGGAGAACTACTACCTCACAAAATGATGTTGTTTGTTTTCATTTACAACCTCTAATGGTTGGGAATTATGATCGAAAAAATATTTTTATATGTAATATATAATATTTATGATGTATTTATTCTTCTGGAGTTATTATATAACACATACCTTCATGCTTTCCATGTTCTATAAGTATGATAATTTTGTTTTGGAAAGTTGGACTACCGCATCCTCAAAGCGATGTGATTCATTCACACCTTAAATTGAATGTATTAACGATGAGTATAGTGAATGTATATGATATAAAATAAATTATAATTATAATGGAGTTATAATATTTATATACATATGTATATTTTATTTAAAATCGTTCTTGCAATAAGATAATAGAAATGAAACAATTTTCATGCGTACATACGACCTCCCGTATCCATGACTGTTCTATTAAATTCCATACATATATATTATATATATTATTATAAATAAATACATAATGATATATATGGTACATATACAACATTTTACGTTCTTCAAATAACAAAATCATGATCTAATAAGAGGATCAATAATAAAAAGTCAAAACTTATACGAAAAATAAAGTGGATATTACCCAAAATGTAACATTAAGATGGAGTTGTTAATAAAAAGGTAATATAAAGTCATAAAAAATAAAATTTGGTATTAGATATAATAATTATATTCTATCATATATGTATAATAAAATTTTATATGTTATACAGTAGTTTTGAACATTATTGAATAAAGTCAATCCTTAAGGTAAGGGAATTTCATCTCAATTTTATTATTTCTCCGAGATACATGCCTTATTCACCCCCAATTTCATTGTGTGGTGTTTATAAGAACACATATGTATTTCAGGAATAATATAGATAAATATATGGGTATTTACAAATCCATTTTATGATCATTCTTTAATAGGGTTTATGGTTTAAAAGGTACTAAATGTAAAAGGTAATTTTGCCTCAATTTTCCTTCTTTGAGACACATGCCATGTTAGGAAATTATATTTTCCTATGACGTGTACATGATTTCCTTTGACATGTTATATCATGAATCTATTTATTTTCATTATATTTTCATCTTCATGTAATTTTATTCATTCTACAGTATTATGAATAAGAGTTACCATAATGGTGACAATTTATTGACATATTTTCATCATTTATTGATATTGGTAATGATTATGATTCCATGGATAAAATATTATGATCTATCCCTTAGGAATTGTAATTAATTTTTTAAAGACCCAGAAATCCCTTAGAGTTTTTTAAATACATGGGAATTTTATGACTCAATGAATTTTTTTACAGCGCTTGATTCCGAGGCCCGGTGTGCTTGGAATCAATTTCAAAATTTTGTTCGAGTACATTCGGTAAACGTACGAACAGGTTTTTATAAATTTTGAACCGGTGCTCAGAACTAAAATCCAAGGGAACTGTTGATCTCGTAGTGCTGGTATTCATTACGAAGTCTTTCACCTCGATGGCAGTTGGTCGAGTATAAAAGATAGTTTTTGGATTTTTATAAAAAAATAATAAAAGAATGTGTGCAACAACATCATTTTATTTGAGCTTCCTTTGAGTGTGTGTAAGTTAAAACCTCCAAGAAGAGGTTGTCAGTGGGGGGCACCACATCTTAAACTCCCATGAGAGGTTACGGTAGTGGGGCCCACCCAAACTCAACCTCCCATCAGAGGATAAATGAGGTGGGGACCACCCGACTTTTAACCCCATGAAACTCTTCATAAAGTGGACAGAACCCTTGAACTCCCCACTTAATTGTGACACCACGCTTGGAGTCTCTCCACCATCCCATTAAATTAAATATAGCCATCCTCATTAATTAAATGGAGCCAACCCCTTTAATTAAATGGAGCCAACCCCTTTAATTAATGTTCCAACCTCACGTGGATTAATTAGGGGATCCGACAAATTTATTCCTCCTTTTTGAATTATTGTACCAACATAATATTAGACGACTCTATCTAATATTATTTTCAGCTGGAATTTTGGTGGAACTTGAGCAGAGGAATGCTTGGGAGAAAAGTTCTTCCAATGAAGAAAGCTCCTCCCAACGAAGAACGAAGAATGCGAAGAACGCCAACGACGATTCTTCTTCGACTCCCTTAATCGAATACTACCAATGTGGAGCGTCTTCCACAACCATCCTGAGATATCTTCATTCTGCAATTCCATCAACAAATCGACGACCGTCTCCTCGCACCAACGTTAAAAAAATCGAGCAAGGTAGGGGTTATTTTGAAAGTTGGTTCTTTCCTTTTGTTTTCTCCTCTTCCTTGAAAAGATTCGATGTGAAGTATTATAAATGATTGAAGTTAAACTTCCATCCACTTATTTGAACAATTGTTATCATGCCTAAATGTGGAGGGTGCGGGAAAAATAACATGGGCCGACACCCTCTACCAATCCTTTTGTGATGTTACTTCGACATGGAGATGAAGCGACGAAGACAAAGGCGACAACGACGAAGGTCGCGCTACCCACAACCTCTGCGAATCGCGCCGCCACCGCGGCACACCATGGTCCCGACCGAACACCGCCGACCAAGCGACGCACGACCTGCCTACTAGCAGCCTCCTGACATTATGCCTAGCACATTCCACGGTTGAACCCGCAGCTTGTCCCGCGGCCAGCCCGTCCCTGCCGGCGCCCTGTACAGCACCCCCAACGCCGTGCTCTGGCCAGCCCGGTGCCCCCAGCGCCCCACCAACGACCTACCCGGGGCCCCTGGCAACCTGTTGTGCCATTCCCGATGCCCCCGATGCCCTACTATGCCCTGCCTGGTGCCCCAAGGCCCTACAGAACCCTACACGGTGTCCTCGGTGCCTTGCTGCGGCCTGTCCAGCCCCTGTCGCGGCCTGCCCAGTGCCCCCGTGCCCTACCCGGTGCTCCAGCAGTTTCCTGTCTCCCTCACAGCCACCCAGCCGAACTGGTGTTCCATACCACATCGCGATTCCCAGGCTGATTCATCCTAGCCTCACCCTCTGGGCCGAGCCATTCTCGGCCGCGCCCTTGCAACCCTCCAGGCTGATCTGGCCCCAGCCTTCGGGCTGTGTCACCTATGTGGTGACCTTTGGGCCGAATCGCCCTCACAATCCACTGGGCCGGGCCTGGTGGACCGGGCTGAACATTACGGGCTGACCCGCCCAACGGGAAAGGTCAGACCTAATGGGTCTGACCAGGTCAACCCAGACCGGGTCGACCAAGTCTCGGTTGGGCGGAGCCGGTCCGACCCGGTCGGACCGGATGCATGCCCATTAATACCCATTTACATTCCTTGGCCATATCTTTGGCACCAGATGTCCCTTTGATGAACCGTTATCGGTTCCATTATTCTTGGAGCGTAGATGTCCCTTTGTGTATATCCCACTGGAGTTCATGGTTTTTTTGAGTTATGGCCATGTTGGATCGTACATGAATACAACCAGGCCCCCAGGACTAAAAGGCTAATAACTCACAGTCTGGGAATCCGATCGATGCGCCGTCTATTGCATTGAGACCCCTAAGACATGGCAGACCATGGAAATACTTCTACGTGGGACATCGTGATAGTTGGTGTGTTGACCAGTAGATTGTAGAGAAAATCCTCCCCAGACGAGAAGGCATATTTGAAGGAACCTACTAGCTTGCTGACACTTGATGACTGCTGATCGATATGACTCGGAGTGATTCTACTAGCCCAGTGGGGAGCGCCTCTATGTGAGTGCGGTAGAACCACAGTGGGGAGTGCCTCTGTGTGAGTACAACAGACCCATGGAACTCTACATGTGGAGTACCTCAGTAGGATACTAGGGGAGCGCCTCTCTATGAGCGCAACAGACCAATGGTGGAGAGCGCCTCTCTATGAGCGCAGAATATCCATGGTACTCGACAGGAGGAGTACCTCAGTAGTCCAAGTTAGTGGGAAGCACCTCTATGTGACGCAGCAGGCCCACTGTACTCAATAGAGGAGTATTTCTTCAGCAGCTGAGGGTTCAAATTAACAAAAATCATGGTTTGAGCTGAGTAAATGTCTTTTGTGTTTTCCTCATGATTGAGATGGGTTACTAGATTACATATGTATATATATGTGAATATACCTATGTAATGGTTATCCGTTGTTTTCATATTTTGTTGTTTATCCTTTTTTGACTTAGTGAGACCTTGAGGGTCTCAGGGTCCCTACTGAGTATCATTATACTCACCCCTGCAAGGGCTATGCTCACACCTCGTTGTGTTGGTTGCATACGACAGACATCGCTTACTGAGGCAGAGAGTAGTAGGACTGGACGGTATCCAGAGGTGGACCACTCTGTGTGATGGTGCACGGAGGAGACAGATGGATGAGAGTGCTGAGGAGACCATATGTACCTACCCTTCAGGTAGGAACCCCAAAGGATGACCTAGTAGCTGTATTAATTTTTCTCGGTCGTACTTTCATTCAGTTGTACCTATACATTCCTGTTGGTCTTGTATTTCCGGCCCCTTTCTACTATCCGGCACTTCTTTTGTATACAATTTTACTTATTGTTTTGCTTCCAGTTGTGTACTCTGATGTATTTTTTTACAGTTATAAAAGAAATTCCTTTCCATTTTAGGGATTTATGCCTTTGGTGCTAGTCTCTAGCCCCAGGCCTATGGAAGGAAGGCTTGGGGTAGTCATGATATGAGCCCCGAGGGACTGTTCGTGACAAATTGGTATCAGAGGAGTCGGTTCTACTGCAGAACATAGAACTCTGATCTTTCCATTCTGTGAAGCAACAATTTTAAGGGTACTAAGTGTGGTATTCAGTTTAGGGAGTCCATTGTTGGTATGGGCGGCCGACGTATCCATACACCAGGACCCTGACTTTTGATTTCTGATGTAGTGCATGAAAATAATGATTCTGTGCATGTTTCCAAAAGTTTTATTTACGTCATATCAACCAGGTCATCTCACTAGGTATAATCCATTGACCATGTCACATCTATTTCATTCCGGATTCCTCCCTGCAGACGACCAGTTAGAGTCCCGAGAGTCATACGTATTGATAGCACACTGAGTGACCAGGCCTCTGTTCTGGTCCCTTTACCAACAGAGGCACCAGCGGTACTACTTCCCGTTGGGCCATTGATGCCACTAGCCCCAGCAGCAGACGATGCATGCTGCTTAAGGGCATTGCAGGAGTTGTAACGCCAGAGGCCACCCATGTTCAGTGCAGAGATGGACACACAGGCAGATGCAGATTGGCTGGAGGATGTGGTGGGAGTCTTTATGCTAGTAGGGACAAAAGTATAATTCATGGTGATCCTTGTCGCGAGTCTCCTTTAGACAGCAGCATGCAGATAGTGGAGCCTGATGCTCCAGGTGCATGATGAGGAGAT
The DNA here is from genome assembly GCA_963277665.1 of Viscum album. Classification (NCBI taxonomy): domain Eukaryota; kingdom Viridiplantae; phylum Streptophyta; class Magnoliopsida; order Santalales; family Viscaceae; genus Viscum; species Viscum album. The sequence continues at coordinate 386,502,273 of OY728147.1, read as the reverse complement.
GCTTCTTTGGGTAGAGTTTGAGAGCCTGTTTTGGGCGGAGTTTGTCCCAGCCACTCTCTGTGAAGTGTGGATAATGGAGCTACTGCATCTACAAAAGGGTAGCATGATGATGGTGCAGTTCTCAGCGAGGTTCACAGACCTCTCGAGCTACACCACTGATATGGTACGAGACCCATTCTTCAGGGCCCTGAACTTTGAGCAGGGTTTTAGGCAAGAGATCAGAGCTCCTATGACCTCACTTAGCATCCCAATGTTGGCGGGGTGTTAGAGAGAGGCCTCCTAGTAGATATTTTCATTGCTGAGTAGTCACCAGAAGTGAGACCCACCACTAGCTGACATGCAACGGTGTCTTCTGCAGCTAGTAGTAGACAAATTTAGTAGAGGTCCAAGAGGACTAGACCTATAGGTGGATGACTGCATGATTCAGGATCAGTTGTGCAGGGCACATGGTGCAGAGACACAAATGCCCGGAGTGGGCAGTGTTACTCTTGCGGCGGGCAGGGTCACATGGCTCGTGACTATCTGACCCGCCGTATAGATGAATAGAAAAAAGTTAAGGGACCTCATAGACAGAGGTAGATATTCGATTGAGGCATACATGGTAGGGTATCTAGACGTGAAGCAAGTGGTGGATGACGCTACGAGGTGTTACCGCCACCACCACCAGGAGGTCAACCCTGACCACAGGGACCCGATGGAAATGGGAGAGCTCAGCTCCAGATAGCTAAGGCATATGACCACGTTTCTCTAGTGATGATTCAAGGTACGATCTGTGTCTACTCCACCATAGCTTGAGTTTTTATAGACATAGGTGCCAGTAACTCTGTCATTTCCACTGCCCTCTTTCGGAGCTCGGAGATTCCGATAGAGCTGTTGGGTCGATCCTTACGATCAGAGACCTTTACGAGAGTAGACTCGATGATTACACACTGGTGCCGACAATGTGAGATTACTCTAGGAGGAAAGAGATTCAGCTTGGATCTCCTCATAGTGGCGTCGAGGCCTTACGACGTCATCTAGGGTATATACTGGTTAACTACAGTCCATGCTCATATCAACTTTATTAGTCGCAAAGTGCGTTGTGTCTGCACGGATGGAACCAGGTTCACCTTTATCAGCAAGAAGGGAGCCTTTGCAGCGCAGGAAAGACTTAATCAGAGGAGGGTGCAGCTGATCACCCATCAGTTGGCCTGCCATACCATCGGAGTAGTAGATGTGGAGAGTCTGAGCTATCCTATAGTGGTGGACCAGTACGTGGATGTTTTCCCTAACGATGTTCCAGGACTAGCTCCTTATAGAGAGGTGGACTTCTACATTGACATGTTCCCAGAGATGACACCAATATGTACTCCAGCATATCAGATGCATCCCGCTGAGCTTCGTGAGTTGCGGGTACAGCTAGAGGACTTGCAGGGGAAGCGATTTATCTGGCCCAGGGTTTTTCCATGGGCAGCCTCGATTCTGTTCGCCAAGAAGGTGGATGAGAGGTTGAGGATTTCTGTCGACTAACGTCACCTGAACCAGGTGACTATGAAGAACAAGTACCCACTCTTGAGGATTTATGACCTCTTTTATCATCTTAAGGGAGCACGATGGTTCTCAAAGATAGACCGTAGATTATGCTATCACCATCTTAGAGTTCGAGACGAGGATGTGCAGAAGATGGCCTTCAGGTGTCTGTATGGCCCCTACGAGTTCATGGTTATGCCATTCAGCATAACCAATGCTCCAACAGTGTTCATGAGTCTCTTGAATAGGATCTTCCAGCCATCCCTCTATTTCTTTGTCGTAGTCTTCATCGATGACATTTTGATCTATTTGACTACTGAGGAGGAGCATGCCTACCATTTGCACGTAAAACTGGATACACTCCGAGAGCACCAGCTTTATTGTAACACCCTGAGATTTTATGAAAAATATTCTTTTCATTAATGTCTTGTGTTTTACGCTACACCAAAAGGATCTTACACAACATGCATCCTTGACTTGGCTTGCATTACACGCAATCGCGACATTCCTCGATAGCGTGTGTAGTACGTAATACCGAGTTTCACTAAACAATGATATGCTATTACAATATTCTTAAAACTAGCCGTTATGAATAGTAAAAACCACTTTTAGAAATTTTGTAAATTTTATTTTTCAAAATGGACTTCATTTTTGGATTCGAAATATCGAAATTAGCTTAGGGTGAAATTTTGGTACTTTTCGGATAACTTTCATATTCTGATGAATAGTGAAAATTACTAAATTTTAATTAAAAAGAACTTTTTAATAGAAATAATTAATAGTGATAAATTATTAATTTGAGTGGTTTTAAATTATATTTAGAATATATTTTTACTATTTAATACAATGTTGGTCATTGGATGTAATTTCACATTTAAACCAATTATAATCAAGTGTCAATCTTTTGATAGTTATTATCCCTTAAAAACAGGTTATTTGTTTTGACAACAGGAACTAATTTTTAAATTAATTAATGAAACTGATATGTTCTGAATTTGGTAAAATAGAAATCATTTTTTAATTATTAATATCAAATATATCTTAGGCTTAATTTTTGGTATTTTTCTGGAAGCTTTCATTTTTGATGAATAGTGAAACCACTAAGTGGTAGTTAAAAAAGAGATTTTTTCATAAAACTTTGTTTTACCGCTTCTGTGAGTGGAATTTCGAAAATCCAAGAGACACGGTTAATATCAAGGACTAAAATTTGGTTCAATGAGATGAAAATAATTTTGGTGAATAGTAACTTCTTACTTTTTTACCACGGTTAAAAGTAAATGGGGTAATTAAGAGTAAAAATGATATTATTATTACCCTAACACATGTTCTAATTCTATTGGATAATTGTAATTCGACCAAAAACAACCTTAGGAATAAAATTTGACCATTTAGGCCCACTTGGATTAGATTAGGAAATTTATTATTATATAATTGAAAGAAGAGTTAAAAGAGTTAAAATCAATGTTTATTTACTAAAAAAATTTTCATATAGAGTTATACATAAGATAAATTTGATTGTAAATATTCATTCGAAATATAAAAAGATTTCCTACATAATGGTATTTTATTTGTAATTTTGAGACATTAAATAATTTAATTTATTTATGAAACAACGATGATGTAGTAATTATCATATTAATGAAATACGGACATAATTGATGTTATAAATACCCAAATAAAAATAATTTGAGACTTTTTATGAACTAAACTAATTTTATAGGTTAATATGACATGTTAGGATTGATTTAATTAACCTGTTTAGAACTAATAATTCTGTTATGAGTTTCAAAAAATCAACTATTGAATAGTGTCAAAATTGACATAAAATAGTTTTTAAAACAAATATTATATTATTAGTTGTTATTTTTTTCCTAAAAATCTAAGGTTCGGCCAAATGACTTATATAATGATATATATATTAATAAAACACAACTTGGGGGTCTCTTGGATGTATATGGTAAGTTTATTAACCATATAATACAAAAATACAAAGTGACATGGTAAATGTCAATCTAATTAACTATGAGATAAAACTAAATGATAAGGTTAATATAATGACCTAAACTTGTCTAAATTATATTGTATGAGAGGATTTCGACCCATCCCCATTTTAACTTCTAAATAACTCAATTTGGAGATATTTAAAACCGAACTTGACTTTATAATAAAATAATATTTTTCGTTATTCCAAAGGTGCCCCTCTCCTCCCTTATAAAAGGGCACCTCCTCCCCTCTTCCTCAGACCACCTTGAGCCTTCAAGCTCGGAAAAACCCTGCCATTTTCTCCTCTAAACTTCCCTGGAGACATCCTAGAGGTCCTAGGCTTCTTCAAAGACCAATTTTAGTGCCCTAAAAGGAGGTATCAAAGAAGCACTACAAAGAAGAGGTAATGTTCATTACCGATTCATTCATCTTTATTTCTTCTTCCAATTCTTCTTATTTAGTTGTTTCATCATGAAGTAATAACATCAGTATCACTCATATAATGATATGTTATTATAAGTATTAAACAACCCTATTTCACCATCTATCCATCCTACAGAAAATGAAATCACCGTGCATGCGTACGTACGGAATACCGTCTCCACGCCGTGGTGTAATCTATTTTCCACCACCACCTTACTTGGATGGGTATAATGGTGTAAATAATGACTATATATAACTATTATAAAGTGATATTGATTCTGAAATAGTATACATACACTCCAATACAATTCCACGATCATAGGAATGATATCTTCACTCGTGTGTACGTACGGAATACCGTCTCCACGATGTGATGCGACTCGTTTTACATAATCTTCATTTAATAATGATTATATGAATGAATTGAATGAATGAATATGATATATATTACACTAATACCATTCTGGAAATGAGGTATCTATAACTTAAATAGAAGAACAAGAATTTATTCGACAAAACACGCATAAGATCAAAAAGTAATAAACACCCGAATAACAAGTAGTAATGAAATATTACTAATAATAAGCTAAGAATATGACCATATATGATATCATAAAAATAAGTATGATTCTGTAATAAGTCAATAACATTATTTAAATCATTATACAGGAGGCTCGGACACGTAAAAAGCATATCGGACCTAAGGTAAGGGAAATATCACATTCTAATTTTTATCCGAGATTGTTTATACTTTGGTATTTACTGGGGTGTATTTTATCATCCACATCCATGTTTCCCCAATATGTAATATTATTTACATCCACATACAATTGTTTAAATCCTATTTTACCCTTCTGTGAGTTTTTTAGTAAAATATATGAAAGGAATCTTTTGTCGTTTTTCGTACGAGGTACTTTTTTGACTTTTCCACCAAAGGAACGAGAAGAATGTTTTTTTAACATATACGGAATGAATTTATTTTTAACACATTATTTCCAAGAAGCTTCCTTTACAAGTTTCCAAGTTTATTTTTAATCAAATTCTTTTAGTTTAAAATTGTATGACATGTTAAGAAAGGAAAAGTTTTTTTGAAGTATAAAGGATATTTTCCTCAAGAATGGAGTTCAAGTGTTTTATCAAAATTATTTTCCATCTAAGATAATATAGGGTTCTGATTCTATCCCTATCATTAAATTGATTTGATTATGTTGTGATGGAATTATTTTTATGAATTCATTTATCTTATATGAAATGTTTTATGATGTCACGATGTTTAAGAATTCCATTTTTATGTGTTATGCAACGATGTATGATTTATGATTTTTTTATGGCACACATAATAATAGTATATTTATGAGATGGGTGGGACCTATATCTCCCTAAAATGCATTGGGTAAAGTTTTTATATCTCATGAGATAGACATGGCTGGAACGGTAGGTTATACCAGTTCAGTGAAACAGGATTGAAATGAGGGTGACTCGGTTCAGAAATGGACTTTGTCCACTAAGATAGTCTTGGAAGTGAGTATTTAATAATAAGAAATGATTCTCTATGATTATGTGTGTATGCCACAAAGTATCATCTTTTATGTTATGAATATTGGGATTACATTTCACTAATATGATTTATCTCATGTTATGAAATAATGATCTCTTTTGCAGGTTAAGCTTTCCAAAATGTTATGTTCTTGTGAATATGATGTGATTGATATTTCTTTTGTTTACCCTTAATGAGCATTTGAGCTCACCCTATTTTGTTTTCTTTTCCCCAGTATATAAAGAAATGTTTTAGGTAAAAAAAGAGGGACATCTTTATGGGAGATGTTGAAGATCTTTCACCATGATTAGAAGATTTTATTCCGAGTTTCCAAACACACTAAACTATTACGAACCTTGTGTGTGTGTTTTTGTTATTTACTAAGTATTCCGCAAAAGTAATGTAATGCCCATTTACATTATGATTCGGGTCTCTACATTTGTGATTAATCTCCTGAAGTACCAGTTCTGGATTTGAGAGGTTCACTTCTTGGGAAACGTCATCTCGGAGTCTTGAGTTGTAGTGGATCCAGTGAAGATCAAGGTGGTACTTGCTTGGGAGACAACCAGGAGTGTGACGGAGGTACGAAGATTCTTGGGTTTGGTTGGATATTACCAAAGGTTCATACCAGACTTCTCCATAGTTGTAGCCCCACCATCGGACTTGATTAAGAAGGGGAAACCCTTCATGTGGTTGGATAGTTGCCAGCAGAGCTTTCAAGAGCAGAGGTAGAGGCTGACTAGTGCCTCCATCTTGAGGCTTCTCAAGGAAGGTGTAGGTTACGTTGTTTTTCTATGATGCATTAGAGAGAGGACATGACTGTGTCTGGATGTAGGAGAGAGTAGTGATCGCATATGATTCTTGGAAGTTGACACAACATGAGAAGAACTACATTACCCATGATCTAGAGTTAGCACAAGTGGTCTTCGCCTTGAAGATCTGGAAACACTATTTTATGGGAGAACGTTTTACCCTATACTCTGATCACCAGAGTCTCAATTATATCTTCTCTTAGAAGAACCTGAATTTGAGATAACGTCGATGGCTTGAGTTCTTCCAGGACTACGACTTTGAGATAGTCTATACTCCAGGGAGGGGGAACGTTGTTACAGATACACTCAGCAGAAGGTCTGGTATACAGCTGCTAGGAGAGGCAATTGAGCAGCTGGAAGCCTTACAGATATCCATTATGGATAGAGATAGAGCAGCCTTTCTATAGTATATTACAGTCACTCCTCCACTTCCTTAGCGAGTCAGGGAGGCACAACTTGGGGATGCTGACTGCGAGACATGACGTGCTCAGATATCTACAGGGAAGGCACCTGATGGATTTTCTAAAGGTGGGGAGCACATTATCCTCTTCAGAGGATGTACCTTGGTACCAGTGGCACTTCAAGAGGAAGTGTTGATGGAGTTCCACATGACCCCTGTAGCGGTACATCCAAGAGTGGCGAAGATGTTCATGACCTTCGACGACAGCACTGTTGGCTTGGTATGAAGAAGGTTGTTGAAGAGTTTGTCTCACGTTTCCTCAATTTTCAGAAAGTAAAGGCAAATCACCAGGCACCAGCTAGCTTGGTTCGGCCTTTAGAGGTCCCAGAGTGGAAGTGGGATTGGATATACATGGATTTTGTTATGGTTCTTCCACATACATCTAGGTGTCCGGACTTTATTTGGGTGATCATCGACCGACTCATCAAGTCAGCCCACTTCCTACCGATCAGAGAGCAGGGTTTAGTAGAGATATTTGGATGCCTCATTGTTCAGGAGATTGTACGACTACAAAGAGTAACCTCCTCTATTGTCTCTGACCATGATGCATGGTTTACTTATAGGCTATGATAGGGGTTAAAGGAGGCTTTCAGGACACATCTTTGCTTGAGAACCGCTTTCCATCCTCAGGTAGATGGTCAGACTGAGAGGACCATTCAGATCCTCAATGACATTCTATTTGATTGTGTCCTTGACTCTGGTCGTAGCTGGGAGGATAACTTACTGTTGTTGGAGTTTTCCTACAACAACAACTCTCACTCCACCATTGGGATGACACATTTCAAGGCATTGTACGGATGACCTTGTAGATCACCCTTGTGCTGGACAGACCCGGGGAGTTTGCACTAGTTGGACCAGAGATGGTATGAGCTACTACGAAGAAGGTGCAGATCATCCAAGAGCGGATGAAGACTGCATAGAGCAGGCAGAAGTCTTATGCTGACAGGAGACAGAGATCTCTGGAGTTCGAGGATGGTGACCACGTCTTTCTATGGGTCTCACCTCAAAGAGGTCTATGAAGATTTGGCCGAGGTGGCATGTTATCACCAAGATTCATCAGACCTTTCCAGTTCCATAGCAGAGTAGGAATGGTGGCATACATCATACCTCTTCCACCTCAGTTTCACCGGGTTCACAATGTCTTCCATGTATCCCAGCTGAGGAGATATGTGCATGACTCTTTGCACATGATAGATTATGGGGAGCTAGACATCAACGATTGGGATACGTTTATGGGGGTTTCAGTGGGGACTGAGGATTGACAGGAGAGGGTCCTACATGGATGATCGATACCTATTCTGCATGTTCGCTGGCAGCACGAGAACCACAAGGAGAGCATATGGGAGCATAAGGCTCAGATGTGTGCTCAGTACCCCCATTTGTTCCCTTAGTTTGAGTTGTAGCTTACATGGATGTAAATCCCTGAGGAGGGGAGAATGTAATTACTCGGAAATCCCTTGGATTTTTTTAAAAAAATGGGAATTTTACGAGTCCATGAATTTTTTTTACGGTGCTTGATTCCAAGGCTCAGTGTGCCTGGAATCAATTACTAAGTTTTGTTCGGGTACATTCAGTAAACATACGAATGAGTTTTTATTGATTTTGAACCGGTACTCAGAAATGAAATCTGAGGGCATCGTTGAACTTGCATCACCAGTATTCTCTTAAGAAGACTTTCACCTCAATGAGAGTTGGTCGATAATAAAAGTCAGTTTTTTAATTTTTATAAAAAAATAATAAAATAATGTGTGCAATAACATTATTTTATTTGATCTACCTTTGAGTGTGTGGAGGTTAAAACCTCTAAGAGGACGTTAGAGGTGGGGGCCACCACACATTAACCTCCCATGAGAGGTTATGGTGGTGGGTCCCACTTGAACTCCACCTCCTATGGGAGGATAAATGAGGTGTGGACCACCTGACTTTTAACCCCATGAAACTCTTCATTAAGTGGGGAGAACCCTTGAAATCCCCCATTAATTGTGCCTCCACCCTTAAACCCTTTCCACCACCCCATTTAATTTAATGGAGCAAACCCCTTTAATTAAATAAAGTCAACCCCTCTAATTAAATGGAGATGACCACTTTAATTAATGTTGTAACGCCCTGACCCCAGTTACCCAGAGTCGGTGCATTATTACATAACATTGGCATGCTCACAAGAATGATCAAGTCTCCAAAGACCGATTAGTTTAGTAGCCTTGGAAACACTAGATATATTCATAAAGTTTACATTACATCAATAAGTGAAAAAATAAAACAACATAATCTCCATAGTCCAAACTCTTATCCCCTCATACTATCCCTGCAGGTCATTCATAATTTACTTCTTCACATCCTGGGAAAAATAAAACATAGAAAAGGGGTGAGCTCAAATGCCCAGTAAGGATAAAAATATAGTAGAAAATTTCATAAATAAGAATATACCTTTAAGGCAATGTATAACTAAAATAAAATCCTTTTAAACGTGAACTTCAACATAGTATGGCAAAAATAAAATTAAATAATTCCATTTACTTATTCACATGGATATTCTACTAAACGAATAATCACATGCAATATCAATAACCACATTCATAATGATGGAATGCATAATGCCAGACTATCATAACCACATAGCCAAGGCCTCGTGCCAAGGCTACAAATAAGATTTTGTCAAGGCCTTGTGCCAAGACACTAGTTTGTCTCATGAGACCTACCGATGCATCGAGGAGATATAGCGGGCTCCACCCATCACTTACTAAGTCCAATGCATTCCTCATATTAAATGTTTTAAACATAACATAAAAATTCGTATTAAAACTAGCATACAAAATGTTAATACTTTATCCACAAACCATGAATGGTATAAAAATAACACATCCACAGTCTAACATACTCATTTAATACAATATGGAAGATTTTAATGTATCATATTAACCTCAATCGAGAATTATGAAGGATATTGACCTAGACGAAAATAATCATCAAAACAATTAGAGTGAAATATCCCCCTTTTTCTTGAAATCATTTAAAATTCACACTATTTGTCAAAAATCCATTTAAAATTGATTTTAGAATCAAAGTGTCCCATACCACTTTGAAACTTTTAAAAGGAATTTTGATTTTAAAACTTTAATTTCCATATAAATAAATCCTTAAAACCATTTTTAATACATGGACATTAATGAGAAAGATTTAGAATAATCAATCATTAAAACACTTAAAAATGTATTTTAGTTAGAGTTTCTAACCAAAAGAGAGACACTTGAATACAAATAATTGAGGTAATCAAAAAGTTATAATATCATGAGAATAAAGGGATTCATGATATACTATGTAAAAGTACATTATATACACCATATAAAAGTGATTTGGTGTATAACAACAAATAAAACTCAATGGAGTGTAAATTGAGATGAATGCTCTTATAAAGACCATATCCATTGGTTAAGGACAAATCAACGACATAATTATGTGTGAAAAATATAAATACACTCAATATGATTGGATATTAAGTGTAAAACAATCAAAGTACATTCACATATATTTTTGTAAAAAACAACACTAATGAATTGGATGTTTATCCCAATGAATTGAGATTGAGTAAAAATTACTCTTATCAAGTTCATACCAATGACTTGAGAATTTATAAATGGATTGATTATGTGTATAAAAAGTATATCCATATAAAAGGGAGTGGAAATTATGGCATAATCAAATAAATAGTGATTCTACACATAATCTTGGAGTAAAATAATCAATGAAGTATTCGTAAAGCCCAATGAGTGGAAATTGAAATTTCAAATCCCCTTATTGATTTGGTAACATACAAAACATACACCCATGAAATAAGGATCATAAAATGATGATGTAAATATAAATGAATTAATGTATATTACACAATGAATACAAACATGGGCAGTACACACACCACATGTAATAAATATGTGGTGAATAATGGAATTCTCACGGAATTAAAAGTGAGATAAGAAACACCTTACTTTTTACATTTTCCTTGGTCGAAGGTAGTATAAACTCCTGTATAATGGTTAAATAATTGTTATTGAATTATACTTGAATCATTTACATTAATATGATTTCATATATGATCTTTTAACATTTATTTGTTAATAACATTTTAGTATTATCGTCATTTCGGGTGTTAACTTACTCGTTTTTCATTATATTCATTGTTACGTAAGCTATGTTTGTTATGGATAAGTTGTATAATATACATATAAAGAATGATATTAAGTCCTTAAACATTATTATTAATCTTTAAACTAGAATTATACTTGTATGGATACGATGGAGAATGAATCTCATCGTGTTCGTGGAGACGGTAGTCCGTACGTATGCACGAGTGACAATATCATTATTTTGATGTTAAATTAATATATAATTGGATGGTATATCATATATAAAGAATAATTGTCATGTTATATTTATTATTTACATGAATTAAACTTCATTATTATACCCATCCAAATAATAATTTATTAAATGACAATTACACCACGACGTGGAGACGGTAAGCCGTACGTACGCACGTATGGTGACATGCCATTCAAAGGATGGATAGAATACTGAATATGGTTGTACCATATTTATAATAACATCACAGTATATAGAAGATATTGGAGTTATTATTTTCGAATATAAATAACAATGAAAGAAGAAGTTTAAGTGGAAATAAACTTGAAAGAGGGTGGTGAAAACATTACATCTTTTTCGGGTTCTTCCTTTTGATTTGATCAAAAGGTCTCATTAGGTTAGATTTAGGATCAAAATAAGGCCTCTAGGTTGTAGTGAGTGAAGTTGAGAGAGTATTTGGGCAGGGTTTGGCCGATCCAAAAGGCCCTGAATGTGTGAATTAGTGAGAAGGGGGAGTGCGATTTTATAAGAGGTGCGAGGGGCACCTTTGGAAAAGCTAAAAATATTATTTTATAATAATTTCATATTAGGTTTCTAATTGCTAAAAAGTGGATTATTTAAAGGTTAAGGTGGGGATGGGTCTAAAACCACTCAACCAATAGAATTTAGACGGGTTTGGGTCATTATATTAACCTTATCTTTAAGTATTAACTTTTAGTTAATTAGTTTCACTTTTACAATGTCTCTTTGTATTTTTATATTATATGGGTAATAAACATACTATATACATCCAAGCGACCCCAAAGTAGTCCATTAATGATACAAATATCATGAAATAAGTCTCTTGGCCGAACCATAGATTTTTAAAAATTGAATATAAATTAATAATATAATATTTGTTTTAAAAACTCTTTTATGTCAATTTTGACTCTATTGGGTATTTTGTTTTTGATAAATTCATAACAACATTATTAATTGGAAAATAATTTATATAATAAATCATAATATGTCATATTAACATAGAAAATTAGTGTAATTCCTAAAAAGTCTCAAATTACATTTATTTTGATATTTATATATCAATTATATCAATATTTCATTAATTAGGTAATTACTTCATCACCATTGTGTCATAAATAAATTAAATTATTTAAGGTCTAATAATTATAAATAAAAATCCATTATGTAGGAAATCTTTTTATATTTTTAATTAATATTAAAAATCGAATTTATCTTATGTATAACCCTATATTAAAAATGTTTTCGTAAATAAACTTTGATTTTAACTCTTTTAACTCTTCTTTGAATTAAATAATAATAAATGTCCTAATCTAATACAAGTGGACCTAAATGATAATACTTTACCCCTAATGTTGTTTTTGGTCAATATACACTTGTACAATAGAATTAGGACATGTGTTAGAGTAATATTAATATCATTTTTACCCTTAATTACCCTATTTACTTTTAACCGTGGTAAATAAAAGTAAAAAAGTTATTATTCACCAAAAATTATTTTCATCTCATTGAACCACATTTTACTCCTTGATATTAACCGTGTCTCTCAGATTTTCTAAATTCCACTCACAGAAGCGGTAAAATTATGTTTTATGAAAAAAATCAGTTTTTTAACTACCACTTAGTGGTTTCACTATTCATCAAAAAATAAAAGTTTCCAGAAAAATACAAAAAATTAGGCCTAAGCTATATTTTATATTATGAATTCAAAAATGATGTCTATTTTACTAAATTCAAAACATATCAGTTTCATTAATTAATTTAAAAATTAATTCTCGTCGTCAAAACAAATAGCGTGTTTTTTAAGAGATAGTAACTATCAAAAGATTGACACTTGTTTATATCTGGTTTAAATATGAAATTACATCCAATGACCAACATTGTATTAAATGGTAAAAATATATTCTAAATATACTTTAAAACCACTCAAATTAATAATTTATCACTAGTAATTATTTTGATTAAAAAAGTTGTTTTTAATTAAAATTTTGTAATTTTCACTATTCATCAAAATATGAAAGTTTTCCAAAAAGTACGAAAATTTCACCCTAAACTAATTTCGATAATAAAAATCCAAAAATGAAGTCCATTTCGAAAGATAAAATTTATAATATTTCAAAAAGTATGTATTACTATTCATAACGTCTAGTTTGATTGGTTGTGGTGTGTTAGAATCTCAAAGGTGGGTACAATGCATGCCATTGCATTATTCAAATGGAAACGTACCGTGGAAGCTTGGGGTGTTACATTCCCCCCTCCTTCAATAAATTAAGTCTTCGAAATTTTTAAAATTGGTCTTAGGAATGTAATGGAAAGTCCCACATCCGAAAAAGAGTCAATAAAACAATCACTTTAAAAGAAATGAAGAGAGGTATGAAGGTCACCCAAGATAACCCATACTAGGATTCCATATAGGATAACATGGATATGGACGATAAACTAAGTGTTAAGTTTGGATGGAGAGGGATAGAAAACATGATCAAGATAAATTTAACAATAAGAAAATCACAAACTTGTGTTGGGACAAATGGTCATTAGTCTCCCAGTAGGAAATGTAAACATACAACATTTTTTTGTTTTAAGTTACATTACATAAGGACGAGGAATTCCTTTTTGATATTGAATAAGAACATAAAGAGATATACTAACTTTTTAAGTAGAGTTTAATTCTTTAATAAAGTTTTACCACTAACGAATTTTTTTGAACAATGAGTATTCAATAAGACTTGGTCACAATGGAAGAGCTAGAATAAACTTCTATAGAAATACATGATCCATGTAGGATAAAATATATATTTACCTTGTCTTTAGAGATTAATCAAAACCAAAATGGTTAGTATAATATATGATGATCCCCCAAATGGATATTCCATTAGAGAAAAAAAAACACTAATCTTTATTTCTAAAATTAAACCATCAATACCCAAAAGTTAAATAAATACCATTCAATAATCAATTTCCCTTAAAAAACATCAATATAATCCAAACTAATATTGAAACCAAAAACTTATAAGAATGTAGTCTTCCACGTTAAATTGTATCTCCAAATAACATTAATTACTCTTACAGTCACATACTTAAAAGTAATTAACCTAACCACATAATTTCTATTATAGGTTAATCATTCCCAAATCACTATAAATCCACAAAAAAAACTTATATAAAAATACACCATTACTACTCAAATTAAATCCCATAATATTATATTTTCCTTGGGCATATAGTTTTCACAAGAAAGCGAATAACTTCCAAAATAACATTTATCACTTAATCACCAAATCATTTTCCTAAACTAAGGGTATTAATTTGATAAGACATAAGATCCCAAATCAAATTATTTATTATCAATAAAATCATTTAACTAAAAATAATAGTCACACTAACCAGGGACTTCACGTAGTACAATGGTATGTGATAAATCTCAATCGCACTTTGGTTGTGGGTTCAATTCCAACAGCTTTGTCCGAAGCGACGGGTTGTCACATAGTCTGTATGTTGTCCTTTTTCAAAACTATATTTTATAACATTACCAAAATGAGATAAATTCCTCAAAATAACCATAACATAATTTAACCACAAATCTTATCTCATACCATGCACTTTCATCCCAAATTATAATAACTTATAATTTCCTCAAACCCAATGATCATATAAAACCAAATGGTTATTTATAACTATATCGACAAGAGAAAAGATAATTCTTCCTCAAATATCATTCTCACTTGGAAAACTATAGGTTTAAAAATACAATAGAAAATTATTCCAAAGTAAACCCATAAATAAGAAGCACTAATACTTTTTAAACATTTCTCTAACCATTTATTTCCACATAGCGTATTCTTTGACCAAGAAAATGTCATATAGAATAGGGCATTCACTTGGGTAATGGCCAGGCCCCCTACATTTACGTCAAATGACTGTAAATGAATTATTGGGACCATTTTTATCTTCTTCAATAGTAATCTTAATTTTTTTTTGGAAATTGTTCACTTTATGTCCTTCCTTCCCGCACGTAAAGCATTTCTTTGTCCCATTGAGACATTTTCTTGGGTTTCTCCTTCCACATTTCCTGCATGATGGAAATTGAGGATTCCTTTCTCCATGGTCTCCACTGCTAGAGCCCTTATCATTCATCACCTTCCTCTTCTTTTTTGAGTCCGTGAATTGGTTAAAATATATATTTTTGTTCATATTTTTGGAAAATCAATTTGGCATGAAGACGATATCTTTTACGTCTATCAACATTCCATTTTTTTGCTCACTGCCACCATCGTTCCCACCTTGTACATCATTCTCAACGTCACTATGACTTCCTTGGAATCCAGCCATTGACTAAAACCAGAAAGCATTGTGTGAGTAATAGTAGTCATAAAATCATTTAGAGAATATCATGTCACCATATTCTTAATTTGAAACACATTAGGATTAACCAAAGTTATTTACTCTCATCTTATATATAATACTTCATATCGGTTTGTAAATAAAATGTAAATTACCCTAAGCATATCCCTCGCGAGTGTCGTAACCAAGAGTTCAACAAGGACCGTTGTCGTGCACTAGTTCCCGTTCGAGTCTAGCTCAAAGCGGTGTTTCCGGGTTTTACCCCTAGGTACATCTGTGCCGGAGCCGCCTCTACCTGCTCGTATCCAGAAAGGGATGTATTGCTCGGAAAACTCACAAAATCTCTACAATACCAAAATTCTAGGAAGTTCTTGTTTACTAATCCTCAAATTTCATCTTAGGTCTCTGTGCTCTAATCAAAGTTTATCTAAATCTAGCTTCTAAGGTTTGTACTAAACTTTCTCTGATACCAACTGTAACGCCCCGACCCTAGTTACCCAGATTCGGTGCATTATTACATAACATGGGCATGATCACAATAATGATCAAGTCTCGAAAGACCGATTAGTTTAGTAGCCTTGGAAACACTAGATATATTCATAAAGTTTACATTACATCAATAAATGAAAAACTACAACAACATAATCTCCATAGTCCACACTCTTATCCTCTCATACTATCCCTATAAGTCATTCATAATTTACATCTTCACATCCTGGGAAAAATAAAACATAGAAAAAGGGTGAGCTCAAATTCCTAGTAAGGATAACAATATTGCGAAAACATTCATAAATAATAATAAACTTTTAAGGCAATGTATAACTAAAACAAAAGCCTTTTAAACTTGAACTTAAACATAGTATGGAAAAAATAAATTAAATAATTCCATTTACTTATTCACATGGATATTCTACTAAACTAATAATCACATGCAATATCAATAACCACTTTCATAATGATGGAATGCATAATGCCAGACTATCATAACCACATAGCCAAGGCCTCGTGCCAAGACTACAAATAAGATTTTGTCAAGGCCTTGTTCCAAGACAATAGTTTGTCTAATGAGACCTACCGATGCATCAAGGAGCTATAGCGGGCTCCACCCATCACTTACTAAGTCCAATGAATTCCTCATATGAAAAGTTTTAAACATAACATAAACATTCGTATTAAAACTAGCATACGAAATGTCAATACTTTATCCACAAACCATGAATGGTATAAAAATAGCACATCCATAGTCAAACATAACACATTTGATACAATATGGAATATTGTATTGTATATTATTAACCTCAATTGATAATTATGAAGGATATTGACATAGATGATAATTATCATCAAAACAATTAGAGTGAAATATCCCCCTCTTTCTTGGAATCATTTAAAAGTCACACTATTTGTCAGGAATCAATTTAAAATAGATTTTAGAATCAAAGTGTCCCATACCACTTTGAAAATTTTAAAAGGAATTTTGATTTTAAAACTTTAATGTCCATATAAATTAATCCTTAAAACCATTTTTAAATCATGGACATAAATGAGAATGATTTAGAATAACCAATCTTTAAAATACTTAAAAATCTTTTTTAGTTAGAGTTTCTAACTAAAAAACATTATAATATCATTAATGATTTAGAATAACCAATATTTAAACCATTTTTGAATAAAAGTAATTGAGGTAATCAAAACATTATAATATCATGGGAATAAAGGGATTCATCATATACTATTTCAAATTACATTATATACACCATATAAAAGTGATTTGGTGTATAACAACAAATAAGTCTCAATGGAATGTTAATTGAGATGAATTATCTTATAAAGACCATATCCATTGGTTATGGATAAATCCAAGACATAATTATGTGTGAAAAATATAAATACATTCAATATTATTGGATATTCAGTGTAAAACAATCAAAGGACATTCACACATAATTTTGTAAAAAACAACACCAATGAATTGGATGTTTATCCCAACAAATCGAGATTGAGTAAAAATTACTCTTATCAAGTTCATACCAATGACTTGAGAATTTATAAATGGATTGATTATGTATATAAAAAGTATATCCACAAAAATGGGAGTGGAAATTATGACATAATAAAATGAATAGTGATTCTACACGTAATCTTGGAGTAAAATTATCAATGAAGTATGCGTAAAGCCTAATGAGTGGAAATTGAAATTTCAAATTCCCTTATTGATTTGGTAACATAAAAAACATACACCCATGAAAGAATGATCATACAATGATGATGTAAATATACATGAATTAATGTATATTACACAATGAATACAAACATGGGCAGTATACACACCACATGTAATAAATAAGTGGTGAACAATGGAATTCTCACAGAATTAAAAGTGAGATAAGAAACCCCTTACTTTGTACTTTTTCATTTGTCGATGGTAGGTAACCTCCTATATAAGGGTGAAATAATTCTTATTTAATTATACAAGATCCATTTACATTAATATGATATCATATATGATCTTTTAACATTTATTTGTTAATAATATCTTATATTATCGTCATTTAGGGTGTTAACTTACTTGTTATCCTTTATATTCTTTATTACGTAAGACATGTTTGTTATGGATAGGTTGTATCATATTCATATATATAATGATATTAAGTCCATAAACATTATTATTAATCTTTAAATGAGAATTATACTTTAATGGATACAATTGAGAAAGAATCTCATCGCGTTCGTGGAGAGGGTAGTCCATACGTACGCACGAGCGAAAATATCATTCTTTTGATGTTAAAATAATATATAAATTGATGGTATATCATATATACAGAATAATTATCATGTTATATTTATTATTTACATGATTTACACATCATTATTATACCCATCCAAATAATAATTTATTGAATGACAATTACACCACGACGTGGAGACGGTAAGCCGTAAGTACACACATATGGTGACATGCCATTCAAAGGATGGATAGAATACTGAATATGGTTGTATGATATATATAATAAAATCACAGTATATAGAATATACTGGAGTTATTATTTTAGAATATAAATAACAAAGAAAGAAGAAGTTTAAGAAGAAAGGAACTTGAAAGTGGGTGGTGAAAACATTACCTCTTCTTCAGGTTCTTCCTTTTGATTTTATCAAAAGGGATCCTTAGGATGTCTTTCTGATCAAACTAAGGAATCTAGGTTGTAGTTAGGGATGTTTAGAGAGTATTTGGGCATGTTTTTGAAGACCCAAAAAGGCTTTGAATGCGTGAATTAGTGAGATGGGGGAGTGCCCTTTTATAAGAGGGGTGAGGGGAACCTTTGGAAAAGCTAAAAATATTATTTTATAATATATTCATATTGGGATTCTAATGGCTCCGAAGTAGATTATTTAAATGCTAAGGTGGGGATGGGTCGAAAACCACTCAACCAATAGAATTTAGAAAGGTTTGGGTCATTATATTAAGAATATCTTTAAGTATTAAATTTTAGTTAATTAGTTTCACTTTTACAATGTCTCTTTGTATTTTTATATTATATGGTTAATAAACATACTATATACATCCAAGAGACCCTCCAGTGGTCCATTAATGATACACCTACCATGAAATAAGTCTATTGGACGAACCTTAGATTTTTAGGAATTGAATATAAATTAATAATATAATATTTGTTTTAAAAGCTCTTTTATGTCAATTTTTACACTATTGGGTGTTTTGTTTTTGATAAATTCATAACCGCATTATTACTTCGAAATAAATTTATATAATCAATCTTAATATGTCATATTAACATAGAAAATTAGTGGAATTCATAAAAAGTCTGAAATTACATTTATTTTGATATTTATAATATCAATTATTTTAATATTTCATTAATTAGGTAATTACTTCATCACCATTGTGTCATAAATAAATTAAATTATTTAATGTCTAAAAATTATAAATGAAATACCATTATGTAGGAAATATTTTTATATTTCTAATTAAAATTTACAATCGAATTTATCTTATGTATAACCCTATATTAGAAATGTTTTAGTAAATAAACTTTGATTTTAAATCTTTTAACTCTTATTTGAATTAAGTAATAATAAATGTCCTAATATGATACAAGTGGACCTAAATGATAATATTTTACTCCTAAGGTTGTTTTTGGACGAGATACACTTGTACAATAGAATTAGGGCATGTGTTAGGGTAATATTAATATCATTTGTACCCTTAATTACCCTATTTACTTTTAACCGTGGTAAATAAAAGTAAAAAGTTACTATTCACCAAAAATTATTTTCATCTCATTGAACCAAATTTTACTCCTTGATATTATCCGTGTCTCTCAGAGTTTCGAAATTCCACTCACAGAAGTGGTAAAATTATGTTTTATTAAAAAAATCAGTTCTTTAACTACCACTTAGTGGTTTCACTATACATCAAAAAAATGAAAGTTTCCAGAAAAATACCAAAAATTAAGCCTTAGCTATATTTGATATTATGAATTAAAAAATGATGTCTATTTTACCAAATTCAAAACATATTAGTTACATTAATTAATTTAAATATTAATTCATGTCGTCAAAACAAATAGCGTGTTTTTAAGAGATAATAACTATCAAAAGATTGACACTTGTTTATGTTTGGTTTAAATGTGAAATTACATCCAATGACCAACATTGTATTAAATGGTAAAAATATATTCTAAATATAATTTAAAACCACTAAAATTAATAATTTATCACTATTAATTATTTCGATTTAAAAAGTTTTTTTAAATAAAATTTAGTAATTTTCACTATTCATCAAATTATGAATGTTATCCGAAAAGTACCAAAATTTCACCCAAATCTAATTTCGATATTATGAATCCAAAAATGATGTCCATTTCGAAAGATAAAATTTATAATATTTCAAAAATTAGTTATTACTACTCATAACAGCTAGTTTGATTGGTTGTGGTGTGTTAGAATCTCGAAGTTGCGTACAATGCACACCACTGCAATATTCAAAGGGAAACGTACCATGGAAGCTTGGGGTGTTACAAATGTGCCTACCTATTGTGGATTAATTAGGGGAGACTATGTAATTTATTCCTCATTTTTGAATTGTTGTTCCAATGTAATATTAGACTACTCAATCTAATATTATTTTCACCTGGAATTTTGGTGGAACTTGAGAAGAGGAAAGCATGGGAGAAAAGTTCATCCAATGAAGAACGCTCCTCCCAACGAAGAATGAAGAACGCGAAGAATGCTGGTGAAGATTCTTCTTCATCTCCCTTCATCAAATCCTACCGACATAGAGAGTCCTCCACAACCAACATGAGACGTCTTCCTTCTGCAATGCCTTCAACGGATCAACGACCGTCTCCACATGCCAACATTGAAAAACATCTAGCAAAGTAGGGGGTTATTGCAAGTTCGTTCTTTCCTTTTTTTTCTTCTCTTCATTGAAAAGAATCGACGTGAAGTATTATAAATGATTGAAGTTAAACTTCCATCCTCTAAGATTCACAATTTTTATCACCCCTAAACGCGGAGGGTACATGCCAACTAACGTGGCACGACTCCCTCCACCGATAATTTTGTGATGTTCCTTCGGCATGACGATGAAGCGATGAAGACGAAGGCGACAACGACAAAGGCCTCACTTCTGCGAATCACGCTGCCCCCGTGGTGCACCGGTGCTCTCGGCCGACCGCCGCCGACCGAGCAGCGCCCAACCCACCTACCTCCAGCCTCATGAAGCCATGCCCGTTGTGTGCATTGGCCGAACCCATGGCCTGCCCCACGTAATGCTCGGCCCCGCCGATGCCCTGCCCCGCACCACCGACACCCTGCTGTGCCCTTCCCGGAGCTCCGCTGCTCCCTGTCCGGTGCCCCGGAGCCCTGACCGGCCACCCCAGTTCCCTACCGCAGCCGGCCTAGCCACTGCCGCGCCCTGTCGGGCCCTTTCCGCGGCCTGCCGGGCCCCGGCCGCAGCCTGCCCGTAGCCCCCATGCCCTGCCCGGTGCCCCCACGGCGTCCGAGCTCCCTCGCGGCCACCTGACCGAGATGGTGTCCCAGCCCCCCTCGCGGTGCCCTGACGATCCGACCCAGCCATGCCCTCTAGGCCGAGCCATGCCGGGCCTCACCCTCACAACAGTCTGGGCCTATCTGGCCTCGACCATCGGGGTGAGTCCCCTACGTCGCGACCTCCGTCGGGCCGGGCCCAGCGGACCAGGATGAACATAATGGGATGAACCTCCCAATGAACAGGGTCAGACCCAGTGGGTATGAATGGGTCGAACTAGATCGGATCAGGCCAGTCTGGGTTGGGCCAAGTCGGTCCGACCGGGTCAGACCGGGCCAAGGCCCATTACTACCCCTTTGCTTTCTTTGGCCGTATCTTTGGCATAAGACGTCTGTTTGATGAACCATCAACGATGCTGGAATTATTGAAGCTTATATATCCCTTTGAGTATATCCCAATGGATTTCAGGGTTTAGTGGAGTTACGGTCAGGTTGGATCATACACGAATCCAACTGGGCCCCCAGGACTAAAAGCCTAATAACTCACAGACTGGGCGTCCGATTGACGCGCCGTCTGTTGCGTTGAGACCCCTATGACATGGATGACCTTGAAAATGCTTCTAAGTGGGTCTTAGATATAGTGGTTGTATTTACTAGTAGCCTGTGGTGAAAATCTTTGATAAACGAGCAGACATTTGTGCAGGAACCTAGTATCTGGCTGAGACTTGACGACTACTGGCCGATTCGAGTCAGAGTGATTCGACTAGCCCAGGGGGGAGCTCCTCTATTTGAGCATGGAAGACCCACAATGGGGATCACCTCTATGTGGTCGCGTCAGACCCACAGAACTCAACATGTGGAATATCTTAGAAGGTTACCATGGGAGAACCTCTGTGTGAGTGCAGCAGACCCACGTTGGAGAGCACATTTGTGTGAGTGCAACAGATCCATGGTACTCGACAGGAGGAGTACCTCATCTATCCATGTTAGTGGGAAGTGCCTCTATGTGACTTGGCTGGCCACATGTACTCGATAGAGAATGAGTTCTCCAGCAACTGAAGGTTCAAATTAACAAAAATCATGGTTTGAGCTGATTCAAAGTATTTTGTGTTTTCCTCATGATTGAGATGGGTTACTAGATGACATAGGTATATGTATGGGAATATGCCTAAGTAATGGTTATCAGTGGTTTTGATACTTTTTGGTTTATCTTTGTTTGACTTAGTGATACCTTGAGGGTCTCAGGGTCCCTATTGATTATCATTATACTCACCCCTGCATGGGTTATTCCCACACCTCGTTGTGTTGGTTGCAGACGATGGAAAAACCCTGACTGAGGTAGAGAGTAGCTGGACTGGATGATTCCTAGAGGTGGAATACTCGGTGTGATGGTGCACGGAGGAGATATATGGACAGGTGTGCTGAGGATACCATCTATACCTACCCTTAAGGTAGGAACCCCAAAGAATGACCCTATAGTTGATTTACCTTTTCTCTATCGTACTTTCATTCAGTTGTACTTGTACATTCTAATTGGGCTTTTATTTATGACCCCTTTTTACTTTACATCACTTCTTTTGTATATAGTTTTAATTAGTGTTTTTCTTCCAGTTTTGTACTCTAATGTGTTTGTTTATAGTTATAAAGGCAATGCCTTCCCAATTTAGGGATTTATGCCTTTGGTGCTAGTCGCCAGACCCTGGCCTATGGAAAGCAGGCTTGGGGTCGTCACGATATGGGCCCTAGGGGATGGTTTATGACAAAGTTTATTATACTATGGTTATCCATGATATATTAATTTATCAATACCATTTTCCACTATTTTTTGTAGATAAATATTTTTTTTTTTGAAAATTCATCATTATTTATGATTTTTGTCGAAAATATTTGTTCTTTCAAAATCATGTTTCCTAAATATATTTCCAAAAATGTTTTAATTTTACGAAATTATGATTAATGGATAGTTTTATCGATGATTTATATTTTTACAAAAATAATTTTTGAAGGAATCCTCTTGACGATTTCCGATCAAGGAACTTTTCAATTCTTTTTAATGTTCAAAAGAAAGTTCATCATGTAAGGACTTACATGCCATCATGACCATAATTTCCCTAAATATTTCTTTGTAAGAGTGCAAGTTTATTTTTTAAGATTAAATTGTACAAATATTATGGATTTTGTTTTGTGATTTGGAATTGGTCTTCAATGATAAAGGGATTTAAAAAAAATTAGGCTCAAAAAGTGTTTCAAACGATTTTCATGGCCCCCATTATATGTTTTAAAAAGGGTTATTTTAAAAGAAAATTTTTTAGAATATTTCAACTTTTCATTATATGTTTTGAAAGAAATTTTCTATAAAATGAATTTGAAAATGATTTTGAGTCTTATTTTAATGTTTTTAAGGTTCTTTCAAAGAAGTTTTTTCAAATGGTTTTATGTTTCGAAAATGTTTTTTTCTCTATGGAAAAGTTCTTTTCATCAAGAAATGTTTTAAATGAAATTGTAAATCCTTGTTTACAAGACATATATTTTGGAATTTTTTTATGAAAAGGATTTTTAAGAATGGATTTTTTTCTTATGAAATATTCCATGTTATCTTCCAAAATCTATTTTCATCTAATATGATGTAATTTTTTAGTCTTTGAATACTATTAAAATTATTTCAACAATGGTTTGTGTTTTTATGGAATGAGTTTTTTGATTCTTGTTTCTCTACTACTAGTAATATGCTTTTGAAACCTTTTTGATTTCGTGAGTTATTCTTTGAGGAAATAATTATGATACATATTCCTCCCCCATAATTTTTAATTTGATGAAACATTAATGATACCCATTTTATTTCATGGGTCTAGATATGATGAATCTTCTGTAATCTTATAGAACATGCACGAATGATTTCATAATGTGAAACATGGGACCTATATCTCCCTCAAATGAATTAGGTAATGAAAAATGTTCAAAGAGATCATGAGGGTACATAAAAGGGAATCCGAGGCCTAAAACAATGGAATGTATTAAACATAAAACAAGAGGGAACATAGCAGGGAATCCCTAGCCCGAAACTGGACGATACATGGGAGGGAATCCCAAGCCCAAAACAAGAGGGTACATGGGAGGGTATCCCAATTCCAAAGTTGGTACACATTTTAGTAGACAAAGGATTACCTATTATGAAGGTCTAGGTAGGTATAAATGACATAATATTTTCTATGATTATATTTATTCCATAAATTCAATGTCATATTCTTATGTTTTTTTTCATGGATTATGATCCTGTCTACCTTATGATTCATATCTAATGAATTTCCATTCATTATGCCCTATCTCATGATTATGATATTTTTAAACAGGGTATGATATTGAAATGTTATGATCATGTTATCATCTACTAGATAGATAGACCAATGTATCACTAAATATTATATATCGACTCAGATTTCCCCTATCTTGTAAAAGTACTGGTGGGGGTGTCATCTAGCTCTTAAAGTCATTTAGAAGGATTGATAACCTAAATAGCATACTAAGAAATAATTTTGTGTGGAAGGAAAGGTATATATACCCTTCGTGGTGGTGATGGCTGTTGATAATAGATCTCTATTGATAGTTTTAGAAGAGAGGGCATGCCATCATCTAAATGTTGAGTCTTCCATAGAACATGAGAAGATGGTGATGAAATAGGTTCATCGATGACCATAGAAGAGTTATAATAGATAGAAATGGCTACTATAACAATATAATGAAGTTAAAAATAAACATAGTAAAATGATGTAAAATAGTGTTCCATATATATATAATGTTAAATGATGAAACAATGAAAGGTAATATAGAATATAAAACAATGATCACCCAGAAAACATAAAAAAATGGGGTAGTGTATTGGGGTAGACTATGAGTAATCAAAATCATCATTTTTCACATATACTATCTACTCTTGAATAAAGGGTTGAAGTAGGTGACCTTCTTGGTTAATATTGGAAATGAAATATGAGACTGGTGGATCAAATTATATAGGTAGTTCCATAGTGATAGCAGATTTCACAGTGGTAGGTGGTGGGGAGGTACCAATCCATAGTGTGGCTGTGTATCTTGAAGCTGGATCAGTGAAGGGAACCTCAGTGGGTGGATCGGCTATTGGGCCATTTCCCCTTCAGGTCTGCTCTCACAGAAAAACCTTCTATGTAGTGGGGTCTTTTAGCTCAGATGGAATGTCGGTTGGGGTGCTGCATGGGTAAGGATTAGTAGATGATGAAGGGATAGAAGATTCTAGTGGATTCTTAGTGGGTGTATAAGATGATTTTGGTGGATGGGTAGTGAAATGAGAGTGCCCTTAAAAAGTAATGTTCATATTCTTTAAGATCTAACACAGATTTTCCAAGATGCAGTGGTGCACAACCCATAAATCTAAGAGATATAATTGGGAGGTTTGGAATTTTTGGGTAGTCGGTGTTGGTGATAGAGGAAGTAATATGTATGGGCTTGGGGGTGGGTATGGAATTTTTAGGTGCTAGGGTGAAGGTGGTGGCTGGAGTTGGTGCTGGGTCCGTTGCAAGATCATCAGGTCCTTTGTCCGCACCCTTAAAGAATCTTGGAAACCATCGATAGGTGGAACCATTCCTTCTTAGTAGCTTCATCTTGGGTAGAAAATGTTAGTTGGTTGACTTCATGGGATTGAGGGAGGATGGTGGATGGTCCTCTTTAAAAACACTGAGATGATGGGAAAAATGGGTGACGAAGGATCCAGTTATATGAATACAACATGATTCTTAGCATGAGCTCTGTAGTGGAATGAAAATTGTGATTTCATGTTGGAGGTAGTTCCACCCATGTTTGAAGAAAGGTTGTTGATGTTTATTAGGATGACACTACCGCGAGACTCTGCCGGAGAAATCCATGCATGCATCCATTCCCTATAAAGAATGTGGAGTGCTAACCTCTGAGCTGTGGGGACTTTGTAGTTCGAGGATCGTGATCAGTGTGAGAGTTTGATGTAATCATACTCCAGATCTATTTTGAATATTATTTTTATGGATCAAGAAAAATGTTTGGGAATACCTCATATGTGGTGAAGTTGTGAGTATAAATCTTGAACCTTATTCCAATCTCTCGGAAAGATAGCTTGTGAGTTCACCCACCTAATTAGAAATGGAGGATATTGACCATGACCTCCAATATGGAAATTAACTCCAAGAATGGTTTTAAGTAGGTCTTATCAAGAACATAAAAAATGGTGGAGGTTTTCGGTATGTTGAGTAGTTAGAGGACCTCCTAGCTGATGTGTAGGCGTGAAAGGTTTACCATATAAAGGGGTTTTTTTGTCCTCATTGGTTTTTTACAGAGTCTGTTGAGCGAAATATGTTACTGTGCATTTGAAAAATTCATTATGGGGTGATGTTGTGTGAGATATTCCTCATATGAACCACTAATTTTGGACTAAGAATCTTCAGTGACACTTGGTGTTGTAGTGACTAGATTACAGGCGGAGGACAAAGATAGGTGAGGTGTTGAAGGCGTGGAACCTCAATTGTGCATGGAAAGTGATGGATCATCTCACTCGGGAACATTATTAGAAGGAGGTGTTTGCATTTTATTTATGTGTTCCATTATAGGATAAGGGTCAGTTATTGATAGGTACTATAGAAGGAGGAGGGTCGAGTGGGAGGCGTGACTGAAGGTGGTGGTATGAGGTTGAAACAGGTAGGTGTGAGCAGTGATAGAGGGGTGGGATGGGTGTGCATCATGAACCATAAGTTCATAATAAATATATATATTGTAATTAAAAAACATGTAATAAGGATCATGATAAGTAATTTTATATGAAAAATTGTTTTAGGATGTGAGTGGTATACATTGTGCATTTGATTACACCACTTGTAACTGGTGCTTTTTGCACAGCTTGGAACCAAATTCTGGTCCTTTTCTCCCATAATGCCCAATGTTTTCTTAAATAATACTCTAACATAATCTATCCAAAGGTGAAATAACCTTGTTTTCCTTCTATTAAGTACATCATTTAATCTTCAAATCTTGGATTTTTGTTGCTCATAGTAATTTCAAGGTGATGACACAACCCTCACAGAAGGGTTCATGATGAATTTTATACCATTGACCATTTACATTGAATGGTGGTATGACTTATTTATGAACCCCAATGGTCCCATAAAGTAATAATTTATGACCAAAAAGAGTCATGGCCATATGTGTTTGAAATTCCCAAGGAAATCATTAAACACAAGTTTAATTACCGGACTTTATTCCATGGGGAAAAAATTAATCCCATGATGAGTTGATCATTCCATTTCATGGGTTTCTTTTTATAGATCATTAAATTTTCTTAATCACCATTTCTATTATGTTCCAATTCATCCAAATGAAACATCCTAGCTTCCCAATATCTTTATGATTCCATATTTAGCTTCTTAATTTCCCAATATGTGAGATGCTCTAGTTCTACTCGAAAACAACATGACTTCCCGTATACTAATAGGAAGGGTGTTATTTCTATTGGTGGTTTTTCAATATTGTGGTAAGCCCAAATTGAACCATCTAATAGAATACTGAAATAAATTTTATTTTTTATGATCATTTCAATGAAATGTTTAATTTCCTTATTTGAATATTAAACTTTCCCACCAGTTTGGGGGTGGTTGAGAGTTTCTATGCTATACCTGATGCCATATTTTTCCAGTAGTACTTTAAACTCTTGACTAGTAAATTTTTTTACCCCATCAATAATGAGAATATTTTGAAATACCTATCTTAAAAACACTTATTCCTTTATGAAAAGCATGACCATTTTTGTTGTGTCTCGAGTTATAGATTCAGCTTCTACCCATTTGGAAACATACTCCACCATAAAAAAGGATATAGTATTTTCCATGTGAGTTAATAAATGGCCCTATGAAATCTATTCCCCATACAAAAGAGATTTCAACTTCCATTATTGGGTATGAGGGGATTCCATTATTTTTTTCAAAGGTTCAAGTTCGATGGAATCGATCAGACCTTTCACAATAATCTCTTGCATCTTGGTGAATTGTGGGCTAGAAAAGTCCACCTTACAGATTTTTTTCTACAATATATTGTAGTCCATGATTCCCTCTAATTGGTGATATGTGACACATTCCTAATTTTTTTATTTCATCCTCTAGGATGCATTTTTGTAATAATCCATCATTATAACACTTAAAATGGGGCATCATATCCGAATATTAGTGTGGAAAATCAACTAAAAAAATATCTTCCGTTGTTTATAAGTGAGATATGGTAAGAGAAATCTAGTAGTGAGATAATTTGGAAGGCCTGAAAACCACAGGTGTGCCTTCATATTTATGTTGAAGAGAGTTTCATAAGGGAAGTTGACTTTAATGTCTAGATCATTATCATATTTAATAAGGGTAAGTGGAGGTTAGGATAGATGGTACACGATAAAAGTTTCCATTACATTGGAATCCTTGATGATGATGTTGATTTTTTCATCAATGGGATCCACCACATCAGTCTTGTTTTTTCATCATTTTTATTAATAAAATATTATAAGGAAATATGGGAAGTGTACACAATTACTTTTGAACAAACTAGATATGAGAGAAATATTTTGAATGCAAAGACCACTTAAAAGTTATCCTTCTCTGTACCTGTGTAGTTCACATGAGATTAATTATGTTTGTGACTGGAATAATAGGTGGGGTAAAATATGTGACCAAATAGCTATCCTAAAATAGTGACAACAACGAAGTCGTTGTTGTCGTATAACAACTCAAAATATTTGTTTTCTAATCCGGTGAAATGATAACAGGAGTAGTGACCATACATTATTTAAAATGTAGAATGCTTGCCGAATTTTTTTAGTGATTAAAATTGGGTTTATTTTAATAAAATATGTTTCATATATTCTGAAACATTCTCAAAATCTTTTACAATGTGACAATATCATTTTCATTCCCAAAAAATCCCCATATTACTTTGACCATGTAGCATTTAGTTTGAACCTTGATCACTTGGATCTTAACAGGATCAACTTCCATACTGGCCATAAATATTTTATTGGACAAGGACTATGCCTCATTGGCCCATGAAGTAGCATTTTCCAAGTTAATACTTCACACTTCCCTTCACTTCATTGGAGGTCTAACTCAAGTTTTCTAAGGCATACATCAAATGATCTAAGATAAACTGAAATGTCTTCAACTAAATTTTCATAGAATTCTTCCCCTATATTATTGAATATATGTGTCATAAACCTATGAATGTTCGCTGGTGCATTACACATTCTGAACAACATGCATATGTATGCCAACTTACCATATGAACATGTGAATGTTGTTTTAGAATAATCATTTGGGTTGAATTCAATTTAATTGTATCCAAAATATCCAACCAGGAAACAATAGAATTCATATCTGTTGAGTCTCGTAAGCATTTGATCCATGATGGGTAAGGATAAATGATATTTTTGGGTTTCCATATTTAGGTTTCTATAATCCACACATACTCGTCATCCAGTGATGGTGCGCGTCGAGTCCATTTCAACATCTTCATTTTTTTCAACTGTGCGGCCACCTTTCAATGGAACAACTTGTAAAGAGATTAACTTCTTCCTATCAATGATTGAAAAAATTATTCCAGCTTCCATAAGTTTCAATAATTTCTTCTTCACTACCTCCTTCATTGGTGGTGTAAGTAATATCTGGGTTTGGAATTTGGGGTTTCACCTTATTCTAGTAAAATCTAATGGGATCACAAGGCAGGGCTGATCCCTTTGATGTTAGACACCCCCAAGGAATTGACTACTTATGACTTGTAGGACATTGATCAATTTGTACACTTGTGACTACGTAAGATCTGAGTTAATGATGAAATTCAGTGCATCCATTGTCTCTAGGAAAAGAATACTTGACTGTACTAGGGTTGGTTTTTAGCTCCATTTTTAGTGTCTGAATGATAGAGGGTAAAAAGGGTGTGATACTATCACTTATAAGAGGTTCATTGTAGAACACATCCTCAAAGACCTATCCCTCCAACATAACATGAGAAAACTATTCACTATCATCTTAAATGGTCATGTATTTATCTATTTCATCTATGAGAAAAATAGATTGCTAGTCAAAAGAATGATATATTTATTTTTCATCATTCTCTAGGTTGAACACAACTTTTTCATCACCTACTACGAATATGGTTTCCCCTTGATCCACATTAACAGGTTCCTTCCCAGTGGAATGGAATGATAGGGTGAAGATGTTTCTCACATATAATTCTTCTTCATTATCCATATTGTGGAATTCCACTAAAAAAATGAACTTTGAAACATTGACTAAGACATCCTCTATAAATCCTCGGGTATAATTTACTGACTAGTGAAATAATTGGGGTTCCAATCTGGTTAGTATGAGTTCCTCAGGCCCCGGTTTGTTTAAAAACACATATGCATGAGGTTAATGATGGATAATAAATTTCACAAGGCTCTAATGATGTTATATTCTCTATTGGTTCATTGGATTGAGAAAGTTCTAGGATCATTCATTTTGAGTGAAATTTTCTACTGAACAACTACATACCATTATTTATTTAGTAAGATGACTCTAAAGTATTCCAATTTTCTTTTATTATATATCATTTCCTTGAAAAAATTATCATAGGTAGGCATTTTAGAAATTACCTTAGTGAATGGAATTATTATGTTAAAATATTTAAAAATATATAATGATTTACAGTATTTCCCTTGAAACATTCCTCGCCTCATTCATTTCAAAAAAAGAGAAATTTGGGTTATTAGAAGGTGGAACAATGATGGTTTCTTTATTAGGTTACTATTTTATCAGGGATTGTTTTTACAAATTGGTACCTCTTCAGGTATATCTTGAGTAGTTTCATTTTATTTTACTTCACATTCTTCTTCAGAGACTATTTTATGTTTTTTTGGGTTTCTCAGCTTGATTTTGTTATCCTCTACATGGTATATTAAAATCAATAAATTTGCCACTCCTTATAACCACTAGATTTTTCTTTTTTCCCTTAATAATGTATCTATATTACCAGGTAGAGTACATGGTAATATTTATAAATGGTCTTTAATATCTGACCCATTTTATTTTTGAGGATATGAAGTTGAAAACTTTAATTCTACATTTCTGTCTCAAGGGTGGTCATCCTCTGATCAACCATTTGAACAAAGGATGAGAGTATATTTTCCAAATTTGATTGAATAGGTATGGATAGTTTTGGAGGTCTTGGTAGAGATAGATGAAAATGTTGTTGTGCTTTAGGAGGGAAGTGTTATTGATTTACATTTTGTGGTAGCCAAGGAATAATATTCATTGGAAAATATCATGGTGGTCCTGGGTTCTGGAATGGATCATGACCACTTCTTTACTAATAGTACGCTTGATTATTTTTTTGTAGTTATTGAACTGGAATCAATTGATAATACTACTAAAAATAATAAAATTTTTGTTGTTTCCTTTTTTAGTTAAGGTAATTAAAATACTAAATTTTTTGTTCCTAAAAACCTATGGTGAATCATTGATATAGGTGTGGGAACTACACATTTCATAGGAATTGATCTCCTTTACCAGAGCAGGAGGGGCAGGTGGTTAATACGGTACCACAAATGGATCTAGATTCCTAGTTAAGGATTATACTAGTGAAACTAGTCGATTAATTTATTTTAAACATGGTGGATTCCACACTAGGGAAGCCCAAGATTAATCTTCCATAGACTGGAATCATGAGAGACTTCATCCAAAATTTCTCATCCAGTCTTAGGTGTTTTGAACATCAACCCTCTGTACGTGGTGGAATCAGAAACTATGTGTGCACCTGGTTGGAGTCATTGATAGAAAATTTTTAGTTGTATCCACTTATCAAGACCATGATGTGATAACTTATAGGTGTGTTCCTTGAAACGATACCATGCTTCCCATGCTGATTAAGTTTGAGAAATATTCTGGACTTCATTCTGTATTTTCATGTTCAGATAGGCAGAAAGTACTTCTGAAATAATTTCTTGGATAAATAATACCATTTCATGATGAAAAAAGGAACTTGAATTTTAAGACAATATTTGTCCCAATCTTGTCGGGATAAGGGATTAACTCTTAGACTTACAACATCATCAGATAATCCCTTTTTGATAAAAGTTTCACCAACCTCATGGAAGTTCGAGATATGTTCACTGGGATGTTTGATTTGAGTCTCACTAAACTAATCTATATTTTAGATCAAATTAATTAGTACAGTATTAATCATTAAGGTGTGTGAATGAAAAGTAAGCTGTATAATACTGGGTATAAAACCATTTATTTATGGAAATCCTTAATCTATAATGGTTCATTCTTATAGAAATAGATACATCCCATTTAGTGTGGGTTTCATATTTTTCATGTTGTCTTGATTGAGACCCACATGATTAATAACATCATCAATTTTTGGAAGGTGGTGTGAGGAAATATTCCTTTCAATTTTTGGTTTGAATGTAAATAATTCTCGTGCATGAAGGCACTTTGAACGAGTTAGAGTTGCCTGATCCTTGAACTAGGATGTAAGGAGAAGGATGTAGTGGAATCCAAAAAGAAAAGAAGAAATAGTGAAAAGAGAATGGTGGTACGAGTAAGGTAATCCCACATTATTTCCATATATTTCTCTACTAAAGCTCGGTTTTTTAATACATAATAACAACACCAAAATTTTATATAACCACATGCATAGTTTAATTCATGCGGGATGTGGTTAGATTAGATTATTGTTCCCGAAAAAAACTTTCTAGTACGACATAATATGGTGATAGTGTGGGGTTACTCCCGCAGGGATTGAACTGGAAGATAGGAAATAAGAATTTAACCCATATGTGTAATATTTCTTACAAAATGGTTGAGTTTGGGAGTAAAATAATGCTAAAGGATTTGAGATTAATATCTGAGAGATAGAAGGGACCTAGACCCATTTTGGAGTTCCCTTGAAATGATATTCTTAATCCTAATGTTGTGTGGTCATATGGTTGAGGCTAATAAGTAAGAATTGGTAACTAGTAGAATATGGTCAAACCAACTAGATCTAT
This sequence comes from Viscum album, assembly GCA_963277665.1. Lineage (NCBI taxonomy): Eukaryota > Viridiplantae > Streptophyta > Magnoliopsida > Santalales > Viscaceae > Viscum > Viscum album. Next base: position 386,468,773 of record OY728147.1, on the reverse strand, counting down.
CTAAGAGGAAACTATTCCTTGGTCTATAGATTCTTAAAACCTAGACGCATAAAGCATAAATTTTAATTTAGAAAGCATCATAGACTATTTTTTGTAGCCAATTATACTCCAATCAAGTAAGTGTCATTCATTCAAACTCCCCATGGGAAGGGTTGAAAAATATAATTTGACAAATAACTATTGTATGACTTGATTTTTATCCATAGGTTTAATAAGTTTAGAATTAATGATTTATTATGTTCAGACACACCTACTCTCAAACCCAACCCTAAGCAGTTTAGCCACTCATGGTAGAATGAATTATAAGTGGGGAAATAATTGAAAACATGCAGTGAACCATTTTTATATCAATGTAAATTCCGTTCTTATAAATATGGTGTATAATCACATGAATTCACAACATAATGAACTACTAAGTACTATGTGACCTATATACATAATTTTGAAACTTATGTGTTTTGATTTTCAAAAATATGACATACATGGTTGTGATCAGTAAGATGTTTGGAGTCTAATGGAACAAAATTAATTTTTTTGAATAGAAACCTACCCTTATAAATAGTAATATTACCCTTGTGAATAGTAAATCATCCAATAGAATAGTATCATCACCCTAGAATGTATAAATAAAATTTAGTCATCTAATAAATGATAATATGACCATAGTAAAATTATTGGTACTTTGTTATGTCATAAATAATTAATTACAATTAATTTAGTAATTTAGAAAACAAATATTCTAAATGGTGTTCATAAATTAATAATTTAATTTCTTCTAGTCTTAAGATAATTTTATAAGGCATTATGTAATTTTTTGAGAACATTATATAATCAGTTATTGTATTAAAACTTGTATTTTTCAAGTAAATTATGATTTTAATTATAAATTAAATTAATCATATATATAAAATAATTTTTAAAAATGGGTTTCATTTAGTGATTGTAGTCATTAAAAAATGGTTAGGGATAATTTTTCATATTTTTGTCAAATACAAGAATTTTTCGTGAATAGTAAAAAACTTTAATTTACCATAAAAATGAATTATAATTTAAAACCACATTTCCAAATATAATAAGTGATTTAAGCTCCCTAATATCTAACTCACTTACACGTATTACTGTTTTTGATCATGGAATCATCACTATTTTTGGTCTTGAGGTAAATTAATAAATTAAAGAATTAAATATTAAAAAAACCCTTATCCAATCCACTATAAAAATCTCTCACACTCTCTTCTTTTATTAACTACTCTAAAGCATTGTGATATACCTAGGTTCTACCCAACTCACTCCCAAAGAACCTCCCCCACGTTCAACTGCCCTTGGTCTCCTCAAAACACCAAATCCTCTTCCCTTCATAGGCTCTTAAAGAGATTAACACAAGAGGAAAATTCCTCTTTCCGATTGTTTTATATTCTTTCAAGTTGTTTTATTTATTGTTTCCTTCCCCACCTCCATTCAACCAAATGGTATGAAAAATATAGAATCATACATGTACTGAAATTATATTATTCTAATGGAAAAGTTTATCATAATCAATCCTCCCCTACTTTTATTCTATAAATAAAAATACCGTTCGAGATGCGTTGATTTATCACATTCAAGGATGGTGAGTTTTCAATTTGCATTACCATCTTCTAGACTAGTCATGAAACCATTTTAATGGTTTAACCATATATTAATATATTTATTTTATATTATGAGTGGATCTACCATCCTTTTTCACACTTGATGTAAAATAATAATACCAAACAAGTTAATTATGAAAAAATCAACATGTTAATCCAATCATTTAACATTAATGTTTAATATAAGGATTCACCTTCACTCCAAAAAACTAAATGAAATTTATAACCATGAATTCTTCAATATGATCACTAATTATATATAACTTAAATTATTGACAACCACTTCCATCAGACATGTTTTTCTAAGCATAAATAAAAGTGAAGCGATCATGAAATCCAGGGAAGAAAATGGTCCCAAACAATGAAATTGAACCACTTAATCCCTTAAAATTCTCATTAATGAACATAACAAGGGTATAATAAATATTTTTTATATATAATAGGTTCTTTAATTATAAATTAATTAACCTAATTTTATTATTCAGGTCATAAATATCTAGTGGAGATCACCATCAGACGTAAGGTAAGGGATCCTCTCTATTTCACTTTTATTCAAGAATGTCCTATATGTTATTCCCTTTTATGTGTAGTACCTAATGATGGGGTATGATTAGAACCCCCATACTTATCTCATGATTTTTAATTTATGAGAAACCCCTTTACCCCTCATTAATCCTTCTCAATCACACTTGATACCATGTCAATAATGCGTAAGGGATTATACCCGAACCTCCTTTGTTCCTTCAGGTTGCATTACCCTTCTTTTACCAAAATGAAGTTATCTTATCATTTTTATATTCATATTATAAATAATTTTTAAATGTGCCAAATTTGTTTATAAACACCCATTAATCATTCTCTTTCAGTTATATAATGTTTTTATGTGATTTTGTCCTCAATTCTTCTTGACAAGGAAACATGTATTAAGGGAACATCCCAAATTACTTTAGGATTTAAGGTGAATTATATCATATATTTTATGCCACCATTTTCATTATAAAATTATTATTTTTATTATGAAAACATTCTTTTTTCATTTTTTTTATATAAAATATTTTTCTCTTTTTTCATTAGAAGGCTCTATAGTATTTTCCTTAAAACCACACAAAAATGTTTTAATGCTAAAATTTATTAAATACATTTATGGAATTTTGCCACTTTATAATGACATAAAATCCCAAGATACATGAATATTTTCCATTATGAATTCCCATATATATTTTATTTCCTTGCATTTTTGGACACATTTATGTTATTCCCATTTCTTATGATTTATGACATGGTCGTGATACCCAATTCATCCCATGGGTAACTCCTATGTTTATGTAAGATTGATTAAGTATGAATATTTATGTGACAAACATATTAATAGAAAGATAATATGGGTGCACCAAGATATCACTCCAATGCATTGGGTAATTTTGAATCTCATGAGACGTTACATGCGACTTTATTTGCAATTACGCTTGGCTTATTCTACCATGTGCGATAGTATTAGAAATTTTTCATGGCTTGGGTTACCATGTGAAATGGTCTTGGAGATTATCCTTGACTCGTGAAAATGTCATATTTTATGTTGCTTCCACATTACTGGTAATTCATGTTTATATGATTCTATGATTATATGTTATGATTCGATATGATACATGCATTTTTATATCATCTTGTCATGCCATTGATCCCATGTGCTAATGGATTATTCTTATGTTTATTCCCTCACTAGGATTTTAGCTCATCCCATTGTTCATCTTATCCCCATGTTATCTTATGATGATGTAAGAGAACATTGGATGATAGGGTATCATTACAGAGATTATATAAAAATTTGTTTTTAAGGTTTTATTATTTACTTATTCTTCCATGTCCCTAGAATTTATGATCCTTTGATTGTACTCTAATGTATAATTATGTTTAAAATAATGTAATGTTATATGTAAAAGGCTTGGGTTTCTACAGTTGGTATCAGATGATGGTCTAGTTATTTTTGGGGATTTGGAATTAGAGCACTTTAGTAAGAACCTTAAGGACGAGACTAAGTATAAGAAAACATTACTATGTTTTGTTAAGTAAAATTTAAGTGGTTTATCAAGAAAATACATCCTGTTTGGATAAAAATAGTTAGAGGTTTCTCTAGCATAGAGGTATATAGGGGTAAAACCCAATAAAACAAATTTGAGCATGACTCGAATAGGAACTAGTGCATGATAATGAGCCTTGATGCACTCTTAGTTTTATACTCCCAGAGGATATTTTTTGGTAAATTCATAATCATGGTACAAATCATTATTAAGAGAATAAAAAAGACCATAGTAATATATGTTATGAAATAGGTCAAGGATAAACTAGATTTAAACATAATGAATCTTATGTTAGGATATACTTCTCCTTTACATGTTTATCTTCAGATGTTCAAACATTCCTTTTTATCCTCAATATCTATGTATTCAATCCATCTAATTGTACACTCTTTTTATTAATTGATGGTGGGGAACATCAGAACTTATAATAAAAAATCATTGTGATAGAGATTATGAATATTTACATAATGATATTATGGATATGATGGGAATGGATGCTCAAAACATCATGATATTACTTGCCTAGCTGGATCAAGTTATGAATAATTATGTGAATCATGTGGAACACCCTCCTCCTCCAATGAAAGAGAATGTTTCCGTTGAATACTTCTAGTTTACAAGGCCTCCCAGGTTTAGTGGGTCATCTAATACCCTCCTTGTGTAATAGTGCATTAACTCCATTGAAAAGATATTATCTGCCCTCCAGTACTCATAAGAAGAGAAAGTTGTACTAGAAGTCTATCATTTTGAAGGGAAAGCTGATCAATGGTTGACACTGATCAAGAATATGAATCCCTAAGAGGAAATTTATTCCATGGATTTGGAGGAATTCAAGATAATGTTTTTCAATAAAAATTAACCCCAAAACCTCAATCTTGAGATGGAAAGAGAGTTCCTCGGACTCAAACCGAAGGAAGATAAGTCCATCGGGGTGTGTAACTTTACAAGTCTTGCAAGGTACACCTCTTTCTTTTTCATGAACACTGAATGCAAGGTGGATAGCTTATTTAGTGGACTAAACCTGAGTCTATGAAAAGAAATGGTGATTATAGACTTTTACAGTTATGAAGAGATTTTCCGTTGTGCCCCCTATATTGAAATAGGGAATGGAGAATCTCAATGGTATCGTGGGCCCAGTGAAAAGAAGAGAAAAATTAAATATAATGAGTGTAGTACTGTAAATAAATTCAATGATGGAAAGAATCTAGATCATCCCATGTGTAAAAATTGATGGAATAAGCATACTAGGAACTGTCTAAAGGGTACCAAGAATTTATTTAAATGTGGAAAGATGGGAAATAGGGCTAAAAACTGCTGACAGGATATGAAGAATTCTGGTAATGTGGAATAAGAAAGGAAGTTTTAGATAAACACTCAGCCGGTAGTGCAGTGATGCAACTTCAAGGATCTTGGTCATTAAAAAAACAATTTCCCTAAGCTGAGAGTTGTCAATGGAAATCAACAAAAACCTCTAAGGCAACAAGGAAGGGATTATTATTTCACTACTAATTAGGTGGATCTAGAAAATAATGTTGTGAATGTTATAATAGTTATTAATTCAAGAATAGAGAATATAACCTTTGATTCTATTTCTACTCATTATTTCATATCTTTCATGTTTAGTAGAACTATTCAAACACCACCTCAATGTTCAGAAGATAAATTATCTTTGAGAACAAATAATGGGTAAATTATTGCATCCAAGGTTTATAACTCCTCCCCTGTTAACATTTGTGGACTGAGCCTCCCAAATAATTACATCATACATTCTTTAGTGGAGTTCAACACTATCATGTGAATGGAATGGACATATTTATACAATGCCAACATCAACTATCAGGAAAGAGAGATGAATCTTCACATTCTGATGCATCCTCCAATTATTTAGAACTGTAAGGCGGAAGATTAATCTCCATTATAATTATTGTACCAATTGGTGGATATTAATTCATTATTTGCAAGCATGTATAGCTCAAATGATTGAGAAAAATGGGAGAATCATGGTTGAAGACATGCCCATCGTGAGGGTTCACACTAATGTATTTCTGGAAGAGTGGTCTGGTCTTCCTCCTGTTCGGGAGGTTGTGTTCTTAATTGAATTAAATTTAGGATCTTTGCCTTTATCAAAGAAACCTTATAGAATGGCTAATGTATAGCTAAAAAAGATGAATAATTAGTCACAGAAGAATCTGGAGAAGGGTTTTATACACACGAGTTCTTCACCATGGGGTGTGTTAGTCCCCATTTTCATGAAGAAGTATAGATCAATGCACCACCACATTGATTATCATGAGATTACTAAAATCGTGAAAAATAACAAAAATACCCTTCCATGGATCGGTTACTTGTTTGATCAGTTTTGTGGGGAAAATTATTTCTCTAAGGTTGACCTTCATTCAGTATATCACCAATTAAAGGTGAGGAATGTAGATATTCCGAATACTACCTTTCAAATGAGTTATGGACATTATGATTTCGTAGTGATACACTTCACACTCACTAATGCTCTATTAATTTTCATGTATTTAAAGGAATAGACTATTTAGATGTTACATTGATGAATTTGTGGTTTACTTTATTAATGAAATTATGATATACTCCATGAGTAAGGAGAAACATGAGGGGAATTTGAATACTATGTTAAAGAATTTGAAAAGTGAGATGTTGTATTAAAAGTTATATAAATGTGAGTTATGGATGGAGGAAGTGTCATTCTTGGGGAATGTTATCACCAACAATAGTGTATCTATGGACCCTTCTAAGATAAAGGAAATTGAGTAGTGACACATGTAAGCATCTATAATAGAGATCCACTACTTTCTGGGTCTATATTGGTATTATCGGAAATTTGTGAAGATCATTTCATGATTGTCAGACCATATTACCAAGATAAAATAGAAGATGTTAATTTTTTTCTAGACATAAGAATGTGAAGACTATTTTATGGAGTTGAAAAAATGATAATAACTGCTCCAATAATCACACTCCCAACAAGTAGATAACTCTTTGTGGTGAATAGTGATTCTTAAATGAAGGAATTAGGATGTGTGCTGATGAAAAATGATAAATTTATAGCCTATTCTTCAAAAAAGTTGAAAATCCATGAGAAAAACTATCATACACATGATCTATAATTAGCAATTGTGATCTTTGCATTAAAAATCTGGAAGTATTATCACCATGGGGGGAAGTGTGAGAAATATACTAGTCACAAGAGTCTAAAATTTATATTCACATAGAAAGATCTTAATATGATTGAGTTAAGATGGGTATAGGTCATCAATGATTATGACTACTCAATCTACTACCATCCTGGTAAGGAAAACAAGGTCGATGATGATCTAATCAGAAAGGATATGATATCTTTTTCAATGATGAGAATTGAAAAGGATCCAATCTTATTATATTTTCAGAGGATAGACATGGGAATAATTAAGGGTGGAACATCATCAATCCTTTCAGAAATTTTTTACCGACCATTCCTCATATAGAAAATAAAGGATTCTCAATGAAAAGACCAGGAAATTCAGAAAAGTGTGGAATCCATTAATAATGGAAAGTCCCCTGAGTTAATGATTGGGGATAAAGGAATTGTATGATTTGTGTCATGATTATGTGTACTATATGATCCAGTGAAAATAATTATTTTTTTGAATGATGCACAGAGCTCAACCTTTTCTATTCAGCCAGGGAGCACAAAGATGTATCTAGATCTCTGGGAGAACTTTTGGTGGGGCAATATGATGAAGAACATTAATGAATATACATCAAAGTGAATTGTATGTCAACAAGTGAATAAATAAAGACATAACTGAAAGGGGATGGTGTAATCACAACCCATACCAACATGGAAGTGGTAGAACATCACTCTGGACTTTGTCACTAGACTCCTAAAGACATCTATAGAAAACAATGCTATATGGGTCATTGTGGATCTTATTACAAAGCATATCACTTTATCTCAATTCAAGAGGAATTCTTATTGGATCAATATTAATGGATATATATATATCAAGGAGGTGGTAAGGATTCATGGATTACCATGATATATTGTATCCGATCAAGATCTAAGATTCACCTCGATAATATAGAAAGTTATCCAACATGCTATAAGAACTGAACTAATCTTTAGTACGACCTATCATCCTGAAAATGATAGCCAATATGAGTAGAATATTCAGACACTGGAAGATATATTGATAACATGTTCGATGTACTTAAAAATAGAATGGTAAAATCATCTTCCACTTATATAATTCTCCTACAACAATAGTTTTCACTCGAGCATCTGAATGGAACCATAAGAAGCCCTTTATGGGAAATGGTGTAGAACTCTAGTGTGTTAGGATGAAGTAAGCGATAATAAGGTGCAAGGACATGAAAGGGTCGAATAAATGGTGGAGAAGGTGAAAACTATTCAACAACACATCAAGGAAGCCCAAATTCAATAGAAGAGTTATGCAAACAATCGTCAATGAGACCTTGGGTTCAAAGTTGGAGACATGGTGTTTCAATTCATATATCCACAGAAGAAGGCCGTGAAGCTAATGTAGAAAGAAAATCTATTTCATACATTCATTGATCCCTACTAGATCCTTGATCGAGTCAGAGGGGTGGCCTATCAACTAACACTTCCACCTATCATGGCCAATGTACACAATGTCTTTCATGTATCCCTCTAAAGGAATTACATACCAGACCGTTCACTTGTACTCTCTTCAGTGGTTGTAAAGTTGAAGAATGATCTTTTTATGAGGAGCATTCTCTGAATATATTACATTGTAGAGATAATGTTCAAAGTAACAAGACTACTCACATAGTCAAATTATTGCATTGGAACCATAAGTATGAAGAGGAAACATGGGAACTGAAGGAGGAAATGAAAGAAATGTTCCCACACTTGTTTGTGGCCAAGAATGTAAAATAAAATTTTGAGGGTGTAATTTCATAATGTGGGAATAATGTAATGAACTAATGTTTTATCAATGGAAATTCATTTCATATAAATATGTCATAAAATCACATGAAAACCCAACACAATGAACTAATAAGTACTATGCAAACATTAATCAAAATTTTGACACTTTTGTGTTATGAATTTCAAAAATATGACATACAAGGTTGTGATCGAAACAATTTTTAGTGTCTAATGGAACCAACATAATTTTTGGTGATTATAAAACTACCCTTAAGAATAGTAACCTACACTTATGAATAGTAATATGACCCTTGTGAAGATTAAATCATCCAAAAGAATATTATCCTCACACTTGAATGTATAAATAAAATTTAGGAATCTTGTAAGTGATAATATAATCAATGTAAAAGTATTGCTATTTCTGTAAGTCATAAATAATAAATAAAATTTAATTAATTAATTTAAAATAAAATTTATTTTCTTAAAAAGTTTTCATAAATTAATAATTTTATGTTTTCTATTTTTTAGATAATTTTAGGAGGCCTTATGTAATTTTTTGAAAGCATTATGAAATCAGATATAGTTTTAAAATTCTGTATATTTATAGTAAATTATTATTTAAATAAAATATTAAATTAATCATATTTATATTTTATTGGAAAATGGGTTTCATTTTATGATTCTGCACGTCGAAAAATGATTATTGTGAATTTTTGAGATTTTTTTGAAATACATGAATTTTTGGGGAATAATAAAATACTTTAATTTACTATATAAATACAGTATAATTTAAAACCACTATTACTGACATAATAAGTAATGTGAGCACACAAATATTGAACTCAATTACACGGATTAATATTTTTGGACATGGAATCATAACTATAGTTCGTCTTGATGGAAATTAATAGACTATGTATTTAAATATTAATAAAAGCCTCCTCCCATCCACTATAAAAAACTCCCACACTCCCCTCTTCTCTTCACTCATATAAAGCATTTTTCTTTTCCTAGGTTCTACCAAAATCACTCCCCGTGATCATAACCCATGTCCAATATCCCCTGGTATCCTCAGAAGACCAAATCCTCACCCCTTAAGAGGCTCTAAAAGAGATAAACACAAGAGGTAAACACCACTTTCTGATTCTTTTATTTTCTTTCATGTTATTTTCTTTTCATGTTTCTTTCCTCACAACCCACCACCCAAATTATATGATAACTCTAGTAAAATAAATTTCCTAGAATCCTACTATGCTATTGGGATATATTATCATAGTCTCTCCCTCCCCCTAATTTTAATCTATAAATTAAAATACCCTCTGAGATGTGTTGATTTATCACATTCAAGGATGAAGGGTTTTCAATTTTCATTACTATATTATACTCTGGTAATGAAACCATATTAATGGTTGATCCAAAGAATAATATATTTATTTTATCTTATGTGTTGTTCAAGATTCCTTTTTCACACCTTATTTAAAATAATAATACAAAACAAGTTAATTATGAACCAAATCGCCAAGTTAATCTAAGAGTTTAACATGAATGTCTTATATAAGGATTCAACTTCACTCCAAATAAAAAAATGAATTTTATAACCATTTAATCTTCAAAATGATCACTAATTTCATATAAATTCAATTTTAGGAAACCAATTTCATCATACATGTTTATCCGATTATGAATAATAGTGAATTGAACATTAAAATCGAAGAAGAAAACACTCTCAAAAATGAAATTGAACTACTTAACCCATCAAAAAGGTCATAAATGAACATAAAAAGGTTGTAATAAATAATTTAAATATATAATAGGTTAAATAATTATTATTTAATGCACCTAATTTGATTATTCTGGTCATTAATATCAAGTGGAGACCACCATCAGACTTAAGGTAAGGGATCCTCTCTATTTCACTTTTATTTAAGAATGTCCTATATATTATGCCATTTTACGTGTAGTCCCTAATGATGGGTTATGATTTTGAACCTCCCCTATACTTCCATAATGATTTATATGTGATTAAATTCCCTTTTATCCCTCATTAATCCCTCTAAAATACACTCAAAACCATACCGATAATCAGTAAGGGATTCTACCCGAACCTCCTTTGTTCCTTCGGGATGCCTTACGTTCCTTTTACCAAAATGAAGTCAACTAATCTTTTTATCATAATTTTATAAATTAATTTTATAATAACCAAATTCCCTTATTAATACCATTTCATCATTACCATTTGGGTATATAAATATTTTTAAGTGATTCCCTCCTTAGTACTTCTCGGTAAGAAAACTTATTTTAAGTGAACTTCTTGAATTCTCACATGATTTCAAGTGAAAAATATCATCCATTTTAAACAACAATTTACTTTATAAAATATTATTTTTTATTATGAAAACTATATAGGTTCACTTTTGGTTTTATATAAAATATATTTCTCTTTTCAATTTAAAATGCTCTATAGTATTTTCCATAAAACCGCAAAAAAATGTTCTAGTGATAAAGTTTCATAAATACATTTATTAGATGTTATAACTTCTTCATGACAAAACATACCATGATACATGACTATTTTACTTTAGTAATATCCATATGAATTTAATTTCCTTTTTTTATGGACACTTTTATGTTACGCACATTTTTTATGCTTTATGACAAGATCGTGATACCCAATTCTTTCAATGGGTAACTATTTCGTTTTTGTAATATTGATTAAGTATGATTATTTATGAGGAAAAAATATTCATTAAAATTTAATATGAGGTCACCTAGATATAGTTCCTATGCATTGGGTAATATTTAGTATTCATGATATGTTATGTGCGATGATCTTGGCGGTAATCCTTGGCTGTGCTAACATGTGCGATTGTCTTGCTGGTTAGCCTTGGCTTGTTCTACAATGTGAAACGGTCTTTGTGGTTAGCCTTGAATTTTGCTAAAGTAATTTTTTATATTACTTCCACATTAATGTGAATTCATGTTTATATGATTCTATGTTTAAATTTTATTATTGCATATGTTACATTCCTTTTTTATCATCATTTCATGTCTTCTATCTCATGTACTAGTGCCATATTCTTTATATTATTCCATTACTGGGATTTTAGCTTATCCCTTTGTTCATGTGATCCCCAGGTTAGCATATGCAGCTGTATGAACACAATGGAGGATAGAGCCTCATTATTGAGATTATATTAATTTTTTTAATGTTTTATAACTTACCTAGTCTTGCAAGAAACTAGACTTTACAAACCTTGGCTTGTACTCTAATATATAATTATATTTAAAATCATGAAATGTTATATATAAAAGGCTTGGGACCCTATAAAATATGTTTATCATTCTTATAAATATTGAAATAAATTAGTTAAATACCACACATTAAAAAACATTTTATCAAAAAATTAAATCAAAAATCTAACAAGACATTTACTGGAAAGAATTAATAGAAATAAATTTATTAAGGGTTCATCATCGAATGTAGATTGAAACATAGAATGTACAAAAATCAGTATTGAAGATGCACATGAGTTGGGAATTCTTGCATGTGCATTAAAAATTCTTAAATAAATGTAAAACTATAATAGTATTTTAAGAAATTTAACTTGAGTGAGAATTGAGAACAAAAAAAAGAATGAATGGGATAGGAAATGGGGAAATCAAATTCTTCAGTGTGTTCTGCCTCTACAATGCACAACAGAGATATAAATACTCAGGTTTTTAGATGACGTGAAAACATTTCACACTCTGTAATACCAATCTAATATTATCTCTATGAATTTTGAATCTCGTTTAAATATCCTGAGAAAATTACCTATAATATTTTAGATTTAGAATTTAGACTCTTCTCATGGAATGTAACTAGTAATCATGACATGTTTCTTCATTCAGGTTGATCCTTAAAGCAGGAATAAAATTTCAAATGTTACATGTCGTATATTAGAAAATCGCGTCCTGTAATAATTTAATGGATTTTATTTCTTTCACATCATGTAACACACTGTGAGTGATGCCCATACATCACGTAGGTGGATTTCATGATGTACAATGATCATTTTGGGATTGATTCCATTGATTTTTCATTTTACATATTGAAAACCTATTTCCAAAAAATATAAATAAATACCTTTTTCTTTATCTAGTAAAAAATGATTATTTATTAATTAAATTATTTAAAAATTTCAATACAATTTATGCTTTTTAAAATTCCCCCAAAACAAAAAAAACATATTTTAAAAAGACTAAACTCAATACATATTCTGAATTTATAGACTAAAAAATATGCAGATGACCCAAATAGACATAATGGAGGGAAAATCAAGGAGGAATAATATAAGAGGTATTAAAATTACTTAGATCCCAACTTAGTAAGTACTTGAGAGATATTTTTCTATCATTATAGAACTTATTTTCTCCAAGAAATTTCTAATCATACTCCTTTTCCTCAGTCATTGAGTTTTACATTCTCCCACCAGATAGAAATAAGGAATCTACCACCATAGGATTCCTATAATTTTAATATCCATTAAAAAACATCATTAATAACCAGCTAAAAATATTTCACACAAAATAAAATTATACATAAAATAATACATGGTTGGAGAACACCTCCAAATAATTTATATTAACCCACATAATCAATTACCAACTTTAGAGAAAATTTGACCAACTAAAAAAATTCATTGAATTACTATCTTACCAGTCCATCTCAAGAATAATTTCCCACTCTAATTTCAAATCCTTTGGCAATAACCACAGAACAAACATCATTTAAAAAATCTCACAATCCATACCTCCAAGCAACTGAGGGTGTTACATTGAATCTCACTAAACATGGATAATGTCATCAATAAATATCATAACTGATTTCATCCTCAAGACATTATATTTCACAAGAAAATTGAGGATAACCTCAATATATTTCAAATACCTCTGTACCTCCACTAACCCATTACCACTATTAAAATACTTTGGATGCTGATTCAAGAAGTCTAAAATGGGATCTGAGCACAAGGATGGCTCCACATCCACCACTCAACTCAGAGTGTGGTTATTTAAAACCCCATAGTTTTATGAATTACTTTCTTCAATTTTTTTCTTATATATCTTCCGTTAGACATGACAAAAAATTTAAATGAAAGAAAATATATTATTTAAAATTATTATTTAATGTGAAAGTTATAACATAGTCATTAAATTGGTGGGTATGAATATTAATATCTAAATTTTTAAAATCATATGGTTTAAAAATTGATAAATAGATTAATTTGATGTCAATTGATTATAAAATGAGATAGAAATCATTTGAATGTAAATGAAATGTTTTTTTTCAGAAAAACTCTTTTTTACATGATATGTGTTCTTATTTTAAAAAATAAAATTTATCACTATTAGGGAATCATTTTAAAGAATTCATATATTTTATAATCAATAAAATGTTTTTTAATTAATTTAATTTTTTTTTCAAAACAAGTTATAGGATAAAATTTAGTTTTATGATTAAATACTATATATTTCTAAAATGAGGTTTTATCATATTTTGTGTAATTAATTTAAATTATCCATTGAAACATTGGAAAACTTTATTTACAAAAATATCATTATTTTTAAAATAAATATTTTAAAATTATATTAAATTGTATTTTTGAGACTTCTTAAAAATGTTTAATTTATTGATGAATAGTGAAAAATGATGGTTTTAATAAAAACTACCAATTTTTCTATACAGTTTACTATGATTCATTTTTTAATGTGGTTAAAATATAAAATTAGTTCATATATGTTATAATTAATTTAATTAATTAAATTTAACCATTTTAATTTTTAATTTTTATATAAAAACATCTTATTCAAATGAAATAGTTTTCTCTATAAAACAGATTTTTCATCGTGCTTTTGGGTTTAATTTTAAATTAATTTACACTACATAAATGAATATAAAATTTTAAAATATATTAATAATTTATTATTGTCATAATTAAAAAAAATGTAATAATTCTTAATTAATTTTTATCATAATGAATATTAAAAACAATAATAATTATTTACCAGAGTTAAGGATAATACTAGGTTGTACGTATTACATGTTCCGCTATTAATATTAATTTTCCATACCGAGAATTATTTTATTTTTCAAATTCGATTAATGATTTAGAATAAATGGGTTAGGATAATCTGACCATGATCAATTATTTTTTGTATTATGGGATAAATTAAAATAGTTACTAAATTAAAACAAAATTCAATGCGGTTAAAAAAATAGAAAACATAATAAAATAAAAAGTTCAAGGAATAAAAATGTGAAAACATGTGTTTTAAATGTTTTGGAGGTGTTCCTACACCATATCAAAACTCTAATGCATTATTTATAAATTTTTGAGGCCGATTAGTATAGACCG
The DNA here is from genome assembly GCA_963277665.1 of Viscum album. Classification (NCBI taxonomy): domain Eukaryota; kingdom Viridiplantae; phylum Streptophyta; class Magnoliopsida; order Santalales; family Viscaceae; genus Viscum; species Viscum album. Next base: position 386,453,751 of record OY728147.1, on the reverse strand, counting down.
AATTCCCATTGATGAATAGTTTTGGGTATTTACTATAATTCCACTCATAAATTATTAATGAGTACATCCTCTATTCACTTCATTACACCTCATAAGCAATTTTGATCAACCAAAACCTAGCATGATCTCTAAAAAACATTATTTTCTAGGTTTTAGATTTTTTGGTATCTTTATTATCCTCTGAAAGAGGATAATATTCATTGATTATATCTTAATATTAAAGGGTTTCAAGTCCATAAACATCAATTTTAGTGCATTATAGAAATTGAACTTCATTTCTCATCTCAAATGCAATTTATGTTTAAAATAAAAATTTGGACCCAATCAATCATCAATTCATGAAGAAAATTTCCTTCCATTTTTAGTTTTAATATATTGGGATATGATTGAACAGATTTTATTTGGAAAATTTGATCTTTTAGGATCGAAGGATGAATTCTCAAGTAAGATGATTTTTTTTGTGAATGAATGCAGAAATCTTTAAGAAACGAATTACGGGCCTAAGGCCCATCAATAAAATTTGGGGACTACAATAAAAGTACAATGAAGCTGAAATTTTACCTCTAGAAATATAAAATTATGGTGATCATTTCATTAAACTGCATATATATCTAATTTTTATGTTTTTATGGAGATAAAGGGAGCACATTTTTACATTTAAATGCTGGGTTAGATTTGAACGCCCATAAAGTTATCCCACTTGATTGAGCATAATATTAAAATTGAATGTCCAATCTTCCTGAAATTCTTAAATATGTGATAAGAAAAATGAAGGAAGGTATTTTCCATCTAAAACCCCTTTTCATTCGGCCATATTAATTTATAATATTCCCATATCAACAATGTGGCTGAATCTGGATGATTTTCTTTATCAACATGTCATCGTCAAATCTCCCTTGATTTTCTCACCCTCCTTTTGACTCTATAAATTAAAGGGGAAAGAATTTATTTATGGTGGTTATAAAGAATGATAAAAATGTTCTTATATAACGATATGGTGGTTATTTGAATTAGTATCCATGTTTTTTCTATCTATAAATGTTTTTTTACTTTCAATTATAATTTCACTTTTTCATTCTGTAACACATCTTCATTTTCTCTATGTATGTTTTCTCTATAATTTTATTTTATTAACAAAAGTTGTTATAATTGTTAATTTATTTTTTCCTTTACATTAACACATTTATACCATTGATTCATTTTTTGAATTTATTCACACCATAACTTTTGAATTCAATCACACAATGGTGGAGTGTTCGTTTTAAATGTTTTCCTTCTTCAATTCCACCCTTGTGAGCCTACTTCCTGCTTCCATTGATAAAATAACATCAATGTGACACTAAAACATTATGGGTTGATCTATGAGAGTATTAGGGTTATGGATTGGATGTTATTTTATGTGCTTTAATATTTAAATTCAATCCATTATTTTAAGATTTCCATTCGATGATTTATTTTATTCTTCGTCTTTACCACCTTTATCAATGACGCACTTTGAGTGCAAGTAAAATCCAATTACTTTGAGTTATCATTTAAGTGATCCTATAAGTGAATTATTTCTTATTCGTAGAATATTTTTGGAATTAAATTGTTGAATGTTGTTTAAGTATTATATTATTTTTTGGATTAATTTACTTTTAGTGACAGAAAACATTATTAGAAAATAAATGCATACAATCTAACCTAAGAAAAAAACTATGATTGAATCAAAATATTTAATTTTTTTAGATCAATTAAATTTAGGGTTTTTATTGTTATTTAAATTAAATAAAAAGTTATTAAAATCAAATTAGTCACAATTTTTGATCCATTTCTCTTATCTTTTACATTATCTTCGCTCTAAATTGTAATTTTATTATACTCTGCTACAGTATGAACATAATTATCTCATAATAAACCAAAGATGGAATCAAATTGGAAAAATATTGGGAGTATACTCACATAGAAAATATCAATGATCACCCCTTGAATGAATACCCTATAGATGATGACATTTACAATCTATGGTATAATGATAATTTAAAGGATATATTTCCATCCCATTCAATTATGGTAGAAGAGATTGAGTTTAGGGAAGTACATGATGTCAAAAATTCTATAAAAAATGATCCCCAACTTCATGTTGAACAATTGTGTGATTAAATGAAGCTAATGAATTTTGAGTATTCATATTTGAGTATAGAATTTAAAAACATTAAAACATGTGAGGAAACCATATCTACACAAAATATTCCTTCCATAAATTTATGTGATGTTTTTAGTTTCTCACAACCATGTCATGAATTTAATAAAGAACCAACCCTATCATTTGGATGCTGATGAGTATCATGTAATTGATTAAGAGTCTTTAAATAAATATGAATATTATTTTTCTTATTCCCAAGATGGAAAATTGTCATCATAGATTGAGTGTCCTGAATATTTCTCCTAGGATGATTTTTTTGGATCACTGATCATTGAACTATTGAGGGAGATCAAAAACATAGATTATATACCCCTTGCTGACATTGGACTAGAAAATTTTCAAGAGGAATCACATTTTAAAAATGAACCAATTATATCATATTTTTTTGGGGAAGAAACTAATTTTGATTTAATTTTTTAAAATTATTTAGAAAATATCAATCAACCCGATCTCAAGATTATTTTCCTTCTTTACCAACCCAATTATTCCATTATAAGTGATAATAAAGACCTTGAATCTTTATTTCATTCTTATAATGAAACAAATAAAGTTGTATTGGTCATTGATGTCTTAATAATTACTATAAATTCAACTAAATTAACCATTTTTGATATTTCAGGTATTTTCACACTCATTATAGAACATATGATTCTTCGGGACACAAATTCTTAAAAAAGAATCAATCTCAATTTTGTTGAAGTGGAGAAGGGTGGGGTCTTTAAAATTTTGAATATTGGTATTGGATAAGTTGGGGGGGGGGTCCAAGTCAATCTAACAACATTATGTTAAGCACTATCCTAGAGGCAACCCAGCTTCCCCTTCTTTTATTTTATTTGGTGTGTTTTTGAGATTTTATTCAAGGGATCCAATTGAGGGTTCCAATGTTATCTAATTTTTATTGTGTGTGAGATTTAGGTGTTGATACCTTTTATAATTTCAAAATAAAACTATTTCCTTACAAATTTCAATCCCAAACATCAATCATCCCCTAGAAGTCTTCATATGACATGAATCCAATGTAATTAATTTCATATTGATGGGTCATCAACTGCATTGAAGGTGGTTTTATTAAATGATTTAATTTAAAATCACATCTCCCCAATTTATTCCCAATTAAAAAATCTCCCTTTTCAACTCTTTAAAATATGAAGGTGGTTTAATTCTATGTTGAGGGGAGTGAAAACTGAGATTTTAAGGAAAGGCCTTTTTGGAAGAAAAATAAATTCAATGAAAAACAAATCAATTCATTATCCTTGAATGAATTAATGTATATTTTGAAACATGAAAACTAAATCTCAAATCATTTTGAATTCTTTTTATATTAATTGAATGGATTTTTAAGTCCTTGAGCATAGTTTTTTTAATGTGTGGTTGTACGATGTGATTTTCAATGATTAAATTTTCGTCATCTTCATAAGAAGTCCACAATGCATATCCATTTTATTTTTGGTGTGTGTTGGAGTTAATGTGTACCTTTAATCATAGCATAGGGTTAGGGGCCACTTTTATTTTCATTTGAGTATAAAAAAAATAAAAAAATCACATAAGAAAAAGGTTGGTTCCAATGTGAGGCATCTGACAATTCAGGATCATGACTCTATAGTTTTATTTCCTAGATATAGGCTTTATATCTACATTATAGATATTGAGATTGAAAAAATGCCTGACATCCGACACTTGGGGATAGTGACTCCAAAGTGATCTTTACCAAAGTTGGTCTTTTTCATATCTATTGGGGTTCACAAAAAAAATGGATTCTAATATTAATGTATAATGTGATTCCCACCTACTGTATCAATTTTTTCCCTTGAATAAGAAATTAGGCCCCATGTTTTTTGAGATGCATAACACATCAACATGCTTAATTGTAATTTGAAGAAATGTATAATTAAATTTTAAAAAAAGAATGGTCATGGGCTTGGGATATACTTGTGTGAAAGGATTTTAAAAGGTTTCATGATTGTTTAGAATGATGTATTTTTTTGAGATGTTTAAGTAAAAATAATTTTGAAAAAATGAATTCAATTTCATATTTTTCAAAAATATTCTTTTCTAGACTAGAAAAACTCATGTTAGTGGGTGTGATTAGACAATGATATAGGATAACATTAAATGATTCTATCTTAATATTATTGTGTTTCATGTGCATAAAAATCAATTTTATTGCATTATAGAAATTGAACTTAATTTATAATCTCAAATGCAATTCATGTTAAAAATAAAAATTTGGGCATAATCAATCATCAATATGTAGAGAATTTTTTTTTATTTTTTTGAATTTTATAATTTTTGTATTTTGATTATCACATCTTTTGTAATGTTTTATCTTTATGATCATTGTATGAATCCCAAAGTAAGATGATGATTTTTGGACATGAATGCAGAAATATTCTCAAAAAAGAAAAATGCTTTTAAGTCCATTCAAAAAAATTTTGGGCCCACAATATGAGTCTAATGATTCTGAAATTTTATCTATTGAAAGAGGAAAATATGGGTATAATTTAATTAAACTGTTTATTGAGATAATTCTTATGTTTTTATGGAGATAAAGGTAACCCTAGTTGACATTTAAATGGTGGGCCAGATTTGAACGCCCATAATGTCATCCCACTAGATCAGGCATAACTTCCTATATGAGTGTCCACTTTTCCTAAATTTTTCCACTATTTGAGGACACATGAGAGATGATATGATAAAGCTAATACCCCTTCATATTCACCCATATTAAAATTGAAATTCTCAAATAAATAAGGGGATAAATATTGAGGATTTTCTTTTTCATCCTTCAAATGTGAACTTTCCCTTAATTTTCTCACCCTCCTTTTGACTCTCTTAATCAAAGGGGAAGGAATATCTTTATGATGGGTAGAAAAAAGGATCCAAATATTCCAATATAGAGATATTGTGATAATATTAATTAGTATCAATGTTTTACTTTCTATCTAATGTTTTATTACATTCAATTGAAATGTTATTCTTTCATTTTGTAACACATCTTCATTTTATCCACGTATGTTTTCTTAGTAATTTTAGTTTCTTAATAATTTTTTTTATTATTGTTAATTTATTTCCTAATTTACATTAACAAGTTTATAACACTGAATAATAGTGTGAATTTATTCACACTGTAACTTGTGAATTCCATCACACAATAGTGGAGTGTTCATTTTTCGTAAAGTCTTCCTTCATCAATTATAACATTGTGAGTCTACTTACCAATTAAACTAATAGAATAGCATAAATATAGAAATAAATTTTTTTGTTTTATCCAATGCAGTAGTAAGGGTATGGATAGGATTTTATTTTATGTGCTCTAATATTTATATTTTGTTCAATATTTTAAGTTTTTGATTCGATGATTTATTTTCTTTTTCGTCTATGCCAACTTTAATGAGGACACATTTTCAAGGATATTACTATCTGATTCCATGGGGTGATCATTCATGTGATCCTAAAAGTGAATTTTTTATTAGTATTATAATAGTGTAGGGATTAAATTGGGGAATTATGTTGTGTAATTATATAATTTTGTGGATATTTCTTTAATTAGTGACCAGAATCATTCTACCAAAATAAATACAACCAAGCTAACCCATGAGACAAACTAGGACCAACTCATATATTTTTAATTATTTTAGATCAATTAAATTTATATTTTTTATTGTTTATAATATTAAATCACAAGTTCATAAAATCAAATCATTCAAAAAAGCCAGCCACTTCAAACCCAATACTTCCATCAAATTTGAATGTCTGAATGTTTATTCTTCAGTCCCTATGGATTTGATCCCTACATGTTCTGAAAATACATATATACTTATTGGGTAAATATTGGTGCATCCATATTCCCCAAAGTCCAATCCTAGTGTTCTTAATAAGATATACAAATGATTTTTTTCTAAGAGATGGTAATTCTCTTCACCAACCTCTTACTCATATACTATTTTTATTAAAAAAATTCATTCATGTTCTAATAATTTCAATAAATTGTAGTTAATAAATAAAATATAATTATATGTAATTATATTTATGGAATATCTTATATTCATATACTCTTACATCAAATGGGAAATGAAAATGTCGATCGTGTGTATGGTGGAATACCTCCTCATAAACCAATGTAATTTATTTTCCATAACCACGTCTCAAGGATAGATATAATGACGTATTTATTATATGTATTCAATATTTACGAAATAATTACACTTTTGGAATTAATATATCATATCAGCCATATTAATATATAATTTATTGGAAAATTATAACGTCACTCATGCGTATATGTAGACTAAAGACTCAAAAAAGTGATATGAATCGTTTTTCAATTTAGTTTTACATTTATGGTAATGGTGATGTATTTAATGGATAAATGTGATACATATATATATATATGAACATATTTATGATATTATAATTATTTTTAATATTGAAATATTATTTACATTTCGTTCAATCAATTCATCAAGAAATTGGAAACAGTTTTTATGTGTACATTCATCTTACTGTCTCTAATAATGTTTTAATTCATTTTCCTCTCACTATGTTTTATGGTAAATAGTAAAAACTTATAAAATTAGTATATAATGTATTTGAATAATTATTAAAATTATATATATTATTTAAACACAATCAATGTACATGGAAAAAATCTACCAAACCAAGACATGTATGAAAAAATAAGCAGTTATGTCCCAACAAAGGATTTTAATAAAAAATGTTTAACAAAAGGGTGATAAATATTTATTAATAGAAAATATATGGTAAGAATTATGTTATTATGTTATAGGAATCAATGTATAATAAAAATATATTTACTATAAATGATATTTTAAATTCTATTTAGTAATTTGATACAAAAGGTAAGGTATTTTCATCTCTCAATTTTTTATTGGGACATAAGTAATATTGTTCACCAATATTATTTTATAAATGGAACATACATACTATTTGATAAGTAATATCATGAATTTATTTATTTTAATAATATTTATAGTTTAATTTATGGTTATTATTCCATCAGGATTATATTTCAAATGTTTCCAATGTAGTAATGTATTTTATCTCACTTTTTTTATTTAAGACAATTCCTCATTCCCCACTAGCTTCATCTATATGGTGTATATGAAAACCATGAATGTATTTTTTGATTACTATCCTGAAATAATTGGGATATAAATATCCATCTATGGTTATTTACTTCATTAGTTTTATGATTCAAAATTCACCAAAGTGGAATGGGTTTTATGATACAATCTCATTGTTTATCTGGATTATTTAAGATTTAATTTATAATGAAGAATTATTATGATATATATCTAAAACACACATGAATACTATTATACCATAGTAATTTCATGATAATACTTATTTTAAATTATCATTACTCTCTTTAAATACTCAGTAATAACCACCACCCGATGATTTGAAAATTCATTAATATGTTTCCATGGATATTTTCGATGAAATTGATTTTTAAAATATTCTATAAATATTTAGTTTAAAAAATTAATTTTCATAGTGAAAAGGATGTTTTTCTTAAAGACATATTAATGATATTTTTATGGAAATTGTTCTCAAAAATGAAAAAAACATTGGTGTTTCTTATTTTTTAATATTTATTTGTTCTAATGATACCATACTTATTATTGCTCCATAATATTTATTTTTTGATTACGATGATGATATATTTGTGAAACCTCTTTATCTTATATTGGATATGTTACGATAAAATGTTCTAATATTTATGAAACAAATTCATTTTCCCTAGTTTATGATTATTAATAATGTATTGTGGAATATATATGAATGGTTTATGATTATGTTAGAGTTAGGTATATCAAATCACTATACATAATTAGGTAATGATAGATAACTAATGAGTTAAATGTGTTATGAGTGAATCTGATTTCATGTTCACAATGTAATTTGTGGACCTGGTTTTATGTCCACAATGTTATGTGTAGTCCTATATTAATGTCCATTAGATTATTTATGGGATTATTTTCATATATATAAGAATATATGTGTACCTACACTTCATTTCTATAATTTCTTGTGAGGGCTTGATTAAATTTCCTTAACATAATCTGTTAACCTATTTTTATTTATAAATGTCCATAATTTTATAAATATAATTTTTTTCACATTAATATGATATTGTTATTCTTCCATGGATTATGTTCATTGATTTACTTTATTATGTGTGTTTTAATAAAAACTATAGTCTATTCCATATCTCTAGATTATGTTATATAATATTCATGACATGTATTTTAAATGTTAAACTCATATTGTCATACCATTTTCTTCACGTTATGACTATGTAATTATTGTATCAACCATGTTTAACCTTTCTATCCATATGATCTCTTCATTTATTATACTTCCTTTTCCCAAGGTTTTGAAGAATGATATTATGTGGGATACTTATAAGAATGGTTCTAGTTATGATGATCTTGGTGAGAGAAGATAGAGTTCACTTATGAACAAGTTTTTTTATGTATCCACCATTCCAAAAACACAAGACTTATATAATTTTAACATGGAACATTTTGATATGTAGGTAATATATAATTGGTAAGATGTTGTATCTATATATTTGAATCCTATGTCACTATAGTTGGTATCAAAGAAGGGGTTTTTAAATCATTAGATATTTGGGTATGAAAACATTGGTGGAAACCATGGTGATATGTTTAGGAAAAGGATAACTTCCTAATGATTAATTAAGAAATATATTATGGGATTTTCAAAGAAATTAGATCCCTATTTGGATATGATAATTGGATGTGGATCTAGTACAGTTACACCTAGGATTGTAAAATAAGAAAATAGTGCATTTATATTTGACTCGATCATACCCTAGTTCATGGAAATGAGATTTTATCCTCAGTTAGTTTGACACTTCATAGAAATGTGTTTTGTTTAATAAACATTATTTACCACCCATTATAAAATATTTGAATAGTTTAGTTTCATATATGGCCCCTAATATAAGTATGGTGTCTTTTATTGAAAAATATGTGTTATGATTTTGACTTCATAAAATTTATTTTCATCATTATATAGTCTCTTAAAATAAATATTGTTGCTCCGAGAATGTTTTTTGGTTTAAATATTATGGGAACAAGAAGGAATTGGGTTAGTGTTTAATGTGATATAAAATCTTTTAATGATAAACAAAATTGTAAATGAATAAAGTCAATGATATTGAGATTATATATAATTATATAACAAAATATATGATTAAAAACATGCCAATTAACCGAATTTTTATTCACAAAGATGGGATGTATATAGTTCATGGAGACCTCGGGTGTTGGATAAAATAGAGAAAAAAATATTCAGTTTCCTAGAGGTTGATAATGTGGGAAGATGTACTCAAGTTAATATTTCAAAGGAATTATAAGATGTTTTATCTATGGAGAAAAAATTCAAGAGAAATTAATTTATCAAGAAAATTGAAATAATATTTAAACAAAATGTATGAGAATAATGTTTTCCACAATTCATCATCAATTGTTGAATTTTTAAAATGTGTAAAGTATTATCATTATTAAAATCAATTTTCAGGGGAAATATTTAATGATCAGGATGAAAATGTTTTTATGAGTAATGGGATTTCCTTTGATGATGAAGAAAATAAAAATAGTATATGAAATAAATGTTGTATTGGAGAATAATATGATGAATCATAACTAGTTATATAAGATTATTGTTGAATGATTGATGTTTTTATGTATAGGAACTCAAGAATTATGTTTTATGAATCATATAATATTTAAGGTTCGTTCTATATATATCTTTCCTTATGGATTTTCCAGAATTTTTTGAATGGATTTATTTTCATATAGAAGTGAATTTATGGTAATGTGAAATATTATAGAAATAAATGATTAAGGAGAAAATAATTGTTAATATTCTCTTATTCATGAGATAATTGTGTTTAGTTAGTATAAAGAGGTGATAAATAGGAAAAAAGTAAATCTAATAGTATTGATGACCTTAAATCAAATTAATGATCTGATGAAATAATTTTTATTCTTTTACTAATATATTTTACAATATTTTTGGATTTATGAATCATATTCAATAATTTGTGGTTTTATTCATGGAATGAGGAAAAATATATATTTGTATTAAGGTTTTAAGTTAATTTTGGCTATAATAATGTTTTAGGATATTATATGAATAAGGTACTAACATATTTGGTATGCAAAAATTGAGGAAATCATTATGATACATGGGGTATTAATTCGTATTTCCTTTTCAAAATTGTTTAAACTTATTAAAATTTCTCAATTTTGGAATGATCATGATGTTATACATTTATAAAATGTTTTTAGTGAAAATTGGATTATTTTTTGGATAAAATTGTATTATTTTTGTCATATAAATATCTATCCATATTGAAATATTTTTTCTAACCATTTTTGTTTTGATGATAGCTAGAGATAGAATTAATTATTTATCATTCATACATGTATCTTATGATCCATTAGGGATTTAGAAATGAGTAATTTATCTTCATTGCTTTGAGAAATAGATGAAGTGGAAATTGATCGAAGCAAATCCTAGGGTTGAAATTGGGCTTATGAAATTAAAATAAAAAAATATGTATATTTTCTTATCTTGTCTATTTTGATAGTAAATTTTTTTTTAAACATTAGTAAAAACTATATTGAGGCAATTTTTTTCATAATAATTTCATTTATAATGAATTAATTGTATTTTAACTCATTACATAATTAATGTTTTATGGTGGTTAAATTTCACATGACCATGTTCTATATAGTAGTCTATTTATCCATGGGAATTATAAATCTCATCTATATCCATATTTGCCCATACCACTAATGTTGTCCTGTTTGGAAACCATATTTTTTTGTTATTTAAGATGACATTCATATGTACCATTATCTCTGTTCAATAAGAGTTTATGTTAACCCTATTATGAGGATGTTTTTTCATAAATGAAGTGTATTATGTTAAAACATTCATACCGAAGAAAATTATAAAATTCAAATGAATTAATTCATATAAAGGGAAAAACCCAATTTCCATCGCATATGTGGGTTTAATTTTATCCAATTAAATTCTATAACATATATTAATTTATTTTTGATAAAATATATTCCTTATTTGGAACTTGACTAATTAATATTAATTAATCATTCCAACTTAATTTTATTTCAATAATTAATAGAAACAATAATTAATTAATTATCGCTATTAATGTTTAAATTTTGTCTTGTGCTTTACATGAAGCTGTGATAAAATTGATTTTCTGTAATCATAATAATTTTATTGAAAAAAGTGTATTTAATATTTTCAATAATCAGTGGTAAATTATATAATAAGGCTCATTTAATTTTATTCATTAAATAAAAATTATCTAGGTAAATATAAAAAAATAGGTTACCTTGTCCAAAAAAAAAATTGAAAAATTAATAAAAATTAGAGGTCATGGATTAACATGATTAAAACATGTTTTTTCTATGGAGGAGGTCTTCAAAAACCTTATATTCCATTAATTGCATCATTTATCAATTTTTTATCAAAATGGGTTGTCTGTGAAATCCCATTATTGAATAACTTTGGGAATTTACAAAAATAATACTCCTCAATTATTAATGGGAATCTCATCCCATCACTTCATCAAAAATCATAAGCCATTTTAATCAACCAGAGCCTACAAAAAACAATCCCAAAAATCTTAATCCATGATTTATATCTTCATTTATTACAAAAATACCAACCATATATTCTTTTATAATAGATTAAAATGAGTTTGTTCTAAAAGATGATAATTGTCTACACCATGATCTTTCTTTTTTAATTATTATATTGACACTTTAATTTATGTATTAATTATTAAAATATAATCACTATAGTATCTACCTGTTATAGTTATGTTATAATGTATATGTAATAACCTACATCCTTATCCTTTTTTCTGAAATGGGAAATGAAACCATCGATATAGTGTACGTTGGACTACTGTCTCGGTAACTGATGTAATTCATTTTCCATCACCACATATAAAGGAAAGAAATAATTATATATTTAATATATTTATATGATATTTAAATAATAAATATAATTCCTCAATTTTAGTATCATGTTTACATTATTTCCATCTATCCCATTGGAAAATGACAACTTCACTCATTTGCACGTGTGCACTACAACCCCCACCAAACGACATGACTCGTTTTCATTTCCATTTTACATGGATTGTAATAATGATAGATTTAATGTATAAATTTTAAATAAATGATATTAAAATGATTCTATAATGGTGATATATTATTTTCCATTGATTCATCATATACATCGAGAATATGGAAACATGTTTCAAGTGTATATACAACAAACCGTTTAAATGAACAATTTAATTCATTTTCCAATCATTAACCTTTTTGGATATCTTGAATCATCTATATAGTGAGTTTATATGATATTTATATCATTATTAAAATTTAGTATATTTTGGATCCATAATCAAATTATAAGGTCCAATAACACTGAACCAAAAAAGACAATAAAAATGAAGCCTTTATCACCTGTAATAGTTATTTTAATAGAGAGTTGTAATAAATTGGTGAAAAAAGGTAAGAGTATAAAAAATATATTTTAGGATATATATGAGTGTATTTATTTAATTTTTTTAATAATAAGTCTATATTTATTATACAAGAGGTTAAAACATATTTAATGAATGTTTAGAATTATTGTAAAGGTTGTTTTTCTCAAATTGTCTTCTTTGATACATTAGTTATTCTATACACCTATATTCTTTAATAAGGTGTATATATAAATATTTTTACATGTTATATCATTATTTTAATTATTCTTTTAATATTTATCATTTCATTAAATTGTATTCTTTCTTGGGTATTATGATTAAAAAGTTACCTAAACAGTAATTGTGTTGAACCCTACCTAAATACCCTCTCAAACTGGTACTCAAACAAAATTTACACATGCTCAATGTGAATTCCCAATCCCCTTGTGATAATGTCTAGATGTTGGGCATAAAAATCCATAGGGAATGATCTTTTCCAACCCAAAGAAACCAAATGGAATACATATATATTACATAGAAACAATAGAACTGATAACTATTATCCATAACAGAAGAAAGAAAGTTGAGAAAATATAACCCAAAGTAGTTTGATAATCCCAAAGTACCAGTCCAATATAAGGGGATGACTAAATTAGAAAACAACTACTCATTATGATAGAGTGGGAAAATATCCACCATCTCACCACTATCTACTCATACTTAGCTAACAAAAAACCTTCTCGCCTTACTGTGATGCATTTCCATTCCCTATATCGGAATACATAAAATGGTCTACACAATACTAAAGGGGTGCACACGGTTTGAGCAAAAATGATTAGTAGGATCCCACCCAGGTGTTCCATAATGAGTCTCTTTATAAAAATATGAACATTATCTACAACAATGAAACAAAATAATGATAAGTAGTTAATAGTTTATATATAGAAAACCATGGAAAACATATTATTTCTCCTTTTCTAACATTTCCAAAATTGGACAGGTAAAAAACGTTTCAAATCATATCTAATATATCAAATCATCATAAAGCATGTATCAAGTACCATGTAAAATTCATGGTAGAAAATTCTAAAATATGAGAAGCCTAATCATTGGTTATTTCATAAAAATGTTTACAATATTTCAGGCTAGAAAACTACTGATACCATAATCAACGACTAGTGTATAATCAATTCCTTAAAATATTATCCTTAAGAGTTAAGAGACACCACATGAGTGAATCCAATGATAATTTCAGTAAAAAATTTCAAGAAAAATTATCCTAGGATATTGAAGAGACACCTTGAGTGAACCCCACAATCAGACATTGATTATGGATATAAGCTAAACCTTTCACATAAGTACATAAGGATTCCCATGTTCTTTACATTGTAAACCATTTCATCAAAAACGTGATTTAAAAACTACATTAGAAGTATATTTCACAATGATTTGATAATAACATATTCCTTTAAAAAATCAAGTAAGAGACCATATTTTATACAAAACTCATTTCCATACACAGAAATCAATCAATCAATCATTCCATTTCATTTATAATATAATTTATAAAATTAGGGATATTCATTTTATCCATAATAGGATATAGACAGAACCAACTACCTCAATCTTCGGTTTCAGACACATACAGTGGGATCCACTATCCAGAAAGGATACAAGGGTGACAATATAGTACCTTGAATCAATCGACACATCTCAAAATCTATTCAATTTAGAAAAATAGTTCACAGAGAGAAAAGAAAAAAAATACCTCAATTAATACTCATGGAAAAAGACAACCAACATAATGGTTAGTCACTGGATGAATATATAAGGATGGATCTAGAATTAAATAAGAATAATAAACATGACAGATCAATAATTCTATACGTGATATAAGAAAACACTTCCATGATTTAAGGAAATGATGAAAAATAATGGAATACTCATGCAGAGAAATTCCCCGTAACCACATCATCCAAGAATAAATGAAAAAATATCCCTAAAATTTTGTAGGTCCCAAAAATCACCATTGGGATATCCTTGGAAGAGAGGGAATATAATGATGGAAAAATAAAAAACAAATGAGCCATGCAACACCCTAAAATCAAGACTCACTAGACTAAAATGGTGTGAAAAACCTTTTCACATCATGTAACCCATTAATCACAAGTACACTAAAAAAAATCATATCCATTATGTTAAAAAAAGATTTTAAACAAACATGGTGTTGATTGAAAATACATAGCTTGAAAATTTAATTCCCTGTCCAACATTTCCATTATCTGGACGATGACCACTATACAGCCTTTAATTCCTTTACATCATATGTAAAACCCCAACAGACATAAAAATCCCAATTTCTACTGAAAATCATAAACCAACTCTATCATTCCACAAACTAAAAGATAACCATAAAAATAATTTAACACATTTATACCATAACTCCATTATTCAAAAAAATACATCTCTAATCTTAAAGTCATTTTCCATAGGAAATTATCTACATATTTATGAGTCCCAAAAACACGCCCACATAAAAAGTGGAATTACAAGAGAGAATAGAAATACATTAAAGAGGTTAATGAGATGTTAAAAACTCCCACAAAAAAGATTTTATATATATGGGATGTGATGTGGAATAATGATGTCTAAAAAATATAAGTCTACTACTCCCTCGTCGGTGAATCACACTCCCAACTATCATGAGAATCTGATCCTTGTCTTCATAACACTATAACCAACAAAATCAACTTCCCACTAAATACCTTCACATGAGAGTCAAAAATATATACTCTATGTTTGATAAAAGAAATGTATGCTTGTATCTCAATCACTTCCCAACTCAGAATGTGAGTGGGATAAAGATCATATTTCATAAGATATGATTTATTGAATACATCATGAATGCTTATCAACTGAAAATAAAATTCCAACTAATAATAAACATTCCCAAGACAACTATGGAATTCACATGGTCCAATATATCTTACATCTAAAATTCCCTACTTCCCAAGACAATGGTGGCTTAAATTAAGAGAAAACTACAAGAAAACCCTAATCACCAATGGAACAACAAAAAAGATGAAACTATTGAATGAAACAATAATTCTTCTGATATAGAGATGCATCCATATAGTGATGTATATCTAGAATCCATAACAATGTACCGAAAACAAGGCTCGACCCCACATAATATTCTTCGCCCACATCTACCCAATAAAGATGTGACCTCTAAAGGCGACCATAAAAATCCTCGAATGAAACCATTATGATCAAAAAAATGTAAATTTTTTGATAAGAAAACTCAATCATTCCTAGATTGATATCGTAAGATCCACTAAAACTCAAAAAAAATGCACGACGCATATTATCTAAGGCATGAATAACATGCTCTGCCTGAACATTTGTATATGGATTATAAGTTGTAATTGTACATATCATAGTCCCCATTTCCTCTTGGAGACTCCTCAAAAACCAAAATATAATCCTCATATCTCTATATGAAATAGTGGTTGTGGGATCTTCATGTAACATCAAAATCATATTCACATATAGATTACCTAGATCTTAAACTTTTATGGTTTCTATGAATGGAATAAAGTGATTCGACATTGTCAATTGATCAACCAACAACTAGATATAATTTATGCCTCGCGGAATTTGTGGTAATCCAAAAAAAATCCAAGAATAATGTATCCCATTTTCAAATTAACATCTCAAAAGGCTAAAAAAGTAAGATCATTTCAGATTCTCTACCATTATATGTTTCCAGGTGTAATAGTTGGAAACATAATTTGTAATATCATGATTCATACCTGACCACCATAATCATTTTTAATGTGATAATAAATCTATGATGTGACAAGATGAAAAGACCACATAGAATATTGAAATTTAAACATAACCAAGATCCTCATAGATGATAGAACGAAAAACCAATCCTAAAAAATCAGTATACCATCTGAGGAGATAAATAAACCAGAAATTGTATTCCCAACATGTAGGGTATATTTAATACCAAAAAGTCATCATATTTTAGATAAATATGGATAATTGACTTAGGAAGAGGTTGTGATAACTTAATACTAGTCATAACCGTACATGAAACATCATCATTCTCATCTAGGTGCAACTAAACAAAGAGTCCCATTCGGTTTCACTCGTCCTTCGATTCCAAAATACCATGTGTTTTTACATTCATAATAAAAGTGTTTTCTAGGAAGTTCCCCTACCCTAAGGTGTAAGAGTTATCAAAGTCAACCGTATAAAGGTATTCCACCCACCACCTCTTTCTGATAATCATATCATTATAATAAGAGATATACGTTATACTCTTATGTGTAGAGAAGATTGAGAAACTCTCTTGAAAACAATAGTGTCACCAATACAGAATCTTATTCATAACCAGGTAAAGCTTCAAATTATTAGTGGGGTACTTTTTCTCATGAAATTAATGAAAAAAAGAGTTGTGAGGTACCACATGATCATATTAAATAAGAATACATCATTAATTTGTAGTAGAATAATAATAGAAAAACACATTTCCCTTAACAGGACTAGGTAAGATCCAAATTGGAGGAAATGCTAGTATTCATTTCATCATTTTGAAAAAAGACTGACACTTTTAATCCAATAGGAATTTCACCATTTTTCTAGTAAGATTATTCAATGGTGATTCAAACTTTGAGAAATACTAATTGAATAATTGAAAAAATCAAAAAATACAAAGGAAGTTATGAATCGTAAATAAATTTCATAGTTACTCATAAGATAAGGTAAATTTCACTATCTTAGGATCAACTAATATTCCATTCTATGAAAAAAAAGTTACCCATGATCATCAGTTATTGGGTCCAAAAAATATATTTTTAAATCATTCCAAAGAATGAGTGACTCCTTATGACTTCATAAAAAAACACAAATGGGCATCATGCTCATGATCGTATTTTGAATAAATAAATATATCATCCAGGAACACTTCTAAAAAAGTGTCAAGATAGTCATTGAATATCTGATTAATCAATATCATAAAAACTAAAGATAATTAGTCAGACCAAACTACTTCATAATATATTCATAATGTCCATACATAATATTGAAAATTGTCATCGGTATTTCAGACTACCAAACACTGAGCTATTGATAACTCAAATGAAGATCAATCTTTGATGATTAATTTTTACCTTTATGAAGAAAAAATAATCCCCACAACGCAAAGTGTAAATATTCTAACCTTTACCCAATTTGACTTACGATAGTCCCCACAAAATCAGAGTGACCCCAATTCCTTATTTGAAAATAGAACATGTTCATCCCACGGTGAAACACTTGTGTGAACAAAACAATTCTTCATTAGTTCATTCAATTATATAATGATCAATTTACAATCTTCTAGTTCCAAACGATAAGAAGGAATCACAATTTTTATCATATCTAGCTCTAGGTTAATCATAAAATCTACCTCCAACTCTTGAGAAAGACCAAAAAATAATCATGAAACACATCAGGAGTGTTTAGAACAATAGATATAATGTTAAAAATAGATGAAACATCACCATTCTCAACTGTCACCACAAAAAAAACACATGAGATCTGGGTATGATGGTCATGCATGACCAGACCTTGGATCTTCATCTCCTTGAAACCATATATAGATCCCATCGACTATATTAAATAATAAAAATTAATTAAAAGAATCAACCTATTAATGATGATCTATAATATAATCTATCTTGATATTGACATTAAGAAAATTTAGATTGATAACAAGAAAATACAATATTATCTATTCATCATCTACTGATAGAGAAGAATAGGGGTACAAAACCCTTTACATTTTATGATCCCAAGTGGTGTTATTAACCCCATAAAAAAGGAAAAGAGTTATATTTTATTTTAAACATATCAAAATATAGGGTAGATTTAAATTAATGGGATGAACCTGTAACAAATAAGGAAATTTATATAGAAGATAAAATATATATAGACACTCTCAATATCACAATAATCGAGAATACCATTTCTGGGAACTCATCCTATGTGGGATGGTGATTGAATACTGATGCTTAGGGTCCAATACCTTTAGTAATTTATGCATCAGACAACACCTTAGTATTCTTTAGAGAGAATAATCCAAAAACATATCGAGGCATATAAATCTCATAACCAAAAAACTATAGATGACCGTAACATCCACAAGTATTACACATCATTATGGGTGTTGGAAAAAAATGACATTTGTGTCTTTATTTTTCTTAACCAATTGAAATTCATGCATACAATTCTAAAGATAACTGATGGTGTAGAGGGGGACTGTCACTAAGAACCATCTCCATATGTCTTATAGTGATCTTTCTACTTCCTCCATTTCCATTTTATACCACTGATGTTGACACTATATTGAAGATAAGGGATATAATATAAAACCGTACTTTTCATCTCTATCTCTTTAATCATTTACATATCTACCATATTCTAATGGGACAGAATATTTATCATAAATACCTATGATCTAATTTCTATTTTCCAATATTGTAGGTAGATAAGAGATTTTATCTAGTAATTATTTATTGCCCCTTAAGAAATATAAACAAGAATAGAAAATAGATTCGTTTATGCCGACATTGAATTATCTCCCTACTGTAAAGATAGGAAATCAATAGACTTCACCATCATTAGGGACTCATGATAAAACTATTTAAAGAAGAGATAATTGAAACCCTTCAAGTACATGCCAACCTGCCCATCTCCCTGTAACATATATTTCCACCATCTCATTCTTGGACCCTCAACTACGAATTTCACACAATTAACAATTAAATTTTTATATGTATTAATGAAGTCAAATATATTATTAATTTAATTAATCCAATACTCCTTGAATTACTATGCTCGGTCTATCATTAATGCTTCAGGATTAAGTTCATCGAAAAATAAATCCTTGAAGTCTTCCCAACATAGACCATCATTCTTTCCTACCAATTCCATAACCCTCCAACAACTACAGGTGGGTCCCTAATGCATAAAGTAATCAAATTTCACCCTCAAATCATTAGGAATCTCTACAAAAAGAAATATGGATCCAATAATTTCAAACCATTCCTTAGAATACAGTGATCCTCTAGTGATGTGGAAGGCTAAAAGATTATAGAGATGTAAATCTCATAAATAGTGGACCATCATATTTTGATCCCCTCCACCCATAGTATCCATTCTATATAAGACTCGAGGATGTGGTGGGTTTTCTATCTGAACCATTGGATAGAGCGCAAGATCATCCTCAGGTGAATCCTCCAACATAACATATATTAAAATAAGAATGACGTCCCCAGTGGGATCATTTTGGTTTGCTTCACAATGAGGCCATGTCACCAACAAGTCATGGGGTGTGGAAAAGGGTATGTTTTACTACTAAGAGTGTATTAGTATGTTTAGACTAATTCATATTCCAAGATTATTGTTTTGAATTAATATATACTAAAAATAAATTGAAAATTTAGAATCAAGAATTTTAATTAATATGAATAAATGGACTTGGTTTGTGAAGGTGAGTTTATAAAAATGTTTTAAGATTTTAGATTTGTCTTCCCCTATGTATTTAAATCAACGACCTTTTGAAATTGCATATTTTTTGGATAAATATTTTATTGTATGCATTAATAATCAATTATCCTTTACCTCCCTTGATAAAAAATTAATTAAATGTGAGAATAATCCTCCTAATTTCCTTGGTATGATTAATTTCCTTCCAATAGTGAAAGACATGGTGGATATCAATGAGATAACATAGTCAATTTCAAATATGGAATTGATTAACCTATGTGATCATATTATCCCACTATATCATCCAAAGGTGTCCACCATTCACAAAGAACTTCCCACCTTTGGACTGGATCACCGATTAAATTTTGATTTGAATCCAATATGAGGGAGAAGAAAACTCATTCATTAATGAAATTTATGAAAGATCAGATTTGAAGCCAAAACTATCATCTTATTAAAACTCAATATTCATATATTTAAAACCAATTAAACAATTAAAGAGATAATATAATTTTATCAAAATAAGACTCTAGAATTACAACGGGTCCCATACCCTTCACCCAAACATAGATAGGGATTACCTCCCCATTACAATGGATACAATGGAGTAAGAAAAATTAGAATATATAAAGGTTGAAGGGTGAAATAATGAAGTAAAAATATAGTTTCTTATCCCTAGTAGGTGTTTAATTCTTCGAGTATGGACTCCTACTTCTCTCAATAGAAGAAAACACTATTTTAAGAAGAGGGTTTCCATCATGATAATTCATTTTAAATGTTTTAAACTCTTTTTAAAAATATACCTGATATACAATCAGTTAGTCTTGTTAGATAAGACCGAGCACATCATGCATATTGTTCTATTGTGAGGAAGGATGGCATCAATGACACTTTTTGTTTTCACAACTTGTGCATGGAATACGAATAGATAGATAAATCTAGAAGGTATCATGGGATGCATAATAATATGGATTGATAGTGTAAAATAGTGCATGGAGGATGTAGAAGCATCTGTTTGACCATATCGGACCTTCGTATTGGTGGAATTCGTGAAAAAATATTCATGGTGGCGATTAGTAGTAGGATATTGTAGGTAGGATAATGGAGAGTTGATGCATATTTTATCAATCCTCATCTACCCTTAATTGATTCTAGATATGTAAAGTATTTCAAGAAGGTATGGTGGTTTCTAGAGATCATAATCAACTATTAAGAAGATTTGGTGATATATAGTGCTTCAATGGTGAAAGGCGAGATCAAAATGAGATCCTATGGTGGATTATGTGGAGATTGCCGAGTGGCTTTTAGGAGGATCATACATTTGGTGTGGCCAGTAGTGGAACCCACTAAACTATGTCTCATTATTAAACATCAACTTAATTGTGGCTCACGAGTCAGTGTTGGATCCAATAGTGATTAACGAGTCACCATCAACTCAATGGTGGCTCACAAGTCACACTTGGTTCCAATAATGGATCTCAAGTCAGCATGGGAAAAAAATGCTACAATGGTAAAACATGAGTAAACATTGGATTGAACAATGGATAATGATCCATCATTGGAACATAGATTCCATCACATTTGTGGCCATTCTCTGAGGTCTAATGCTTCCTCCATTGGATAATTTATAAAAAATTGGAACATAGATTCTATTTAATAGTCTAGTAAGAAACTCTTTATGGCTTGATCACTATATATTTTCCACAGTATGGGATCTCCAAAAATAATGAATCTAGCTTTGACAATATGTTTTTTATTTTGATGATATTTATGTTCATAAAAATATGAGAGGTGGCCAAATAATACACTAAAGTAGTATATCATGGTACTTCACATTCCACCATGCATGGTTTCTGTCAAGATATGTGATCATTGAGAGGGATCGGTTCAAGAATGTCTATATCAATAGTGTATTGGTTCCTATTATGTTGATATTCTAAATGGTATTTATCTCCCATATTTTCTTTAATCACTAGGTTGAATTATTGAAATAGTACTATACATATCAGCAGCCTTGGATTGAAATCTCCATTCTTTAGAAAGTACCTAAGGGATATATGATTAGAAAATAAATTCACATTACTTCCTTGTAAATAAGATCAAAATTTTGAAATTTATAATAGGATGGAAATGAATTATTTTTCAATAGATGTATAATATAGTAGAGTTTCATCCAAGGCTATTAAGACATATGTTATTACTTGTGGTCTTCCGTAAATTCCTTGTGCGAGGACTACTCCTATAGAGTGGTTTGAGGCATCACACAACAAGTCGAATATGTTGTTTGAACCTATGGGCTATATAATTTGTGGGTTCACCAACATTTACAATATTTCATAAAATTAATTCTTAAAATCATCGTAAAAAACTAATCTATTTTCATTGAAACGTAACCTTGAATGGTCTAGATAAATCTTACTAAAGATCTAGATGAATCTCGTTTACAACCACACATGGCCCAAAAATGATCTTATATATATCACAAACATGGGATATAAAAAATATTTAATTAATTTAACTTTAGATATATCCACCTCAATGATTTGTTGTGAAATAATATGACCCTAAACTATACCTTTTTCAACAAAAAAGTGACACTTCCCTAATTTAAAAAAATATATTTTTATCTATGTAGGTTTCCGAAAATATTTATAGGTTCACTAATAAGTGATAAAATGAGTTTTATGAAATAGTAATTTCTAACAAGAATATCACTAGTATGTACCACATGTGATCTGGGAAAATACTTACCATAAAACACTATAGTGTACCTTGATGATTTCAAAATCCAAAAAGAAATCCTTTTGCAAGAAAAGGTCCTAAAAGGGAAGGTGAATGTTTTTGGTACCTGAAAATACATAGATAATCCATCCAAGAAATTGTAATATGTATTTTTAGTAAAACTTTCTTGTATTTGGTCTAGGAATGGTAGGGGAATGTTATCTTTTTGGGTAACATGATATAGTTTTCTATTGAAAATTAATGCCCTCCAACTATATTGGACCCTCAAAGGGATGAATTCATTATTTAAATTTATCAATATTATCAAACCAGGATTCTTTGGAACTTCATAAATGGGACTGAACCATTGTGAGTTAGAAATTTGGTATATTATGTTGGATACCAATTGTTTCCAAATCCAATTTTGACATCTTCCAAAATGTATGGTATAATTATCTTATTGGATTTCATAATTCTCCAAGAGCCTCCCAATGAAATATGTCTATAAGAGTATATGTTAGGGTTAATTCTATGGTTGTGTATAAGGATCTATCACTTGGATTTAATGTATCTTTTTAAAAGCTAAAAAACAATTCTCTTAGTATTAGGAGTTGTTGTTAGATATGATCACATTAAATTTTTATCATACCAAAATATACATATATTTTATGTCACAAGGGAGAAGTTTTATTTCCTATATTGGTGGTTATCCTAAATATAAGATTGAATTTAGAATTTTTCACTTCAATGAATTTAATTTACATTGAAAAGGGTTTCAAATCAGGTTCTTATAGAAAATTATCAAATAATTAACATGTTATTTATTCATGAGCAGGACATTCATATTTTATATTTTTCACTCATTCTCAGATATTTTTAGTATAAAGTTTTTCTCCTAAAACTAAAATTTCTCTGAAAATACCTGAGTGTTCCATGAGATCAATAAAATAATTGTGGAAATTTGAATAGTGACTGACTATTTTAAGGTCTCCCCTTTGATTCCAAAAAAATAAATTACACCATGTTACCCAATATCTCAATTTTGAGGGTTTATTCATATATATTTAGGATTTTATTGACTGTATTTTTGATTGGACTACCCAAAATGATGGGTGAATTCACCATTTCTATATCTTCCTCTATTTTCATCACATAGAACTCTGAATACAAAACCAATTCATCCACTATCATTAAAAAACATCTAAAATAAGTTGGAAAGAGGGTGAATTTGTTTTCCACTTGGACTAAAACTCTGATGGGATTTAGTTTACATATTTTCAAGGATTAAAATAAAATGTTAGACATGACATTAATGGAATAACCATATACCAACCATTCTAATTATTTCACAATAATATAATATTTATTAAATAATATTACAAATAATACAACATTGAATATTAATAATCCCGGTTTATTTCGTAATTAGGGAAATTATATAACAACTTAAAACATGGAATATATCATATTTATTGAATACATACTTAACATGATCATATTATTCCTTCGTACATAAAACTGCATGGGATAACCAGAGGACATTCAAAAAAATGGGTGATATCTAATGCCCAGTAAGGGAATAATCATTAAAAAAAATTAAGTAGGTAATTAATGATAGACCATAGGAATATAAATGTTGTATAAAATGGGTGATAATCATAAATATGAACAATAACACATGATAAGAAATAATAAAAAAAAGTAAATATGGGAAATGTGTTAAACAATTAAAAAACTACATTATAAACAATGGTGAAGGATAACTGCCAAGAGATATATATAGAAGTAGTCCCATAATAGAATTAGGTTCACTCCATATCCCAATATTAGTTATCATGAGTCTAAAAATTACCCAATGTATTTGAGCGCTATATAATTCTGGGTGCACCCGTCACTTTCATTTCATTCTTAGGCTTATATGTGCCACTTAGATCATTCAACAAGAATTTATTCATCATAAAATTTTATTCCATGATAAAGGATTGTGGAACACATACATGTAAGTACCAAATAGATATTTATAAGTTCATAATTGTGTTTACCATTGATAGTAAATCATTATGGTATTCACTATAAACTTGTTTTGGCATGTAAAATCTGGGTGAAATTTCAGCAGTATAATGACATCCCTTAAAGATTCATAAATTGGAATGATGGTAGAGAAACGGGTCTCACATAAGTTTGAATTCAAATTTAATGTAATAGGGACATATAAAAACATATACCAACAATACTAAATGTAAATAATTGTCATAATATTATGGAGAAGAATGAATAGAGAGAAGAAGGAAAATATTCCTTACTAAATTTCAGCATGGTAATGTGTGTACATAATGATTCATGGGAGTTATTTAACAAGAATTAAAGGGGTATCACATAATATAGAAATAAAATGTAAAATTATGGGTAATTTATTAATATATCCTAAAGAGAAAAAAATAAAATTTATTGGCCTAAAATAAAGGAGGTTCTTGAACAAAATGGCGGGCGGGAGGCCCCTTACAAAATTTCAGCATTGTAGCGGGTGTACGTAAAGGTTAATGAGAGGGATTAATGGGAGTGATAGTGTATATAGTAATTTATAAATAAAATGGTGATTAAGGTTCATATGAAATAACATACCCAACCTTATTAATTTGATACTAAATGCATAAGATAATAAATCAATTTGAATAAAGTGTATATGAAAATAATCACTTACATTGAGATAGTGATTCCAAAATCATGGGAGGAGCCACTAAAGAACTTGTGGGAACCTCAGGAGAACTTTAGAGAGGTTATTTATAGTAATTAAGTTCCCCATGTTTTTTTATTTAAGATAAATGGGATCTTGGGTTGGTTTACATTAGAAATGAGTGGGTATATCATTATCATTTCACAATCATAGGATTCAGACTCTATATAACAAAAAACATAGAAAATTTCCAATTATTTTTTCCATATTTTCTACCAAATGGGAGTGGTTATAATTATTTTATAAGTCAAATTTATGATCATAATAAAATAATACCCTTGTCGATGTGGAATGGAGTCATGTCTTTAAAGAAAGTATAATAAAACATAGAAATATTTTATATGTTTTGAAGGATTCATAATAGATTTATAAAATAAATAAAATAACCTAAAAATCAAATTATTTTTAAGGAAATGAATAAATATGGTTTTGGATACCATTTATAGTATTTAATACATTATTTGGGTAATTATACATAGATTATTTTTCTACGGTATTTAATTTTTACCTAAAAATTTTAATATCATAGAAAATTATGAAAAAATCACCTTTGGATAATTTAGATATTTTTTTCAATAAATTATATTCATTTTATAAAAATTAAATTTCCATATTTTTATGTTTTCAGTTTTAAAATAATAATTTTCATTTATTTAGAATTTATTATATTAGTTTTCCAACCCTTATAAAAATTAAATTTGAATTTATATAAATTTATATGGTAATTTATATTTAATAAAAATTATTCCTTATTAATTTTTATATAAAAAATTATTTATTTCAAAAATTCGTTAATTCCTCAAAATAAATTCTTTAATTTAAATTTGATATTACCAAAAAATGAAATTTGTGTTTTATTTTATCAAAATCAAAAAAATTTATCAAGATACAACAATAAGGAATAAATATAAGAATAATTTTATTTAAAAATAAATATAAATATTTGGGTTACATAATTTTTATTATTTATTATATTATTATCACCCTTAATTATCATATTTTTTCTACCATGTTAAAAAAAATATACTATTGTAACTATTCATATTGTTCAAAAATTAGGCTGAACTTATTACATTATATTAATTTTGAAAATTCAAATTGAGGAATAAAGTTTATCAAAATAAATTCGTAGAGTATGAATAACTTAATTTAATATAATACATGTATGCATGATCGAAATATTTTTTCTTAAAAATAAATTTATTAATGAAAAGATGATTTTATTTTAACTATATAATAGGTTATATTCATTGGATTCATAATTATAGATATAAAATATAAACCTATCATTTAGATAATTTATCATTAGGTATTATTTTAATTAATTATAATGGATAACATTATTCATTTTTAAACAGTTTTCAGAAAATTTCATTTTTAATCCAAAAAAACTAATTATACAACAATCTAGTATAAAGATGATTTAAATAAAATTAAATGAATTAAATATATCTAAACAATACTTATATTTATTTTAAATTAAATTAATATAATAATAAGAATTGTAAATCAGATAATTTTTCAAAATAAATGTCAATTTTATATAAAAAATGTATTATCATTATTCACTGGAAAATCAATATTCACTAAAAAACATTCACCATATGTTATTTTTTATATTGTGATACCAAAAATGGATTTTTTATCCAATAAATTTTCTTAAGTGTTTTAAAAAATAATTTTGATAATTAAAAAAATCATTTTTTAATAAATCATATTTCATAGAATGAAAAGAAATTATAAAATTTGGATTGATTATTTACCAATAATTAATTAATATATATTTGATAAAAATTCATATTTCATATAATAGTTAATCCAACTAATATCTATAAATTTAATTAACGGTTAAAATAGTAATATTTAAATAATCATTGTTTGGTTGGTGTTGGTGTCACATGTCACAAACAGTAACAAATATAGTTTTATATTTTAAAAACTCATGGTGTTACATTCTTCTCCCTTTGATAATTATCATTCTCAAAATTTAAACATGATCTAGGTAAGATAAGTATTTATAGTTGAATATATCTTTTTGAAATCACACATCTTAAAAATTGATAATAAAGCATCCACTTAAAAATATAGAAAATAATGTTTTAATTTCGTTATATAACTCAGTTTTCCTGTATGATAAATTTATTGGGATGTGAAAACATATACATGGAATTGAAAACTACCGACATAGACTAAGACCAATGAACTAACTAAGTGAGTTAGAGAACATGATAAGGAGAAGGTCAATGAACACACAACCATAAATTGGAGATGGGTGATAACATCACTAATTCACCACAGATGATTATAAACTGAAAATATATAAATTATAATAATTTTTATAACATAAGAATTTATAGGCATCAATCCATACTATTGATGATCTATTTCCAAACATATAATCTTATGGTCATTTTTCCATAGTAATGGTTTTTAAGGATATTGTAAATTTACCAAATCATATCCCCCGAGAGTGTCAAACAATGTGTACAAAAAGGGACATTTTCATGTTCCATTTCTCGGTCAAGTCTAGCTGAATGTGATGTTTTTGTGTTTTAAACTTATGAACATATGTGACCGAGCCACATCGACTTATAATATCAAGATAAGGATTTATATTCTTGATAATCTACATACAATATAAATTAACAAAATTTTATTGATTTTATATCATACTTAGTTTAATCCCTAAGGATTTCACTATAATTCTCTAATCCTAATTCTAATATCACTAAACATTTCCTTTGATAGGAACTAAAACAACCATACTCTTTATTTAACATTAATACATGATTTATTTCATAATATTAAAATTTATAAATCCAAGAAGATAAAAAATTCTAGTTTAATTTGGAATTAGGTACATTACATAACAACTTTAAATAAGGAATAAATCATCACTATTGAAAACTTCCTTAAAATTATAATGTTATTCCTTCGTAATTGACACTGTTGGAGATAACATGGGGACAAACATAATAATGGTTTCATCAACAATGCCCATAAATGAAATAAAAATAAAATGACCTAAAGAAGATAATAGATTTTAGAAAATATTCTTATAAATGGGTCATAAAAGGGTAGATATTCATAATAATGAACAATAATACATGAAACATTATGATAAGATAATGTGAACATGGAAATTATGGAAACAACATTAAACATGATATAATAGAAAAATGTTAAGGGTAACTATGAAGACATAATAATGAGAAAATTCTTATAAAGGAATCATGTTAACTCACTATTCGAACATGAAATCTCATGAGACTAAAAATTACCCTATGCATTGGAGAGCTATATAATTCCATGATCATGAGTCACTTTCATTTTATTCTCATTCTTAAGTGTTCCACATAGACCAAACAACATATATTCTGTCATCATAATATTTTATTCTATGATAAAAGACTCTGTAATATATTAATTTTAGTCCCAAGTCATGATGTGTAAGTTCATAATGATGAAAAACCTTGATTAGATATGGATATTTTATTCAGTACACAATTGTTTTTGGCATGGAAAATCCCAGTGAACTTTCAAAAACAAAATGACATCAGATAAACATTCATAAAAATGTTTGATGAGAGTGAAGGTGGTATCTCAACACTATTACATAAAATGGATAGTAATATATACCTATTAAAACATATCAAAACAATAGGAAATGGAAATAGAAGGTATCAGATAATGAAAAAACATGAACAATGAAGAGTAGGAAAATATCTTTTAATAAATTTCGACATGGTAATAGGATTACATAAAGGTTCCTTAGAGTGATTTAATTATAAATAAAAGGGTATATAATCATAAAAAATCAAATGGATTTTTTGGAAGATATGGAAGAACACATCCCAACATAAAGAAAAGGAAATTATATGGTTTAACTAAAATAGTTACTTGAAGTAAAAGGGGAAAGGGAGATACCATACTAAATTTTGACATGTTATCATGTATACATAAAGGTTAATGGGAGGTATTATTGATAGTGAAAGGGGTCTATAATATTTTATAAACAAAATGGAAGGTAAGGGGGATGTGTATGAACATATCCCAACATTAGTATTTGGATATTGAAGGCATAAGATAAAAATAATACATGAATAAATTGTAGAGGAAAAGAATACCTTACGTTGTGATGTTGATTCCATAAGATTTGGAGGAGCCTCTTGAGATCTTCTACGAACCATGGTAGGACTATTGGGAGGGGAGGATAGATTAAGGATATAATAATTGGGGTTTTTAGTGACTTTGAATGATAGATTGTGTGGGTTTATATAGGAAATGAGTGGGGACTTATTTATCATTTCCCAAACATATGTTTTGGACTCTATATAATAATGTTACCAAATCCACAAAAAATCCCATGGGGTTTCCTATGGTTTATTACAGAGGGGAGTTTTTTTCATTATTTTATATAGACATGGTCTGATCATAATAAAATAATACCCTTTTTGAGTTGTAAGTGAGTGATGACCATAAAAGAAAGTATTTTAATACAGTAAAATATATTATATATTTTGTAGGATTCATAATTGTTTATCAAAATAAATAAAATAACCTAAAAATAATATTATTTTAAAGGTTAAATATATATTTGGTCACTAATACCATTTATAGTATTTATTTGATCATTTTTTGTCAAAACAATTTCACAATACACATAGTATATTTATACTGTATTTAATTTTTACTCAATCATTATACTGTCTTACAAAAAAATTAAAAATTAACCATTAGATAATTTAAATTCTATGATATCAAAAATAATAATAATTTTATAAAATTAACCTTTTAAATATGTGTATTTTCACTTTTATAATAAGAATTGACATTTAATGAGATATGCATGGTTTTTTTACAATAAAAGTTTTCAAAACCATAAAAATATTAATATTGGATTCATAAAAATTATATATTATTTTATATTTAATAATTTTTTCATAATAATATTTCAATGAAATATTTTTTAATTAAAAAAATACATTAATTAGTTCAAATAAATTCCTTATTTGAATCTGAAAAAAAACAAAAAAAAATCAATTTATGTTTTGTTGTATCAAAATTTAAATCATTTATAATCTAAAAAAGGATTAAATATAATCATTATTTTAATGAAAATTAAATATAAATGTTTCGGTAATTTTGTGTGTAGTAATTTTTATTTTTTTACACTTAATCAACCAATTTTCCTTTTTGAATGACATCAAATATTTACTATATTTACTCTTTGTAATCTTCCAAAAATAAGTTGATTATATTACAAAATATTAAGTATTATGATTGCAAATATAGAATAAATTTTGTCAAAATAAATTCACAAAGCCGGAATAATTTAATTTATTTTAATAATTGTAGGCATGATGGAATATGGTTTAAAAAAATACATTTTTAACGAGAAGATGATTTTATTTTAACTCTATAAATAGTGACATTCATTATATGAATTTCAAATCATAAATATTGATATATAATAATAATTTTTCATTTAGATCATTTATCATTAATGATTATTATTATTATTTACAATAGATATCATTAATCATTTTAATTTGTTTTCAAAAAAAGATTTTTTTAATCCTAAAAATAAACATTCAAAAAAATCTAACATAAAGATGATTTAAATGTAATTAATTAAATTTTATATAACAAATGAATAAATATATTACTATAAAATAAAATTATAATTATAATTCATCATTTAAATTACTTAATTTATCCAAAAATAATAATTTTACAAAAAAACTATTTATTTAATTATTCAATGAAAAATAAATATTTTCTAGAAAATAATTTTTTACCCAATGATAATTTTTCTACACTGATATAAAGAATGGTGTTTTATTTATAAAATAAATTTCCAAAATTTTCTATAAAATAATTATAATATTTATAAAAATAAATTAAATCATTTTTGAAGAAAACAAATTTTTGATAAAGAAAAGACATTACCAAACATTGACTAATTATTTACGAATAATTTATCAATATATTTTGAAAATAAATATATATTTTCTAGACTATTTAATCCTACTCATGTCTTTAAATTTAATTAAAGGTTTAAATATTCATTTTTAAAAAATCATTTTTTGTTTGAATTCGGTGTTATGTATTAAAAATGTTTTAAAAAATAGTTTTATCTTTTACAAATCTTGGTTTTACACACCAAGATCACACAAGGAATCAAACAATACTAAAAAACCAATGGTATAGGTAATTGAGAGTGTCACTTGGTCTTGAAATTTATTGCGTAATGGTGGTGTTATCATGTATGCATCACTACTCACAAGGTTTATTCTTTCAATACTATCAACCCTATTCCTCTTCATGCCAATGTCTTTGAGAAATTAGGCATATGTGAGAATTATATTTATTTACTCCAAGAGGGGTATATTAATTTCAACCTTATGAATAGTTTCCATAATTTAATTTGGTATTTTTTCTTACTCAATCTTCTTGGATTTTGTAAATCTGGAAGTTAATATTATGGGGATATCATTCTTCTCTACTTGTTGTTTTTTCAATGATGCTTCTATCATTTCCTTCCAAAAATCATACTTTTGGTTGTTCTCCTTAATTTTATTCCTCTTATATATGTGGGTGGTTTTATCTTTAGGAATATGTCAAGGATTAGTAGAATTTCAAGATTTACCTTCTTTTACGTCATATTGGGATTCCTTAGGTTCTAGTGCTTATATATCCTTACTAATATTTATAACACTCATGATCAAAATATCCATTGGGTTTTGGATTTTCTGATCTGGGATATTCCCTATGTTTTTGGAAAACATTCCCTAAGATTCTAAAATATATTTGACAAATATTTTAAAATATTTTTATACTCCTCCATCTATATTCCTTGCATTCATTCCACTAGTGGTGCACTAGAAGAGGTTATTACAAGGGTTTTTTTTAAAAGTTGATAGTTGGTAGTGTAGTTGTTATTACGTCTTCTTTTTTGGTTTTTGGGAAGGGGGTGGATTCTATAATTGTTGTGGGAAAAGTTGTCTAGCCTAACTTTTTTGACCCCTATCCCTATTGGTATTTACCACCCGTTTATGGTGAGTTGTGTAGAAACAGTATTATTTATAATGTTTTGTACAACTCTCCACACATTATACCTCTCCACACTAATCAGTTATGTGATGTGGTTATGAGAATAAACCACTTACCTAAGGAGGGACAAGTTTCTCATTCTATGTTTTTAATACCTTGAACCATATAAGGATTGTTAGTTTTTCTAGTTTGATTTCCCAAAATTGTGGTGAGTCAAAATATTTTACGTAATAGCTGCCTCTGGTTCATATACCTATTGTTCAATATTTTTATGAATTCTGAAAAATCATCTCAATTATGATCCTATCTTCCATGATTTATTTAGTAATAAAATATCCTTTAGATAACAAGTCTATGATGTTTCTTTCATTTTCCAACATCCCTTGGTAGAGGAATACTTGAAAGATATGATCTTCCATTTCTAGGTGTGTACATATTTCATATATCTTGTTAAATAATTCCTAGTATTCATATATTGTCTCTCTATTATCCTATCTGATGGAATAGATCTCATTTATTATTACTGTACTTTGAGAGGCTGGGAATAATTTGTACATAATACACCTTGGGGGATCATCCCATTCCTGGTTCTATTTATGTTGTAGGATGTAAAACCATTTCTTAGTAACTCCTTCGAATAAAAAAGGGCATTCCCTACACTAGACTTGTCCCTCCACCACTCCCCTTTGTTGATGCTCGAGAAAAAATAACTAAACTCATGGATCTCCCAATTTGGGTCTTATTGTATATGAACCTGAAAAATGGGTAAAAATGGTATCATATTGACTCATAATTGAAATTCATTTTAGTGTACATGCATGGTCAACTAAATGATTTGATTTGAAAATTGTAGGGATCAAAGGTCTCGTAAGGTTATTTGAGTGTTAATTGCCAAGGTTGGTGGTTCAGAATGAATAACTAATGTGTCACCTGAGTCTTCTAACATAATTTTTTCAATGTGATTTCTAGGTTTGTGATTCCTACGCCTGAAAAGCAAGGTTCTCTTTATCTCTAGGTGAAGATATAATATTTCCTCAATGGAGTTCTTAATCTTTCATGTAATGGGTTGTCTTTAACATAGACTACCTCGATGAAATTCCAAGTTTTTACACCACCTAGTCGTGGGGTGGGTGAATATATATTTTTTCCCCATTAAGGGTGTAGTAGAAGGTATGACCTATATTTTCTTCCAACTGTGGTTTTTTGAATCAAGATTTCACGAATTTAAAAATTAAATTAAGAATCAATAATATGAATGATTTAGTGACAACGCAATTAGTTTTTGAAGACTAGTTTAGAGAAATGTGATAAGGTTTTAGGTTTTTAATCCTCTATGTAATTCTATCATGAACCTTTTGAAATTAATCTTCTATTTTCATTAATTAGTGTAATGAATAGACTAATAATAATTTATCCTTTTCCACCCTTGAAGAAAAATTTATCGATAATGAGAATAATCATCCAAATTTACTTCATTGGATTATTCTCTTTCTAATCATGAAAGGAATAATGGATCTCCCTTAAATCACCTAGGAAATTACAAATAATTAATCGAATACCCTATGTGATTAGATTATCCAAATATATATTCCACATATTTTTTATAATAACTAAGAACTTCTCCCATAACATTAGATCACACAATCTGTGTGATACAACACTAAGAAGAGGAAGAATAAAATTTATAAACAAGGAAATTAAAGAACGTTAATATATGATACCAAACATGATCACAATAAATTAGAATTCAGAATTCATAAATTGAAAATTATTTTATAAAAAAAATATACTAAATAATTTAATAGAACTAAAAATCCATCATTTTAACATGTCACATAACATTCACCAAATCATAGAAAATATATACAACACCATTATAATATAGAAAATGGAGTCAAAATAAGTATAAGGGATAATTTAAGGAGATAAAAAATAAATTACTAAAAACAGAGTCACTTAGTAGCAGTTGGGGTTTCTTCTATCGGGTCTTGAATCCTCCATCTCTTGATGGAATGCACCTCTATTTATAGAAGAGGGTTTGCTTCAGTCTCCTCTGATTAAAATCTATTCCAATATCCTTCTAAATATATTGGACATACACTTGGTGTATCTTCATTGATATAACTGAGTGTATTATGTTTTTTTATTTGTTGAAGATAATGGCATGAGTGGCCCATTTTGTGTGCATGGCTCCTAAATAGCACTAAGATAGTTGGGTAAATATATTTTTTCAAAAAAACCTAAATGAAAAAAAAATTCTTCATAGAGTGTTAGGATGAATTGTGGGAGAAGGAGCATCTAAATTACCTCATCTATCCTTCATAGTGGTGGAAATCATGACAACCTTTTCATGGTGGTGATCAGTAGCGGGTTCTTGCTGAAGCAAAAATTGTGAGCACTCATGGATTTCATAAAACCGTATTCATATTTCATATTTTCTAGATGAGTTGAAAATTTCATGATGGGAGTAATATCTTTTTATAATATATTCCCCCTATTATTAGCAGAGGTGATTTATGGAGCTCTAGTAGTGGAAGGTAGGATTAAACTGAGCTCTTATAGTGGTTTCTATGGTGGTTGTCTGATGGTCTGTAAGAAGAAGTGACAAATGTTGTGGTCAGAGGTGGAACCCATACAACAGTGGATCATGAGTCCCCTTCAGCTCAATGGTGGATGACGAATCTCTATCGGTTACAAGAGTGGATCATGAGACACTTTTGACTCATGGTTTATTACAATTCGTCATTGGTTACAATGGTGGCTCAGGAGCCACCGTGGGGAAAATATTACAATAATAGATCATGTGTCACCATTGGATTCAGTGATGTCTCATTAGTAACCATTAGTAAAATTTCCAATGGTGGGTCATCTGTCCTAGTTGGCCTGGATGGTGGATCATGAGGCACTATTGTCTCAAATGGCCGCTCATGAGTCTATGTCAGGTTGGCTAGCAGGCAAGAATCTATTGGGCCAGTGGAGTCGAGTAGAGGTTTTCTACCTACTTTTGTGGAAGTTGAAGTGTCACAGTGGATCAGAAGAGGCTCCTCCTTCTCATATGGACATAACATTAGATTTATGGGTCTTGGAATGGCTCATCAAGGTCTCATTGATTTCCTAATATGATGCACGGTGTCTAGGTGATTTGGAGGTGGTTGAAGGCATGCCCCATGTTTTTGGGTAGCAGCACTAGATGGTCTAGATTATTGTCCAAGTGGTGGGTTAGGTAAGAAGGTGGAAGTGGTGGAGGAGCCTGGTGGGATGGGGTGTCTAATCCATGGGAAATATTTTAGTATTGTGTGAATATTTCTATTTTTAATCAACATTGTCTGAATATTTTCATTCCATATCAATTACTGGAGAATATGGAGAGGGCATAAATATAAAATCCCTAATTTACCACCAAATGAAGCTATGTGGGAGTCATATTACTCATTCCAGCAACCATGAACCAACATATCCCAATTACTCCTTACTCATGTCACTTTATGAGGTTCACCACCTTGGGTGGATGCTCCCCAAGCTGCAACCTTGCTAATAATTGCTGGCGAAATTCATCCTTGTAGGAACCAAGGGGGCTGATTCCCCTGTGAAATATCTCCCTAACTTTAAGAAGAATCCCTCTTAGTAGTTATGTTGACAGCCATACCCGATGGGCCTAGATAAGTGTCATGTGATCATGAGGTTTAGTACTAGCTTTAATTAACCGATTTTTGGTAGATTTTTACAAATAAAATGGGTTGAAATAATATGAATCACATTTTCCAAAACATCAAAAAATCATTCAAAACCCAATCCCATTAATTTTATTCATTTAAATTAATTTTTAAATCAACATTCTTAATTAACCACAACTAAACAAAACATAAGGGAAAAAGGTTTTTATTCCTCAAAATCTTTAAAAACTATCAAGATTTATTCAAAAATTTTATAACCAAATGAGTCGATCATTACATGTTAGGAATCTCTATGGAAGAATTTTTTGATAATCAAAATAAAAATTTAGAATTCAATTGAAAAATAACTTCCTAGTACATCATAAATAGTTATAAGGCACACATATATGATTTCTATAGGAAGGTATATCATTTTACATAACCACAGATATGGTATAACCCTCCTATATCATCACAAGTCTCAATACAAGACCTACACACCTATACATGTTCCATAATCAGATACATACATAACGTAATAGCATACAAAAACTCAACTAAGTTATTTCATCTTTATATATCACAGTAGTAGATAATATAAACCTACGTTAAACAGATAGTATAACTAAAGGAATTAAATTAAATAAACACCATGTGATACCCAAAAATTAAATAAATGACATGTGAACCTTTGTTCCGATTCATGATAAATGAACACACCAAAATTCCATAAACAATAAAAATAATTCTATCACTAGTAACTTTTTGGTTCATTATAGATGAGTTGGTCAGACATATAGATTATCCTTTAATCAAGTTTCAAACATTCTATCTTATTTATAAAATGTTCTAACACAAAAAAAGAATGAAATAAATGTCAGGCTATTATTCCATTTTTTAACATCGTATCCTGAATCATCAGGTCGAAGATGAAGTGGTTCATTACCTCATTCATGCCTCCCCATATAAAAGAGATAGTATGCTATTTGTGATGGTATAAAAGTGATGTGGCTAGAGTATACACCCAATAATAAAATACATTCTCTAGAATACATCATCATATACATAAAACAAAAATAATAGCGAAGAAAATTAAATAATATTTAGTAACATATTCTATGTATGTGCATACAATGAAAAACCAAACATACCCTCTAGGTGGTTGGTCAACAAGTATAACAGATCATCTAGATATTTAAACAAAATATGCAACAAAATCTATCTGAATTCCATCCTGATACTATATCTATATCTTTACTCAAATCTCATCCACAACCTCTCATTGAGAACCTTACCTCTTTATTTTTTAGATCATAATTGTTTCATGAAAACTGAGATTCATGTGAAGGGTGGGAGTATAAAACTTGTAGTACACCAACAATGTATCCATAAAATATGTGAAAATGTATATGGTGGTGTATGTCATGCTGAAAATTAATATTCATATACAATCATTAAACCAATAATATATTACGTGATCCAGTGATAATTATTTTCTACAAAACCAAGTTATAACTACTTTGTTGGCATGCCGAATGAATTTCACAAGTATTCCTAAAATGACATAATTCATTTTCTACGACTATAACCACCATTAATGAAAATACATTCTCTACCTTTATGGAATAAATCCATGACTAAAATTAATTTAAATTCACAACTATTATGCATGAATACATTCTCTCATATGGTGGTGCCCAATCTAATTTCACCCAAAATAGTAGAACACTATACATACTTAAGGATGTTCCCCAACAACACATCATTCCAGTCAACATACCCTATTCTAATGGCATATAACATTCTCCTCCCATAATATCCACATATGGAAAGCTCTGATGCTACCAATCCTATATCAATATCCATAATCTATGAGTCATGTAAACCATGCCCCCCCACTAAGGAACCCTCTATTCCAATTAGGGCCACCTATCAACATGAACACCAAAATATAGATTGCAACAGCTATGCACAAATTCTTATATAAATATTGTAATAAAATTGAATAATATATCATAGTTAATATTATATGGAATATAAATAGTAAAAATGTATGGACCACTATAAAGAAGAAAAAATTTCACATCAATCATTCCATGGACTATGAAATAACTACAAAATATTTGAGAAATATCAAGGAACACCAAATCCATAAAAAGAAAAGGTCTCATAAGTGACACGTGAATTCTAAACATTCATTTCATAAAAGGGTTTAAATATTAACCAACAATACAAAACCTAGAATGGTAACCAACTCCATAAAATTTCCCATAATGTTAATTTCATTAAAGCTCAAACATGTTGATTCCAATTTCCAAATTCATTAAGGGATAATACATGGATCAACCCCACACACAAACATTCACTAGAAAACGTCTAAATCAATCATAATTGTTTTTCTTGTATTTTTATTTCAGAAATAGATCATTATAATAGATGGAATTCACTTAAAATTATAAAATGATATATTTTTTCAATGGAAGATCTTTGAACCAGAATGGAGAGCCCACTGCCTCTCACAATCTATTGATGATATATCAATCATGTACGATTCCACCATTAATTTTGGTTGGGGATTATTATATCTATACTAAATTAAATTAATCAGTGATAAATTCCATATAATTTTTGATAATTATTCTTATAATGAATTGATCTTCCCTTAGAGGATGCCACATAATTGATATAGATTTATATTTCCTATGATGAGAGGAAGAGGCAGCCTAGAACATCAATCGAGAGTTCTTCAGGATGTTATCATCACAAATTTGATGGTTTATGGTGAGGTTTTTTCTAATAATAATATTATTGTAAAAAAAGTCTCCACTAATGGAAATCTTACCTGGGAAAAGTCTTTGGGATGGTGGGCTTTACTGGTCGGCATGTGGCCCCACTTGCCGAGTAGTGGGATCCTCGGAAGTGCATGTTTGACTACCAGTTTTATAAATTATAAATTTGAACTTAAAATTGGAGATTTTCTTTAATACAATGTTTAATTTTTTCTAATATTATCTATAAGAATTAATTATTTAAAAACATATTGTACATTTATTCGCATTTTCATTGCAATTAAATCAATTGTAGAAAAATAACATGTTTTATTATTTTTCATTACCTAGGTAATGGAAATTAAATAAATGGGTAATATAGAATTTTCAATTGGGGTTCACAAATATGGGATATAAATTGAAAAATAAAAGAGATCATAATGATGATAATAAGTTAGCGTATGATGAACATGTTGGTATGGGAACAAAATCAAGATATATTAATATAAACATAAAATAAATAGTAAAATATGATTCATAAAAAACATCCATGATTCATAACATAATTATTTAATAATAGTTTATGTAATGTCTTATACTAATGATTCCCAAACAAATCTATTAAAAATCATATCAAATTTCAGGGATTAGTACTAAAAATGCCATCACATAGTGGATTAACATGTCCCAAAACTAAGTTGACTAAGATAAAACCCCATGTCCCATAACATAAAATCTCATGAAATATATTCTTTAACTAATAAATTATAGATATATATAATTTATGGACCACTAACCACATAATTATAATCTACATATATATTTTCTACATGAACAATAAAAACACTATCAAAATATACAAAAACTAACTGATGAAAATTAAATGGGTCAAATAATATATATTTTTCTGGTCATGATAATAAAAAATATAGATAAACATAATTGGATGATTCTATAATATTGTATTCATAGGGAAATATAAAAATTAAATAATAATATTGATATGGATGAAAATTCCATTTTAAGAAGATAAGAATATTTTTATTAAAAAATAAATATCCTTTTCATTTTGAAAACATTTATAATAAAATAATTTCATAATAATTGGTTTTTATAAATTATGAATTTAAATAAAAAATACTTTAACAATAATAAAAACATAGAAATTAATGTTTGTAACGAAAACCAAAGAAGAAAAATTGGTTAAATTGACTAAGCGAGAAACCTAATGGAAGGGAGATAAAATAATACATTCAGATGTTGTTATATAAGTCAAAGAAATTATACAATGAACATAATAAGTTATATAAGAAGTTATTATAATCTATAATAAATATATGACACAATATCTATAACATGGACATTGACTAAAAGCATTCATTAATGAAAATATGTGATAAAGTAAATTCAACATATAAACAAATTTAAAGATGAATAATGAATGAATGAGAGGGGACCTAGTTAAAAAATGTAAACCAATAAAATTAATATAGGTGAAGAAACTCACTAGTGAATAAAGATAATTTATATAGAAATTATCCAATGTAAAATTATACCTAGAAAATCTCATTTTTGATGGGATGTTGAAAGTTAAACCCTTACAAAATTGTTTTGGTTTGAATGAAAATCCATAAAAAAAGATAACTTGAGTTAAATATGTAAATATCATAAATTAAATGTAAATTATGATATAATATGTCCATGATGTTTCATATAATCTATATAATAGAAAATAAATATTGAACATATCTCAATGAAATAACAATTAAGATGAGAATCCCTTTCCTTTACTTCTAAATCCCATGAATTAGATGTAAACCCTTTGATGGACTACCTTATTATCATAATGGTGTCCTTTGTAATAACTTATTTAAGCCTCATTTTTATGACCTAATTATACCATATATAAGAGATGTTTAGGGGGAGACAAATTGGAAAAGTATTTAATAAGAATCTAAAGGAGTTCAGTGGTATGATACTGGTATAGGATGTGTCATTTTATAAATGCACTCGAGTGACATATTTTGAATTTATAATTTATTAATGGTCAAGGAAGATAATTTTAACATGGGGATCTTCATATATGTTGAGAAAGAAGGATTCATGATATTACTTCCATTTTCAACATTTTTTATTTTTTTAAATGATTCTTAAATCTTTTTTACCATATGGTATATTTTTAAATTTTTTTAGTTGAACGATGTTGTTCACTATTCACCTATGTAATATATTTCTCCGCCAAAAATGAATTTGACCAACTTATCAAAATTTTACTGTTTTATTTGAAAAATAAAACCCATTTTAAAAATTTAATATTTAAACACATGAAATTTAAATTTTAAATTAAAATACATTATATGTGGAAATTTTTTCAACAATTAAAAACTATTTCATATATAATGAATTTTGTTTCACTTATCCTCATTATTTACTTATTTAATAAATATAAAATTAGTTCAGTACTATTTTAATATATTATTTATCATAAATTGTTATATTTTATTAAAATATAAGACTCGCTTATTAATACATTTAATACACCAATTAGTTAAATATATTCCAAACAATTATATAAATTTATAATGATCACATGATAGTTATATTACCTTTTTTAACTATTATAAAGAAATTTACATACTTATCAAAAATGTAGTCATCATAATATTTCATTTATTTGTAATAATTACTTATATGTTCCTCATTGTTTTCTTTCATTCAATATTTATAGTGTGGGGTATAATATTTAAAGAAAACTATGGTGATAAATATTTAATTTTTGCGGGATTTTTATTTACTTGGTGTTTTATTAGTAATTTAATAATCATAATGTTGCTTCATATTTCATTCTTATAATTTATTAAATTCTAATATGTCATAATATAATAACATAATTAAATAAATAATTGTTTATTCATTGTTCAATGATGTGTTTCTAATACAATATTGATCGTATTTATGGAATAAAATGTTGGGGCGTTACATTGAACCCCCTTATAAAAATTTCACCCTCAAAATTTCACTATATAGATGGAAATTGAATAGTATACATTTTCTTCAATATATCTTTTGAATCCCACATCACATCCTTAATTTTTATGATTTCTATTGATATCATTAACTTGATGAGACGCCTTGTGAGGAAGGATTTTATCTCTATGATTCAATATCTCCAATTTTGTTACAAATTAGAGAGGCCATGTTCAAATGGTATAAATTCTATGTTTATTAAATTTTATGGATTTGGTATGTAAATATCTAAAATGATAAATGTAAAACATCATGCACCTGTGTGAGTTTTGGTGGAAGCGTAATGTGATGTCATTATATTACATACCCAATCAATGTTCTAAAAGGAGATAATGTATCTAGTGCCAAACATTAAATGCTTCATAAACCATATGACCCTTTTAACTGGTGATATTTAATGTAATACCTTATCTTCAACTTAGAAATCCTAATAACATCGATGATTATCATCCTAGGACATTAGTTGAATTTATGCTACATCAATATGTTATGAAGTGGGTTTAATATTTATTTTAATTTATGGAGAAATATATGGTCCCAAAAACCTTTTATTTATGGACACATCCCATCATGATGGAGTTCTATATCACTTCTCATATAAAGCTATATGTGGTTCAAATTGAATGAAAAAAATTGAAAGTAATGTTTCTAGGGAACTCTATTAGGGGTAGATATTTAACCAAACCTACCTTAAAATCCATTAATAAAAGATCTCAACAAATATTTCAGACTTTTAACGAACCATTAATATTGAAAATCCATTTGATTGTGATAGGCCATGATAAATCATAGCTCTATTATCAATACATTATAATGAGTTATCTTTAATAACATAGTGATCCTAAAGCCTCAATTAAATATAATTTAATGTGGTACTCTAATCATCCTCAAAAAATCCTTTATATATAATTTGGAATTTTGATTAAGTGTGAAATCTTATTAGATAGAAATGAGTTGTGAAAAATTCATAATTTTAGTAACCACTGCCCTGATGAAATTATGTCCTTTTCAGTTCATGGGATGAACAATAAAACAATCTATACAGATGTTCTCTAATTGTTATAAATTCATGGGAAGTGGTTGCATTATATATTATTCTTCAAATATTTGACATAACATTATTTTCAAAAAAATAAAAAACGATGTGTTCTTAAAAATCCATTTCATTTTGTTATCCCACAAAAATGTTCCTTAATATATCTATATTTCTTTTTTTATTCAAGTATTGATATACAATGAAGAGTTATTTCCAACTTTTCGTATATCTATTTTTCACATTTTTCTGAACCATCTCAGATACACAGGTACTCTCATAATCGAGCCAACACTATCATAGCATGAAAAGTGTCTCGATCCCCATGGGTTGCTGACTAGGACCAAGCATCATACATGATAAAAAGGGATTGAGTTTTTCCACAAACATACTAGAGGAAAATAGTTACACATCAGTATGCTCATTGAAAAATGAAAAGAAGACAACAATAGAAGTCA
This sequence comes from Viscum album, assembly GCA_963277665.1. Lineage (NCBI taxonomy): Eukaryota > Viridiplantae > Streptophyta > Magnoliopsida > Santalales > Viscaceae > Viscum > Viscum album. The sequence goes on along the minus strand of OY728147.1, from coordinate 386,410,007 downwards.
AATAGGTATATAATAACCCATGAAGTACATCATTAGTGTAGTAGAAACCAATAATATGTAACTCAAACATCACAAATGTATCAACACTCTAATCCTAGAGGATCGAGGGAATCCACCTCGTTCAATAGGTGCTTTACCTTTACTCAAAAAACGGTAGAAAAAAACCATAAAACTCCATGACAAAAAGGTAGTTTCTAATATAAAATCCCATTATGGTCTCTCCATGTGTAACATAATAATATTCCATAATAATAAACCCCATAATTCATTCATTTTTAATGAAAATAGCACAGGAAGTACAATTTCATGTTTAATAAAATCATGCTTTTAGTTCCAAATTATTGTATCATTTCAAACAATGTATTATGTAAATATTTTATATAAATAAATTTTAATAAATCACTAGTTGCACTTTAATAGTCAATGGAATATTTAATCATTGTAATCAAAATAATAATCATAGTCATATTCCTTGTGGTACTATAGTTCCGTGTTGAATGATCCTCACACTCTTCTGTTCGTGATCATAAAATATGTACACATAGGGAATATGACTCATCAATTATCCAACATGAATATGTTCATCCTAACTATATATTTTTAGAGTATTCACCATCAGTCTAGAAATAGGGAATTTTTCTTCAAGCATTATTTCCACAAATAACCCAATAACTACCCAACCGTTCATGTGATCAATCAATCAACATATAATGGTAAATCATTTCCAATGAGATTAAAATAAAATTACCCCATTTTTAGCTTCAATATAAAAATTTCATCCCCAAAACTAGAACATGTTTTTAATCAATTCAAAAATTTTAGTAAAACCAAAAAAGGTTCCTATTAAATAAATTTTAACCATTTTCCCAAATATAAATTTCTGAATCCAATTTCAAAATTTACACCAATTTCAAATCACAACCTAATTTACAATTCCGATGTAACTGGCGGGTTTCACCAAAATTCCATATCATTTTAAATAAAATTTCAATTTTCATCAAAAAAGTTTTTTACGCTTTAATTGAAATCAATTTCAACAATTAATCAATTCAAGGATTATACAATTGTACAATCTTAGAATGAACCTCCAACCATTATTCATGGCATCACATATCACAACTCTAATAACGAGATTTTCCATTATATAATGATGAAAATGGAGATCAAGGAATCAATCCTCGATTCAAGATCCAAAACAATGGAATTCATATCAATAATACACATGATGATCTAACAAAAACTTGGAGGAAAGAAAGAGAGAGAAGGATATAAGGAACAAGAGAAGATCACTTATTGTAGAGGAATCAAGTGAGGTTATCCATACATAGATCTTACTAGGAAGAGGATTTGATGAGAAAACATTGGTCTTTTAGGACTCAAATATCTATTAAAATATATTACCTAGAGTTAGGGTAGATCAAGAAGGTTATAATAGGGTATTTTTAATTTTAAATTAATACTGGGAAAACTGTCTTGTGTGCATAGTAATTTGGGATGGGCTACAAAAATTTTCAAATTGTGTGCTCTAATAGTGTCACACTTTGATGGGGTTCCTGGTTTCTACTTTTGGAGAACATAGCCATTCAACACTATCACCAACTGTGAAAATCCTAACTATAAGGGTCATCATGGTTTACATTGGGTGGGTGCACAGTTTGGGAAAATCTTGCGCCAACCATGCATAGCCCAGAAATTTCAATAATTTTGATAATATTTCCCCAAGAAGCAGAAGATGAATCCCAACTAAAGAATGAAACAAGAGAGGGTTGAGGAGTATTTAAAAATGTAAAAGGATTTTACTACCTCCGACCATAAATACTTTCTATCCCTATAAATCCTATCAATAAGACTACATATAATAATGAAAAGGAAATTTTCTATCACCATCACCTCTCTCTCCCATATATCATGTATATTAGAACCATTTTAGAATGACACTTGTGAAAAGGTATCATCTTACACAAAGTACCATAGTTTCAAAATGAACTATCCAGATCAGATGCTATGTTAATGATAAATCTATTTAAACATCAGGGTTAATCCAACCCAAAACATTAGATGGATCAAAATGATATGTTCATACCAGTGACACATGGAACAAGTTATGTATCAATGCCAATAATGGGGAATGTTATAAATAGTAATGAAATTTCCCCTCCATCTCAAAAGTTTCATAGGGTCCCATAAAATGAGGATAAATCATTTATTTTGCCCAAAGCCTTCGATGACCCAAAAAAGGTAAAACGTTCAAGACTAACAAATCACCAACAGAAATCTAAAATAGTCTATAATGAAAATGAACATTTTATTTCTACCAGCACAGGGACATCAACATCATATTAAGACTCAACTGAATCTTTATTGTTGAATCTCAAAATATGGTTGTTCCAATAAAATAATTTTCACCGATCTCCGACCAAAACAAAAGATATTTACAAATAAGACCATACAATACCTCTAAAGAATCCTTTCTAATAATGGGTTGGTAAATATTGTTTTAATAAAACATAACTATTCCTAAATGGTCATCCCAATATATACCAAAACATGGAAATAGGCACAATGAATATCCTCAATAAAATGTATTACACACTCTGTGTGGACAACTATATGTGGATAGTGTTCTATATATACACAAACATGAGACCCGAGTTCCTCCTAAAGGCCTCACAAAAAGTGAGAAGTAAAATGGAGATCTATATCAGAGACTATAGGAGATGGAACTCTGTGCAATAAAAAAAATCTCAAATACATATTTACCATCTCCTCAACTTTGGTTACATGAGTAATGGCTATAAAGTGAACTGATTTCATCAACCATCATTTACACACCATATCACATTCTTCTTCTCTGGGTGTGTGGAAACCTATCCATGATGTCTAGATAATTATCAGCACACATCATGTTTGCACTAAATGTGGATAAAGAAAACTAAAAGGTCCCTAGTTTTCGGCCATGCCAATGGAATGTCGAATAACAAGAAGCAAAATCAATAATGCCTCATATTATACCTAGCCACCAGAATCATAACCTCATTTCAGAAAAAACTTTTGTGGTTCCTAGGTGAAGTGCCCACTAAGAGTCATAGTAGTTCCCCATAATAAATTTTCTCATAGATAAAGTCACAATATTAAAATTATAAAACATAGAATAGCCAATGTGAAAAAAGGCCACTCAATAACATTCTCCCCAACATTACAGAGAGACATTAATGTTGCAGTGTTCATCACCAAGATTTTGTTCCTAAAGAATAATCTCAAGAAGGGTGGAGGTAATCCAAAAACATGACAAGACAATTTCATTCCATATTTCTCATACTGTAATATGAAACCGCTCAAAAAGAGCCACCAAGATCAAATCTTTCAATGATTCTTTCACAGCCTGGTTCAGATGTTTTTTTAAAAGTATTTATGAGGACATTCCCTTTCCTATTGTGTAGATTTAAATATTTTTGAGAGAGGATGTAACTCAGGATATTTTGGTATAAAAACATGGGAAAACTTTCTCTGAAAATTTAATGACACCAATAATTAAGTGAATGAATCACATATAAAATCTATTGTTCATGGGTTAGATAATTATTCTCTTGATTCAGAAGCTAATGAGAGCTATAGAAAACTATGCGATCAAACTGCATAAGAATACAACCCAATCCAAAACCTAATGCATCACAAAAGCCCACATTCCCCTGCCCGACCTCTAGAAGTGTTAATATATACACATAAGTCAGAATAAATTATACCTCAACAAAATAAATCTGAAATTTCCCATCCAAGGTAAACATCTCCCAATTCGGAGTGACCACAGTCATCGAAGAAGCCAAATTCAAGAAATCATTTATGAATGATCAATAATATCCAAAAAAACTAGCAACTTTTGAATATTGAAAACATTATGCAATTTCTCCAATGTCATAACTTCATTCAAATTCTAAGGATCTACTCAGATATCACGTTCTGACCCCAATTTTCCCAATAAAATCACATCCCAATTCTAGAAATAACATTTTTCTATCTTTCCATAAAGTCATTTTTTCATCAAAAATTACAAAACTACTCTCTAATGATGCACATGATCCACCTAAAACATGTATTAAAAAAGAATGTCATCGAAAAATACCACCACAAAAGTATCAAGATACTCATGTAATATCCAATTAATCAAATAGATAAATACTGTAGGAGCATTGGTTAGACCTATTGGAATAAAAATATTGTCATAATAGTCATACATGCTCTGGAAGGTGGTTTTCTAAATATTAGATTATTTTAATCTGAAATGGTTCTAACTAGATTGAAGATCCATATTTGAGAACCAAGTCACCCCTCTCAACTCTTCAAATAGATCATAAATCTATGGAAATGGATTATAGTTATTTATTGTGACTATATTGAGTTTTAAGAAATCAATACACAAGAAAAGTGTTCCATCATATTTCAAAGAAGGTCAAATATGAAGTGCCACATGACCCATTGTGTTCCAACCAATATGAAAGAAGTAGTCACCTATTATTGAGGTTTGAAAAGTGATGTCTTGATACTATAAAATCTGTAATCATAGAAATACACTAGAATATAACATCTTATACATAGACCAGAAAAAACATCACAATATAAGATAACAAAACAAGATATTGTAATATATTCCAAGTAAGTGCATACAGAAATAAACCTAACATAACCCCAATGTAGTTGGTCAAATAGTATAATAGAATATCTGGAAATAAAAACAAAAGATACAAGGGTATCTATATGATATATACTATGTTACTACATCTATAACCTAACTACTGTCTCCTTAGAAACCTCTCATTGAGAGAATTACCTCTCTGTATCCCGGATCCTAATGTTTTCATGAGAATTGAGATTCTCATGAAGGGTGTCAGTATAAACCAAGTTGTAAACCACTAATGCATCATTTAAATATGTGAAAATGTATATAGTGTAATATTTAATGAGTAAAATGTAAATTCATATACAATCATACAATCAATCCTATACTATTTGATCCGGATATAACCAACATTCCACAAAACCTATTCATTCCTACTTAATGACCATGTCAATAGAGTGTCACATGTAGTAACCAAATGAAATAATTCATTTTAATTGACTCTATCCACCATTAATGAAAATACACACTCTACATTTAATGAATAACTAATCTTCTAACACTAAAATAAATTCACAGCAATGATGCATGGATATCTTCTCTCCTCTAATGGTACAGACACTTAGTTCATCAAAAACCATGTATCTCTATATATAAATAAGGATATTCCCCCTAAACACATCATTCCAGCCTATAAACCTTATTCTAATGGTGTGTGACATTCTCCTACCACAATTTCCTCATATTAACATATCTAATTCTACCCATCCTATTTCAATATCCATAATACAGGATTCATGTAATCCAAGATCCCCATCTAAGGAACTATATATTTATATCTAAGCCACCTATCAACATGAAAATTGAAACATAGATTTCACCAGCAATTCACAAATTCCCATTTAAATAACGACATGGAAATGAATAATATATAATAAATAATATAATATAGACTATGAATAGTACCAATGTATGGAACAATATCATAAGGAAATAAAATGGAATATCAAGAATTTCAGGAACTGTGAAACAACTGAAAACATGTGTGACATATCAAGGAACCCAATGTTCATACCAAATAAAGATCTCAATAGTTTCCCATACAATGAACACATCCTTTTCATAAAAGGTAATGGATATTACTCACAAACACACAACCCTGAATGGTAAACAATTCCATAAAATGTTACATGATATTAATTACATTGTTGTTTTAGCATGTTGATTCCAATTTCCCTGATTAAATGAGGGACAATAACTAGATCATTCCCAGACACAAATATTCACTAGAAAATATCCAAATCAGTCATAATTATTTCTCTTTAATTTGGATTAAGGAAATATATCATGATAAAAGATGGAATCATTATGAAATTATCAGATGAGATAATTCATCAATGAAAGATATTTTATCAAGAAAGGAGAGGCCACTAATACTCATTATCAATTGCTAATATATCACGAAATCATAAATCCTCTATTATATTTGTTTAGGTATTATTATATATAGAGAATATAGAATTTATCATTGATTAATTATATATAAATATTGATAATTAATCATAGGACACATCGATATTACCTTTCTGGATGCCAAAAAAACAACATAGACTTAAATTTACCAAGAGGAGAGGAGTATGATGCATAGAAAAATAAGGGAGAGATCCCCATGATGTTACCATCACAATTATTTTGGATTATCTTATAGTTTATGCTGCCAAATAAATTAGATTAAAAAAAACATAAGTAATGGAAATCTATGTTGGGATAGACCAGTAGGCCTTACTGGTATGTATTCGGCACTAATAGAAGACTAGTGGGATCCTTAGATGTGAATTTTTAAATAATAGTTTAATTAATTATACATTCAAATTCCTAAATACCCAAAACCCAATGGTTTATTTCCCCCATGAATATTATCTATATAAATGATTTAGTTTAAAATATTTTGTACATTTCTTCCAGATATACATAACAATTGATTCCATTGTATAAAAATAACAAGTGCTATTATTTTTCATAATCAAGGTAATGGAAATATAATAATAGGGTGAGAAAAATTTATCGATTATGGGTCAAAAATATCAGATGTCAATTAATAAAACACAAGAGATCATAAGGATACTAATAATTTAGAAGATAATGAGTATTTTAGTATGAGAACATAATTATGAAATATTAAAATAGGAGAATCATACCAAGTAAAATTGGAATCATAAAAAACAACCATAATTCATAACATAAGGATTTCAGAATTGTATACGAAATGAGGTATATGAATGTGGAACAACCCAAATATGGGAAAATCACATCATATTCCATGGATCAGTATTCACTGTGTAATTATAGAGGGAATTAACATGGACTAAAACTTATTTGGCCTTGAAAACATCACATATTCCATAACATAAAATATCATGAAATATAATATTTACTTAAATAATTATAGGGATATAAAATTATTTTCCCACTTATAATATATCGATAAACCATATATCTGTGTTCTAAATAAACAATAAAATTATTTTCAAAATATATAAAAAACTAATTGATGAATATTACATGTGTTATATTATATTTTTCACAAGACATGATAATAAAAAATATAGTGAAATTTTTTTATGATTTTATAATACCGTATTCTTAGTGATATATAGAAAAAATTATTAATATTAACGTGGGTGAAAATTCCATTTGAAAGAGACATATAAAATTTTTAAGAAAAAAATATCCTTTTCTTTTTGAAAAAATATTATTATGAAGTAATTTATAAATAAAGGAGTTTTAAAAATTATAAATTTCAATTAAAATTTATTTGAAAAATAATAGAATATTGAATGGAATCTTTTTTAAAAACATAATATGAACAGTTACTCAAAATTAATGGGTGATAAACCTAATAGAATGGAGATAAAAGATAACATTCAAATATTGTTCTGTAAGTAAAATATGTTGGGAAATAAACATAAAATGTTATAGAAGTAAATATAAGAACAATTTATAAAATTTTTATACAATATATAGAACATGGGAAATGATATGAAAAAATTAAAAATGAAAATTGGTAATAATGAAAATTCTATCTATAGACTTTTTTGGCGTGAATTATGAATGAATTAGATGAAAAATAGTAAAAAAAAATAAACCCCTTCAATTAATAGAGTGGAATAAAATTATAAGTAATTTATAGTTAATTTCTATTGAAATTGTCCAATGTGAACATAGACATAGAAAATCATAATTTGGAAGGGATTTTGAAAGAAAACACCTACATCATTGATAATATTTGAATAAAAACACATTAAAGATGAAACCTAATTTAAATATATAAATATAATGAATTACATGTAAATTATAAAAAAATATATCCATAATGTTTTATATACACCTTGTAAAATTAAATAAATATTGAACATATAAAAATTAAATAATAATTGAAATGGGAATCCATTTCCATTACTCTAACTCCCATGAATGTGATTTGACCCCTTTGATGGATTATCCTTCTCTTATAATGGGATCCTTTATAATTAAGGATCTAGGGCTCATTTTTAATACTTGATGTTGTCTACATTAGATAGGGTTTTATGGGACAAAATTTTGAAAGGCATTGATGAACAAACAAAAGGAGACAATTGGTCTAATTGGTATAGGAAGGGATATTTTATAGATACATTTGAGTGAAATATTTTAAGTTTCTAATTTTTTAATGTTTATGGATGGTCATTGTATCATGGTACATTTCAAATATAATAAGAAAAAATATTCATGATATTACCTCTAGTATCAATATTTAATTTAATTTTTATAAGATTCATACATCTTTTTATCCATATACTATTTTTTACAAATTTTTTTTTCATTTGATGATGTTGTCCAATATTCAACCATTTAACATATTATTTCATCGAAAATCAAATTGAACAAGTTCCCAAATTTTGAATTTATGATTTGAAAAATAATATCGCTTCTTCGAAATCTAATATTTATATAATCAAAACATTACTTTTTAATAAAATACATTATACATGGATAATTTTTTTCCTCGATAAAATAAATTCTTATATAATGAATTATTATTTTTCCATTATCATTATTATTCCTTAATTTAAAATATATTTAGTTTTTACTATAAATTTTTAATATATGATTTATTATGCAATATTATTTTTTATGAAAGGTGAAGAATCACATTTTAACACATTCAATAAACCTCTTGGTTATATATATTCTCAATGATCATATATATTTCAAATGATAGTATGATAGTAATATTACCCATTTATGTCTGATTTAGAAATTAAATTAATTATCAAAAATATTTTCATCACAATCTTAAATTTATTTTTAATAATTACTTATATGTTTCTTATAAGTTTCTTTAATTCTATAGTTATAGTCTATGGTGTCAAATTTAAGTGATAATATACCGATAAATTTTTTATATTATAGAATTTTTTTACTAGTGGCCTCATTACTAATTTAATATTAATAATGGTGATTCATATTACATCCTTATAATTTATTAATATCTATTATTTCATACTATAATTACATAACTAAATTAATCTTTGTTCATTATTAGGTAAATGTTGAATGTGGAACACATTATTCAATATATTCAAGGAATAAAAAGGTGGCGTGCAACATTAAACCCCCACAAAAAAGAATTCACCCTCAATATTTAATTACATAAATGAAAATAGATGAGGGTTTTTTCGTCATTATATATTGTGAATCCCAGATCACATCCTTAATATTATAATATCTACTGATAAATTCAACCTAATGAGAGGCCATGTTATATAGGAATTTATCAACATGATTCATGATCTCTACAGGTTCTTACACATAAGAGATACGATGTTCCTATTGTAAAACTTCTTACTTCATTAAATTTTATGGATCAACAATGTACATATTTGAAATGATAAATTAAACAATTCCTTAACCAATGAGAGGTTTGGTTGAAATGCAAGGCGATTTTTTATAGTCGCCACACAATCAATGTTCTAAAATGGGATAATGTATCTGGGGCTCAACTTTGACTCCATCATAAATCATAAAACCCTTTTAACTAGTTATAATTAATATAATACATTATCTTAAACTAACATATGTAAATCAAACTGAATATTATCATCATAACACATCGGTTGAATTTTTGATACTTAAATATGATAAAAAATGGGTTGAATATTTTTTAAAATTCCTTGAGAAATTTCCAGTCCAAATAATTTTTTCTCTATTGATTCATACCATCATGTTGGTGTTCTGTATCCCTTCCCATATTGATCCTAATATAGTTCGATTTGAATTTTAAAATTAAAACAAATCTTCCATGAGAACTCAACTAGAGGTAGATATTAATTCCACATTACATTGAAATCCATTAGGCAGGATATCAAAAAATCATTTAGTGTTTGGATGGAATTTTAAGATTGTCCATTTATTTTATTATCATAATTCTTGATAAATATTAGATCTATTTTCAGTAGTATATAAATAGTTTTCTGTAACATACCGGTGAACCTAAAGTCTTAGTTATATATAATTTAATATGTTACTCTAATAATCCATAACAACTCATTTATGTATATTTTTGAATGTTGATCAAGAGTGAAATACTCTTCGATATAATTGAACAGTGAAAACATCATAATTAGAGTTTCCACAACCCCTAAGACACTGTGTCCTTTTGAGTACTTGGGAATTCATATAAAAACTCTATGTGGATGTTATCCAATTTTTATGATTATATTGGAAATTGTTTCATTATCTATTATTAATATTCTACTTTAAAATTTTAAAAAATAAATAAATAATGATTTGTACACCACAATCCACTTCTTTATGATATATAAAAAACAATCCTTATGATCTTTATTCATCCTTATTTACTTCAAGTATGGATTGAAAATTAAGAGATATTTACACCCTTTAGTATCTATATTTTTTATTTTATTTCTGAACGGGTTTGTATTTCATAGTATCCTTATTCTAAAGTAGGAAATAACGTAGTCGGAAGGGAATTCATGATCACTACATGTTGGCGACTAGAAGCATTCATCATACAAGTTAAATAGGGAACAAATTATCAAAAAATAAGTAGAAAATAATTACACATCTTTATTTTCAATGAAAAATTGAAAAAGAGAAATACACAGAAGTGAAAAGGGTATATCAAAACCCAAAAAGTACATCATCATAGTACCAGAAAAAAATAAAATTCAAACATCCTGAAGGTATCAACACTCCAATAAGAAAGGGTTAAGTACATCAACCTCCACCCATAAGTTATTTACTATTACATAAACCTGGATACAAACACCCCAAGGCCAAGGTAGGGTGTGTTATGAAATCATAGTAGGATATCACCAAGTGTTTCAAACTATGATTGCATAAAAATAAACCCATACATATATTCAGATTGTCTAAAAATTATCTTGGTAGTACGGATAAATATTTAAAACAATATATTCTTTTAATTTAAAATGATTAAAACATAGAAAATAATGGATTATGAAATTTTTTTTATATAAATCGGTTTAAATAAATCATTACGAATGAGTAAATATGTTTAACAATAAATATGATATATAATAAATGAAATAACAACAAAAATCATGTTCATATTCTTGTTGGTATAATTGTTTCAAGTTACAAGATCCTCAAATTCTCTTTCCATTGATCCTGAAATACTTATACACACATACATTAGAGCCGAACTGAATAACACTCACCAATATTCCAATAGGAATATGATATTTCTTACTAGATTTTGTTATATTTATCATTAATATTCTATTCCTAGGGAATTTCTATCCATGAATGCCATTCCCCAAATAACCAACTAACTACAAGGACTTCATCTTCTCAATCAAATAATCAATAATGGTCAAATAATTTCAAATAAGTTTAAAATAAAATTACCACATTTTTTGTTTCAATATTCCATTATTATTGCAAAAACAAAAAAAATAGGTTTACAATCAATTCATTACTATTTCAATATAAATCCAATAAAAGGTTCTTATCAAATCAATTTTTTCCTTTTTTCCAAATATTAATTTTAAAATAACATTTCACAATTTCCACCAATTTCAAATAACAACCCAATATCTAATTCCATTTTAATTGGTGGATTTTCCATAAATTCAATACCATGTCAAATAAAAATTAATTTTTCATTAAATTGGGTTTTAAAAATATAATTAAAATTAGTTTCAAAAATTATGAAATTAAAGGTTAATACAATTGGGTAATCTTAGACAAGACCACATAAATTTAATCTTGGTATCATATATAACAGCACTCGGAATGAGATTTTCCAAAGAAAAATTATGGAAACAAAGATCATGGAATAAATCATATATTCAGGATCCAAAATGATTTATTTTAGATACTTAATTAACAAGATGATCTAAAAAACATATCGAGGAAATAAAGAGATATCTAGAGAGAATGAATAAGATAACATCACTTAACAAAGAGGGAACGAATGAGGTTCTACACACTTCGATCTGCCTAAGAAGGGTTTTTAATGGGAAAAAATGGCTCTTAAAAGAATCAAATATTAAAGAAAATGTAATAAACTATAATAGTTTTTATCTAGAGTTTGTACATTGGTATGATAATTTTCAAAATTATTTTCGAATTTAAATGGATCTAGACACATGGTGTGCTTGGATGGGCCACACAGTTTGTCAAATTGTGTGACCTAACCATATGCCCCTATGATGGGGTGCATGATTTCCACTTGTTGGGAAAAAGGTTTTTCAACCTGTACAATATCCATGGAAACCCATAATATTTTCTTTATCATTTTTTATGTCAAATGGGTGCATGGTTTTGGAAAACCATTTGTTAACCCTATATCGCACAAAAACATCCTGTACTTTTAAAAAGTATCCCAATTAAATACAAGACAAACCCCAAAATAAATCATGAACAAATAAGGGAGTCTAAGAGTTCCTAAAAATAGTGACATGATGTTACACTCACTCCACTATTGAAAATTAATATCCCAAGAAATCAATTTAAATAGATTCAATATCCAAAGGAAGAGGCCATTTATCTCTTATTAGTGCCTCTATGTCCCACATCTCATGTGTTTGAAGACAAATCTACCATTAAACCCAAATCAAAGTATCATTCTCCCACAAAGTACCTTCATTTTAGAATCAACTATCTTGATTGAATTATCACTCAATGATACACATGGTTCTATAGACAGATCACTCAAGATCAAAACATGAGATGGATCAGAAATAGACTTTTACAGCTACAATACATAGAACAGGTTATATATCAACATTATATATGAATAAATTTATAAATGGTAATCCACTTTCCCCACCACCTCATGAACCTAAAATGTATCCACAAAATGAGGAGAAACCTTTCATTTCCTCCCAACCCATTGATGACCCAAACGACGTGAAACAATCAAGAACAACTGATCACCAACTAAAAACTAAAATGGTCTATGAGGATGATCATCATTAGATTTTTAATGGCTTCATTACATCAATATCATATGTTGAATCTACCCAATCTTTTTTTTCACCTATTAAAATATGATTCGTCAAGCTAAGGAACTTTCACCGATATAAGACTTACATAATATATATTTATAAGGCAAACCATAGAAGTATAATCATGGAATCATAACTATTTTTATGCACATGAGATCCAAGTGCATCCTAAAGGCCTCTCAAAAAGTTAAAATTAATATGAGGATATATATGAAATACTATAAAAGCTAGAACTTCATGAAAAAAACCATCATTCTCACATAATTACATCCCATCTCCTCAACATTGTTTATATCATGAAGGGGTATAAAGTGAGATGATATGGTATTCTATCATTTTTGAAAATTATAAAATTATTCTATCATTAGGTTCTTGAAAAAACAACCAAAATTTCCATATAAATGTAATCCAACTTACACGTTGGAACTAGAAGTTTATAAAGAAAACTATAAGGTCTCTAGTTCTATTCCTTGATCTTAGAATGTATATCAACTAGATAAAAGTTCAACAATTCCTCATCTCATACCTAGAAACCAAAATCATCATCAAAAGTCATAAAACATTTTTTTTGGTTCTTGGGTGCACTAACCACTAGGAATCAGGTATATCCCCCATAAAATCTATTTCAATAGATATTGATATAATAAAAAGATACCAAAAAACCATGAATACTCACTATAGATAATGACCACTCAACAAATTTCTCCCTACCGTAAGGATAGACATTAATTCCCTGGAGTTCTTCATTAAGCTTCGGTTTTTATAGAGTTATCTCAAGAAGAGTGGTGGTCAATTGAGAAATGTACAAGTCAACTTAGTTCCATGTTTCTCAAACTCTAATATTAAACTATGAAAAAAGAGCCATCATGTTCCACTCTTACAATGATTCATTCATGGAATGCGTCATATGTTTTTTATTAAAGAAGATATGATGAAATTTTCTTTCCATAAGCTATAAGAAATATCAAAATCATGTGATTCTATATAATCCATCCAGTACTTATGTATGAGATTTATTTATTTAGGAATATGTAACTCAATCTTTTGTGGTATGAAAACATGATAAACCATTCTCAAAAAATTTAATTCCACCAACTATTAAGTGCATACATCACATATGTATGTTCATGTTAATGGGTCATATAACATATTTCATGTGGCCTAAGATAATTAGATCCGTAGGCAAAAACATGATCAACTTGTATAAGAACACAACCCAAACCCGAACTTGATGTGTCATAGTAGACCATATAGCAATGCCCGACCTCTAGAAGAGTCAAAATCATCACATAATTATAATTTAGATCTAGATCAATATAATAACACTAAAGTTTATCATCCAAGGTAATTATCCCCCCATTTTGGGTTTACACAGTCATCAAATAAGACAAAATCGAGAAATCCTTTACGAACTGTCAATAATATCCATCTAAAATAAATATTATTTGAATCTAAAAAACATTAAGTTGTTGTTCCATGTCATAAAAAGATTCACCTTCTTAGGATAAACTGAGATACCCAGTTCTAACATGAATATTCCCACAAAAATTACTTACCAAATCCAAAAATCACATTTTCAATGATTAGCATAAGTTCAGTGATTTCTCAATAATTCCAAATCAACACTTTAATGTTTCCCATTATCCTCTGCAAGAATGGAGTAAGAAATTATTTCACCCACAAATACCACTAAAAAGTTTCAATATACTCATAGAATATCCTATCATGTAAGAAATAAATATAATAGTATCATTCGTTAGAAGAAACGGTATATAAAAAACTCCTAGTAGTCATAGATTTTCTGGAAGACGGATTTTATAATGTCATATTGTTTTATTCTAAATCGGTAATAACTGTATAGATGATCAATATTCAAGAACCGCATAACCCTATTCAACTCATCAAATATATCATCAATCCATGGAAAATTTACTTTTTATTTTCCGCTATTTGAATGAGATTTCAGAAATTTACACATAGGGGAAGTATTCTCTTGGATTTATTAGAAAAGAGAACAAGAACTGCCCAAAGTGACACAATTAGGCGTGTTAATCCATCTTCTAAAATTCCATCCATTTAAGTATTTAACACTTTAAATTTCTCTAGTTCCATATGGTAGTAATTTATATACACTAGTTGGGTACAAGGTAATAATTCAATAAAAAACTATACCTCTCTTACCTTTGGAAATCCAGAGAAGTCAAGTAGAAAAACTTCAGGAAATTGAAAAACAATTGGAGGGAGATCATCACACAGGGATTCAAATTTCATGTCTAAAAAAAATTTGATATCACTTTATATAACACTCTATAGTATGGTATGTCTCTACTCAAGCCCATGTCCATTCTCCATGAAAGATAGAACACTCCCCATCGAGTGAAGCAAAGGAGACCCATCAACATAGTAATCAATTGTGAATTTATTATAAATGATCTAATCTATCCAAAATATGATATCAACCGGTTTAATTTCAAGAAAAAGAAAATCAAATGTATGATATATTTATAATAAAGATAGTACACATTAAATTAATGAAGACCCTCTAATCTCTTCATTCTGAAGGGCGTAGTAATATCCATTACATAAGAAAAAGTCACTGTTGGATGATTTAGATGAAATAGATCATGAGTCAAAATGAATTAATAAGATACCCCATTTTCAAATAAATATTTCACTTGATTTGAATCAATAGTGATGGTACCTATCATATTTTATGGGAAATTATCTTCTTCCTATAAAGAACCTTCCACTCTATGGAAAAACATTGTTTCAGATGCATATTCCTATAACCACTTAGTTTGTAAACCATATGAGAGATGCACCATAAATTTTGCTGTTGATGGTACTATTCCACTATATAAAGAAAAAAAGATATAAAATCACTTCTTAAAGTGTCCTGAATTTTTTACATGAGATTAATATCATTAGTTCCTTAGTGAAAACGCACTTCAAATTTGTAGGAGTTCCACACCATAATCTAATCATAGGGACTTTTCATGGAAGTAAAGGATGTTTAAAAGAACCTTGATATCGTGATCCCCCATGAGACACATCACACATTATATTCTCTTAATTTTAACTTATAGAACTTACATGAGGAGAAAATGGACCCCCCACATACCCTAACATACTTTATAGATCAAGATCACCGTCAAACCCTATTTAGAAAATTGCATAAGAATAGAGCATTAGTAAGAAAATCTAATTATATATATCAGATCAAATTCCAATATAAAACTATCATGTCTTCATCACTTCATTTGATATTATCTTTGCAGCATACTGAATGATCTCGAAAAATCGGTTCACTTATTCATTCCTGATTTTATCAGCCTGATCGAGTTTGAAAAACTATATTTCCATATTTATCACTATAGACTATTGGTTGGACTAGTTAGGGAAAAGTTATTTAATATTTTTCCACTCTTAGACCTCTTAATTCTTCTTCATCACCATCATGTCCCACCATATCCTACTAGGGTAATCTATCATTATGGTGGAACATTTCACCTTTACCACATCAATCTATTGTAAGAACTTAAAAAGAATCCTTTTCATGCTCAACCAACCCCACACTCTATATGATTATTTGATCCATGGAATTTTGGAGGCTTCTAGTGAAAGAAATACAAAGAAAACACCAAAATTCGTCCCTTTGTGGTTCCACAACTGGATCTTTAAAGGGAACACATACATGTTATTATCATAGAGCTTGAAAATAATTACCACAAACCACAACCATATTTTGGTCGAAAAGAGTATTTTATCATTATGGGTCATCATAAGAATCATACTTAATCCTATTATCATGTCATCAAGTAATCATGATGGTAAAAAAAATCCAAAAACTAAATTGAGGACATCAAAAGATTACTCTCATCAATAGTTGATCTGGTGAAATAGGGAAATTAACTGAATCTGATAGATAAACATGATTTGGAATTCAACATATCAAAATAAAATTTAAGAAAATTTTTAGGTCTAATCCTCAAGATTCCATTCCTAAACCACACATGGTGACTTAAGGATTATTATGATAATGAATGTCTAGACACTCACTTGTGAATACCTATTATGTCCCATCAAGATCTCTAAAAAACAAACTGACTTAAAGGAAAGAAAATCAACATGATACCACATTTTTACAAAACCTCATGGATACACATGTAACCTCATACCCAAGAAGGAACTGACAAACCCAAAAGGTTATTTATGATCCCCATGGGTGGATGACTAGAACATGACCTCACACTAAGTAAAGACGGAGAAAATTATCCCCTAAAAAAGAGGAGGAAATAATTTACACATTAGTATGCTCAATGAAAAATCCTAAAAGAGATTGTACCAAAGTCAATCATATATATCTAAACCCAAATAGTATATCCTAAATTTTCTAAAATCAAAGATGATAAAACTCAAACAGCAAGACGGCGTCAAAACTATAAGCCCAGAGGGTCAAGGAAAACCACCTCCTCTAAGGGGTGATTTCAATTTAGTCAATCCTAGTAGTAGAAAATCTACAAACACATGAATTAAATGGTAGAAAGTGATCTAAAATCCATGTATGGTCTGAAAAAAAAATTTCATACTAATAATCGATAAAAATAAACACATCCATAATTTGAATTTTAATGTTAATAGCCATGGAAGTAACATTTAATATTTAATATAAAAACTTTCATTACATTTAAAATGAAATAAATATTTATAACAATATAAAAATTATACATTTTATATAAATAATTTTATATAAATCACTTGGAATCAGTAAATTAGTTTTGAAATCAATGGAATTTATAATCAATGTAATCAAAATGTGTAACATGGTCATATTCCCTTCAAGGTTATAGTTTAAAGTTATTAGATACTAATAATCTCATGTCACTAATATTAGAATATGTGTACGCATGTTACCTATTCTCACAACGAATAGGACTCATCTACGTTTTATGGGAAATATGATCCTATTAACATGAATTTTTTAGATTTTTTATCAGTCAGTTTCTATGGAATTTCCATCCTAGCACACTTTTCCTAAATTACTCACTAACTTCCCATTATTTAATGTGTTCAATATATAAACTAATAATGGTAAAAAAATCAACCAATTTTAAAAAACAATTTCTTTTTTCAATATGACAATTTTATTCCAAAAACCAAAACATGAGTTTTTGATCAATCCATTCCTTTTTGAAGATAAAACTAACCAAATTTTCTTCTTAAATAAATTTATTCCACTTTTTTATATATCAATTTTTGAATCCAAATTCACAACTTCCACCAATTTCAAGTCACAACCCAAATTCAAATTCCATTGGAACTTAGGGATTCCCCAAAATTCTATACCAAGTCAAATAAAATTCTATGTTGCATCAAATTGGGCTTTCAAAAATCTATTAATAAAATTAAACAATCAATAAATTTAGTGGTTATAAAAGTGGAAAACCATTGATCTAACATCCTAACATTAATCGTGGAATCCCATATCACAACACCCACAATGAGAATTTATTTTAAAGAAGGATGAAAATTTATATCAAATAATTAAAACTAAATTCATGATCCAAAATAATGGATTTTATATCCATAAAACACTTGAAGAAGAAGAAAAAACTATGAAGGAATGAATGATAGAGCTAAAGAGAATTAATGAAATAATATCACTTACCATAGATGGGTCAAATGATATTCTCTACACTTTTATCCACATAAAAAGAGGTTTGGAGGAGGCAAAATGGTTATTAAGAGCATCTTAGACCTTGTAAAATGTAATAACCGAAGTTAGGGTCCAACAGCATGTTATACAGATTTTTGGGAATTTTTTATTACCTTTTAGAAATAAAAAGTATCATGTTCATGATTATCTAGGTAGAGCCATACTTTTTGTAAAATTGTACACCCTAACCAAATACACCTCTAATGGGGTGCACAACTTATACTTTTTGGGAACATGGTTTTTAAAACTGTGTGCCAACAGTGAAAACCCCCACTCTAAGGATTTTCACAGTTTACACTGGGTGGGCACATGTTTTTTCCAATATATGCACCAATTGTTCAAAACCAATCAATTTCCAAAATTTTGAATTTTTTTTATGAAGAAACCTATGAACACCCTCAGCCAATGATTGAATAGAATGGAGCCTCGAGTTTAACGAAAACAAATAGTAACATGATGTAACAATTTTTTTTATTAAGGAGAAATTTATTCATTTTATTTTTTTAATTCCATTCTGGTTAAGGTTGAACTGAATAATATTCCTTATATTCTATTATATCTCCATATCATCATTCTATGCCACCAATATCTTCTCTTGGATAAATTATTATGAAATCCAAAAGAAAGAAAATAATTTCTCCCATTATTTTATGATTTATTTTT
The DNA here is from genome assembly GCA_963277665.1 of Viscum album. Lineage (NCBI taxonomy): Eukaryota > Viridiplantae > Streptophyta > Magnoliopsida > Santalales > Viscaceae > Viscum > Viscum album. Next base: position 386,390,479 of record OY728147.1, on the reverse strand, counting down.
CAATAATTTAAAAATCCATGATTATTGGATCTCTTTTAATAATCATCACAGATAATGTTTAATGATCCTCCCATTTTCAAGTAATTTTTATCCCTTCTCACATCTGGTGATGTTTTAACCAGTCAATGTTCATAAAAGAATATAACCACTTCATATGGTGCATGTTAAAATCATTCTATTTGAATATATAAAATATGATATTTTTCTCAGTATATATATCAATATTTTCACTAATTATACATTACCTCTATATATTTGATCAATGTTTTACAACCATTATCTCAGAATTTTGTTTCAGATAACTTTCATCAAATAAATTATTTGGCATGATGTATACGTAACCACCCTATAATTTGTTATAAGAACACACATAAATCCCTTATTTGATGAATTAATGTATATAAACAACCATTATATACTATAGGTTAGTTTGAGTACATTAATTTTACCATACATATCATAATTCTCTTTAAAACAATCATCATATTCATCATTCCAGAGAAACTTAAATTCTGTTAGAGTTAACATGGATAGTGGAATAGATTTCCATAGAAATTTTCATAAAACCCGTTGATAATACCCCTATAATACTAAAATAATATGGATCTATGTTAGAGTGGTTGGTCTAGAACAATCATTAATCACATTTTTCATTAAATTATCCATAATAATAAAAGTTATTATTTTCACTTGACCCAAGAAATATAATTTCTATATCCAGATTTAACACTTTAATAGTTTTTATATACATCTATACTTTCATTGAATCCTTGACAAAATCCTAAAAAACTATTCTTGATATTTCATTCCCTTGTAATATAAGATACTATAATTTATAAAAACTACAAAAAATTGAGCAAGGAATTCAAATATTACTATAGACATTGGACCTATAATAATCCTGGTGGTGTTTTAAGCACAAAAGTAATCACTATGAATTCAATGTATATGTATCTTATTTGTAAGTCACAATTTTCTATATATAAATATTTATATCACAATTAATAATATTCATATATTATGAATACTTTAATGATCCAATCATGTCATACATGGATATTACATCTTTTTTATGACTATTCAACGTATTTTCAAAATCAAAATGACCAAGAACGGAAAATGATTAGTGTACCTAGGGACTAACTAGCAGAATATATTATTTAAGTAAAATATTCATCATCATAAAAATATTTCATTACATATGGTACCCCTAGAGACTTATCACACTCACATCCTTCTATCAACACATGGGGAAGGAAGATCTTAATAACAGGTGATCTTAGATGCTTGGTAAGATAAAACATGCGAGTTATCAATCTTAAGGAATTATAAAAGGACCATAAGGGTATGATGAAATTATCATGTGTATGATCTAAACATAAATATTCATAACCTATAAATCCTATATCATAATTTGAAAAATCAGTTCATATGGAAAATAATGATCAATAACTATTTCAAATCCTTTTTCAATATCCAAGGGTCATACAAAATGCATGTGGAATGATAAGCAGATGAAATAATAATCTTTAGAAAAATCTATTTCCAAAAATTCCAAATATAATGATTTGTTAAAATATAGAATAGAGTCATACACATAGATCATAATGTGAAATAATCTATTCTAAATAATGACCACACATAATATTGTGAGCTTATAATTAATGTAATAATAATACTCCATAAAAATGTAAACAAATATATTATAAATTGTGTCCATGATTATCATCATTATATCATGAGATATCTATTGAATTCCATAGTTTAATGATCCCAAAATCTTGATTCTAAGGATATTATTGAATTTCACGTCTTTCTATAAGTTTTTCATAATCGTAGACAGATAATGGAATTCACTAAGGATGACTCAGCATTGAGGTGAATACACCATCAACCAAACTCGCCACCATGATATCTACTAGAAAATTGACAAAGTATGAGACACTGTTGCATATAAGACCACATTTTCCTTAACTCACTATCAACATGAAAATATCTCTCACTCTGAGACACCACCAGTAGGGACATCATCATCCACACACCACTAGCATGTAAATTTGTAAAAGTGTGAGATGCCTCCAACCTGACCTACCATCAGAGGAGACAACACCAATGAAGATGCATTTTTCATAAGTCTATGAAACCACAAGTGTCATAGCACCATGATGAGACACAATTATCCTATGACACCATTGGCATGAGACACCACCAGACTAATCCACACCCATGTTTTTTGTAAATAACATTTTTCATTTAAATATTTTATAAAGACTATATTATTGATGTTAATAAATAATTTTATATTAGTTATTTTTAAATAAATGTTTGATAGGATTCATTTAAAAGGATGTCAGACATGTTGTAAAAGGAAACATAACATTCATAAGAAAGTGGGAATTCTTCCTATTATTTTTATTTAGAATTGTTGATGACTCCATTATGCCAGATATACAACAGATGTGTGAATAAGACATATATTACGGTGAGAGATCACACATAATAAACATTCAAATAAATCCTAATATTTGAACTCCTTTATCCTAAAAAACATTCAACCAATGAAGTTGAACCATCTACACATTATATTCCATCCTCCAATCAAGAATAAGATTATATGATAATCTATTTTTAGAAAATATCAAGAGAACCCGAATCAATCTTCACCGGTAATAAAATTAAGAGTCCTAAGATGTTATTTAACAAACTGAGCATCTAAAAACTTAATACTCTCATATATCATAGTTCTGTTTATTTATTTTTTATATATTTATAGGTGTGTGATATACTATAATTTATATTCAAACAATATATCTTTTTCTAAACCAGATGATACTTGATTCTTCTTATATCTTTTAAATGTACTCCCATGGATAATAGTGGTAGAGTCCCTTGTGTGGCCTGTTTGTTTTTACTCCCATGTATAACTTTGGAAGAGGGCGTGTGTGACCTAGGTAGTTGTAAAGTATTAAAAAACGTGATCCATGTTGTATATCAACTAGTTTATTTTATATAAACTTTTTGGAGTCATGTGATCACCTTGTGGAGTGGATTGAGTCTCATATTGAGACAGAAACACTAGTTTCAAATGACCACTATGTGTTTTTGTTTATTTTATTTCTTCCTTTTTATACTGAAACTATTTTAACCAAACAAAAACTAATACTTTGATAGTTCACCTTTATTATCAATTTTATTTTAATTTAATTATGTAAATTGTATTCATTGTTCTAATTAATATTTTATATTACTTACCATTGAGCTAATGACCCTTTCACAAATATATTTAATGATTAGAACTTATAAATATATGATATATTGATTAAGGGGTCCATTTTAAATAATTAGGGGGGGATTTCAAATTAATCTATTCTTAAAAAAAAATTATTAGGTAATTAATTAACTCCCCTCGTAAGATACTCGATCTAGAATATATTTGGTGTCAAGTGATTTCATTCTTTGGTATTAAATGATTCAATTATTTTCGACCGTGATTTTAGTAAATCTTTAATGATATTAAATTCCTGCTATTTGTAAATTTAATTCTTTAAATAGATAATATTTTTCATCAAATAAAATTAATGCTTTATTTAATAGAAATAACTATGATCCATGTGAAATTAAGATAATAATTCATATAGAAAGAATGGATTATGAATTTTGGTATTTTAAAGATGATGAATGTATTATTCCTAAACTATACGAATAGATATGGATAACATAACAAATATATCTTATTAAAAATTTTATAAATCCATGAATACCATTTACAGTGAAATAGGAGATGAATAGCATAAAATAATTTCTGCTTGTAAAACAACTTATTATATTTGGGACACTTTTTATTTTTCCTAAGAGGGAATTGTAAATGTTTAGGAGATAAAGATTAATAGTTATACTATTAAATATGAATACTTTAAAATGAAGTCTGATGAACCTATTTCTTACATGTACCTCATGTTTAATAAATTTTTTTACATTATTATCTTGTTTGGGAGACCATTATTTTATTAGGATGAGATTATGAGATTTCGGAGATATCTATATAAAATACACAGAGGCACATATGTCTCTATCTAATAATCTTGTGATATTAACAAACCTTTAGTCATGGAATTGATTGGAAATATAATGATGTATAATGAAAAGATAAAAGTAATCTGTGCAAAATATGATGAACCAAAAATAAAATAACAAGCCATTAAGACTAATACTTCTTGAAAAAAATATTTTGAAAAAATAAAAGGAGAATGATCAAACTATTAGTTATAGGGATAATGAATCCCCTCCTAACAGTTATGAGGTGACTGATCATCTTACAAAAATATTTATGGAATTTTATTAGATGAATATGTTTTTCTGGAAGGAAAACTAGAATGAAAAATACAATTATAAAGAAATCTGGAATAGACATTGGAAGAAGGATGATGTTTCAAAAGATGTTGTGTGTAAAGATTGTAAGAGGAAAGGACATATAAAATCATATTGTCCAAATATGAAGTATCAAAATAAATATGAGGAAAAGGAAATAAGATACAAAAATCCATAAAAACAATTGGAGTGATCTGAGGATAACTCTAGTGATTCATATTATCCACATGAAGAGAAATGTGATAGATAAAACATGGGTTTTAGGACTAATGTTAGCGAGTTACCTTATTTTCACACTATTTATAATATTATACTAGTGTATAAATATGATGAATCTAAAAAATAGATATAGTAATGATGAAGATATTTCAAATGATAAATTATTTGAATATTTAAAAATGTTATAATATTCCATTAATTAACTAAAGGAAATGTATAAAATTCTAAAAAGATATTTTTCTCTAACTTCAAACTGCAAATTAGAAATTTCTGTTAAAAATTTGAAAAATGATCAACTTCAAAATGAAAATACTAAGCTCAAACATTCAAATGATAAATTAAATAAATACCTTCAAAATTTTAAATTTTTTTGAGAAAGTCTCACTCATATTTTAGGTAAAAAAATTTCATCTATGTATGTCACTGAAAGAGGATATTAGTTTGTAAAGAGGAGTATTGAAAACAAAATAATTCCTAAATACATACCCGAGAGTTCTTCTAGAAATTATTTTTTGATTTCACCCTATAAATTATTTTTATAAAACTTCCTTAAATCTGTTTATAGGAAACTAGTTAATAAAGTAAAGGTTACGATAGTCATTATTACTAACATTTCTTGACCCAAATATAATTCGGTACAAAAGTGATTTCATGAATAAATTTTGTTTTTAGGAAAGAAGATTTAAGGCCTCATATATAAATATTTGGTACTTGGATAGAATTTTTCCATTTAATATAATTGGAGATTATTCATTCTTCAAGATACTTATTAATTTTTATAGTTTTTATGTCACTATTGGTGGCAATGATACATGAAAAATCATTGTCCTTGGAAAAATCAGTCAGAGTAACTCAGTTTTAATTTAAAAAGGAAATTTTTTTGATATTTTAAAGCATACACTGATTTTTATTTATCAATTATGTGATGATGGTTTTTATGTAAAATTGTAGAATTATTCATGAAATGTTTATGAATCAAAAGATTCTTAAATTTAAAATTCATTGATAAATGATAATTTTTATGCTATTTAGTTAAAATCTCTAGTTTTTGAAAATGTTTCATACTTAAGTGAATTTTAAAAATAATATTCTCTTTGATATATAAAACCAGGACATTAAAAAATTACCTTAATTAATAATATAACTCAGAAAGGGTCAGTTAAGGATCTCTCTAAGTTGAATTCGAGATTGATAAAGTCGATAACCCCATCTAAAAATGGAAAAAAATACAAAGTTTCTTTTAAATTAAAGAAAGATTTTTCTCATCCTATTTAGTTGGTTAACATAGATTTTTTTGTACCTTCTAGAGTTTCAAGTCATAATGGGAAGAACAATGTTTTTTTTTGAATATTATTTTACTAGGTGTACATGGGTATACTTTTTTTGTCACAATAGTAAGTATTTCACTTACTTTATCAAGTATGTAATGTATGTTAGAAATTTTAGTGGACATAGGAATAAGAACATAATAAATGTTCATGGTCATGAGTTTTAAAATAAATATTTTGATTCATCTTTCTAAAAAAATTTCCACACTCATAACTTCTATGCTTTTAAGATCCCTCAATAGAATGGATTTTTAGAGAGGAGAAATTGAAATTTAAAATAGTTTGAATAATCCATTTTGCATTTGTATAAACTACATATCTAATTTTATGAAGAATCAGTCAAAATTTCATGTTACACTATCAAGATAGCTGTGATTAGACCAATCCTTGAGAAGACCCATTATGAGCTTTGGAATAGTAGAAACCCTATGTTTATTTCCCAAGAGTGTTTGGATTCAAATTATTTATTCATAACACTAAGGATAATTTGAAAAAATTAACACCCAAAAGTTATGAAGGAATTTTATATGGTTATTATATCTCTATAAAATCCAATAGAGATTTCAGTTAGAAGATGAAACCCAAGGAGGAATTAGTCCACATCAAATTCCATACAATTTATCCACATGGACATAAAAAATATCTAGAAAACAATGAGGATGATTTTTATTCCTAGAATCAAAATTTTAAACCCTTATACTCTTCTATAAAATGGTTATAAAAATAATCTAGTAATGAATATTTTCTTGAACATCTTGAACATGAATCATTAGAACATAATGTGATGAGAACATCTTTTTGAACAGATGTTTTAACCATTAAGTACCATCCTTTAGATTCTATTTTTGGATACCTAAATATAGGATAAAAAAAATATATTGTCTCATAAATTAGGTTGGACATCAAGGAATTTTTTCACATATTGAACCTAAGAACATCATTTAATAAATTAATGAATAATTATGGGTAATTTAAATGCAAAAATAATTGAATAAATTTGAATAAATTAAAGTGTGGGAACATTTAGATAATCCCAAAGAAACCATGAATATTGGAAGTAAGTGGGTGTTTAGAAATAAGGTAGATGATTTTGGAACTATAGTTAAAAAATTCTAGACTTGTTTGACAAAGTTATTGTCAATAATAAGGGTTAAACTATGAATAAATGATTTCAAATGTAGCCAAACATTAGTCCACAATAATCCTTCTAACATGTATAGCACGCATACCTTTAAACAAATAATAAATGGATTTCAAGAATGAATTTATAAAAAGTTTTATTGTTGAGAATATTTTTTGAACAATCCCCATGTTTTCAACATCCACATTTTTCAAATCAAGATTTTTAAATAATAAAATCCTTATATAGATTAAAACAGGCTCCTAGAGCTTGGTATGATAGACTCTAAAATATTCTTATATAAAATTGAATTATAAAAGGCATATCTAACCCTAATATTTTTATAAAAAGAATGTTAAAATATGTCTTAGTATTACAAATATATGTAGATGATATTAAATTTGGATCATAAAAAATTATCTTTATTATTCCTTTTCAAAAAAGATGAAAAACGAATTAAATGAGTTTAATGGGGGAACTTAAATTCTTTATCAGATTTTATATTTTTCAATCCAAAGAAGTAATTATATTAAATCAAATTAAAAATACTAAAGATATTATAAAATTATTCATCTTGTATAATAATAAAGGTAGTGATACTACTATGTGTACGACATATGAATTTGATCTTGATGAAGTTGGGAAACTAGTAGAAAAAACTGGTTAAAATTGTATGATTGGTAGAATAATATACATAATTTCTAGTGGACCAGATATAATGTTTACTATAGGAATGTGTTCTCACATTAAAGAAATTACTAAAGAGTCACACATAATTTTGTTACAAGAATTATCAATTATATCATGTATATAACCAATTTATGATTATTTTACCCTGGAGGATAAGAATATGATCCAGTGGGATATTCTGATTCTTATTTGGGAAAATGAAAGTTAGATAGAAAGAGAATCATTGTAACATGTCCCATTTAGGCAAGTCTCTAGATTCATGCTGTAGTAATAAGAAATATTATGTATCATTATCAACTACTCAAGAAAAATACATTGCTCTTGGTAGTTTTTATGCACAAATGTTTTCAACAAATCACACTCTCCTAAACAATGGATAACATTTTTAACATTTCCTCATAAACTGTGGAAAGATAAGTGCGATTAACATTTCCAAGAATCATGTTTTACAATATTGGACAATGAACATGGATATAATACATCCCTTTTTGAGGGATAGTTTTCAAAAAGGTGATATAATTCTACTATTTTTTGGAATGGAAAATCAGTCAGTTGATATACTTACAAATCCTTTGAATTATGATAGATTAAACATTATAAAATATTAATTATAAATGATTAATTTTAGTTAAGTTTGATTTTTGGGTGTCAAATTTATTGGTGAAATACCATTGGGTAAAACAATATTGGGTCACACAATATTGGGTGACACCTCATTGTGATACACAGTTTTGTGTGACATAGTGTTGGGTGACACACCATTCAGTGACACACCGGTGGTTGATACACCGTTGTGTTTATATCATTGTTTTATTTATCTCACCTTTGTAGTTGTATCACAATTGGGGTTTCCCCTTTTTATGATCAATATATCATTGTGATGTACATATTAATGAGTTCATCATGCCTCAAGAAATTTTTGATTTTATATCATTGAACTCATGGTTTTATATTTTATTGGTTTATTTTCCAAACCTAATACATTTTTTTTCTATGATTGAAGTCTCTATTTTTCAATATTATTTTGATTTATTGAATACCTAAATCCCAAATTATACAAAAATTAATCTATATCTGTTTCCAAATAAACCTTGATCCAAGCAAGATACTCTCATATCTTTTTCTCGATCCCATTGCAAACCTTTGTATTTCGACCTACAAAACTAAAACATTTCTATGAGGAATAAACTAATCAAGCCCAAATAAACTACATACCAAGGCTGAACCACCCTATTACGTCCACTCTTGCAGAGTCTTGATCAGCTAAGTAGTAGAAGAATGAACCAGGTGTTCTTTCTCTAGATTCACTAGTTAACCCGGATATATCAAACGTAGTTGTAGTAGCTAAAACAGAAGTATATGAAAACTACATGTTTTCTTGTAAGTCTCTTGTATTTAATGTGATAAAGATCCAGGGATGGGTAAATTGGTTCTACTAAAATAAAAGCCCTTTTTGGCCAAGTTTGGTGAACATTTTATGCGAGGATTTTGAATATGGATTTAATAATGGAGAATAATTCTGGATGAAAGCTAGAGTAGAAGGAATAAAATTTTTGTTTTCTTAGAAACATTGTGATGAGTGTTTGGGTGTATCTCATGAAAGAATTTATGATATATAATAAGGATATGTCCCTAATCTAAGTGACTTATTTCTATATAAATATTCTTTTATAGAACTCACTCTTAATGATTTAACCATAATACCTACTAGCTCGTAGTTGTGTGGGGAGAGTAGGATGTTTTTCAAGTTCATACCATAGATTCCATTCACTTGGAACAGTTATTTTTCAACCATGAGATACCAGGATGGGTACTTTTAATGTGTAATTAAATGAGGTCATGAGATATATCTGTGAAGGAATCTCATGGTCTATATGTCTAAGATGATAAAGAAAACAATGTGATCTAACTCTTTGATCCATGCAAATCTAATTTATATAGAGTTAAAGGACAAGGGCCTAGATTTTAAAATTATGACACAATTACAGACTATGGTGGTTTCGTTATATTAAATTTAATATTTTCTAGGATGAAAATTAGTTGGATCCACATGATGAAACAAAAGGATGGAGATATTGAAAAATTATATTTAGTGTTTAAACTAGTAGATCACCCCACCAGACTGAGGGATGCTATGGACCCTGATATTTAGCCCAAAAAGATGTATAAAAATATGATAAGGAAGAAGATGTTATTAAAAAATAATAAGTCAAAAATGAACCATTTATTGAAGAAGGTAGTGGTCCATAATTCTCACCTCAATCACCACTCATTACATATGGACCTCCTAGTGCAATGACGAGACATCCGAAAAGTGAAAATCTTGTTAATGGTGATGAAGAGGAATCCTATGTTTTAGGAGATGAGAAATTTATATATTCATATAAAAGGTATGATAACGAGGATGGTGATGATGATAATGATAAATAAAAAGATGTAAATGAAAATAAATATAAAAATAATTGACATGGGATTGATTTTGATGATGATTACGAACCTGGTGGTTATCCTCAAATAATTATATGGAAAGATGAAGAGATTACTCCAGATATTCTACAATCTCCTAGTAAATATACTAAGAAACTAGATCTGTCTAAAAAAGTGGAATCAGATCATAATTCCAATGATGATTTTGTTAAGGTGGAGAAATATGTATATGAATATATGTTTCATGAAGTTATATAAGTTTATTGATCTGAGGTAAGCTCTATTTTTACTGGTTAGATAGTTTCTTACACTATTATGGTTGAGTAGATTGGTGTTACAATTAACATTGAGGATCATGTGCCTGAACATATAAAAAGGGATCCCTTATTATAAGCATGGATGTGCTGTGATTTTAGTAGATATGGCTACCAATGAGGCTCCAGTAGATATTTATTTGGATGTTGAACTTATTTTTGGTCAAAAAGTCGATCTACAGAGCTCAGGAGTTTAGAAAACAGATATCCTAGTGGAAGAAGTTCTAGTGGGTTAACAAGATTTTAGTGCTTAGATTGTTGATATGGCTGCCACTGCCCCTCTTACAAATGTACATTAATCTATTGTGGTACATCCTATTATTTTTTTATAGTTATTTGATAGTATTATGGTGTTGTTTCAGTTGGTTCCCCTTGTGATATATGGGTTGATTCAATGATTGAATAATGGTTCAAATTTCTTGATTTATGAATGCTACTAATGGATGTTGGACCTGGGGATTGAAATTAAAGAGATCATAAGGGATATTTTATAGCTGAATTTGAAATTTATTGGTTGTTGGAAAAGTTTTCCTCAGTAAGGCCTCATGCTGTTAACCCCACTGCTCCAGCTCCTCCTTATGTAATAGCAGATATAGTCACATGAAGTGACATGAATACCTTTTGTGGAATTTTTATTTTAGACTTCAATAAGATTTTGAGAAGTTACTATACTCTTATGACCGAACATAGTGATAATTATTACCCATTTTTTTAATTGGTCATTCGCCACATAAAATCTAATATGATGCATCATATAATAGAAGTTTAGATAGTGAATTAGAGAAAAAGTGCTGATATGGAATGTGTAAATTATTTTGTTACTAATATTAAATCCTCTATTTCTACAACTCTAGATGGTATTATTAAAAGTAGGAAGTCACCTATTCCAATACATCCACAATAACTTATACATTTAATGTTGATCAGATCTGATTAGTGGTTAGAGATAAAGTTACGTCTATTTCAGGTGGACGATCTAGTAGATAACGTATGATTCCTTTGGAAATTAGGAGGAAGATGGTAATGGAACTAAGAATGATCATAACATGATCATAATTTATGATAAAGATATGGATGCTGATTGGGATTAAATTAGTAGTTCCATAAAATATTCTCTCTAAGATTCATACAATGCCATCCATGAATTAATGCTTCTGGTTTTTGGTTGAGAATATATGGATACCTCTGTTACATAGGCATTAAAGTAACAAGTCACGATGAAGGAAATGAATCAAATACTAAGTTTGTTTATGTATGAAAATGGTGATTTCATTATTGTGATGGATAGGGGTGGTCAGATTATTATGAACTTCATTAATCTCATGAATCCCTTTATTCATCTTCATGGCCAAGATGTTGATTCTCAAGAAGTTGTTCCTACGACTCCTCAGTTATCTCTTAGACCAAGAGTTTCTTGAGATCCTCCATCACCTCTGCCTACCAGATTCCAAGAATTACCTATGCCTTTTTCCAAAGCATTGTGACATCTCCAAATAGATGATTTTGTAAAAGATCACCCTTAGGATATAGATGTACTATTAAATAGTGTTCCATATCTTCTATAACAAGTTTATTCTACTGCCTTAGAACAAGAGAAATCTAAGGATAAGGGAAAACATGCAATGATCCCCTCTACAAAATATTGATCCTTTGTTGGCTTCAAAAATATTTCTTTGATGGGACCTGGTTTGTAATAAATATTTCATCCTAAGTTTGAATTACTTTGAGAACTATTTTTCTATTATTCATCTTTGTTTTTGCTTATTTTCTCTCTATTTGTTATACCAATTTATTTTAATTTGGATAATTCCAAATGACGGAGAACACAATTGAAATTTCCATTGGAAAAGATTACGGAATTTATTTTTTTTCTTACAGTTTTGTTTCTATGTGACGTTTGACTTTTTTTACCTATTTACCTTTAGTACAATATTTTATATTCTGATTTTCCATTGATACTTATTATTTATCTTTAATACCATATACATATTCTGTGAATAATAGGTAATCATCTATATTCTTGATCTCTCCATTGAGGTCATGTTCTATATTTGAAACCCCATTGATGCAATGATTTATTATCATTAAAAATGGGGATATTGTTGACATCCTTGGAATAATGATCACAATATTACAATTCAAATGAGATTAATGATTTTATTGTATTTATGTAAGTATTTTAAAATCTGAGAAAGGGGATTAAATTTACTTAGGATGAGTCATTGTTGATGTTGAGACACCATCAACCAGACAACCCACTAGGATATCAAATGGAAAATTGAAAAAGTATGAGACACCATCGCATATAAGGAACCATTTTCCTTGACTCACTGCCATCATGAAAATAATTATATTTCTAAGATACCTCTAGCAGAGAAACCATCATCCAAACACAACAAGAAACTAAAATTGGAAAAATCTATATATAACTCTTGCCTGAACTACAGTTCGAGAGAATGAAACATTTTGTAAACAGAACTCCCACTTTCCAAATATATAGTACAACGTATCTTTTCTCACAGTCTTCGAGAAAATATTCAATTGATCTTCATGCTCTTCCAATGACATATATTATATGAGAATGTTATCTATAATGGAAACCAAAAACTAATAAAGGTTGTCTCTATATAATTTATTCATTAAATCCATGAAGATGGATGGGTATTGGTAAGACCATGTTGAATTAATATAAATTCAAAATGACCATTCCAAATATATAGATGTTTCATTGGGTATACACTCCTTATTGAATCTAAGTTGAAGAAATCCCAAATGAAGGTAATTATTTTAAAAATATAGATATTCACATAATTGATCATTCAAGTCATAAATATGGTGTTGTGGATACATGTTCTTGATAGTGGTCCTATAATGTTGATAATAGTTAACAAAAAGTTGAATTGACCCATTTTTATTCTTTTTAAATAGAACATGTTCTGCATATAGTAAATCACTCTGATGAATGAATACCTTCTATATTTTATATTGGAGTTTTTTTGGAATTCCAGTAACATAATCAGTTCCATTCTATTTGGATTCTATGAAATAGGTGTATAACCAGTTATGAGTTTTATTGAAAAATCATTTTCAATATTCAATGGAAAATCAGGAGACATTAATACAAAGTTTCAATTAGAAATTTTTTATTTTTGTTGGATTACCATCCACAACGAATAACTGAATATAGTTAGTCTTTTTGTGTAAAATGATATTGTCAGTTATAAAAATTTACCTTTGTAATGTTTAATAGTGAAAAACATTATATTCATATCCATTATGAAAGGTTTAATGTTTATAGTGGCGTATAGTACAGTCCATCACAAAAGGTTCAGGCTAACATTCTATTAGTGATGAATTATTCATTTCTATTACCATGTCAAAAAACTGTTAACAAAAATTAGTTGACCCATTTTCTACACCATTATTTTTCATCTTTCCCATTTTCAGAAGCCCCATGTTGTGCACCATCCAATTTCTTCATCCATTACACCTAGTTTGATGAAAATTTTTATTTGAATACCACTAGTATGAATTTCTCTTCCCTCCTCCATCCTTATTTTTATGATTCCCCATTCAATCTCACTATAATTGGTTTTTTCAAACCCCAGGTCACATGATTTTATCGATTTGTGTATTTTATATTCTACTTAGGGTTACTATATGTTTATTTTTCATTATTTGTTTTACCATAATCGATGACAACACATTCCAGCTCCGCACGAGTAGATTCCACTTGTTTTGAGGCAGTTTTTCAAAAGTTTAACCCTTAGATTTAACAGATTTTAACTACATGGGTGTTCATATTTGTTTCATTGGTGTTTAATAGAGGTTTTCAATCATAATATGTTTTGATAATTGTTTTCAAAGGTAGTATCCATTCTTTTCAAGATTTCATTAAAATTAAGTGCTTGTATTTGAGTTTTTATATGATTTCTTAACATAATGTGCATGTTTTTTTTGACGCCCATATTATTATTGAATATTTTACCGTGGGTATTTTTTATGTTTTACATGAATTAAGATTTATATGTATATCATTCAAAAGTGGTTACACGATGTTGGTCGATTGATATGTTTACTTTTATGATTACTTTTATGTTTTTTGTAATAATAATGCAATATATATATATACATATTTAATATTTGAACTTATTCTACATGTTCATGCTTCTTGATTGTTTTAATGAGTTTTATTTTATAAATCATTCATCAATGATATTCTATTATTATTCTTATGGTAAATTATATTTTCTCTTTTTTCATATTATTTATTATTTTTTAATAATAGTTATTAATGTTTTAGTTATAATAATATTAATACATAATAAGTATTATGAATAAATATTATATTTTTAAAATAAACTGAAAATAATATGAAATATAATAACATTTATTAGGCATTCAATATAATCAATATAAATTTAGTAATAATTAAATAAATTAGTATTAACTATTAAGTTATTTTAATTATTAAATATTTTATAAAAAAAAATTAGTAATCGTTGGTAAATTTTAGTAAATTAAGTTAACTTCTAATACATTTTTAAAATATATAAAAAATTAATAATAATTAAAAATAAATAAATTTTTTTTAAAACTTATATATAGTTAATAAATTTTCTAGAATTACTTAATAACTAAATAATAATAAATATTTTTAATATTCTGTAAAATTTTGGTAATAACATGTAAAAATTATAATAAATACATACATTTAATATAAAACACCTTAATTAGAAAATACATAGTGATCATTACAAAATCGGTTAATAATAATTAAATTATTTTTAATAAAATTGTAAATAATTATTCAAAATTAGTAATAATTAGTAAATATTATTAATTTTTTTAAATTATGGTTAGTTATGATATTTTTTGATAAATAGTTTAAAATTAAATACCCAAATTTTGAAAAAATATTAATATTTTTTATATATTAATCTATAATTAATATGTAATTGATGTTAGTTAATAAATAATTGTAGTAATTCATATAAATCAATATAAATAAATAAAATCTATTAAATAAGTTATAATAAGTTGTAAAAAAAATAACAAATATTTAAAACTATGTAAAAATCAAGATTAAAATTAATTATTTTTAAATATTAAAGGATATTAATGATAATTAATAAATATTCATTAATAAATAATAAATAAGTAGTCAATATTAGTAATAATTAGTAAATATTCATAACAATTGTCAAATATTCGTTATAATTTGTAAATATTTCTGATTTATAATAATTTTTAATCAATTATAAAAAAATGAGATGGTAATAATTTTAAAAATGAGTAATAATTATTTTAATTTGAGTTACAATTTAAAAAATATTAGTATAACATAATAAGTATTTATCATAATTTATAAATCATAATAATTATTATTACTAACATGTATGAATTTTTTAATAACTCTAAAAACATTAAGAATACTAACAATTTTTAAAAATTCACAAAAAAAAGAGAAAAAGTTTAAGAAAATTTAAAAATATTAGTAATCAATATTATGTAATCTGTAATAATAAAAAAATAAGTATCCAATATTAATAGCAATTAATAAATGTTATTAATAATTTATAAAAAATTGTAAAAATTGTTTGTATTACTATATTAAGAAAAATTGTAATAAATTGTATAAAATATAAAAATAGTAATTATTATAATAAATTCACAATAATTATTGATTTTTTATGTAATGAAGAATTATATTATTAATAAATATTAATAAATTATAAGGAATAATATATAATTAGTAAGTGTTATTAATAATGTGTAAATGTTAGTAGTAATAGGTTAATATTATTCAAAATTAATATTTATTAGTAAAAATTATTAGAATTTGGAAAAATATGTAAATATTATATAAAATTCATATATTTATTAAAAATATTAAATATTTATTAATAATTTTGATAAAAATAATAAAATATCATTATTACCTAATAAATATTCTAATAGTTTATAATAATAAATATATATTTGTAGTATTTTGTAATAATTCATGATATATAGTCAATATATTCTGTAATTAAAATTTAGAAATAATTTATAATAATTAGTAAAAATGAGTGACAAATATTTTCCATACTTTTTTTATACAATTATGGATTCAGTATGTAGTCACTGGATTCTATTTTTTGATCATGTTTGGATAAATCATTTCAAAAATAATAAGTAATATTATAAAAATATTTATTCATTGATGGTGTTGAATCATTAATATCATTTTCATTGTGAAACTAATAATTTGTCTCTATAGGAAATTATAAATGACTATGTATGAAATGTGATCTCATAAGATTCAAATCCTTTGATATTGTTGGACTTCGTATTTTTTGTTTCGGTTTTTGAAAATACTATATTTTTAATTATCAGAATGATGATTGATATTTAGTAAAAAAATATAATTTTTTTGGTTCTAGATCTGTTATTTTATAATTCCCTTCACGAGGTTATTGGCCATTCCATATAAAGAACTAAAAATAAGAGTGATATTCTAAATCATGTGTTTGAAAAACCTCAATTTTACAATATGATGACACCCTGTGAGAATGACCTATTACCAAAATGAAAGACCATAAAAATTTAATATACTACTAAATATATGTATATTAAATCATATTATAGAATGTATAATAGATGTTTTGGTGAAATACTTTATTTGGATGAATATTTATGTCTTGGTGGAAATACATTACATGTATGTTTCTACGAAAGATAAAAGTCGGTACATAATTTGGGTATTGGTAATTAGAAGATACATGTAAGATAGCAGGGATTTCGATGATGTATGAATCCTTTTATATTTATTCAATTTTTTGATTAAGTAATGTTTTTTCAATTAGACCTAATGCCAAGCCATGGTCTTGTTACATTGTTTTCTAAGGAACGAATAAAGGGTTAAAGGTAGTTTATAAGACATGTACTTGAGGTGTATTTGGAATATATAATGTATACTCAACACACAACATGTTTGTTCCTAGACATGCCAATTCATGTAGTGTATTGATATTTCTCTGGAAAAGACAGATTGAACATTATATGAAGTGTAATGCTATTACATGACATGTTAATTCCGTGGGATAATTTTTCACAATAATATGAAGGGCCTCCTTTTCTGATATAATCAACCCCACCCCCTTATGCAAAGGAGGAATGCCGATGGAGCTCCATGGAAGCCTATCTTTGGCTCTTCCATAACTCTTTGATCTGAAATCCAATTATTCCTAGTTCTATCTTGTCAGGTATTCACCGGTAAGTTATTCATTTTTTATTCCTTTTACCTTTTCAATTATCCTCAATAAATTTATTTTAGTTTAGATTCTTAAGTCATATCTTTATAGAGTTCATGAATTATTCTATTTAATCAAATACTAGTTGAGTTTGTAGCTGATATAGGATGAGTGATTAACCACAAGCATAGTGTAGGTGGTCAATACATTTTCCCTTAAAAAATGGTATATTTTTATCTATTTTTTATAGTTCCCAAATATTTTCTTTCTTCAATTTATGAAAATTTAAAATAATTATTTTTTAGATTATTTGAACCTTTATAGGTTTCCCACTAAGTTCCTTGTGAAGGTTGGTGGTTTTCAACCTCAACTCAGACCACTCATGAGGAGCGTTGATATATATTCCCCATGTTTTACCACCTAACATGGTGTTTGAGAGATTATAATATTATTGAGATCCTTAATGAATTAAATGAGTTATTTTGAGACAGAATTGTCTCTTCTGACCTATTATGAAATGTATAAAATGATTAAATGGTTTAAATAGAAAATGTGGGACAAGTTTATGAACTAATGGATTGTATATGGGTATGAAATGAGTTAAGAAATGATTAATGAGATGATAAATGATTTAGATTCCAAGGAAATTTATACTCCCTGGATCAGACCCATTGCATATTACATTGTATTATGTGGACATTTATACTCCATGGATATGGACCTTTGATTTCCAATGCTAGTAAAAAAAATAATTTCACTATCTTTTTCCAGTAGTTTATTTATAACCGTCATGAAATATTCATTTTTTTTTTGCTTGATGATGTCAGTTATCTAAAAAAACATGAAGAATCATGTATCCATATTTAACAAGATAGTTATATAATAATTTATGTGATAAAGTGGATTTTCACATTGGTTATATATAATAACTAATGGGTTTAGGAAAATATCATTGCTTTATCACATTGTTTACAAAATAACTGACTTTCTAAAGCTGATTTCTCAAGGAGTTTTCTATATAAATGACTCGATAACATAATTTTTATTTCTTTATCCCATCATTTATATAATATCTAATGTGGTGATACATTTAAAATTTAATGAATTTTCATTTTGAATCATTTTGTTGTTATTTAATCATGTGAAATAATACTCATGTATCTCATCAATAGATGCTATAAACATATTTCATCCATATAGATGCCTCTAATATTGGTTTCCAACCTTCATACATCCTTATGTTTCCTCATACTCATTATTATAAATCTGATATTCACATCTATCATCTCTCATGTAACACTCACTTTCAGTCATTCATTGTCGCAGATTCCCAAACTCTTATATTTAATTACCTATAATCAAATCTCACATTAACATATTTATAACTGATCATGATTAATCTCTCTAAATGTTTCTTGTTCACATATATATATTCTCATCACAATTATCAGAAAACCATATTCATATATCTCAGTTATCAGTTGGCTTCAAAGAAAAGGTGTCATTATATTTTAATGTTATCTGATATTTTATAAATTTCAAAATTATATCTTAATGTTTGGGTGTTTATACTATATGGAAGAGTGTTTTTAGGGAACTTTGTAATAGATATTTATATTGTATCTCTTAATAAATTGATTTCATTGAATCTCTAAATGGTTCGTATTTGGATGATTTAGTTAATCATTCATTTTTTATTCATATACTATAATTTTTATGGATAAATGTCAATTTTCATTATGCATTTATTAGTGTCTCAGTAATCATAAAATGAAACGTATACATACACTAAAATTTTCAAATAGCTTAATATGTAGTGAACTATAAGTTATGTATATGTATATCAACACTTGTCATGTGATTTGAGCATATTACTATCTAGAGAGATCATATATTAAATATGTAGTCTCTTTATTATGAGTTTCCGCCAATATAAAGATGATATTATGGGTGAATACCCAATTGTAATTTTCAATTGGTTCCTTTACATATATTTTAATATTATGATAGTTATATTTTAGGTTTTGACTTTTATTTGGACTTATCAACCCATTTTGTAGAAATGGTAATAGAGCTTGATGTGCTTCCTCTCCACAATCAAACATTATCCCCAATCAAACATTATCACTACCATACTTTATGTCACATTAGTTTTTATATTTTTAAGATTATCCCACTGAATTTGTAGAGTTTTCCTTTGTTATTTTTGTGTGGAATTTCTCATGTATCACTTGTTTATCCCAATAAAATCAACTTTCTCCCCATAAATTTGAAATTATATTTTATCAAATTAGGTAGACTAAAATATTACAAAATTTTGTTATTAGAGTGGTATAATCAAATAAAATATGTTTTTATAGAATAAATAGTAAATAATATTCATGGAACAATTATTATAATACACTAGTTATCAATAATATTTAATATTAATTTTTTATATAAATTATATGGCATTATCAATTCATCATTATGTTGTTTGAACTATATTATACTATTATCTAATAATCGGTGTGAAAATGTGCACATGAATTGGATTCTTGTCAATAATTTTCAATGTTATATTTTATCTAATTTCATTCATAAGAAAATTAATAATGAATAATGTGTCTAAATATATTTTTTAAAATTAATTCTATTAATTTGTTTTCATGATTTACCAATTATATAAAATCTTATATTCCATTATTTTACAGAATTTATAATTATACCTTTCAAATATTTTTTTTTAAATTCCAACATTTTTACATGAAAATTATGGAATCCTAGATATAAATTTAGACTTGATTTGACTTAATTATTTTATTTCCAATTTAATCAACACTATATTCTTGTGACATGATTTTTACTTTTTGAAAATTTTGAAAGATAATAATGAGTTGAAGTTTGATTAGGGAACTTAAAATAAGTTATGAATATAAGGAAGGTGTTGATTATTTTTTGGAATTCATTCAACAAAATGTTCCAAGCAATAAAATTGTTTCTATCCATACCTGAAATGTTTAAATATGAAAAAGTAGAAAAGAAGATAGATCACATATCATTTAATTTGTCATGGTTTTAATATGACTTATAGGCAATGGATTTGGCATGGTAAAATTGGGTATAATGTCGGATCTATTGATGACGATGCATTGCAAGATAAAAAATCTGTTCAAATTCAAGGAAAGCATTGTGATATTGAAGTGGATAGAATTGAAGAAGGACTGACAATTGATCTTCAATATTTTGATGTTTAAAAACCATTGATTTTGGGTTGTAAGAAATTTTCAATTTTATAGTCAATGTTATGATTGATTAACTTGAAGGTGAAATAGGGATGGAGTGACAATAGTTTGACATATTTCTTACAATTTTTGTAAGATATTATACCAAAAAACAATAAACTTCGATATTTTCATTATAAAGTAAGGAAAATACTACACTTGATGGGATTCGGGTATAAAAAAATTAATGCCTTCCTGAATGACTCTAGTTTATATAAGAAGTAATATAATTTTTTAAGGTTTCTTAGATGTGGGACATTATATTATATGTTTAAAGAAAAATTACTTGATGATTTAGCAATTATAGAGAACCCTACAAAGTTATTTCTCTATCGTCCTATAATTCCTCATATGAAATCTTTTTTTTTGAATTCACATGACCGAAAAGGGTTATGATGACATTGTGATGAGTAGATATACGAGGGAAAATTATGGAGACCATATGATTGTCCACAATAGAAGAAAATTTATCACGAGTTTCCAACATTAAAAAATAGTGTTAGAAATATCAGACATGGGGTGTTCAAGGATGGAATGATTGCATATCGAATCCATAGTATGACACAATGTTCTAGGACTATTTTATTTGTAATTTATAGCTAATCTCTTAATTTTTTACGATGTTAATGTACTTAATGTTGAGTTTAATGTTCTATGGACCAGAATATCCCATTAATGATATTGATGTATTCCAATCACCATTAACTGATGATTTTAAACTCATAACGGAGGATGGTTTATGGGTAAATGAATAATAAAAAATAGAATATTTTCAAATACATGAAATTCTTATATTCACTATAAATGACATCCCATAGTATGTATGTTTTTCCCGATACAATGTTAATGGGAATAATGTGTGTCCAATTTGAAAATAATTGACTTTTTATTTCTAACTACATTGTGGGAGAAAAATAGTATACATGGGTCATCAAAATTGTTTTTTCAATGTATCACACTTATAGAATACTAAAAAATGAATTCAATTAATTAAAAGAATTTTATATTTCTATAAAAACTTTATCCATTGATCATTTTTATTATATGGTGAAAAAATTGATGTAACATTATGAAAAAAACATAAATTTGGTTGTGAAAGTAATATTTAGATGAAATAGTCAATATTTTTTTATCTTCATCAAGTGGTCAACCATACCATTGATGTCATGTATTTGGGGAAGAATATATATGATATCTTGATTCAATATTTTTTTGATATTAAAAGAAAATATTAAATATGGAATGAATGAAATATTGGAAATACTCTCAATGTCAATATGTTTAAAGTTAGCTTCCACTCCTGATGTTAGAAAAAAATTCCTACCTACCTTAATTCATACATTTTCCAAGAGGGATAATTTTTTTTCATTATCATCAGGATATCAAAGTGCCATAGGGTTATTCTTGAAATGTAAAAATATTTTTTTTCTTTAAAGGATTTATGTTGACATTTTTGGAATATCATGATTTTTACATCATGGTACAACAACTCATACTTGTTTCATTGCATAGAATATATCACAACAATGAAATAATGACTGTTGTGAAGGTGTTTTATTTTTTCAATTCAATTTGTAATAGGTTTATTGACCTGAATGCATTGAACAATTTCCAGAACGAAGCGGGTTTTTTACTTTTTTTATTGCAAATATAGTTTTCTCGCTCGATTTTTTGATATCATGGTGCAATTAATGGTTTATTTGGTGTAGAAAATAATTATTTTTAGACCGGTATATCAATGTTGTAGATATCATTATAATAGTTATATGAAGATATTGAAGTGGGTATGTAATGAATCCATATCGAATGGATGACACTGTTAATGGGAAATATAATTCCAGGGAGGTTAGAGAGTTTTGTACAAGCCACTTATCAAAATTAGTGAACATTTGTTTACCTACATATCAACATAAATGAGTTAATTATAGGGGAAAGGGGACCCGTTGATTGAAATACATATCATTGATAGGTGAATGGATAAATAGGGTAAATTTATAAATATGCAATAACAATGATTGTGATCAAACATATATAACATTGAATATTAATGTGTTGAAACCATGTTATCAAAAGAATAAAGATATGTGGATTTTGAATGGTTATAACTAACTATTTTTCCATGGTTTAAAGAGACTGTGGTTTATAGATTAGATTCAAAAAAAAAATTTAGATGGTTAGTTCATGGTCCAAGTTTAATTCTGATAAATTTTTCCAGGAATGACATTAATGTCAATAGATTTCATACAAAAATTAGGACAAAAAAAGATCATTTTAGAATAGTAATGTATTGGTGTTTGAAAAAGAAATTCTTTTTTTGAGATCCATTTAAAAAACCCAATTTCTGTAAGAAATGAATATTATAGGGCCATTCAACACCTCAACTGATAACATCCAAATTGAGGTTGAGTATTAAAGAAAGACACTTTTCTATAATGAATGTATTATTGTAGGGAATTATTTGGAACTATATTGGAGGATGATCTCTTATGAGAGATGTGGGATGAAGTTTCATCCATCTCATCTCTGTAGAAAAAAATTAGAGAGGAATGATGTGGCATTGTCACAAACCCATGATCAGAATGGAGAAGTTCTCACTAAGCCATATTCCACTAAGGCTGGTTTGTTGGCTAGTGATGGAGATCGTTAGCTACCTTTGAAAGGCAATGGACTGTTGATAGATACTTCAATGATGATAGAAAATAGTATTCCCTATAATACTCAGGTAAACAATGCGATTTAGGTTATATAAAATTATTTTTGGGTTGATACTTCGAATTTTGGAGTTGTGACTTCTAGTCTCATTGTTTTTGTGTCCCCATTTTTCACTGACTATCCTAACCCTAACACAAATGCTAGTCATCGTGCAAGAACTTAATGTGATGGGACTATTGTTATGGAACCTATCATGGAAGTTCAAAATATTACTAATCATGATGTTGTAGAATGCATGGATGATTTCTCCCCTTAATGGAAATAAGAAATGGCGGTCATTCATTCTTAAAGGATTCACTCTTAAAGGAAACTCACAGTGATGGTTTTACTCATACTCTATCAAAGAGATTTCAGAAAAATTATTATTCTATCATTACTTAGACCATGTATACTTGATCCTCATTTATGTTATGGGGTATGTTTAACACTAATATTGTAAAAATATTCAAGTAGAGTAAATCTCATTCTGAGTGGGAAACTGTTGATGATTTTGATTATGGAAATTACATGTCTTATTATGATCTTTAGATCCTTTCTTAGCAGAAGAGGGAACATACATATGTTAGGAACCATCATCTATCATATAGGTTATTTTTTCATTACTAAATAATAATAATATTAGATTCTAAAAGGACTTGTTTGGTATAGAATGATTGAAGAAATAGTGGAGGTTGGTTACATAAAATTCCATGTTCTAGTTTTAAAATGAAAATATTTTAATGGTAACAACAGTTTCAGACATGATCAACATGGAATGCCCCATTTAAATTAGTAGAGATCAAAATAAACAATGATTCCTTCTATATTAGAAACATAATAAAAATAATTTTACCATGTTATTGAACAATCTGATATGTAGTGACCTTTTGTATTACATGAAAAAACAGTTTTTTGGTGATGAAAAACATGAATAAAATTATGATTTATGTGAGATCACTACATTCTTGGAAAGATAAACATATAATACTGATGAGAACATCCTTAAAATGGTTTGTTCAATACTAAATGATTGTGAGGAAGGAATTAGGGAAAGAAATCATTTAGTACATTCTTAATATTATTGGTAACATATGTTTTATTCTCATTTAATTTTCAAATTTAGTAAAATGATTTTTTTTTATTTTTATTTATTTATTAACACATGTATCATAACTAATAAGTTAAATTTTTTGTTGAAATAATTTTTTTTGTTTATTTAACCTTGTTTAACCTTACGTAACTTCAGTATTTATTTATTTTGTTGAAGTAAAGCTATTTTAAACATAATATTTTAAATAAAATCAAAAAAATGTATAAGATCATATTGAAGAAATATTATTTATGGCCTAAAAATAATTTGTTAGGTTAGATAATTTTTTACTATTCACGCAAAATTTTTGGTTTCTTTCATTCATTTATATGCCATTTCATATCAATATACTATTGCTATAAAATTAGTTAATATAACAAAAATGAATTAAATTGTGTTAAGTTTAAATTAGTTTAATTTTTTTGAAATAATATCTTGTTTTTTTATATTTGTATGTGAATAGTTGAATTAGTATATTTGTTTAATAATAATTTGTTTCTTTGATTTGTAGTATAATGAAAGAAAATCATATTATCTACCACATACATATGAATATGATCATACTCATACCAATGGGGAGGAACATGAACATATTCCTTTTGATGATACTCATTTCTATTTACAAGGGAGATTTACTCCCATATGGATAAATAATTGTTTGTGGGTTTGAAAATAATGAAGCACACATTTTCCATAATTATTAGTTGATCATATATAAGACCAAATGATACATGTATAATTTTATAAAAATTATATTCTAAGAGTTAAAAATTCAAAAAATGTTAGGGATTATTTTTATATACTTGATAAAAGAAAATTAAATATTTTGATTGATGCTTGTAGAGGTGTTGATAAATTCACACTATCTCAATTGTGGGAGACCATTTTGGAAATATCATTTGTTACTATTTTACATTTATTGAAATTTGGATGTTAATATATATTTCACCCTTCATATCAAATGACATGTGATATAACAGATAATATAGGAATCAAGAGGAAGATTTTATCATTTGAAGCTCGGAGATGGTGGGATTTTAAATCACCCCTCATATTAGATTTCATTTCTGGTCTCAAGAAACATCAAAATACATGAAATGTATATCTCTTTAAATGTGAATATACATGAATGAAATTGGATGAAAGCAGAATAAAAGACACATTTTTAGCATGTGAAATGTTACCTTTAATACATTTTTATAATATTAAGGATCTTTGTAATGAATTATTAATGATTACTTTATTTTTAATTTATTGTAATCAATGAGATCTCATCGAGATATCAAATATAGAAATGTATTCCCTCATAATTTATCCAAGGGAGGATATATGTTTTTTGAAGAGAAATTGATGGTTGATAAATTTCAAAAATAGAGAGATGAGTCTTTAGGGTTTGTAGAGGTTTCCCCTCTACTCTACGTTAGACATGAAATATGTAAGAGAGAGTAGAAGAGAAAAAAAGAAATTACCTTATGGAATATACGAGGTTTGTAGTTAAGAGTTTTTCATGATGTTAAATTTATTTATTTATTTTTGTCAATTCATTTATTTATATATTCTGATTCATAACATATTTTTTCAAATATTGTAGACATGATTTTCTTGAAGATTGGAGCATAGAGGGGAATTTATTTAAGGGAATGAATGAAATTATTGATACAACATTGGGAACACCCGAACAGTTGATCCATGTATGAGTATAACCGACAGGTTTATTAAAGAAAAAAATATTTCCTTGTTCTGCAGCTTTTTTAATGGACAATGTTTAAAAAATGGAATCATTGGAAGATGATGTTCAGTATATTTGATTGAATTTTGATGATATAATCAAATATTATTTTCAATCGATGTGTACAGACATATAAATATAGTTTCAAACTATATCTCCAACTCCTACACCTCAATGGAGTCTCTAACTACTCTACATCATTCTGTAGCTCCCCCCTTCACCTCCTTCTACATATCCCACACCTTATCCTACTCCATCACCCCCTCTTCCACACCATCCCAATTATCTTGAGTTGTATATTGATGATCATTATTATCATATTATGGCATATGAGATGATGTTTTATAATTGAGATATCGTTCATCATCAACAGACAATGATAGAGAATCATAGGGTTATTGTACATGATATTTTAGATAGATTAGATGGAGTACCATTTCCTACGAATGAGATGAAAAAATTTAGAAAAATTATCAGCCACATTTTAGTCAGGCCATCTAGACTTCTTGGAAATATTCCCGTATAAGTATGTGTATATTTATCTTTTATTTCATTTTGTTATTTAATATGTTTTCACTTTTTAATGTTTATATATGTATCTATTATTTATAGGAACAATTTAAAGGTAAATAAATAATATATACAATAACATATCAAAGTGTTATGACATCAGTGACACATTCTAGTAGTCTTGAAAAATTTTCAACATTTTTTAATAGTTGTTTGATGTTTATGAGATTCCAATTCAAGGTGATTTTTTGGTTATTTAATGACTATATGGGGATTTTGAGAAATGATATCATACGACATTTAACTAGATATCATTTGGGTATCAAGATGATGAATGTTTTTCCCATATATGTATTAACATTAATATTTTCATATGTTTAATTTATTGAAAATTTATATTTATGTAATTTTGTATTAGGTAACATTATACAATTTTTAAGGTATATAAAAATACATAATTATATAGATTTATGGACTCAAAATTTATTTCAACTGTAGTTATTTTAATGAATGAATTATAAATAATAGATTATATTTCTGACTGATTACCAAACAATTCAATTATTCAGTGGGGATGTTTCCTTATATTTAGGAGTATGGAACATATTTCTCACAAATAATTATATATATTTTACCATAATAATAATAAAAAATATTGTTTACTTTTATATAGTTGGTTGTCAGATGTTATGTGATTTTTTCAAGTGAGATGGAACTTGACTTGTTATCCCATATCTATGGTGATGTGTGACAAAA
Organism: Viscum album; assembly: GCA_963277665.1. Classification (NCBI taxonomy): domain Eukaryota; kingdom Viridiplantae; phylum Streptophyta; class Magnoliopsida; order Santalales; family Viscaceae; genus Viscum; species Viscum album. Next base: position 386,362,739 of record OY728147.1, on the reverse strand, counting down.
TTTTAAGAATGTATTAGTCGTGTAAGATTAAATTTATAAATATTTTTTAAATTATAATTAATTTGAAATTTATTAAATGCATATTATTTCAAAAACCATCATTGGATTTTTTTGGGAGACCAAAAACAAGAAGGCCATCAATATCAAATATGTAAAAGAAGTGCTGAATTTTCATTTATAATTTATAAATCTAGGATATATTACATGATAATGTCAATTTTATATAAATAAATCTTTTGAAAAAAAATTTATGAAAAGATATAGAATAATAGAATAGATATATTATGTTTTAATTTTTATGTTTGAAATAATTTCAATTGGGACAATAAATTTTTTTTACCAGGTTATATTTCTTAATAAATATTTCCATAACATTTCAGTCATTTTATTTAAAATACAAGTTAAATGATTTACTTTAAATTTGGAGAATTTTATGATAGTAATCCTTATAGTGTGCAAGAGTGGAAACACTTAAAATTTGAATGGGAATATAAGTTTATAGATTTGGTTGTATTTTAATTTTTGTGTTCTATATATAGTAATATTAAGTGTTGTATTTGTAAATGTGCTTAGATGGAAAAATAATTTTATATTTTTTGTGGTATTTTAGTTTTTATGATCTTTATATAGTATTTTTATTGATTTAATTATAAGTGTATTTTATTTGTTCTTTTTCTTCTACTTATTCTACTTTTTTTCTACCACATATTCTACATATTTCTCACCTTGTCAGTATTATAGAGGAAGGGTGAAAATTAAATTATTACAAAAGTATTTGTTTTTTCATGTTGTTAGTTTTGTTACTAACATGAAAAACCAATTAGTAAAGGTTTTATACATCAGTTATGGGATAACCAATATTAAAAACACTCATACTATGTTTTTCATGTTGGTTATACCATAAATATTGTGTAATACACTTACTCACGATGTCTTTTAAGTCAGTTATAATAATACAGATATGAAAATGGGTTTCTCATGTTGTTTAAAAAATAAATGATTTGAAATAATAGTAAAATAATTCAATTAAAAATCATTTTAATTTATCCAATTTTAAAAATTATTTTACAATGTCTCAGGTAATATCACCACCTAATAACCGATGTAAAAAATCAATAAAAATTGATGTAAAAAATATAATTTCTACAGTACTGGAAGGACATTGATATTCCGTGGATATGGTTTTCTTGGAATTACATGGACATGCTTCATGAGATCGACATAATTCTATACTATGTATGTAATGGATATGATCAGTGGACTCAATCATGATTCCTATGTAATTTATTAATTGGATATGGTCTATGTAGGCATGAAACAGAAAGGATAAAGTTTTCATTTTTTCCCTCAATCTAGAACATGTTGTCCTAACATGATATGGATTAATTTGTAAATTATACCTTATATGAGGTTCCTTTGGGTATTAAACTGGATTACATAGAATAGGTCATAGTGGATGTCTTACCATGGTTTACTAATAGTACATATTATGGTTTAAATGATATAGTTATTAGACTAGAAATTATTACACCTTATCATAATTTATATTAATAATATATATGGTTTCCATCATCATGATTTATAAAAATTATGGATTTGGTATAGACATTGTTGGTGGTGGCCTACTGAGTGTCTTCTCACAACATAATTGAACCACCATTGGGTACCTGAAAAATTTTCAGGGATACAGGTAAGGATAGGGGAAATCACCTAAATTATGATGCATGATTTATCATTAAATAGGAGTAGGGGGAATAGGACTAAGAAATGATTGTGATGATATATAGTGATTGTTTATTTTAGTCTTTTTTTAATCTTGGTACATTTATTGTACTCTTTTCCAATTTCCATGTATTTTATTCCTTTCTATAAAGACTCATAACATGTTCATCACATTATATATGTCACTTCATTGTGTTTGATTATCATTGCTTCAAATTAGATAATATATTCTATGGATTATTTATATTATGATTCCCCATATTTATTCACCTTTTATACCAATTCATAACAATGATCATGATAGTATAGTCTCCCCAATGTACCACCCTTGAACCTAACTATTGGTAGCCATTCTATAGAATATGTGGAGGTGTGATTGAGGACATGTGGCCCACCGACTCGGGGGGGGGGGGGCATTTTGTGGGACCTGGTTCAAGATGTTACAATGTGCTATCATAGTATTTTATTTTCATTACTTACTAATTTAAGAAAATAGATTGGATATTAGTAACGTATTAGGACTTGGTTATATGCTATTTTTGAGAGTAGTTAACCCTCATTTGGGGTAATTACCACATTGGCTTTAATAATGAATGGTTTTTCTATATTTTATCAATTATAGTTGGTTTGATTCCACCATTGGGTTATGAACATGATATTTGATGTTATTTTTTTTATGAATGAATAATTATATTTTATTTTTGGCATAATATGGAAAGAAATCATTGATCAAGAATAATTTTACAAACCTTACAAGATTCACATGACATGCTTATGTCTCACTATATGGGTTTCAATGTGTTACTTCATGACATTTTTATGCATTACCTATGTTATATAATTGATATTATATAGTGTTATTATCATATATTGAGAAACATAATTGATATGTAAAGTCCTTGCAGTATCCTAAACATCATTTTCATACATTGGAAACATAAGACACATTAATCTGTCAATAATAACATGTTGAGTCGTGGACCATTGGCCGCATGGGATGGATCATTTTATAATTGATAATATATGGATTCCATACTTTAATTATTATGGTTCATGGTCCCATATATAATGGATGTGGTGATCTATATGGTCTAACCATTAAAAGATAAATGTAATATTATTATGAATTTATTTCAAATTTTAATATTGAAATGGAAATCTCTCTGTCAAATGGAGTTTCTAATTGCAATTTATAGTCAATATACCGAGACCCATGTTGTTAAATATAGGTATTTATGGATACCCATCTTTATTAGTGGAAGATATATAATGTCTCTGTAGTTATTTTTGGTTGTTCCTTCTACCCAGTCCTTGCTTTAGGATCAATCAGAGGGGTGTGGATTTGTAATAAGTTGTCTTGTTCCTATCCTATGATTATATCTATGAACGTGTAGATGTAAATATTTTTTGAGGAATTTTCATGGAATTTGTAGAGATATTCTACCATGAAGACCTCTAGTCAAATACCTGGAGGGTGGTAGTCACCATTCCGTGTAGGTGGTGGGCCTCGAGACACTAGTAGAACCTCTAGTAGTTCCACTTATGAAACTACATATTATTCCTAAAATGGGTTTTGATTCCAAACCCCATGAATGTTTATTGCATTTCAAAATGATAGATCATGGATCCCCACAACTTTCCGCTACGATGGAAGAGAAAAATTGTGTGTGCCAATGGTAGAATCTGCCAACATATTCATCTGATTAAGGGAAAAATATATTTTTCTTTAGGATAGATATTATTCTATAGATCTTCAAGAACATGAATGCGCATCTAAAGAAGAGAGTAAAAATGATGATGAATATGCTCTAGAGATCCACCAAGCGTTGGTGTGATGTGTTGAACTAGGAAGATCAAAATAATGAAATGGTTTTTATAGATTAACAATGAATATTTTTTGAATACATATATCCAAATCCATTGAGAGATATATAGCATAATGAGTTTATGATTATAGAGAAGGGTAAATGGACTTTTATAGAGTATTCATATAACTATATAGATCGTTAGTTATTTTTACCTATCTATCATAATGATAAGCCATCTAGGTTGAGAGGCTTCATGGAATGTCTCAACTATGTCGTTCAGTCACAAGTGAAAATATTTTTTTGGACTAATATAAATGTGAAAGTGAATCGGGCACTGATTGCTAAACATAATCTATTGCAGTAGGGGCCCATAACAGGTCAATGTTACTTCTCAATCCAGTGGTTTAGTGACAACCAACAAGAAGTGCTATTTTGAGAATTCTCATGGGGGGAATACTAATGGAAACATCAATACTGGTAGTTTGGTATTATATCTACAATGTGTGAGGTGATGACACGTGAGGAGCTAGCATGATAGAGTCCTACTCAAGTGTTGAGTATGAAGAAGTATTCTCTATGTACAATGGTTCTGTAGGACCTTTACCCTAGTGACATATGAGAGTGGGATGACATAGACTCTACGTTTAGGAGCATGATTCATAGATCCATTCGAGGTAATGAGAAGAATCCATACCGGTCGTTTAGGCCAAGGAGGTGGTCATGTCAGGGGTTATCTAGATTTTAGTTATACGATTGCGATGGTTTGGGCTGACTCAGGGTTGTTAGGATACCTATCACGGACATGGTTTAGGCTAGATATATTCATTACAACGAATAAATTATGATCAATGTGTTAGGATATATATAGTAAGTGGTATGATATAATATTCTTATACTCTATTATCATTCCATTTTGATAAAATGGATTCACATTTATTCATATATCTACAAGTTATGGTGACCCTTGGGCGTGATGTGCGATGCTCAGATGGCATTATGAAACTCAATACTCCAGGTGAGATTCAATCAAAGAATATATGTAATTTGAGGAGGTTCCCCTTGATGTGGGTGGGTGTTACTACACATGGGTTCTATTTCTCCTCATGATGATAGGGTTTCATGTAATTCTCATGATGGACTAGTTGGTTTTGTTTAATAGGTTCATTTATTTCAATCTCTATAGGTCGAATTTAACATCACCAAAGGGAAGGGTTTTATTGGAAAGGGTAAATGGGATTTCTAGGAAAGTTGAGATTGACACAGCCCTAATGGGATGGGTAGAATGAGAACTCTAAATTATAGCCTTTTTCTAAATTATCTGTTAATGTTATAATATGAATTCCCTTCATTAGAATTTCATTTCAAGGTTTTATTCAAGGAGGACTTCTGTAGTTTAACTCCTATGGGAGAGGTGTAGTTCTCAATTGAGATAGTTCTTAGAGTTGTATTAGTATCCATATCTCCTTATAGGATGGGTAATATTTACTTATAAGAGATCATGGGATGTAAACATGACATATAAGTAAATGGGTTTATATGAACAAGTACTTATATGTGTATTTCATCGGATCTTTTCCCCAAAATGGAAGAAAACCCTCAGGATATCTATTGATTACCATATGGTGATCCAATTTATGTTTGAGAATATATATTCTTTAACATAGTCGACCTCGTAAACTATATTTAAGAAACTCTAGTGTTCCCAAAAATTCAATTCAGATGTGGTTATTATCAAGTGCATGTCCAACTTTCTTACATACCTTATACAACACTATATAATAGGTATGATCTATATGAATTTATGTTTATGTTATCAGATCAAACAAATTATCTTGTAGTTTTCATGGCCCGGAAGAATTATGTTTTCAACCCACATTAAGATTATTTTGTGAGGGGTTTCATGGAAGAAATCATTATCTATTCTCATACTCAACACATTCATGAAAAACACCATGAAATCATTCTAAATACACTGAGTGAGAATAGGTTGTATTCTAATTTCAATAAATTTTATTTCTAGATATATAATTTTCACTTAATAGGTCACATAATCGTCTATATAATAGTGTCTTTAGAACTGGATAAGTTTATTGATATGGTTTCTCAGTCCATCACAATAATTTATTTTATATATAGAGTTTCTTAGGATTAGTTGGCTGTTACCAGCATTTCATTCAAGACTATTCATGTAACACCTTGAGTTTGTGTGGGAATTTTTTCTCTTGAATAAATTAATTTTAATTTATGCCCTCTAATACACTATGTTAAACATTTCTCTCATATGGATCTGAATCAGCGTACGTTACACAGAACATCAACTTGGAACAATGAAATATATAGTTTTTTCTAAAGTCCTTGTATGTTTAGAAAAACCATTTTTTAGAGTGAACTGCTTCTAATTCCCTCTATAATAAATAAAAATTTTAAATTGAGACTCATTTATAAGATGAATTTGATACAATATACATCATTTTTTTAATTTATAATGTTGAAATTAGCTTAGGGTGAATTTGTGGGGTTTTTTAAGAAAGATCATTTTTAGATGAATAGTGAAGAATACAAAATTTTATTTTAAAACTAAATTTCTTCTAATTTTTTTAAGGTAAAAATATATTTTTAATATGATTAAAATTATAAATAGTTAATATTTTTTATATAAACTCAATTTGGGTAATTTGAATAAATTTTACTTTGAAAATAAATATTAAAACATAGAAAAAATTTCAATGTTTTATCATTAAAACCTACATTGTCGACCTGACTGTGGGATTAAATTATAGTAATTTATGGAAAGTATGTGATTATAATTTTTAATAATAGATTCTATAATTGGAATCAGAAAAATTAATAATTTCTAATAAGTTCAACTTTGTTTTTGACCAAAATTTTTAAAGAAGGTATTTAAAAGTAATTACAATGATTAAGGGATGATTAAGCTTAATAAGGGACTACACATAAATCATAAGGGCCCAAACGACCAATAACCCTGTACAGGGAAAATAGGATGGCCATATTTCAACCCTAAACTCCAATGGATCAAATTTATACCATTATTGGAAAAACATGCAACATAAAAGATGTGGGTGGAATTCCCTATTCAAATATTTACAAGAGTGCCACTCCACCACCACTATAAATTGACCTCTTTTACTCACACTTCCTCACACATCTCAAACCAAATTGGGTCATAAAATCTTTAAAAAATAAAATCTATAACATACCTACCTTCCTCCTTGAATCCTCACATTGTGAAAAAATCCTTTCAAGTAAGCCCTTTGGTGCATAAAAAAAGAGTTACCTAAATAAGAGGTAACATTATTCCTAAAGTTATTTTATTTTATTTTAATTATAACCACCCTAAACTATTCCTATTTTATTTTTTATAGAAAAAAAAGTAATATCAATATAATAGGATGTTTTTATTCTATGAATTAAAAAAAATTACACATACTTCCATATAGTGGGTAATAAACATATTGTTTTCATGTAAGGAGAACTTCCTCCTCATGAAATGATGATTGTTCATTTTTCCATTAATACCTATGATGATGGAAATTATGAATAAAAATATATTAATATATTTAATATGTTATATTTATTATTTATTTAATCATATTTTATATTTTGACAACATATATCATTTTAAATTCTATTTGGTATGGATACGATAATTTCTTTTGAGGAAGTGTGGACTACCACCCCCTCAATGCGATTTGATTCATTCACACACAAAATAAAATTTATTTAAGATGCATTTAGCAGAATTATATGATATATATAAATTAATAATGATAATTTAATTATAATATATATACACATATATTTAAATTTTATTTCTTTCAATGCAATAATATCAACATAGACATCGTTAATGAGTACATACGGCTTACCATATCCTTGAACCGTGTATTCTATTTCATACATATGTATTATATATCTTAATATAATACAAATATAATAAATATAAAGAATATATATCAGTATTTACATTATATAAATAATTATATATGTATAAGGACCAAAGATATTACAAATTAAGACACATATGAAGAATAAATTAGATATTACCTGAAGTGAAATCATAATATAGAATTTTAAACGTGTGGGTAATATATAGTCATAATGAAACCATATTAGTTATAAAATATGATAATATTTTTCTTTTATAGATTTATATTAAATTTATATTTATTATACATGAGGTTTTTATCTGTATGTTGAGAAGACATGTGTTAAGGGGATTTTATCATACTTTTTATTTCTCTATGATACATGCTTTACTCACCACCCATTACTTTTGTGTGGTGCCTATAATTCCCATGGATGTTTTCCATGATTAATATAAATATATTTATGGATAATAACATTTCAATTCTATGATAACTAATTCAAAGGTTTAATGTTTCAAAAACTACCAAATCAATAATATTGTTTTTTCTCACATTTTATTCTTTAAGACAATGTTTCATTACGCACCTACATTCCTTTTCGAGGTGTATATAATTCCATTTTAAATTAATTATATTGAATATAATTAATATAATTATATTTTAATATTTATGTAATTTTAGTTTATTAAATGGTCAGTGTGATACAATGTTACCATGTGGTAAGATTTTATTGAAAGCATGCCATCTTTTATCGAGAATGTTTATGATTATGATACCTTTGTTGAAATATTAGGATCCATATCTCATGAACACTCATGAGTTTATGTAGGAACTATTTTTTAAAATTATATGAAATTATTAGTAAAATTTCACACTCTTTGGTACTTAAGATAATTATGAAATTATTTTTATTTAAAACGTTATTGTATTTCTCTCTTAGTTCAAAAAACTGTTTTATTTAAAAAAAAACTTTTTTTTAAAAAATGATTTAATTTTTTTTCAAATGATACTAAAAGATAATTTTCAAAGAATTTTTTTTTTAATTTTTTTATGGTTTTCACATGTTCCATTATAATATTTCAAATTTATTTTCAATGAAAATGTGTTTCAAAAGTGTTTTCTGTTTTAAAAATCAATTTTCATTGTAGAATAGATTTTTTCCTCAAGAAATGTTTTCAAAAGATATATCAAAATTATTTAGAAAATAAGATAACATCCTTTTGTGTCACTCATTATTTTATGGGGAAATAATTCAATGATTCTACTCGTATTCTTTCTCTGAATGGATTATGTTTTGATGGAATGATGTTTATGAAACTCACTTATCTTCCACTAGTTATATTCTTTTCAAACCCACTTCCTTTCATGGGATATGATTTGATGAAATAATTATGAAACCTATGTTTTACCAAGGTTATGATTGGATAACATTTTTACGACACCTATTTCATTTAATGGTTTATCGTATGATTATTTATGATCTTGTAGGACATATATGTATGATTTCATAATAAGAAGGTTGAGACCGATATCTCCTTCAAATGAATTGGGTGAAGATTTATATATCATGATATAGAAAAGTATAAAATGATAAATGAAACCATTTTATTATTACATGGTTGGAATGGGGATTGAAATCAGTTTAATAATACAGGTCTAGAATAGGGAGTAAAAAAGGTTCTGTAAAGGAAATTTTTCTATTGAGTTGGACTCGATAAAAATGACCTGACTACTATAGAAATCATTATATATGTTTATGTGTCTAAAAAATTTTATGTTTTATTCTTATCTTCTGATTTCAGTGAAAATGTATTTCATTTTCTTATGATTTATATATTATAAACATCCAATACATATTCCATGATTCATGTTTATTATTTTTGATATATAGGGTATTTTATTCATTTTACATGATAATGTTTTATTAACCTTATTACCATGATTATGTTTATATATGACGATTTTTACCCTTATAGGGCATTTCGGATCTGCCATTATTATGTTTCCTTCCACCAGTTTGTAAATATATGTATTATATTTGATGTGCCGAAGAAGGGTTATACTCATGAATATCCTAGTGGGAGATGATGTAGGTAATTTATGTACCAGTGTTTATATTTCCATGATTCCAAAGCCACAATACTAGTACGGTTTTTGGGAAATTGTTTTTATAATGCTTTACGTGTTCTATAGAAGCTAGTATAATGTTAATTTAGGAAAAAACGGTTCTTTATAGTTTTTATTATAGAAAATTTAATGTTAACATTTAGAATATAAGGAATGAAAACCGTATTGAGAAAATTAAGGATATGTTGAGGATTAATTCTACAGAAAGGTATTAGAAAATGTCCGGGAATTTTTGGAAAGGATAGTGTGAGTGGTTTCCTAGAAATACATACATGTATGTATACTACAAGTCGATTAGGATATTTTATAGGTGTAACTAGGGGTAAGAACCCCAATATGATGTTCTAGGCCTAACTTGTGGTAATCTGGTACACGACAATAGGCCTTACAATGCACCTTGTTCGACACTCCTGGGGGATATTATTTGGGAATTCACAAACCCTTCATAAAAAATCATGAATGATTTAAATATATTTTGTCTGTGAAGAACCATGGACAATACTACAGTGTCTTATATTGAAGATGGTGTGATAAATTATACATCCTATAAGTGAATTTTTATGACTATTTGATTCATCAAAATGGTAACTCTTTAATACATTAGGTTTTTTATTTTTAATCAATATTTGGAACTTAAAATAACCATGTTAATGGTGACTATAGTTGACAATGCAATTATTTTCCTCTTGAGAAAATAAAATCTATGGGATCAAGAATGAAAATCCCCATTGCTATGCTCACACAACTTTCTCAATATATGTATCATGGTGACCATCTAAATGACAAAATGGGATTAAAAAATTCTATTTTTTCCTTTATCTGGAAAAACCTTCTTTCATGGAGAGGGTATTTTGATCCACTTATATTTGAAAAATGGATCAATACTACTAAAAATATATTCTCCATTATCCGGTGTATGAAGAATGATAATGTTATTCTAGCTATTTATTATTTTGAAGGGAAATAAGTCTATCTATATTCAGATTAGAAGAAATAACATTTAACTTTTTCATTAATTGAAACTAATAAAGAAAAACTGTCTTATTATAATAACCATCTCCATTTTGGTTAACCCTCCTACAGTCAACTTGAGAAAAACTAATATTCCTATAATACCATAAATACACATTGTTTCCTCCTACTAAAAGCCATTAAATAAATGAAATAAAATCCTTTAAAATAGAATGTCAGATTTATTTCTACAGTTACTTAATATTTTAATTCCCATAATCTTATTTATTCATGAACAAGAACAAAAATATATGATATATGAAACATGCCAAGGACTCTACCATTAAATCAATGACACCTCATCTAGTATGATTAGAAATATTTAGGCCCCTTACATCATGTAATTAGGGTAGTTAATGAATTTTTTTCTACCATGTTTCTATTTCGTTCATCATGTATTTAGTAAAACATATATTTATTCATTATCTCAAAAAATAATATCCAAAAAATTTATTTCACCAAATTCTATCCTAACTCTTAACCAAATATATATTTCAACTAATTATTTACTTTTCCTTACTAGAACCCATTATTAGCTGATAGAAATATAGAGTATGACACCTAAAGCCCATATCCAATAGCCCATGGGTTGGAGAAAAGAAACAAATGTATAAGAATAATAGAGGATACATTACTATTATAAATCATTTGAACATGAAAAAATATAAATAAACAACCTATAAAATAAAAAAACACATAATTCATTTATTGTCATAAAAAACCAATGTCACTTGAAAAACACCACAACGAAACTGTTATGACGTCACCTCTATGAAATATTATTTACTCCATATCATGAAAAATAAATTTCATGTATGATCAAAAACATTTTAATTCATTGTTGTAAAATATGAATATATATAGCGGTGAAAAAATAATAGTAATCAATATTATCCTCACTAAAATAGCTTATGAATATTTGGAAGAATACTACTAGTTCCTTATTAAAAACATATCAAAAACAAAAAATTATCCATATTAGTACAAAAAGTTATTTTCTATCCCAATGCTTATTCATTGAAATACTAATAGAATAATAATAATATATTATAATGAATATATTTGAGATTGTAACCCACATCAACCTCTACACTAATCCAATTACCCTCACTCCCTAGTGGATTAGGTCATGGTCCTCTCATACATACATGACACTATGATAAAGTATGTAATCATAATGGAAATAAATGTTATATCTTGATCCTTCTATGTATACACCCAACCTGAATAGACATCATTATATACCTTTTCTCAATGTAGATAAGAAAAATGTTATGTATACGTGGGGTTGGAATTTTTGTACACAACCACCTAACACGTTTTTTCCAACTCAAGTATTTAGTTGACTAAAATTATAATTTCCAATAATATCAAAGTAAATAATATAAATGTAGTGTTAAATAAAATTTTCAAATAAACCACCATAAAAGAAATTAAACAAAAAGTCCAATCATAAATAATAACACAATAACATAAAAATTCATAGAGATATGGACAATAATCCTTAATACCCTTAAAGGTTATTATTACCATGCACTTTTAAACAAGTAATGTATTTTATTTTAATCCATAGATGTAGGTGATTAAATAGATCACATACCATATATCTATATTTATAATACTAAAACTTTAGTGACAATGATAGTTAGCAACGGAACATTCTTGATTATAATCCATTTTAACTCAATAGTAATCAATTATTAGATCTATATATGATATATTATTTTATCTTTTTGACTAAAAACAAGTTCAAGAACCCATGACATCATCAAACATCACAGTTTGGGAGTAGCAAACTCATATAACTAGATTATCATTAATAAAAATGGTAAAATTTTGCATATTTCTAAATAGAATCTCATCATTAAAAAGAAAAAATTCAATAACTAAAATACAAAAACTATTAACATTATAATTTAACCTCTCTAGAAATAGACAATAGAAAATAATAGTGAATAAAATACCATAAAAACTAATATAAGAAATGAGATGATATAGAATATCAACTTGATTGAAAGAGTTCTTGTTTTTGTTCATTCAACTAGGAATAAAAATAATTCAAAATTCCCTTAGTAAAATACTTCACTGGTAATATTCTAACTTCATGAGGTTTATTTTTAATAATAAGAGAATGTAAAAAATTATTGTAGACATATAATAATGATCCTCAATGTATCATTATTATAAATTTACATGTTTCAGAATTTATATAGATCTTCTTAGTCCAATAGGTCATAGATCTTTAAGATATAATATACTCCTATAAATCTAAATAAATATTGTTAAATCAATTTTAAATAAGTGAATATTTTTTGAAACAAAGAATAAATATTCTTATTTTGGCTCAAAAATATCAAATATCTCGACAATAAGTATCCATGGATGAAAAATCATTGTTTTAATGAAATATAAAAAATTAATACCTATATGTTTTTATAGAAACTCCCCTATATTTAATATGTATACTTCATAAATTTATGTCTCATTAATATTCAAAATAAAAAACATTAGAAAAAAATCCACATCTTTAGAAAATGTAAAATATACCATTACTTAAATTTATCCCCATAGATATTTTCAAAAAAAATCCACATGAGGAACAAATTAAGAATAAGATAAAAGACATAAATAAAATTTAAATTGGAATATCATTTTATCATTCTATAATATCCATATATTATATTGTTCTCCACTATTAAATTCTCAATGAATGGTAGGATGCAATCTTTCATGGTATATAATTTCTACTAATATCCCCATGTTATAAAAAATAAGAAACAGAAAAAAGTACATTACTATTTCGGATAATCATATACAATAAAGGTATTTTCAAAATATTCATTTATTAATAAATTAATCAATCAAGCGTAGTAATATTAATAAAAAATAACCATAAATTATACAATAATTAAAAAAATAATGAAATTTTAAATTCAAGCTTCTGTGATAAATTTGGACATATATTTTGTTAATTTTCATCAACCTATACTTTAGATATTAAAATTGTTTTTTGACTTTTAGTCATTATTATATTGTTCTAATGATTTTGTTAATATTATATATGTTTATCTATTATACAGAAAAGATATTATATTCCAATAATTTGAGTTCAATCAATATAAACATTAAGTCCTAGTGACCATCAAGAATATTAGATCCACCAAATTCTTTACTTAAGGTAGCATTCTAGAAAAGATAATATTTAATTTTATGGGATTTTTGTTTTTAATTATTACACATTTTATTTATATACCGTTATTTTTTCTCATAAAATTCTATAAAATTAGACATATCACATTTCATTTTATCTTGATGATCATGAATATGATTTAATATTTGATAAGTACAAGCATAAATGGAAGTATCAATGAATTTTGTCTTCCTGAAGCAATATTAAGAAGCTTAGTTATGGTGTTTTAATTCCTAAAATGTTGTTCAAAAATAAAGTATTTATAATTATCAATTCATTATCTTATTGATTCATCTTCCAAATATCTTTATTCAGTTGAATTATATGGATCATTTCTAACTTCCTATTATTTCTTTGTAATGTATGGTTGTTTTCTATCTTTCGTTGAAATGTTAATGATATAAAAATGTAAAGAATATTGAGTTTAATTTAAATTATAAATATATATTCCATTTAAATAACCAAAATTTGAGGTTTTTTATCAATGAAATTTCTCTCCACTGACCTATCTTGGAGCATATAGTCATCCATATAACATTTATTCAGTTTCTCAGCTTTATCAGATGTGGCGGTTTTTATCCTCCATTATTAAACATCGGATGAACTAATTATATTGGAAGAAACTAATGATGATGAAATAAAACCTTTAAATGATTGATAAAATGATGTTTCCCCTGGGGGTGATGGTCCAAGGGTTTTTGTAATATATTTATTCACATTATATTTATGTATTTGATTCTTCCTCAAAAAGTGGAAGATATTTGGAATGGGGTTACTCCTTAACCGAATTTAAAATGTATTTCTATATTTTTTTATTGATCTTAAAAGAATGTCAGTTTCTTCCTTAGAGTATAATACATCTCTTATCTGGGATCTCTAATATTCAATGAAGGATATTTCAGTTGAGACTGATTAATTTTTCAGGAATACAACTTCTTTAACTATACCGCTATTTGTTGAACTTTAACTTCTCACATTACCACCACTTTTTATTGAGATATATTGAATGATATAGTCCCTCATATCTTTTATTGAATTTTAATTATAATATCAACATCCACAATTTTCCACACGTTAATAATTTTCAACCCAATTGTCAAATTATTCATCAGTAATGATCTTTTTTTGTGAGATCGATGTTTCCACCAAAACATTTTTTTACATTCTTATGATTCTTAATAAGGTTCAACTTGTAATTGATAGATTATAGTAGTGTAACATCCCTTACATTATTGATGAACTAATTCTAAGCCAAATGATAGAACAAGTTTATTCTTGCAATATTTTTATATTTCAAAGGACATTCTTTACCCATTTTTGTGGTTCTAAAGTCTGTAAAACAGTTTGTTTCAATAATTTTCATGATCATCAAATTCAACAATCTGGAATATTGGATGATATTTAGTTTTAAAAAGAAAATACATATGTATTCTATTTTATAATAAATGAAATCTACATCATTGAATTTCCACATACCACATAGGATGTCAAAATAATATATTGTTGAATTTTTATTTTATACATATCACCTTTTCATGGAAATAGGAAGAATATCACCCACTAGAATACGATTATATGTTCTCTTTGTAGGTGAATCTCTTTATTTACATTTACTTTACCATTAAAAAGGATTCATCATCCCTAGTTTCAATGATATTTTCTATGGTTTTCCAATGTTTCTATATAATGAACACCGACTCATCATCTAGTGGAAATGAAATTAATTTTTAAAATTTCTTCAGGGCCATTAAAAACCGATGGGCCTAGAAAAAACTATAAACATTTTATCCTTATTTAATTGAAATTAAATCATAGTAGTGTAAATTCCAATATTATTTTTGGGTACATATTTTAATTTTCTATATTATAAAGGACTACAAATTTTCAACATTGAAAATTAATGATCCTCTTCAGTAATGAAACTTACTTTTTGTATCCAACTACTATAATATACCACTGTCTAATGAATTTTATCATTTAAATATCCAATTTCAAAATATCTTTGTATTATTACATTAATAATTTTATAAAATAGTTAGATTATTCTCGATGATATGATTTGGGAGAGATAGGAATTCGTAATAAATGATGAAAAGCACCTATGGGTCCACATAACTTAATATTTGTATTCCTATCATCCATTAAAATGATCTAGTTTGATATTACACATTTTCTTATACTCCAATAAATATGGAAAATAACATAAAAATAATATATTTAAAAGTTATTAAAATAAGTTTCGTTACCTTCCTAAAAAATAAATCATTCAAAGTGAAAAACAAGATTTTATTGAGAATGGCCAAAATTTTAGAAGATAATTTGAGAATAATCTACATTCAATGGATTCAAAACAAATGTGTAACGTGATTTGAACCTCCAAAAAGTTATCTTCTTATTCATGTGATTGATTTTATTTTGTATAATATGTTAGAGAATATATTCTTAAAATGTGTTCTTATATTCCATTAAATATAATTATAGAAAAAAAAATCCTTTATTAATGTTATAAAGAACCATTACCACTATAAATATGTTTCGGAATAAACTTAAACAATAGAAATTATTAAAAAACACTAAAAAGTAAAATCATTAGATAAAATATAAAAAACATACCTAAAATAAATAATATGTATGGAGAAAAATATAAATCAAAAGATTTTATCATCCAATAAACTAATCTTATGAAAAATTAAAAAGAAATTGTAAGAGTAATAAAACACTACATAAGAGTGAACATCACTGAAGACATAGAAATCCAAAAAACACAAAAAAATATGTAATATTAATATTATAATAAAACTGAATATAAAATTATTTCTTTAAAACATAAGAGTAAATTCTAATAAATACCAAATAAGTCAATCCATCTTCCTATATATAATAATTTTTCTTTTAACAGAAGTCAAGTCCTTACATATACAGATTCTATGGTCTTATAAAATTTGTAGAGAAGATAATCAACAACAATATTGGGCTAGATTTCTTATCTAGAAACATTATATTTATAAGTAATTTTTATGAGAGAAATAAAGTACTAGAAATTATTTTGAGGGAACATCATCTTTTAATTACATCCATTATAGCATTTAGTATAAAATGGAGCTGTACTAAAAAACGAAATTTGATAGATATTGTTAAATATCAAAATATTTATGGCCTAATCATTAAGTAATTATTTTTAGATTCAAATTATTATAAATGTAAGACCTCAGTTATTATTTTAAGAGATGATTTTTTTATTCATTTCCATTAAAAAAAATTGAGAAAATAATGGAAAACTAGACATGTACTGGAATCATAATGACACATGTGAATACTAAGGGTTACACACTTTGTAATCCTAGTTACACACCTTGTATTGTTTCCATGTATGATTGGAATGTAAGTTGTATTTTCATGTCGACATGAAAGAGAGTAAAAATAAACTACATGTCTTTTACTTCATAGTACACGCCATGTAGTCATATTAGTAGGTAATATAAAGTTAGTCGAGAGAAAGAAGCCACTAAATTAATAGTTAAACAATATAAATGTTGTGTATATTGACATAATAATTGTGTATTTGTTTATTTTTCTTATATATGGGTAGTATCCCACCTATATCATTATAGACAAAAGGGGCTCATTGGGTTTCACAAATAGTAGCACTGAACATCAATCTCCTCCCAAATATCCTTTCAAACACCGTTTCAATCACCGTTGAAAAACATCTGGCCCCAATCAGTAAGATCTCAATTACCATTGAGCTATTCCTTCAGATTCCATATCATGACAGAATTATTTAAGGCTGAAATTTTATCCTTGTTTCGTAGATCTTCTTCATTCTAGCTTGGATTAGAGGGTGACGCTGGACGAGGAGAGTCACACAAGAACTAGGTAGGTGTTCATATGATTCTCGTAAATTTTTGATATGTTTATATGTGCCATATTGATGCACACCTATGTTTAGGGTGTAACCATGAAATTAAATTGATACTCATTATCACCTCCTATTGTTCAAGAAATCAACTCAATGAATTAAAGAATTTTTGGCTTAGTTGCATGATTAAGGGCCACAATGTGGGTGTCTTTCCCTTGTATAATTATAGTTCTTCCATTTCATCCTGGGATGTCTATGGGAATTCATCTGTTTCCCTTTTTGGGTTTTTTAAATGAATTTTTCTATCATATGGAATTAAAAATTCATTCGAATTGTATGTCTTTTAATTATGGATTTGGAATTGTGCTTACCCATTTTCCCATGGAGTGTGTTTTCTTGTTTTATAAAGTTGGATTGTTTTTCTGAATTTTGATTATTTATGGTAAATAGTATTTGGTGATACATGGTTTTATCTTAGAACATTGTGAACGGACTCCCATGACTATTTTAACTTGCACCTTGGGTGACACATTGGCTTAGCATAGAATTCCATGGATGAACTCTTAAGGATTTTGATTTATGTGTCATCATTTTCATTTGGTCTCCCTAGTAGGATCGCCAAGGACCAAATAAATTTACTTGATCTTATATTAATCCTAGACTGAACATTGGGGATCTATTATAGTACCTCTGAGGATAGACTCACATGAACTTATACCAACTTCTATAGTGATACTCAGGGTTCCCATATAGGACCACTGAGAAAAGACATAGAGGATGTCGGTAAAATTTCCCCACATGCGATACATGAATTCAAACTTCCAAATCTCATGAATGGACACATGGTATAATTAAAAAATTGAATGGAATGAATTGTGACATGCCTTCCAAGACGATGCTCAATCTTGGATCCAATATTCACTTAATTGTTTGGATGATCTTCTGAGACTTCTGTTGTGCTTACATTTCTATCGGGCTTAGGTGGAATTCAGATACCTAAATATCTCATGTTATTGAATTGAAAATGGACATAATGAAACTTATAAATGAATTCAAGTACTTTCAGGATTGTTTACTTTTTAGTACCTCCTAGTTTAATGCATTTCACTATTGTACACTACTGATGCATATATACACTAATAGATTGGAAAAGACATTATGTGGTTTCCTACAATGATTTAGTTCTCACAGCCTATTTGGGTCATGTTTTTGGGTCTAAACCGACTATATTCCAATTGGTGTCAAAAGGGATAATTTCCCTTTTACGGGTACTTGATTTCTACATAGGAGCAGGAGACCATGGGACAAAGACAAGGCTTGAAATGTTTTTGAGTTTCTTTCTATGTTAACATACATTGGTGTTGTATTTTACATGATTACATTGTGTCCTATATCACTATTTTCTTAGGGCATGTTACATGAAACATCATTTTGATATTATATGACTCTTAGTTATCCTTATCTTTCAGTATTCTATTGTTTACTTCAGTTGCATGATGTTTTCTGCTTCCACTATTGTTATTTTTCATTCCATTGTGTCACACTCTACCAATGAGGGCATAGTTTCAACACTATCACACCTAGTCCCTCGCTGCAAGTCAGTATACTCTAGCATTAGGGGAAATGCACTAGAGGCCACCTGGACAACCGGGTATGGGGCACCGGTTTAGTGGTATCCAAATCTAGGATGTTACAAAGTGGTATCAGAGTTGTTTCTTTTCTAGTTTACTTTACTATTTGGGGACATTATAAAGGGATAGGTGGAAAATAAAATTGGGCAAATATTTGTGCCCCGGAGTAGCTACCCTTCGTATAGGGAAAATTGGAATTTCCGGGAATGGAATTTCTATTTTTGGATTTTGATTTATTATAGTTGACTCAATTTGACTATAGGGTGACACACATGATTTGTGTTGTGATAGTTTAAATTATTGTGGTTCTATTTTGTTATAACCCGATTAGATGAGGGTATTCCATATCATTCATTATGTAAGAACTTTTTAGAAATCACAATCCACACATGCTTTAGATGCAATTTAGGGAGCATTACTGGTTTCATGCTATTGTGATAGTTGGCATGCTAGAGGTTCATGTTTTTCTTATAGTACCTGTATTTTTATGCTTACTGTTGTGATAGTAATATTGGTACGTGCTATAGTTTAGATTCAATGGATTTCAAACTTTGGTCCCTGAGATGTATGGAACCTCTTTGACCTGAATTTTGTGCATAATGATCCATCCATTGGTATAGATTTTTGTTATTTTACATTAATCATGGGTTCTAAACTTAGATGCATGGGGAGTATGGGCCCTCAGAGATTGTAATTTTGCATATTGTGGCCTTATTTTATAATAAAAATAGGTGTTCTAGGAATGTTTCTGAGTTTTACTGTCCATAAACCAAGACAACATGGAATGTGGTTCTATGAACACATTCCATGTCTTCTTCTTATTTTGGATGAAACACTTTTCTTAAGTACACCATATATACTCTGCGTACACGCCGTTAAGTATCTGATGAAGTGAGAACAAACAAATACTGTTGAATTTTGATCAGAACATGCAATGACCTTTTGGTACACACCTTTTAGCCTACCCAAGAAGAACCCTTGTGGACTTGGCTATGTGGGCATACAGGGCCAGTAGGATAGACCTGTGTACACACCGTGTTCATATGGAACACACCACGTGTCTAGGTTTGATACATTCCAAGGATGGATGGAGAAAATGGCCATGTAAAATCTTAAGGGTACAAGTCATGTATTCTTTCTACATGTTGTGTATTTCCTTTTTGTCAAAAATCGAGGGTTATTTCCTTTTTTATTTTGGCACTCTTGAATGGTGAAATCCATGAGAATATGTTTTAACTAAGGTGTTTTATTGACCTTGTAGAGTCATACTACCATGAAGATAGTGAGGTGTACGCCAGGAGAGTGGTGATGAGCATACTTAGAAGGAGGTAGGCCATGGGCTACTAGTGGATCCTCCATTTGTGCAAGCTATGACACTGGATGTTATAACAGACACAGGTTCATATGAAATGTTTCCTGAAGGATTTGTGAGGTTGATTAATAAATTTTCGGAAGCATCACATGCAGCCACATCAATGGCAGTTCTAACACGTATATTCTAGGAGCAACATCTGCCATCTTTACTATTTGGTGGCAGACCACAGGCTAGAGAATCATGGATGGAATCAATGTCGGTTATCATTGAGAATATGGAGATTCCTATAGAGAGGATGGCCAAACTCATGACATATATGCTACGTGATTCTGCAAAAAGATTATAGGATACTATCACTCAGGCAGGGAGGAATTGGGATATGACGTGGGAAGACTTTCAGATGACCATCTATGATTATTATTTACCTAAGATGCTAAGGGATTACTTAACCTGGGAGTTCATGCGCCTAGAGTAGGGAATACTATCAGTTATGGACAATTATACCCTATTTATAGTTATTCAGTGATTCACACCGATACAGATAAGTGATAACATATCAAAAGCTAGACTTTTCAAGGATGGTGTCATGTTCGACATCTGATCAAAGTTCAATGAATTTAGGTTACATTATATCTCTACTGTTTTGAATTAAAAAATGATTCTTTATCACAAACTAAAGGGAATTTGGGGGTAGCGAGCCATGGTGGTTCGATAATGATTTTGGGTAATGTCTCTATCAGTAAGAAGAAGAATTATCTAGAGTTTCCTTATGGTGATAGTAGCAATCAGAACCTTTCTTCTGATAGTTATGTGAGGTGCTACCAGTGCAGTACACCGGGACATACAAGGCCACAATGCACGAAGGTCCCAGTTAAGTTCCAAACACACGGTAGGATGGGCCATCTATATCGCTTATACATGGAGTTTCCACCAGTGGATAGCGAGAGGGGTTTCCCCATAATCCACAATCAAAATAAGGGTATATTACATCTCCTCAGAGAGGTAACAAGAGTACGTTAAGGTGTTATGGCAAACGTGGTGGTCGTTGTCATGGTAGCCATACCCCGGGATCTTAGTGACAATAGGGCGGGTAAGCTCAGTGTTTCCGTGCTATGTCATCAAGGCGCATTATAGTCAAGACATATGCAATTCAACTAAACCAATAGGAGTAGGAGCCCAGAACTTCTACTGTCAGAGGTACTATTCTAGTTGCCTTTATTTTTCTTCTACACTTTTAAATACAAGGGAATCTCATAGTTTCATATCAGTTTCTTTTTTGGAGATCTTTGAGATCAATTTGTTTATTTTGACAACATTATGATGCTAGATACTCCATTAGGAATAATAAAGGAAGGTGTGAGTTAGTGTAAGGAGTGTCCCCTTGAGATTGGAGGGTGTAACATTCAATGTAACCTCTATTTCATAGAGATGATAGGGTTTGATGTCATACTAATAATGGACAGGTAAGCCTCTTTTCAATCTAGGGTCAATTTCTATCACAGTAGGGTGAGTTTTACATGACCAAAAGGCGGACCGTTTCTATATATGGGTGAATGGGATGTAAGGGATAGTCAGGATGGACTTGGGAATCATTGGATAGTCGGGATGAAAACCCATATTGAGAGTTTATATAAAGATGACGAGGGTATAGATCAGATGAATTTACCTCTATTGGTTGATTATTTCAATGATGTTTCCCCGAATTAATTTTTAGGCTTACCTCTGGTTAGGTATGTGGATTTCACTATCGAGCTAGTTCTAAGAGCTGCCCCATTATCCATTCCTATATAATGGATGTCTATGTTGGATTTTCCAGAGATCAAGAGGTAGTTTGAAGATTTGGATGCTAATGGATTTATTTTACCAAATGCATCTCCTTGGGGTTCACTAGTCATTTTCGGGAAAAAGAAAATGATACCCTTATTCTATGCATGGACTACCAGAAAATAAACTAGTTGATGGTTAAAAACAGAAATCCCTTTACATATATAGACTACCTTCTTGATCAGTTTTGAGGATCATGAGTGTTCTTGAAGGTTGTCTTATGTCCAAGATGACACCAGGTATGTGTTCTGCCCTCAAACATACCTCATACAACCTTTAATATTATATATGTTCTATATGAATATATGTTTTCTCCATTTGGTCTCATGAATGTGCTAGTATTTTTCATGGTGCTGATGAACTGAGTTTCCCATCCTTTTATTTATTCCTTTTTGGTGGCTTTGATGGATCATATCTTGGTGTATTCTCACAATCGACATAACCATTCCAAGAATCTTGAGATTGTTTTAAATACAATGAGAGAGCATCATTTATATTCTAAGTTCGCAAAATTCTACTTTTGGATGGGTAAAATTCACTTCCAGGGTCATATCATATCGGAAACAAGTGTATCATTGGACGTAGAGAAGGTGAGTGCTATAGATTCATGAGAAAATCCCATGAATGTTTTTTAGATAAAGAGTTTCTTAGGGCTAGCTGGTTTCTATAGGCATTTTATACATTACTTCTTTGGCTTTTCAATGCCTCTGATGGGCATGACTAAGAAGACTGTGATGTTTTTGTGGTCATATTATTTCGATGCAGCCTTTCAAGAGATGAAGGGGTGTATGGCATCAGGGCCGATACTAATATTTCTAGAGCAAGGAAAAAGTTATACCAAATACAGCGATGCATCTAGTTTTGGAATGGGAGAAGTGATTATGGATGCTGATCGAGTTTTTGAATATAGTTCATGGTATTTGAGGCCACATGAGAGGAATTACCCAACAAATGATCTCGAGTTAGCTATAATGGTTCAAGTTTAGCGTTGTTGGACACATTATTTATTGGGATAGAATTTTTTGGTGTACATGGACAAAAAAAGTATCTAATAAAATTTTAATCAGTTTGATTTTTATTTGATGCTGCGAAGGTGGGTAGAATACCATCATTTGTTTGACATTAAGATTTCTTATACACTTGGGAAAGGTAATACAGTGGATTAGGTACTAAGCATGAGGACTCAAATACAGTTAGTGCATGAGGCGAGTGGTGAGTGGAAACTTATGGAATTGTTCTATGAGATGCATTTAGAGGTGCACAAAAGTTCGGGATATACTTTTCATTCAACTTTGGCTATTACCTCTACCCTACTAGAAAAAGTGATAATGAGGCGTCTATCATATTCCAATGGCCTAGTTCTACGAAAGAGTGTGGTAGGTGAGGACCCTCCTTCTAGATGGACAGTTGGTGAGGATGATATCATGAATATCCATGGATGTTTGTGGGCTTTATAGGATATAGACGAGGAGTTAATGTGGGAGTTTCATGCTTCAGCTTGGGAAGTGGGCCCTATAGTAACCAAGATGTATAGTGAAATGCAACACTAATACAAGTGGCATGTTATAAAGTGAGAAGTAAATGAATTTATAACGTGGTGTTCCACTTGTCAGTAGGTGAAGGTGGAACATCAAAGACCATCTGGGATTTTACATCATTCACCTATTCCATAGTGTAAATGGGATGATGTTGTGATAGATTTTGTGACGACGTTACCAATGTCCCCTAGAGGCAATGCTGCTATGTAGGTTGTACTTGACATGCTTACAAATGTCGCTCACTTTTCGTTGATCAAGGAAAAAATTAGTTTTTTTGTCTAAAAAAGTTTTATATCTAAGAGGTGTTAAGACTTCATGGAGTCCCCCATTCAATCATTTCAGATAGGGACACCCACCTTATGTCTCATTTTTGAAAGTTTTTCAGAGGGTGCGGGGTACAAAAGTGCTTCTAAGCACATCATACCACCCTCAGACCGATGGCCAGTCAGAGTGTATGATACAATTTCTAGAGAACATATTGGGTTCATGTGTCCTAGAGTTTGGGGGATCTTGGGTGAAGCATATTACCATGGACGAATTTTCAAATAATAATAATTTCCATGAAACTATATAAATGACACCATACAATGATTTATATGGTAGACCATTTCATTCTACCTTATGGTGGTTAGAGGATGGTGAGGTAGCTTTACTGGGACCTTATTTTGTGAAGGAGACTTCTGATTTGGTCCTGTTGATTTAGAAATGGATGTCTACAACAAAGTCTCGTTAAAAATATTATGCTGATTGCCACAAAAGACCTCTGGAGTTTGAGGTTTGGGATCAGGTTTTCTTACATGTTTCACCAAGGTTGGGATATAATATAATTATAAGATAGGGTAAAATTTCATCAAGATATATCAGCTATCTGAGATCCTATAGATAGTCAGGATAGTTGCCTATTGGTTGTAGTTACCTCAGAGGTACCAAGACTTCCACGTATCTCAAATGGGCCGTTATGACTCATACCCATCTAATTTTTTTCAACCTGAGGAGGTTGACCTTTAGGTTGATGCATCCTTTTAAGAGAATCCAATTCATATTTTTGACAGGAGCACGAAGGTTATCCATGACCGGTCAGTTCCTCTCATATGGGTGATACAGAATCACGACCAAATATAGGATGAGACATGGGAGATGGAGGTCGATGTATGTGCTCAATGGTCGGGGTTATTCTGAGATTTTTCTTCAACACCATTGGACGGTAAATTTAGGGTCAAATTTATTTAAGGGGGGATGTTTCTAAGAACCCAGTTCTTACATTGAGGTACAATTTTCATTAATTATTTTCCTTTGAGTTTTTTAGGTAAAAATAGGTGAAATCAAGACATGTACTAGAGTCATAATGACAGACGAGCTGAATATGGGTTAAATGTATTTCAATCCTATGTACACATATATTGTGTGGCCATGTATTATGGGAATACATGGTGTGTGGGAATGTTGTCAAAAAATATAGGAAAAATAAACTAAATGCCATGTACATCTTATTACATTCCATGTAGTCGTGTTAGCAGGTCCAGGAAAGTATGTCGGTGGAAAACGACAACCAAATGAACAATACCGTGATGTAGATTCCATGTATATGGATTCAAATGCCATGTATTTGGTGTCTTTGGTTAAAAATTGGAAGTATCCCTCATATAACATTCGGGATTGAAGGGGCTCAACGAGTTTCACATACAGTAGCATCGAATATTCAATCTCCTCTTAAATCTCTGTCTGGAATCCTATTCAATCATCTTATGAAGTGTTTGAACCTAATAGGTATGCTATTGATTAATATTTATCCATTATTTCAGAGTCAATCTCAAGACTGAGTTATTTAAATTGGAATATTTGTCATACTATAATAGATCTTTTTCATTATAGGTTTAATTGGTGGGTGACACTGGACGAGGAGAGTCATACGAGGACTAGGTAAGTGGTCTTGGGGCTATCATTAGTTTTTGAAATGTTTATATGTGTCTCTGTGATGAAAAAAAATGTTTAGGTTGTCTTATTAGAAAGAAATTGATCCTCGTTATTACCTATAATGTTTCAGGTAATTTATTCCTTGAATTAAATCATGTTGGTATTTTTTCCATGTTTAAGGGCCACCCATTGGTTTGTTTCCCTTGAATAATTATTTTTTATCCATTTTTGGCTAGGAAGTGTATGGGCATGCCTATATTTCACTTTTATTATTTTTAAAATGATTTTAATTATCATATAGAATTTCAATTTCATTATAATTGTAAGTGTTTTGATTAGGGCTTAGGGATTGTGTTTTCCCCTTTTTCCATGCAGTGGTATTGCTTGTTTAAGAAGGTTGGAATTTTTTGTTGAATTATAATGATTAATGGTAAATAAAATTCAGTTATACATGGGTTATCCTTAGAAACTAGGGAATAGAATCACATGATTATTGTACCTTGCACCTTGGGTGACACATGGGTTCGTCTTAGAATTCCATGTAAGGACTCAAGATTTAGTTGAATTATATGTCATCAGTGACACCTGGGCTCCCTAGTAGGACCGTCAAGGACATACTAAATTGAAATGATCTCATATTAAACCAAGATTGATAGTGGGGTGTCCATTTTATGACCACTGAGGATGGACTCACATGAACATATACCAATGTAAAGAGAGATACTTGGGGAACCAATTTAGGAACACTAACAATGGACTCATAGGTTGTCTGTGGAATTACACCTGAAGTGAGACATGGATTCTGTCTTTAAAATCTCAAGAATGGACTGACGGTATAATTAATTAATATAATGTAATGAATTGTGAATGGCATACCAATCCAATTCACATGCTTTGATTCAAAATTCGTGTAATTGTTTAGAATATCTTCTGAGACTTCTGTTGTGCTTAAATTGCTACGGGGAATATCAAGCTTATACCGAATTCAAATACGTATATATCACAGGTCATTGAATTGATAATTTAAATAATGAACTTTATAAATGAATTACAGTACTTGTATGATAGTATACATTTGAGAACCACCATGTTTACTACATTTCACTATTGTACACTACTACTACCCATGATCATTGACATATTTGAGCAGAAATTATGTTGTTACCTACTGTGATTTATCTCTCACACCCTATTTTATTCATGTTTGGGTTCCAAATAGACTACATTTCTATAGTTGTCGATAGGGTCATGGGATATTTTAAAGGTACTTGATTGCTGCTTAGGAGTAGGCGAGCATGGGACAAAGACAAGGCTAGCAATGTTGCAGAGTTTCTTTTTTATGTAACCATGAATTGGTATTGTATTGTACATGATTTCAGTGTATCTTGTTTTCACTATTTTCATTGAACATGTGACATGAAACATCATTTTTATATTATATGAGTCGTGGTTATCATTATATTTCAGGCATCCATTTTTTAATTCAGTTGCATGTTGTTTAGTAGTTCCACTATTGTTATTATTTTTTCTGTTGTGTTAGACTCTCCCAATAAGAGTTTCCACACTATCACATCCTAGGACCTCACTGCTGGTCGGAAGGCTCTGGTATTTTAAGAAATGTGCTTGAGGTCATGTGGAAAACCATGTATGGGGCACTAGTTTAGTGGTATCCAAATTCGATACATTATTTTAAAATATATCAGTAGAAATAATTCTATATGTAAAATTTTTTTGAACCTTCTTTTAACCATCTACATTTGATTTTAAGTTCAACATAATACTCCCAACACAAAGATTATTCGAATTTTTATAACCCAACAATAACGATAGATCAATAATTTTTTTCATCTTAACCATCAAGGTATTTTCTATAAATATTGTAGAATTTTTATCTTTTATTTGAAATTTTATTATTGACACTTCATTCTCCAACATAATAATCATAGATTTATTCTCACTATAAATCATTTAGAAATTCTGATCTAAATATTTAATACCCAAAACATAATATTTCATTTCATCATATGAATGTGGAACTGCAAACTCTTCATCTTTCTAAGATTAAATATTTTATGAAATTAAAAAATATATATCCAAAAATATATCACACAATGAAACCATTGATATCATTCCAAAAAAACATCTTCCTCTCTTGGGAATTCATGCATAAAGTATAGTAATTATTTTATAATGTTTACTATATAATACACTAATATAATATATATGTATCCTTATTAGTACTCCATGTGTCTCTTTAATATTTATAAATTTTTCTACCCTTTCATTTTTTTGTGTTTTTATACTCTTTCTGCTTCTTTTTCAACATTACAAACTATGGGCTAATATGACATGGTTTCATTCCATTATAACATTTATGTTTATAAGGATATTCTTTTAGAGAGATATCATATGTATCATTTATGTGATTCTCGTAATTCTTACAGTGGTTACAATTTATTAATGGTCTCAATTTTATCTTCTTATGTTCTCCTTTCATTGGTTTTGTATCACTACCAAATTAAAGATTATTATAATTTTATTATATGCGACCAACGTTGAATTATTATCTCATGAATTTAATTCTTCAAATATATATGAAAATTAAATTTTATTTTTCATTAATTTTTCATCATGATACTTGAGTTTTTTCTCTTATTATATCAAATTAACAATTATTTCATCAAGAATGTGCTTTGTGATTTTATTAATGTGATCAATTATTGTTTTATTTTATTCCCATTAATTTATATGAATATATAAAATATTTTATATAAAAGAACCATCCATGATATTATTTTATCAATGATATTTAATATTATTAAAAGTATCATAAATTGTTGAGGAATGTAAATAAAAGATTCACTGGTTAAAAAAATAAAATAATTGATAATATTTTATGAGCAGTGTTGTCTTCATTGGTAGAATATTTATGCTCTTAAGTGAGTAACATCACAATTACCCTAAATTAAAAAATGAAACATGTAAATGGTTATATTAATGAATGTCTCATAATAAAGTAATTTTCACATGATATTTTAACTGAAAGATGGGTTTCTCCCTTCATGGGTATGATTCAAAATGCATTTCTATGTTATTTTTTAGTTATGCTATGAATAATATAAGTATAAACATTTATATTTTTAATTTATATTAATTGAAAATCATTCCAAAATTCAAAATCATTTCCATTAAAATTTGGTAGTAATTTTTGATTCAAATTTTCCAAACTTGTAGTTGGAATTAAAAAAACCATAACATAAAAGAATAGATATTTAATATACTATATGTTAGTGTAAGGTAACTTCTATATTTGTAATAATATAAAAAATATTAAAATCTCATGAACAGTTTAAATATACTGTATATCTTGGATACATAAAGACTAAATTTGATATAAAATTATATATTTTTAGATGATAACTATTTGATTCAATATGAGGGGAAGGTGAATTGTATGTACCCAATAAACTATATTTTTCCTCCCACTCATCTATCTAAATTATAAAAAATCATATATTATGATGATATCATTGTATAAAAAGTAAATTAATTTTAAAATAATATATTTAACGAAATACAATGCAACTAAAATGTAACATACAATTCCATTGGTATAGATATAATATAATTCAAGGACAATTCAATGAGTTATGAATGAAAATTATTAATATCAATAAAATATATTATTACAAATGAATTCCAATCATGGGATGTATTTGAATTCCAACATAATATGAAGATGGATTCATTGAATAGATCAATAATATCTATTTTCTATACAATGAATATTATATGACTATGTTAGTTAGAAATAATATGTTCCATAATAAGAACACCTTCACCAAAATTATCAATAGTACATAGCTAAAACCTTGAGCACTTTTTCAAAAAAATAATGATTGATTGTACATTTAATCCTATAAGAGGTTATAAATGTTCATAGTTTGAAATCATCAGACTCTTATCTCTTGATTTTTATTGACCAGTTTTATAAAAAGCTGAATATTCCTTAATAAATCCTTATTGATACTAAATATAATCAATTAAAACTATAAAAATAAGGGATTTGAAATGTGATAACTCAAAATATTTTCATTATTAAAACAAAATTAAATAAAAATCAAATCAAATCACTCTACAATATGTGATGATTCAATACTAAAATCTAATTGATGGAGTTCAATTTTTCTTCCATTCCTCAAAGTCTTTCTCAAACTTCTAAGAATTTCCATAGATTGTTTCAATAGTCATATTCCATGTTCTTTAGGTTTAGTTTCTATTGAAACTCAAGGAAAAATATTATCCCATGAGTGTATAATTGAGTTTAATCATGCCATCAATATATTTTTTCATATTCTGGTAATTGTATGGATCACTATAGTAAAACAAAAAAGGAATCAGAAGAATCACTCTTCAAATATAAAACTAAAACAAAAATAATAATTTAAATTAACTGAGTGTATTATGATATTAAAAATAGTGTATACCAAATTAGACTTTTGAATTAATTATACCTCAACTAGAGTACATTATATCCCCTAGTACAACTATATGATATAGGGGAGGGAGATTGAGTAGTAAACTGTCTATATTAATTACAACCCAGATGTTCAAAAACAACTTATGAACCCAAAATCTCAAATGTGAAATTATCATGTTAGTGACTCAAATTTTGGATATTAAAAAATAACATGTAAAAAAATGAATATATAGGAAGACACACCCACACACCCAACCTTTGTTCTACTACTTTTTACATAAGAATAAAGCAAAAAAATTCCCCATCGTATATCCAAATTTTCTAATCCTCTATTCACAATACAATCTAAATCCATTACTATATCACAACACCAATATAAAAAATCAACATTCTATTTCATATTTCATAATTGATTCCACATTATTTATCCATTAATAAATTTATATTTTATCATTCATTTACAACTTTATACGTCCATGTTCAAATTTTTTTTAAACCAATTTAAAAAGTTTCATTTTCATTACTTTTATCATTCTATAAATATTTATAGCCACTATAATCCAATATAAACACTTATTTCATTTGAATTCTCAAGAAAATAATTAGTGAATTTCCCATGATTATTTTATTATTTATTTAGTTTTTTTATAATGCCATCTAATTTTGAAATAATTCTTTCCTTTATTTAATTATTCACACTAACACAATTTATATTTTTATAAAAATATGCGAAATATTTATTTAATTGATTAATTAATATTTCAAATATCTCAATAACTAAGACCCAAGTATATTATCAGATATCTATCATTGAATCTAAAAATAAATAAAGTAACTGAAAATAATCTATAAATAATTACATTAAAAATAACAGCATTATCTCCTGATGATAACACCATTATCAATCTCACCACATTTATCTGATCATCAACCGTGCCAATCAACCGTGAAAAAATACATAAGACTAATAATTATCAACAAAACACTCCAAAAGTATTAATACTATAATAACTATAATAATATTAAATATAATTATTAAAAAAAATAGATTCTACCTTAAGTACAAACTATTAAACACTTATTAAATAATTCATTTATAATGAAAAACAAATAATAGTTCTATATTTTGTATAAACCTCTATCCATTAAAAATTTATTGTTACATAATAATTTTTAATGTTATAATGAAGATAAAATAATCAATAATGATATTGAAAAAATATTTATCATTTTACGTATAAGTACATAAGAAATAAATAGAAATCACATAAGTAAATTCATATCACATCCCATTTTAATTTATCCTAATCTTTTAAATATCATTATTATATTAATTATTACCATTCACCCATTACAAAATGCATGAAAATTAAATATTCACATATAATAAGAGAAGAATGATTTTGAATATCTTTACTCAAACAAAACATCACTAATCTATTTTCTAGAACAAGTGTGATTCAATGATTAAATACTGCCCCATAAAATTTTGATTCCTTATCAAACCTATAAAACCTGGTCCACTATCAATAACTTCACCTAGAATTATCAAATAGTAACTATAGAATCTACCATGTCCTTATGATAAAATAAATAATGTAGTGAATGAAAGTGGAATAGAAAATTAAGAAAAGGGTATAAATAACCTCTAACCCAGAAGATATCACCCATGAGAATTGATAAAATTATATTCCATAAATAGAATAAAAGACCATAAAAAATTATCCTATCATCACTTAGGGGTTGAGAGATAATGAAGATAATTTAATAAGATAAGATGTTGTCAAAATTTATAATAAATATTAGGTTGGAAAATTCATTGTGTGGGGAAGACCACACTATCAAAGGGAAGATATGAGTCAAATGATACCCATTATTCAAAGAATTAATGGTGGAATATCCCACCAAATAATGTGGTAATTCCACCCTTTTAGAAAATTAAATCTACATTTTTCAGCCTATGGGAATTTTCACTAGCCATATCACTATTTATTTTCAGCCTCCTTGGAAAACCATGAAATATATTTTTTAAATGGTCATAGAGAATCATGAAATCTGTTTCTGCTATTTTAATTGTATCTATTTATGAGCAAAATCATTTAAAGTGATCACATTAACCAAAATAAATAACCATATAAAACTATATGACCACCACAATATAAACAATAAAAAATATCCATTTGAGACCATAACTACAAAAAACACATATCAAACATCTTTCCATACCACAAATGATACCACAATATCTACCACATCATTGGCCTTCCCAAAATAGATATTTTTGACCATAGGATGAAAAAGTATCCTATTAACCTTTGAAAAACATATGTACTCCACACTGACGCCTCTAACACTCCCAAACCAAAAAACCATAGGAATTGGTAAATGCCAAGCCTCTTAATAGTTTATGATTAAATAATAGTATAGGAATTGATTATTAATCTCCCAAACTAAAAATAAAACTTGAATAATTTTATAATTATAATAAAATATTATAATCATTGTAACGTAAAATAAAACATTTCAGTCTTAGTATAAATTAAATATTATTGTTATAAATTACTAACATTACACCATTGTATTTCTAATATATCAACTCATCATAGATAATTTATAATAGATATATGTTCTAATGAAATGAATTTCATAATATTTTGTTCCAATTGCACTGGAATATTTTTGTGGTCCTATGACTCATCCCATATTTGTTAATGAAATGAAATAATATTAAAATGAAGTATTTTAATTATTAAATAATATATTAAAATTACATAAATTTATTTCAAAATAATGAGACCATGTTAATGAACTACACTCTATTTTATAATTTTAATAATAATAATAATAATTGTATCTACAATTTTATGTTAATTAATTTTTAATGTAGAATATTAATATTTATTTTTCTCAATAATAAGAATAATCATGTTTGTTCCAAATATTTACATATTATTTACCTAAAGAACACATTAACACTGAAATAATTAGTTAACAATGAATATATACACATTTTAGAGTTATTATATATAGAACCATTATATTTAATAATCGAAACAATCCGTTCATTCTATTGATCAGAGCATAATTAAGAATAAATAAATATTTAACTAAATGACATAATTTATTTTTCTTACCTTGTTAAAAACATTCATATTACATCATATAAATTTTATCAATAACATTTCTATTAAAAATTGTTTTAATATATGTTTTATGAAAATTTAAAAAAAATTATTTAACTAAAAGTAAAAATGTATTTTTCTTAATTTGATCTATATGAAAATAAATATCCAATTAAATAATATATTCTCTTCTTAAATTATTAGAAATTATTCTTGATTTTAAATATTTAATGTTACAACCATTCTCATAATTTATTTTAAATATCATTTTATGTGTTTTTTAGACAAGGTGAAATATCTAAATGGAATTTATTCTTTATAATAATAGGGATAATTGTGTATAGTTATTGTTATATGATATTTTTTATAAGGTTATTGTTTTATTCTTCTTCTAAAAGATGAATTAAATTAGAATAAAAATTTGGGATTTATATTTTATTTATTCTAAGGCCTTTTAAACAATTCTTTTCAACTCATGAATCATATATATATTTTCAACAATTATATTTCAACACGATGGATTGCTATAAATAGGATTATGAGGGAAAACATCTGGCATTTTTTTATTATAAAATTTATTTAAAAAAACTATATATATTAGTTGAAGAATAACGTTTACATTTAAATCAATAACTGAACAAGTTGTATAATTTTATTATAGACAATAAAAGACTGTTAATTTTATTATATGAAATTTTTATTATATTCAGTTGAAGAACACTATAATATATTAAACAACCACATGATTTTAAAAAAAAGGGTCAAATATTTATATAATTCATTGTACTCTATAGGAATAATTTAGTTTTTATAAATGTAATTATATTATAAATATGATACATACCTAATAAATCGTCTACCCACTAACTTGATGGTAATAAAAATTTTATATTCATCCTTTCTACAATGTATCATGTTATATTTATATTTGAAAATAATTTTGGTGTGATTTATAGTGTATTATAATTATTAATTAATTTTTTTTTAATAGAAGCCATTAAATTCATAAATATGGTAATCACCACAATTTTTAATCACAATAATATTATCTATTTTTTAACTTTTAAACAAAGTCCTTATAATTTATAAAAATAATGAATGAATTTTTATATATTATATTTTTCAAGACCGGTCCCCCGGGTCCCATGTTGTGACTACCCCAAGACCGCCATCCATATGCCAGGGGATAGCGACTGGCACCGAAAGGTGTATTCCCTAAAACTAGGAATACATTGCCTTTATAACCTTTAAACACACACATCCTATCACATAGTAAGATACGAACTCAAGTAAACCAAATAGTTAGAGTGAGTACAGTATGTAAAAGGGGCCAGTATACAAACCTCACTGGAAAGTACAAGGAAAACTGAAAAGTACAAGACAACTGATAGGTGAAAAGCAGCTCATGGATCGTCCACCACGGATCCTTCATGAAGGGTTGGTACAACTCACGAATGAATGTCTCTATGGTTCTCCTCGCCGAACATCCACCCCTGTGCTACCTCCAGTCCTGGTACTCTTGTCCTCAGTCAGCGTTGTCCGTCATCTACACCAAACACAACTGGGTGCAGGCATATCCCATGTTGGGGTGAGTATAATGATACTCAATAAGGACCCGAATACCCAAAAGGTCACACAATATCCACAAATGATAAGCCACAAGGCATGAAATCAACAGACAACCCTACTTATGTTTATGCCAATACATATACATAAGTTATCAAGTATACCCATCTCAATCATGAGGAAACACAGAGTCCAACTCAAAATCCCAAAGCTCAATTGTTCCACAAAGGATGGAATACGACTTACGTAACTACCACACAGGTACGCCACACATAATAAAACCACCAAGGTATTGTCACAAAGGTAAGTACCACACTAGTACAGACTCACCTCACACCAAGTATAACATAAGTACAAAAGTACAGATGATTAGTTGAATGCTAGATAATCATATTCTATTAAGAGGATTTACTGCAAACCCACACAGGATCGCTCAGTGCTGACCCACACAGGATCGCTCGGTTCTGACCCACACAAGATCTCTAGGTGTTGAATCACACTGAATCGCTAATCATTATTCACGTCACAGCCAACTTCAATGTTCCTGCACTAAAATTGTTTGTCTCTAGGAGATTCTGATCCTCATTCCACTGGCCGATACTCCAACTTCCACGAAGTCTCGTGAAGAAGTATAAAAAAGTACCGCCACATCATATGGGTATCAATGCAAAAGACGGTGCATCAATCAGATTCCCGGTCTGTATGTTATTAGCCTTTTAGTTTCGAGGGACCGGTTGGATTCGTGCTCAATCCAACCCAACCATATCCCAACATTGTTAAAATCTCAAGTGGGGTATACAAAAGTGAATGTATCACTCCAATTATTATAGTTCCATTGATGGTTTGTCAAATAGATACTTGGTGCCAAAGATATGGCTGATAGAACGAAAAGATGGTAGTCGGTCCGGGTCCAGTCTGACCCGGTTAGACCAACCTGACCCAACCTCGCCTGGGATGACCCGACACGGTTTGGGTCGACCTGGACCACTGGGTTTGGCCAGCGTAGAGCGGCGCGAGCCTGCAAGGGCCGCGGGGTGGAAAGGGCCATGGGGGCCACGGAAGGCCACAGGTCGGCGAGGCCATATGGTCGTAGAGGGACGAGGGACATTGAGGTAATGGGGGTCGTGAGGGCGTAGACAGCACAAGGTCGTGGGGCAGAAGAGGTTGTGGATGGTGCGAGGATGCGGTGCGATGGAGGTCGCGGGGTGGCGGGCGGCCACGGGCGGTGTGAGGTCATGGGGAAATGGAGGCTGGGGCGGTAGAGGCCTCGGGCGGCGTAAACGGTCACGGGGCGACAAGGCCACGAGGCATTGCGGATGGTCGTGGGGCGGCGAGGCCGAGGGGTGACAAGGAGCCGCAAGGCCGTCACCTTCTTCATTGCCGGCAGTGTACCCACCACCACTTTTGGTCATCATCATGGCACAATTCTACCTTCTTCCATCGTGAATAACACACCATTCAAGATGAACAACAGAGGGGTCGGGCCATGATTGTTTGGCCCGCACCCTCCGCATTAGAGTGGTATCAAGCGGCTGAAAAAAAATCATGAATGAAGAATTTCAAACCCTACAACCTCCCACAATTATTATTCTAAAACCCACAAAGAAAACATACACGGATCAACTAATTTGAGTGTTGATCAGCGTTCTTTGCTTTAGAAGGGAATAACATCAGAATATATAATCATACACAACTAAACCCCTACCTCGATGGTTTGGTTGATGATTTTCTGCTTTTGAGATGGATAAGCGTTTTTCTATCCCGAAACAAGTCTCTTCCAATTATTTTGGTGGAGAGAGGATGAAGTTGAAGTCATTTACAACGAGATTTCCTCGATCTTCGGTTTGTTCGTTGACAGAGATCCTTTGATGGAGTTTGGAGAAATATTCGTCGATGGAGAGGAGTTCTTTGTTGGTGTTCTTTGTTGGCATCATTTAATTGTCATAATTAATCAGAGGGTGTGGCATAATTAAATTAGCTGAAGTTCAAGAGACTTCCCCACATTTAAGCGGGGGGTTCAAGGGTCGGGTGGTCCCCACCTTTGAATTAAAATTGGGGGGGGGGGGGTTTAGGATCAGGTTGTCCCCACAACCATAAACCATGTGGGAGGCTTTAGTTATGGTGGTTACCACCTTTATAATGTCAACATGGGAGGTTTCAATAAAAATAAAAATGTTAAGCATTTTTATTTTATTTTATTCTTCCACGAAAAACAAAAAAGCTATCTTTCACTCTCGACCCACTGCGGTCGGGGTAAAGGTCTTTATAAAAGAATACCGGTGCTGCAAGCCCAACGATGCCCTTAGATTTCAATTCCGAGCACTAGTTGAAAATTTACAAAAACCCGCTCGCACGTTTACTGAACGTACCCAAAAAAATGTTCAGAAATTCATTCCGGGCACATCGGGCCTCAGAATCATGCGCTGTCAATTTTCGCAGACTTGTGAA
The DNA here is from genome assembly GCA_963277665.1 of Viscum album. Lineage (NCBI taxonomy): Eukaryota > Viridiplantae > Streptophyta > Magnoliopsida > Santalales > Viscaceae > Viscum > Viscum album. The sequence continues at coordinate 386,325,294 of OY728147.1, read as the reverse complement.
ATTCCCATATAATTAAAAAAATTACAAGGAACTTCCGGATTTTTACATTCTCCCCACATCAGGGCTTTGCTTCCCCAAAATCCTCATCACAAAAACTAGGAAAACAAGTGGGGGTACTGAGCATGAATCTGAACCTCCCACTCCCATGTTCCCTTTAAGAAGTTCCCGTGTAGCCAGCGAATGCGCACTAGAGGTATCTACTGCTCATGAAGAAACTGCTTCTGTCGATCCTCAATCTCTATTGGAACCTCTATAAAAGTCACCCCATCATTGACATCTAGCTCTCCATGTTCGATGATGCGGGAAGAGTCGTGCACATATCTCATCAGTTGGGATATGTGGAAGATGGCATGCACCCAGTGAAAATGGGGTGGAAGAGCTAAGCGGTAAGCTACCATGCCAACTCTGCTGAGGACCTAAAAGGGTCCAATGAACCTCTACGATAGCTTTCCGCCCTAGCCAAATATCGGCAAACCTCGTCGGGGAGAGACCTGTAGAATGAAATTGTCACCATCCTCGAACTCTAGAGGTCTCTGTCTCCAGTAGGCATAAGACTTATTCCTACTCTGTGCAGTCTTCATCCACTCCTAGATGATCGGCACTTTCTCTATGGTAGACTGTACCATCTCCTATCCCACTAGTGCGGACTCCCCTGGGACAGTCCAACACAAAGGTTATCTGCAAGGTTGCCCGTACAACACATCAAAATGTTCAATCCCAATGGTTGAGTGATAGATATTTTTGTATGAAAATGCCACCAAAGGTAAGTGATCCTCCGAGCTGGGACCGAAGTCGAGGATGCAAGAACACATCATGTCCTTGAGGGTCTGAATGGTCCGCTCAGTATGGCCATCTGTTTATGGATGGAAGGTGGGGCTCAAATGAAGCTGCGTCCCAAAAGCCTCCTGCAACCCCTACTATAGCTGGGAAGTAAAATGTGCATAACAATCAGAGAAAATTGTCTAGGATGCCTCTTGTAGTTTCACAATCTATTGCACATACATGTGTCCTAAGCTCTCTGCAGAACCCTGCTCTCTGATCTGTAGGAAGTGGGATGACTTGGTGAGTCGGTCGACGATCACCCAGATAGAATCATGACCTCTGGATGTATGTGGATGTCCTGTCAAGAATTCCATGGATATCCTTTCCCACTTACACTCTATAACCTCTTAAGGTTGAACCAAGGCACCTGGTACCTAATGCTCTGCCGTCACTTGCTGACAAGTGAGGCACTGAGAGACAAACTCTGCCACATATTTCTTCATTCCTGGCCACCAGTTCTATTGTCAGAGATCCTAGAACCTCTTAGATAATCCTAGATGTACCTCTATGTGGGATGTGTGGAAATCCCTCAACACTTCCTCCTGATGCAACACTGGTACCATGGTACGCCCTCTGAAGAGGATGACATGCTCCCCACCATCAAAAAATCCATCTGGTGACTGTATCATGGATATCTGATCATGTCGAGTCTCGCAGTCATTGTCCCCATGATACACCTCCCTGACTCTCTGAAGAAGGATGGGAGTGACTATAAGAGACTGAAGGAATGTTGCTCCATCCCGATCCACAAACGATATCTGCTAAGCGACCAGCTGCTTCGTCGCCTCGCCTTGTAGCTATATACCAGACCTCATACTGAGTGCATCTGCTACAACGTTCCCCTTCCTAGGTGTATAGAATATCTCAAGGTTATAGTCCTTGAGTAACTCAAGCCTACTTCAATGTATCAGGATCATGTCCTTCTGAGGGAACATATACCCAAGACTCTTGTGATTCGAGTACACTTTAAAAATCTCTCCCATCAAGTAATGTCACCACATCATCAAGGTGAATACCACTACTATTAACTCCTGGTCATGGGTATCGTAGTTCTTCTCATACGGTATCAGCTGTCAAGAACCATATGCGATCACTTCCCACTCCTACATCAGGAAACATCCAAGCCTGGTCCCAGATGCATAGCTGTAGACTACGTACCCTATTCCCTCCTCTGGAAGCCTCAATATGGGGGAACTTATTAGCCTCTGACTCAGCTCCTGAAAACTCCACTAGCATCTCTCCAACTATATAAAGGGTTTCCTCTTCTTCCTCAATGCTGATAGTGGTGCTGCAACTCTAGAGAAATCTGGAACAAACCTCCGGTAGTATCTTTCCAAAACCAGGAATCTCCATATCTCCATCACACTCCTTAGTGGCTACCAAGCATGTACCACCTTAATATTCACTGGATCCACTCAAACTCCAACCTCTAAGATTACGTGTCCTAGAAACTGAACCTCTCGGATCCAGAACTAGAACTTCGAGAGATTACCATAAAGACGGTGCTCTCAGAGTGAATCTAGTGATACCTGCAAATGATAGGCATGCTCCTCCTCAGTATTTGAGTAAATCAAAATGTCATCGATGAATAATACTACAAATCAACCATGTTATGGCTATAAGATCCTATTCATGAGTCCCATAAACACTGCTGGAGCATTGTTTACATAGAATTTCATGACCAAAAACTCATAATGGACATACCGACATCTGAAATCCATCTTCGTCACATACTCCTCTCGTACTCTGAGATGGTGATAGCCTGATCTGACGTCTATCTTCGAGAACCACCGTGCTCCCTTCATCTAATCAAAGAGGTCATAAATCCTCAGATGTGGGTACTTGTTCTCGACGGTCACTTGGTTCAGGATCCGATAGTCAACACGGAGTCTCAAGATCCCATCCTTCTTCTTGGAGAACAGAAGAAGGGCTGACCAAGGAGAGGCACTGGGTCAGATGAATCCCTTCCCCTATAAGTTCTCTAGCTGTACCTGTAGCTCATTAAGCTCCACGGGATCCATCCGATACGCTAGTGTAGATATCAGTGCCATACCGGGGTACAAGTCAATGTAAAAGTCCACCTCTCTGCACAGAGGAAGACCTGGAACATCATCCGGGAAGATATATGTGTACTGGTCCACCACTACAGGATAACTCGAACTCTCCACATCAACTACTTTGAGGGCAATGATAGATAACTGATGAGTGATCGGCTGAACTCTCCTCCGAGTAATTCCATCCTGTGCTGCAAAGGATCACTTCCCACCGGTGAAAGTAAACTTGGTCCCATCAGTGCAGACACACCACACTTTGAGCCTAACACAGTCAATCTGAGCATGGTCTGTAGATAACAAGTCCATACCCAAGATGACATCATAAGGCCTCAATGCCACTATTAGGAGATCCCATCTGAAGCTCTATCCTCCTAGAGTAATCTCGCACTGCAAGCACTAGTGTGTAGTCGTCGAATCTTCTCTCGTAATAGTCTCTACAAATAAATATTGAGCCAACGACTACATTGTAATCTTCGAGCTCCTAACGAGGGAAGTGGAAATAAAAGAATGACTAGCACCTGTGTCTATAAATAATACAGCTAAGGTGGAGTAGACATAGATCATACCTTATATCATCTCTAGAGAACTATGATTGTAGGCTTCAACTACCTGGAGTTGAGCTCACCCCTATCCTATGGATCCCTATGGTCGGGGTGGACCACCTGATGGTGGTGCCTGTAACATCTCTAATCTTCTCCCACCGCTAGATGCAATGCAAGCTCCTCTCCCACGTCTTCCTGCTCCCTGCGGACATCCTTGGTTGAACCTCTTTCTCCACCTGGGCGGTTCTTTGACCATCTGCTGATCATCTGTATGGCGGGTCAGACAGTCACAAGCCATGTAACCCTACCCACCGAATGTGTAACACTTCCCACTAGTATCATGACTGGCCCTTCCTCGGGTTCCTCGCACAACCTACCCTAAATCCTGCTGTCATCCAACTGTATGTATGGTCCTCTTGGATTTCGATTTCCTCTATCTACTGATAGATATAGAAGACACTTCTATGTGATGATTGGTTGTGTGTCTCACTGCTGGTGACTACATATTAAGACAACTCCCAACTAATAGGGCACACTCTAACACACCCACCTGCATTATAATGCTGTGTGAGATCATTAAAGCCCTGATCTCCCACCCGAGCCCCTGTTCGATGCACTGGGCCCTGAAGAATGGGACCCTAACCATATCAGTGGAGTAGTGTGATAGTTCGGTGTACCTCTATGAGTACTAATCCACAATCATGTTTCCGTACTGTAGATGAAGTAGCTCATAAATAAGCACTGTGTGAAGATTCATTGGGACAAACATTGCCCAAAATAGGCTGTCAATGTCTTCCCAGAGATGTATCACCTCGTCGTGATCATGGAGCATCAAGTTCCACCATCTTCCTTCTTCTTCCTATAGTAGACTGGAGGAAAGGTTCACCATCAGATCAGCTAATGTCCCTATGAGTCGGGAGACTCTCACCATGGCCTCCATCCAATCCTCATCTGCCTTTGGGTCCATCTGTCCCATGAACCTGGGTGGACTCTAGCATTGGAACATGTGCAATGCGCTCAAATGGTGTGCACCATCTACTGTTGGGGCCGGTGGTATCAGTGGCCCAATAGGTATTGGTACCTCTAGTACCTCCTCTTGTGACTCTATTGGAACATGGACCTACACCGAGGCCTCAAAGATCAGTTGGCTATCAATGCATACTATATCTCGAACCCTGGCTGGATGTCTGCATGGAGGAATCCTTAAAAGAAATAGGTGCACCAAGTTCAATAAGTCATAACTGGTGAGATGAGTCAAAGAGATCACAAATAAGACTCTTGAAAACACACTCTAAATCAGTTTTTTCATGAACTGAGTCGGATATCAGAATTCCGTGTCCTGGTGTATGAATACATCGGCTGCCGTACCAACACTGGATTCCCTAAACTGATAAGCACAATCACTACACATAACACTATTCTCGTTAAGAGAATATCAGAGTACATTGTCAAATGGTAGAACCGACTCTTATGATTACAATTTTTCATGACCCTTCCCCTGGGGCCCATGCCGTTACTACCCCAATCCCGCATTTCATAGGCCAGAGGCAGGAGACTATCACTGAATAGTGTATTGCCAAAAACCGGGAATGCATTGCTTTTATAAACTATAAACATGCACATCAAATAACATAGAAAGATAAGAACTCATGTAAATAGAATAGTAATCACAGTGAGTACAATAAATAAAAGGGTCCAGAATACAAGACTGACAAGAATGTAGAAGGAAAACTGGAAACTACAAGATGACTGATAGGTGAAAAGTAGCTCCAGGATCGTCCACCACGAATCCTATTTGAAGGGTTAGTACATCTCATGAATGGCCATATCTATGGTTCTCCTTGTCTAACATCCACTTCAGTGATACCTCTAGTCCTACTACTCTCGTCCTCAGTCATTGTAGTCTATCGTCTGCACCAAACACAATAGGGTATGGGCATAGCCCGTGAAATGGTATGTATAACGATGCTATGTAGGGACCCTGATACCCTTAAGGTCTCACAAAATCCCCCAAGGATGAAACACAAGGCATGAAATAAACTGAAAACCATAGTTAGGTAAATGCCCATACATATAGAAAAGTTATCAAGTATGCCTATCTCAATCATGAGGAAACAAAAAGTCTAACTCAAAATCCCTATGTTCAACTACTCCACAAAGGTAAAAATACCACGTAGGTATGTACCTCACAGGTACGCCACATAGAAGAATACCACCAAGGTATTCCCACAAAGGAATGTACCACACAGGTAGAGACATAACCCACACCAGTTATAACTTAAGTATATAGGTAGATATGATTAGTCAAAGGATAGATCATCTTATTTAATTAAGAGGCTCTACTGATGACCTATACAGAATCACTCGGAGCAGACCCGCATAAGATCACTAGGTACTGACCTACACAAGATCGCTCGGTGCTGACCCACAGAGGATCTCTTGGTGCTGACCCACACAGGATCACTCTGTGATAAACCACACATTATCACAAGGTGATGACCCACAAAGGATCTCTATTCATTATTCACGTCACAGCCATCTTCTGGATTCCCTCACTAAGCTTGCTCGTTTTTGGGAGAGTCCGCTCCTCAAGCCACCGGTCGATACTCCAACTTCCATGAAGTCTCACAAATATGTATCAAAAATGGCCACCATGTCATAGGGGTCTCAATGAAGTAGACAGTTCATCAATCGGATTTCCGATCTATTAGGAATTAGCCTTTTAGTTTCGAGGGCCCTGTTGGATTCGTGCTCGATACAACCCGACCGTATCCCGACATTATCCAAATGTCAAGTTGGCTATACCAAAGGGACTGTCTCATTCCAAAGTTTATAATTCCATTGAATGTTTTTCAAACGGATTCTTGGTGCCAATGTTATGACCGAGAGAGTGAAACACCTTGTAGTAGGCCTAGGTCTGGTCCGACCGGGTCAGACAGACAAGACCAGACCCAGCCCGAGCCGACCCAACCCGGTTAGGGTCGACCAGGCCCGCTGGGTTTGACTCTACCAGTACTAGGTGGCGAGGGGGCCTTGGATTAGGGCGAGGCCGCGAGGGCCACAGAACGGCAAGGGCCGCGAGTTCCAGAGAAGTTCGCGGGGTGGCAAGGACGCATGGCCGTAAAATGGCGAGGGCATGATAGCTGTGAGGCCACAGGTGGTAAGAGGCCACGGGGTGGCGGAGGATGAGGATGGCATGAGGCTAATTGCGGCGGAGGCCATGGGAAGAAAAGGCCATGGGTGAGGAGGAGGGTCGCAGGGCGGTGAGGCCGCGGGGCGCCTCCGAGGCTGTGGGGTGGCAAGGAGCCGTGGGGCCATCGCCTTCACCGCAGTCGGCGGTTTGGCTGTCGCCGCTTCGGTTCCTTTCCATGGAATAAGGATTCCTTCTTCCATCACGAAGAACACACAATCCAAGAATAACGGAGGAGGGGTTGAACCATGTTTGTTTGTCCCGCACCCTCCGCTTTAGAGTAGAAGAAAATAACTCAACAAAAATCTTGAATGAAAAACGTCAAAGCCTACATCCTCCCACAATCATTATTCCCAAACCCGGAGAAAAAAACATATGCGGATCAACTAATTAGAGTGTTGATCCGCGTTATTTGTTTTAGAAGTGATGAACATCAAAAAATTTAATCATACACAACTAAAATCCTACCTCAATGGTTCGGTTGAGGATTGTCCGCTGTTGAGATAGATTGGAGTTTGTCGATCCTGAAACAAGTCTCCTCCAATAATGTCAGGGAGGAGAGGAAAAAGATAATGTCAGTGACAACGACATTTCTATGATAGATGTTTCGTTCATCATTGGAGATCCTTTGATGGAGTTTGGAGAAGGATCCTCGAAGGAGAAGTGTTCTTCGTTGGCGTTCTTCATTAGAGAAGATCTTCCACAAGTTCTCCCATCTACTTTGCCAACCAAAAAACCCACTATCAAAGGATGAGGTGCCATCATAAAATATAACTTAACATTTTAATTGTTGGAAAAATTAAGTTGGAATCAATTAATTGGCATAATTAATTAGAGGGGGTGGCACAATTAAAGTGGGGGAAGTTAAAGAGACTTCCCCACATTTAAGTGGGAGGTTCAAGGGTCGAGTGGTCCCTGACTTTGACTTCAAATTTGGGGGCTTTAGACTCAGGTGGTCCCCACCACTATAACCCATGTGGGAGGCTTTAGTTCACCTGGTCCCCACCTTTATAACATCCACATGGAAGGATTCGACAAAAAAATGTTAAACATTTTTATTTTTTTTATTCTTCCACAAAATACACAAAACTATCTTTCCCTCTCGACCCACTGTGGTCAAGGTGAAGGTCTCTTTAAATGAATACTGGCGTTGCAAGCTCAATGGAGCCCTTAGATTTCAATTTCAATCACTGGTTCAAAAGTTACAAAAACCCACTTGCACCTTATTTGAACACACCTAATAAAAAAGATTAGAAATTCATTTCGGGCACACCGATCCTTGGAATCACGCGCCCTCAATTTTTGCGTACTCGTAAAATTCCCATATAATTTATAAAAATTTATAGGGAATTTCAGGGTCTTTACAATATTCATTTAAAAATATAAATATTTATAAAAAACCCATAAATAATAAAATAAATTTTATCCCACAGTTTATATACCATTTAATTAAAAATATCATAATGAAATAATTCGCATATTCTAAAGTTTGTACCTGTTATATTAAATAAATTCATACTATTTTATATTTTATGAAATTAGAATATTTATTTTATTGACTAATAAATTACATTAAATTTATTTTTTAATTTTAATATACTTAAATTAACATATATTAAAATATAACACTATAAAATAGAAAAACCAATCAAATAAACATAGAACATAATAAAATTATTAACATAGATTTGATGCATTCCCCAATTTGATAAGATAACATTTTTCGGTAACATCAATATCTAAAATAATTTTTATATAGAATTATTGTAGTGAAAATATTCGTTCAAATCTCATGTATAAAAAACATATTCGAAGGAATAAATATGTTTACCAAATGTAAAATATTGTTAAAAATAAATTATGATAAATTATATTTCAACTTGTGCCTTTTTTCACATGTACTTAAATAAAGATAAAACATAATGAATGAATTTTGAAAATTAAACAACCATTTAAAACATACACAATAGGCCATGAATTGATCAAACACCATGTCTTCATCAAAATACTATATAATTCAAATATTATCAAAATTACATTTTATTTTATTATAATATTTTATATATTCTGACTGGAAATATTAGTGGAATATTTTATTTCATGACCCATAAATGAAAACTATTTACTTCGGTGATATGTAAATTTCATAATTAAGTATTGAAATTTTATTCTTAATGGGTATGAAATAATTTTTATTGAAATTTACTCAATATTATTATCCATGGTATAAAATTAGGAGATCATTCATAAACCCCAAATAATATTCTATTCCATGACATAAAGGATAATTGTTTTCATGAATATTTCATTTCTTGTTATTATGAGATATTTGTATGATTATTTCCACATGGTTGTAAATTTAGAAAAAATTTCAATAACAATGAATGTATCCTATTTTTTAATATAGGGAAAAATATATTTATTTTTCATGAAATAGTGCTCTTGAAATTTTAATAATACTAAGTCACTATAAACCATGTAGAAATATAAATACTTTGATATAAGACATTAATTTACACCTTCTCCTCAACAGTTTATTTTAATTTAATTGTGTTCTATATCTCTCAGGTGAAAATTATTTTTAAAAAATTAAATATGGTTAAATGAAGTGTTTATGAATTTTCTTTGAGAAATTATTAGTCATATAACATTGAGATAGAAATTTATTATCATTAATGTATTTACACACATATTTTTTCCACCACCATTTTATTAATTATAATGTTTCAATTTTTGGAAGAGTGAAAATTATGATGGGTTTGAAATTTATATTCCATGATATGGATGATCTAAAAAAATTTGGGAATGCTAATTTTCCTATTTTTTTATCTGGATATGGGGATTGGTGTATTTTTTTCATGTTTCACTACGCCTTGTATCATCACTTTGAGAAATGTGAGTCTTTCATTTGTGTTTTCTTAATCATGTCATTTTTATTTTTTATATTTTTATATTGAATCATTAATTAAATATTTTAAATGAAAACAAGGAATAATTATATTTTAACCAACCCGAAATATTTTTCCATCAACTCTGTTCCGAATTAAATCTGGTCGCTATCAAAACCAGCACCCGACACAGTCTGCGACAAGGATCGAAGGGCGTTCTAGATTCTCAAGGCTAGTACATGTTCCTGGGTATCACAAAATGTAATTTTGGAATGATTTTTCTGAGCTTATAATCATAAAACAATAATCATATCCAATATAATATATCAAGATTATTTAAAACCGACAATCTTTTACAAAAAATCTGAATCGAATAATAAATTATAAAACAATTCTAAAAGACAATAATAAGAAATCCTAAATGGGAAGCCCATGAAAATTCTCATTAGCAAGAGGAACGCCCTAAATCCATCTCTAAAACAATGCAACATGAAGGACTTATAATTCCCAAACCATTGACAGACAAATATTTACCCAAACCTACAACAAAAATAACCATGTCTACGTACTCACAATGGTGTAAGTAGGGCATGAGAAAAGTCCCAGTAGGATTACGTCACTAACGTTTTCCATGTTATAAACATTAAACGAAGAAAATATTTTATGTTTTCTTAAAAATGAGATACTATAAATAATTTTAAAGAGATGCAACTTTAAATAAAAACTTTTTTCAAGTGTGTTACATTTAACAAAATTTAAGATATAATTCCAAAGAAAATGAATTTTCTACCCAAACAAACCATATGCTTATGGTAAGCATAATGTATCTAATAATAACAAGAAATAGGAAAAAAAACCCTAGGAACTAGACTGTTGTGGGTCCCTCATAACTCATATATCAGTGAAGGTAACCATACAAATATCTGTTCTCGTGTAGACGAGCAACTAGTAGTGATCATTCCACTCACCAAGTGGTCCCTTCTACATCATCATCATTAACATCAGAGTTTAGTTATTAATTTCATTATCAAAATTTTTGCATGAAACTGGATCCAAAACCCACAAGATCACTTGCATACTAGTACACGTCCACCCACATAGATACTTGAGTTTCCCCCTTTGTGCACAAAAAAGTTCCACAAGCCATGAAATACATTTTTCACATGATAATACCACTTCCATGTCACACATACACCAATCCACCCACACACATTTCACATATTAATCCTTTCACAAACAAAAGTCATTTTCCCATCATACTCAGAAAAAACTGCCCACAAACGTGTATCAAGACCTTCTTGGAAATTAATAAATCATTTCAGAAATTTATAATACATCCTAAAAATGTTTTACATATTAAATCAACACTTTAACATTCAAAAACCCATCATTTTGTGAACACACTCACCAATACAATACAATTAAATCCTCTTCCCACTTTGTTTAACTCAATAAATAATTTACAATTTTCATAAAACAATCCCAAGGTGTATAACCATTTTTTCCCACCAAAACCATTTCAAAACCCTATTTCAAGGACAAAAATCACCTCAATACCAATAAAAATAGTGTTTCTAGCCCTATAAATATTTATTAAACCACTTTCACATGTTAACAAATTATCCCATATGATAAAATAAAAGATACACATGGAAAACACACATTTTCAAATGAATATGATACTTCAAAACTAAATGCATAATCAATACTACAGAAAATGGTTCATGCGCCAAAAATAATGTACGAGGAGAATGGTAAAAATATAAATGAATAAAATCTCACTCATATTAGTATTCTAACACATTGAACCACCTACCATTTGTTCAAAAACTACAAATATTGGTTCAAAACTTCAACCACACCACCGCCGCACCACAAGAAAGTGAAATTAATCCTTAATTCACAGGTTTTAACCAATAGGACTCAAGATTAAACCCTAGGTATGAACCCTCTATTATGGAAATTTTATAACTTCATGAAAATTTGATGAAACACTAAGAAAATGGGAGGAACATTAGATGAAACCCACTTAATTGAGTTGTATTGAATAAAATGACCTAAATACAATTGTATCTGAATTTCCCAAGAGGAAAAAATGCATTTGAGGATCGAATAATAATAATTAGGCCATGTTAGAACTATAATGGGGGAAAAGAGTAAAATTTAATGTGTTATGAGAGAAATATGTTACCTCTTCAAATATGGATGATTTTATAAATCCAAATAATTTCTCCCAAATTCTCGATGAATATGAGCTCCAAAGTGGGTGAAGAGAGCATATGGGAACTCCTTTGGTAATTGATCTCAAATGAGAGTTGGAATCACCAAAAAATATTATAAATTGAATGATATATTAAATAAATTAATAAATTAAAGAACAAAATTGGGTTTCGAGTAGGTCCAATCCCTTAATAAAAAACCCAAATCCATAATGATTATGGATCCCTATGATTTCCAAATGGATAGGGAAAATTTAATATAAAATTATATGAAAATTGGGAAGTTGAATGGGTGTATAATGTTAAAAAATGAAAGATTTATAAAAGATACAAAATTGGTTTTTAAATTTGGAAATTGGCTCACGGTTTGGCCCAAATAAAGAAAAATCACCCTTTCCTCCAAAAATATATGTGAAACCCCCCAAAAATCATGAATGGAAATTAATTAAAATAATTCCTTTAAAAGTAGTCATGGATGTGAAAATTATCCCTAAAATAAATATTTCTACCCTTGGAAATCCACAGCAAGACTAAAAGAAAAAAATGAACACAATTGATAAAAAAGCTGTACTCTTTTTCAAAGTTTCATATGGCCACGAATGCCCAAAACACCTCTAGTGAACAATTAAGGAAGGAATACTCTCAAAAAACAAAACATTCACAAATTACCTAAAATAAAAAATCCCATTTAGACTTTATACCAAACTAAATGCCCCCAAATACTATCTAAACAAGACTCATGAAATTTACTCAAATGATCAACAACAACAATGAACAAGGTTATACTTACCCAGCTTTAACTAAACTGGTGGGCGCTCTCCAATACCAATGTTTACCATAGGAATATTTTTTTACTTAGATAGATTTTAATGAGACTAACTACCACCAAGACAAGTCCAAGGAAAAATCATTGTTACTAGTATGAGGAGAAAAAAATGGGCTCCCCACCAAAAGAGACAACTTAAATTTCCCCAAGACAGAATCAGGACACTAACATGGAGAGTGCTGAACGGACTCCCTAGTAAAAGGGGTAGAAATTCATTAGAAATTTCTAAAATAAAATACATGATACTCATAGTGGATCTCCCCACCATAGGAACCATCCATCCTAACCGACCAGCATGGGCTGACACCAGAAGACCAAAAAATTTATATATTTTGGAGGGTCGCATGGTTTGTCCACCATATTTAAGAAACCATGCACTAAGCCCGAGAATCCACTTATTTATATGTTTTTTGGGTCATTATTACTACTAACCATCCAAAAACTGTGTTCTCAACCTGTGTAGCCAAATTTCAAACCATTCTCAAAAAACTCAATGGAAACCAAACAGGGAAAGAATTACATTGGCTGACAAATTGTTCACGAGTCCATCCAACTATTTCCATCAAACGGGAAAAAAATAAAGATAAAGACACAAAAGGTTTAAACAGTTCTCATAATTCAAAATTGGGACATGATATTGGACAAAGGTTTGAACAACCCTGGTGTTTCCCCTGATTACACACCAGCTTCACTCAGGGACCAATGGATTGAACTCAGTTGATTGAAGAATCTCTAGCCACGTAGTTAGGCTTTGGACCCCCCTGAAAGGAACATCTCTATTTGGTGACACAAAAACTATAACTTGATCGCATATGGGTTCACTAAGACATATCACATTCCAAACACGCAATACAATAACCCCAAATTTCATGAAAACAAGTGCTTTGAAGATACACACATCACCCCTTGTTACATTGGATGAGAAACTGAAAGAGCAAAGGATATATAGAAAACCATTCCTCTTAAAAAAGGATGTCAATATCTCTCGAAAGAAGACACAATTTCAACAAAATAGAGACTATTAGAATGTTTCAAAACCTTCACTTTTGTAGTCAAATTAGCCCATGACATCACAAGGTGTCACCGATCATTACCCTTGCGACTGATAGAAACAATACAATTTGAGGGAAATTATGCCAAGTCCCCAGACAACACACAATTCTAGAAAGTGTTTAAACATCCTATCATGACCATATTTCCTATACTTGTGGTTTAACATGAGCCCCTATTTTGAAGAGACTGTGAAGGGACACAGAGGACCTCTTAGACACCATCCAAACTAATAACAGAAGACTACTTTCACCTTCAATGAATCAACTAACATAAGAAACTAAGTTCACTTTCAACCTTCCATGAGAAAACTCCCACTAAAAGAGGATCCACAGAACCAATAAAGGAAATGGTTTAGACTCCACCTCCAATGATTTAGATAAAGACTCCTTGCATTGATCAAATGGAGGAATTTACAATGGAGAAGCAATCTGGGATGGAATTCAGTCATTCATTAAATATTTATGGGGGTGTACCCTATCCAACAGGATAACCCAAGGACCTACACAAGCAGGTCCATTGGTCAAAAAAATATCACTATTCAGAACCGAACACATGAGGGGAGCCACTACAAGGGCCTCTTGAACGTTTCTCAGAAGAGACCACTAACCTTCTCTTTAACCAAACTTAACGACCAAACACAAACCCAAAACACTGTTCAAACAAGAGGGGTTTTTTGGATGAAAACATCCCACAACAAGAAATGATCAAAAGACATATAAAACACCCCATCACAAATAGGTAATCAAGGCGACATTTTTCCTTTAAAATAATATCTTTGAAAACAAACGGTTCAATGACAAGAATATGAACCAACGGTACCCCAAATGCCTCACACATTCATGTATCTATGCCACACTAGGAACCCTCCTCATATATATCCCGACACTCATCCAACCATTCCATTTACTATCCATCATCCCATGTTACCCCATGCATGTGGTCACCCATGAAAATATCAAATGTTAAAAAAATTTCTTCCAACTTTTCAAAACCAAAATAGTCAACCAATACTTACTTTTTTATCAAGACGGCTAACCACGAAATAAAAATCCCAATTTACATCATAAAAAAAATTCTTGAATGGACCAATCATTCAAATAAAAACATAATTTCAATTCATACACAATAATTTAAAAACATTTCAGGCCATTTCAAAACACTTATATATCATGATAAACTCTATTTCATAAATCTCTATTAAATTATGAACACAACTCTACTCATTTTAAAATAATATTAAAAAATATCATAAATTATATCAGAGAATCTCTAGTTTACAAATAAAAGCCCATTTCCAAACTCCCCACATGAACTCCAAAACATTTCATAACATTTAAAACCCATTCAATAGTTTTGAGAACTCTATTTGGAACACTTTTTCGTAACCAACACAAACATAGTAATTTCTTTCAAAAGTGGTTTAAAACACCATTTTCCATTTCAAAACAATTCTTAAAATTCATTTAAACCATTATTTGAAATAAAACTACTCCCACTGTATAAGAAAATCATTTCACAAAAACATTACAATTCTTAAAACCGAGTCATTTTTGATTTAAACCCAAACTTCTAGTATTCCAACAAGAAGAGACACGATATAATGTGAGATGAAACTAGTTATAATGGGTGACTTAGAGATATGGTTGGTGGCCATATGCTACTAACTTCACCTTCTTTAAGTGCAATCTTGGGAAATATCGTCACCTCAACATGGCTTTCTAGGCCATGTGATCTCACTAAGACCATTATCACAACTCTATTTTCATTTCCCAACTCTTCATCAATCCAATGAAACCAAATGACTCAAGAATAACCTGACTTCCCCTAGAAACTTGTATCACATCATAATATGTGATGGCTAGGCGCCCTATTCATAATCAGAATTTCAATCCCCAAAAATCGTTACTCAAGACTATCCCTACTCTTCCCCAAATAACATGACCAAAATAGAGTGAACCTTTTTTTATTCCATTTTTTCACGAACCGAATCCGGTCACCATCTAAAACCGCACTTGACATGGTCTGCTACAAGGAAAAAAGGGAAATCCCAATCCCCATGGGTTGGAACAAGTACCCAGGTATCACAAAATGAAATTTGGAAATTATTTACCAGAGTTTATAAACATAAAACAATAAACAAATCCAATATAACAAATCTAGATTTCTCAAAACAAAACATCTTTTACAAAAATTAAGAATTGAATTACATAATTTAATAAAAATTCTCAAATACTATAACAGATGAATACAACCAAAATGTATAGGACAAGAACCTCCTCATGGAAAGAGGCATTTCCCTTAATCTATCTTCTCAACACTACATCACGAAGTACGTTAAATACCTGAACTATTTCCCCAAAATGATGATCCCAAACATACGACAAAAATAAAAAAGTAAACTTACACCCAAATGTGTAAGTAGGTAGTTATCCAAATCTTGGTATGATTCCAACACTATTTTACCCCATTTTATATCCATTCAAAGATGAAATGATTCCATGTTTTCATAAACAGAAGATGCTATTATGAATTTTAAAGGGATGCAATTTTAAATAAAAACACTTTTCAAGTGTGCTACATTAAAGAATAAACACATTTGTAATAGAATTCCCTAGAAAATTAATTTTATAGAGAAATATATC
This sequence comes from Viscum album, assembly GCA_963277665.1. Taxonomy (NCBI): domain Eukaryota; kingdom Viridiplantae; phylum Streptophyta; class Magnoliopsida; order Santalales; family Viscaceae; genus Viscum; species Viscum album. Next base: position 386,309,058 of record OY728147.1, on the reverse strand, counting down.
GTATGCTGATGGTAATTATAAATTATCTAATGAGAACAAGAAAAGGGAAAATAACCTCTAGGCAGCAGCTCACTGTGGGTCCTATATACCTCGTAACTCGGTGAAATTGGCCATACACATATTCATTCTTGTAAACATGAGCGACAAGTAGGGATAATATCCATAACCTTGTGTTCCCCCAACATTATCATCATTATCATCATCATCATCACAGCATAGTTAGTGTTCTCATCATTAAACTTACTTCTTGAAATTGGGGCCAAACCCCACGGGATCAGTAGCTTTTAGTACACGTCCACCCATATATATAACCAGGTTCTCCCCCTTGTTCTCAAAAAATATCCACAAGGCATTAAATTAAATATTCACATTAAAATAAAAATTCTAAGTCACAAATACATCAAAAAACCCACACACATGTCACATAGTACTCCTTTCACAATCAAAAATATTTTTTCACAAAATACTCACAAAAAACAGCCCACAAACGTGTTTCTTGACCTTATTGAAATTTAATAAAACACTTAATCAATATATTAACCATCCTTAAAATGATTGAAATCTTAAATAACCACTATAAATCTTAAAAACCAATCTTAGGTGAACACACTAACCATAATAGTACAAGTATATTATTTTCCCACTTTGTTTATATCAATAAATCATTTACAATTTTCCCAAAACAATATAAAGGGTGATAACCATGTTTTGCACGGAAATTTTTTTTCAAAAACCTTTATAATGGAAAAAATAACCCCAATAAAAATCCAAAATAGTGTTGTAATCCCTCATTAAACCACTTTCAAATGATAACAAATTTCCTCAAATGATACAACAAAAGATACACATGGAAAGCATGAATTTTTTTAAAAATATGAATAATGGAATCTAAACGCTTAATCAATACTAAAAAACAGCATTCCCTCACCAAATATAATGTAATAAGATCATGATAAAAATATGAATGTTGCAATGATAACTCATCTTTGGGTGCTTACACATGGAACCACCAACTTTTTGTGCTGAAACTATAATTCAAGGTGTGAAACATCATCCACAACAACACCACACCAAGAGGAAGTTAAAATAATCCCAAATACATAAGATTTCACAAAAAAGACTCATGTATAAACCCTAGGTATGAACCCCACCCGATAGACATTTTAAAATCTCAAGAAAAGTAGAATATTCCCTATAAAATTGGGATGAACTTGATATGAAACCCACTTACTTTAGATATATTGAATAAAACGACCCAAATACACCATTTTATGAATATCAAAATAGCCAAAAATGAATTTTAAGTTCAAATATGGTAGAATAGGTCATGTAAGAACTGGAATGGGGGGAAAAGTGTTAAAATGTAAGGAGTTGTGAATGAAACAATTTACCTCTTCAAATCCGGATGATTTGAGAAATCCATCTATATTTCACCCTAATACGCGATGAATATGATCATAAAATAGGGGCAGGAGAGCATGGGGGTCTTCATGGGTATGTGGTCTTGAGTGGTTGTTGGAATCACAAAAAAACCATAAAAAATGAATGATATATTAAATAATTAATAAAAGGAAGAAATGGGCTTTCAGGATGGCCCAATACATTAATAAAAAACCCATATCCATCATGATTATGGATTCGTATGCAGCCCAAATGGATATAGAGTTTTTCATATACCAGTGGATGCCAATTGGTAAGTTGAATTGGTGTAAAATTTTGAGAAATGAATGAGATATAAAAGAAACAAAATTGATTTTAAAATCTGGAAATGGGCTCACTGTTTGGTCCAAATCATGAAAATTCACCCTTTTCTGCAAAAATGTATGTGAAACCCCCAAAAAAAGAAATAATGGGAATTAAATGACAAAAAAACATTAAAAGAATTCACGGATGTGATAAATCTGTTTTATTATACGGTATCATTGGAAATTTTCATATCATATACAACTTTGTTTTTAATGATCTTTCAAAAAATGTTAAAATTTATAATATGTATGAACACATTTATTTTAGTGTGAGTTAAGAGTATTTTATAAATATATTAAAATGATCTATCAAAACTATATTAAAAGGTTTTTAAACTATTTTAATCCCACTGACGGAGTCACATTGTACTGTTAAAGGAGATATTGATTTGTTTTACATATTAAAAATATATTTTGAAAAAAATATAAAAAATATAATTTTAAATAGTAAGATATAAATAATCATTGTGTTAGTTTGATTTTATACATTCCTTTTATATTATATATTTTTTATTTTCTATATTTATATAATATAAGACATGTTTTACTGGAAATATATATAAGTGTGCTTCAAAATTAATTTTATTGAATATAAGATATTCTCAAAAATATATGTTGTAATGGGATTATTTATTTTTGATAGAGCCATGAATCATAAAGTAAAAATAATTCAGTACATATAATAATATTGAAAAAATATCATATGAAAAGCTTGAAAATATTTTTGTGGTGAAATATTTGGATATCATGACACTATTTTAATTTTTATATAATATGATACATGAAATTATGTGAAACTATTTGAATGGGTATTAAATATTATACATATTACTATAATTCATTTACACATTATTTTATAACAATAATATAGTTTATATAAATACCATTAATTCATTAAAAGTATCATGTTTAAAATGTTATAAAATATTTTTAAAATAATTTGTTAACTCAATAATTTTTGGAATTATTTATTATTTAGAATAGCATATTTAGACATTATATATGAAACCAATAGACCAATAAAATTTTAATGTGATGATCCGTGAAAAAAAATGGAATCACCCTTTTGTTTATTGATGGAAACAACATTCTATTAGAATGTGGTTTGAAGGAAATAATTTTTATAAATTAGTACATTTATTCAACTCAAGGATATCCTTGACTGAAAATGTACATTTTTCACTTATTAATAATCTTCATCGGCCAATATAAAGAAATAAGGATAAATATATCATCATGAAAAGAGAAATTTTCTCTCATTCATTTATGGTTTTATTTTTTTCATAAAAAATCATGGATAATCATGGTGGTTAAAATGTTTTCTATTTTCTTTCACTTCCTTGTATATGTTTCATCCTTCTTTGTGGAAAAATAATAATGAAGTAGGGAACTTGTAATTATTTACACCACTTTCAATGTAGGATTAATCATAAGATGAAAATATATTCTTCCACTTTTTATGTATGATAGGATTAAATATTAGAAAAACACACATAGACACTGAAACAGACACCTATATATATATCAAATATAATTAATTTTTTATACTATATCATAAATTAATGTAAATAATGGTGTTTCAAATAAAATATAGTCATTTAAAAACAAATTTAGATATTTTATTTTCTTAATATTAAAACCATACATGGATTTTAATAATACAAAAGGATTTATGGTGGAATACAGGTCCCCAAAACTATATGAATCTCTTTCTATGGGTCTAAAATATTGAGTACATATCCCAAAATAGTAAATTATATATTTGATTTTATTTCTAAATACAATTCATTTATATTCCATGTAATAAAATTTTTATCCAGATGGTTTTTGTATTTCACCTGTTTTATAGGGAAATATATTTGGATTTCCATAAAAGGAACTAAAATGGTAAAATGTAAAGGAATAAAAATTTAATAGTGGATCAAATGTAGCATCAAAAGTGGTGGGTAAATTCCATTACTAGAATAGGGTTTTTGTTCCACATATACGATAAATATTTCTTTCATTGGGTAAAATAGGATGTTTTAAAAAATGAAACCCCATTTATAATGTCTTTGGGTTCCAAAAGACTCAATCTATGAGTTACCTCAAGACCCCACAATGCAGCTCATCGAATGGGAACTATGACATGATATCTATACATTGTCTTGAAAAGATGTTTACTAGGACACCATTACAACTAATATAACAATTAAATTCCTCCATGACTAGAAAAAAATATATAATTGAAATTCTACAGGGGGATTATTTAAAAATAATATAATTCAAATGAACTAAAACTAAATGAAGAATCACTAAGATGAACTAAAAATGTAAACCAATAATCCAATCGGATTCCACCCACTTATGAAACTAACTAAAAAACCATGTCAAACCACCATAAAATATTTCCATGATCTATTGATGGTTCACAGGATTCCGACAAACCACCTCACTCAAAATACCTCTTATAGCTATAATATTTGTAAAAAATAAGTAAATCCAACTTCCATTGAGATGATACAGAAAAGTATCTTCAATTAAATATTTGGGTGGAGTTCCCTAACAGGACAAGATGGGAAAAAGATAAATCATAAGATATTTGGGTTATGATCTAAAACTTCTGTATAGTTGGAATCAAAAAGAAGATTCTCAATATTATTCATCTACAAGGGGTATATTTTTGGTTTTCACACCCATACAAATAGATAATATCAATGATGTTGGTAAATGTATGAAACCAAAAAGGGAAATAATTAGGGGATAGTGTTATAGAACTATAGTGTAACGAGGTAAAATTATTATGAAAAAAATGTAAAAATAAATATGATTGATATTGTATGGGAAAACTACACATGGAATAAAATTTTATTCATTCGTTGATAAAGAAACTATATCTATGAAGGAAGTGGATAGTGAAGATATATATTTCAAAATATATTAGAGCACCCTAAGAAAAATAGGTTAAAAGATCTTCTGTTCAGAATTTTTTTACTAATGTGTCTATGAAGACCATACCAATTATAGAGAAGAAAGATTTTATATAAATTACACATGTACAATGCGAAGAAGAAAACATATAACAAATTAGTAATGTGTATCCCCATCAAAATTTCATATATGAGTATTTAAGTGAATAACATAGTAGGTAAAACATAGATTTCATAAGGGAGAGATTTGTATGTTCATTCCTATAAGAAGTGGTTCATTAATATAATAACACAACTAAGAATACCTTTAACTATTATTAATGGTGTTGGTAATGGAATTTAGTAGCAGTTTTTGGGAGTGTTTATAATAATATAATATTATTTATACTTTATTAATTGAATTATAACTTATAAAACATGGTAATATTTAATATAACAATTAACCAATATTTAAACCAATAAAATATTTTTATATTATTTAATAATGATAATTTTAAAAATAAAAGGTATGTGCTTATTAAAGTTGTTATTTATAATTCTTTATTGTAAAAATCAACAAATATGAAGACTGTAATATAGAAATGCAGTTTTGTGTGTGTAAATTAGAGATATATTATTTATGAACAGAATAGAAAGATGATTGGATGATGTGATTTCCTGGTGAAAAGAAGGTTCCCTAGTCAACCTCACATGTATTTCATCATTTCATTCAGGTCTTCATTCCATTATCCCCTTTTATTTTAGTTTTAAACATGGTAAGGTAACTACAATTGATCATCAATTTCACTAGTAAAACTAATTATTAAACTCGTATAATTTTGATCATTATGGATAATACATTTTATGATTTACCTCTTCATATGAGTTACCTTCACATAATAACTTGTAGGCTTGACCTTCACTCATGTGCGACCTTATCCCATGTAATTGTATGCAAGGACTCTATGTGAACATACCTCGCATTTAACCCCATCACACATACTCAATCAATTGTTTGAGCTCTGTCCCAGTCTCTCCTCACAATTATTAATAGACCCTTGAAACCTCACTTAATATGAGGAAAATTACATGCACACACAGGGAAACAGAAAACAAGGAGATTCCAAAATCCCATATCACGAATTTTGGAGGAAAATGCACTTGAATGCACCAACAAAACTCTATCCTATCATATGGGTTACTTCATAATTCAAAAAAATAGATAATAAATGAAATGCAATTTTATTTCATCATATTATGATCCCACCATGTCACGAACCGTCCACGGGGCCCGTGCCGTGACTACCCCAAGCCTGCCTTTATAGTGCAGGGGCTGGCGACTAGCACCAAAGGCATAAATCCTGATAACTAGGAAGGCATTTCCTTTATAAAAGTAAACAAACACCACAGAGTTCAAGCGGAAGTAATACACTAAGTACAAAATAATGTGCTGAATGTTAAGTGGGCCAGAATACAAACCCAACTGAAAGTATAGCTACAACTGAAAGAAATTACAACAGGAAAGACAAACAGCTAGAAGAAAAATAGCAGCAGCTCCTGGGGCGTCCACCTCGGATCATACCTGAAGGGTAGGTACAGATAGCCTCCAAAACTCTCTTTCCCGTCAACCTCCTCCAAGTATCGTCTCATCGTGAAGTCCAACTCCAGATTCTGACTCATCATGAGGTCCACCTATGGGTACCGTCCAGTCCTCGAGCACTCAGCCTATGTCAATGCTACATGTCATCTACAACAAACACAACAAGGTGCGGGCATAGCCTGTGCAGGGGTGAGTATACGATACTCAGTAGGGACCCTGAGACCCTCAAGGTCTCACTAAATCCAACAAGGATAACCACAAAGAAGAATCTCAACAGATAACCTTTTTCTTAGGTATAAGCCCATACTTATACTTAAGTTATCCGGTAACCCATCTCAATAATGAGGAAATGGAAAGGTTATGAAATCAACAGATAACCCCTACTTAGATATATGCCCATATATATAACTAAATTGTCAAGTGACCCATCTCAATCATGAGGAAACACAAAGGTCCTAGACTCAGCTCAAACCAGGATTTAATTCATGATGTCGAAACCACAACTGCTGGAGAACACCTCCTCTGTCGAGTACATTGGGCCTGCCGCTACAACCTAGCGCACCCCAACAACCTTGGACTGATGTAGTACTCCCCTTGTCGAGTACAGTGGCCCTGCTTCTACAACCAAGCACTTCCCACCATGGGTCTACTGCTACAACCAAGCACTCCCCCTTCAAGTACTGTGGGTCTGCTGCAACAACCATGTGCTTCCCACAATGGGTCTGCCACTACGACCAAGCTCTCCCCCTCATAGCCTACAGAGGTAATCCTTCTGTTGAGTACTGCGGATATGCCGCTAAAACCAAGAGCTCCTCCACCGTTGGTCTTCCACTACAACCAAGCGCACCCCACTGGGCTATCCGAATCACTCCGAGATGATCGATCAACAGTCGTCAAGTCTCATCCAGCAACTAGGTCTCTGCACTCTTTTAGCTCATCACCGGGAGGATCCACACCACGATCTAGTAGTTGATACTCAAATTATCTCAAAGTTCCATGAAGTAGTATCTCAAAGGACCGCCTATTCATAGGGGTCTCAACCCAACAGACGACGCATCAATCGGACGCCCAGTCTGTGAGTTATTAGCATTTTTGTCCCAGGGGCTCGTTTGGTTTCGTGTGCGAACCAACCCAGACGTATCTCAACTGTACCCCTAACTCTCATAGGGTAAACTCATAGGGACTGTTTCTCAATGTGATCACCAACTCTACTGACATTTCTTCAAACTGACGTCTGGTCTGAAAGTTATCAGCTTTTCCGTTACAGGGGCCCGGTTGGATTTTGGGTTTAATCCAACCCGGCCACTATCCAACTGCATCCCAAACTCAAGCGAAGTATGCCAAAAGTTCTGTCTCATCAAGAGTAATCCAACAAAGTCAACGACACATCTATCGGACATCCGGAGCTCAAGTTATAAGCTTTTCCGCTTTGAGGGCCCGGTTGGTTTTGTGTTCGAACCAACCCAGCTGTACCAAAAGTTCTCGGAAACCTTAAGTCTAATATACCGAAACGGCCGTCTCGATCCAAGTATCACATCTGAAATGACGGTGTCTCGATCGAAAGTCTGTAGCCCATGATATGATTGTTTCAACGAAACTGTCCGAAAATAGGGGGTTTGGGCCAGGTCTGACCCGACCCGATACCCCCCCGGGTCAACCCGAATCGGGTCCAGGTCTGGCCCATTAGGGAGTGGCCCAGCACGGCCTGGCGCTGGTACGACGCCCGCATGGCCAGCAGGTGCGGGGGGGGGGGGGGGGGGGGGGGGGGTTAGAACCCCCCGTGGTTGACGAACTGGCGTGACATAAGCCACGCCACCCCAAATCTGGAATGACCGTAGCCGTTCTGGTTCACCTTCCACCGCTGTGGCTTAGCCAAGGTGGTTTGCTCCGGCGGCGTGCTGTCGCCACCTACTGCGGCCCACCGGACGCGCTCCGGTGGTCCATTTCACTTGCCTCCTTCGTCAACGGTCCTCTCGGGACCCGATATTTAATGGGAATGGATTAAAACGCCACTACGGCCCGATTTGTTGTCTCCCGTCGATCCGCACGTCAAATAAACAACTACGGAGTCTTCAATTCGCCTCTGCGGCCCCGACTCCGGCCGCTGTTTCGTTCGGCCTCAACGGTGCAGTGCGACGGTGCCGCGCTTCTCCACCGCATTTCTCCTTGTTTCTGCGCGGTGAGACGGCACCGCGTCACTTCAATTTCATGCCAGGATGATAACCATCAAAATAAAAAGGGGAGGAGGTTCGGCCGTGTCTGTGTGGTCCGACCTCCTCCGTTATTTTGGTAGTAGTTGGCCATCAATATCGAAGAACATCCAATTAAAATCCGAACGTAAAGACAAAACTTCTACAGTTTTCCCCGCAATCAAGAATTTCCAACCCGCGAAAATATTCTTTCGTGAATCAACATAATATTTAGTTGATCAGCGTTCTTTGTTTAAGAAGGAAATAAACATGGGTTCATTAACCTTCCCAAATTAATTCTCTACCTCAATTCATGATGGTTGATCGCTTGATGAAGAAAGGAAAAACTTCGTTGTTCCATAGACGTTGTCGCGGGATGACGGCGTCGCTTCGTCAAGCATCTAGAAAAAAGAAGCCGAGGTTGGCACCGGTGTTCTTCGCATTCTTCAACTATGAAAATGGAGTTCGTCGTGGAAGGATGAAACTCTTAAAAAACTAGAACTCTCTCAAAAACTCAACACAAAAATCTAAAACCCAAATAAAATAAGACACCTCTTATTTTATTACTCAATCCATGCATTTCAAAAATCCAAAATTAAAAACATAACTTACTTAATTAATTGATCTTAAGTTGTCAAATTAATTAGTATTTAGGTAGAATGAATTAATGTTGGAGGTGAGGAGGGGAGGAGTAACTTGATTAAAAAGGGGTTTAGAGGAGATATGGAATTTGAAAAGGTGGGGGATCATGTGGGCCCCACCTCACCCTTAATCCTCTCATGGGAAATTAACAACTGGCGGTTCCAACTCCAACTCCCAAACCTAGGATCTAACACTTAGAAAGGAGAAATTAATTTGAGACAGAGCTTTATTTCACTTATACTGCTTACTGAAAAATAAAAATAAAACAAAAATATTTTTATTCCCCACTTTTTGTTACATCAACACCTGAGAAAACTCACCTTCGGAAAAGGTGTTCCTAAGCTATTACCAGCGATGCGGTTTCATCGGTGCCCTCAGATTTCAATTCCGAGCACCGGTTCAAAAGTTTGGAAAACACGCTTGTACGTTTACTGAACGTGCCTGAGCTAAACTTCAAAAATTTATTCCGGGCACCCCGGGCCTCGGAATCAGGTGCCGTCAGAAGCCGCAATCTCGTAAAATTCCAAAGAAATTAAGAAAAAAAATTCCTTGAAATTTTAGGGTCTTTATATTACTCCCACCTCAGGGCTTTACGTCCCCGTAAAGCTATAACACAAACTAGGGAAACAAAAGTGGTACTGAGCACGCAACTGAGCCTCCTGCTCCCATATGCTCTCCTGGAGGTTCCCGAGATAACAGTGAAAGTGCACCTGAGGAATCGACCGTCCACGTAGGAATTTCTCCTGTTGATCCTTGTTCTCCACTAGAACCTCTGTGAATGTCACCCCGTCATCGACGTCCAACTCCCTGCGGTCGATGATGTGTGAAGGGTCATGCACATATCTCCTTAGCTAAGATACGAGGATGACATCGTGCACCCGGTGCAACTGAGGTGTAAAGGACAAGTGGAAAACCACCTTGCATACCTTTCTGAGGACCTAAAAAGGTCTGTTATACCTCAGAGATAACTTTTCGCCTCGGCCACATCTCCGTAAACCTTGTCGAGGTGAGACCCATATAAGGACGTGGTCATCATCCTCGAACTCTAGAGGTCTCCCTTTCTTGATTAGAACTGAAACTCAAAAGTCCTTCTGCCACGTGGGTGAGGTTTACTAACTCAAGAGTGATCGAGCACACCCTCCTATGCATGAGTTTTTCCTGTGCTGCGTGGGGTTTCCTTTTCGTCTACCAAGGAAAACTCATCCCAATGTTGTAGATAAACCACAACTTTTTTTCCTAATAAGTCAATCTGTGTATGATCTGTGGATCCAATCCATACTCAGAACAACATCGTAAGGCCTTGACGCTGCCACCAAGAGATTTCAACCGAAACTCTCACCTCGTGGGTCAGATCACACTATCGATGCAAGTGTGATTATCGAGTCTCCTTCCAAGGTATCCCCAAACATGATGGTCAAGTCTACGGCTTACCAAGAACTCGAGGTCTGGGACAAGATTCGTGGAAGGAATGATCCGTATCAAAGTTTTTCTAGTATGACAACTAGTAATGGACACAGACTGTCCCTTGAATCATTCTTAGAGCCATTGGCTTACACTCTTTGACCGCATGCAGCTACTCTCTTCCCCCACCCTCCAGCTCCCTGAGCCTGTCGGGGACTACAAAGGCGTGTGATTGTAACATGTCAAAAAGTACACCACCCCATGCTTCTCTCCTATCTCTACTTCCACGTCTACTGCTATGCAGATTTATCTTTCCATAACATTTTTTCTTCTTGAAACATTCGCACTCCCAAGTCTCTGAGACTGGCACCAGTTTCCAGCTTTCCCACTGCTAACCTTCACTGAATGCATCCATTCAGCAAAAGAATTCTCAACCACAAAGGATCTTTCTAGAACCCTATCATAAGTAGGAATTCATAGAGAAAAGGTGTTGGCTCGGATATCCTTAGAAACTCCATGATCAGAGGTCCGAGCTCAATATAACTGATCGAAACGTATTCTTCGAGTACCCGGACTGCTCGGTACTTTTTGATAAATACTCAGCTACCGAGACATCGTCCTGCCGAAGCTGTATAAGCTCTAGAAAACTCTCAGCCACCTCCTCAAGACAGTCCTCAGCTGCCTGTGAGTCGTGCTTGCCTCGGATCTTGAGGGTATCTGATGTTGGACCACGTGAAAGGTAGTAAGCCTACATGTGTCACCTACCGGTACCGCCGGTTGTAACTGCTGTCCAACAGGTAGTGATGTATAGCTGACACACTACCCGAAGGCACTATCTCAGGCATTGGTCAACGTACTGAGGCATCATCACTATGATGACCATCCTCATGGTCATTCACTAGAAAAAACTAGTAGCCCAGTCCACCATCCACTCTACTGATGTCTAATCTAGGAGGAAAACTCTAGAAATCGCCTCCATCCTGTCCTTTACTACCTGGGAATCTGTCTCACCTCGTAACCTCAGAGGCCTCTACTGCTAGAACTTGTGCAACGCGCTCCACCAGCGTGAAAAGTTCGCAAGTATGGCAGGTGGAATCTACTTCCCAACAGGTGGTGGTGCTGCTGGTACACCACCCAAGGGTGCCAATATAGTAAAAAGGGCCCCGCACAGGAGCCTCGTCGCTCGGTGGGCCGTCATCGTGTACTATCTCAGAAATCCAACATACTATCTGCATGGAGACATCCTGAACAGATGCAACACGGTCAAACGATTTATACTTGGTGAGCTGACCTAGTTTGAGAAGACTTTAAAACTTTTGGAAATACACACACAATCAGTGTTTTCGTGCACAAAGTCGGAAATCAGAATTCAGGGTCCTGGTGTACGGATACGTTGTCCACCGAACCAACACTGGACTCCCTGAACTGAAGACCACACTCGGTACCCTTAACACTATTTCTTCAAAGAAATGAAAGATCAGAGTCCTATGTTATGCGGTAGAACCGACTCCTCTGATACCAATTTGTCATGACCTGTCCTCGGGGCCCATGCCGTGACTACCCCAAGACGGCCTTCATAGGCTAGGGGCTGGCGATTAGCACCAAAGGTGTAAATCCCGTAACTGGGAAGGCATTGCCTTTATAAAAGTAAACAATCACCACAAAGTAAAAGCAGAATTAATACACTACGTACAAAAGAATGTTCTGAAAAGTAAGTGGGCCAGAATACAAACCCAACGGAAAGTACAACAACAACTGATCAAAAGTACAACAGGAAAGAAAAACAGCTGGAAGAAAAATAGTAGCAGCTCTTGGGTCGTCCACCTCGGATCCTACCAGAAGGGTAGGTAGAGATAGCCTCCACAATGCTCTTTCCAGTCAACCTCCTCCGAGTATCGTCTCGTCGTGAAGTCCACCTCCTAATACTGACTCGTCGTGAGGTCCACCTCCAGGTACTGCCAGTCCTTGAACACTCAACCTCTATCAGTGCTTCCCATCGTCTGCAACCAACACAACGAGGTGCGAGTATAGCTCGTGCAGGGGTGAGTATACGATATTCAGTAGGGACCCCGAGACTCTCAAGGTCTCACTAAATCCAACAAGGATAACCACAAAGAAGAATCTCAACAGATAACCATTTTCTTAGGTATAAGCCCATACTTATACCTAATTTATCATGTAACCCATCTAAATCATGAGGAAACAGAAAGGTTATGAAATCAACAGAAAAACTCTACATAGATATATGCCCATACATATACCTAAGTTATCAAGTGACCCATCTCAATCATGAGGAAACAGAAAGGTCATAGACTCATCTCAAACCTGGATTTAATTCATGATGTCGAAACCACGACTACTGGGGAACTCATCATCTGTCGAGTACAGTGGGTCTTCCAATACAACCAAGCGCGCCCCACTAACCTTGGACTGTTGTAGTACTCCACCTGTCGAGTACTATGGGTCTGCTGCTACAACCAAGAACTTCCCACCATGGGTCTGCTGCTACAACCAAGCGCTCCCCCTTCATGTATTGTGAGCCTGCAGCTACAACCAAGCGCTTCCCACCATGGGTCTGCCGCTACAACCAAGCGCTCCCCCTCAGCCTACAATGGTTCTCCTTCTATTGAGTACCGCGGGTCTGCCGCTATAACCAAGCACTCCTCCGTCGTGGGTCTTCCGTTACCACCATGCGCACCCCACTGGGCTATCCGAATCACTCCGAGACGATCGATTAGCAGTTGTCAAGTCTCAGCCAACTATTAGATCTCTGCACTCTTCTAGCTCATCGCCGGAAGGGTCCACTCCACGAGCTACAAGTCGATACTCCATGTATCTCAATGTTCCACGATTTAGTATCTCAAAGTTCCAAGAAGTAGTATCTCAAAGGACCACCTCGTCATAGGGGTCTCAATGCAACAGATGGCGCGTCAATCGGACGCCCGGTCTGTGAGTTATTAGCCTTTTCGTCCTAGGGGCCCGGTTAGTTTTGTGTGCGAACCAACCCAGACGTATCTCAACTGTACCCCAAACACTCATAGAGTAAAATCATAGGTACCGTTTCCCAATGTGATCACCAACGCCATTGATGATTCGTCAAACGGACGTCTGGTCTGAAAGTTATCAGCTTTTCTGTTCCAGTGGCCCGGTTGGATTTCAGGTTCAATCCAAGCCAGTCACTATCCAACTGCTTCCAGAACTCCGGAAAAGTATTCCAAAAGTTATGTCTCATCAAAATAAATCCAATAAAGTCGACGGCACGTCTACCGAACGTCCGAAGATCATATTATAAGCGTTTTCGCTCCGAGGGCCCAGTTGGTTTCATGTTCGATCCAACCCGGACATACCCAAAGATCTCCTAAACCTTGACTGTAATATACCAAAACGACCACCTCAATCCAAGGATTTCATCGCAACTGACTATGCGTCGATCAGAGGTCCGTAGCCCATGATATGAGCGTTTGAACTAAATTGTCCGAAAATAGGGGTTCTGGCCCGGTCCAACCCGGCCCGATACCCCCTCCCCCACGGGTTAACCCGAACCGGGTCCGGGTCCATCCCATTAAGGTGTGGCCCGATCCCGTCAGTGTGGCCCGGCCCGTCCAGGACGGCCCGCCCCAGCCTGGGCGGCCCGGCCGGCCTGGCGCTGGCGCGGCGCCCACGTGGCCAGCGGGTGCGGGGGGTTACAACCCCCTGTGGTTGACGAACCGGCGCGGCATAAGCCCCCCCACCCCAACTCTGGAATGGCCATAGCTATTTAGGTTCTCCTTCCACCGAAGAGGCTCATACATGGCGGTTTGCTCCGGCGGCGCGTTGCCACGTCGGCGGGGTGCACCGCTGTCGTCTTCTGTGGACCACCGGACGCGCTCCGGTGGTCCGTTTCGCCTGCCGCCTTCGTCAACAATCCTCCCGGGACCCTATATTTACTGCGAAGAGATTCAAATGCCATTGCGGCACTATTTGTCATCTCTCATCGATAATCACGTCAAATAAACAACTATGGAGTCTTCGATTCGCCTCTGTGGCCCCGACTCCAGCCGTGGTTTCGTTCGGCCTCAACGGCACGGCGTGACAGCGCTACGCTTCTTCTCCGCATTTCTCCATGTTTCCGCGTGGTGCGATGGCACCACGTCACTTCCATTTCAAGCCACGAAGATAACCATCAAAATAAAAATGGGAGGAGGTTCGGCCGTGTATGTGCGGTCTGACCTCCTCCGTTATTTTGATAACAGTTGGCAGTTAATATTGAAGAACATCCAATTAAAATCTGAAAGTAATGACAAAACCCCTACAATTTTCCCCGCAATCATGAATTTCCAACCCGCAAACATATTCATTCACGAATCAACTTAATATTTAATTGATCTGCGTTCCTTGTTTAAGAAGGAAATAAACATTGGTTCATTAACAGTCCCAAATTAATTCCCTACCCCGATTCACGATGGTTGATCTATTGACCATGAAAGGGAAAGCTCCGTTGTTCCGTTGATATTTCCGTGGGATGACGGCGTTGCTTCGTCAAGCGTCGAGAAAAAGGAATCCGAGGTTGGCATCGGCGTTCTTTGCGTTCTTCAACGATGAGGATGGTGTTTTTCATGGAAAGATGAAACTCTTCAAAAACTAGAACTCTCCCAAAAACTCAACACAAAAAGCTAAAACCCAAATAAAATAAGACACCTCTTATTTTATTACTCATGCCATGTATTTCAAAAATCCAAAATTCAAAACCTGTCATACTTAATTAATTGATCTTAAGTTGTCAAATTAATTAGTGTTGAGGTGGCATGAATTAATGTGGGAGGTGAGGAGGGTAGGAGTCACTTAATTAAAAAGGGGTTTAGAGGAGTTAGGTAATTTGAAAAGGTGGGGGCTCGTGTGGGCCCCACCACACCCTTAATCCTCTAATGGGAAGTAAACAACAGGCGGTTCCAACTCCAACTCCCACACCTAGGATCTAACACTTAGAAAAGAGAAATTAAGTTGAGACACGACTTTATTCCACTTATAACGCATAGTGAAAAATAAAAATAGAACAATTTTATTTTTATTCCCCACTTTTTTTTACATCAACACCTGAGAAAATGCATCTTCGGAAAAGGTGTTTCTATGAAATTACCGGCACTGTGGTTTCATCGTTGCCCTCAGATTTCGATTCCGAGAACCGGTTCAAAAGTTAGGAAAACCCGCTCGTACGTTTTCTGAACGTACCTGAGCTAAATTCAGAAATTGATTCCGGACACACCAGGCCTCGTAATCAGGTGCCTTCAGAATCCTCAGTCGCGTAAAATTACAAATAAATTAAGAAAAAATTTCTCTTGAAATATTCTGGTCTTTACACACCAAAAATATTTGATGAATAAAATCATCTCCTCTGTTCCATGTTATATACGGTGAAGGGATCCATCCTATAATGACAATAATTTGGTGGATTTTCCCCAATATTACATATGATTATAAAAACGGAGATCCATATTACCTTGAAAACCCTAGAGTACAATAATAGGGAGACCCATATTATAATATCATAAAATTCCAACTATGATTACACATAACCCAACACCCATTCCCAAGAACTGATTCTCTTAGGCTTCATAATTGGGCACCAATTCACCCATATGTCAAAATTGGGTCAAAATTAAATCAATTATCCTACCTAGGTACAAAATTTACAAGGTCTCATACTAATTCAAAAATTTACCTATGGGTCATATATAGGTTCATCTTTTCCCAGACCTAAATCTTGGGTGCTAATTCGACCTGGTCCTATACCTGTGTACCAATTTGACCATGTTTTAAACCCAGGAACCACATCTACTAGGTATTGTACATTGGTTACACCTTACACAAATCCTATACATGAGCCCCCTTATTCATATTTTATCAACCAGATTCTTACATGCCTAACCCCCTTCGTAAAATCCTGATATACATGGCTGGGCTATGGCGATAGATTACTCCTCTATGATCTCAGTATTCCATTAGTAATTTATCTTTAAAATTTTTACCAATTGGAAGATAGGGTCTTTAATGTGTTTATAATCATGTATTCAATTGATTATAATGGATTCAATATACTGGTGACGATTGAAAGCTCCATTGACTCTAGATTCTCATCTTGACTTCTTAAATGACATGTTTATCTACCTGATCAAATCATTGTTCAAGTTACCAAATATGGGTAACTAATTTATATTCTCAAAATCATTATGACATAGAAATATTACCTATTATTTTAATCACCCATCACAATTTTTTAGTGTATGACAGTACGTTTATACATATATATACACACCAATTTCTGTAGGCCCCAAAACCCACCTTTTCTAGATCCATATACTATATTGAGTGATGATGGGCCCGTCATTTGGTGTAACAAAAACTATGACCTTGTTAATTATATCATCCGTATAATTAATTAATGATCCATACACATACATTATCCCATTATTAATTCCCATAAATCCTTCAACATGCCATATTTCATATGATTCCATTAATCATTCTATGTCTAGTTATCTATAAAATAGAGGTGTGTGAATATATGGTTCTCAAATTCAGTGTATACCCCAAATCCACCTCACATAATTCTTGTTACTATTTAAACTAGTATGTGACTTTAGTTCTATGTAATCACAAACAATAAAATAATTATGGATGTCATCCCTATTATTTATTAATGAGATATACACATATAGACAACATGTGTGTAAGCCCCAAACTCTTCTTTACAAGGATATGTTCCCTAAGGTAAAATCTTTACTAAATTTGATACATTATTTATGAGAAAATCATTACCCAATGTGAAATAATTTATATTAATCAATCAATGATTAATAGGGCGTATCCTTTTTGATTCAAAACTCCTTAGCAGGACATGTCCATTGTGATTCAGTTATTTCTCAATGGTCCATCTACCCTAGGAGTATCTCTTACTCATTGGCTGATATCCTCTACGAGTCTAACAATAATCAATATATAATAATTCAAAAATTATAAAAACTAAAATTTTTGGTTTATAAAGAAGAACCAGATCATTCACATGTTTTTCCTGTATCAAGATAGAATAATTATTTTAAAGTGACAGTAAAATACATGAGTCTATCCTATTACATGACCTTGAACTTTAAAACCTAATTTTTATCGGATTTGATAATTATTAATTTGAAGGTAGGACATTTAACTTAGTTTTATTAATATCATCAGGTGGGTATTGGATTCATAAATAAGTAATTAAATTTAATTTAGCATGGATTTAGTCTTTATAAGATTCCAAATTGATCCAATTCAAACAAAATTAAATTGCAATACCTCTCTTGTTATGTGGAAGAAAACTATCTTTCTTTATGATATCTTTAATAGGGTAATAATTAAATTCCATTTTCATGTACTAAATCATATGACTTGAAGGATTAATTCAACATTGGAGGGTGATAAATTGGATATTATCATGTTGCGAGACTTTGAACCAATGTCTAATAATATGTACACTAATAATAGAGAACCTACTATACATTGATATGTTCAACTCATCATATGGTGGTGAACAATAATAGACAAATTTTTGAAAATTGTATTAATATTAATTTGGATATATTCAAAAACATTTCATAAATATTTAATAGTGTCAATTCCTAGTAATCACAACCCCAAATGGAATGACTTAACATTCCATCCTCTTGATTAATATTAAAAAAAGTGTTACTAGTGATTTCTTAGTGACCAATAGTTTTATAACCCCTGATTTAGAAACATAGAGCTTGGGTTTACATTTTTTCATTGAAACATGATTCAAGGAATCACTTCATGAAAGAAAGGAAAATCATAAAATCTTTTAATACAAGATACACATTTGATTTCCAAATTAAATTTCAGAAATATAACATAGATTCAAAAACATACTTGCATCCTTAAATGTTGGTCAATGATTCCTTCTTAGTATCATAGGGAAAGTAAAAAAATAAAGGGTTCATATCACGTTCTCATAATGAATTACATAAAACATATGCTATAGATATTAGATAGGTAATAGAAAATATTCTATAGAGGATAACCAATGTATATGTCATTTAACCAATAACTTATGATTTAAATTATATCAATGTAAATTTATATAAAATATCCCATGGATAATAATCAGTAAGATACCAATGATAGAAATTAATAATTCACTATTATATGATCTTTCTATAAAGGCATCTGTCTAATACATCATGAAGCTTATCATTAGTGAAATATTGAAAATTTTAAGAGAATAATATATTTGATAACATATACAGTAGGAGTCACCAATCTTAAAAAACAATTAAATAATATTATTATTTGAATATGATAAGCAATCCATTAAAATGGATTGTATAAATATATTAAATAAATTATGAAATTTATGAAAATTTATTAGTGAATATAAACATATTTATTAATTCTTTTGAAATAAGCACAAAATATTTAGGAATGTAATTTTATTCTTTAAGAATATGATTTCATCAAAGATAGGATTTTTCTATTTTAGTGATAGTATATTATAATTATTATTTGAAACCATTAGAAATTTAATTATTAAAAAAATTTATAATTCATAAAATCATCACAAAAAAATTACTTTAGAGTGAATTTTTGATAAATTTATGAAATGTTTGATTTTTCCAGTTAAAAGTGATTAATATTGATTTTTATTGAAAATTATATATGTTTTAAATAATTTAAAATGTTCAATTTTATTTTAAAATAATTTCAATGAAAACATACTTTTCATGTATTATTAATAATCCAATTAATTTCATTATAATTAATTTTATTTATAATTTTTGTATAAGATTATTTTTATACATAAAAATACATTTTTAGAGATATTTTTTTCATTGTTTTTTTTGTTTTAATCGTAAATTAATTTTTAACACTTATATAAATTAAATAAGTGGAAACTGATTTAATATTTGGAATTAAGGTATCCATATTTTGTAAAAATTTCCCAATTATTCTTGGTTATTATTATGTGTATACATAGTAAATAAAGTTCCCCACGATAAAGGTCAATTAGGTAATTAATCTTTAAAATAATATGATAAGGACTAAAAAATGGCCATAACACATATATGTATCATTATATATGTGTGAATATTAGACATATTGATTCAAATTTCCAAAATATTGAAGCCTTGTGCCATATTTATTAAGAGTTTAACCTTCGTAATATTTTAGTAAAAGAAAATGTAAAAAATGGCACTTTATTAGACATAATATCTATAATATTTATATACAGGTATAATGAAATGAAGACACTCGATTCAACCCTAAACTGTTCACCAGATCCAATTCATAACATGGACCAAGTGGAATTCTGAATCCTCTACTATTTTAAAATATTTCTGAGCACCAAGTGAAATTCAATTGGGATCGATATTAGCTCCAAAATTAGATAAAATAATAATAAAAGAACAACACTTAGTGTAAAAGAAATAAAAATTCATACACAAACATCCATGTTATATTGTGGTTCATGACCAATAACGTAAATATGATTGATCCGTGAGGATCTAAAAAAAAGAAGAACCTGAATTTGAAATTGATGGACTCATAGGTGTGAGAATTTAAATACCTCATAGGGATTCCAAAGGATTAACAACACTATATATCATACCATTTAAGATAAAATAATTTCATTCCTGTTTGAAAATATAAAATATATAATTGCGGTATTATTTTTTCATCATAATCTAATAATAAGCTTCTTTGTTTTTGAAAAAATACCATCCACAAAATTTTCAAAAGAGATCTAAATCATAGAAAGTATATCAATAAATTTATTATAAATGATAATCAGTTATAAAATATGTGTCTATGTAATTAGAGTAATAATATATTTTAAATTATAAAGAAACTACAAAATTTATGAATGTGAAATACGGGATTTATTATTTTAATAATAGATTTGAAACTCGAGATTTTTGAATTTAAATTACAGTACCTCATAAAATAAGTGTAAAACAAGGTAATGACCAATGGGTAATTCCTATGTAGTTAGGTTAGTTTGGTACATAAGATCCTCATACCCTCTATGACAAACCAGAACAGAAATCCTCATTTTTGAACTATAATAGAGGATAGAAATAATGTTCTAGAGGTAATGAAATGTATATTATATGTTTAGTTAGAGTTTTAGCATAATAATTCCATGGAACCCGAGCCGGGTCCCCACTAGCACATTTTATCATACTAGTCCTTAGTCTACCCACCAAGGTACCAATGATTCTCACATTCCATGGTCAAATGGTGGTGAGTTTTTATGCATATATCATATACATTTGTATCATATTACATACCAAAAATCTATTCACATTCTCACATTGATCTCCTTCAATTATCACAACCCTTTTCAATGTCACACAACCAAAGAACATGCCCTTTTTTCTGGATTCCATCGCAATGAAATCATTTATCATGCACAAACCAAATTTCCATTACAAGGGTAATTAATTTATATAGTTGTAAATATCCAATAAAATATTTAAATATTCCAACATCACCACATCACTTTAATAAAAGAATAGTTTCTTTTATAAAAAACCTTTAGAAAACATCAATATTATAATGGAACCTACATGAAAATACAATTGAATGCTTCGAGGGATAAATATTTCATTTTATTTTTGAAAAAATGCATAAACAAAAGAAACCCATAAGGAAACCGAAAAAAAACATATAATTTAAATGTTATATTTCCAATAATAACAACCAATTATATAATGTATACATTTCAAATAAAATTGAAAATTGATTTTAAAAACACAATGAAATCATAAAATTTATGGTAAAGGATTGTACATATGGAACCTACAACAAAAATATAATATTTGATGAAGGCCACTCAAATGAAATATGATTACATTCATTCAATAAAGATAGGCCTCAAATAAACCAATAGAATAAAGAAAACCCCTTACTTTTACACACATATAAAACATTTCACACACACACACACATATATATATATAAATATCTAAGATCCTCTTTTATATCGGTACATATTCACCCCACGATGAGTGAATAAGTTTAAATTGGATACATATGTATACATTCCTACCTATTCATACACATGAATGTCAATTTCAATAACGAATGCTTGAATTGACCTCAAGGAGGTCACCCAATTCACTAAAATAACCAAAACATTAAAAAAGCTCAAATTTAAAATTGACTAAAGTTAATGATTATATGAAAACCTACCCAAAACTGATGAAAAACCCAATAAAACCAATGTTTGTGGAAAAAATATCGATAATATAGAGTTAAAAACCCTTAATAATTATATTCCGAAAAATAAATTCCCAAAATGGTTTATGGTTTGGACAAAGCTCCCGCACCATGAGGGGAAGGAGAACTGAACCAACAAAATAAGAAGAAGAATTTAATTTAGGCGGAGATATGATTTAATAGGATAATTTCACACTATTTAATGTAAAAAGATGGTTCAAACAAGGGAGGAAATTATGTGGTGGCATGGGGCTGGATGACAAAGGAGGAGTTGGGTCACAGAAGATGGAAAGGGGAATAAGAATTCAACTGATCGGGAACAGGATAGGTTGGTAGATTTGGTGTATAATTATTATTTTTAACTAACTATTCTAGGTTTGTATACCACCACTTAGAGGCCGCATAGGCTATAGGGGGCCAATGCATGTCCATGAACCTGACCATGTAACATCAATAGACACACTTTCTATGCTACAACATTTCCCATTGCTAGATCATAATTTATTTTCACCGTATTCCCCCCCCCACAACCATAATTTTAAATTCCCTCTGGAAATATGTATAACTCAATTTAAAAATGATCGAAAATATGAAGAACAAACAAAAAAGTAAGAAAAAATGGAAATTTTGGGATGTAAAGTTTCTCCCCACCATGATATCATTTCCCCCATAAATTAATCCAACATAAATAGGGAACAAAACCAGATAATTCCAACCTAATATAATAACCTCAAAATCCAAAAAAATCCAAACATAACCTGAAACTGAGAAAAAGATGAGACTTGAAAAATTTGATGCAACTTTTCAACATCACAATTCGCACACAACTATCCCTATAGAAACCAAATAGTATAAGTCCCATGATGGGTGTTACCACAATTTAAATACCAAATAACACTAAAAAACCCCACACAAGGGGTTACAAGTGAAGAAAATCAACCCAAATAGAAGGAAAAACCAAAACACATTTTATAATTCCTCATGATACAATAATCCTCAAATGGAAACCAGTCAAAAACTAAAACTGATCTTAGGGAAGGCTAACCACAACAGAGTTCACAACAATAAAGATGTCAACTAAGAGGCCACTAGTATATCCAAAATAAAGTTTTTACAAGACATAAAACCAAAAGAGGGGAAATATTTATTGGTATTCACTACAAAGTTATATAATTTTTTTTGTACAACCCACAGTCCTGGAAACTCTAGAATGATATTAAAATAAAAACATTAAGATCAATACATGGAGATATTTTGAATTCACACATATAAAACCCCATAGTTAGATGATAATAATTTTTGATTGATACTTCATATTATAGTAATACAACATCCAAAAACACTTTAGGTTTCCCAAGAGGAAACATGAAATGATCATTCTTGAAATTATTAAAAAATGTCATTGATTTCCCACACCGAGCACAATATAAGAAAAAAAATTAAATTATTTTTTCTAATGAGATGAAGAAACTAAAAAATGGTAATTGTCAAAAATATGTTACTTTGGTTAACAATTCTCATCGAATGTGGGATCATCCTGGGAACCAAATAAATTTTGATAGATAGATACTAGAGGTTTTCAACTGAGAACCATCATGTCCAGAAAATCCCCATCCATAGTCTTCCCCAATGATAGTTTCCCATAGGAAGGAATATTATCTATTATTTTTGGATGGAGACCTCAACGAATATAGTTAATTTTAATAAGTTTGGAGACACTGTTTTAGAAGAAAATAGTTATAACTCCTTGAATGGTAAATATATAACTTTACCATTCATTGAACTTTCTAAGCATCCTTGAGCTCTTCCACAATATTCTCCTTAACTCCCTTAGGAAAAAAAGTGTGATGAAAGTGGTCTTAATAATATCCTAATAAATACCAATATGAAACCAGGATAGAACAATCATCTTTTACATGTATAGTCTGTGTCTATCAAATAGATCCAATACAATATCCACCCTTATGGAATATAGTGTTCCCAAAATCCCAAAGGCACTCTTGTTAGGACTTGTCCCAGTGGGGCCCATGTCAAAACTCCCACAGACTGCCTCTAATAGTTCAGGGGTTGGTGTCTAGAACCACGTAGCCATATCACGGACATGCGAGACCTTAGAATATGTACATGTACACGTGAACACATGTCCAAGACTATACAAGGCCAAAATTTAAAAACAACTAACAACCATGCATGCATACATCTAAATCCTGTAACCAGAGTACAATAAAAAGTAGGGAAAAGAAAAAAGTTCCAAATAATGGCCCACCACAAGAATCTAAATCACATGTCCAACATGAATATATTAATTGTGTACTACCAAATAAATTAAAAATAAAAAAACCCATCATCTATCTCCACTCACTAAGAATCATTTGGTCCTGATCTATCAAAGGCTCAGTCAAAAGGTCGATCATCCACACACAAAATTACACATGTGGGAAAATACAATGCATGGGTGAGTATACAAATTCATAGAAAGACACCCAAAAACCATAAATCGCACATCAAAATAAATATAGTTATCTCTATAAAAGTATATCTCTACATCAAATATAATAATAATAATTAGATATATACAATAAAGACACATCGCCTAAAGGTATGTCATAATAATAGTTTACTAGCCTAGTATTCCAGCTCAATGATTCCAAAAATCACTAATTTAGGACAACACACTCTTGAGTTTGATAGCACTGAGGAGGTTCTTCCAAGAGGCAGTGCACGTTGGGGCTCATCGTGAGAAACTACACACTGAAAGTCATAATAGAATATGCTACAAAGATGAAGATCACTTCCAATAACATAGGGTGACTCTAATAACACAATATAGATTAACTCACTTGTAGATGATCAGTTCCCGTGTAGTTTTGGTCACGATGATACCAAGAAATCATCCTAGGAAAAAAGATGAATGGACGATATCACTCTGGGCCTCTCAAAGGGGTTCCAATAACTCTTCCATGAAGTCCTTCTAAAGGGGTTATAGACCTATGAGTAGGATAAAATTTCATACTAACCATCAAAGATAAGAAAAGTGGAATGTAACCTAAAAATTATTGTCCATAATAGGGATGAGAAGTCCTCTAAGACATGTATAAAAAAGTAAAAATTCTTTAGATGAGTCATACACGATGTCCCTTGACCCAGGTTCCAAACCATGTAACCATCATGTGTCTCAACCTGTATCCATGTAGAAGTACCCAATGTGTAGGCTACCCATATAGTCTACCATTGTGTCACTATATGACTCTTACCAAGGTACATATTCCCCTGTACCAGTACATGGATTATCCTATGTATTTGGTTCATGATTTGTCTAAGCGGGGGAGTATATGGAATGCTCTAACCTGTGTACACCAACATGTGTCCGTGTATGCCCCTAGTTACACCCTAAGTCTCTGAGGAGGGTCACATTCTGTGTGATCCTTAATACCTAACCAAAAATCTATCTTCTATAAAGGGGAACCCCGTGTTGTGTATATCCAGTTTACATGCCATGCAACACATGATTTTATATAATCTTATATATGTAGTCCATATGACTTCTCCACCGCTCCATCCTCTGATACACCTATGTCTCACTATAAAAATCCTGAATCATATCCTGGAAAACTTATCCCTCAGTGATCAACAACATTTGGTTCTTCGATCCTATTTGCAGATATATTATTCAGTGTTCATCATTTCACAAGGAAGAACACAAATATTGTATATCTATGACATCCAATTAACTAACATCTCCATCATCTCACCACCATCATGCCATGTCGATACCATATCTATGATTTCTTATAATATTTTCATGAAATGATCACACAATGAATGATTGATGGGGATATGGAGAACCGTGATCCAAACAAAGAACGCTCATGGTTAATAATGAAAAGGGGGAGAAAAGAACAAGAAAAAATGAGAGGAACAAACCTCGATTGATGATCAATTTGATATCAATTCATTTTCATAAGAATAAATACAAATAAATCATCAAATAAAAGAACCTCTCCAAAAATCACCCTGTAATAAACCCATACCAAAAATTCACATGATTAAGAAATCAATCCATTTATAGATCAATCCATGTTCATCATAGGAATATTGAATAGGGAAGTTAAACAAATCAAACAATCATTGTACCTCGATTCAGATCGATCACTAATAAAGAATAAACATGTGCTGTATTCAGTGCTGAAATCCTTTGATCCTATCCATTACAGTCATCGATATCTAATCTGTTCATCGTCTAGAAATGGGATCTCCACCAATATATCTAAAGGCTCTATCCCATTCATAGTGATATATGATTAGCCTTATGTTTTTTTTCAATAAGCATGTATTTAAAAAAGGAATGATCTAGGTCGCTGCATAGCTACATCAACGAAAAAAATAAAATAATTTGATTAATAATTTTATTCATTTTACACCAATGACGGGGTTTCTACAAATGACCCATGATGACTAATTTTAAGTCACTCCAAGAGTAAAAACTATTAATGAACTCAACAATTAACAAATATTTTTGAACTGTTCATCCATTTAAATATTATTTCACTTTTTTCAAGAAAGCTGCATGCGAATGATATATAATATTTTTAATATATTTCAAAAATTTATGTCGGGACACCAGGTCTTGAAATCAAACACTATCTCAGCACCAATTCTCAAAAATAATCAATAAAATATTAAAAAAATACATGTAAAATATGAGTCATTACAATATCCCAAACTCGGGGCTTTACATCACTAAAAATCCAAAACAAACTCTACTCATAATATGTGTTTAATGAGAACAAATATGATCATCCCTCTGTAATTTTCTCTCTGGGAGATTACCGTTATCCCACTAGACATGAACTAAATGAATTTATTTCTCATGGAGGATATTATCTTATTGATCATCATTCTCTACTTAGTACTCAATAGTGTTCCCTCCATCCCTGATGTCATGCTTGGCCTAGTTGATAACGTGCTATATGTCACACATGTACCTCATTATGTATAACATGTGGATGATGTCCTTTAACCGTTATAACAATATAGATAGAGTTATCAAGTATTCCACATCACTAAATCTATATAGTATATGAAAATTGTATATGACTCTTAGAGATTGGATTCCACTACATCCAAATCCACATAATCCATGTCGAGGTGAAACCCATATAAAAATATGGCCTCATTCATAGAACCCCATAGGCATTTATCACCTGTCCTTATAAAACATATGAAGTTTATGTGAAGTCCTCATCCACACTTGGATGGTCCACACATTTTCAGTTATTGATATGCAACACATCGAGGAACATGAGTGATGACTCTCCTATGTCAATTCAGTAATGTGGCACCCTTCATGTTCACATTTATAATGCCCATATGGTTCCATACAAATGGAGGCATGGTTGTTCTTATTTTCCCCAAAATTGTCAAGTGGTAGTTGATCCACCCTACTAAATAAAAATTAAATCACAAAATATTACATAATTTATTCCAAAACATGAAGGGTCTACTCAATATGGCTGTCAGTTTGGGTGTGAAAAATTGTGCTCAAGATTTACTAAGCCACCAAATCCTCTAATAATCCCTTCCAAAATCGGCATGTGAAAAAGGAATCATGCTCTAAAATAATATTTGATTGAACTCGATGGAGTTATAATATCACCTACATGTAGAGGAATCTCAATCTATCTACTTCTTGAATTTATATAATGTGGGCTGAATTGTTGAGTCCTTCAATAATCACCCATATGGAATCATTTACCCAATATGTATGTGGTCACCCCATCATGAAGTCCATGGAAATAGCATCCCATGTACACATTGGTACCTCAAAGGATTGAGCTAATCTAATTGGAACATGGTGCCTTGTCTTCACATTCAAAAAAGCAAGGCATCGAGAGACAATCTTTACAAATCCCATCTTCTTCCTTGGAAACCAAAACTGACATCTGAGGTCCTGGTAAATATTTTCCACACATAGATATACCACCAAATAGATACATGAAACTCTTTCAGAACCTCATCTCTCAATATCACAAGTACAACCAGGCATCCTCTTAAAAGAATAAGAAGATCCAAAACTTTAGTATATCCATCAGAAGCATGTCCCATAGATATCTGAGCACGTAGGGTCTCACACATTGTATGCACAAGATCTAAATACATAAATCACTATAAGAACATTGGTGTTACAACCCTCAACTATAGGTAAGATACAACATCTACATAGAAAAAGGATATCTCCAATGAGGCCAACTGATCTAATAATCACTCAGAAACTATGAACAATATTTCTTGCCCAGAGCATCTTCTACCACAATCCCATTATTAGGAGTATAGATAAACTAGAATTTATAATATTTGAGGAAATCTATCCATCAACACTTTCTCAGGATAATATCTTGTAGAGAGATGATATATTTGTGACTCTTGTGATCAAAGTAGATGATAAACCACTCACCCATTCAATAGTGTTACTACATCTTTATTAAGAATAATAACACTTCTAACTCAAGATCATGGGTAATATCATTATTCTTATATGGTCTCAACTTTCATGAAACATATGAAATCACCACATTCCTATTCAACGAAATAGAATCAGGCACATCCTCATGTATTGTTGAATAATAGATACTCGACACCCTACTCTAGGAATATCCTGATGAGAGAACTCACTAAACTCTTCCTCAACTACTAAAAATCTTATTGTAACCTCTCTGTCCACATGAATGGATTCTCCATTTATGTCAATGATATCATGGGTTCTGATATTATAGTGATATTAGGTATGACTATATGGTAATAGACTGCCACCCAAAAAAAGTTATTCACCTCTATCACGCTTATGGGTGGACCCCAATATAACACTACCTCAGACAGGGTTGGTTCCACTGTCACTCTATCTGTGAAGATAATGTATCCCATAAATTGGACATCATGAATCCATAACTGTCACTTTGAGGGATTTCTGTAAATCTAGTGCTCAGAGAGTACATCATGAAATATCCCCAGGTGTCTCACGTGATCCACCTCAGATGTCAATTTCACAATAATGTCATCGATGAAGTCTACCGCAAATCGGTCTATGAAATGATGGATGATCCAAATCATAATCCCAATAAACACTTCTCGGGCATTCATTATTCCAAAGAGAATCAATATGTACCCATAGTGTCTGTAGTGTCATCAGAATGATGTATTAAGTATATCCTAATCCCATACTACCAAATAGTCATATCCTGACTAGAGGTCAACATTCAAGAACCATCATTCCCTATTCGACTAATAAAAGAGTTCATTGATATTTAGTAGTGGATAATTATTTTTCACAGTCACGTGGTTCAATTTTTGATAGTCCACACACTACCTAAAGCTTCAATCTGCCTTCTTGGAAAACAAAATTGGGGTTTCCCAGGGTAAAACACTCAGTCTGACAAATCATTTCCTTTGAAAGTCATTTTACAGTACTATCAACTAATTGATCTCTTTGGGAGACATCCAATATACTTGAGAAAATATCAGTGTCATCCTAGGGTGTAAATCAATGCAGAAATATATCTCTTAGTAGGGAGGTAGACCTAGTACATCCTCAGGGAATATATCATCGTACATCACCACTAGTGTAAGAAACTAGGAACTCATAACTTCCACGACACCAAGGGTAATGCTATCCAAAAAATAAGTAATCATTTTCAACCCCTATTTATTTTACCATCCTATGCTGCATATGTTTTATTTTTCACCAATAAAGGAAAAATTGGTCCCGTCACTGCATACACACCACATACATCACCTAAAACATTAAATCAGGTCATGAATTTTAGATAACCAATCTATTATAAGAATTATGTTTTAATTCCGTGAAACTACTAAAAATATAATCTAATAGAAACTATAAACTCCAAGACTTTGGTCACACTATTGGCACATGTCCGTGATCACTGTGTCTTCTCTAATAAGAGTCTCCAAGCATAAGGGTTGAGATAAGGGCTCCACCAAAATATCAATGTCTCATGAAATTTATGTTGTATGTATGTAATGACTGTAAATTGTGTCTACATGTACTATAGTTGTTGTATAAAATACAATTATCATATGACAAATCATTCTGGAACCCATTGGGTCGTATGCTTCAACAAAGGGAAGTTATCCCTACCCCTTTGTTCTAGCTCTCTGAGCTTCTTGTGGACCACCTATTGGGGGTGGTGGTAACAAGTCATTGATTATATGACCTATTGATACACTCCAGCTCATTTTCAACATCATAACCCTATCAATACTATCTTCTCTCACAATCGTTTCCACCTTAGTGGACCATCCAGGGTCTCTTTGTCAATTGGTCAATGGGAAAGATAGTCTGGTGAAGGATGTAATCTACCATGAAATGATTTGAAAATCCTCACTCTAGAATGAATTGACCCAATCTATGATCCATAAACCATATACCTTATATCCTGGTACCTCCTCCAGAATCAGATCATTCATCCAGGCCCCTAAGACTGATGTTAACTCCTCTAATGTTGAGGTATCTGCTCTTGATTTCGCACTACCCACAACCACTGGTTGTATCTGCTATGCGAGGAAAATATCTACCACCAAATCACTCTCTAGAATCATAATATTGGTAGGAATTCATATACGTATAACAATGTCTTATTTGTCACTACTCATACCTCACTCAAATTTTCTTTCTCAGAAGAACTAATTGTAAACCATATCCATCCAGTACCTGGAGAGTTTGGTGAACCATGATGAATATTTAGCTACTATTGTTATGACCTACTAGATGTAATGTCCCAGTTCTGGAATCCACACAGGGGTGCCCCGTACCCGGTTGGTCACATGGCCTCAAGTACATTTCCCTAAACGCCAGAGGCTACCGACTAGTTGCAAGGGCCTTAGATGTGATGGGTGGGAAACAATGCCCTAATTGGCAGAGTACACAACAGAAGTAAACAACAGACAATAGTGGAAGCAGTAAATATTCTACAACAGTAGACAACTGAAGACTAATGGAGAAAGAACTAGAGAAAAAATATATGTTAATGATTCATGAAACATATATGTTTGGAAAGAATCCAAACCAATCACAATGATGAATAAAGTTCTAAACAAAAGTACAAAAGAAAAAAAGATGAGCAACTCCTCCGCATCGCAAGACTCGGCTTAGTCCCATGCTCTCCAGCTCCAAATCATTCAAGTACCTAAAGTCGAAGGGCTCTTGCCCTTGTCTAAACCTGCAACTATATATTATTTTTGGACCCAAAAGAATGACCCAAATAGGGTGTGAGACTAAATCCTTGTAGTTAACAACCCGAAGTTCTATGCCTAATAGTCAGTGAGTATATGTTCGGTAAAATTACAAAAAGCAGTAAACAAGGAAGTGCTAAGCTAAAAACAATCCACAGTTTAAGCATTCAAAACACCACATAGAATTCAACAGCAAAATAGATAACACAACAGGTAACCCTCTGGGAAGTACCCACATCTTATCCCCTCTAGTTCTACCAATCAAGAACAAGAAACCCTCTGGGAAGCACACACATCATCACCCCTCTGGTTCAGCTAAAGTATAGACTCTCTGGGGAATCACTCACCCTCAATTCCCCCTATAGTCTTGTATCATACTAAATACGTTCTGGGGAAGCTCTTAACGTCAATTCCCCAAGTGGCCCACATCGAGGAACTACAGACACTATGGGGAAGCACTCAATGTCAATTCCCTCTATGGTCTCGCATCGTATAAATATAAAGACACTCTGGAGAAGCCCTCAATGTCAATTCTCCCTATGGACTATACACCAGGTTCTCACAGCCCTGTACAATTCAATCATTCATAGCATCATGTAATGGCCAAATTAAACCTCATGAACTATTTGGCTAGAAGTCTGCAATATAACAACATTTCAAAAAAAAACTCACTCTATCCAGCAAGACTAGGCATGGGAAAGCAAACAACAACCTAATAGAAAAACAAGACCCAAAGGTCAAAACAAGAAAAACATGCATGGGAAATGTAACATCCCAGGTAAATAAAGAATAAAGAATTTTCATATTTATTAATATTTACGAATTAAATATTAATTTTAATTAAAAGGGGTTTCTACGTTAAATGGCATACTTGGTACGCAACGATGAGTTTCTTTGAAAACATACGTTGCACACAAGTAATAAAATAATATTATTTTAAATGTTAGTTAACGAGTAGTTGTTGTACTGGCGGGAATGGATAGAAATAACTAAAATATGATTATATATGTTTTTAAATGTTTTTACATTTACCCAATAAAAGATAAAGGCTTAAAATACGGAAAGAGTTCAATTTATACCCTAATTTTCACGAAAGGTCCAATTATCACCTTTTAACGGAGAACCGTCATTTAATATAGTTTTGATCGATCTTATAAATTATTTTGGACCAAATATAACTCTTATTTAGAATCGGGACAACAAAATTTACTTTGTGTAAATTTTTGGTACCTTTCTGATAAAGTTCATTTTTTAATGAATAGTGTAAAATGTTGTATTTTAATTCAAAACCTCTTTTTAATCTAATTTATTTATATGATTAGATTATCTTTTGAATTGGTTTTAAAGTGAAATTAGAAAATATTTTTACCATTAAATCCAATAGTGGTTGTTGGAATTAATTTCACTTTGAAATCGGACTTAAACTAGTGTCAATCTTTTGATACTTATTATTTCATAAAAACACGCTATTTGCTCTGACAGCGGGAATTAATTATTAAATTAATTAATGTGACTTATATTTTTTGAATTTTGTAAAATAGACTTCATTTTTGAATTCGTAATATCAAATATAGCTTTGGGTGAATTTTTGGTAATTTTATGAAAAACTTCAATTTTTGATGAATAGTGAAACCACTAAGTGGTACTTATAAAGACTGATTTTCTGTTTAAATGAAATTTTTCCATCTTTGTGTTTTGAATTTCAAAAATCCGACATACATGGTTGTCATTAAGAAGTAAAATGTGGTTCAATGAGATTATAATAATTTTTTGGTGAATAGTAACTTATTAAGTTCTTAATCGCGATTAGTGGTAATTAGTGTAATTTAAGGTAAAAATGATATTATAAGAATGTGAAAACACCATGACACTTGTCCTACACCTATTTGGTGAGTCATGGCCGACCAAGACAAGCCATGGGCCAACTTGGGGACCCCATGGAGACACTTTGGTTGAGAAATGACATAAATAACTTTTTATTTAATGTTAAAATTAAATTGACACAAACATGAGTTGTTTTACTAAAAAAATATTTAAGTAAGGATACACAGGTCCAAATTTTGATTATAAATATTCATTGGAAAGATAAAACGATTTCCTACATCATAGTATTTTTTTTATAATTTTTAAAATTAAATACATTAAATTATTTAAGACATAATAATGATGCAGCGATGACATCATTATTTGACGATTTAAATAAAATTGAAAGATAATGTAAACTCTATGAACTACACATGTCCAAAACCAATTGGATGAGTGGATTTCGAACCCTTATCACCTTATCCACGAATTATATCAATGTGGGACCTTTTAAAACCGAAACACATTTTCAAATAAAGTAATATCTCTTTACTTTCCAAAAGTGCCCCTCCTCTCCTCTTATAAAAGGCCCCCACCTATACCACCTTACACACAATCCTCAAGCCTTTGGCTCGGCCAACCCCTCACCATTTACTCTCTCCACATCCCTCTCCTAATCCTAGAGGATTCCCTTTGGGCAGAATCCTTTCAAAGGAAGCCTTTAGACACAAATCAAAAGAAGTTAAACTTTTAAAGGACGTTAAAGAACGATCGAGTCAAGTCGGACCCGAGGTAAGGGACTTCGTATCAATCTCTTTTCATTGAGGCATATTTAATTTTATACACAACTTTCTTTTATACGATGTATAAACTCCTTTGACTTTTACTTTTATACAAACGGAATCTTTTTCTACGAAGCATTTTACTAAACAACAAAAAGGAATGTTTTTTTTAACGTACGCGGTGACAACGACCTTTTCCGCCACCGCGAGTATTATTTGGTCTTTGGCTTCCTCAACAAGCCGTAATGTTTTTAAAATAAAATAAATACCATATACTCGTTTATGTATTTTGGTATTGAAAATGGTTTTGATAAATGATTCTATTATGTCAATATATTTCTGATATATTGTGATTGAAATGTGGAAATGTTATCATTCCTTTATATTGGTTTTATGTTTTATGATTTTATATTGGTACTTGGACATTTTAACGGGTGGTTACGTTATAAACCATATGACGGGTGGTGCCGTGAATACCAGGATGGGTGGTTACGTTATAACCTCCAATGCATTGGGTATGGAAGTCGGCCGTATGGCTATTCCATTAAGTATGTATGGAAATTGGCCGTATGGCTATTCCATTAAGTGATATGTGTGGAAGTCGACCGTATGGTTATTCCACTTAAGTATGTTTATGTCCCAAGTTACCTTTATATATGTTATGTGTTCTTTATATGGGTTTTATGGTAATACTTTGGTTACAAAAAGGTAAGTAATGATACTTTATTCAGTGAAGTGTTTTTACTACTTCATGAAGGTGAAGGTATTACTTTGATAGAGTATACATGGTTTACTTGATTTTGAAAAACTAATAGTTTTCATTCTTTGTGTATCCCTTACTGAGCTTTTTATGCTCACCCCAAGTTTTTTTGAAATGTTTTTCACAGGACTTAATGTGGAATAAGGTCAAGGATGGAATCAAGGGAATGTCATCCTATATAAAACATGGAACTAGACATGTTTCTTTTTAAGAGTTTTTTTATTGTTATGGAAACTTAGTAGAAGTGACTACTTTGTAATCTTTTGAGATGTAATAGTTATGTTCTAATTCTCTAAAACTCTAAACCTGAAAAGATCCTCAACGTGAATTATTCATTTAATTCAATATTAAGTAAGGTTTAAGGCCAGGGCCTTATAGTTGGTATCAAAGGTCGGTTTAGACATCTTTAGGAGTTAGAAAAGTGTTAAATTATAATATTATTGAAATGATATTGCATTTATGGATTACCATGTTGCTTCGCCTAAGATATTTCTGTGTTCAGAATGGTTTTCCGCAGAGGAAACAAAGCAACTATGTTGGGACGACATCAGTAGGAAGATAACCTTCCAAATCAGCAACCTGAGATGGTCAGAATCGGAACTGAAAAGTTTGTTGCAGTGATGGCACAGTTGAATCAGGCTATAAATGGTGGTGGTATCCATGCACGAGATCAGCCAGATCAACCGCAGAGGAACATGTCAGTGGTGGAACATTTCATGAGGCAACATCCCCCATCATTCAGAGGATCATCTGACCATGTGCATGCTGAAGGGTGGATTAAAGCACTGGAGAAGATTTTTGATGTCATGGGGTGTTCAGAACATCAAAAGGATAGTCTTGCTGTTTACCGTTTTGAAGGTGAAGCTGATCAGTGGTGGTCGATGGTGAAAAATATAAGGGATAGTGATGAGATTGCGGATCTTCATTGGGATGAATTCAAAGGTATGTTTCTTGAGAAATATTTTCCTAAGGTGGTTCGTCTTAGGATGGAAAAACAGTTCCTAGAATTGAGGCAAGAGGATGATTCGGTGGCTGCTTATGAAGAAAAGTTCACTCGATTGGCAAGGTATGCTCCAAACTTCATATGAGATCTTGATAGTAAAATAAACCATTTTTACTCAGGGTTAAAGCCAAAGTATCGAAGGGCTTTAGCTTCTCGTGAGTTCAAAAGTTATGAAAAACTTGTTCGATGTGTGGAGAAGGTGGAAATGGAGTTTGTCGATGATCAGGTGTTCTATGAAAAACAGCAGAATAAGAGGTCTAGTTGGCAGGAAAAGGGGAAGAATTCATCATAGAAGCAAGGAGGTAAGAAAACCAAATATCCATCCAGTGAGAAGTGTGGTAAAATGCATCCTGGAGAATGTTTATCCAAGTCTTGTAAGTGCTTTCGGTGTGGTAAGTCTGGTCATATTGCTCGTAACTGTAAGGAAGATGATCAAGCAGGAAATGAAAAGCCAACGGTAAGATGTTTTAAGTGTAATGAAATGGGTCATTATGCAAACGAGTGTCCAACGAAGAACTCAACTGGGGGAATGCAGCCCGAATAAAATCAGAAAGGGGTGGTGAAATCCTTTGCAACAACTTCAGCAGATGTTGGGCCATCGAATGAAGTGGTATCAGCTCCAGGGAGCTCAGTATTTTTAGATGATTGACTTGAGGTCGGGGTACCATCAGTTGAAAGTAAAAGAAGCAGACGTTCCGAAGACTACGTTCCGTACTAGATATGGCCATTATGAATTTGTAGTTATGCCTTTTGGGTTAACCAATGCACCTGCTGTTTTCATGGACCTCATGAATAAAATTTTCCATGAGTTATTGGATAAGATTGTGTTTGTGTTTTGAGGTTTGGGAAGATGTTATGTGTGCCTTGTGATTCACAGTTGAAGAATGAGTTGTTATGTGAGGCTCATAGTTCCCCGTTTTCAGTTCATCCTGGAAGTACTAAGATGTACAGGGATCTGCGGGAGTATTACTGGTGGGATGGAATGAAAAGAGATATTGCTGATTTTACTGTGAAGTGTTTGACATGTCAACAGGTTAAAGCAGAGCGGCAGTTACCGAAAGGGATGCTTCAGCCTTTACCAGTGCCTGAGTGGAAATGGGAAAACATATCTATGGACTTTGTTGTGGGATTGCCGAGGAAATCTCGAGGTAATAATGCAATCTGGGTTATTGTTGATCGCTTGACCAAATCTGCTCATTTCCTTTCCATACGAGATACTTTTTCCCTAGATCAACTTTCCCACTTGTATCTTAAAGAGATAGTCAGGTTACATGGAGTTCCCCTCTCCATTGTATCTGATCATGATCCCAGGTTTACTTCTAACTTTTGGAAAGGCCTTCAGAAGTCGTTGGGTACTGAATTAAATTCTAGTACAACTTTTCATCCTCAATCAGATGGGCAGTCAGAACGAACAATCCAGACATTGGAGGATATGCTACGAGATTGTTCTATGGATTATCAGGGAAGTTGGGACCAACATATTTCTTTGGTTGAATTTTCGTATAATAACAGTTTTCATTCCAGTATACAGATGGCACAATTTCAGGCCATTATATGGGAAGCAGTGTCGAACTCCAGCATTTTGGAATGAAGTGGGTGAAAGGAAGCTGATGGGACCAGAATTTGTAGAAGGGATGGCAGAAAAAGTTCAGTTGATTCAGAAGCACATGAGAACAGCTCAGAGCAGGCAGAAGAGTTATTCGGATAAACGGAGGAAGGATCTATCTTTTGAGGTAGGTGATCATGTTTTTCTCATGGTTTCTCCTTGGAAAAGTGTGATGAGATTTGGTAAGAAAGGAAAGCTGAGTCGAAGGTTTATTGGACCATATGAAATTCTTGAGAGAGTTGGATCAGTTGCATACCGGGTGGCTTTACCTCCGAGTTTATCTCAGCTACACAATGTTTTTCATGTTTCAATGTCGAGAAAGTATATGCCAGATCCATCTCATGTTTTGAGTCCAGAGGTAGTTCAGCTGGAAGAGATCCTATCTTATGAGGAACAACCGGTCCAGATTCTTGACCACAGGGAGCAGGTGTTACGGAATAAGGTGATTCATCAGGTAAAGGTTTTGTGGAAAAACCATGTGATTGAAGAGGCAACGTGGGAATCTGAAAATGCTATGAGGGATAAATACCCCCACTTATTTTGATAAGTGAATAAAATTGCAAGGACGCAATTCCCAAAAGGGGGGAAGGATGTAACATCCCAGGTAAATAAAGAATAAAGAATTTTCATATTTATTAATATTTACGAATTAAATATTAATTTTAATTAAAAGGGGTTTCTACGTTCAATGGCGTACTTGGTACGCAACGATGAGTTTCTTTGAAAACATACGTTGCACACAAGTAATAAAATAATATTATTTTAAATGTTAGTTAACGAGTAGCCGTTGTACTGGCAGAAATGGATAGAAATAACTAAAATATGATTATATATGCTTTTAAATGTTTTTACATTTACCCAATAAAAGATAAAGTCTTAAAATACGGAAAGAGTTCAATTTATACCCTAATTTTCACGAAAGGTCCACTTATCACCTTTTGACGGAGAACCATCATTTAATATAGTTTTGATCGATCTTATAAATTCTATTGGACCAAATATAACTCTTCTTTAGAATCGGGACAACAAAATTTACTTTGTGTAAATTTTTGGTACCATTCTGATAAAGTTCATTTTTTTAATGAATAGTGTAAAATGTTGTATTTTAATTCAAAACCTCTTTTTAATATAATTTATTTATATGATTAGATTATCTTTTGAATTGGTTTTAAAGTGAAATTAGAAAATATTTTTACCATTAAATCCAATAGTGGTCGTTGGAATTAATTTCACTTTGAAATAGGACTTAAACTAGTGTCAATCTTTTGATACTTATTGTTTCATAAAAACACGCTATTTGCTCGGACAGCGGGAATTAATTATTAAATTAATTAATGTGAATTATATTTTTTGAATTTTGTAAAATAGACTTCATTTTTGAATTTGTAATATCAAATATATCTTAGGGTGAATTTTTGGTAATTTTCTGAAAAACTTCAATTTTTGATGAATAGTGAAACCACTAAGTGGTACTTATAAAGACTGATTTTCCGTTTAAATGAAATTTTTCCATCTTTGTGTTTTGAATTTCAAAAATCCGACATTCATGGTTTTCATTAAGAATTAAAATTTGGTTCAATGAGATTATAATAATTTTTTGGTGAATAGTAACTTATTAAGTTCTTAATCGCGATTAGTGGTAATTAGTGTAATTTAAGATAAAAATGATATTATAAGAATGTGAAAACACCATGACACTTGTCCTACACCTATTGGGTGAGTCATGGCCGACCAAGACAAGCCATGGGCCAACTTGGGGACCCCATGAAGACACTTTGGTTGGGAAGTGACATAAATAACTTTTTATTTAATGTTAAAATTAAATTGACAGAAACATGAGTTGTTTTACTAAAACAATTTTTAAGTAAGGATACACAGGTCCAAATTTTGATTATAAATATTCATTGGAAATATACAAAGATTTCCTACATCATAGTATTTTTTTTATAACTTTTAGAAATTAAATACATTAAATTATTTATGACATAATAATGATGCAGCGATGACATCATTATTTGACGATTTAAATAAAATGGAAAGATAATGTAAAATCTATGAACTACACATGTCCAAAACCAATTGGATGAGTGGATTTCGAACCCTTATCACCTTATCCACGAATTATATCAATGTGGGACCTTTTAAAACCGAAACACATTTTCAAATAAAGTAATATCTCTTTACTTTCCAAAAGTGCCCCTCCTCTCCTCTTATAAAGGCCCCCACCTCTACCACCTTACACACACTCCTCAAGCCTTTGGCTCGGCCAACCCCTGCCCATTTACTCTCTCCAAATCCCTCTCCTAATCCTAGAGGATTCCCTTTGGGCAGAATCCTTTCAAAGGAAGCCTTTAGGCTCAAATCAAAAGGAGTTACACTTTTAAAGGATGTTAAAGAACGATCAAGTCAAGTCGGACCCGAGGTAAGGGACTTCATCTCAATCTCTTTTCATTGAGGAATATTTCGTTTTATACACAACTTTCTTTTATACGGTGTATAAACTCCTTTGACTTTTACTTTTATACAAAAGGAATCTTTTTCTACGAAGCGTTTTACTAAACAACAAAAAGGAATGTCTTTTAACGTACGTGGTGACAACGACCTTTTCCGCCACCGCGAGTATTATTTAGTCTTTGGCTTCCTCAACAAGCCGTGATGTTTTTAAAATAAAATAAATACCATATACTCTTTTATGTATTTTGGTATTGAAAATGGTTTTGATAAATGATTCTATTATGTCAATATATTTCTGATATATTGTGATTGAAATGTGGAAATGTTATCATTCCTTTATATTGGTTTTATGTTTTATGATTTTATATTGGTACTTGGACATTTTAACGGGTGGTTACGTTATAAACCATATGACGGGTGGTGCCGTGAATACCAGGACGGGTGGTTACGTTATAACCTCCAATGCATTGGGTATGGAAGTCGGCCGTATGGCTATTCCATTAAGTATGTATGGAAATTGGCCGTATGGCTATTCCATTAAGTGATATGTGTGGAATTTGACCGTATGGTTATTCCACTTAAGTATGTTTATGTCCCAAGTTACCTTTATATATGTTATGTGTTCTTTATATGGGTTTTATGGTAATACTTTGGTTACAAAAAGGTAAGTAATGATACTTTATTCAGTGAAGAGTTTTTACTACTTCATAAAGGTGAAGGTATTACTTTGATAGAGTATACATGGTTTACTTGATTTTGAAAAACTAACAGTTTTCATTCTTTGTGTATCCCTTACTGAGCTTTTTATGCTCACCCCAAGTTTTTTTGAAATGTTTTTCACAGGACTTAATGTGGAATAATGTCAAGGATGGAATCAAGGGAATGTCATCCTATATAAAACATGGAACTAGACATGTTTCTTTTTAAGAGTTTTTTTATTGTTATGGAAACTTAGTAGAAGTGACTACTTTGTAATCTTTTGAGATGTAATAGTTATGTTCTAATTCTCTAAAATTCTAAACCTGAAAAGATCCTCAACGTGAATTATTCATTTAATTCAATATTAAGTAAGGTTTAAGGCCGTGGCCTTATAGGAAATACATAAAAAGCACATCCAATTACCCTATTCACAAACAGTATCCTCTATATATGCATACAAGAAATGCAGGAAAACAACAGGTGAAAAACAATAAACGTGCAATACCCCGTTCAACGGTTTTGGGAAAATTTGTTCATAAATCTCAATGAATTTATATAGAAAGGCACAAACCACCTACCACGGGGTTAGCAGATCAATATACGTGAACCTTGAAGCTTGAATCTTCTTAGAATGTCATACATCAATGAAAATGAATAAAACGTTCAACCCATGATAAATTGGAAAAGAGGATGAATTAGAAAACGATGGTCTAGATGATGGTTGAGCTTGCTGATGTGATTCCATTGCAATCGAGGATGGTCAATTTGGAGAATGGATGGGTGATCGGGGTCTCAAGGAAGTCTCAGTGTCGTACGGGTGGTCTGGGATGTTTCGGCTGAAGAAGAAGACACCCCTGTCCATTGGACATGTCCCCAGTCCATTTAAGGAAAAAAAAGAAAATACCTGGTGTGTACCTTCCCTTTCTGTACTCCGCTTTAGGCGGCCTCCACATCACCCCACATGACCGTGTGTGTGGCCATGACACGACCAACACATAGCCTCCTACGACAATGAAGTACACGACGGGTACTAAAAAATTTCATGATGTGTACATCAATAATTTCCAGAAACTCTTCTTTTCACAAAAACTCCAGAAAAAGGAAAAACAAACCTGAAAAGAAGATCTTGTTTCTTACAAACTTCCCCCCTTAAAGAAATTCATCCCCAAATTTACCTAGCACGGCGTAGAAGAAGAAACCTCAAACAACCCTAGACACTACGATCGTACATCGACCTCCCTCTCCCATGTCTTGTCCTGTACTCACCTGTGCAACCATAGCACCCGTACCAAAAGAACATACCATACATGGAGAACCTATGTACTACGATCGACAATCCATATAGGATGCTCCTCGAAAGATGCACCCCCCTCTAACTCGTCTTCCTCGGGTTGGAAATCATGAGATGGTTTTGAAAAGCAACGTCAGAGCTGAGAAACATGGAAGATGCCGTGTATATCCCAGTACCTTTGAAGTAACTACAACCGATAGGCAACCAGACCAACTCTCTCCAACACCTCAACTAGCCCGACATATCTCGAAGAAATATTACCATGTCTCCTAATCCTCTTGTGTCCCAACCTCGGTGTGACATGTAGAAAAACTTGATCCCTAACCTCTAACTCCAGAGGTCATCTCCGCTGATTAGCATATGACTCATGAAGAGATTGTGCAGTAGCCATCCTCTTCCGAATCAACTCTATCTACTCAGTGGTATCCTACACAAGACGAGGTCCCAACAAAGCTACCTCTAATGCCTCCAGCCAACATAAAGGTGATCGGCATGACCTACCATACAAAGCCTCATAAATTTCCAACTGAATAGTTTCATGAAAGCTATTATTGTAGGAAAACTCTACAAGAGGTATATACTTCTTCCAAGAACCTCCAAAATCATGAATGCATGCCTGAAGAATATCCACAAGCACCTGAATCGTACGCTAATACTAACCATCTTTTTGGGGATGGTAATATGTACTCAAAAGTAAATGTGTTCCCAAAGTCTTCTAAAGCCCTTTCCAGACACAATATGTAAAACGAACATCCTTGTCTGAAACTATGGAGTGTAAAACTCCATGAACACATACAATCTCCCAGATGTAAAATCGCTCCAGCTCATCAACACTGACGGTCTCCTTTATCGACATGAAGTGATCAACCTTCGTGAGTCTATCGATGACAACCTAAACTACATCATTCC
Organism: Viscum album; assembly: GCA_963277665.1. Classification (NCBI taxonomy): domain Eukaryota; kingdom Viridiplantae; phylum Streptophyta; class Magnoliopsida; order Santalales; family Viscaceae; genus Viscum; species Viscum album. The sequence goes on along the minus strand of OY728147.1, from coordinate 386,266,790 downwards.
CTTGATGAGACATTGATAAACTGGTCACGAATTCCATCGTGACAACATTCCACTACCATTCGGGAATGTGTAACTACTGTTAAATCCCTGCAGGTCACTGATGCTCCACCTTCACCTGCTGGTAAGTGGAACACCTCATGAAAAAACCAGCAACATCCCTCTACATACCTGGCCATCAATACTGATGGTGTAGATCATGATATATCTGGGTGATTCCATGATGAACTTCCCAAACTGAGTAATGAAATTACTGCATTAGCTCCTCACATATATCTGCTGGAACCCATACAAGTCCCTAGAAATGCAAGATCTCATCCTCACCTATAGTCCACCCAGGAAGAGGATCCTCTCCCGACACGCATTCCCAAAGTACTAGGCCTTCAGAATCTGATATCTTCCTCATTCATACGCGATCGATAAGTGTCAAGGTAACAACTACAGAAGATAGAAAAGTGTTCCCCTATCTATTGTGCACCACAAAATGTATCTTAGAGAATAGAGACATAAGTTTCCACTCACTGTCGACCTCCCAAACTTCCTGTATCTGAGTCCTCATGCTCAACGCATCAACCACTCCGTTTCTTTTCCTAGGTGTATAGGAAATTTCAAAGTCAAAATACTGAAGGTACTCATCCCACCTTCGCTATCTCAAATTCGGATCATGCTGAGTGAAGATGTACTTGAGACTCTTGTGGTCAGTGAAAACCACAAAGTGATATCCTAGAAGATAATCTCTCCAGCAGCGTAGGGAATGAACAACAGCTGCCAACTCTAGATCGTGTGATGGGTAATTCTTCTCATGCAGCCTCAACTACCAAGACCTATACGCAATGATTCCATCTCCCTACATAAGAATAGCTCCCAGCTCCGTACTTGATGCGTCGCAGTAAATGGTATAGCAAGTGCCCAGCTCCAGCAAGACTAGTATCAGTGCTGAATTCAACCTCACATTCAGCTCTTGAAAGGAGGAATCACAAGAATATGTCCATAAAAACTTCACATCCTTCTTGGTCATACCTGTAAGTGGTGCTGCTAAGCGAGAAAAGTCTTGTATGAAATGTCTATAGTATCCAGCCAGCCCTAGAAGACACCGCACCTCAAAGACGTTCTTTGGATTCTCCCAAGAAACTGCCGATCTCACTTTCTCTGGGTCTAATGACACTCCTATCTCTGAGATAAAATTACCCAAGAAGTGAATCTAGTATATCAAAATGTGGAACTTGGAGACCATAGAATATAACTAATACTCTCTCAGTGTACTCAAAATTATCTCAAGATGGGTAGCATGGTCGTTTCGAGTGTGAGAGTAAACCAAGATATCTTCCATGAAAACAACCATGAAAGAATCCAAGTATAGATGGAACACTTGGTTCATTAGTGCCATGAAAACTGTAGGTGCGTTCGTGAGACCGAACATCATAACCAAATACTCGTATAGACCATACCTACACCAGAAAGATGTAAGAGGTATATCAGATGTCCTAATGTGCAACTGATGATATCTGGACCTCAAATAGATCTTTGAGAACACCAAGGCTCCTCAAAGCTGATCAAAGAGGTCATAAATCCTATGTAAGGGATATCGGTTCTTGATCATCAACTGGTTCAACTTCTGATAGTCCCCACACAACATAAAAGTACAATCTGACTTTTAATCAAAAAGGACAGGTGAACCCCAAGAAGAATTACTAGGTCGGATGAAACCCTTGGAGAACAACCCCTCCAACTGTTTCAAGAGCTCCTGCAACTCTGGTGTATCCATTCTATAAGGAGGTATAAACACTGGTGCCGACCCTGGCACAATATAAATAGAAAATTCTACCTCATTCTATGGAGGCAAACCTGAAAAGTCCTATGGAATGAAATCCATGAAACAAACCACCACTAGAGGAAAGTATAACTGTGATGTCCCCTGGTCATCTAGATAATGACTAAAAATCTGTGCTATAACTACTCCCAACCCATGATGCTCTGGACCCGCTCTACTCACCTGGACATCTCAATCGCCCTTTTGAAGAAAATATACACCCTCTGGTGATATGAAACTCACCCTGCGATGATTACAGTTGATGACTGTCTCGAAAGGAACTATCCAGTCCATTCCAAGAATGAAATTATAGCCAGTCATCTCCAGAACATAATGAACCCAAAGGATGTGACACCCAAAAACCTCAAGAGGGCACTCATTGCACTGATTTACACAAGATGTTCTCATCCCCAACGGAGTGTCGAGTGTCAAAACATTGACAGACGTAAAGATAAAGATCCCAAGGCTCTCCACAATAGTGAAAAATATAATGCAATGCGTATGACCAGTATCAAAAAGTGCTGAAGATAAATCTGAAGAAACTAGGATCGTAACTTGAACTGTAGAGGAACATGGATCCTACTCTTGATGGGTCTGCTCCACTGAAAAAGTCTGGCCAGCTCCGTGGCCCTGTGACCTTACCTGACTGCTCTGAGCTGATCCACCATGCTGTTGCTGGTGGCTTGGTGACTAACCCCCATGGTTGCGGCCTCCACTTCAGACTGAACGGCCGGAAGAAATCTAGTTCCCAGCCTGGTGTGAAACTGGCGGAGTCGATCTAGTATTAAGAGTCATATATGAAACCCTGTCACCATCTGCTGGTGAAAGGATCTGATAGAAATGCTATAGGATCCCCAACATGCCGCAAGATTGGAAATCCACCGAGTCAATCTGGCACTGTAGCCTCGTATTCCCGTTTCTCCTACACTGGTATCACACCACCTGGCTACCAGAAGATGCATCTCGCCAACTCAGATCTCCCTGTGTATTCTCCCTATGGTTCTTTCAGCTATCAGCTGGTGGAGCACTAACTCTTTAAGTCTAGTTGCCCTGGCTCACAACTCTTGATTCCTTCAAATTCTGTTCCATGATCAGTGCCTAGTTGACAATGGAAGCAATGGAAGTCAACATGAAGATATTCAAATGAGAGAGGATGTCCTATCTGAGGCCATCCTTGAACTTACTTTCTAGGAATAACCCATCTCCTTCCAGGAAGGGTGTAAAACAGTGAAGATCAGTGAAACAAGAAAATTACTCCATAACTGATAGGGTACCCTACTCAAGGCACAAAAACTCTTGGGCTCGGTTGGCCCTCTGGGTCTCCGGATACAAGTAGTCATAGAAGATGCACACAAACTCCTCCCAAGCCATAACCAAATGATGACCCACCTATGAGATCACATCCCACCATCTCTTGGCGGAATCCCATAACATATAGGTATCGAGCATGACTCTCCTCTCTGGAGGCATCTCTAGATGCTCAAAGATCGTCTTCATGGCTTCGAGCCATGACTATGCTTCCTAAGATCCTCATTCCCCTATGAATGATAGAGAATGATATTGCTAGAAGACCCACATCAAATCGTCCATCGATAGGTCATGTAGTGGAGCTCCCTGAAAAGTCTGCATTGTCCTCATGAAGCCCTCCTTGATCTGTGCATCAGCACCGGTAACAGGTATAACCGCTAGTGCCCATACTGGGACAACAAAAGGATCTGCAGGAGGTCCATGATCAGCCATGTCCGGTGTTTGATTTCCGCCTAGCAAATGGAGTACTACGGGATGACGTCTCAGTGGCATGACTCTGCATGGTCAAGTGCACACCTCAGATCAAAATTATCAAGAACTGAAAACAAGGAGTGTAAGAAGAGAATAAGATGTATAAAACATTATTGTTTTACAAAACATGACTACATATCGTGTACACAAACTACACGGTGTGTTCCCTGAATTCATTCACATGGGCTTGTAAATTTTCCTAAACTAGTCGCGTAACAACCCAAACAAACGGTGTGTTCTCAAAACACATGGAATGTACTTGAATCCTATTCCCTTTTCCGGGTCCTTCTATATGGTTAAGCCACACTGCTCTCCTAAGACAAGACTACACTACGTGTTCAAGGTACACACGACGTGTAGAGGACAAACATTACCTGACCCCTGTTGTTAGTGACACGATCAGACCCACGTCTCAAACTACATGACATTTTATTGATAGACATGGTGTTTATGTGAAAGGATAACACCGACCCGTGTTTTTTTTGAAACGGTTGGGTACCTGGGTCCGACTACACGGCGTGTTCAAGGGGAAAATGTAATGTATAAGAAAAGAATCCAACGAACCATGTTGTTCGCTACATGGTCGGGTTCCTAGGATTATACTACATGACATGTTCAATGCAGACACAACATGTTTCCACAAGACTCTTCCCATCCCACGTTTCTTCTCACATGACCTACGACATGGTCAGAGACTACACGATGTGTTCATAAAGTACACAGCATGTACTGAAGAAAAACTATTTCTTCCCAAATATAATAACACATGGAGTGTATGTAACATTAAAAGACACGTATTCCGGGTTTTCCCAGATATTAAGTCTCAGAAACAACTCTAGAACCCAAAAAACACTGAAAAAAGAATTGAAAGTACCAAATTCTGATCTATGAGGGCCTATACTCCCCGCGAATCAAAGTTTGGTACCCTATACAAGTTATAAAGAAGAAGAATGTGCAATGATCCACCAAATTCCAGTCCATGAGGGCCCATAACACCTCAAGAACTAATGTTTGGAGTTCGTTCAAACAAAACCTAACACACAATTCCCTATTAAACAACAAGTATCTATATCAAGGCATCTATCACAATAGCATGCATATTCTACACAACGTCTATCACATCAACATGCAATCGCTAATGCATCCAAAATGACGTGGACAGAATGCATGGCGTGTGATTTTTAACAAGTGCCTGTATGATGCATGAGATGGAATGATCTCATCTCATTGGGTTGTGACAGAAATAGAACCTCAATAACATCAATTGTAACCACACAAAACATGTAAATAACCCAAAGGTGAAATCAAATCAACTGTAAAATTGCAAACCAAAAAATTTCAATAGTGATGTAGATTGGATTTTCCCTGTATATGGGTTTGCTACTCCCGAGCACAACATATTTCTAAGTACCTATTCCATTATATCCCTGACTATAGGCTCCAAACAATAATTCAGGAGAAAATAATTCATCTGATACCACTTTGTAACGCCCCAGTTCCAGAAGCCACCCAGGGGTGCCCCGTACCCGGTTGGTCACATGGACTCAACCGCATTTCCCCAAACACCAGAGGCTACCGAATAGCAGCGAGGGACTTGGATGTGATGGTGGAGAAACTATTCCCTTATTAGCAGAGTACACAGCGGATGTAAACAACACACAATAGAGGATGCAGTAAATATCCAACAATAGTAGACAACGAAAGACTAATAGAGAAACAACTGAAGAAAAATATATTTAAATGATTCATGATACATATGTGTCTAGGAAAGCTTCAAAACAAGTCACAATTCTAAATATAGTACTAAACCAGAGAACAAAAGAAAAATGGTTGAGAAAATCTTTATCATCGCAAGCCTCAGCTTGGTCCCAAGCTCTCCAGCTCTAAAGAAATCAAGTACCTGAAGTCGAAGGGAACTTTCCCTTGTCTACACCTCCAGAAATATAATCTATTTGGGCCCAAAAGCATGGCCCAAATAGGCTGTGATACTAAATCCTAGCAGGAAACCACCCTAAGATCACTGCCTAATAGTCAGTGAGTATATGGCAGGTAAATGTACATAAAGTTGTAAAGTTGGAAGCACTAAGCATTTTACAATCCACAATTTAAGCCTTCAAATCACCACACATAATGCAACAACAAAACAGATAACACAACAAGAAACCCTCTGAGAAGTACCCATAGCCTATCCCCTCAGGTTCTACCTATCTAGAATAAGAAACCCTTTGGGCGGCTCACACAGTCTCACCCCTCTGGTTCATCTAATGTGTCGAATCTATGAGGAAGCACTCACCATCAATTCCCCCTAGAGTCTGGTATCATACTAAAGGCGCTCTAGGAAAGTACTCAATGTCACTTCCCCATATGGACCACTTCGAGGAACTACAGACACTCTGGGGAAGGAATTAACATCAATTCCCACTGTGGTCTTGCATTGTATAATTATAAAGACCTGCTGGAGAAGCCATCAACGTCAATTCTCCCTATGGTCTATACACCAGGTTCTCACGACCCTGTATAAGTAAATAAATCATAAAATCATGTCACGGCCAATGTAAACGTCAATAAATACTTGGCTAGAAGTCTAAAACATAACAGCATGTCAGAACAAAAGTCACTCCATCCTACAATACTAGGCATGTGAAAGCAAACAGCAGCCTAACAGGAAAACAAGACCCAAAGGACAAAATAGGAAAAAAATGAATGGGAAATTCATCCAAAGAATAGCTATGTACCTTATTCACAAATAATAACCTCTACTCTGGCATATAAGAAATGTAGGAAAACAACAGGAGAAAAATAGTAAACGTGCAATACCCTATTTAAGGGTATTGGGTAAATGTTCTGATAAAACTCAAAGACATTCTACAAAAAGGCACAAACCACCTACCCAGAGGTTAGGAGATCAATATACTTGAACCATGAAGCTTGAATATCATTATAACATATTAGATATATGAAAATGCATAAAATGTTCAACCCACGATAACCTAGAAAATAGGAGGAATTGGAAAACTATGTTCTAGAAGAAGGAAGATCATACCTCTTCGATTCCAATGCAATCAACAGTGGGAGACTCGGAGAAAATATGCATGATCGGGGGCTCAAGGAAGACTAATGGATTTACGGGTGCTCCAGAATGTTTCAGCTGAAGAAGAAGACACCCCAGTCCATTAGATGTGACCCTGATCCGTTGAATGAAAAAAAATTCACGGTGTGTACTTTTGAAGTACACAACATGTAATTTCACTTTCCGTACACTACTTTAGGCGGCCTCCACGTCACCCCACACAACCGTGTGTGTGGACATGACATGGCCACCACACAGCCTCCTGCGGCAACGAAGTACATGGCGTGTACTAATAAAGTACATGGCATGTACTTCAAAAATTTCCAGAAACTCATCTTTTCTAAAAAAACTCTAAAAAAGGAAAAACATACCAGAAAAGAATATATGTGTACTTAAACATGAGATGAATAAGATCTTGTATACCCACTGTGCTCAGTATAGACAGTGATAAATCCTACATGAAAAGTCTCTCAATCATTGACCATTTGAGATTTTCCTAATTTGTAAGACTAGTTTAGAAAACCCCACTATCGCCCTAATGATCCATATGGAAGGCTTGTTTCCAGATCCACCATCTTATATTTTGGTTTCCTAACTAGATGGATAACATGGCTCCACACCTCAAGAATGTACTTAGACTCATGTAGGCTAGGATCACTTTAGAACCTGAGGTGTCTCTTTTACTGAAACTCATAAATTTTTCTCGACCTGCACTCCTCATCTACTGGTAGCTAGGGTACCACGTGCTGCTATATGGGTTGTGGTAAAGATGGAACTCACCTGGCGGTAAAACCTCGGGAAATATTCCTTCTATAAATGATACAGAATTAAGGGGGTCAAACTCATGATCCAAAAGATTAATTTTAGTCGTAATAAATCACAAAAGAATATTTAATGTAATATAGGATGATCCACAGTAAATAAGCATATTTAGAGATCTAACTTAAGAAGAAAATGGAAACCAAAACCCATTACTATATTATTTATGTACCAATGTTTTCCTTACAACTAGTGTTCTCATGTACCATGGGAAAACATGGGTGATCAGAGTCCTGGTGTATAGATACAATGTCATTTGCACAACAATACAGTGTATATGATGAAAGAAAAACATAGAATGCTTAACATTGTTTCCCCAAACCAATCTCACAGACTCTTGGTCCTATGGTAGAACCAACTCCTTTGATGCCACTCTATCACTAATTTTTCTAGTGGTTCCCATGTTGAGACTCCCCAATACTACCTCGAATAGGCCAAGGGATGGTGACTGGTGCTTAGTAGGAATATTAATGACATGGGATGCCTTAGCCAAAGTACCTATACACAATCACACATATCCAAGACTATAAAATGATTAATGGTAAAATAACTAATAACCATGCATGAATACATGTAAATATCCTAACCATAGTAAGACACAAAGTAATGGAATTTAAATAGGTCCAAATAAAATCTGCCCACAAAAGTTTGAAACACATGTCCAAAGTGAATGTAAGTGCTAGGGACATCTGTCAAAAATCCATAGGAACACACCAGATTTTTCTTGGTCTCACTAGGCACCGTATAGTCTAAGTTAATCTGAAAATCTATTAAAGATCTATTATCTTCAAAAGACACAACATGTGTATGAAAATATCCTACATGGTTAGGTGTAAAAATACTCAGTAGGGAACACAAAAATAAAAAAAATGGAAATACATTCATCCCTACACAAGTATATGTCTATACCAAATATAATACGAATATTAAGATATAGTCAACAAAGAACCATATTCAAATGCTGAGTCAAAACCATATTATACTAGCCTTGGATTCAATCTTAATGATTTCAAAATGAAATAATCGAAGAGAACACACTTTTTACTCAAATAGCACTAATGACGACTGTACAAGAGGAAGTTCTCAAAAGATCTCTCCATCAAAAAGTAAGTGCTGAATGATTGATGGGAATATAATACATAAATAAGGATAACATTCAAGGATATGGGGTTATGGAAAAAACTCAATCTGGATTAAACCTCTATGTAAATGATCGACACCAAACTAGAGTTGTACATGATGATACCATGAACTCCATCCCGGGCATGAAGATGAATAGAGGATCTCACAGTGGTCCTCTTGAAGGTATTCCATTGATTCAAACCATGAAGTACGACTGGAGGAAAAATAATCATAAGATAATGAGATGATTCCATTCTAACACTTAGAAAAAATTATCTTAGAAAAAACCCAAGAAAAAATTTACCATGCATGGACGAAAGGGCTCTATGACATTTATAATAATGTATATTTCATGTAGATGGGTCACAAGACATATCCCTTGACCCCAGGTACAACCTGTGTCTCAATCCATGTCCATTTAGATTTATAATACTTGTAGGATGAACATATAGTCTACCCAATTGTATGTACATGGCTCTCACTCATGTACATATACCCATGAATTAGGTCTAGGTCACGTCCGAGTGTGGGAGTACATGACGTGATCCAACCCGTGTACTCAACCTGTGTCTGTGTACCATCTGATTTACACTATGTGTCTCTAAAGAGTGTTCACATGAAATGTGATATATTCAAAGACAATGTGATTCTAAATTCACACTGAAACCCTTCCCACAATATAGGGGGTCCCACATGGGGTATGAATCTGGTATACACATCATGTAATGTGGGATTTTCAAGAATCTGAGATCCAAAAACCGTGCATATTATCAAATTCTATAGCCTCTGATCTAGCCATAACATTCCCCAAAAATAATGAATAAGGCCTAAAAGAACCTATCAATCACCAATCAATAAATTATGGGCCTTAAATCCACATAGAAATTAGATTATTTTTCTTTCTTCATTCCATGATAAAAAACACGAATATCAAGTATCTACTTCATCTGATTCTCTATTATCTCCAATGTCTCACCACCTCCATGTCATGCCAATCCCAGATCTATGATTTGAGATCACTGTTCCATGAAACGGGTGTGCAATGACTGATAGATTCAGATATGTCGAGCCTTGGGAAAAATGATGAATGCCCACTATGAATGTAGAATCGGGGGAGAAAGGAACAAAATTAAATGATAGGAATGAACAATGATCTATGATTGAGTTGATCTTGATTTATTTCTATGAAAATAATAATTTATAAGTCATCAAATCAATGTAACTATCCCAATTTCACCATAAAATAAACCAATCCTACAAATATTCATGATCCACGAATCAATCCGTCAGTTGATTGATCAATTTTCATCATAGGAATCAAGAACAATGAAATTTAAAAGAACAAAAAAACTACCCTACCTCTATTTGGATTGATCTATTGCGAATAAAGAAGATGGGTAATGTTTTTTGATGAGATACTTTGATCCAATCTCGCACCAGTCGTCAATCTCTAATCCATTCTTCCAACTCCAACGGGATATCCACCAATGAATGTAATGGATCCCCAAAATTCTCAAGGTTATATGGCTAACCATAGTTTTTTCATAAATATGTATTTAATGAGGGAAGATTTTTGTCACTATATTTATCTATCAATAAAATAAATAAAATAATTTTATTCATAATTTTATTCATTTTATGAACATGATGGATTTTTAAAAAACATCCCATGCCAACTAAGATTAAATCACACATATGGTAAACCACAAGTTTTAACTCAACGAACCATTAGATTTCTGATCTGGGTATCTATTTAGTTGTGATTCCAATATTTTTTTTTGAAAACTATATGATTTTGATATTTAATATTTTTAAATATTTGAAAAATTTATTCGGGGCACAAACGGGCCATGGAATCTCATGTTTTCTTAGCTACTAATGTCAAAAATAATCTATACAATATCTAAAAATAATAAATATAATATATGATTCGTTATGACTCGCAACTTCCTTAAGAAAATTTTCTGCCTCTAAACGACCTCGATTACCCTGAATAAATAGCAATGGTCATGAATAGGTTAACTCTACTACACTAATTAGAGTATAGTTAAGGAAAAACAAATGAAGTGACTCCTTAGAAATGTTTGCTGCTTTTCTAGGAGGAATAATCTAATTAACATAAAAACAAAAATCAAATCAAAACAAAATTAAAACGTAATAGAAGAAACACCAAAACAATAAGAAAATACAAGATATAGAGACCATAAACCATAACTTCCCAAAACATGATAAGAAACCTCTGTTAAATTCTTCCATTTACAAATAAAAAAAATATAAATCAAAATAATTTTTCACTTTCAAATCCATCTGGAACACAAAATCCTATTTTCCAATCCATTTTCCCATTTTGAAATGTCTTGGGCTAAAAAATTTCTAACATATCATATTTCTAATCCGAAATAACACTTCTATGTCACCATGTGAACCTTAAATCCCATTAGAAAAAAAATCTTTTTTTTCATTATAAAAACCAATTTTCACAATAACACAATTTTATCTACAAAACCATCTCTCACAAAAAAATAAATCAATTATGAAAACTCATTTAAAAACTTCTCTAAAGGATAATTAGTTATCAGGAAGTACTTGGGTACGTTCTGCAACAAAAAATGAACTAAACATGAACCTACAACTGGACGTATATTTAACCTTCCATTCAGGCCCCACATGGGCCCCTATGTAATGTAGGCTCACCATGTATCTCTATATAATGTATTTTTTATTATACAACATACAAATGATCATCAAGATATCAAAAAATAACACCAAAAACCCAAAATCAAAATTTAAGACTCAAAGCACAAAAATCTCTGTTAATATGAGGATTAGAATGAGTAAGAGTTCAGGATTCCCATCCCACCCATACCTCTTGAGTTTTTCCAGTATTATCTCATGTATACATGAAACCCTAAATTAAAAATCGTTATTCAAATACAAATATTCCACCATCCAACTAGGGTCAACCCAAAACTGGTCACCCAAGAAGATATATCACAAGGCCCTAGAGGCATTCCCAATCCTCCAATGATGGGAAATAATGTAATATATCTAGTCAAAATCAATTCGAAACTATTTTAGAAAAGTAAATAAATAATCTATCTCTAAAAAATAAAACAAGAAATGGAATAAGAAAATTTATAATAACTACTACATATATCTCAATGTTACCTCATGGATTTCAACCAACCCCTTAACTATATTCAATCCATGAATAACCAAAACTAGGAAAAGAAATGAACCTAAAAATGATAGAGATATAGTCATGTAAATTAGTATTCTTTATAGGTATTGCAAATGATAAAAAATTATTTATTCCGTACATTTAAAGAGAATTTTGATTCCTAGTTTTTTAAAATTAAATCATATAAATTTATTGTTTTCTATTTCATTAAAAAATAACAGTCTTCCATTTAAAAGAAAAATACCAATTATCAAATCTTCAAAATATTCATAAATGCAGAAAATGATTTTAGTAACATAATTTAAAACAATAAATAGTGATAAAACATGGGTCTCATTATGAAAATAATAAAATGTTAATTTATAATGAAAATAGAAAATAATGGAATTTGAGTCATGAATTTTTTCATTTCATCCATGAAGACGAAACCTATAAGAATTGAATGTAAAATAACATATAATGAGAAATTGGTGAAAAAATAAGATATAGAACTATGGTAAATTCCTATGTATATATGTTAGATGAGTCCATAGTATCTTTATACCCTTATTGATCAATTTTAATTAAACATCCACATGCATATGCATATATAGTGGTAATGTACATATTTATAGAAGTTTCCTATATATATAAAATGTTTAGACATTTATGTATCATAATCATTCATGTGCTCTTGGGCCATTCCCTTACCCTCTCATACAAGGAACATTTCCTTATTCAACCCACTAAGGTACCCATGATTCCAATGTTTTAGGCCGGAATAGAGGTGACTTTTTTTCATTCTATCATATAAATGCACATTATATTCATTACATAAAACCCATATACATTATCACCACTTATTTTTCTTCATAAGCACATACCCTTTCCATATATCAAAACCATGGAACCATCCACTTTTCCAGAATTAAGTCACATTCCCCAAATATATCATGCTCACAATTTATTTATATTTTTCAGTTCATATTGTAAGGATTATATTGGATTATGCATAAAATATTAAATTGTTCCAATCATACCATAAAACATTTATGAAAAGAATTTTATTTTATAAAAAACCTTTGGGAATAAAAATATTAATGAGATAAACCTTTTTTAAATCAAATTTGACATTTAGATTGTTAAAAAATAAAAACAAAATCCTGAAAAAAATCCTTAAACAAATAATACCTAAAAAAACAGGTAAAAACTATGAATGTATGTCAACATATATTTAGAATAACTAATTAAAATTCTATAAAATGAAAATTTCAAAAAAAGGAAAAACATTTATAAAAACACCCAAAAATCATAGATTAACAATTAAAGTATTGGACATTGGGTCCAAGACTCAAACATGTATCATTTTATGATGGTCACTTGAATCCACTATAATGAGGTCCAAAAAATCATGAGAGACTAGAGATTACCTTTGAATAGAAAAATAACCCTTTAAACATACACACTTATTTACCTTTCCATATATATATAATCACATATTTTATTTTTATATATATTCACACATCTATTACTGAATTTTAAACATCATGTACATATATATATTCTTACCCATGCATAAACAAGTCATATTCCTTCAAAAATAAATTCAAAAATATACCTCAAGGCGTTACACAATGTAGTAGAAGATAAAATGAGAATACCAAAAATTAATTCCACCCTAAGTTAAAATTGATCAGTGTTTAGGAGAGGATGAAACCTAGTCTTATAAATATAGAGAACCAAATTACTTCAATATAAACTGTGAAAAAAACCAAATCAAGGATCAAGGACCCAAAACATCAATATTCAGTAGAAGAAACTCCCAAAAACATGTTAGGTTTCGATCAAGGCGTGTGAACAACATGGGGATGGAGAAACCACCAAAAAAGAACATATGTAGAAGTGAACATTGGAGGGGATATTATAAACGAGGATGATCATATACCAATTTAGGATAGAGAAAAACAAAATAGAGTAGTTGAGGATGCAGTGGTACATATTTGAATGAGAGGGGAGGGGGCTGGGTCGTATGAGAGGGAGATGGGAGGGGGGCTTTGGCTGATTGGGGTAATGGGGAAGAGGATATATTTTGTTATTGTTTTTTGATTATAAATTTATTTTTTTATTTGGTTTATAAACAAGTTATCCCCATGGGTTTTCCATATGATATTCCAAGCCATGAAAAAGCTGTGAAAGGGAAAATTTTCCCCTAATTGGAAGATACACATGCAACATAATGATACAATATATTCTTGCTCCTCACCATGTGGACTAGAAATATCCATTGTCTTGGACACATGATTTTATCTATTATGGCACACTATTTCCCTTAAGCATGAATAGGCCATATATCACTCTCCTTTCTCCGAAAAAATTGTAATTCTATTATACTAACACCGATAACTCAACCTGAAAACTAGAAAAAAGAAAAAGAAGAAAAAATAATAAAAATAAAAATAAAAAACAATGTTGGTGTGTGAGGGATAAGAACACATGTTATATTAAAAATGATTTTTTAAAAGAAAAAATATTTTTTTATCATGGTGATTTATTCATAATTTCTTATGGTGAAATAATTACCTTAAATTATTATGCAATAATGATAAAGCATCTATTCAATTAATAGAAAAAAAATTATAATAAAAGTATTAAAAGTAAAATAATTTAACGAATTATGTGGTTCTACAATTTTTTTCTAAAAACATTACATGGTAGGGATGTTTTATAATATAATTGTTTAATAACATTGTTATTATGTGTTGTTCAAAATTCACATTTAATGAATTGATGGAAATTTAAAGAAATGATATTTTATAATAGATAATATTTTTATAAATGATTAAAATTCATAAAAAAACCTATTGAGCCATTTGATATGGATATGGTTTTAATTATCAACTGTATCCCATTTATTGTCCAATTATCCTTTTATTGTAACTATCTTGACTCCATAAAATTAAAAAAATACATTATCATGATAACCACTAAAATAGTTATCAAAGATTTAAACAAAAATATATGGGTAAAGAAACTACCTAAACATATTTCATAAATATTTTCATAGATTATTTGGACTCGTACTCATATTCTAAATAAATTATATCAATTTTTAAATATTTTAACATGAAAATTAATTTATATTTATTCAATACATTAATAAATTTCAGAATTCCCCTCCCCACATTATATTATTTTACCACTATCCTCTATTCTACACAAGTTAAGATAGATTTTTTAGACAATAATTTCTTAAATAAAAACATAAAATTCCCACACACATTATACAGGACTTATTTTTGGTCTAATACCAACCATATACGGTATATGATGTTTAATACAAATGATGTCTAAATAGGTGGTCAAGAATTAATTTTTTTTATTTCTTCCTCTAAAACATTAAAATATTCATAAAAAATGAAATTTTAAAAAGATATGTATCTTTAATATATTCATATGCTGTAATTTTAATTCAATAACCAATAACCAGACCTATATACCATCAAATCTGAACTGAAACCATCATCCATTTGTACGGAAGACAACCACATCATGAACTGATGTAATTAATTTCCCCTCACCTCCTCTAACAATATCTATAATGATTGATTTATTGTAAATATATGAAATTTATTATTGTAGTATCCATATGTAAATAACATTTATAATTTATTTTATAACCTTTACATCTATTGAGAAATGATAAAATCAATTATTCGAATCTGTGGATAACCACCTCCACGAATTAATGGGAGTTGTTTTTCAAAATCCCAACACCAAAATAAAAGATTTAATGGTATTTAAATAAATAATATGAAATTGAATATCAATTTTATGTTCTTCCAATATAAAATAATGCATAATTTTTCCATCATTATTATTGAAATTAGGAAAAATTAGTCATGCGTACGGACGACCTACCATCTCCATGATTGTATCATAATTAATTTTTTATAACTGTTTTTAATGTGTAGTTTAAAGATAATAATTTATGTATAAAAATTATAATTATGTCATGTTTTTTATTCTAGAGATGAAGGAATAATGTTCTCATAGACCATAGTCATTCCAATAACGCAATTTTTGATGTATAATCCTAATATCATCAAAACAAATGATATGAAATTAATTTTTTTTTTCTTAAACACAATTTACCCATTTTATGTATTAGTATCATGATAACCTATAGTTTAATTTAAAATTATTTTTAATGTGTTGTAAATATTTATTCTGTAAATCTATTTCAACCATGTCCATAATATAATAAATTATTTTATATGTATTTATGTGGATTTAAATTAATTATGAATGAAATTTGATGTTTATATTTTACTATCATTCAATGGTATTAAAAAAGGAATGTTATTACGTATCTAGTATGGGGTGCTAGGAATTTATTTACAAAATTAAAATGAACTGTAATTTTTTTGCAAATACTATGTCCATGTTTTTTCTACTAGTATAACCATTATTTTATGTTCATATTAATTTACAATCATTACTTTGTAATTCAATTTGAAAGCCTTTATCCCTTAGTTATGAGTATTTTTGTTCTGAATATGGATTTTAGAAGGAAAATGATTATCAATATATGAAAGTGTTTTCATATGGGTTCAAAATATTTTTTAAAAGGTTTTATGATGAAAAATTGAGATTCCTAATTTTATTTATTCATTATATGATACTTTATAATTGAAATTAAAGAAAAGATGAGCTTCAGACAGATTATATGAGTCGGAAAGCCCAATATAGCTAATAAATATGAGTGAGCCCAATAATAATTATATTAATGGGTGACCCCCATTATAGTTCCAAAGTGAATTGGGTAATT
This sequence comes from Viscum album, assembly GCA_963277665.1. Lineage (NCBI taxonomy): Eukaryota > Viridiplantae > Streptophyta > Magnoliopsida > Santalales > Viscaceae > Viscum > Viscum album. The sequence continues at coordinate 386,250,205 of OY728147.1, read as the reverse complement.
CTCGTTATCGAAAATGATAAGATTGAGGTAGATGAACTTATAGGATTATTCTGTGGATTTAATTAGGCACATATAATTTTTGAAATGATTTACATATATAATTTTCTATGTCTTATAAATGGTTATATCTTTTCTTGTTGTGGGTGTTAATAATTTTACTGAGAAAAAGGGTGTGTGTTTTCATTTGAAATTTATTTTTTTCATATAAAAAACAATACTTATGATAAAAATAAATTTTTTTGGTTTTTTCACGATTTTCACTACACAAATAGATTTCTTCTTTTTATATCCCATACTAAGATTATTTGGTTTATTCCACATTTTTGAAATTTTTTATGAGGTCTAATGATGAGTAGGATCATAGAATAAGTAAATTTGAAAACTTTAATGAATTTTTAATGTAGGGAAACCTATTTATTCTATAATTTTTATACAATGAGAATAATCTAAATTTCCATCATACTATGTGTGAGTTTATTATTTAGGATTTATGAAATAATTATCTAAAACTATAAATATGAAAAGGTAAAAATAAATTAAATAAAGAGATTTTTTTTCAAAGATTCTATTAATGGATTGTTTAATGTAGGGTCATTATAGCTAGTATTAGATGAATTGTTTTGATAAAATTAGAGAATAATATTATATTTTACCATAAGTTAAAATACCCATATAACTAAAATAGTTAGTATGTTTTATAGAGTTGTGGTTATTTTGGATAAATTTATTTATTTTGATCTAGGATAACATGGAAAATGATATCTTAGTGTTTAAATAACTTATAAGAATGTTTTCTATGATTATATATATATATATAAAATAACTATCCTTTTTTGTAAATTCAAATATCTAATAGGAACCAAATTAATAATGGATGTGAAGGAAAATGCAGTGGTTCAATGACTGAGTAACAAAATTGAATCTGAGATATAGTGAAATCTCATGTGATCATTCACAAAAAAATATAATAAGTTATCAGTGAAAAATGAACCCAAATGAGGTTAACAATATACCACATAATAGAAATATGGATTTCAATGAAATATTATGTGATAAAATTCATAATGGTAAAATGATTTAATGTCCTATGCATTTAAAATTAATGAAGAAGAACCCAACTTCATATCAAAAAATGAATGGAGTATTGTTCTTAAAGTTTTATTTGAGGAAAAAAAGAAATAAATTTACATGTAAAAATGAAAAATTCGATACAAAACAGGAGTGAGATTAAATTTCTTCCCATTTTATCAATTGAATTCATCAGACATTTGTATTATGGGAATCATTCAAGTCAATTTCATATGGGGGAATCTCTAGAAGTGGATATCCATGACCCTATAGGTAAAATTTTAGCAATTATTAATTCCATTATAGTCAATGTTGTGGAAACCTTGAATGTAATATAAAATGAATGAATGGATTATATTTAGATTTATGATTTTGAAATAGATGGATCTTAGTACATGATTCATGTTTTTTTATTTTAGGACGTTTTTAGTAAGGAATAAAGTGGAAAAACATGCTTAAAGGACTGTGATGAATTTTTAATGGTTGATTAGTCTAAATAAATGGATTCATGAATTTTGATATAAGGATGATAATATGATTTAATAAATTAGTACTATTTTTATGGTATTGTAGTGAGAGTACCTTGGATATATTCATTTAGTATTAATAGATGTTATTTGTATATTTTACCTTTCAGATTGACCTTTTTTAATAAAATGTTTTTATGGAATGAATTCATTTATATATTTTAGGCATAAGTTTAAAGGAATTCAAAGGATTTATGGTTTATATTATATTTTATATTGAGATACTTATGAGTTATTATAATTTGGGAAAATATATTTTACTCTGTAGATAACATTTTTAATCAAAATTATTTGATTACCATGTGATTAGTTTTGTTTTCAAAGAAGATCACTATTAATTTGGGTAATTTTTTTTATTATGATAAACTTAATATTATATGAATTTATTTGGGGAAAAAAGTTTGAATTAACTTTTGTAAGTATATTTGTTTTTCTATTTAATTTATGGTGATTTAGGATATTATTACCATATTTTGATGATTATTATTATTAAGGGATTCTTTGTGTTTACATCCTTATGAGTGACTATTATTAATTATAGATAAATGTTAAATTAATCCCCAATGAATTTGTGACCAAATACATTCATGTTTTTGATTTTGAAATTGGTCAAAAATATGTTGAATAATTTTTAAGGTTTGTCAATTACAAATAGTTCTATATTGAACATTGGGTGTTATTATTTAAGATTTGGAGAATAATATTTTACTTACTCATATAACGGTTTATTCATTTCAGGAATTGTCCTAGAATTTTCTAAAAAAATTGTTTTTGGTTAATATATTAATATATAATGAATATATTTTTATCCTTTTGTGGATTATGAGATCTTTTATAAGTTTATTTTAGTGATTTGGGCATGAAAATTTGATATTCAACACTCATTATTTGAATCAAAATATGATATTGTGTTGAATTTATCAAATTATGAAATTATACATGTGAAGTATGTATATTTGATTATGATGTTATTCTTGGTGATTTTATAAACGTGTATTTTGATGATTTTATTTTTAGAAATTATTTGGGAAAATTATGAGGCTAGACATAGAGACGGTGTGTGATTCCAAATCTTGGTCTTCCAACATTGATTAAAAGAATAATATTTAGTTTTTAACAAATAAAATGATTTTTTTCCTATAAATGTGTAATAAATCGTTAATGGGTTCCCAGATTATAAATCTGATGTCACCGTTGCTTTTAGAGTAGTTATTTTACCTCAGGTGAAGCCCAAAATTGTTCAGCCCAGGTCAACTATGAATGATAGTTTTTGGATGTTACTGTAAAAACAATAATAAAATAATAATAATTTTATTTTTAAATCCTAATAAATCTTGAACGGGGACTCATGTTAGAAATTTGGTACCACTTTTTAGATCTAAATGTTGTGTTTTCCCTAGGCGTGACATAAATTTAGTCATCAAGGGTCTTCTTTGAAAAAACATGAAAAGGATGCCATTGTCAATAAATAATTTAATGATAAATTATTTTGTTGACTCAATGATGATTTATACGGACGGATTTGGAGAAACCTATTAATGAAATAATGACAAAATCACAGATCAATGATTAAATAATGTCTCTATTAACAGATCTTTCCAGTGATAACAACACATTGACTGTACTTCATCAGTGAGAAATCCAAATTAAAGTTAGGATGAATTATTTTGGATTTAATTCCCCATTCTTGAATTCCATGAAAAACTCTAACCAACCAATGAACATGTTGATACGTGATTCGATCATAACCTACTAGGATGGGTTTTAATTCAATTGTATTTTATTGGGAGTTGATCTTGTGATAACTTGATGATGGATTTTGTTCCCGGTATATTGGAAACATACCATGATCGACAAAAAAATTGATCTAGGTCCATTCATCTTGTTTGATTTATGCTTTTCACCCCTATTCAATGTTCATCGTAGGCAATCTTTGTATAAACCTGAACTTCATATACCCCGATCAATTGATCATTGGAACTTCGATTCATGGAACAAAGATCCAATATCACAGATCTCAGATCGACGTGGCACAATGGAGGTTCACAGATAGACACAGAGAGATTCAGTCACTGGTGGAACCCCAATTTCATGTTCTTCGGTGATCTTTGGTAGAACAAAGTACGACCCCTTTTAATCAGTTGTGCTGTTAGATAAGAAGACGAAAAACATTGATTTGTTTATGGCATGACCAATTGAGGTTGGATCTTGAATTTTCCTCAAGGTGCAGCCTAGAAGGTGGTCGAAGTAGAAGAGGAGAGGACCAGAGTGTAAACCATGGATTCTAGAAAACCCTGTGCTAAATGGAATGTAATCCAAGAATACTTGACCTTTGGAGCCCAATTAGTAGAGACTAGGGTTTCAAGGGGAAATAATGTATTAACCAATGTGTGACACATGGAATACGACATGTAGTCCCTTCCTAATGGCTAGGATTATATCTATGGAGTTACATAGACATGTGGTGGAGTAAAGAGAATTACTACACTGAGTGGGAAGCACAATACTGATAGACCCATACGGGATACACGGGTTACTTTGTGTACTGGTACACAAGAATGAAAACACAGGTTTAGATCTTGTACTGGTAGAAGACCAGAGTACACTGGTGGACCCTAGATGGTAGGACATGGCGTTTGAGCATTTATACTCACCGTGTATACCTCCTCAACAAGACTTGTTTTGAATAATTCAAGGAGCCTCTATGTTGTACGCCTCAACCGTACACAGTTGTCCCCGCCCATGTCCTCCATCTCGCTTAGCATGGTGTAGATTACATTGTTTGTGGTGGTACAAACATGTCAAAATTTCCTCCACCCCATATCCTCTCCACGATCCTCTTCCACATTCACCTCCCTACAGATCTATCTACTTTTGTGTCTACCACTACCTTTGTAGCCCATCCACTCATACAACGAGTTAGGGAGACACAACATGGGGATATCAACTAAGAGACCCTAAATAATCAGATGTACAAAGGTATTGAACCTGATGGATATTCACATGGTGGGGGGAATGTCAACATTTTCAGAGGATGCATAGTTTTATGAATTGCATTGTGGGAGGAGGTATTGAGGGAGCTCCATGCATCCCCTTTAGCGGTACACCCTAAAGTGGAGAAAATGTACCAGGGCCTTCGACATCAGTTTTGGTGTAAAATAATGAAGAAGGAACTTGCATAGTTCATTTATTGTGGCCCTACAAGCCAGTAGGTGAAGGCCGAGCATTGGGTTATGGGTGTTTTCTTAACCTCTTGAGGTTCCAGAAAGGATGTCGGATGAAATATCCATTTACATCATAACGGGTTTACCATGTAGATTCGTGGACATAATTCTCTCTGGGTGATCATTGACCAACATAGAAAGTCGGTCCACTATTTAGATTTTTTGGAGAAGAGTTTAGTAGAGAACTTGGAACACATCTATGTTCAGGATATAGTTAGACTCCATAGAGTTACATGAATGATTAGTTTTGATCGTGATGATCATTTCACAACCCAGATGTAGAAGGTATTGCAGGTGGTGTTCGGGACTGAGTTATACATGTGAAATGTATTTAATCTTTAGATGATTGGATATACAAAGAGAACCATTCGGTGTGGGAGGACATGTTGACGAATTAAATCATGGAGTTCAGTCATAGTTTGAAGGACCAACTATCACTAGTGGTGTTTGCGTACAACAACGACTACCCCTCCACCAATGGTATGGAACTATTTAAGGCTTTGTATAGGCAACCCTGTAGGTCACCACTCTGATGGGAAAACCCATGAGATTCATCACTCATCGTTCTATAATTGGTGGCAGAAACTACCAAGAAGGTTCTGATTATCTAAAAGAAAATAAATACTACATAGAGCCCTTAAAAATCATATGTTGATAGAGGATAGAGATATTTGGGGTTTGAGGAAGGAGACTATGTCTTCCATCCGGTCTCACCACAATGAGGGTTATAGAGATTTGGATAGGGTGACATGTCATCTCTGAGGTTTATCAGCCCTGTTCAGATACTACGTAGATTTAGCAGGGTGGCGTATCTCTTAGCTCTACACCCATAGTTGGAATGGGTACATGATGTCTTCAACATGTCGCGTTTGAGGAGGTTCGTGTAAGACCCATCACACGTCATCAACTGGGGTGAGTTTGACATTAACGATGTAGAGACTATTGTAGAGTACATAGTGGATATAAAGGATTGGAAGGAGATGATCCATATTGGGTGGTCGAATCATTTGGTACATCTATTGTGGAGGCATGAGAATCTCCAGGAGAGAAAATGGGAGCATGAGGCTCAATTTATTCCCCATTACCCACATCTTTTTCAGTAGAAATTTTAGTTTGATTTTCAAGGACATGGGTCCCTATGGTGGAATGAATATGACGAATCATATTTTCTTGATTTTTTTTATAGAAATTGTTTGGGATAATTCTGAGACAGGGCACTGATATGATGTGCGATTCCGAGGCACGGTGTGCCAGGAACAATTTTTTTAAATTTTTTTAGTTTTTAATAAATCCCATGATAAGTTTTCTAAAAAGGGTGGATTAACTCTTAAATGGGTGGCTGAATCATAAATATGAGGACACCATTGTATTTGGGGATTTGACGTTACACTAGGCGAGGCCAAACATCATCTCGTGCAGGTCAGTTGTGAAATATAATTTTTATATGTAACCCTAAATAAAGTAATTAAATAAATATAATTTTATTTTTGAAATCTAAATAACTCATGAATGGGGACTCATATTTGAAATCTGAGACAACTACTAAGTTTGTAATTTGGTGTTTTCCATAGGTGTGAATTAACTTTCGCTGGTCTTGGTCTTCTATGGAAAAACCCAAAAGGACGTAATGGTTATTAAATAATTGCAAGATAAATTATTTTGTTAATGCTACAATGATTTTATTAAATATAATTCTGATACATAAATTAAAGGGTTGGCCATATAATGTGAGAAATTCCAGAGAATTTCAAGTTATATATTTGGAGAAATATCTCAAAGAAATGGTGAAAAAATCACAGGTTGATGATCGATGATTGCCATTTTTGTTGGACCTTGCTAGAGATGGTGACACAATGAACAACCATCATCAGTGAGGGATCTAAATCAATTCTTGAATGGGTTATTTTTAATTTCATTATGTTTTCTCGAAACCCACAAAGAACATAGACAATCCAATTAATATGTTGATCCGCGTTTGAATCATAACAATATAGGATGGGTTTCATTCCTTCAGGATTTTACTGGGAGTTGATATTGTGATTATTTGTAGACATATTCGATTTTTGTTCCAAATGTAAATAAACCATTATCGACACAAACAACAATCAATGTATGTTACTCTTGTTTGATTTATGCCTTTATCCCCGAGTTCATCATTCATCATGGGTGTTCTTCGCTTTTCCCATGACACGACATATCTCGATCAATCGATAATTGCACACCCGATTGCTAGTGCAATGATCTGATATCACAAATAAAGTATAGTCTTAACACGAAAGTGGTTCTAAGTTAGAGATGATGTGATTCAAATGATAGTGGATCCCCAAATATGCATTGTCTAACTTTCGTTGATTGAATGAAGAACATACCCTTCTATCTATTTTGCAATAGGATATAAAGATGAAATGCATTTTTTGGTTGATGGAATGACAAAATGAGGCTAGATCTTGAGTTTACCATAATGGTGTGGTTGGAATGGTGTTTAGAGTAGTGGTGGAGTTGATGAGCGACTGAACTAGTTATTCTGGAAAATCCCACGCTACACGGCATGAAAACCAAGATTACACGGTGCATGGGGTACACTTAGTGGTGGATAGGGTTTCATGAGGTTGTAAAGTGTCCCATTATGTGTGACCCCTATCACAGGGCATGTGGGACCTACCCCGAGTCTCGGTGTGTAACATTGGAGTTACATGGACATGAGGTGGAGAACACAAGTTTTTTATACAGTGTGTACCCCACCAAAAAGCTAGAATTATATTAGATACACGGGTTACCCCATGTACTAGTGTATGAGATGATTAAAATGGGTTGACACAATATACTGGAACCTGACCAAAGTGCACGGGTGGACCCCATATAGTAAGACACAACACGTGATCCTTTCAACATGGTGTGTATACCACTTCTACATGACATGTTCTGATGACACGATCCCTTGAACACAGGTAGTACCTGTGGTCAAGGGACACAACCTGTGACCCTAGTGCATGCCTTTCACCCCTTCCAACATGGTCTGACACTCTTTTCCATCATATCTAGGACAAGTTATATTTTATTGGTCCCCTTTTCTCATTCCCGTTATGGTTAGTTTTTATCATTTCATATTCATAAGAGTATGGTCCCTTTAGCAGGATTTTACTTATTATAGTAAGGAATCCCATCTTAGAGGCTTGGATCAGGATCCTATATCAATTCTTATTCTCTTTGTAGAGTATTGGTATCAGTGAAAACAATACTATGAGGAATTGATACCCTATGTAGAATGTGAATCCAAATGAGTTGTGGTATCACAACATGGACCTGGCAGTGATCCTTATTGATCCATCGTGATCTTCCACCCTTGAGGAGTGAGTTATCCTAGATAGAGTGAATAATATATATCTTCATATTGATCATTGTATATATCTCATGACAATACCTTATGAATAGTACTTCTTGCTCAAATATCAGTAGAGATATCATACTAAAGTGAGTGTGCTCCCTGATGAGTTTCCTTGTGGAATATTCAGACAGAATCTCTAGTGTTGGTATACAATTTTTTACACATACCTCAAGATAATGAGTCTAGTTTTGAGTATATAGAGATATATTTATTATGTGTATTGTAGACATATACTTATGTAGAGATGAGTGTACCTTAATTTTTGTTTTACATTGTAGTTTCGGGGTGTCCTAATGATTATTTTTATACTCAACCATACAAAATATTTTCTGACTCATGGAATGCCTTATGAAAATGTGTGACCTTTTGAAAGAGTCCAGGGTGGAGCAAGAGTAGATAGAGATTTACGATTTTAGACATTCTGAGGTGTCACTATGGATTCAACCAGCAGTCACGATACCTATTTGTTCATAGGATTGACCATTTTTGTTATAGACTCTTTTGGTGGGAAGGTATTCTGCCCCAGTTTTCTTTACATTTTTTACTTAAATCACACTATATTGGTTGGGATAGTGGAATTTATGCATTTAAATTATTGGTGGTTTTTAGTTTTCATTATTTTGGTCTAGGAGATGTTTGAGTGAGTGTCCAAGTAGTTAATAAATTCCTCCCATGTTAGTGATATTCCTACTCAGTGCTAGTCAGCAATCCCTCGACTATTGGAGGTGGGCTTGGGGAGTCCAACCACATGCCCTACTGAGATGGGTCATGACATGGAAAAAATATATTCCCCAAATATAGGAAATGCTATTTGAGGGATTTCCTTAATACATTCATATCTGATGAATCAATGGTCATTTTATATCTCTTTAGATTATAGTATGGATGTCATTGAATTTATCATTATCAATCAATTTATTGAGGTTAGTGTTTTTTATTACTCTCCATCAATATGATGAAATTATTTTTTAATTAATTTTAATATTTTCACTTTTCAATATTTTCCCCAATTTGGAAACCTAGTAATTTTCTATTTTACGTAACCAACATATGCATCTTTCCCTCTTATGAAGAGGATGTTTTATTAATAGTTATTATATTATGGGATTCAATAAATATATTTTTAAATTTAAATCCAATTATTACTTAGGAAAATATAATTTTTAAGCATTTAATTTATTAAATATGTTGAATAAAATATATCATGATTTTGAAATAACATTGTTTGATAATGTATAAAACATACAATGTTGATCTTAAACCAACTATGAAGTATTATTATATTAATGCTATAATCTAGAAAAAAATTAGATCATATGAATAGGAATAACCAAATTAAGATATATATACGAAGGTTAGAGCCAATATAATTGTATTGATTATATATTATGAAAAAGAAAATTAATTTTTAGTAATGAAATTTTATTCTAAAAATCAATTTATGCAAAAAAAATTGTTTATTTTCATGACACAATATTACATTTATTTTTTGAATAATTAATAAATTTTATTTGATTAAAAATATACCTTCATTGAAATAATCTTGTAAAAATTAACTCGAAGTGAATGCTTTTTGATTTTTTAAAGATATTGATATATACATTGAATAATCGAAAATAAATTATTATTGAAATTGTATTTTGGTTTCAAGAATTTATAAGAACTCTTTTTTTAAATATGGATTGAAAGTATAAATAAGCATCGTATAATATTTATTTTACACTAATTTTCATTTGAATAAATAATATGGTTGAATATGGCATAAAAACATTTTTATACTTAATATGCATTTTTATGGAAAACAATTTTTAATTTCAATTTTTATTTTGATCATAAATTAACTTATTACACTTATATAAATTTAATATTGAAAAATGGATTGTATATTTTGAGTAATTAAGTCAAATTTTGGTCAATATTTATTTTTTCAATAGTAACAATAATACAAACTTTTCAATAAGTCATGGGTAAATCTGGTAATTATGGTTAAATATAATATGAAAATGACTAACAAATCACCAAAAAATGTATTAATCCTATTCGATGAGTATAATTTGGTAGTTTATATCAAATTTTTTTAAATATGGTTACTTTTTCCTATATTAATTTTATTTTCACCATTATAAAATTTATATAAATGTTAATGTATGAAAAGTATCTTTATTTCCATTAATATGAATAATTTTTTTGATTAGGTTAAAAACCTCTTATGTTCAGTTAAACTTTATCCTTGGAAGATAGTATATTTTTTATTATAAAAATTTATTTATTATTTTTTGAAATTATTATATTACCTTAAATAAAAATACAATTTTGGTACTATATTTATTCAATTAATAGAAAAATAAAATAAATTATTCTATATAAATTAACAGTAAAATAATATCCATGAATTATTTCATTCAATGATATTTGTAGATAAAAATAACATTTTAGGGATGTTTTAATTTTATATTTTATATTTATTTTTCTTTCATGTTTTTTAAGGTCAAATTAAATTAATATTTACTAAAATGAAATTAATTATATCCTATAATAAATATTATTTTATTTAAAAATATAAAATTCATAAAAATATTAAAATTTTCCAATGGATTGGGATAAGATTTAAAATATCAATCATGGTCCAATTTTTTGAAATTTTTTACATTTATAGTAACTCTATTTCCACTAAATGAGTAAAAACATTTTTATCATAGTAATCATTAAACGTGTTAACATACAGTTTAAAATATTATACGGTTAAAAACATAACATATAATATGAAATTTTATTATTTTATAAGATGATTTATAATAATAATAATATTATATTTTAATCATATATATTATGATATATATTATCAATAAAATTTATATATATTAATTTAATACATTGAAAATTCTAAGAATTCCCCACCCCTCATTATAAAATTTCTCTCCCTCTCTAATCCTCTATACACTTCAAAAAGCATTTGGTTCAACCATGTACTACCCAAATCCCTTCTTATTGTCCCTTACCGAATTTTAGTGTTAATAGTTTGGGAGTAATACTTACCATATATGTATTATGATGTAAATAAAAGAAGTTTTCCAAATAATATGAATAAATTTTATCTCAATGTTTTAAATCTAGATCTTATTTTACACCCTTTAAATATTCATCATATATGGTGAAATAATAAAATAAGTATATTACATATATCCTGATTTTTTATGTTAATAAAATATGGTATAACCATATCCAAATGATATTAAATATAAGATGAAATTTTGGTTCTTCTAAACGGTAGATTATAGCCTCCCAAATCAAGGTAATTCATTTTACATCGGAGCCTATCACAACTAGTTATAATAATAAATTTATTAAATATATATTATATTAAAGATTGAAATTTAATTATTGACATGAAATATAATAGATATTATCTTACCTCTCCATATTTTGAAATGTTATACTGTCATCCAAGTGTACGTTTGGATTACAACCTCCAAAAAGTTATGATATTTGTTTTTCATAACTAGATCCCAAAGATTCAATGTATATGTCTCTAAATAAATGATGTAAAATTTATGATATAAATTTTATTATTCAATATAAAAAAATTAGTTACCTCATTTCTATCATGATCCTTGAGAAATAAAAATGTTTCTCATGCATACATACAACTTATAATCCCATTTATTGTAATACAATTCATTTTTCATAACCACATTTTATGGTTATTTTACAATGTATAATTGATGTATAAAAATTATTATTATTTTCACTATTATTATTTTATTTATGATAGAGTGATTATATCATATATCATTATCAACCCATTAAAATCTTTTTGTACTGATGATATGAATATCATAAAAACATCTTACATTGACTAAAATATTTATGTAATTGAATATATAAGGATAATAAAAAAGGTAAAATAAAATGAAAATTGTTTTTAAAAAGTCAATAATTGAAATATTTTTGTTATTCATATATTTAAATATAAAATGTGATGATTCAGACTCAATGTATGAGACAAATTTCATTATAACATTATATTTAAATATTTTAATGATTTATTATCTAAATATTATTATTACATTTTTATATTCTTAAAAATCATTTTTATTTGGTGAATAGGGACATAAAAGTATTATAAATGAAATTTTATTTTTATTTTCATATATTTAATATCTGTTTCAAAAGGTATATTTTAACATAATTTGTCTTGAACGTTTTGACAATCATTACAAAATGAAAAAGGATTCAACTATTTTATCATTTACAGTGTGAGTAGTTTTTTCCAACTACTATAACCATTATTTGATTTGTGGATCAATTTATATGAATTCACGTTTTATTAAAATAAAAACCATATTTCCCTATATTCTTGGTATTTTTATTTTGAAAATGGGGTTTTAAAATGGAATGGTATTTTGATATCCAAAATTGTTTTTCATATGGGTTTAAAGTGTATTAATTGGTTTATAATGATATGTGAAATGCATGAAATGTTTTATTCATCATCTAGTAGTTGATAATTATAGAATAAGATCTAGTGAACTTGATATATCATATATGAGTGAGTGATCTGGATAAAACATATATGAATGGGTGTGATCGATAAAACTTATTATAATTGATGGGCCCAATACTTCATACATTATGAGTGAGACAAATTATAGCCCTCCAATGCATGGTAACTATTCCTTGTCATCAATGGAATGAATATGGGAGTTATTATTAGAGGTTTTCCACATGTATTTTTCTATGATCTGATTATTTTTAACATGGGCTAAGAATACAAAACTCTAAGTATCCTAAAATAGTTTCTCTTCAGTTGATATAAGTTTTAATGGGTTTCCTTAAGAAAAAAGATTTGTGTTTTTCATCTAACTATGATTTACTAAACATTTTAAAAGATTTTTTTTTGATAAAGGTAAGAATATTATTGATATAAATTCATTTAAAATACTATATTATTTATTCTTTTTCAGGCCCCTTATTGAGATTATTTTTTCCCATCCTACATATTTAATTATTTTTTCGAAGGGATTGAGGAAGAGTAGGAATAAAGAATATTTAAATACATTCCATGAAAAGAAACTTGTTTTATTCTAAGTGTTTTTTATTATGTGAGTACTAGATTTTGGTTGGATGTTTCAAACTAGTTATGTATGAGTCTATTATGAAAGAGTTAAGAGCTAAATATCTAAAACACTAAACCTAAAGAGATCCTAAAAATGAAATAATGAAAATTGTTTTATAGAGATTTAATAATTTGAATTTTGGATGATGCGTACTTATAGTCAGGTCCTTGTGTCAATACCTTTCATTGAATTGGTAGGTATACACCAGATTCCCAACTAATTGAGACAAATTTTTATCTCATGAGACCTATTGATACCCCATGTGATATATATAACCCACCCTTTCCATTAACTTGCATATGTCCAATACGTACCTCATATAAGAACATAAATATAATATATATTTAATATGTATTATCAATAAAAAAACATTCATATTGAATCTAGATTATAGAATCTAAATATTTCACTAATAAATTTAAAAACATTTATTATAATATTCCTTCAACTAAAACAATATATTTAAATCATATATAGCTAATATAATACAAAATTAGTAGAAATAAAATTAAATTTATCCTTGATGTGAGATATATGTATATATAGGGGAATCATTATATCCAATAAATAATGGAGACTGATAGATAACAATATCACAAGAGATATAATTATTAAAAAATAAGATATAATCTATAAGTAATTAAATGATAATGGAATAACATTAATTAATCATAAATTATGGTTTGATGTAAAATCATTATTTTTATTGATATACAGGATAATATATAACAAACATTAATTTTTTTTCATAAAAAAATTATAGCATTAAATAAAATAGAATTAATAAATTACTTTCAAACACCATTTAAATCTTATGGAAAATAATTCCATTTATTTTTATATTAAAATTTATAATTAATAGAGTAATGAAATATTATTTTCTTTGAATAATTGATGGAAAATTTTAGAATAATAAAAATTTTAAAAAACACTTATAGAGATTATAATATTCTCCCACAATGTGCATGCTAAAAAGAATAATCCATTCCCACTTTTATAAAGATCCTTAAAAAATTGTTTACTGAAATTTAAAAAGATTTATTTCTATCTAGTGTAATTAAAATAAAAGGTAGTTGAAATATTCCATTACAAATCATTATAAGGAAGATAATAAATCCACAATTGTTTGACAATATGGTTACAAAAGAGAAATATATTAGACTAAAAAAGAGATATATGGTTTATTATTCTTATTAATAATACATCGGTTGTTTAAAGTTATAGATAGAGGAAGAGTTAAAAAAACATAAAAAACTTATATATGACAATTATAGAGATAAATATGTGAATTTTTTAAAAGGAATAAAATATAATTAATCTAATAAAAATTTGGATATAACAACATGAACAAGAGTGATATTGTAAAATAAACACATATTACTATAATAATATTAGAATCAATACATTTTAAAATAGTAAACATGGATTGAATATTTTAATATGATGAATAAATATGAATTGATTATAAAATATGATAAACGGTTATTATATAATCCATGTAAAATAAATTTATAGAAATATATAATTTTTGTCTTAGTGGAGTAGAATTGAACCTAATAACCCTAAACATAGAAATCACCTTGGTAGAATGCGTTATATCGACATGAACAATAAAATTGAAAATTTTGGAAATTCTATTAACAATATTTTTAATCTATACTATATTTTAATGCCCTATTATAATCATTTTACATCCATTAACTGTATTGTTTTTTGTTTGTGTTGACCACATAAGGTTTGTAGGTCAATTTATTCAGAATTAATTTTGTATAATGATTATGGTTTAAGGTATTATAAAAAAATTAAATAATATATATAATGATAATGAAATTATAATTTTAATTTTTATACATTTTATATTATTTTGGAACTATTATTGAAAGGTTCTAATATAAAAATTAAATTTTTATTTCATTAATGGAGTTGTCTGCACATACATATGGTGATGTTTTCATTTTCTTCATCATTAGGAAGGGAAGAAAATATAAAATGATTCATGTTTATAGAATTATATTTATATTTTAAATATAATATATATTCATTAAATGAATCATTGTGATAATCCACGTAAATCATAAATATTAAATGAATCCCATCGTTTTGTGGAGGTTGAATCCCTTATATATGCACAACGAACATTATCATTTTTAACAGGAATTGAAGAAGTGGATAATAATTATTCCCTAAATATGATAACATTTCATTATATTAATCATAATAGTGTGATTATATTAGGATGATTTTGGAATGTTTTGCGGAGTTAAAAGAATAAATAAGTTGAATGGAGTCAGTTAAGATGATTACCCCTTTGTTGAAAAATATCATTTAACATATACAATAATGAATATTGATGTTGTATTGGATAAATAAAGAAACGAATAAGATGTTATTAAGGATTTTGGAAAGATATTATTATGTATTTTTTGATATTTTTGGATCATTAAGTGAGTATATATGAAGGGATCATGTGCCCTTTTATATGTGAGTTTTGGTGGAAAACATTGAAATAGTACAATTTTAATTTTATAAAATTTTTCTTACTCAATTAAAATTGATATAAATTATCATAGTTACTAGGATAATAATATTATGGTCCGAATAAATCTATTAAATGAATATTTTACAATGATTTTTATGTTACCTAGAATCCTTATACAATTTTTTGAACTCTTATAATCCACTTTACCTTTAATGTTTATGATAAAGTATCAACATGGTCAATGTTTATTATAAAGAAAAATTTAATTGACCACAAAAAGTCATTTATGAATGATAATAAAAAATATGGAATATATTTTTAATGATTAAATCTACTGAATAGGTAAAAATTAATTTTAATATACGTTATAAAAATTCAATGAAAAATTGTTTTTTGAAAAATGAAATTTTTTATCCTAAAAATGATTTTATAAAAAAATAAAGAATAATAATGATTTACATGTAATTAATAGTATTAGGATAAATAACTGTAGAATTATTTTAATTTAAAACCAAACCATAACTTAATGGAAATCTGTAAATACTTGATTAATAGAGAATAACCAAACAAATTTTTTATGTTAATAAAAAATTACATAGATTTTCAAAATGATAGAAGTAAAATTTTCTAAGTTATAGATTATATTTTTTAAATAATAATAAGACTTCTTAAATTTATATTTTTTCAATAAAAATAGTCATAATATATTCAGTTTATTTTTATAACATGATAATGTCATAAAGTTTATATTATATTCCAAATCTATAATTTTTAATATTCACCCCAAAATCTACTATTTCTGAATTTCCCAATAATTCACTCGAAGATAATTTTGATTTGATAAAATAGAAAATAAAGTACATTTAATAAAATTTAAATTATAATATTTTTTAATTTAACATTAAATAACATTATTTATTTTTTTGAATTATACTATTTTTTCTATCTAAATAAATGTTTACTTAATAATGTTTAAGCTTAGGTGTTACATTAATATACCTTAAAAATTTTCACATCAAAATTTCTAGAATCACCCATTATAATTTTTTTGGTAGTTCATAATTATAACTTCACCGTGTTATTATATTATTTTCTAAGTCTTCTATTTTCTCAAAGTACCTCTATCATATGTGTTATTTGAATACACAACACGTGTTCTATAATGTCATGGATTTGGATAGGTTATTCAATATAAGCTCAATAGAATATGTTTTTATTTCTCTAAATGTTATTATATGCGTTTTCTCAATATAATTCATTAATAATGGGATATATAAGACATCATCATCTCTGAAAATTTACGGTTGATTTTCTAAAAAATAATCCAAATAAAAAATATTTAGAAAAATAAAAAAAAAATCTAATATACAAGGATCATAGATTCCTTTTAATTTAAAAAACTATGACTATCTTATATAAATATACCTTCACAAAAAATTGATCCCCATCATAAAATTCAATAATGTTAATTTTTTTATTATAATTTTAATATTTCTTGATTTTAGATTCCATGACATGAATCTCAGTAGTTCTCACATTCATCATTATCTTCTCAAAAGTTTTTGGGAGGGAATCATCATTTCACTAACTTCTTCCCATAAAGTTGTCTTAAAACATATTTTCTTAAATAATTCTTCACATGGTGAAATTTTAAATATTGAATGAAAGCTATTATTATTTATAAAACAAACTATGTTTTTAAGGGAAGTTAAAATTTTATTATATCCTTTAACATTGTAATTTTAACTAATTTTTTTTAGAAATGATATATAGATTTTTTTTATGGTTTTTTCAAAATTTTAGGATTCTTCTTAAGGGTCATGTTTGGACAATAAATTTCAGAAACCATACAGATTCTCTAGGAAACTGTAATACATGAGATAAAAGATCAAGGGGTATTGAATGTTTAATTTTAATGATTTGAAAATCTATGTGACCTCACCCGGTATACCATGACGCAAGATCTTATGGCCACCAACATGATTAGTGCATGGTTTGAAAAATCATGTGACCAAATCACATAGTTTTTTCTGAAGCCGAAAATGGGTGAAAAATTGGTTCATGAATATAAAAACTATGAATATAATAAATGATGGATGTTATTTACCTATTTAATGACCATTTATAGTTATTTTTCAATAGTTTTTTTAATTTTTATAGGATTAACTATTGATTTTTATTACTCCTGTGTAATTCTTGTAAAAAGTCCACTAATCCAAAGAAATATTTTGATGATAATAATTATTTTTATTATATTGAATTGAGGTATGTGGTAAAAAAGATTATATTATTTTCTATTTATTCTATGTATACCACCTTCTCTTATGATTATTTTTAGATAGCACATATTAAAACATGATATATGGCTTAAAATTCCATATATTGATATATTACTTGTTATTTTCTTGAATGGTGGTGAATTTGATGCGGTAATGACACACCCTTTGACTGACGCATGATATCTTATAAATTTTGAGTGTTTCCAGGTAAGACGCCATAGATTAATCCTTTTGAGTATATATTATCCTTGAGTTTCACATCATAAAACCATAAGATATCACTTAACATATTTCCATCATGAATATATCCTCAATGTGTACCAAACACTTTCTCAAGATGTATGTCATGTAGTTATAGGTATGGAAAATAAATGCAGATGTTGTTAACAAACACCATGATAAAAAATGCAAAGTAATTGTGTAATATTTTTTTCATGTGATCTAAAAAACAATAGTTGTATTGACTAATATAATAATAATTACCATGTACGCATTTATCCCATATCATCTATGAATCAACTAATTCGGGATGTCCTATTCTCTACCAACAACTGGTGATAACATGATCTATGGTCAAACATAGAGATCCACCATGATCCCCACAACTTATCAAAAATATTATTGATCATCGGAATGAGATTCCTATTATTCAATTTAATGTGGTTCTAGATTATATTATTTATATAGAGTTAAAATCTGCCATTTTTAATCATTTTGAACTGAACATGTGTACCCTATGGTGACGTACACGTCCTAACAAATACCTTATATTCCATGTCCTCATGTTTCTCATTGAGCTCCTTCAACTCAATCAACATCATCTGATAAGGTGGTATAAAAATGCGTTGTATACCTAGAATGTGTGAAATCTATAACATAACTCATCTATAATGGGGAGTCATGTGAATTATTTTGGAAATAAGACCTGATAGAGATGCACCACTACGGGAAAAGAATATGGGAATACCACTGATCTTAGTGAATGATAAAGCATGTAATTAGTGTCATGAGCATTACATTATGACTCATATCACGACCCACTATACCTGATCCTAATTCTCATTCATTTTTTTATCAAAAACATGTTACCAATTGAAGATGTAAATGACATCCATATTCAATACCAGTCGATGTGGCATGAATAATGGTATTTTTGTCTATTCCAGTAATCAAATCATTGATGATTCTCTCAATAATCCTGAATACCCACACATTTTATTAACTTGAAATTACTATAATTCATACTAGGAATCAATGGATACAGTTTAACTAATTTTCAGTATCATATAAATGGAAAATAATTCATTATAAAACCCGATGGGTAAGTCATGTCCTGTAATAACTGTTGCATATATGATGAAATAGGAAGCACGATTATCAAATAGAGTAATAAAAAATATTAGTGATTGATAATTTATATTAAATAGTATAAATTCCAATACCACCACCCCCTAGAGTCTAATCCATTGTGTATACCCGGCCTTCAATAACTCTGAGACA
This sequence comes from Viscum album, assembly GCA_963277665.1. NCBI lineage: Eukaryota > Viridiplantae > Streptophyta > Magnoliopsida > Santalales > Viscaceae > Viscum > Viscum album. The sequence goes on along the minus strand of OY728147.1, from coordinate 386,230,626 downwards.
CTACCCCTTTGACATATGACCCACTGAAGTCCTTCTTATCTAATCCTACTATTGAAAACCCTATGAAAATAATTAGGTCATATATCTTGTCTTTCCTTCACCCCAAAGAAAATATTTCCTTGAAACATTGTATTAAAACTATAGAAGATGCCATATATTTCTACATTGTTGACACTTTCTCTTAGGCGATGTGCAGAATTTGAAAACAATTACACACTCACCCATGGTTGATGTGATGTATATATTCTCTTGAGGTAGATGGAGATATTATAATGGTTGAATCCTATCTCATACTACCCTAATACACATCCATAGTCTTCCCCTTCCTAATACTGAAATAATCAATCATCATATTAGTATGAAGTCATCCCACTAGAGAACTAATTGGTGGATGAAGACCAACTTCCTGATCCTACCCATGAACATATTAATAGTTAAGGCCTTGAAAAAAACCTATGGGTATGTCATAAGGTAAGAAAATAGAAACCTTCCACCTGATGTATAGATGAAGAGTGATCTCAATTTTACAGTCCTTCTGTGACTCATTTCTACCCAAAAGTAGATAATCCCAAGTAGCATAGTGAAACAATCAGACTATAAAAAAAAATATTATGAACCCTAATGTAGCTCCCTGAAATCTTATTATTTGTCTAGAATCATTTTATTATAAGATATTCCAAAAAAAACTCATTATTAACGGCCACCTATGTGAGACCCTCAAATCTTCCACACTAACCAATCACAACCCAACACCTCTTGGAGGGTCCCTATAGAATTTCTGTTTCTAGAATGAACTTGTTGTATATAGGATTATCAATTTGGTAAAAGGCACCCTTTGTGATTTCTATCCAGTCCTTTACATCTATTGGCACCCCAATCCCTTTAATGGAAGGTTAATAATGGAGTTGGAAGTCTTTTAAATAGTTCATAATGGGCCAAGGTTCCCTTATACCCAGGGTATGTACTAGCCGAATGATTCCTAGATAAGTTGGAAATACTACTTGTTATACAAATGTTGGTGTGGGAACATGATATAATACACCCTTCTAGAAAATAATAAGTGTAATATGGGTGTCCATCCATGTGGGACTAACCAAAACCATTCTAGTTAGTGGTCCTTATAATTTTACCTACCTAGGGTGGTGGGGAATCGAGTTCTATAGCTAAATACAAAATATGATTCCAATTCTACAATCCACCATCCTTTAAGTGAATCAGGTTACAAAAGTATAAAAAACAATTATTATCATTGAGGTTTTATTTTACCTTATTGAGTCATTTGGGGAAAATACATTGAATTTAGGAGAATTTATTTCACACAGAATCACCATGAGGTTGGGGGAATGATGGGTCAAGATGGGATATGTGAGGGTCTCACCTAAGAGGAAATAAATATAATTTTGTGGGAAATATTTAATGGTACACTAATTATAGACTAAGTTAACGAGTTAATTTTTCTACAACAGGTGTCTATGATGGTTTCCATATACTCTGATCAATGTGGATTTTATACAAGAGTTATAAAGACTAGAGAGTTTTGATGGTGCTACTTATCTTGAATCTATGGAGTATTTTTGAATCCAAGAGGACACTTTGGCATGGTTGGCTTTACTTTGGCTCAGTGGATCATTTAATTTAGTTAGGATCCCAAGTGATTTTACTCATGGGTGAGAAGTTTAGAGACCCAAATCTTGACGCACATAGGCATTACATTACTTTTGCGGAATACTTAATACATAACAAAAACAGACACACAAGGACCGTAATAGTTTAGTGTCTTTGGAAAATCGGAATATAAACATCTAATCATGTTGAAAGATCTTCAACATCACCCATAATGATCTTACACTTTTCATTTCCTTACATAAAACCATTATTTATTTTCTGGGGAAAATAAAACATAAAAAGGGTGATCTCAAAATCTTAGTAAGGGAAAACATAGAGAACAAGAAACAGTCCATAAAAATTTGGAAGAAAAAACGTGAACATGAAATCTAAACCTTAAAACCTCAAGAAAAGACAAAATCTTGGAAGTAAGTAAGGCATTTATCATAAAGGAACATCAATCACGATAAAATAGCATGGGAATAAAACATGTAATTATGGAAACCATTCAGCACTTGTTATGATTTCCATAGTAGCCAAGGCATTGCTGCCAAGACCATCTTAGTGGACAAAGTCTCTTTCTGAATCGAGTTCACTCCTCGATCCAGTCCTGTACCACTGAACCGAATTAACATACCGTTTCAGCCATGACTATATGATGAGATATATAATCTTTTCCCAATGCATTGGAGGGAGATATAGGTCCTACACATCTCATAATGGAATCAATCTTACTTGTGCCACAAAATAAACATACATCATTCATAATAACTCAACGAATAAAATGGGTTTCATAAACATCATCCCATCATCACATAATCCATATAAAAGAAATGGATATTTCATCATAAGAAATGTGAAACCATGTAAATCATAGAGTCATTATACTTGAAACATACACATATTAAATAATGTCACCTTATATGTAAAATGATTTTGATAAAACACTTGAAATGAATTCTTGAGGAAAATACCATTTCTTCTTCAAAATCAATTTCTTTTCACATAACGTCAGGTAATTTTAAAATAAAAGGATTTTATTGAAAATGTTCATGAAATATTTTGGAGGAATCTTCATGAAAATAAGGCTTTATAAAACCGTAATAATCCTTTCATTCCTTATACGTTAAAAAAACATTCTTCTCGTACTTTTTTCAGAAAAGTCAAAAAGTACCTTGTAGGGTAAATAAAAGAAAGATTCCTTCCATAGCATGGGGTAAAAGTAAAATTGGGTAAAAAGAACTTTAAACATACATGAAAACACTTTTATAAAACATGGACATGGATGATTGCAATAACCCCAGTAAATACTTATGAATAAGCAATCTTGGATAAAAATGAGATTTTCGAAATTACCCCTTACCATAGGTCCGATATGCTTCGTACGTATCCAAAAAACCTGAATAATGATTTAAATAATGTCATTTACATGTTATAGAATCATATTCATTGTTATTATATCACATATGTTTCACTTATGACTTTATATTACCCATTCTTTTTTAAATTCATGTTAAAGTAGTGTTTTGGGTAAAATCGTTTCATTTATCATCCGTGTTTTAACTTGTAATTATTCATATGATTACTTAGATCATGATTACTTATATCCAGAATGTAAAACATTATTTATATATAATATATTTTCATAATATACATATATATAATTGATCGATAAATGGAACAAAATAAATCGTTCATCGAGACGGTAGTATGTACGTACGCATGAACGCTGTTTTCGTTTCCTTATTGAATTGAAAGGAATTATGTAGATGAAATATATATATATATATATATGTATAAATAAATATATTAGCTTAATTATATTATATATTTCATTATTATTCATTATATATACATTATAAACATTTTTGAATGGATAATCCTGGAAAATGAATCTCATCGCATTCGTGGAGACGGTAGTCCGTACGTACGCACGAGCGATGATATCATTCCAATGATCATGGAATTGTATTGAAGTGTATGTATAATATTACATAATAAATATCACTTTAAAATAACCATTTATAGTTATTTATTTAAACCATTATACCCATCCATGTAAGGTGTTCGCAGAAAATAGATTACACCACGGCGTGGAGACGGTATTCTGTATGTACGCACGTGCGGTGATTTCATTTTCCGTAGGATGGATAAATGGTGAAATAGGGTTGTTTCATAATTATAATAAAATATCAGTATATTATTAATACTTATTTTATTAATTTATAATGAGACAACTAGAGAAGAAGAAGTATAAGAAGAAAGAAACTTGAAAGAATCGGAAGAAGAGATTACCTCTTCTTTGACGCAACTCCTTTAAGCTTCCTCTTATGGAAGTAGAGATGGTCTTTTGAGAAAACCAAAACCTCCATAATGTTTCTAGGGAAGTTTATAAGTGAAATGGGAAGGGTTTGGCTGAGATTCAAGGCTCAAAAGGGTGTGAAGAGAAGAGGGAAGTGGTTCCCTTTTTATAAGGGAGGAGAGGGGCACCTTTGGAAAACATAAAATATTATTTTATTATAAAGTCATTTCGGCTTTTAATAGCTCCAAATTGATTTATTTCTAAGATAAGGTGGAGATGGGTCGAAATAATCTCATCCAATAAAATTTTTACATGTTTTGGTTACTATTTTAACCTTATCATTTAGATTTAATTACAAGTTAAATAATTTAACCTTTATCGTGTCTTTTTGTTTTCTTACACTATATGGTTAATAAAATTACTATAAAAATCCAAACGAACTCCAAGTTGTATATTATTAATATATATAAACTTATCTAAGTAATTTGTCCAAAACATAGATTTTTAGGAATAAAATAACAATTAATAATATAATATGTGTTTTAAAAACGATTTTATGTCAATTTTGACACTATTTGGTAAATTATTTTTGTGAAAATCATAACAGCATGATTAGTTCCAAAAAAGTTACTTAAATCATTAATAACATGTCATATTAACCTAAAAAATTAGTGGAATTCATAAAATGTCTCAAATAACATTTATTTGCGTATTTATATCATCAATTATGATAGTATTTCATTAATAAGGTAATTACTGCATCATCATTATGTCATAAATAAATTAAATTATTTAATGTATGAAAATTATAAATAAAATACAATTATGTAGGAAATCGTTTTATATTTCTAATTAATATTTATAGTCGAATATATATTATGTATAACCCTATATTAAATATTTGTAGTTATTAAACATTGATTTTAACTATTTTAACTATTCTTTAAATAAAATAATATTAACTGTCCTAATCTAATCCAAGTCAGCCTAAATGGTCATATTTTATTCCTAAGGTTGTTTATGGTCGAATTACATTTATCCAATAGAATTAGGACATGTGTTATTGTAATAATGATAACATTTTTACCCTTAATTACCCTATATACTTTTAACCGTAGGAAAAAAAGTAAAAAGTTACTATTCACCAAAAATTATTTCCATCTCATTGAACCACATTTTAGTCCTTGATATTAGCCGTGTCTCTTGGATTTTCGAAATTCCACTCACAGAAGCGGTAAAATTAAGTTTTATATAAATTTGCAAATTCTCCTAGGAGGTGGATAAAAGACGGTGAAAAGTTCAATAAAATTTATATATATATATAATTATTATAAAATGAATCTAATGAATTTCATTGAACATATATATGTATTATTTATCAATTTTGACCTAAAATAAATTTAAATAAAATAAATACTTATTTAAATAAAAAGTTGGGTTTTAAATAGAAACCCGGTGTTTTCACTATTCATCAAAAATTGAAAGTTTTCAGAAAAATACCAAAAATTCACCCTAGGCTAATTTCGATACTACGAATCCAAAAATGAAGTCCATTTAGAAAGATAGTATTTATAAAATTTTAAAAAGTGCGTTTTACTATTCATAACGGCTAGTTTATATAACATATCGTTGTTTAGTGAAACTCGGCATTGCGTACAACACACGTATCGTGGAAGGTCATGAATGCATGTAATGAAAGAAAATTCAGGGATGCATGTAATGCAAGCTCCATTTGGTGTAGCGTACAACACAAGACATCAATAAAATTAAAAAGAATATTGATCATAAAATCTCGGGGTGTTAGAAGAAGTATCTGTAGGAAGAATTAAATGGCCTTGCATTTAACTATTTCATTTCAAGTTAAATTCATTAAATAAAAGTATATTTTTGAATGATAAATTTATTAGGATATGTTATACATATTTTTAGAAGGTTTCTCATTACTTTAGATCACTTTTAATGGTGCACGGATTGAGCCCAGTTTTTCTAAACAATGAATATTCCTCAAGAAAATTTACAACTATAGGCAATGGTTTAAGGGGATAAATATAGTCAAAGCATATAGTTTGAAAAACCATGAAGCCTCACTAAGAAATTTTTGCCACAATATATAGTGTCCATAGTACTATTGGAACTATATTCAGTAACTTATGAGACCAAACGGTGTGTTTGGTCCATAATCCCAGAGAAGGTACCCAATTTTTCAAATCATGCTACCAATCCATGTATGCATTGAAATAATGATCAAATTTTCACCTAAAAAGAAATTTATGATTATTTTTGAGAAGTTTTTATATTTATATAATGATTTATATAATCATAAGGCTCTTCAATCCTTCATTGATATGTTCTTCCCTGGTAATGGATGGTTTTGGAAAATCAAAGATTCATTTAGGTATAAAATTAAGGCATGTTATTTAAATCCCTTAAAGCATCTATTTTATATTTAGATCTACCTATTTTGTCACAATAAGATTAATATACCTATAAATCAAATACTTGATAAAGTAATTCTAGTTCCAAAGAAGGATGGATTTTTGTAAATTATTTGTAAATTTGTAGATTCAATGTTTCAACAACACCCCCTTTTAACAATTATAGATCTATCATGAACTTGTAAATTTGAGGGTGATTAATCCTTGATAGATCATCATGAGAATATATTCATATTAATAATCATATGGATTATATTTTCTATAGGTGTATTGTATATGGATCATTGTTTGTTTCCTATACCGGAGGTTCACTTATAGAATAGATGAGGTATTCAAGATCTTTTCTTTGATAAAAAATTAATCTTGTAAAATAATGTTGTATCCTTTCACATTCATCTTAATTTCTACCATTTATGGAATCAAAAATGTATATCGTCTTATAATCAGTCTTATTAATATTTAATCTTCTTGAGCCTCATTTCTAAAATTCTTCATTAAATAACTAGATTCAATATAGAATTACCGAATTGTGAGACATCTCTCCCTGAGTGTGCAATGTGATTTAGTCATCAATCCTTTGATTAAATTTTAAGTACTTCACCAATAAACTTGAGTTAGGAAGATACTTACCTTATTGGAATCTTATGTTAAAAATTTTCAAAATATGATCAGTGATTAGGAATTCCATTTCTATTATTCTTGAGTGTGATTTCAGGTAGGTTTATCTAGCCCATGAGACCCATTTATGATAGTATTTTCCGGTAATCTTTTTAGTGTATCATTACATAATGTTTTCGAATAGTAACATATTTTTATATGTCACTATTTTTTTCATGATAGAAATTTATGCCTTGATTTATAATTCATTTTATTTTTCTTGTGTTTTTACATGCCTTTTTTTGTGTTGTTCTTAATATTTAATATATTGAATATCATGATATGGTTATCTCTTACTGTGGGTGATAAAATGACAAGTGATGTTGATAATGATTTATCTTTACAAAGAGGATGAGTCTGTTAGCATAGTAACGAGACAAAACATGATTCCTTGATGATACTAAAAAATATATCTAGAATCTGTGTCATGTGGATACCAAGTACATTCTCACAAGTATATATTGTAAACTAAAATGGGGATAAATTCATTAAGGATAAAAATTTAAAAGTTTATTATCCCCATGGATAATTCATTTTCTTTTTAGTCATCTCACATATTCTTCCAACATGGAGTTGATGTAGATATGGTCAAAGGTTTTTGGTGGTTCGGTTAGAGAATGACTTATCGGTAAATGATTATCTATTTTTATATTTTCATACCCATTTAATATTTCCAAAATATAATCATGTTGAACATGTGATTTTTTTGATGGATTAATTGTTTTTTCGTGTATAGAAATCATGTATTAGGATATAGGTAAGGTAAATGTGCCCTTTAATGATAGCTAATCACTGGAGTTTGGAGTTGTAGAGGGACCATGATAGACTCCATATGATTTCTAACCAGCTTTATTTTTTTATTCTCTTGCATATATACCATATTTGGCATTCCACATAGAAATCCTATATTTTTACTTATTGTATGAAAAGTGTTCCATATATTAATACATATGTAGTATAGTCTTTTGAACAAAATTTTACTTGTTAAATTTTCATATTATTATTAATTTGGTATTACAATGACATGTTACGGAGTGTATAGTATACCCACTTACAGAATTGGGACCCTTACTTATATTTGAAACCTCTTGAATATGTGATGGTGATTATAAGTTCATGTGGACCTTTTTCCCCAAACCTATGGTCAGGGTGTGGGAATTTACAAAAATATAAACTCCATTTATTTTTTGGCATGTTACGATTTAAATTTATCCTTTATTATTATTATTTGGACTATTAATTGATTTCTCTTGGTTATATGATTTTTACATGGTTTTAATTAATTTCAAATTCCTTTATAGTGGTTTAGGGTTTAAGTATGTTTTTCCCAAAAATGTTTGGATTCAGAATGAAACCATAAAAATAGTGATAGTGTCTCAAGGGTTTCTCAATGTTAAGGTACATAGTTTAAAAAATGCATCATCCTCACCAGAAAAACAATGTGGAAAGGTCTAGTGGAATATAACATGGTTGAAACCTGCTTTAAATTTATTTTATCTTATCTAGATGAATAGAATAGGTGCATGGTGGAACATGGATTATTAAACTATATAAGAAAACCATTTAAACCTGAAATTATTGATCTAATTTCCACCTTAATGAATATTTTTGTCTATTTTAACCTATACACCTTTTTGTATAAATCTCTTCTAGTGATTGATACCTTTATAAAATTAATTTTAAAATTACCCTCCTATAATGAAATACTATACTGAATCAAATAGGATTAATGTTCTAGAAATAATTAATGTCATAAAACCCTCAATTATTCTGGTTTCCTTCAGGATCATTATATATTATATTGATATTATTCATAGATCTATCATGTATCTACCCAATAAATTAATTTCAATGAAAACAATTATGGATTCATTGTTAATTATTATAATGGTGGTGGATTCTACATGTCAATGATACCCCATTTGACCAAAGATGCATATATCATGAATAATGAAGATTTCTTGGTATCTAATCCGAGATGAATCAACTCAAGAATCTATTATTCTGGAATCTAACCAAGAATCTATTTTTAATGAATTATTTTCAATGAATCATTTTGCATTTTCTAATTCCAATGAACTCTTCTCAAATTAGTGAAGAATTCAAAATTAATTACTCAATAAAATATGTATCTAAATAATTTATTCATCTCAATAGATATACACAAAAATTGGTTCCATTTACGGACCCCATATGGTATAATGATTTTGAACCACCCTTCATGAAATGAAATCCCCTCAGTTTTCAATTCGAAACTACTTTTTGGGAGAACAAAAATGCATAAGACATACATTAAATGGGAAAAAACTCCCCATCAGTGTGAAACATTATAAATTCATTAATATTTTGATAAAATTTGGATTAAATATGCCAATACATTATGAATGAAATTCCTTAGCTTTTGAGGGACTTTTATACTCTTGTCTCTACGGTTGGGTTTATGTGTTGTAATTATTTTTTGACGATTATTGACTGTGATCTATAGTTCCTTGTGCTAAAAATATATAGATATTTCAACATATAATATGAATATTTAGCACATCAAAAAAGTAAATTACCAAGTACCATTATAGCTTAATGTCCTTGGAATCATGGAACACATTCTTCTAGTAGGGTGAATGATCATTAACATCTTCTTTATTGATCGTCTACTTTTGTACTACTAATTAAAACCTTTCTTATTAACATGTGATGTGAAATATATTAAAGGGGTGACATCAAATGCTAAAAAGGTTAAATAAATAAATACAAACAACAACATGAATATAAAGGTGTTATAACATGAGCATAACATTTGAACATCATACCTGCAAGAAAAGATCATAATCAAGAGACATATAAGAAATATTCGAAGATATTACGACATGAATCAAAATGGAGAAATGAGAAAAACACATTAGAAAAACATAGGAATATGATATTAATCATAAGGTAAATAATATCATAATACACGAGAAAAACATAGGATTACGACATGGAATTTTTGGTATACACATAATCATAGAAAATACTCTGTCATGGATACCTACCAAGTACATCATAAAATGTTAGGCATGGGCTAGCAACCTATGTACCTTCTTCAGAATTGGGATACCCTCTCATGTACCCTCTTATTTCTGGTTTGGGTTCTATCCTCTGTACCCTCTTATTTCAAGAAATAGACCCTTATTTCATGGGTCTTGGGATACCAACCCCTGTACCATCTAGATCAAATAAAAAATTTATCATACCCAAAGAATTTTTGGGAGATATATATCCTACCCATAACATAAAAAGATCATACATGGATTCCCCATAAGATAAGAAAACATTTGTCATATCATAACCCAGAAAATTATATGGGAAACATTAGTGTTTAATCACATCAAAACATATTGATAAGAGATAGGTTTCACACTCATTTCATCAAATCGTAACCCAGGAAAAGAAATTTCTTTCAGAAGCATATAACCCATTAACAAAAAAGGGGTATCATAAACATTATTCTATAAAATCACAATAAACTCAAGCAATAATATGAATGGTTTTAATAAACTATAACTACGCAAGACATCTTAGATGGAGAAGGATTTTGCAAGACAACATGAACCATTTCTGATGGAAAATAACCTTTTATTGAAATATCATTTTTATAAAGAACATTTAAAAATACATTTATTTTAAATATTGATATACAATTTAATTTAATTTAATTTTTTAGGAAAATATATTTTCCTCATTAATAAACACATTTTGAAACATAAGGTATTTTGAAATCCTTTTTCTTTGAAATCACATTAAAAACATAAAAATAAGGACTGAAATAATTGTGAAAATCTTTTTCATGAAAATGGGTTTGATAACTTATAATGAAAATAATAAATTAGTGAAACTGTATTATATGAAAATAAATATTTTGAAAACATATAAAGGGGGATTTTAAAGTCATTTAAAACACTTTATAAAGATATAATATCTTTGAAAAATATTTTCATTAAAAATGACATTAAAATATAAAAATTTATATAATATTATGAAAATGATTTCGTTAAAAATAAACTTGTAATATTATAAATAATGTATAAAAAAATGACAGTCATCATGATGAGTATTTCTATACCTTCCACACATTCCTTTTTCACCTTAAAATGTTTAGAAATGTGCCTTGACCATTAGACACCATAAGGATTCCGTTTAAAATTGTGTTCTAAAAAGGTGAATCATGGGTAATAATTTATTTTAAACATAATAGGGTAATATAAAAATAAATTTTAATGAAAATTTATAAAACATGATTTTGATAGAACATAGATTCTCACCTGAGAGGAGAAATAAAGTCAGATTTTCAAAAAGAAATTATTAATTATCAAAGACCCTAATAGTTGAAAAATTGTAATAATAAATAAAAATATCGTGGAGAAATAGTTGAGAAGGAAAATTGTGGGTGTTATTAAGTTATGGATAATAATATTTCATCAATCTAACAATAATCATAAACAATATCGACAAATGATGAGATTTTTGTAATAAATATTTACCAATGTGTTAAATGTGAATCATAACAGTATGGAAATAGTAAAAATTCATGAAGATAAAAATGTCTAGAAAATAATTATATTCATCATATAACATGTAAAAGGTTAGTATATACCCCTCATAGAAAAATATAGGTGTGTAACATGACATGTGTCTCAAAAAAGGAAAACTGAGACAAAATTACATTATCAATTTGTTAACGTTTGAATCATAAACACCATGAATGAAATATCATAAAAAATATATTTAAATAAAAAACTATAAAAGTTTATTAATCCTATTATACATACACGGATAATATACACACCATACAAACAATGAAGGTGGTGAATTGGGCATCTATCTTCTAGAAATAAATTGAGATGAAATTCCTTTACCGTAAGTCTTAAAATTATTCAAACACATTAAAACCTCATATATAATAAATATTAGTATATTATAAAACTAAAAAGAACCATATTATTATATATTATACCATATAATATTTTTTATTAATTTATATTACCCGTTTATTAACAACTCCATGTTCATGTAAGGTTTTCGGTAATATTAGCATTATTTTTCATATATGTGTTGACGTATTATTACAGATAATAAAAAAGATCAAAATTTTATTATTTTAGGAATTTAAAACATGATCTATATCATATATATTCAATATAAATGAATTTATAATAATGTGTATAAGATATAATTTTGAAATGGAATACACCGTTCATGGAGACGACATGCCATACATACACATGGACATTGATTCTGTTTTATTATGGTATTGAAATAATGATATAAATGAAATAAATATTTATATATATTATAATTAATTATAATTAATATTTAATATATATCATATATGTTTACTAATTGAATCCTTAATATTTTCCATGTATGGTGTGAATTAATCACATAGCTTTTAGGGAGCAGTTGTCCACACTTCCCCAAACAAAATTTTCATACTAAAAGAAAATAGAAATAATGAAAGTATGTTTCATATAATAATTAATGAGGAAAAAATAAATCATATGAAATATATATATAAATATATATTCATTCATAATTCCCAACCATGAGAGGGTGTAAGGAAAAAACGAACAACATTGTTTTGTGTGGCGGTAATTCGTCATACACAAAAATAGTAAGTTCGTTACCCGTTAGATGGTTGTGTTTAAGTATAGGAATAAAACAATGAAAAAAATATTAGCAAATTTATAATAATATTTTTATTATATATTAATTTAATAATTATTATTTAGTTTTTGGATAGAGAAAAAAAATAAAAGTGCTTGATGATTGATGTTACCTCTTCATTTAGGTAACTCCTTTGTCTTTACAGAAAAGGGACTCCTTGGTTTGATTTATGTACCAAGGGATAAATTAATGATAATGGTAGGGATTTTAGATGATTATTTAAGAATATATTGTGTGATCCAATTTGATTAATAGGTGTAAATAAGCGGGAGAGATGAGTTTTTTTATAGTGGAACAGTGGTGAAACTTTTGTAAACTTTAAGTCAGGGAATCCTAACCCAAATCTTACTACAAAAAAGTGGATCCCATAATGATAAAAAATCTATTTTAGGTAGTATATGTTCACAATGTGTCCATATAATGTCGTTTGGTAATGATTCTAGGTCATTTTGGCATTTAAGTGTATGTTTTAGTCCAAGTTAATCTAATTTTCCATTTAATCACTATAAATAATTTTAATTACATTCAAAATTTTTTTATCGTAATATAATTTTACCTTAAATTAAATTATAAATTATTAATACTACAAATATAAAATCAATATTTACAAATAATTATAATATAATTAACATAAATTAATTTAAAAATAATCCCAAAGATGGGATGAGAGTGAGGGTTTTTAAATGAAAAAAAGTTCTAAAGATTGCATTGTTTTTATATCTAATTTCAATGTAAATTTCATCCCAAATAACAAATTTGTATTACATGATATATTTCAGATATTATTAGACATTAAAATTTATAAATAACATTTAACAATAAAAATAAGATCGATGGAAGAAGTAATATTGAATTATAATTCAATATTTTTTACTAATCATCAAAAAATTAAACATCACAGAAAAATAAAAAATATACACCCTCAACTAATTTTTATGTTTCAATTTAAAAAATTAACTATATGAAGACATATACATTTAATAAAAGATATAAAATATAGATATAAAATATTTTTTCCATAAAAAGGCGGTAAAAATGCTTTAATAAAAATATAGGTTTTTATATGTAATGTTAGGTTTGTTCATATATTATACCAATCAAATATATTTTATGACTGAAAAGAATTATTTATTTAATTTATGAAATATTTATTTAATTAATATCATTCAAAAATATCAATTATTTCAATGTATTAGGAAAAAATTACTTAGTGAGAAGAAATTTAGTTTTTCTAAAAAAACCATCTTTTTATTAATTTGGTTCTTATATTCATTTAAATTAATTTATAACTATCTAATTCAACCATGAATCTTCATAAGCTAGAAAATCCTATTCATAGCCACCAAATTAACGGCTAGGTTTTTTCTTATTATATTTAATTACTATATTTTTAATAAAAATTATTGTTTGGTAAAACTCTGTCATGTGTGTCACTTATGAAAACCTTGGAGATCCATGTAGAGCATGTTAAACATTATGTTGTGTGTCATGCATTTTTAAATTTGTGTTTTCTAAAACACATTGGAAACTTATTTCATTAAAAAATATATTTTTAGTGTTTCATGAAATAAAAAATATATAAAAGATTCAATTCATTCAAAACAAATATCCCAAAATCTTAGGGTGTAATATTCTACCTACCGTAAAATGAATTTCTCCCATTAAATTCATTAGGGTATCAAAGGATTAATTATTTAGTGTTCCTTTCATAGAAACACCCATAATAATAATTAATAATAAAATATCATATAAAAAGGGAGTGTTGGAAACATGATAGTTACCCAATGTAACTCATATTTAGGTTTTCATATAGAAGAACATTTGTGTGATGTGAAATTATAGACTGAGTGGAAAAAATTAAATGTTCATAGGGGGTGACTGAGGTAATAAATTACTAACAAGAAATTGATAAATATAATTTTTAGGGACTCTATGTAATATATCTATGTTTATTGAAAAGGCAATCAACTCAACCACAATTAAGGAATAAGAAAAAAATTGATCATTTTACTAATGTTGAGAAATTCCTTTATTGACCAAGAATGTAAAAAACATAATTAATTGATTTTTTGATAAAATAATTCATCATTTGGTTTTAATTTTATCAGTTTATAATTCATCATTTTCTTCAATAAATTGATATATAAAAAACAAACTTTAATTTATGATCACTAAAATAATCTTTTCACAGATCTTATGGCCCAAAAAATCAAGAAAAGTATAACTATTTTTTTCTAACTATTATCCATTGCTTATATGGTTAATAAATTAATATCTAGACCTAAAAACGTAACACTATAGTTTCATAATAAATATTTATTCATATTTTTTTAAACTAAATAAATAATAATTACACTTTAACTAGGAAACTGCAAAGTCCAACAGTAGGGGTGAAACACTTATTTCCCTTTAGTCATTAGTTCAAGACCTGCAACGTTGCTAAAAAAGATGAGTGGTAACTCGACATAGATGTTTCCATTTTCTAAAACCAAATTTATATAATTTCTAAATTAAATATGATGGACATTTTTTAAATAATGTTAATCCCCAAATATCCATTTCACTATGGTTTTAAATAAAACCTCAATATATTAATAATTCTTCTCAATTTTAACATAAGAATTCCACAAATAGTTAACCTTTTTACCCTTCCGAACGGTGAAAATTCAAAACATTAGAAATAATTTCCTGATGTAATATTAAAATTGATCCCCTATATACCATTATATAGCTCATAGTTGTCACATTCCAATCAAGTGAATACCCACATCATATATTCTCTTGAAACATGGAAATAAAATGTATTATCATAAGTAATTTTGGAAAACATGCAGGATTCCTTAATCCAAAAATTATTAGATATATACCATAAATCCAAGAAGTTATAAACATCACACATGAAATAATAGTCTATATTTCCATTAAATCATTTATCTTTTATGAAATCATAAATACTATCCAATTTACCTTATCCATATCATCACCTATCTATCTATATACAATATCATTTTCTCATCCTCATGAACATGTCAATGGTTACCTTCTATTAATATATACTTACATTTATTGATTTTTTTATCATTAACATTTAATAGATTATTATAAATAGAAAAACATCTACAAACAATAACTATGGACTTAATGATTCATATAACAATCTCTTTGAATTAAAAAACATATAAACATCAATCATCATACTTTATAATTTAAAAATTACTCATGATTCATCAAACAATTTCTTAATAACACTTTTCTTGCTTATCAAATATGAATCATGTCTTAAGGTTCCTCAAAATAAATTTAATCATTTTTATTTTCATCTAATGTAAACAATTATGGAGGAACAATCCACATATTTCACATGTCATTTATTATCTCTTTATCATCAGAAGTATATACAATACTCACATTATGTTCATGATTCAATTGAAATGTTTTCAAAATAGTAAATAGATTTTTACAATTCGCATAATTTCCAAATTTGATACGGTCATTGTTAATATGATTTCATATATTTTCCACTGTTGACTAAGACTATGAAGCACTGGGTAAAAAAAACTTACCATAGAAAAATAAAACATAATTTTCAAAAATTACTTATAGGATGTATAAATATTGAAATATATTCTTTAATATAAGAAATTGTAGGTTTATCCTAGGTTATTCATAATCATCTTCTATTTAAATCATCCATTATGGTTAGAACATATTTTTTGAACTCCCAAATCATATCCCATAGAGTGTGAAACCACACACATAGTAAGGCCCATTGTCAGGTACAAGGTTATTCTCGATTCAGGACTGATGCACCTTGTCATAGTTATTAATATTAGGTACATTTTTTCAATAACCAAATATATTATTTTTTATCAAGGGATGTATGTACTTCTAGTACACCATTTCCCTATCCTATAACAAAATTTTAGAAAATTTTATTAATTATTTACTCATATGTAGTGATATCCATAGAGACACCCCTAGATATATCATTAGAAGCATACATCAGGATATCACTATATTTTTGTCATCCATGTTTCAAATTTTTTAAAAAAAATTTCCTTTAAGACAAAAAATTGTGACTTGGAATTAATATAAAAATAAATTACAATATATTTGATGAATATTTGGAATATTAAAAAATACATTCCTGAGGCCCGTAATAGGTTAGTGTCTTTGGAAAAATGGAACACATTATTCTTGTATGGTGGAAGACATTAAACATTGTCCTTAATGATATTCACCTTTTCTAATCCTATATAATCCATACATCATAACATGAGGAAAGGAAAAATAACAATGGGATGAGTTCAATGGAGTAGTAAGAAAAAACAATTGAAAATTTTAGGTATAAAATGAACATAAGGGTGAGATAATATAAGTATAACATTTTAAGATCATACCATAGACAAGAAGATCATAATCATGAGACATGGAATAAATTTTTTTAGTATATTATAAATAAATCGTAAGGGAAATAATAACATAATCCATGAAAACATAACATAATAATAATCCATGAATCTTATAGGAAACTGTTGCATAATCCATGAATATATAATATAGGAATATGACATGTAATTTTTTAGAATACATATAAGGATAGAAAATAATATTTTAAGGATTCCTACTAAGACATTCATAACATGTCTGGCTTCGGATAATAAGCCATGTACCTAATTCAGTCTTGGGATTCCCCCCATGTACCCTCTTATTTTATTCTTGTGATTCCCTCAAGTGTAACCTCTGGTTTTGTGCTTAATACACCCTTTGGTTTCAGGCTTGAGATAACCTCCCATGTACCATATTAATTTTGTAAACCATTTATCATTATCCATGGTACTGGAGAAATATATAGGTCTCACCAATCATATAATGAAATCATACATGGGGTTCTATAAGATAATAAAACAATCATTGTATCATGACCCATGAAATGAAATAGGTACCATTTTTGTTTCACTACATCCTAAACAATTGAGATCAAATATTTTTCATTAACATTAAATAAAATATTAACCCAATAAAAGAAGTTGGTTTCAAAATCATATAACTCATTGATGAGAAATAGGTGTCATAAACAACATTTCATCAAAACCAAAACCATTCTAGAATGAATCTAAATGGTATTCATAAATGATAAAAATGATGACATATTAGACGTAGAAGGTTTTTCAAAGATAATAAGGAGCATTTTTATTAATGAAAATATCTTTTCGTCAAAATTAATTATAAGAAAATGATTACTAAAAAATGAATTTCTTATAAATAATGATTTAAAATTTGATTTGAAACTTTTTTGGATGAAAATATCTTTTCCGAAAATAACAATATTTTCTTACAAATTCATAATTTTGAAAAACGTATATTTGAAAACCCCTTGAAAATATAAAAACGAGGCTTGAAAAAATTATTAAAAACATTTAATGGAAAATTGTTTTGAAAAATAATAACAAAAACATGAAATCATTTAGATCATTTTTTTAAAATAACACATTTGAGTTCTTATAAAGGGAGCTTGAAAATAGTTTAAAACACATTTTCAACAGAAGAAATTTTTTAAAACCATTTCCTTCAAAACAACATAAAAATAAAAAAATTCATATAATATTAGGAACATCAGTTTTTTAGAAAAATAGACCTATAATATTACAATTTATGCTTCTTATAAATTACAGTCATGATGATGGGTATGTCCGTACATGCTGAACATTTCCTTTCCACCATAAAATGATTATAAATGTTTCTTGGTTGAAAAATCAACAAAGGATTACATTAAAAAATATTTTGTAAAATGGTAAAAATTGATAACATTTTCATTTTAAAATAATTGGATAAAAATAAAACATTTTTGACTTTTTTAGAGAAGTTGTTTTTCAAATACACAAAATTTAAACCGAAAGGAGAAACAATGTTATATTTATATAAAGAAAATTTATTAATTATATTAAGTAACAAAGAGTTTAAAATGATATAACATTTCATTAATGGAAGTGTGATCATAGACCATCTCGATAAATGATGAGATTGTGTTAATAAATCAATACAACTATGGTAACATTGAATAGTAAGAACAAAATATAAATAATGACATTACATGAAGCTAAAAATGTCATTAAAATAATTGAGTTAATGATATAACATCTAAATGGTCATTATATACAAATCATAAAAATGTATTGTAGCATAACATGGCATGTGTCTCAAATAAGAAAAAATGAGACAAAATTAATTTTCATATTTTGTAACATTTGAACCATATTCACATGAAATAAATATCATAAAATGGAAATTAAAAAAACACACAAATTTATTTATAATATTCATATAATAAATAAATTCAAATTTTACACACCACAAAAATGAAATGGGTGTTGTATAAAGAATGTATCTCATTGAAATAAGAAGTTATATGAAATTCTCTAACCTTTAGTCCCGTCATTATTAGTACACATTCAAAAATACTATATCATAAATTTTGGTTTATTATAAATCTATAAGATAAGAATATTATTATCTTAAATAACTTATATTACAAAGTTATGACTTTAAATTACCCATTTATTAACAAATCCATATTAGTTTTTCATTTCATGTAATATTCGCTTTATTTTTCATATATGTTTTGCCTATTAATTATTGATACTAATACATAGATAATGATTTAAATATACAAAGAATGTATAAAATGGTTTATATATCAGATAAATTATTTATATATTTTTATATAATACACTATATATGATAGAAGTATGAAATGCAATACACTTTTTATAGAGAAGGTAGGTCATATGTACACATGAATATTGTTTCCATTTTATAGAAATATTGAAATAAAAAAAGTAAAGGAAATATATGTTTATATATATATAAATTATAATTATATTATTATTATTAATAATTATATATCATATTATTTCACTAAATCCACCTTAAATACATTCTATGTAACGTGTGAACAAATTACATCGCATTGAGGAGGTGGTAGTCCACACTTCACCAAACAAATTATCATAATTAAACAAAATGGACTGAATAAATGTATGTGTTATATTAAAATTATGGATGCCTAAATAAATGATAAATATCATTAACTAATATAATTATTCCATCATAATTACCAACCACATGATGTGGTATTGGAAAAAAGAACAATATCGTTTCATGAGGCGGTAGTTATCTATACACAAGAATGTTATGTTCATTTCACATTAGAGGAAAGTGTTAGTAAGTTCATGTAGGATCCTTAAACTAAAAATATATTAGTATATTAAGGATATTTTTTATATAATCATGTAATAATAATATTTGAGGTTGTAGCGAATGAAAATAAAATAAAGGATCATGAGGAAGGATGTTACCTCTTTTTTTGGGTTAGCACTTTATCTTTGAACAAAAGGGATTCATTTGTTGGAATTATACCCAAAGTGAGGCATAAATGTGTAAGAGAGGTATGATGGGATCTTATTTATCCATATTGTGGGGTGAAAAAATTCACGATATGTGTGAATAAGTGAGAGAGGAGAGTTCCTTTTTATTGAGAAGTACTTACATTCACGTAAATTTTGGAAAATATAATTCTACCAACAATTTTACTATGAAAATTAGTTCATATAATGGACTAAATTAGATATAAGGGTGTATAGGGTAAAAATATGTCCAGAAAACATCTTTTGGAAAATGTAATAGGATATTTTGGATTTTATTTGTAAGGTTATGTCCATTGTTAAGATAATTTTCCTCTTAATAATTATAATTAATTTTAAGTACATTTAATAATATTTGTGTAAAAAATTATGTTGAAATAATTTTATGATATATATTATTATAAATATAAATATATAATATAATTTTATAAATTCTAATAAAATAATAGGATGACATTAATTTAAAATAAATTATATAGTCGAGATGAAAATGTAGGTTTATTGGGTAAAATAGTTCAAATGTTTTATAAGATTTAAAATCTAATTTAAAAGTGAATTTGATAAAAATGAAATAAATTGTATTGAATGATTTATAATTGATATTATTATACTTTATAAGAAATTATAATATAATTTATCTTTTTAATTAAATTATAAAGAAAATAGTTCTGAATTAAATTTAAATATTTTCTAGTATTCATAAAAATTAAAACTTCAAAAAAAAACAATTCATCATAAACTATATTTTATATATAAATGTCAAAAATTATGATTATATTAACATATAAAATTTATAAAATTTCCTAAATTTAGATTTCAAATTTGTTCTCTATTAAAACATAGTGAAATCACTTTTATTAAAATATAGGTTTTTGTGTCATATTGGCTATGTTCGTATATTATACCTATCACATATATTCAACTACTGTAAAAAAATATTTGATTGAATATATATATATATATTATATTTCCTATATATCATTCAAAAATATATATTTATTTTTTTGTTATGATAAAAATTTTTTGTGAGCATAAATGTAGTTTTTTTAAAATATCCCCTTTATATTCATTTACATGTAATATAATTATATACATAATTTGTAACTAATGAATTAAACAATTAATTTCTATAATTTAGTCAATTATATAAAAAAACTTCCTTATTATTGACTAGGTCATATCTTATTATATTAAATAATAATATTTTTAATAATATATTGTTGTTTGGTAAAACTCAGTCTTGCATGTAACATAAGATAACCTCAGTCATCCATATAGAGAATGATAAAAATTAGGTTTCATAGAGTTATTGATTAAATTTGAATTTCATATAATAAAATCCAAACAATGTTGTTAAAAAAATATTTTTAGTCTTCTGTGAAATAAAAATTAACAAAAAGATTAAATTTAATCTAAAAAATATATAAAAAACTCTTGATGTGTTAAATTATCATATCTGGGTGTCTATGTAGAACATGATACCCATTTATGGTATTTAGTGGCATGATATTCTTTAAGGTAGCTTCTTTCCATATTTTAATTTGATCACATGCTATTATATACTGCTAGAACAATCTCATTATTACAAGAAATCTTGTAACACATTATGATCTACAATGTTTTATGATCTTACCATGTATTTGGGGGTATTGTATATGGTTTTTAATTGTTGGAACATCTTGATATGATTATTTCTTAAAGGCTGAGAGCGTACAATATGTGGCATTTATTAATATAAAAATTTACATAGGGTAATAGCATGATATCCCTATATCCCATCAAGTACACAATTCCTTGAGGATTTCAAGTAAAATAATGGATCTCGATTCAATATAGATCAAGAGTACATGCTCACTAGTAAGCCTGTTGTCCTGATCCGAGACCTAGGGAATTATGTATATTGAGTAACAAGATCGTTATCTACAAGGATAGTTCATGGTATTTTTGGACATTTACCTATTCTTTCAACAATTATCATAGGCATGTTTGATCAAGGGTCTAAAGAGTCATTGTTAAAACAAAAATGTTAAGTACGTGATTTTATGTTTTTTTATTACTTTTAAATTTATTATTAACATAGAGTACACATGTTATTCTGGTGAAAATTTATTTAGGAAATAATAGTGTTGTCTCAATGGGTATTATTAATCAAACTCAGCAGGGTAATCTCAATATGAAATGAAGACCTCATGTATAGGGAAAAAATTAATGGAAAGGGAATCATGGATGATAAATGAGCCATGGAAAATGGAGATGTGGTATGGTTAGGATAGAATTCATAGGATTTCTATTGAGTTTTATTTATTTTTTTCCTGTGATTTTACACTAGTTTAACTAACCACACATTAAGATCATCGTACAATTTAGTATTTGAAATGTTTTCCACACATTTATTAATATTCTATATAGTCTAATTGTTGATATTATCATTATTAAATTTATATTATTTATTTTTATTGTGTAAGGATGTGATATGATGCTGAGCGTATAGTCTCCCTTCTAATGGAATTTGGACCTTTATTTCTATTCAACATCCTATTACATATATGTAGGAACATATGATGTATTATAGACTTCCAACTCAGAACAAAGTGTTCTATTTGGGGCATTATAAAACCCCCTGAAAGAATACATATACACAATAGTATATCAAATAGTAATGAAGAATATATTTCTCTTTCCCTATATCAATTATCTTTTTGATATTTCTTTCATTACTTATATGGTTTGATAAGATCAATCAATGGTTAGGCTGTCACTAATTGTGTGGGAGGCTATCTTGAAGATAGTGTTTTGGAGAAGGTGTGAGATATTTGAAAACATGTTCATGCTTTTAGGAAAGAAGAATTCATCAAACATGTATATAGTTCTAATAAATAAGATCATACATCCTTACCTTGACTCAATTATTATGGTTTCATTATAGAAAACAACTTTTACATATATACCACATATCATCAGGCCGTACATATTGAGATTAATCCGGAGTACAAATAAAACACATCAATTTTTCTCTAATCTGTTATACTGAATTTTTTTTGTTCGAGAGGATAAATTCTTAGGGAATGCGATTATTGAGATTGGTATATCAGTGGACCGAAAGAAGGTAGAAGAAGTGATGTCCTTGAAACATCCCTAGGACATGTTCCATATTTAAAACATTCCTTGTTTATGGGTATTTTTTTTATAATTATATCCATGGAATCCCTCATTTTTTCAAACCCATTAATGAAATGATAAAAAAGGGAATGAATTTTTAGTGGTCAAACCAGAGTGAAGAAATAATTCATTAGCTAAATTGGAGGTCTAATATTGTTATAGTGTTGATTAATTCTAATGTTGGGTTTGGCTATAACATATTTTACAATGTCTGAAGAGTTTTTTTGGGGGTAGTAAAGATAATAAGGACTTAGGTAGTAGATTATTTGTTAACTCAACTATAACCTCACAGGTAGAATTTTAATAACCATGACATAGATTATGTATATTATTCTATAATTTTAAATGTTAGTTATAGTACATAATCGATGAGAGCAAGGTTGTATATTCTTATATGAAGAGAAGATAAAATATAATTTCACAATGGGTCTCCAATTTAATGTAGATATTATAGGTAGAGTACCCAAAACAATTCTGCATTAAGATGTCATATACATTAGATAAAGTTAAATTCATATAATTTTAACTTATCCATAAAATGAAATGTCCAAAGGTGATTGATAAACCTTAAATGTAATAATGATTATTGATGAGTACGTTGGATGATTGGAGGATTAATTATTCTAAGGAAAAGGGGTAAATGTCATGTTTCCCATTAGTGATCACATGTTATTGTTTATGGAAGGTTATGGTTTCTTAAAAATTTAACCCAGAGTGTGCAGTTGTGAGGAATGAATAGAAGGTTGTGAAGAAATATAGATGTGGTAATTTGATGATGATTATGTAATACTAATACATGGAAGACTTTTAGTCCATATATTCATTATATAAAAGATATTGAGAGACTTACATACATCTATTTTGGTGGTGTATCAAATATTGAAAAAGATGTACAAAGAATTCATATGGAATTTCTATTGGCCATGGATGAAGGGAGAATTCATAGATTCATTTATTATTTCCTTACCTAATATAGGATGAATGTTGAGAACCATAAAACTAATTTACTCTACAAAATTATTAATCCCTTGTCGATGCGGGATGATTTCATGATGGAATTTGTGAAGACATTTCCCAAGATACTGAATAGCTATTATTATATAAGGGAAATTATTTTTCAACATACTAATGTTTCACATTTATATCATATCTAGGAGAATAAATAAAATTATGAGTTAAGAAATTAATATGCACATGATATAATACATAGATATGGAATTCCATAGGCATTCTATCTAATAGAGATGCATGATTTATTTTTCTATTTTGGATAATCTTTAAAAATTTCTTATGGAATCAGTTGAGTTTGAGAAAAAAATTTCATCCATTGAAATATTTAAATTCATATAGGATGATATGTAAACTTGAGGAAATTATTTATACATACTTCATAGACTTCAGTGCATCATGGGATGATCATGTAGCCTTGGTTGAGTTTTCATAAAAAAATAGTGAACATACTTTGATTCAAATTGAACCTTATTATACTATCTATGGTAACCCCATTTTTCACAACATTGTTTGCATGATGCCAACAAGGTAGTGATTTTGGGAACCTAGATGGTATGTGAGGCCTCCGAGAGAGTGTAGTTTGTTCTAAATAGGTTGATGAACTATCATAAATCAAAATGAGATTATTCCAGAACTAGGAAGATTCATTGGGATGTTGTTGTAAGAGACATGGTTTTTATGATACTGACTACTTGGTTATGACAGTATTGTTTGATAATGTAAGTAAACCTTTTCCAATGACTTGTATGAACCTTCAAGATCACCAAGCGGGTTGGTATAATGGAATCTTTCTAGAACAAAATTCACTTTACAATGGTATTGATGATGCGATCTGTGCGTCTCATCTATAGATGTACATGCCCAAGCCCACATATGTTGGTGAATGAATAGATGTTGATATGGTGCTAGAAAAATTGGAAATGGACCTCCCATAGTGAATTATAGACTACATAAAAATTTCCTATGAGGCAAGGTAATGAATATTTTCAAGATTCTAGGAAGACCTGAAAAGATCTTGGGGATTCATGGTAATCGAAGGAATATGTTTACGATCAGTGGTCTATATTTGTGTGTATGATTTCAAGAGTTTCTTCTCGAGGATGAGATGTTTTTAGAGGGTAATATTATAATGGACTCACACTTTTTGGTGTTATATAAGTTAAATTTATCCTCTAATGTTTTGTTTTTAAAATATAAATTTACTTGATTGAGTTTTATAAATCTTCATATGGTTTCATATAATTTTTGAGATATTTTCAAGGGTGCATGGTTTGAACACAGTTTTCCTAAACTCTGAGTATTATAATGGAAACCATGAAATAATAAATATTCTCCTAAGGGGTAGCACACAGTTGTCAAATCTGGTTTGAAAAACCCTGTGACCTCACCTGGATAACTATTTGAAAAAATATAGTGGAAAATTTTAGGTATAGAACATGTTTTGAAAAATCATGTGCCCAAACCATACTTATTTAAAAACCCCTTGAAAGGGCACTAGGTTGGCACATAGTTTGTTAAAACGTGCATACAAACCTAGAACACTTTAAATTAATGATATAATTTCTCTAATTAATTATTATTTGTAGTCCATTTTGAGATTTTGTTCTTTTTATAGAAATATATCATGATTTTTGATACATACCTAGTCTACTTTGATTAATTAATCTCATCCAATATGAGATTTTGGAAAATATAAGTCGGTTAATGTTCAATAATTTTGGTATGTGATAAAAAACCATCAATATTAACTTTTCATTATTTATGTCCATAATTTCCCTCAATATGATTCACTGAAATATCATGCCTTTTCTAGATATAAGATTTACAAGTTCAAATAACTATGGATTATTATATCATTTCATGAATGGTTTTGGATATACTGTTTTGATGACGTCGCATTTAACAAAGATTTTTCTATTATGAATAGTGGATGTTTACATATATTTGATCCTAGATTGATCATCTAGATACAATATTTTTCATTAATGTCACTTAGAATCTCTTTTTCACTGAAAGATTGATGTTTATTATATACATATAAGGTTCTCTTATAGAATTGGAGAGTAAATAATGATAAGATTATCAATTAAAAATTGATCCATTTATTTTTCATCCTCTACTTTGACATAACATAGAATATGTTCCACTAATACACTACATAACGTATGCTTTCAAGAACCACCATTCTTGAATTATAATCCCCTTGAGATTATCATTTATAATCTCCATTGTTGATAAACTAAAACACTTATTAAATACCTGAAGAGTGTTATAAGTCTCCATAGCAGCACAATGTTATTTACACATCGATGATTTAAAAAATTTGGTGTTCTTAATAATAAAAAATTCTCTAAGAAGTTCCTTACATTTGAGAATTTGAAATACATATGTTTACTTGATATGATTTAGGTGTTGGATTTATTTTTTAACCTTTCTTATGATTGATCACATTTGACTATATGTGTATCCCATGATACACATTTGCGATACTTTATACCAGGGATTTTACTAGAGTATCATGTTACCATATTTGGATCTGAGCACATGTTGTAATATATTTCTAATACATTACCATGGTGACAAGTTATTACTTTTACATATTATTATCTTCCATGTTGTTTTCGTTTACCATGATTTTTTTTGGTATATTACATTTTATTGATAAGGTGGAAATTTATGATATGATTATCCTCTATAAGGGGAGAGAACAAGATATATGATGATAATGATGATGGATATTTACAATGGGTTGTAAAATAATTGAATTCATCATGGATGGAACACTTTTCCTTGAGGATATCCAGTAAATTTTTTAAACAAATTCAATATGGATCCTATTCCTTCCGAATAGTCATCCTTGTGTCCAAACACTAGCATTGATATATATAGGATATTGAGTAACATGTTCACTATCCCCATTATTATATTATAGTAATTTCAGATATTATTTCTATTCATTCGGTACGGATCATAAGAAAGTATGAATAGGGGTATGTGGTGATTTGGCTAGATAAATTCCACTCATTACATGAAATCATGTTAGTTTATTATTTATTTCAGATTTATTAATTTCAATTCATACACATGGTAAACATGTGAAATTTTATAGAGATATATTCGTGGTGTATTTCTAGTTTATATCATTCACATACTGGACAAGAAACATGATGTTCATATTGAATCCACGTATAGGGATCTAGGTTAGGGAAATAGATCTATTTGAGGGAATGGGACCCATGGTAGATAAGGGAGTTGTAGAGCATGGAGCTATGCGGGTATTGGGACAAACACTGGAGGAATCCCATATAGTTTTATTTATGTTTCTACTTCCACTTGAACTATGGTTTTGGGGTCCACACCAAAATAATGTATTATTATTTATTATATGAAATATATTATATCCAATATTACACATGATATATAGTATCCAACAAGATATTATTATTAACGAATTATTATTATTTATGTTAATTCTGAATGTACATGACATGATAAAGAGGGTGTAGTCTCTTAACTGACAGTAGTCTAACCCTCACTACTATTAAGAATCCTCTTTCATGCAGAGATGTGCTTATGGTATATTTTAGCCATCTTTTAATGACACAATTGTTAGGTTTATGGTAGTAAAATTGATAAATTAAAAAAATGTTAAATACCAGTCCTACGCAACCTGAAAATCATTTGATCTTGAAAATATCACATATTCTAATATTTGGATATCCTAGTTAGAAACTCTATCTATTTTATGAACATAATATTTTTTATGATGTATCATAGAGTCAAAATAATTTTATAAACTTTTCCAGATTAGTAATATAACTCATGGGTTACAATCAGATACAATTAAAAAAGGTTCACTCAGAAGCCTCACTAATTCATTAACATAGACTTGTATGATGTTATCAAGAGGTAAATACTACTTTATAGTAATAAATACCATAGAAAATAAGAGTGATAATAAATAACCCTTTTCGGATAACATGGTTTATGAATATTTTTTAATTCAGTGATAATGTTCAATCTAATATAATCCATCTTCTTCTTTGAAATAGGGGGATGTCATATGACTCTTTTATGATATTCTTTCATAGTCTTTACATATTAAAAAACCATGTTTCTTAATAAATATTCAATAATATCATACTTTATATTACCCCAACATAACAATTATGTTAAATTCGTATATATCACATTGCTCTAGGGTGTACAGAAAAATTTAAACTACAGGCTTTACCAAGAAATTCCCCCTTCACCTCACGTATTAATGGAACATATTAACTCTTTCAAAATTTCAATACAATAACATTATCAAAAAATGTGTCCATATTTCTATTTTTTAAGTAATTAATTATCTATATTAAACTAATATCATCATGTTGTGGACTTTTTTATGTTCTCTAGTAAATATTTGTTTTATAAATTTTTTGAAATGAAGTGATATCCCACCTTCACTAATGATTCCCATATCAAACATCACTAAATCCATGATTATTGGATGTTTTAATCCTGATTTTTCCCATAACTATAGGATATTTTCTTCAAAATTCACCATTCAAAATATTTTCATCCCTATAGTGGTTGTATATTGAGAAAACATCATCCTTGTGTAGCTATAACCATTAATTTTGTCTCAAGTTGCTAACTACTTCTGAAAATAGTGTAATTCAAATTTATTTGATCCATATATATTTGAAAAATGACATGATTGAAATAATGGCTCTATATTCTAATGGAAAGGATTGCAATATCATACTCAATATCAAGGTTTTTATAATAATGTTCACTGATATTTATCTGTATTTATACATTAAAAATATATCATTTTAAATATGGATTCATTCGATTCTTTTCATTGATGGATAATTATATATATATATATATATAATGCATCATGTAATGACCTGATCCAAAATTGGGATCTATCTACAACTACCCCAAAACCAACTCTAGAGGATAGGGGTGGGTGACTAGTGTCGAAGGCATTACTAACATGGGGAGGACTTTTACTAACTAATTGTATGCACAAAAACATCAATATTGATTAAAAAGAATAGAGGGAGAAATGTAAAGGGAAAATATATGGGAAACCCATGTCTGAAAACCCTCTAGATAGTAACATATTATGATAGTAAAAAATGAAACTCAAAATGGAGAAATACAAACCCAATAAGAAATATGTCCCAAGATGAAAAAGCTGGAAAATTAAACTGCAGAGATATCCCAACTTCATATGTCCAAGGTGAAACCACCATATGATGTCCAAAGTACCAGGTATCCCTAAGATTCTATGAAGTCACCAATGACCCATCTATATTATTCCTAAGAAATGAAACATGTGAGTAAATGCAATGAATGGGTGGGTATATACATACCATGTAGGGTTCCCTAAAAGAATAAGTGGGGGAAGTGACAGATATAACAAGAATAGAAAGACGATTATGAGTAAATAAGATGAAACATATTTGGGAAGAGAATATCTCAATCCAAAAAAGGGGGAAAGTAGAATAGTCAAAGAATAGGGGTATCAAAAAAGTGAGTATATGAACATAATGTTGAGTAATTTTTACCCATTTCAGGATAGTGAAATAATCCAACCATGAGAATCTAAATACAGAAAGCACAAGGAAAACACCACACGTATTCACATCTCATTGAAATATAGTAACCAATTAAATTTTTTTTACATATATATATATATATATATATGGTCATTAATGTAATACCAAATGAAGGTGAAATGTGATCTCCATTTTAGAGCCAATCCCAGGAAGAAGTATCACCAATAGCTTTAGAAGTCCAAAACTGAAAAAAATCTCACACGTCAGCCCAGATGTAACCGTCCACATAAAAATACTAATCGTCATTGTGTGACATAGTTGAGGGGGAACAACTCCATGTAGAGGACTCACGCACTAGTATGTCATGGTGGTTCTAATATATATGCAATTATTGGGGACCCATTCCGATAATTATAGGAGGGGGTGTTACACTCAAGTATCATGAGGACCCACTCCACCTACAAATAGGGTGTTCTAATTGGTAGGAATAGGACCCTAACCTATACAGAAGGGGGATACAACTCTATAATTCGATTACATGTGCCCTACTGTTAAATTGGAGTTCCATTCTGGTCATCGAGGACCCATTCCCTATCCGATATTGGGATTCCACTTGGATGATTAAGGATTCATCACATACTAATGGGGGTTCTATTCTATAGGTTGAGTACCAACACCATAGTGTGAATGGGGGCTCCAATTTGATCATAGTGGACTCATGTCATATCTGATAAGTGGGTTCCACTCCTAAGGTAGTCATAGAGGACCCACACCCAAACAAATGGGGGGGGGGGACTCTATAAGAATCATCTTGTGACCCCATAAAATCACATCCATCTCGACACTTATCCTAAACAATAATCTTTCCCAAAATATTCTATGAAGTATCCCACAAGAGAAAAAAATGGATCCATCACGTTTTATGTGAAAATAACTATGGATAGGCTACTTGAGTGTAAAAATATGAGTCCAAACAAAGGAGCTACAGAACTATGATGTTTCATCAAAAGGATCCAAGGGTTACACACCATGTGATTGGACCCACACGGTGTGTGGTCCCACTCCACTTCTTCCCATGCTTATGGATAGTACACAACTCCCAATACATGTAGAAGTAGAAGTTGTTCAGGTGGACTACATATCATTTACGATATATCATGGTTCGAGACATGTCCTTATGGTTGTGTCCATGTAAATTACTACAGTCCTCTGTTCTAGAACCAGTGTATATGTTATTGATCATGTTTTCATTCACTTGACCTTGGTCCAATGTTATTGACCTTATGTCCATATA
Source organism: Viscum album (assembly GCA_963277665.1). Lineage (NCBI taxonomy): Eukaryota > Viridiplantae > Streptophyta > Magnoliopsida > Santalales > Viscaceae > Viscum > Viscum album. Next base: position 386,199,481 of record OY728147.1, on the reverse strand, counting down.
CTTCAGCACTAAGATATGTTATTTTCCATTAACACCAAGATAAAGTCTCACCCAGGTAATCCATCACTTGGCTCGTCCATTCCAGGATGAGGTACACAAAATCTTGGAGGGATACACATTCTTTCTTATCTATAAACATTTGAAACCATTTCCACCACATCCAGAGGCATACAGTACTTGTGTTCATCATACTAACTTATATGTGGTTAGGTTTTTCAAAAATTATACGATCCACTTTCCTGGCCATGATTCATCAAATCCCTCTTTAGATATCATCTCGAATCTTCCACAGATTAGTCTATCTGGGTTCCATTATTTGTTTCTAATCTTTTTTCATCAAAAAACCAATCCATCACCCCATGAGAGTTTTTTATGAGTTTTTCATATCCCCAAAACATCATCCATTGAATATATTGCCTATGATCATTGAAATTGTCATCCAAAATCAACAACATATCTAGATATGTGCAGGATGCGTCGATCCATGCCATGTTTTCTATTTTCCAGGATTTTTGGTATTTGAATGAGTATTGTAACATTTGAAAAAGTTGTATCAGGACCACGTGGTCATACATGTCAAAAAAGAGAAGAAATTGAAGGATAAAATCATAAGGAAATGGGTTAATGGTCATTGTATATGAGTTATTTATAAATGATCAAAATAAGGGATAATTGGGTGTGAAATATTAATATACAATTAAATTTCATTACATGGGAATACAAAATTAGCCACAATTAGCACAGATCCATGAAATGGATCAATCTTCACCATAAATTTAATTAATGAGGGTGTAAAATATAAATTTATGAGTCCTACATGGATATTGTATCATTCATCATTGAGTATAATGTTCCTCTATTATTTAAGGGATTTGTTTCAATCGTTGCATCCCAATTGGATTCGATTTAGGGTTTTCCCATCATCTGATTTTGAACATTAAAGGAAGGGAAAAAATATAAGTTCTCAGAAGATCCTATGATTATGAGGCTAACACTAGGAATATATCCACGTAATTATTCTTCTAGAGTTTATGTTTAGGTTTAAATTAAAGAATGGTTTAATTAATTTAATTATTATTCCACTAAAATTACTACCAATGAGAAAGATCTATGAACTCCCTATAGTAACCTATTTTAATTCATGCCTAGTGGAAAAACCATGTTCTATTCTCAACCAGGGTATCAATTTTCTTATATGAGATTGCATTTAAGAGTGATATTATTTTATTTAAAAACCATATGTGTATAATATAACCTATATAAAATATTTTAATAAAATTAATTTCAACACATCGGGAATCAGAATCTTATTCTATTCAAATTCATATATTGATAAAAATATATATAAATATTTATATGACTTATTAGAATAGAAATAGGTTTCTACATCATTCCATCCATTAAGATTTTCATTCTTGAGAAGGAGAACTCCAAAAAAACTCAGAATATTGAGCTCACACATGGGTCTCCCACTCCCTGGAATGTTTTTACTTGTTCCCAAAAATCCATAACATACAAACCAAGGGGATTGTCTTTTAACACATAATGATCTCCTATCAACTATCGATCATCATCATGTTCTCCGCAAATGTGTCTCCATCCTCGATGTTCCGCTCACCTGATCTAATGACATGAATGTGTTTGTGCAAGTACTTTCTCATCTTCATCACAAAAAATATTTCCCAAACCTTCTCTAGATGTGGGCATAGGGAGGGGATTTAGGAAAACATCTCAACCCTATCCATGATCTCAAAAGGCCCAATGAGAACAGGGGATTTCTTCCCTCCTTGGCCAAACCTCCATAATCTTTATCATGGAAATACTATCAAGAACTTGTGGTATCCATGATTGTACTCCTAGTTCCTAAAATGGTGTTAATTTTTAGATTTTTTTCTACCATGTGTCGTCCTCATTTGATCATAGTTTACATGTACTTTCTCCGTTGTCACCTTCTACATCTATGGGGTTGTAATAGATGTCTCCTTGATCTGTATCCTGAACAAGGGTGACCTATAGGGTCTCTCATACATAGCATCAAAAGGTTCCATGTACATAGTTGACTGGTAACTATTTTTGTACACAAACAATAACAAGGAAATTTTATCATCCTAGATACAATGAAATTTTAACATCAAATACCTTAGAATATACTCTAATACATAGATAGTTCGCTCGGTATTCCCACCAGTATGAAGGTGAATGTCTATACTCATCATAATAGGGGTCATGAATTCCTCTAATAGGTATCTCCATAGTCGGGATGTAATCCCTGAATCATGATCAGAGAAAATCATTAAAGAAACCCCATGAAGGAGAATGATCTACCGTATGTACGACTTCCCCAAAATCACCACCAAAATCTCCACCCTAATTGCAAGGAAGTGTTCCGACATCATGATTCAGTCAATACCCACACATATCGATTCAAAACTATTTTATATCCATAGAATCACCACCATAGAGTTCATGGATATTCTATTCCACTCCCACTCCATGACCTTAATGGGAGGCAACAAAACATCCAGATCATGGTGTACATGCTTCACCTATAGTGGTGTGAGGCACCAATATATGAAACCAACTAAGATTCATCGTAGTATGACCACAAAAACTTACAATGGAGTTATATTTATATATTTTCCACTATTTTATGTAAAACATGGGGAGAAGTGTTGAACTCTCACACTACCTCCCCCCGCATTGTTAATAGAACCATTATTTGTCCCTGACAAAATATGACATGATTTCCTATTTCCAAATATCCATATAGTGAGTCCATGTGTATATCTAGTCACTTGAGACATCACAATAGATGTATCCCATCAGTAACACTATAATAATCTCTATTAGAGGAGTAGTAAACACAATCAGGTGCAGAAAATTTTTCCCCTTTTTCTCCACTAGGGTTAACAGTAGGGGAAACTTCTCTGAAGCATCCTACACCAAGAGAAAATGGGACTTCTTTCAATGGGAATATTCTCCTATGTTCTCCTTACCTAGAGTATTTACTATCTAAAAATCATAGTCTACAGGATCTCCAATTAGGTTCGTTGTCTCCAGTTCATGTGTCTCCGAGTGAAGATGTACCTAAGACTATGGCGGTACGAGAAATCATCAAAGTGATACCCCTAATTTCAGTGCATTTAAATATTCGAAGAGAAGTCTACCACTATTATCTCTTGTCCATGATTCACATATTTGTACTAATATGGTCTTAACTACCTTATCCATATTTGATAACTTCATGTTTCTCTACTAATACACTGTCAATCCCAACTCTTGAGGCATCAAAATACACTATGTTCTCCACTCCAACTGATATTAGTCTCGACATCAATGCAATCATCTAAAAAAACCTTAACTAATTGAAGTCCATTTGGCACTACTCAGACCAAGTGAATATATTTCATTTCCATGTTAGAGTTTTCAAATAAACCCTAATTCCATATAATTCTTCCACAAACCTCCTATAGAACCATTCCATTCCACGAAATCATTATACATATTACATGATATTCATGGGATACCAAGAAAGCACCAAACATATATTCACTATGTCCAAGGATAAAACATTATCTAAAACAAAACACCCCAGAATGCAAACCTCATGAATCGAGAACTAGAACATTGAGGGTTTCCCATAATGGTGGATCTCTCAAAGAAAATTTTGAACCATCCTAAAGTGATCCACATGCCCTTCATCTGATACAGACTAAATGATCCTATATTTTATGAATACGATATGATTTTGGTCCATGTAATGCTAATAGAATCCTATTAATTAATTCTATAAACATGGTAGGGTCATTAATTACCCCAAATGGAATCACCAAGTACTTGTAGTGTCTCTAGAGAGATTAGATGAAAATATTGGTAATATTAGCCTCCCAAACCCTCAAATGGTTGTATCCAGACCTGATATAGATCTGCAAGAACCATTTCATGCCTCATAATTGGTCAAGAAGGTCATCAGTTCATATTAAGGGGTAAATGTTATTTATCATTTTCTAATTTAGGTGATGAAAATCCATTTATATTCAAAATATCACATCTACCATTTTCATGAGTAACACTAGATCTACCAAGGGGGGCACACTAGGCCTGATGAAACCCTTATCTTAATGGTCCTAAAAGCTTAACTATAGCTCTTGATGCTCGGTAGGGGCCATCTGATATGACATATAAGATATCAGGGTGGCGTCACAATGTATGTTGATGTAAAAATTCATCTCTCATCTCAATGGTAGTCCCAAAATATAATAGGGAAGGCGTACATTTAATCCTCCATGAATAATGGAATCTAGATTCATGGATAGCCTACTACCCAATGGTATAAACATTATAGATGATGGGTTATGGGATGAAACCTCCTACTTAGAAATCCCAATCATCATGTAATGAGATCTTTCTCTCCTATAATGGTGTATCACATCCCGTCTGTGCGAAGATATTTGACATGTTTCAGGTGATGGTCAATGTGGTATTATAACAAGGACAACCAATCCATTCCCAACTAGATGAAATAGGGTTCCACTTTGATGACCTAAAGGTACCACATACACATATCTCCACCAAGTGATAGATCAAATTTTAAGTGAATAAAAGATACTGATGATGCATTCCCTATAGTTACCTCAAGATGAATCTTGTTGGATAGCACCTCAACTGGGAACTCTAGATTATGAAACCAGAGTATAATGATGAAGGAATGACTATATACTACATTTACTAGTAATGAATCATGATTAGAAGAAACATATATCATACCTAGAGTCATCTATTTTGCTATGGGGTTATAATCGTCCAGAGACGCCTCCTAATCATAGCCCCAGTGGTCATATCTCCAAGCCTGAAGTGGGTTTCCTGGTTGTGGTGGTTGAAGGATATCATAGAGATTTACACTAGAAAATGCTCCTCCCACTCCTCTTCCAGCTCTGCTTCACGAGGGACCACCCTTCCCTCATCTATAAGATCTCTCATAATGGTGTTACACCTATTATGGATGTACATTAGCTATCTTACTATTCTACTCTGCACATATGGTTAGAAAATATAATGTTATGTGACCACACACATCATAAGAAAATATATTTCCATATTCAGGCTACTCCCCCCCCCCCCCCACCTTCCCCTGACCACACGCTCGAGTGTGATTATAGAGAGGTATCCTCTGTTGAGATCTTCATACCTAACATCTGATAGCTTCTATAAATGACTATACTACGTGGAAACCATTTCCCACTCTAGCTATATGAAATCCCTCTAATAGAAATATATTTTTCACTAGTTCCCTCTCCATCACCCTTATATAGGTGGGGATGTGAAGGGAACCATAATGGATTGGATCTCTCTTCTAAGTCCCTTCTAAGACTTATAATCTTTGAAGTATCCATCTTGGATATTATCAAGGGAGTACTGTGTAAGGTCTTTGAAACACTATACAAAATCATCCAGCACCATCCCTCCAAATTAATTCTATAGAAGTCCTATAATCTATAGCGAGTGCAAAATGGATGGCTATTACTCCTCATAGAACAACTGCTGGATGTTGGTACATGACATTGTTGACTCATTAAGACACCACCAGCACCATGATAATCCATGGAAAAGGTTAGATAACAGTAACACCACCTGATATTTTGATATTCAGATGATCTTGATGACATAGTCCACCGAATCTAGAAAATAATCTACTGCGTAAGGATCTAGCTCAGCATGGAACCTGAGCTTACATTGAAACATGAACTCTTAGAGCACACTAACCCACACACGTCATGAACCTGGTCTACATGGAAGATCGTCTACCAAATAGGTGGACATGTTTTTACAGTCCCATGGGGATGATGAAGCTCATGGGATGAACCATGAACTAATGACACTTCGCTCATTGGATCATTGTTATGATCCACAACTAATATCCTGGCTAGCTCTTATTATGGATACATCCTAATATTTACTAAGATGTACCATGGCTAGATGAGAAAATAAATATATATTTATCAAAAATTTGTATCTAAATAAAAATTTATAGACAAAGACTCAATATTATATGATGAAAGTACAATTGATACATGCATCCAATGTCTTCGTATGTCGAGTTGACAATCAGGTAGTTAAGGTCATTGTGAATGTATATGTCATCCAACCACACTATCACTAGATTCCATGGCCTGAGAACCACACTCCAAACACTCTAACATTGTTTCGTGAATCCCAACCAATTCATCATAAGGGGACTACTCCAAACACCATCCCAAGGGGAAAACTATCTCTAGTACCAATATGTCATGTCCCAACCCAAAATAATGTTGAGTCGAACCTACCACAAGCCCACATCTATAGGCCAGGGGCTGGAAACCAGTGTTTATTACATAACTAACATGGGGAGACCATTATCTAGGTACATATACACACATATTCGTCTCGATATAAATGTGTAGAGGGTGTAAAAGTAAAGGAATAAAAAATATAAGGGAACAACCATGCATAATGAACATCTAGACAGTACAAGATTATGATGGTAAAAATTGAAGCATAATGGGTAAAAATACATTACCAAGGAGAACTATGTCCCAATATGAAACAACTGGGAAAAAAAACTACCAAGAGAGGCCATCTACTAATTTACAAGAAGCAACCACCATACGCTGTCTAATGTACTGTGTATCCCTAAGCTCCTTGGAAGGCACAACTGACCTTTGTACCATCTACATAAGAAAAGCCTCATTCAATAAAATCTTATGTAGTTGTGAATATGTAAATACCCAAAAGGTTTCCTTAAGAGATAAATAAGGATGATAAAGGGATACAATAATAATAATTAGAATGTATAGAGTAAAAAGGATTAAGGATACAATGATAGAGAACAACTCAATACAATCCACGAGGTAAATTATCCTCATCCAAGCATAGTGGGATAAATTTGGTGAGTAGATTAACTACACATAAATTTTATTCTACCCATAGCAAGATAGTTATCTCAACACTCCATGGGAAGTGACACATAGAAATAACATGATATACCACACAAGTTTTCAAATATCTAGGAAATAGAGTAACTAAATCCAATGGTATGGATACATAAGTATATATATGCACAATAAATGAATCCCATATGAGAAAGAAAGAGGATCTTCATATCATAGCTTATCCTAGAAAGAAGAGTCACAAATAGTTCCAAAGGACCAATGATTCCTAGAAGCTCACTCGTCTTCTAAGATGTATCTATCAACATCAAACCATGCCTCTTCACTCTAGCACATAGTCATGGGGGGAAACTCTGGGTAGAGGACATGTTCTCTAGTATGTTAAGGGGGTTCCTCTCTATAGATACCCCTAAAGTTCCCACACCCATGTTGATTGGGAGTTAAACTCTTTGGTAATGAGAACACAAACCCTTTGCTAAGAGGGGGTTCCACTCAATAGGTAGAGGACCTCCACCCATAATAAGGGAGGGATCCACTCTATAGGTGTAAGACCTACGTGTTGGTTGGATAGGGGGTTCCACTATTGTAATCAATGACTTGATCCCTACCTAATAGGGTGGCTGGAGTTTAACATGTTAGATAGAGGACCCACACCCATAATGTGGGGGTGTTTCACTCTATAGTATGGGGACTTTTTCCGCACTGTGAGAGGGGGATCCACTCAGGTCATCAAGGATCTGTTACATATCTAATAGGGTGTTCCACATTGAATGTACCCATATATAACCCGATCCTATTTTGATGGGGTGTATCTATAAAAAGCCTATAGTGAATAATCCTAATTACTACCCTCATTGAATATCAGTTAACCGAGAGACGTGCCATGAATATCCCAAATTATATCCAAAAATTCAAAACTAAGGGAACCATCATGTTCTACATGGAAAAAATCTAATGATATGCTACACAGGGGCCAAATTCCATGTCCAAAAGAAAGAGATATATAACCATGAAGTTTCATAAAAAGTAACTGAGGAGTACAAGACTTGTGAGCAGACCCACATGGAATGTGGTCTCTCTACAAAACATGTCTGCATCCCTTTAATGTACACATCTCCAAATAAATATAGAATAATGTATCATACAGGTGGAATACAACACATGTCCAAGATATATTGGTCAGGTCTATGTATCTATGGCCATGTCTCTTTACGTGACCTCGTGTCCATGTTCTTGACCCCATGACCAGGTTATTGACACTCTGTTTGTGTTCATGAGATCATTTCCATGTTGTTAACCCCATTTTAATGTACATAATTACACAACTACATTCTTTTTGTGTAATCCAACATGGCCTACCACCTGTGTGAACCATCACATGGCTCAACCATCATCGGATGAGGTAAACAACATGTAGGAGGGTTACACGTCATTCCATCTTTATAAATTTCTGAAATAGTAGAAACCACATCCACGGGGCCACACATGCTGTGATAATCATTGTACACAATGTGTAGCAGTGTTTTTCATAGATTATCAGATACTATTTTGGCACCAAGACTCTATCCATCCCACCATAGATCTTCCTTTAAATCCACATGAGATTAGATTATATAGGCATCATTCACTGTTTCTAGTTTTCATTAACTAGAAATCCAATCTGTTGAATCATGAGAGTTCCTTCGTGAGTTTTTCACATACCCAATAATTATAACATTGATTATCCATCCTCCAATAATTAAAATTATCATTCACGACCCACAACCAATCCATATATACGCTTGATTTGTCAATCCATGTATTTTTTTCTATTTCATCACAATTATGGGGGTACGATCAAACTCATTACCACCTGACAATGTCGAACTAGGACCATGGGGTCTTACCAGTGAAGAAAGGTAAAATGATAATGGAGAAAATAATAAGAACGAAGGTTCAAGATTATTTGGACAAGAGTTAATTTACTATGATCATGAAAAGGGATTACTATGTTAGAAAACTAAGAACACAATTAAATTTGAGTACATGGGCACATGAAATTGGCCACCATTAGCACTGACCGAAGAAAGGGATACATATTCCTAATCAATTTAATAAAATATGTAATAAACCAAAACTTGAAATGTACTACCTAGATATTGGTCCTTTTTTTATATAATAATTCACTCACCAATGATTAAAGAATATTGTTGATTTTTCTACGTCCTGATCGGTTCTGATCCAGCCTATCATCAACATCCGAATTGTTCCACTCAATGATGGAGAAAAAAGAATCTCTTGGAAGATACCAAGATTATATGGCTAACCCTAGGAATATATCAATGTATTTATACTTATATAAATTATTTTTTAGGTTAAAATTAATTAATGATTTAATTAATTAATTCATGAATTACATTATCCATTGAGCATACCATCAAGCGAATAGATATCTGAACACTCCTCAATGACCAATTTAATGCCTTTCATATAGTAAAAACCATATTACACCCACATATGTGGTATAATATTTTTTATACAAGAATCCATTAAATTTTTATCATGTTTTCTTTAAGAAATGTGCGAACATAACATAAAATAGAATTAATATTTTTATAAAATTAAATTTGGCCACAATGGGCTTCAAAATAACACACCAACTCAGTTTAGAGCTATGTAAATATATATATATAAATTTCACAGTATCATATGGGAAAAACTGGGTCCCTACAATCAATTACTAATGGTAATTTAAATACAGATTCATTAACAAATTTCCATTTTTTATTAATCAAAAACATTATTTTCATTCAACTAACTATATTATAATATCCCATTTATTTGTCAACATGGTTAATGGGTTATCTAATCAAGATTTTTTTTAAACAATTCACCGATAGTAACCTACTAAAACAAGGAAAATATGTAGCTAATTTATGTTTGTTATTATAGGAAAATAATTAATTACTTTTTTTCTTTAAACAATATGCTGATATTATATCTTATTCGATAATATGTCTATGAAAAGATGCATCATAAACCAAGATATAACAAATAATAAATTTAATATAGAAAACATTCCACTGATATTTTGAGAAATTATTCTCAAAATGATTGTATTTCCCTCCAATATTTTGAAATATACTAAGATATCATCCGAAAATACAAGAATTAAATTATCATTATATTAATTTAAAAATCTGATAATCAAAAACAGAAAAAATATAGTGCACTAGTAAATCCAAATAGAGTTACTATAAAATCAAAATATATATAACTCTTGTGAAATATATTCTTTTGACATGCATCTATTTTTATTCACAATTAATTATACAAAGACCAGAGAACATTAATTGATAATCCTGAGCTATTTGGATTTGATCAAATAATGTGAGGATGATGATACTTTTTTTCATTGTAATCCCTAAAATCTATGCATAACCACATAAAACCATCATTATTCTTTTTAGAAAGAGTAGTGTCTCGAAAATGAGAAAAACATGGGTGAGTTAATCACTTATAAAAAAAATATTGTAGTTTTTTTATTAGTTTAACTAAAACTACTATATACATTTTGTAGGGTGTAAACATTGTAACTTTTAAATCATGGATTAATTAAATATAAAAAACAATTCATGCTCATGTGAATTACCGTGTAAATATTTTGGAATCATATCATGATATTCCTACAAAATAGTTACACATTCTATAAAAACATTAATTTTCCCATCCATATGTCTCGTCTTCTCTTATATACCCCTTAATTTAATTAAGGTGTGATATTATAGGTGGATACATCATCATTCATAAGATGTATTCCACCCACTAATGATAATGGAGTCTTCATCTCAATAAAAAAATCTGAATCTCATCCTCTCTATAATAAATATTTTCACTATACATTAAAATACCATGAATGCAAAAGATTATTTCATTGTAATCCCTATGTATAATGATGATGTTTTAAAATATGGTATATTGATGCTTGATAATGGGAACTAACTGACAGAGCCTGGTTATAATAAGATTATCACTAGGTTTTGTGATTAAAAACTCCATTACTAGGGTTTTAGGGAGTGTTTTAGTGTTCGTGAAAAACATAGAAGATATAAAGGAGTGTGGATATCCAAATATAAAATTGATATTGTTGAGTTTATAGTCAATTTTACCTACCACTATATCATTATGGACTTCAACTTTTGTTATTTTAGCCACATAAAGAGTAACTTCCCCCTTGGGTCTGAAATGCGGTAGGCTCCCATTTTTCTTATAGATATAGTAAAGATAATTACACATATTTAATAACATGATAAGAGTGGTTTATTTACTTTATATTTATTCATGATCTATATTGACCTTTTATCCACACTTATAAAAATATCTCATTTCCTTTAAAAAATTTCATATATGTTTTTTTGACAATTATCACATTCTTAAAATCCCATATTTAATTTATTATTATTGGATATATTTTTTTCTATGGTGGCCAGATGAATTCTTCATTACATGAATTAAAATGAAGATGTAATACATAAAAAATTATTTCTTTATATTTAATAAACAAGATAATGTATAATCATATGATGAACTATTTTTGAGACATTTCCCCTTTATTGGTTCCTCTTAATCTCATCAATGAAATGTTCAATATTTATTTTCATATTACATATATTTTTTACTGTATGACTTTCTAATCCTTTTAATATAATAGTATATTTGGTAGCACATTCCTATTCCCATTGATTTAGGATGCGAATATATTTCGTTATTCAGCTCATTGATCTCATGGAAAATATTTCTCAAATAATATTGGACTAATTTTATCAATTTCATGCATTCTATATCATTATCTTTTTTACTATTATAGATTAATGTCCACCATTGATAACTATTTAACAGTATGAAATATAATCCTAGAATAACATTTTCCCATTCATTTTATCTCAAATCCAAGAATATCGTTTTTAGGGAATTGATCGATTTCTTATCTAGAAATGAATTAGTATTTAAATTAAATATTATAGCTCTATATTAAAAAATGTGATATAACATAGGTGAACCGTGATGTGGAACAAAACGTTTCTCGATATAAGGTAGGTTATTTGTCATAACATGGTTCTATTTACCAAATATGGCTATTATCACCTAAGATATAAACCCCATTGGATTGACTAGATTCTATAGAAAATCCCTATATTAACTAAGGATATTGATGTGATATCCATTTCTTCTACTAATCTTCATATATAGATAACGAAACAAACAAAATTAGTTTGTAACATAATAAATGTTCATCCATAGAAAAAAAATCCTAATAAATATAAATCTTCTCTAATATTCTAAGGTGTTTATTATAAGAAAAGAATAGTTATGTTATTCTAAAACATTACTTCCCAAGGGTGATACTAGAAATTCTATGATACCATCTATAACAAACCCAAATCAAGGAATCTAGTTTCTGTATTTACATAATTACATTAATACAAGATCCAGTTGATCACATCACTAAGGAATGATCAGTTTAGTAGTGTTATGAAACTATATACATATATGATTTTTATTTTACAGTATAAAAATAATTCATATCATAAAAAACATTATAGAATGGTGGAAAATACTTCAATAATTCCTTATTCATATATAGTGGAAAAGAAAACAAAATAAAGTAATGATATTAGATTAATAGTAATTGTTACATATAATTAAATATATCATGTGTATATAATGAATAAAATAAATCACATAGATGATAATCAATACATATTTTTTAATGATTAATGTGAGATTTAAAATATATCCATGGAAAATAAAAAACATAACAATGAAATGGATAATAATAAAAAAAATTATTGGCTGAAGTACTTAATTTTAGATGTCATATTTTTTCTTCCAATGCCTGAGTCCAACGAATCAGGAACCATACTATTAGGGTATTATGCGAAAATCCGTCAATGAATGGATAGGTTTAAAAAGAATAGCCCACTAATTTGGATATTTGATTTTCTCATGTGAACTAATTCTACCATGATGGACAACTTATAACTTGGAAGCACCCCTAAGTTATATATGTTCAATTAATTCCCCTTATATTGAATAAAAAATATAATATATAATGTATATTACACATCATCAATAAATATTTGTTTTTAATTAACAATACAAAACACCAATATTTCCCATTTAAATTATATAATTTTCTTAACAAGGTTCATTCAATTAATATAATATATCAAAATGGTATACTATTATGATAATATAGAAGTAGATGAAAAGACACTGAATGTCATATTATAACATTTTAATCATAAATGGGAGGATTGTTTTGTTTTTTATAAGTCTTTTGTGTTCTTGGAGGGATTCTCAGAATTATGGAGTGCGTTTGATCATATAACTACAGTTATAAATTTTAAATGTATTGAATTGGCCATCCTTTATTAATCTATAGGAAGGAATATTCATACACGATGTTAATAGGTCAAGCTGATGGAACTCACCAACCCGCTAGTTGGGATTCCAGGGGTGTATGAAATAATCTGAGAACCAGTGGATGTTTTTGAATTTTCTTAAATTGAGATATTGTCAGGGTTTTTATTTATCTTTTTATGGAACCTCAATTTTTATGTTTTATCTCCTATTTTAACCTTCCCTCATCCTATGAAAATTAATATATTCTTTTTTTCTTCTTATTTCAGATTTCATAGCTTCAAATATTGGTGTATCAATGTGTCATTACTCACATTAGTAACCATTTTTTATTTATAACTCAGTTTTGGTCTTGTATTCTCATTTTAATATTGATATTCTATCAAGTGGGTTATCATACCCATGATAGATCATTAGATCAATTTTTTAAATTTGATTTTGTGCCTCCATGGATATCCTTTTCTTCTCTATAAGTCATTTCTATCTCTAGATAACACTTTCCATATTATGATTATGATTTTGATTATTTTCAGGTTGTTTTCCTAATCCTTTACCTTTAAAATTGAATAAATGATTTCTTATTTTTTTATTTTTAATTATCCATGTCTTAGAATTTTTTTCTTATATATAGAATTTCTATTAAATATTAATGATTTATTAATATTTTTTTATAATAATGGAATAAGGGGATATTATTAACATGATTTGATGCTGAATATTTTTCAATGATATAAACAATTGTATTGGAAATTGAATTGATCAATTAGATATTGAAAACATTATTTGAGTTATTTTAGGTTATGTTTTCCAAAATGATTATAATTTTATTTTCTGATACTAGTTAAAAACATCATTTTTGGTAAAATACTTTAAAAAATATATATTATTAAAATGAAAATATTGTTAAATTGTTATTTTAAATATTCTTAAATTGTTTTAAATGTCAAGTTAATAATTGTTTAATGTGAGATAGCCTTATTGGAACATCAAATAATTAATTGAAAATGAGAATCAAATTTAGGGAATTCCCCAATCAGTGTGATATAAATTAATGGTTCGTGAAATTTTATAATGACATATCCCTTTTATGAATTTTGACTTCAATTAAATTTATATGAATAATAAATCAGTGTATTATTGAAAGGGAGTTTAGAGGTGAGGTATATACCATTGGATAGTTTTCAAACATGATGATATGATATGAAATATTGTATGATACATTGGGGAAATTCTCACCTCTATTCTAATTTCTTGGGAAGACATGGCTTTTATAGTTAGAAATCATGGAACAGATGTTCAAAAGGTTAGAATTATGCTATGTATAATGGCCTTAGCTGGGACATAAGACCACCAAAGGTATTTCCACTTAGTTTATCAATTATTAGTAAATACTATGTTTTGGACTAATGTATATTAGTTTATTGATTATATTCCATTGTGTAGGATTTTATTCATTGATAAAAATATTTTCTTTGTTCTTGAATATATCTCTTAAGCACTATTGGACTCCAATATAAATATTTTGGTATTTTTTCCAAGATATGATTATTTTGGTAATTTATGATTTGATATCCAATTTTCTTGAAATGTTCCATTAAAAATATATTTAATTATTATTTATGAGTTATATAATACTATGAAATAATGTGTGGTTTTATTTAGAAAGGATTGTTTTTTATAAAAATAGGTGTTTTCATTTAATTTTTTTGATACTGCCAATGAGCCTATACCCTAGTGGTACATGCTCCAGCTTGGCATCAAAAATACCAAGGATCAAATCTGGGCATGGACTAATTTCTTAGGGTACCAAAGCAGGGAACTGCAGTTGTACTGTAGCAGTGGAGAAACTGTAGCGGTGGAGGCACTGTATCAGGATCTGTAGCGGTGCTGGTACTATAGAAGGTATTGTACTAGCCTTAGTACTATAGTAGTACTATTCACCGAGGGGCCCTTTAGGAAAAAATGGGCTTTCAAGCCTAGTATTTTGGCCTCTTTGCCTTCGGCATTCGTGCTATGATATCGGTCTCCCTCTACCCAGTCTAAAGAGGTCTTTGCATTAAATAAAAAATGAGGCTTTGGACCCAACCATTTAAAAATGTAATTTTTTATACGTTTTTTATTAATTATGTAGCTTGAAACCATATTTTGAATCCATATTTTAAATCTCATAGAGTGTGGAAAACAATTTAATTATTTAGGATTTGGTTTCCTGGGTGGTGACCATCTAGGAATTTATCTCATTCTTATATATTATATTGGTTTAACAGGTTTCTTAGTGTAATTGATATTAATATATCCAAATGTTTGATCTTTGGTTGAGTTGAGTGTTGAATTAACACACTTTCACATGTATATGTTGGGGGTTTGGTATATTTTTTCCTTATTTTTTTTTTATTATTCATTCACTCTATTTCCTAGTTTATTGTACTCATATTGGTTCATTTTATATATGATATCTCATTCTATGCATAATTTTTATTTTTTTTTATTTTTTTAAGTTTGAATAATTATAGTGTAATAATTCCCATCTATGTTCCTATTATACACATTCACTAGTTTCTATCAAATACGGATGTAGAGCTCCCTTAATCCTAGTGGTAGATTGGTTCAGATTCCAGTTTTCAAGGTTATTCATGATCAATTTATTACATTTAATGTATCGATTATACAGTAAATATCAACACGAAGGAGAAAACTAATAACATATGATTAATAGATAGTAATATATTACATGATCAAAATAATTTGAATGAATAAAAAATATGTTCTAATACATATGTGACTAAATAATGAAAAAATACAATCAATTCATTAGAAATAACAATATAACATATAATTAAATATTTTTGAAAATAGATATTGAAATAAGACAATTATATTAAATATTACTATCTTAAAAACTCATTTGATTTGAAATAATGTTATACCACACTTATAAAATTTATTGCAGGCTTGAGAAAAAAAATTCTTTTTTATTTTAATATAAAAATTACAAATTAACAATATAATGGGAAATGATTTTAATAAAAAAATCAATGTGAAGAAATATAGTTAATAATTGTTGTGCTTTCATAAAAATACATTCATATTATATACGTTATAAAAATTAATATCAATATATTGTCAAAACAGATAAAATAAGCCCTTCAATGATATTTAAGAAACCCCCTTTAATACATTGTAAATAAAGTCAATTGTATAATAAAAATAATTGTACTAAAAAATTTAAATTATAAAAAATATTATATAAAACAATTTGATGGATGTGGATGTAGAAGAGAATGAATCCAAATTAAAAAACAGAAATACAACATATTTGTTTAATAAAAACCCAATTAGTTAATTCAAGTATAAAAGTGAGGAATATATGTGATAAAATATGGAAAACAGATTGATAAATATAGGATGGGGAAATCTATTGGGTTTAAAAATAAAGAGTATAAAATTATTCATTTATAAATATATTCACAAACAATCCGAATAGAAGATAGTTTGTAAAATAATTTACAATACCATTAATAATTTTTTAATCAAAACTCCTCATAATAAAAATGTTGAATTGATTCATTCAATAACCTGAAGAGGGGAATTCATGATATAATATTTCAAAGAGAATATATACAGATATAATATAAAATAAGTCTTGGGAATAATATTAAATATGTTTTATTAGAGTGGAATTATGATGTAAAACAATTATATTGTATTCATACAGGGTTAGATTGATTATATTTTCTTTGATAGTCAATTTAAATTTACATAAATACGTTGTTATGAAGTTTTATAATTTATATTAAATCCATATGTCCCTTTTATGATAATTTTATATCTATTAATTTTATATTTCTTGAAAATTCTAACAACATAATTTTGTTTAGTCAATTTCATCAATACTACATTAGAATTTTGATTGGGGTAAAAGGGGTTACAAAATGGTTATATAATCTAAAAAATTATAATAATTCCACATATATAATTTTTTATTTATTTAATAAAATTTTATAATCATTCATGCATGGTAGTAATCAAAAAACAAAATTCATCAATTATTAAGGGTTATTCCATACATAAGCATGATGATGTTTTTAATTTGTGAATGGTTTTTAAGGAATACATGTATACAGTGAAAAATATTTATTGAATCATATTTATATCTTAAATATCATATATATATATATATATATTCATTAAATAAATCCTTATTAACTTCTATATAAAAGAACATTGGAAACAAATCACATTACTTCTTGAAGGTGGTAGTCCACATGTATGGATGGGTGACGTTATCATTTTCCAATTGGTGGAGAATAAAAAAATAATGATTATTTAAAACAAATTATTGATTTATATTGATGATGCTAATATAATTATATTATGTTACATAAAAAAACTTGTAAGGTTATGGAGGAAGGAATAAATTGAACGGATTTGGATAAGATAGTTAACAATTTTTTGGAAAAAACTCTATAGGATTACACATTAAGCCTCTTAAAGTCAAATTTTGGGAATAAAAAAACTCTATGATATGGATAAATATTTTGGGAATATATTTTAGTAGTGATAGGTCTACTTATGTGTATCGAGAATTGTGAAAAAGTGATGGGAGGAGCATTCGATTATTAACTGAATTGGGAGGACAAGTTGTAAATATAATAAAAATTATTATATAATATATTTCTAACTCAAGTAAAGTGGATCAATATTGTAATAGTGTCAAATATAATATGGTAAAACAAAATATATAATACAAAAAATGAGGTTAAATAATTTTTGTGTTATATTGAAGCCTTATTTCAATATTTTATCCATGTTATTCCATTGTACCCTTAACCGTGGTGATAATGTTTTACCATGGTTACTATTCACTATGAGAATAGAAGAAATTGAACTTATTTGAAAATTTGGAAATGGAAATTCAATATATTTACTAAAATTTATATAATTAAATTTCTTTAAATTGTAAAAATTAAAATTAATAGATGTTCAGAAAAGAAATTAGAAACTAATTTTGATAAAAATGGTCGTCTCAAACATAAAAATGATCTTGTTCCAAAATAAAATATAATATTATTTTATACATATTTAATTAGATTTGGTTAAATATAAAGAAACAAATCTTACTATTTAACAACACCCAAACTGAATCTATCCTTTTGAATATATGATTTCGAAGAAGACACAAAATAAATTATCCGAATAAGATATTTTTTAGATTTTCAAAATGGAAATCATAGATGTTCAAGTTAACTGTAATATATTTAAACCAATTATAATATATAATAAATTTTAATTTGTTTTAAAAAATAGTTTCATAATAATTCAATTTTTTCTTATATCATGATAACTTAGGAAAAGTGAAATTATTTGTAAAATTTTTATTTTTCACTATTTACCAAAAAATAAACTATTTTTGAAAAACAAAAAAACCACCCTAAGATAATTCTTATATTCTAAAAATAAAAAATTAAAGTCATTTAATAAATTCAAAATAATAATTTTTTTGTTTATCTTCAAATTGCATTCGTGAATAAATTTACGTTCATTATTCTATGATTTCTCTTGATTGAAATTTTTACATACTATAATTTATGATTAAGTCTATCAATATGATTTCAAAAAGTGGTCACACACTTCCATCAAACACAAATAGTGTAGCTTCACATTGGAAACATATTATTCTATCCATTTATAATCTTATACAGATGAAATATTCCATACGATAATAGTGTTATTTTATATATTGCATCATTTTATAACTTATTTGAGGTTGTTCTTTCTTTTAGGAACACCGATTCATATTAATGGAAGCCTAATGTGCACCGTTTAGTTCATGGATTCCATGAAAATAAATTAGTGTCAATAGTAAACATGAGTCTTCTGTGTATAACCAAATTAGCTGTTAGACGTGTTCTTTTTCGGTAATGAAGGTCGTGAACTTGGATCCCCAATTTAAATTTTCTGGGAAAAAATACTTTATCACTTGATAGAGAACATTATGGTCTAGAATTACTATTTCTGAGGCACTATACCTAAATTGGAGGGATAAAATGAAATCCATTAAATGATTAAAACACTCTTGTTTTGTTAGTAGTGAAAAACTATGAAACCATCGGTGGGATTTTTTTCCACATCAGTCTACTTTTAAATTCTTCCCTCGAAGATTGATAAAGAATAACTCATTTATCAATTTGGGGTGATGGGGATATCAAAATAATTCCTATAATTTTTTAGGATCTTCATAAAATGTCTCCAACTAGATTTTTTCATCTATAGAGTCACATGGAATCAGAATCACATGAACATGTAGAGAAGTTCAGCCCACAAGTCTTTGCACAGTCTCTTTGAACTAGGGAACTTACAAAGATGATCTATTAAGGGAATATTGTAACTGAAGGATTGGAATCAGAACATGTTGTTATTTTCATAAATTATTTTCACAGGTATATCATGAATATATATTATTCTATAGGGTGGGGTCATATTGTCTCTCTTATCATGATATATTGGACACACCGGTATATTCTGGTTGCAACATAAGAGTATGCCCATATGTGTGATCCCATCAGGGAGGATAATTTAATTATATTTATGAAAATAATATAGGATGGTTATATTCATTATCTCATTCATTATTTCCATTAATATATTTTTGTGTTGACTCGGTAGTAGGATTATGTCCCCACTTCCATCATGAAGGATCATCACCATAATATGATGTAAGCTCAAGAATAAGCACATATCACTACTTCCTACCTGAAGGATCATTGATATATTCCATTAATAGCATGATATAAGCCTTATATACCTATATTAATCTTAAAATAATGTCTATATAATCTAGTGAAAACATGGATGTCACTTAGAAGGCCTCCCATTCATGGGACTCTTTCTCCACACATTATGATCATGATTATGATTGAGGTTCTAACCCAGGTATCTTGATAATGTTCATTGAAAATAATGTTCATCCAAGAAATATGTATTCCATGATTTGTGTTATTTATATAACCCCATGAATAATTAAATTGTTCAGTATCTTCCTCATATTTTAATAATAGTCATAGATTCTTATAGATCTACAAATTAATATATGTTAGGTACTTTCATAGAGGTAATTCCCCTACCGTATTCATAAAATCTGAAGATCCTCTCTTGAGAACCCTCCATAAAGGTCATTTATTATAATATATTGATATTATACAAAGATATCATCATCATGACTTATTATATAGTGGGCATACCAATAAGATGATTACAAACTATGAATAATGTCATACATGTTCAAAATAAACAAAAATTTAGAGCCATGGTTTCCCTCCTCAGGTTAACTATGTTTTCATCCCTTAAGGTCCTTCCTATGGTATACATTTTAGGGTTAATCCCTATGAAAAATAAAAGATATATAGTGGACTTAATCCCCATGATGATTAATATAGAATTATCATTTATAAAGGTTCTCTGTATAATGCTCTACCCAATGGACTTACATATATAGAAGATTTCATTAGTTTTCTTATATACTAAGAAGAAATTAATAAGTTTGGGATTACTACACAAATCAAGTATTCCATGGTGGGAAACATATCA
Source organism: Viscum album (assembly GCA_963277665.1). NCBI lineage: Eukaryota > Viridiplantae > Streptophyta > Magnoliopsida > Santalales > Viscaceae > Viscum > Viscum album. The sequence continues at coordinate 386,178,566 of OY728147.1, read as the reverse complement.
TCTATATCGAAACATATTTTAAGGTTATGTTCATCATCTTTACCTCATATGGATTGCTTACCATTCGGTGCAACCTAGAAGATACTATATGGCCCATGTACTATTGGGAAGAAAAAGTGAAATGATCACTATGTTATAATAAACATTGATGTACCCCTCAAAAAGGATGAGGAAAACTCCGTGGTCATGTGTTAGGAACTATATAGAGCTATAATATTGGACTTATTGTAGCCCATTTCCTCTCCCAACCATGATATTTTGGAGGCATTGAAATAAGATAACATTTATATGATAAATGACAAATATCTATCTTATATGAAATACTATAAAATATTCTTGGACATAAGTGAGATCTACTATCATGTTTACCTGAATGCCCTCTTTGGGGATCAAAATCCAATTATAGGGAAATAATGCGAGGGTGTCTAATAGACCCTCCCCAATAGTTTGTAAGGGGTTTTCTAGATAATAATGTACCCCCATTTAATGTGTATATTAGAGGGCATGGTAGATATATAGCTATGAATTGAATATATCTCACTAGATATTGAGGCCCATCTGAGAAGACATATTGCTATTTCACCACCTTAGGTCGAGACAAAAGCATTAGGTTAAAATATTCATGATAATATATATTATGAAACACTGTCATGTATAAATGAAAGAATTTGTGTACCCAATTGGAGTAAGATAATGATGGGATCTAAAATGATGCTACCAAGATAGTGAATAAACACATCCATATATGAAAAACACAATATTTCATATATAATCCTTATGTTAATTCTTAATATATCCTCAAAAATAAAAGAGGATGTGATAGTAAATGGCCCAATATAATTATAAGATAAAACTCCTCATATAAAGATGGGATAATTTTAACACTTTCAATGATATTCAGATAATGAAATATATAATTGATAAAGGAAATTATTGTGTGATATAAATACAAACCATATCCTATAAATATATGGGAAATATCATTTCCCCATCCTCTATGAAATTTATCATTTCACAGACTGGAAGAATCTTTAGTAGAACCTCCCATATGGTTCCTTCCACTTCATGATCCATTGACTTTATTTGTTCTATTATTAGTGAATGCCGCTAAAGACTCCTTTAGGATCATATACCATAATTAACTTCTCTAGGAACATAAGAGATGAAATTTGAACCCTTATAGTGGATCTAAAAAAATAGGACTACAAATATTTTAGATACAAAAGGGGGATATGATATGTCATTTGGAAAATATTACAAGAACGATAAATAAATATAATAATAAAATAATAATACTATTTGTATTAAATAAATTTTACCATTAAATTTAATTCATATTATACTAACTGATAATATGTCGCACAACAACGATTTAGTGGATCACAATGGGGAGGAGTCCATTCGAAATGAAATCTACACTAATGTAATTGAAGAAGTTGTAGCTATATCATGCTAACAACTCAAATATATTGTACCTATACCTAGTAAATGGAGGAAAAATCAATAAAAATCACATTTGAGAAGTTTGAGTGAACTAATAAATATTTTCATAGAAGAAAAAAAATTTATAATTAGTTAATCTCCAAAACCATGCCCAATATATCTCTTCTTCTGAATCAACCTCAGTAAGATGAAAATCATCATCCACAAAGTTCATGTTCCATTTATACATCCATCACTAGTCCCAAATACTATTTTATCTAATATTTATAACCATGTAATGTAAATAATATCCCCATATAAATTAGAAACCAACTGTACGTTGAGCTATTTACCCAAGGATGACTCATATTGAGTAGTAATAGTAGATATATATGAGCTAAAAATATTATGCTACAGAAATTTCTTCGACTCATGCATTAGAATATTTTATAGTATAATAATAATTTTTTGACTATGATGATTCCCTTACTACTAAAATGGAATCCATTGAGGGACATAATGCACTAGTTTAATCAATGTGAAATTGATACGAACAATCAGTAGACTAGACTCCTCCTCCAATGAATCTTTTGAAACCCACATTCATGAAATTAAATAGAATGATATATCTAGAAAATAATATCATGCACTTTTGCTTAAAATTGTGGCCCTATGATGACAATGTATGAGTATTAGTTATTAAGAGATGTTATTTTCCATATGTATACCATTGTGGAACTAGCATTTATTTTGTATAACAACATGAAAATAGGATATATCAAAAAATGAGATGATCTATAGTGATTTTATATTTATCAAAATAACTCAATGATAAGGAATAACACATTAAAAGTCCTCTAAAATTTCATGAAATACCAAAAAATAGAGGGTTCTATATTTTAAAGTCTAGATGAAATGCCTAAATATGTCCATGTATATAATTCTAATAAGAGAAAATACTAATGATATGCCCAGACAATATGAATGATGAGTTATATATAAACAATTGTCATAACAAATCCTATAGGTTTATGAAGTGTTATAATGTGGTACAATGGCTAGAAGACTCTATTATAAACAATAATGACTATTATTTTTCGATATTATTATCACAATGGATGAATCCTAGTATAGAAGTTTCTGGGACCATCACACTCAAACTAGAACCAATGCCATCTCCATATCCCATACCTACTCGTGATCATGTTGTACCACATTTTGAATAACAATGATAGTTAAAATGAACTCATGATAATTAGAACAATAAGAAATTTCATTTGAATATAAAGTTGTAAATGAATATGTTATATTAATTATAAACATAAAAATTAATATTTTTATTTATAACATACATAAAGAAATACATGGTTAACATTCTAGAGATTTGGAGACCTACCGAACTATGATGAGTGATAATCTAGAATATTGAAACTACCACTATATTATTTGGAATTAAATCCCAAGTTGTTTTAGCTTTATGGAAATACTCTAAACGATTATTTAATCTATGAAAGTTACATTAGTTATACCACTAGTGCATGTGGCCAATGAATACTATTGGACAATTGGAATAAGTAGGAGAAAGGAAAACAAAAACTCAGTGACCATAGTACAAGGAATAAAATTAGTAAGGAACCTGATATACTCACTAAATTGTTGAATAATCAATATATTTACTTGGTTCTCTCTGTAATAATAGATATGTAATCATTATCGATTTTTTAAAATTGATACTAATAGATAATTTCAAAAGATGAAGATACATCACTAACACCCAATATGTTCTATAATATATAGGATATACATCCCCATTATTTATTGGATAAAAAAAATTATATAAATAAATTCAATGAGAAGCAACCATTCCATCAGAAAATTCATCTTATGAAGAGTTGTAATAAGGGTTTTTCAATGTCATCCACATGAAATAACTGTTTAGTAATGAAGAATACTTATATGAACATGAGTTACCTTTATATTATTAGAATATAAATTATTAAGTATAAAGATATTAAGGATGTATGAATTGGGTAAATCTCAATATTCATGGATAATTATTCTTAATCCATATATGATATTGTTCCATAGATACATGAACTCCAATACATTCATTGGGTAAATTGATATGATCTTGAATCATTCCACACTCAGTCATAACCATTCATGTTGAAGACCCATCATCAAACATGTAGTTCTATAATTGTCATTTCTGTGTACGACAGTCAATACATTCCAACCCATATACTAAAAATATGTCCCCTTATTTCAGGCAATGCTTAGATTCACCAACGTAGTTCAGTTTGAATCCTAAGCCTCATGCAAGGGAGAAAACATAAGGTATTAATAATCATACCATGGTCCTAATATACGATAACATAAGGAATTTAATTTTTATCACATATAGACTGTTAAACCTAAATTCTCTTCACCACTCAAGAAAAAACATTGTTTATTCCTTATTTAACCCCTTTTATTTCTTTAAGTGTCCGAGGATGAACTTGTTTCAGTCGAGACATAACATGTTGATACTAGCACTGTTGAATTCAATATGTTCATTTCCTCCACAAAATAACTCAAGGAATACAACCTACTATGGAATATTAAATTATTGTACATATATATAAATTTTGAGAATATTAATATCTATTGAGATTTAATCAATAATTTTTATATGATAAAATATATTCTTATATGAACCCCCCCCCCATTTCCTGACTTTTAGTAAATTTGATTTGTCACCATCCAATATAACAATATAGGGATACATGAAGAGTGAGATGAAAACTAATGAAAATATCAGGATGAGAGGCCAATTTGGAAGTCTAGTTTGAAACTATGAATTCATTATGGTCCATCATGATACACCACTCAATGTTTTACTATAAATATCATGGATTCATATACACAATGATATTCCATTATCATATCCCCAATACATAATGTGCTCTGCCCATATGAACTTTTGGGTTTTTATTAGGATAGTTCAACAAATGAATTCTTTAAATCATAGTATGTAAGTAAAGGGTTATATAGATGATAGTGAAAACAGTTTATGGTAACCAAACTCATTCAAATTTCAACCGCTCTTATCTACGAAACTTCCTTTATTTATCCATGGTATGAACTCAATGAGGACTACATGTTTCTTATATATTTAGTTGAGTGGAATAATTTCAATTTGGTAAGTCATCAGGTCACACATATCACATTCGAAAACCAATTATAGTGTTTTATCACAATAAAATCATATAATGGTATAGAGGACGTTTCCATCTTGAATCATCCATCATGTAAGGGAAGGATTATTATGGAAACCTACCATATCAACCTTTACCTTGAGAGTCTCCACACAAATTTAAGTGTTACTAATATTTAGGGGACGAAAACAAGGATATATGATTAACCATACATGTATCCAAAAATAATAGAAGCATAGGGTTTATTAGAGTTCACATTCATTCTCGTAGACGTGGTTGCATTATATGAACCTAGTCTGTCTGAGGAATGATATTATTTTGACTAATATAATATGGTTCCAATGTTAACATAGAGATCTTAAGACACAAGTCCATTATCATATACCAAATAACCATATGATAAAGAAGAGGTATAATGCATCAAGGTCTCTATCTTTGGAATTTGGAAGGAATGTTCCATGACCATCAACGATGAACTCTATCAGATGAACTTCTATTCAAAAGATGATCCATGATTTAAATTTATTACTCCCACCATATTACCAATGGAATTTTATAAGTTTGTTTATTAATTTAGATTACATCATGATGTATTATCATGGAATTATATAATAATTTTTTTATTAGATCCCTATGTGTCCCCCATAACATGTGTGTATCAAATGACTACCATATAATTTGGTTCTAAATCGACACTGTCAAAATTAAGATTTCCTTATACAAAAAAAGTAATTAATGAATGATACTATGATTGTAATCCAAGAACTCCCCATAAAGTATTTACATTTGATAAAAAAATATATCTAAAAAACTATAAAGGCATATAGGAACCCACATTTACAGCAACACAAGGTTTATAGTATTATCAAATAATTCAGTATTTCTAGAAACATGATGGCACCACATTCCATCATGTCATGCACCATTACATAATGTCTTTCATAGGGATGAGGAATTAGTGTTTTGTGGATTCAATTCTTGTATTTTATGAACAATTCTAAAATCATATTTCAAATATTGAAATAGTTTTCATAAAAATTTTAAATCATATCTTATTGATGAATTTCTTGAAATGTTTTTTCTGGGAAACATTAATCAAATTTCAAAACATTATGGTATACCGCCAAAAAATAAAAGTCCACCCTAAAAACGTGAATGTGATACATGATATTTCCCCAAAATCAAATCCAAAACGTGTTTAGAAGACTCTAGGACATCATTACAATGTGATGTACTTCATTGATAACCTATCAAACAAAAAAAATCCCTTTAAAATGTTAATAAAGAATGAGGTTACAAATCATTGGCATTAAAAATATCAAGGATCCTTTGAGGAACTATGTTAATATCTTAATCAATAACATTTCATGATAAAATAGTTAAAAGGGATCCCTCCCATCCTCTTTATGGATAACTAGGAACAACAACTTGGTGACGTCATTCTTAAAAAATGATATGAAAAAATACAATATTCTATATTATTTAATCAGAATAATAATAGTTATAGAGGCTTGATATTCCAAAATGAGAAGAACTACCTAGAATCGATTATCAAATTTTATAAAGAGATATATAATTTATAGAAAAATGTGATCCATTTAATCATTAGTGTGGATGTGATAATTTATATCACCATTCATCTAGTAAGTCCTCAGAATATAACATAGTGTGTGGTCATTATGTGGTGTTCTGATATCCATATGTGTATCAAAAATATATTAAGAGGACCGAGGTAGATGATATTTCATAGAAATACTTTTTATGGAGAAGTATTTATGTGACATTTATCTTCCTAATTAAAAGAAACTTCTAATAAATAACAACAACTTAGCATGGATATTTTACTTCATCGACTCTTAAAGATGTTTTCAAGGAAGAAGGGTAAAAAAACTACCAGTATATAGAATTATCATAGGGATTTTATTAATCTAAAAATACAAATAGGTCATTCCATACTCATTCCATAAAATATAAGGATTAAACACAAAAGATGAATAATAACTTGACCATATCGTAGTATTAAATTTTCCCAGTAAATACTAGCATCCTGATTAAATTTCAAGGGAAATTTGGAGTTATTAATTATTTCCCTTGATGAATTGTTTGTGTCATGAATTATGTTTTTTAAAAAATACTAGGTAGTATATTCATTTTTCTTATGAAGGATATGCCTTAGATATGTGATTTGACTATAGGTTCACCATTTTGTTTTCTGCAAAAACAAATTTTCACCTGAATAGGTTGATGAAAGGGGTTAAATGGTGTGAAATAGATGATATTGGATACACCATCTTTGACTGGTCTACAAAATGTTTTTTTCATGGTGCAGAAAACAACAATATCTCTCATATACATGAATCATGTACATACATTCCAAAGGCATATATTAATTATTTAACTTGTCCAATGACACTTAAGAACTGACATTGGTGGAGCGAATGGGTATTTGGCATCATCACACCATTTTAGGGGAAATTATTTCCTATTATGTGACTCACATAATGATTTAGGATATGTTCATAAATCATTGGTTAATTAAAAAGTATGAAAATGAGGATTACCATTAGTATATGATCCATTATAACTATGCATGTGTTCTGTATAATCTATATGTATATGAGATTATCCATTAGTTGAAGAACCTGTATTTATCTGATGTTCTCAATCAATGGTACCGTTTGGGGATGGATGAGAGACTCTTTTAACTTTTGTCTGGATGATTCTTGTTTAATGACATGTGGTGTAGTGGTCTAGAGTTTACTATCAAACAGGGGGACTGAATTTCTATTAATGTTGGGATCGAAGATATAAGATGAGATTCCTAAGAATCCTCAAGAGATCACTCAGAACCCACATAGTTCATTGAAAACTAATGGGAAATTAATCTTTTCAGGTCCTCTAATGAGGACCCAACCATATAATTTAACACCATGTAGGAAGTATGTCCATGTAAATGCTTCAGGGTAATGTATTATGTGGGACATACGTCGAGGTGTCTTGAGGGGACAAGAAGAAATGTGGTCTCCTGGGTGTATATGACCCTACCAAGAATGTTTCTTAGAGATCATTGAGGTGGATTTGGGTGATGGGTCTAAACATCAAGGAGGCTTCCAAAATATACCAGTTATTTGGGAATAAAATCCCTCACCGTTTTAAAAATTTGGACTTAAACATATGTGGATTCCCAATTTAGGGGAAGTGACCTGGTCTTACACATGGATGTGTCCCATACGGTGAATTTGGTTGGGGATTAATAATGGAAGTGGATCTTATGTAGTGAAATTAAGAAGTATCCATAGATAAGTCCATTTGATTTGGGTATGGGTATAATTTATACTTGATGTGAGGACCATGGGTGCTAGGTTTTGACCTCAGGGATACTTCCTACATACCCCATTTAGTTTGGAATCAACGCCCCCATAGTTTGATGGGTTGTGTCTTATATATAAGAGGACGTGCATTTTATTTTTGGGTTCTTGTGGATGTCATGATCACCACTCTATTATAATCTCATGAAAGTCATGCTAAGTGTGAGAAATAAGAGAATATAGTAGATTTGAGGATCACATGATTTATCTCTATCTACTGTTAGATGAAGTTCTGAGCCCAACGGTAGAGTGAGAGGGCACTGAGTGATCAAATTTCCTCTTTTATTTTGGTATGAAGGATAGTTACATTAAGAAATCTATCTGGCTATTCCGTTAGATGAGGCAAGGATGAGGAAGAGTGCCACGTACCCCATGAATGTCTAGGGGATACTCTAGGGGGGATGCCCTAAAATGTTTTCCTAGGGTGGGGGATTTAATTCCCTATAGAATGTAATGATAAAAAAGATACACTCTATCTATTATTAGAATGAGGAGGATCATGTGTGAACCATATCATTGTATACCTTGTTACAAAAAAAAAATAAACCGAATGGCATTCTAGGTTTCTACCCTAATACAAATGTTACCCACATAAATCTTCTCACAGCGGGTATTTAATGTCAAAATGACCCGTGGATGCACCTGATGATCTGATCATATATTTTAGGTGGTTTGATGGAAACCATGTTTAACATCATATTTTGGTGATGAGTTCTATATAGTATAACATCATGTGGTTTGTATGAGTTCTATAGAATTTAAGTGAATATGGTTAGGACTAATAAGAGGAATATTACATGAAATGGATAGTGTGGAGCTTACATTGGAGTATCCCATTCTATATCAACATTAAAGATGAGGCTGGTGATTGGGTTTCAGGGTGGTTATGAAGACTGTTTTTGTGTGATGGAATTATATGGGGTGGATGTTATAGATATATAAAGAAGAACCCAAAAATTTTGATGAACTTACCTAAAAATTTTGTCGTGAGACTCTTCATTTTATATAAGGATCAGTGAAAATAACGAACGAACCATCTTGGAGGGACTAGACCAATGACCAACAGTGAGACCATGTGGGTGTACGGGGGAACATACCATGTGACATAGACCTGTGAGTGCTTAAGGTTTTTCAAAGAGTGTTGGAGGCCTTGATGCTAACCACATATGGATTACCACATAGTAACATTGATGAAGGAGCTTCTGTGGAGGTTTTGGCCACATAGGAGCATCACCACGGAGCTGGCTACAAAGGACAATACACGAAGGTGCTGGCTACAAAGGACCATCCATGAAAGAGGATCTGTGAAGAGGATTTATACAAATAATTTTCTTTGAATCGTCTTCCATGCTGGGATATCTCAACAAAGGATGTCTAGAAAAGGTATTTTCTATGAGTCAATTGGACACAAGGTATCATCCATGAAGGTTTGGTAAGGGTCTATTTTTTATACAATTTATTCATTTTCTGGTTCACAAAATGAATCCCCAAATACTAAATGAAACAAAATCTTCCCAGCATCATCTATTAAAGGTATTCTATAAGAAATATTATATGGTGGTAAATCAACATACGGTTTATGGTATTGTGTTCATTATGCGACACCCACATATGGTCTGTGTGTTGTAATTAATGAGGTTCCCAGTGTCCGAGAGGGATCTTTCACGCACCTTCTCCTAATATTTAACTTCCCACATATGGGATCCTCCCATCTCCTATTTATAGTGGAGCAGGAAAACCTACTATTGGGTTGTTCGGTCACCATGGGCCATTGGGACTCTATTTTAGAGACCCTAGGAATAAATTCTAGGACCATGAAATATATTATTCTAATGGGATGGAAAACAACATCCTAAAACTAAAAATATTTGTCGTTTGCAGTTTCAAACATTCATAGGGGATAATATCACTTCTGATACCAGAAAACAACTTTGATTCATTCACTATAATTGATGTTTCATGATATTTCTTGTGGATTATAAGAAAATCATGTGTAGCATTCGCCCGGGTATCAGTTTTTACTTCATAGGACCAATCCATCCACCATTAAATCACATACATTGATCATTTTCATCAAAATAGACTTTATTCTTATTATTTTAACCATTTACAAATTCAATGATTTATGTTCCAATTGCATGAGGTATTTTTGGAATAAATAGTAAATTGGAATGGAATGAGTAGATTCCATATCTTTATTTTATACATGTGTTAGTAGCATGATTTATATTAGAGTGAACACTATATCACAACCTATGTTTGTATACTTCCCAAGAATATGAACTCGCAAATTCACTTATAAATCATGACTATCAAGAATAATATGAAAAGATCATTTAAATCACATATAAATGGGTAATATCACCTATTAATAATAATTCTTTGAAGAATATTAGTGAGGTTGATAATAACTCTGACCTGGATACACATTGATTGGTTTTACTTGATCATATAGGGCTTGTTGTTGTATAAAACAATTCATAAAAATAATAATCTACTATTAAGGATCAAAGTTCAAGGGATTAAAAAAATTCAATTGCATTCTCTTTTATTGTACTTATTCAATGGAATATGGTTAATGATGAACACAAAAGAAACCAAACTATGAAACATTCATCCATTGGAAATCCATCATCCTATAGATATGTGTTCCCAATCTAATTATTTTTAAAATGTTGAATGGGTTATAGAATCATCAAAATAATTTCAATTGAATCCTATAGTATAAGAGATCCTTATGGACATTTTTAGAGAATAAAATTAACCAAATTTTTGGATACAATAACATTATATATCCATCCTAGTTTTCTTTATTCAATTATGATTATTGTACATATTAGTTATATTGCATTCCATCTAATTGAATTTTCTACTTTTTGTTTTAATATCAATTGATAAACTCAATAAATAAGTATTTCATGAAATTTTAATTCATTCATAATGAATTATAACTAAACTACCTTATTAGTTATAGTATGGTTACAATTCTAGTTTAAATAAAATAATATCATTGGAGAAATGTAGTCTTTGGTTGCATCACATGGAATCAAGACTACATTGGTACCAATGTATACTTAGTATTTCACTTGAGAGGATATTTTTGTGATATATCAACAATTTCTATATTACAGATAAATTGGAAGGAATAAAATAACTAATTCATATTCATAATAGGAATATCATTTTAGTTTAAATCCAATAATCTCCTACTTACACTATAATCACATAATGATGTTATTAAAAATATACCAACTCTTTTTAATCCATATTAACCCTTTTTAATTTTTTTAAAAAATATATACTTTTTGGGAGAAAATATCTTTTCTATGCTTTACCCTTATCCCATGGTATAAATTTGCGACCCTTTTGGTTTTATTAATATTGTGAATGAATATGAAATTTTCAATTAATACATGTAAGAAAAGAGAGGAATCCAGAAATGTATTAGTGCTACACTATTCAGAACGATGTCTTGTGTGATCATTATCAATCATACTCATATCTCATACAGATCATTTCCCCCTCCTGAGGTTTCATATACATCATATGTATACCCATATATTCCTTTTTATAAAGACATTATGATATTAAAAGACATTAAATAATTACAATAAACTATATTCCATATCAATTTTTCTTGATTCGCTAAAAAACTAACCAGGTCAAAGAAGAAATCCTTCACCCTTCATCATGTTGATGAGAACGTCACATGATCTCATATAATTTTTTGAATATATCACATGTGGATCAACCAAATCAAAAAATTCATTTCCAATGTCTAATTATATCATGGGACATATTTTTGTTCTCATGAAATCGGTGGAAAAAATCTCATCAAAATCAATCTCAAATTTTTTTTATGACTATAGAAAAAACCATTCCACCCCCTAATTAGATATATAGAAAAGAATTTTACAATGAATGTATCAATGTTTAAATTTTATCAGGACATAAATATCACAAACCATTTGGATTAAGGATTTATTATAATCATATTAAATTAAATATAAGAATGACTGTCTGAAATTCATAGGATATAATCAGTGGGTCGATCCATATTATAAGCCACTACTTATTATTTCAGGATTCCACTAGCCAAGGTAATGTTGACATATCATCACAACAAATAATACTCAATAATTATAATCAAATAGGGAAAAATGAAATTCACACATTTAGGGGATATTATCATTCTAATAACCATGTTTTATAATCTATTGCACACATGAAGGAATAAAAAATTCAGAAAACCTTTTATATAGTTATACAAAAAATTCAAAAATCATTACATCAATTTCATAAGTATATTATACTAATAGAATCTATAAAATCCTCAAGATGTTGATGTGGCAATGGTTTAGATAATGGATTGACTATATTTTTATCTATTGAAACCTGATAGATACTAAAATTTCTCCCTTTTACAATCTCTCATATGATATTATATTTTTGAACGATGTTTTAGGTCTATTGATGAGAATAATGTTCCTTTTCTTTATGATACGTCAATTATTGTAATATTAAATCTCAATTTCTCTCTCAATGTCAGGAACTACCTCTAGTTCAAAAATGAAATTCTTAATCTTAATAGCTTCTTTGAAGAATATGATGCAATGATGATCCCCAACATTGATTATGAGTATTTATGGTAATTTTTATGGAAATATTACAAATTATAGATCCAAAAATAATAAAAATCCAGTTAAATTATTGATATTTCATATCATTCTTCTCATATTGGATATAAAATTCTTTCTAACCCTTTACACAAATCATAACCTCGGAAACAATGACCAAGAACATTATTTTAGTCATTTATATATAATTTAGATTTTTATTCAAATAAATAACTTGGGTCTCACTAGTATTGGATTGATATTTAGGAGTTATTTTAAGAGAATATGGAACATAAATTCAACTACACAACTCATCATACATGATGGAACCTCTATTGAATTCATAGGATATTATATCAATGCTTGAAATCTCTTTAGTTGGATATTCAATCTTAAAACTATTCATTCCATGTAACATAATTAAATTCCCCATTGTGTGTTTTCCATAATAAAACACTTTGTCACTTTAGTAATATTTCAATAATGAATGTTCCCAAGAAAACTTTTAGATCAAAATCTATAGTTCATAAAAATGATCTTATAGGATTTTTTACCCAAAAAATTCATCAATAAGTATTTACCCAACTACATATTCACTATTTTAAGTGTTAGTATATTATTTCTGATAAATATTAAATCATCCACATAATATATCAAAAATTATATAACACACCAATAAATTAGCATTCATACAATTGAATCTTCCACATTATTAATAAAATCAATCTCTTTGCATTTATCATCAAATAAAACATTCATTATTTTTGAATCCTACTATAATAATTAATTGGATCGTCGAATCTTGAATACCAAAGAAGTCTTATATAGAACATAAAAACCATTGGACAATATGATATAAATGGACTCGGATAACATCACATTAAGGAATGGTGTAGTACATCAATTTTACATATCTCAAAATCAAAATGATCTTGTATATATTCAAACATCTAAATAGTCCATTTCATAATTATAGGAGAAATTGTTTCTTAATTTTAAGTATCATGAATTTTCATGATGCCCTTTTCTTTCCAAAATGATTTATAGGTAGAAAATTTACTTCAATTTCATTTTTCAATTAAAAAATAAACTTTCACACCGTAGGTCTCACCCTATTAGGTGTATCCTCCATATTTGAAATATTGTTTGTGTAAATAGATTCCATTTGGGATTTCATTATTTTAACCATTTTATATAGTTTAATCTATCAATGGCCACCCTCTAACTAGTATTTTATTCATTTTAACCACTAATCATTATAATGTGACATGATAAATTAATATGTAATAATATTTAAATAAATCCTACTAGACAATAAAAGTCTTTTTATAACCTAATATGGTATATCTTCCACAAATAATTATGCGGGAAGTTTCATCCTCCGCCAATTGATCCCTTCCTATTAATTTGTATTCCACTTACCAAAGTTCAAAAATTCATTCACTATCTTCTCCACTTATATTTTCCTTTTTCTAGAAGATAATGTTTCAATAAATAGATGACATGTTTATTTGGAATATAGAAATAATATCTAATATTATTCTCATGATACACAATGAATAAGAATATATCTTATTTGGATCAAATCATATCAAAAGATAAACATCATAAAATACACCTTAAAGCCTAAAATCATTATTAATTTCATATTGGGATGATTTTGAAATTATATGTTATATGGGTTGTTGTTAAATACATTATATAGAACATGATTTAGTATAAATGAACTAGTCTCTATACCATAAACCCCTTATGAAATTGGTTTGAAACATTTACTCCACCTCAATGAAGCAATGTCTTAAAGTGAATGATTCCCTCTCTTAGACACACCATTTAATTATGGTGTTTTTGGAGGATTTAGTTTTTAAAAAATTATATAGTCTCTTATATAATCAAATATTTTATGGATTGAATATTATTTTCCCCAATCAGAATAGAGGACCTTAATATTATTTTATAATTTATTCAATATTTCATTTGAAACTCATCGAACATTTCAAATTTTTCTTACTCGTGTCTCATTAGAAAAAAAAATCTATACTAACTAAATTCCTTAGAAAGGTAAAAAAGTACCTAAAAACCACCTTATATAGTACTAATTGTCCCATATATATAACTATTTATGAGACCCAATATTTTAATAACCTTTTTAAAATTTCAATTACAATGTAATTTAGTATTATTTCCTAGTAAAAATAATTCAATATGATTAAATGATTAAATAATGAATGGATAAAATAGTCAATATATAAATTTTATTTTGATATTTTTATTGTTTATGTATACCATAAAACATACTAAAATGTTGGTTGGATTATAATCATCTTAAAAAATCACATACTAAATTCTATAGGGAATATTTTACGTATCTAGAATATATATATAATTTTTCACATTCCCAATGATTGAAAATATATCAATAATATATTTTGAAAATGTATTGTTCTTAATATTGAATGGAAATACCATATTCTATAATAAAGATTTTTAAATATAATTTATTTTTATGGTGGTAATAAAATAATAATTCCACAACTGTAGTATTAATCATCCTGTTAATGAGAGCTTATATTTTTTACCACCAATACTACAAAAATTTCTCCATTATCAACATGATGATCTAATTAACACTTTATCAGTTATATCATACCCCAATTTCAATATATTTCATCTCAAATGTGTGGTTTAAACCTTGTATCCAATAACCATGACATACATTTATATAAATTTAATTCGATAACATTCACATTTAGATTCTCTGAGTGATTCAATTTGGGAAAATATCCTAACATTAATTACCAATATTGAACTATTTTATAGGTCATTAGTCGGAGGAATCTTAATATGAATATCATGCAATGATAAACATCTTATATAAAAATATATCTACGAATATGTATTTTGAATTATATGTTTAAATCAATTGTTTTTAAACAAGGTAATAGTAATAAAAATGACAACTATTTCCCTTTAATTTTTTTAGTTAAAAGAGATCAATATTTCATCAGGACTCACACAAGTTTGAGAAACTAATTAATCCATGACTCCTATTTTTTAGACAACAAATTTGTCAATACTAAAATTTATTATTATTAGATATTTGAGTGGATAAAATATTTAGTAAAATAAGTTATATGGATTTAATAAACAAAATTCTCATAGTATTATAACTATTAGGGTTTCTATTATTTTTTGATCAAATAAAAATACCCAGAAATAGGAAACTCACAATTATGGACACCATATTAGTTTTATCCACACATAACATAATTCATGGTAACATGAAAATAAGGGAGAATAATACTTTATTATCACTATTTTGACATGTCATGCATTGGAAGGAATTCAATATGTAGTATTTTAAGTGTTCTTATTCAGAAGTATTGCAATTTTAATTTATATCAGATTAATATTAAACACCTTTCTTATTAAAAAATATTTTTAATATTAATTTTTATTCATTTTGGGTTTCTTAAAACTAATGATTTATTTTTTAATCATATTTCAATCATAAAATTATTTTTTCCACATAGAGAAATTTTTAATCTATTTGAAAACCCAATATTATTGAGTTATTTACAAGAATATAAAAGAAAAAAGTATTCATACATATCTGAATTCATCTCATGGATAATATAGATGGATATTTAAGGTAAATTCATAGAGTTATATTAGATAGTAAATAATCAAATGAGAAATCATGAATAACATGTTGCAACACCCTCATCATTCTAGAGAATGGCATAATACTACTATCTATTGTGTTTTCAAACCCCAGGTCCCTCACAAATGGTAGATTCTACTCAATAGATAAACCAATTAATGAAATATCTAAAAAAAATATTCACAAAAAATATTGACCTATATTTATAAAGAATATAAATATAATAACAAAACAATGTCAAAAGATGGTGAAAATTGCATCATATTGAGTAATTCATAGTATTTGTTTTAGTAATCTATCTCTTAGAATCAAATTTTCATATAATTAAAGCATACACAATACCAATATACTATAAATAATTTTTAATCTTGAATTAAATAAATGAACAAATTAATCTTTAAACACTTTATTTTTTTCATTATGAACTTTATAAATAATTTTTTACATGATATAAATTATTTAGGAAGTAAAATTAAAAATTTTTACAGTTTAATACATTTAATATATAAAAAATTTTAAAACTACAAAAATTTTTATCTAAAGATAATGAATTTAAATTTTTTCATATCAAATCCTATGACTGGGTATATGTGTTAAAATACAGCTGATATAATATACAACGTGTTCTTCCAAAATTCAATATTCTAAGACATATTCTATAAAATACATTGATTCATATCACAAAACATGAATGACTATAACAAATAAGTTGAATAATATTTTACAATATACTATATATCATATTTATATTATTGTATTCTATTTGTCATAAAACATATATTTTTCCACATTATACTCTTTCATGTCTTATACCATATGATATAGTTAAATCGATGAGCCTATAAAAAATAATAAATTATGATATTGGAATTTTTTATGCTATGATAGATCAAAACAAAATAATTCAATATATATTTTTATATGATAAGACAAAAGATTTTATATGATATAGATATCATTAAAAAACTACTATTTTAGTCATTGATAATCCCCATGTAAAAATTCCTTGATATTACTGATGGGATTTAAGGGATCATCTAATGGTCCTTCATAGTAAAAAATCTACAAATAAACCAGATCAGTCTCCAGGGATTAATGTAAAAGTGTTTAAAAATAATTTTCTACTATTAATATAACTGTAACAACTCCATATTACATCCAATAGAATACAGTTTCTATAGAACACTAAAGATGAAAAGAATCCCTTCTTCTATTGGTAATCCACTAGACAATGGATCCTATTATAAAGTTTGAGGTTTTCTAAATCATTGAAAGGGTTATAGAACCTTTCACTTAATGATAAATGATGTATTAGGAATAATTTATTTTTTCATGACCTTACATGGAATGAAATTTAAAATTATGTCTCATCCATCCCTCTATATAACAACCATAAAACACTTAATTTAATGATTAGAGTCGAACGTATACGATATATTGTGTTCCCAATATGAGATTCCTTTACTAAAAAATTTAGTTTCATTAGATGAATTATTTCAATAAACAGTACAAATGTTTTTTTATTCATTAATAATGAATTATAATTGAACAAAATTGTTAGAGATGAAAAGGTTGTAGTGACAAGTGAATAAAAATACTAGGTTTTGTGAAAAGTTGTCTTAGGTAACCTCACATGAACTCTAGACTATGTTGGAACAAAAAAATTCTTAGAATTTAACTTGAGAATATTTTTTAGATGTATTTTTGAAAACATTATAGAGGTTATATTGGAATTCTATAAATACATAACTCATTCACATGAGAAGCATTTAAATATTTTAACACACCCAACTAGCATGTAAACTCAGAGATCAGTAACAAAATTCGATGGATGTATTCCATGGTAGAAGACTCCCAAAATAAGATTCTCCCATATGATTATGGAATGAATGATTATATATATCATTGGGATACAAATTATTCCCTATAAGATGATTTTAATTCTTAGATAGTCATATACTACCCGGTCTGTGATAGAGCTCACCTTAAG
The DNA here is from genome assembly GCA_963277665.1 of Viscum album. Classification (NCBI taxonomy): domain Eukaryota; kingdom Viridiplantae; phylum Streptophyta; class Magnoliopsida; order Santalales; family Viscaceae; genus Viscum; species Viscum album. The sequence goes on along the minus strand of OY728147.1, from coordinate 386,160,309 downwards.
TGTATTAAATGAAGAGATACACTCTGTGTTATGTCAAATGTCCATACAGGATTCTAATGTGCACAAAATTTAAGAGCCAATAAATTACGTCAAATATAGAGTCTTGGATTCCTCTATTTAATAATGACCCATGACTATAATGAGTTCAATATGGTGTTCCATTATTTTATGATTCATTATAGTTTAATCTATCATCATCAAAATTGGTGTACAAAACCAAATACTCTTTATTTGTTTCTATATAATGAATAGATTTCATGAGACCATACCCCTAATGTATTTAGACCTATAATGTTAATTATTTATTTATAGAAATATCTTGTCCAAGTGTTCCAATGAATTATCACTCAAAGATGCTATAAAAAAGTCTATCATCAAATTTCTGATATCTAATATCATTACCTTATTTGTTGTGCCTCAAATAATATTGAAAAACAATGAAAATAATTTCTATTATTTATAATTTATAATTTAGTATCCTCAATTAAAAATTCATTCTAATGAATCATCACATTATCATTAACTTGTAAACAAACATATAGAGAGGAATTCGATAAAGCACTATTTAGAAAACACTTGAGTATTATACCGTATTTTTCCTCAATAATTTTTTGTAATTATTTTTGGGTTGGAGTAAACATTCCTGAGATATTTAATGTTAGTTTGACATTATTTAGAAAACTTCAAGAAATATTTTATCTATGGAAATTTTATACAACGGATTTCATTAGAGTTATCCTAGATAGTCTATCAAATTTATTTTTAGAATGGTGGGATAGAATTTGAAAATGGAATAAATACCCATGAATATTTCCTGAGTCATTTTAGATTCCATAAGACACATTGTATCCCAAGATAGGACGATAAATATAGGAAATTAAATTTCTTATGATTAATCTTTATTATTCAAATAGATTTTTTGTAAAAGTGAAAATTTCATATGATTCATTAGTCTTTTAGTAATATTCATATAGAACATTATAAGAGTCTTTGAAAAATGAATAAAGTTATCAATATTCCATAATAAAATATTATATTTTTTAAAAGTCAATTAATCTTATAGGTATACATTTAAATATAGAAAATCAGGAAAGGAAGTGTGTTTTTGAGTAATATTATAAGTGTTATTTTATTTGTATGAAAATATAGATATGATAAAAATATATTGACAATTTCAAAAGAGTTATCTGTTAGAAAAATTATAGATACATACGAATCATAATGATGTTGTTCTAATCTATAGTGTTTCCGACATCATGGTCTTATGATTTATATTTCATTAAATATATGATTTATGAATAACATTTTATGAAGGATTTTAATTTTTAAATAGTAATATCATATCATGACATATCTGATTAAAAAAAAGGATCTATTTGTAGTGAAAAATGAGTTCATTCCCTTGAGGTTCATTACATGCTAAAATTCCAAAAAATGGGAAAAAATATTTTATTGATAAATACTTTTATGGAATTTTATTAAAATAATATCCCACATTTAAAGATAATTTGGTTGAATACATTTGACTAATAATTTTTTTTATAATTAAGAAAGTATATGCACTTCCTATTTTCATGGTTTATTTCTAAATTAAAATATGAAACTATGTCCATGTGGTTAAAAATATTAAAATATATGGATATAATTTAAGGTTGTGAGTGTCATTTTAATTTTCTAATTAATAAAGAATAATTTTTAAAAAACATGTTGTAAAATATAATGGATTTTTCTATGATAAAAGGTTTTGGAGAACAAGGTCAACATTTTTTAAATCATTGTGTGATTTTAGAATACATTTCTGGTCTCCGATTTAAAAAAATAAATAATTATTTATGATTTTATAAATTAATTAGATGAAAACAACCATTATAACTGGTTTAATGTCATTACCTTTCCCAAATATATATTTATTTTAATATAAGTGTTTTCTGAGTGGTGGGGGATAAAAAAACATTATTTAATTGTGATGTATTCATCCTTTCAATGTGAGAACCTTCATTAAAGATGAATTTTGTTCCATTTATTTTCTACCTCTTTCATAGTATTGATATACCTATACTGAATAATCATGATCATGATTGGGGATTAAATTTTTTAATTAAGCACCGAATCATCCTATTCTCTATGTTTACCCCCATATGTGATCTTAACAATTTTCATCAGATAACAAGTTTGCAGTTTATTATATATGAAATGTTTTTCATGGATCACCAATACAATTTCAATTATAATGGAAATTGTTTATTTTATGGAAGAGGATTATATATTCGGAATGATTAAACTTTACCCTATATTCTCTTTCTTTTTCTTGATGTTCTATATTTCTCAAATATAGTTTCACAGTCTCAGGTGACACTTTAACATTGCATTGTATTGATGAAAATAATTTTGAATGTGATATAAAGGAATGAAGTTCTTTATTTTACTCATTATTACTAATGTAAAATAAAAATTCAAGGGGTTTAAAAATATTATATTTTTAAAAAACATTATAGTATTATTTAAATAAATAAAAAGTAAAATTATTTAAAACGTAATACCAATAAATCAAAATTTTAAAACATTATAATATTTTTTGATTAAACAATTATGGAGTTATTTACTAGGGATAGAATATTTTTAAACATGTGTTTATAAAAACTTTTGAAAATTATACTATGTATAAGAAGCTTTTAATAATCATAAAAAACATTTTTAATGACAACATATCAACACATTAAATAAATATCATGATTATATTTTCTGTTGATTAAATTAAAGTCATCCAATTCAATGATGGTATTATAAGAGGATTATCACTTAAAATAATAGGAATGAAAAAATTTAAATTTTCATTGATGATTTGAAATATTTGAAAATGGATGGGCAACATGGTTGTTTTGGTGAATAAAAATTCCAAGATGATTTTTTGAAAATATTTCTCTGATGTAAAGAAACTATACATGTAAGAGAGATATATATTGAGGTAAGATCCCATTTATATTCCATATAACGGAAATTAAGTCCCTATATCTAAAATTATTTCAATAAAAACATATTTAAAAGTGATGATTTCTGGGAAACCATTAAAAATTACATAGAGATAGATTCTATGATGAAATGTGAGTCAAATAACAAGAATAAATTGTGAGGAAAATAAGATAGACAACCTATATTTGATTCTTATAACTATTTAATTCAACACTGTCCCTTGAGTTTAGATCAAATGATATATATTTGAATAATCGTCAAATTCCCTAAAAATGCGGAGATTTTAGTTACACCGAAATAGTGTAACAAAGGATATTAGAAACATGAAAAATAAAGAAGGGGATTTTAGATCTCACATTAATTTTTCCAATGCACCAAATAGGGAATGATTTGGAGATCATATGTGGGAGAAACAAAAAATCTACAGAAGAATAAGAGGAAGATAGCTCAAGTGAAAAATCCACCAAAAAATAGAGTAAGTAGAATTATATTTAGATTAAAACCATTTTAGGGAAAACCGGTCATTTTCTATTTTTATATTGGACGCACGATTTTCCATGTCTTACATTACCCATGTGACATCTATATTTTTAAGTAACCCACTCACGCGTGCTATCCACACGATTTAGAAAGTCATGGATTGCCCATGTGAAAATTATAAATCAATTTTTTAAGACAATCCACTCCGTTTTTCAACCCAATATACACTATTGTTGAGAAAACATGAACCATCCTCTGACACACTGAGTTCTGGCATTGTTGAGTCTCATCATTAGAAATAATTGTTTACTACTTGTGTGGTTCACCATATTCATTATTTCCTAGATATATTTTCTCTAAACAAGCCCCACACTCACTCGAATTACTAGTTATCCATTAGAGTGCATAATTATTAGAAAAAGAGAAATTTTAAAAACTAAAAGAAGGATATGTACTAATTTGTAAATCAAGGGAATGATATCTATCATCTTTTAAGGATTATAAATATTCAAGACAAACATATTTATAATATTCTATGAATGGAACAAATTGAAAAATAATTACATCATTTCTAGAGGTGTCAATGCACGCGTACGCACAAACTATGTTATAATTATTTTAACAAATATAAGGGTAAAAAAGTAAATGATATAATATATTTACAATACCATAAATATTTTATAAATATCATATTTATTCAATATATTGACATTTATAAACATCCATATAAAATGGTGATGCAAAACGAATAACAAAACTATGCAGATATAATAAGCCATACATAAGAAATAGTGATATTTTTTAGGATGGAGAAAAGGAGAAAATAGCTTTTTAGTCAAAATAATAATAATAATTATTATATTTATGATACAAAATAAACTATTTTAGGATTTATAAGAAATATTTTGAGTTTCTAGAATAAGAAATAAAACTAATATTAGTCAATTAAGTGTTATACATATTCTTTGAGAAACCCCTTCAAGATTAAACATTATGCCTTGAATTGATAGTCTTTTTCCAAACTAGAAGCTGTATGAAATGTATAAGGAAGATATATGGTATTAGTTATGTGATTGGATGAGCATCACTCCCATAATTAGTAAATAATGGAGAAGAGTATGTGACATTTTCTATTTGATGGGAAAGAAACACATCAAATTACTTAAAAGATTAAAATTTATATATATTAAAATCTTGTAAAATGGATCCAAGTGACCCAAAATTCAAAGGAAATATGTTATAGTCATGAAATAATATTAGCCAATCGAATTTAGAATATATTTTTAACATTATTTATTTTTATATACTTGTGAAACAAAATTAAACCCATTTTAACCCTGACCATGATAACTTAATATTTTACCATGATGCCATATTTTTATGGAAAAAGTAAAATTCACTATGTAAATTTAATTGAAATCATGATTCAAAATTTGAAATAAATTTTACCAGATTAATTTATATATGCATATGAAATTAGTTAATTAAAGAATGAAAAAACATGAAAAATTGTTTTAAAGATAATACCAAATTAATGAAAAAAATAATATTTTAGACTAAAATCATGAAATAAATCATTTTTCAATAAATTTTTTCATTAAATAAAAAATAGTAGATTTTTGGTTCAATAAAAATTAAGAGGAATATTCCAACAATGACACTAAATTTTCTGAGAATTTTGTTTTTAATTTTTTTTGTGTAAAATATAACTTATCTCTAAATAAGGCAATATTGGAAACCCAATTTCAAAATTATTTTTTGAAATAATAAATTTAATAAATATATTTTCTCAGTCATTAAAAACTCATGAAATATAAAATTTGAGTATTTAAAGATGTTTTAATGATTTTCTCTTTAGTTTTATGAATATTTTATCTACTTTTACCCATACCGAGTAGTCAAATATTCACCCTAATTTATATTCATAATGAATAAAAGTTAATGTTATTGAATAATATTAATTATTATTATTCCAAATGTTTAATCACTATAATGAGATCCATTTTTATAAGTGTAATAAATTAATTTTAATATCGGTAGGTGAAACATAATGAAAACTGTTCTTTTGAAAAATGTGTTTTATGACTAAAAAAGAACTGACACCAAAATGAAGAATATTTTCTATTTAAAAGTAATTAATATGAATATAAATTAAAATTGAGTATCATTTTTTATTAAACATAAAATTATAAACAAACCACTACATTTATTATATTTTATATAATGAAAATTAATAGTCATTTTACAAAAATCTAAATTTTTTACTATTCCCCAAAAAATATATATTTCTAGAAAAATTCAAATATTTCCCAATATGTTGATATTGTAATGATAATTTTAAAAATATTATTAATATCCAAATACAAATATATAAATATATGAAATTAATTATAAATATCCCCAAAAAGGTAATGAAAATAATTCTAGATGAAAATATATTTTTAAAGTAGAAAATAACAGTACTGAAAATTAAATACTTAATTATTATTCATAAATTTATTAGATAAACTAGTATAAAAATTTTAATAGAATTGTTGTTCATATTCATACCTCTAATTTATTGGCTAGGACATAATGGTAACATTTAAATAATTATATATTTATAGTATATTGTAATTTTCATAAGGTTTACTATCTCTTGTTTAGTAAGCTATGTAACATATTATTCTTTTAAACAACATTTTTAGGGTGTCAAATTTTTCAACTATATTATATTGAAACATAAATATATTAAAAATGTATAGTATGTGAAAGTGATGTCTGAGGCCTAATTATAAGAAGCACCAAGATGCAATGACTGGTTTAATTAGAAAAAATATGTTCCCACATTAGAAAGGTATTCAATATAAACCAGCATTTATATAAATAACAATGCCTTGGTTTATAGGACACAAAAATAACAGTTTTGTTGTATTTTTTTGAGATTCCTTGATATTTAATGAGTTTTATTATTTATTTTCTTAATTAATTGTTGACTAACAGTTATATTTTTTTTCAAAATATCTGCATTATTGTTGAGCGATTACCATAACAACACACGTGGGATTGAGATTCAAACATTCAAAAACAAAATTCAAAAATATATAGGATCACAAAATTTAAGGAAGCCTCAATACCAGATAGACCCACTTCCTTAGTGTTGCGTCATAGAAAATATACCACCACCATCACTATATGTTTCCACCTTCATCAATAGCAGTATGTCTCCACTATCGTTATCACCATCACATAACCACAATGGTCATTGTTGTTCAATCACTACACTATTTAGATATAGAATGCAGTCCTCTATAGTATCTTATTTCTATAGTAAATCACCAAAATAGACTTCCACACATCAATGGAATCAAAAATAATTAACCCTACGAGAATTTTCACTAAGTGGAAACCCAACAAGAACCCAATGAAGGAGCGAAGCCACCATGTGAGATTCATCCTATAATTCCCTCGACTGCTCAAGCTACACATAACAAAACACAATGAAAACACATCGTACAACTCTGATTGGGATAAATGTGGTGGGATTCAAGGTCAAGAGTAGAGTATGGAGTGGACTGAGATCTCAATAGTGAACTCAGTATTTTCCATGACCACAAAACATTGCCTTCAAATACAATGCTATGAAATGTATTCCAGGAACAATCATCAACATCATTGAGGAAACACTACACAAGGGTATCCAACTCGACAGGCCGAAACAAGAACTTAAAGAACCAAAAAATCTAAAAAAATTGCCACTCAAAAAAGACATTAATTTAAAAAAGGTTCTAATAACAACAACTAGGACGAAACAAAAATAAAAACAAAAAACAACATGAAATAAATAAAAACGATGAAGAAAGAAAATGGTGGTAAATAACCTTACAAAGAAGCTCCTATAACCACTACTCCCATCAACAACATCCCAAACTAACCTGAAGAAGAAAAAATACCAAACCATGATGGTGTCATGCATGTTAGCCATGACTGACAGAGCAGTGGTGAAAGAGAGGAAACTGAGGCCACTCCAGATAACCTGAGAAAAACCTATGTGGAAGAAGCATGGAACACTAGTATCAAAGGTAAAATACTGTGATATACCACTAGCACATCCCAATAGGTCCGACACACCATCATTACTGACCATGAATTTTGTCAATCATGGTGGGATTGACCAAAATAGCAGAAAAAGAGACCCAAAATAACAAGCACCAGAGTGAATGAAAAAATAAGAGAGGTTAAAGGGAGGAAGCTCATAATGGTATGAGATGAGGGGGAGACCCATCAGCCCATGGAGGGATTAAAAAACCTTAGTAATGGATAAGGATATTCCAAGTGTCCATAGGAGGGCCGGTGAATGTGGCACGATCGCTATTATTCAAGAATATTATTAAGAATTCCTTTTTTTATTATCCATCTATTTTCAATGTTGATATTAGTCATGGATATTCATTAAAATCATATTGTTAATTTAATGGAATGTGTTTTTTTATCATCTTGAGTTTTTTGTATAATTTTTTTAATTATATGGATTTTTTTTTATACTTGGTGCTGAGACGACGTGTGATCTGAGGTTCAGAGATCCCAAAATGATCCTCCAAAAAATGTTAAATTTTAAATAGCACGCGAGATTAGTTTTCCTAAAAAATTTAAATAACTCTTAAACGGGTGCCCGAATCAGAAATCTGAGGGCATCGTTGCGTTTAGGATGACGTGTTTACCAAATGTGCGACTAATGTTCTGTCAGCAGATGCCTCCTATGAGAAAACCCAAAAATAAAATAACAGTAAATTATAAAATTGAATATAGTTATTTTATTTTTCAAATGCTTATAAATCAAGAATGGTGACTCCAATTAAAAATTTAAGGCCACCACTCAGCTCCTAGGGTATGATTGTCTTACTCAGATCCTAACATTGGTCGGTTCTAGCGAATAGTGGATGTTAGTTTTGGGTTGTAAATAAAATAATAAAGTAACAATTATTTTATTTTCAAATCCTTATAACTACTAAATGGTATCATGTATTGAAAATTCAAGAGTAATGTTGAGCTCATGAGGGTGTGTTCCCCTTATGTAGAGCCTAACCATGTCTGGCATGGGTCGAGGGTGAAAGTTACATTTGTTAATTTATTTTAATGTACGTTCACTATATATGTGAGTTCATTTTTCTAACTTTTAAACTGGTGATCATATCCAATATCAGAGGGAACTATTAAAATCAAAACACTGGTATTCTCCTAGAAAGAACCTAACATCGACCAAAAAGGGTTAGATGGAAAATTTATTTTTTAGACATTTTAGAAAATAACTAAATAACATATAAAATATATTTTATTTTTTATATCACTATTGAGCGGTGGGTGGTGGCACTACAGTGCAACACTGAGGTGATGATGAGGCACATTAAATTAGGATCATTAATGGCTTGTTTGTGCAAGAATAACCACTACATTGTTTCATAAATGTAATAGCATAATGACACAACTTTGTAGTGTAACAGAAATTCTATTACGTGTTTCCTTTTTATTAAACTAGTGATTTGCAGAGTTGGAAATTAAACACTAGGGATTCTTTTGGGAACCAATTACGAAATACTAATCCAATTAATGTCATTGATGAATGCTAGTGGGATGCATTCAAGAGATAAAAAATGACATTAAATGCTAATGGATTGTGGTTCAACGGTGGATCAGAGCTTCATCTTCATTAGTGACGGATCCACAATCCATGTACGGGTTATTATTTATTTATTTTGGCTTTTCATTCACAATTACTTATTCTAAAACAATGAATGTAGATCAAACCACATACAAGTTGATCTGCAGATCATGTGTTCTAGTGGGAGGGTTGTTAAATTCAGGGACTTGAATGGAGGGGTAGATTCAAGTGTTGAAATCCCAAGCCTCCCCTTTGATTATACATCTCTAACACGGAGGGCGTCGACCGACATGAACAAGGCTCGAGTCCCTCCACCTTGCGAGATCTTGTGCGTTCTTAAAGGATAAATTTTCAAAGTAGAGGGAAGTTGAGTTTCAATCTGCTGTAGAGAAGGTGTCAGCCCTACTATTTTGTAGATGCAGATGGTTCAAGAAACATTCCACTAGATCTTCTTTGATGGCCCACAGAAGAACCACCAGTGCATCAACAGAGGCCACTGGTGGAGGGAGGAGGCTCACCCCATAGAGCGAGGCGACGATATAGGGCAGTGGTGGGGTGGCATGGTCAACCAGCATGGGTGGCTGGTAAAAGGAAACGGTGCGCACGACACGTGCCTTGGTGGAGTAGCTGGAGGCAGTGACCCATCGAACGCGTGGCGGGGGGGCTTGAGATGTAGTGCCACCTAGTACCGTGTTGTGGATTTACCCATTTTTCTGGTCTGCGTTTAACCATGTCTGTTCCTAGGGTGACCGACCGTGTGCACCCCCAACAACACCAGCTAAGCTGGTCTGGGCTAAGCCGGGGCAGTTGGACTAGGCCACCATAGTTGGCCAGTCAGTTCCACGAGCTGGTCTGTTTTATTGGACTGGGCTAAAATGTTAAATTTGAGCCGCATAGGCCACTATGTGGCTTGGGTGGTAAGAAGAGATTGTCTCTCCAGAGTTGGCTGGGTCAGATGAAACCTGGTCATTGGGTGACCCTATGGATTGGACCCCTTACCAACCTCATTCGGGTCTTGTGTGGCCTAATGATCCAGGTAGACAAGACAGGTCAAGCAAGTCCCTGAGCTGGGATTGGTCAGGTCGGTCTGACCGAGTTGGTCCAATCCCTGAGGCGAATGACCCCATTTTACAAAATAATGATATCCCTTAGACCTGTCATCCAATTAACTCACCATCTACGACATATGGGCATTTGCGATGAGGCGTCCCTTCTAAGATACTCTATATGAGTTTTGGTAGAGATTTCCATATGGCAGGGTTGAATCAGACTCAAATCCAATGGGGCCATTTTTACCAAAATGCCCATATCATATAGACCAGACATATGTTCAATGTGCCGACTACTATGGTCAGACCCTTACGACGGAATGGTCTTTTGGGATACTCTATGTAGGACTTTGTGGCACTTGATGTATGACTGATGGCTTGAGTAGATGATCCTCAAGAAATCAAGCATTCTATGTGTTAGAATCATGTGGCTGGCTGTGACCTGATGAAAGTAGAGGGGCCCTTCATGGATCAGGATAATATATACCCTTTGTGGATCATAATAAGAGAGAACCTTCATGGATCTTCATGAGAGTGACCCATCATGGATCAGAAATGGAGAAACCTTTCGTGGATCAGTATAATAGAAACCCTTAGTAGATTAGAATAATAATTACCCTTCATAGAAAATCATTACAGTTACCCTTCATAGATCTATTGGAAAGTGAATCATTGTGGATTATCATCATAAAAACCCTTTGTGGAGATGTAGCAGATCCATTCAATAGGTTAAGATGATCATGTTTTACGACTAACCATCATTACTTCTATTCTTATGTTTTACATTGTGTGTTCTGTGCCTTTTTCTTTGTGCCTTAGTTTTAGATCTTATGTTGTGATATTTTTCTCTTTGTATTTTTGTCATACCCGAGTTTGTCTCAGGGTCCATAATGAGTATTGTTATATTCACCTTTGCACAGGCTTCTCTCCAACCTGTTTTTTTGTGCAGATGAAAAACAGCTTTGACTCAGACTTTGGGGAGCTACAGCTAGACGGTGCTGGGTGGGGGATTGATAGACGCGGTGTGCAGCAGTGAAATAAAAAAGTGATATCTACTTACCCTTCAGGTAGGATCCTTGGCGGATGACCTACAGAGCATGTCCTTCCTTTACCATGCTTTCCTTTTTAGTTAGGCTTGTATTCTAGAACCTTTTACTTTCTGTAGTACATGAACTTGTTTTTGTTCTGGTTTCTGCTTACTTTATGTAGTATGAGATGCGTGTGTGTGTACAGGTTGAAAGGAAATTCCATCCCTTTTAGGGTATTAATTTTCGGTGCGAGTCACCATCCCCTTGATTTTGGAAGGATGGATTGCGGTCTTCACGACACTGGCCTCAAGGGACATGTTGTGACAAAGTGGTATCATAGGGTGGTTGGTTCTACAATAAGAACTAAATGTCTGTATTTTCGGTGTTAGAAATAGTGTTAAGTGTATAGAGTTCATCTTTCATCCTAAAGAGTATATTGTTGTTTTGGCGGCCGACATATCCATACACCAGGACCCTGGATTCTTTTTTTTGACATAGTACATGAGAAAATTGATTACATGTGTTTATAAATGTTTTAATCTTTATCTCTTTAGATTCATCTCACTAGTTATAACTTATTGACCATGGTTTATATTTATTCTCTTTCAAGATGCCTCCACATAGACAACCTTCCAGGATTCCAGTGCATGACCAAGAGATGGTCCATAGAGTGATGAGGCTTTGGTACATGGACAATTCACTAGATGGTACATTCTGGAGAGGCCCTAGAAATACTGCTTCCCATTGGTCAGCAGTTACTACTGCCACTACCGGTAGAGGACACATCTAGGCTTAGTGAATTACATGATTTTCAGTGATAGATACCCGTCATGATCTTAGGTGAGCCTGACTCACAAGAGGGTAAGGATTTTCGTTAGGTGGTTACTGAGTTTCCATCTGGCTAGGGAACCATTAGATTTGATGGAAGTCCTATAAGTGAGCCTTCTTTGTGGATCAATATGGTGATGGAAGGGTGTATATTACCCCGATCATATGATGAGGTGACTTTTCCGTGGATAGATCATGAGAAACATCATCATATAAGGGGTCTCTTGCCATAAAAATCTAAAGGAAATGTGATCCAAAGAGATTTTACAACATCAGTATGATGACATGTCTGTATCTCAGTGTTTATCGAGGTGTACTGACCATTACAGGTACTCGATGAATACAACATAACTGGCACTTCAGGGATCATACCTCTAAGTGAGATTTGTTTCAATACATCTAAGCCATCATTATTCTTATGTGAATCACTACTTATGTTAGACTGCTAGAGAGAACCATTTTGGTTGAATGATTTTTGGATGAGAAAATATAGTCTATGAATGTCAGTAGTGGGAAAGCAGGAAACTAACGTTAGTCTCAGTGACATGGATGTGTAAAATGTTTTAGGATGAGTAAGTGATAGGGATAGACGAATATGAAGGGTATAAGACATGGAAGAGGAGATAAGAGATCTGTAAGAGGTAGTATACATTTCGACTTGTTTTAACCACCTCCCTAGTGTGGTCTCCACTCGGCTCAGAGAGTTGGATGACAAGGGAAGAGAGTAGCTACATGTAATCAAGAAGCATCACAAAAGGTCTCCTGGAATGATTCAAGGAATGGTATGTTTCTAATACTTGTTAACGTATTAATAGAAATAGGTATTAATTATTCCTTGTTGTCATGAGTTTGGTTCATGAACTAGAGTTTCTGGTTAAACCATTGACATGATCCTTACGTCTGGAGACACCTATAGGAGGAGACCCGTTATTAACACTTATGCTGATAGTGTAATTTGAGACGAGAGAATTGGTTCACACCTTCTGGTGGCTGCATTGAGGTCATACGTCGTTAGTTTGGGTTTGGAATGGTAATCCATAGTTCATTCCTAGATTGACTTTTTTTGCAAAAGGATTCGGTATATCTGTAGCATTGGATATGCATTTGCTTGGTCGGTGAAATTTGAAACCCATGCAGCCTGGGATAAACTCATGTATAGGAGGGTGTAGTAGATCAATCATGAGTTGGTCGTCCTTGTCCTCCTGGTAGTGGGTATTTTTTTATCAGTTCCTAACAGTAATGGAAGAGTGTGGGAATGTCCATTCAAAAGAAGATCCCGAGATTACCTCTATGTAGGGAGACGGATGTATGCATCATCAAACACCCTAATATGGCACTAATATTAGCATCAGTATATTAGAGAGCTTTCATAGAGCATTGTTATTATTGGGCGTAGTTGTGTGACATGCAGAGGAAGGGATTAGAATGACCCATTGTTCGATGATATGTGTGGATTACTATCACATTAACCAAGTGGTCGTGTAGAATGAGCATGCACTACCAAAGGGTCAATGGGAACAAGAATCAGTTAAATGGGGTATCATTTCACATTGATGGAAATGTTTCCATAGGCTTTTAATAAGTTGAGACAGTGGCGATGGATATTGTTCCTCCTTGACTATGACTTTGAGATAGTCAATACTCTTGGTATGCTGAACGTGGTGGCTGACGCGCTCAGAAGGTGGTCTAGTTTGTAGTTGCTGAGTGAGGTGACGAAGCAGCTCAGTGCGATGTAAATATCCTTTGTAGATGATAAGGGAGTATCTTAACCTTAGTCTATGGCTATCACTCTCCCACCCCTTCAATGAGTTAGGGATGCACGACTTGTGGATGTTGATTGTGAGGTGGGATGTGCTCAGATGTCCTCAGGACAGGCTCCTGATGGATTTGAAATAGGGGGCGAGCATGTCATCATTTTCAGAGGATGCACTATAGTACCAGTGAAGTTACAAGAGGAGGTGTTGAAGGAGATACATACATTACCTTTTAGAACACATGCTAGTGTGGCGAAGATGTACTAGGATCTATGATGTTAGTACTGGTTGTCATAGATGAAGTAAGTTGTGACATAGTTCATTTCATGATGTCTCATGTGTCAGCAAGGGAAGGATGAGCATTAGGTCCCAATAGGATTGATATAGCCACTTGAGGTTACAAAATGGATGTGGGATGTTATCTTCATAGACCTCATGATGTGGTTACCTTGCATGTCCAGGGGACACGATTTTATCAGGGTGATCACCGACTAACTCACCCATTCAACTCACTTCATACCGATATATGAGCATGTATTAGTAGAGGGCTTGGGAATCTTCTATATATATGAGATAGTGAGGATTCATAGGGTTACATAGAAGGTCATCTCATATTGTCATTCATGATTTACATCCCATTTGTGGAAGGGATTGCAGGAGGCATTCGGGACTCAGCTGCGCTTTAGCACAATTTTCACCCTTAGACAGATGGTCAAACTAAGTGGACCATACAATCCGTGGATGATATGAATCTTCATTTCACACCTTGATTCTGTTCATAGTTGGGAGTACCACATGCCATTGGTGGAGTTTGTTCACCACAATAGCTATCACTCCACCATAGGCATGACACCGTTTAAGGCCTTGTACATGCGACAATGCAGATCACCTCTATACTGGATAGACCTAGGGGAGTCCATACTCATGGGCCCATAGTTGGTACAGTCTACCACTGAGATGGTGAAAATCACCTAGGAGTGGATGAGGACTACACAGAGTAGTCATAAATTGTATACTGAAGGAGACAGAGACCCTTGGAGTTCGAGGAGGGAGACATTGTGTTCTTTTGGGTCTCACCCTGATGGGGATTGCAGAGACTTGGTTGGGGAGGCATGTTATCTTTGAGATTAATCAAAACATTACAGATCCTCAACAGATTTTGTGAGGTGGTGTACCAGTTATCTCTTCCCCCATAGATTCCCCATGTACAGAATGTTTTCCATTTTCCACATCTGAGGAGGTATGTGCATTATCTTTTACACGTCACTGACTAAGGTGTCGTAGAAATTGATAATGGGGTGATGTTTGTAGAGTTCCCAGTGGAGATAGAGGATCAATAAGAGAAGGTCTTTCATGGGTGTTTGATTCAAATAGTGCACGCTCGATGGTAGCATATGAATCTCGAGGATAGCACATTGGAGTAGGTGGGTCATATTCATGCTTAGTACCCCCACATGTTTGATTAGCCTTTGTTTTGGATCTCAGATACATAAATCCCTAAGGTGGGGAGAATGTAATGTCTCATAATTTCCATATATATATATATATATATATTTAAATTATATGGAATTATTTGGAGACCAAGAGATGAGACTGTGTTTGATTCAATGGACTGGAGTGACCAAAATGATCCGTCAAAAAATATTATGCTTTAAATAGCGCGCTCGAGGCGTTTTCCTATAAAATTGGAATAACTCCTAAACAGGTTCCCAAATTATAAATATTAGGTCACTGTTACATTAATGATGTTGGGTTTAACCATGGTGATACTTATGTTTTTTCAGTGCTGGCCTCCTGTGAGAAAACCCAAAAAACGCATAACCATAAATAAATTAATTAAATAAGCTTGTTTTATTTTCAAATACAAATAACTCACTAATGGTTACTCAGATTGAAAATTCCATACCACTTATAAGATCATGAGGTTATTCTTCCATTAGATATATCCTAACATTGTCCACCGCCTGCCAAAAGTGGATGTTAGATTATGGCCATAAATAAATTAATTAAGAAACAATTATTTTATTTCCAAATACTTTTAACTCATAAATGGTAACATGGTATGAAAATTTGATAGTACTATTGAGATCATGGGGTCGTGTTCCCGTTAGGCGGAGCCTAATATTGACTGGCATGGGATGAGGGTCAAAGTTAATTTTTTTAACTTATTTTAATGTACGTTCAGTAAACGTGCGAGTGGGTTTTTCTAAATTTTATACAGTAGCTTGGATAAAAAATATGAGGGCACCATTGAACATTGAATTTTGAGATTCACATAGAAAGGACTTAACTTTTACAAGAATGTAATAGAAGTTAGAGTTTATTTTCAGACTTGTCAGAAAACAATAAAATAACCTTAAAAAATCTATTATATTTTCTTTCTCACCATTGAGCAGCATATGGCGATGCTGATGTGAAGTAACAAGGTGACGATGAGGTACATTAAATGAGGATCATTAATGGATCATTTTTGAAAGAGTAACTGTTGCACTATTTCATTTATTATAAATCGTAACGATGAATTGTCACAATGTAAAACAAGTGGTGCGATGTGTTTTGTTTTTATTAAAATAATGCATTGAAGAGTTGGTAATTAAACCCTAGGATTATCTAGTGAACCTACATATAGCATCCTGCCTTTTTATCACATAGACTTTCATTTACATTTTACAAAATTGAGGATCTTTAAGGTTTAGTGTCTTGGAAACCAGGAACTTAAAACATGAAACAAAAAAACATTCTTCTTAAACACTTGAAAGGCTCTCCTTATGTTCATCCTAGGTTCATTTCTGCATCTCAGAACCTGGGGACATACATCAAAGGAAAGGGTGAGCAGAAGGCCCAGTAAGGAAAACAAGAGAAACATTTTACATGTGAAATTGAGATACTTCAATAAGGTTATAAAAAGAACTTTAAGGCATGAGAAAGAAATCATGAGATATATCATAATAAAAGTATCATTTTTCATAACTTGAATATGTGGCTGCAACATTTAATATTGACAATCGTTTCATTTCACCAAGCTCCATCCCCAAGGTGTCGTTAAAAATTACAATGGTTATTCACCAAGGCGTCGTTAAAATGGTCATCTCTAGAGATTAAGTCTTTACCCAATGCATTGGAGCGCTATCAGGGCGCAGCCTTTAATTTGCCTTTATTATCATGTGAAAAACATATATCATCATCAAACATTTCATAAATAACCCATATAGCATAAAATAAATGGGTTTCATTTCATAATCATAACGTTTTAAAAACTGCTTTAAAGACATGATCTTTATGTCACTTTAAAACCCAGAGAAAAGGAAGGTGGGTCTCATGTATGTAAATCCCAGAATTTAAAATAGATATTTCGGTGTATATGTGAATACCCCTTTAGAAGAAAGATCATTGAGTATTCACTTAATAATATAAAAGAACTTTAGAAAAAGAGAGAGACATTTTGAGACGGAAATTCTGCAGCATAACGACTATGTTACGAGGTTTTAGAAGACATTAAAAAGAGAGGGAAAATGGGTCAAACATTCATAAATGACCCATAAAACAGTAGATGGAAAGAATAATAAGGATACATTATCATGGTAATGAAATTTCAAGGGCATACCATTTGAAATGAAAAACATGGAAGGAAGACAAAAAATAGATTTCTCTTATGAAAGTTCGGCAGCCTAACGGCGTTACTTAAACTTCAACAAAAATGATTTGAAAAGATCAAATAGGGTCTCTAATAATGTGAAAATAAGAGTTCAGTATGATAGATATATATATAATGCCCCAACATAATTAAAAAGGAACTTGAAAGACTTGACATGAAAGTAGAACTTTGAAAAGAATGAGAAGGGGGAAAGAATCCCCTAAAAAATTCGGCATCCTAACGGCGCCACTTAAAACATCAAAATACTGAATTGAAGAGATCAAATGGGGTATCTCATCATATGAACATAAGAGTATAGTATGATAGATATAGAGATCATACCCCAACATAATTAAAAAGGAACTTGAAAGACTTGACATGAAAGTAGAACTTTGAAAAGAATGAGAAGGGTGAAAGAATCCCCTAAAAAATTCGGCAGCCTAACGACGCCACTTAAAACATCAAAATACTAAATTGAAGAGATCAAATGGGTTCACTCATCATATGAAAATAATAGTCCAGTATGATAGATATAGAGATCATACCCCATCACAATTAAAAAGGAACTTGAAAGACCTGACATGAAAGTAGAACTTTGAAAAGAATGAGAAGGGTGAAAGAATCCCCTAAAAAATTTGGTAGCCTAACGGCGCCACTTAAAACTTCAAAATACTGAATTGAAAAGATCAAATGGGGTCTCTCATCATATGAACATAAGAGTCCATTATGATAGATATAGAGATCATACCCCAACATAACAAAAAGGAACATGAAAGAATTGACATGAAAGTAGAACTTCAAAACGAGAAGGGTGAAGAACCACTTAAAAATTTGGCAGCCTAACGGCGCCACTTAAAACTTCAAAATACTGAATTGAAAAGATCGAATGGGTTCTCTCATCATATGATCATAAAAGATCAGTATGATAAATTTAGATATCATACCCCAAAATAATAAAAAGGAACTTGAAATACTTTACATGAAAATAGATCTTGAAAAATGAGAAGGGAGAAAGGATCCGTTACAAAAATTTCGGCAGCCTAACGGCACCACTTAAAACTTCATAAAACGAAATAATGAGAGTAATAGGGGATCTTTCATTATATGAACATAAAAAGTTCAGTAAGAGGATTATAAAATAACATCCTCCAACATAAGAACATAGAGCATAAAAGGAATGACATAAAAGAGATTACTTGAAATGAAAGCGAGAGGTCGGATCCCTTACCTTAAAATGTAACTCTTAAACCTTAAAGGATGGGACCTTGAGGGATTGGGGGAACCTTGGGAGGACTCCTTGGGAGGTAATGAGACCATAACTTCGTTGGGGGAGAGTTGGGAGTGAAAACTAAAGAAGGAAAGGGTGGGTATTTATAGGGAAAGTGAGGGGACAAGGCATTAATGGTCAATGGACACCTCACTAGTGGTTTTGGAAAAACCAAGGGCTTTCCCACGGTATTTTCCCATGGTATTGGCCACTTGGGACACCTCATACCTTATCTTACTATTCATAATTCGACCATAATAAATATATACTTAATACATCATTTAATGATGTCATTAAACACCCGTAACTTAAAAACTATATTTTCACTATTCATCAAAAATTCAACTTTCTTAGAATAATCCCAAAATTTCACCTTAACCATATATCGATGCTCTAAATACATTTATGAACTCCATTTTATAAAAAAAAATTTCTAAATAATTTTAATTAAATTTTTAAATAAAAACACTATTCATCGAAAATTTGTTTTTTTCAGAAAAATCCCCAAAAATTACCATAACATAATATCGATGATCTGAGTTCAAAAATAAAGTCATTTTTATAAAAATAATTTTCTAAATATTTTTAATTAAATTTTTAATTTAAAAACACTATTCACCCGAGAAAACTAATACTTGAATAATTATTTATGAAACCGTTATTTAACCATTTTATTGAATCACATTACTTAATCAAGGTGCCTACATTATTTTAAAACTTAATTTAAGTGAGATTACTAATCCATTTGGTCATATTACTAATCGTAATCATAAAATCACTATTCATAATTTACTATTCATCAAAAATCAAGTTGAACTTATTAGACTCCAAATTTTTTACTGAACATAATTGTAGAAGACCATTTTTTGAAAATCATTACACATTTTTAATTATTTAAGGTTTACATAAACATTTTTAAAATATCCTTTTTCTAAAATTCATAAAAAATATGCATACTATATTTATCCGGTCATTTGAAAATTCATAAACATTATCATAAGAAGAAATCCCAATTTTTATTTAAAACAAAGGATTACACATGGTAGTTACGGTCTCCTTACATAGCCTCTTATGACACCAGCATAGGACCTTAGTGTAAGGTGTGCTAAGGTGAGAGAGTCCGAGGGAGGCTCGACCAACATTGCCCGAGTAGTAATTTCAATCAGTTTGAACTTCTCGCGAAGGAGATTCCGTTCTAGCTTCACACGATGAAGTTCGGCTTGGGTTTGGACCAGAGCAAAGCCCAATGGTGCTACCTCCTTCCCAAGTTCTGTTAGATGGGCTTCGATCGGTCCAAGTCTACTAGGTGAGGCCATCGAATCTTCTTTCTATAATAATTAACCAAGATTACTTGTATTTAGAGACAATAATCAAAACATTTTGTTTACAGCGGTCATATTGACCGATGGTCATATAACAGTCAGAACCCAATGGTCGCATTTTAATTATAATCATGTTTATCAAATAAAACATTTTTGTTGAGTATAAAAATAAAATAAAATAACACATGAAATTAGGAAATGAGATTTATTCAAAATTTTGGGCCGTTACAATCCTCCCCCCTTAAGAAATTGCTTCCTCACAATTTTTAAAAAAATTGGGTTTTGAAATTTCATTGAATGTCCCACATCATAAAAAGAGTCTGTGACACCATTACTTTAAATGAAAGAAAAGGAAGTACAAAGGCCACCCGAGTTTACTCATACTAGGATTCCATGTAGGAAACATGGAGATGGAGGAGAAAACAAAGGGTCACGTCCTAAAGGAGTGTGATAGAAAACATGATTGGGAGGAAGTTAACCACCATAAAAACCCAAAATTATGATGTGTGCAAGTGGTCTTTGATTACCTAGTAGGAAACGTAAACCAACAACGTTTTTGTTTTACGTTCCTTTTCATAACTTTGAGGAATTCATTTACAACATAGAACAAAAACATAAGGAAATATAGCTACCTTCATGTAGAGTTTCATCCTTTAATAAGTTTCTACCCAAAACTAATCTTTTCTCTAAACTATGAGAATTCAAAACTACTTGTTCTCATCAAAACACAAGAATCATCTTCTAGAGAATCACATAATCCAAAAAAGATTAACTATCTGTTTCTTTTATCTTTAAACATTATCCCAAAAACCGAAAGGGTAAGGTAAAACAACTCTTCAAAAAAAAAGAATCCCATAGGAATGGAAACTACTTTTAAATCTTCAAAGTTCCATGGTACTACCCAAAGTTCATCCTAGTCCATTCCATAAATAACGGTCCTTAAAATTCCTCAAAATAAACCAAACTAAGATTGAAACCCAAATACAAGAAGGATTTTATAACATAGTCTTCCAAAACTTCATTGTTCATCTCCAAACAACTTCAACCACTCCTAACATCTTATAACAAAAGTATCTAACCTAAACATATTTAACCCAAGATAGGTTAGTCATTCCCATAAGTAACCTAAATTTCTATAAGTCCACCTTAAATTCATCAATTCTTCAAATATAAGTCAACCTTAGTCCTCAATGAAAATACCGTTGTAATCTATTTACCTCGATCATATAGGGTCCCCAAAATAGTGAACGTCTTCCAAAATAAAAATCATATTTTAATCCCCTAATCATCTCTTTCATATTAGTACGGTAATCGTAGCATTTCCTATCACATTGGTTGTTGAGACATGCTCTTCCATTTCCCGCCATTAACTATGAAAAGAAACTTTAATTAGGTGCTTAAATACTTAGCCAATAATCATGAAAAGAAACTTAAAGCATATAAGGATAACTTGTAGTTGAAAAGTATACCCTAACTTGTGATCCCCTAGGTTCCCATCTAGGTTATCCATGATCATATATTCTTATGTGAATCTTCATTTTATTTTCTCTTTGTTCCTTTAATAATGGTTCATACTAAGCTTATGAATTTACCAACGCATATCCCCCGGGAGTGTCGTAACCAAGAGTGCAGCAAGGACCGTTGTCGTGTACCAGTTCCTGTTCGAGTCTAGCTCAAAGCGGTGTTTTTGGGTTTTACCCCTATGTACATCTATGCCAGAGCCACCTCTACCTGCTCGTATCCAGAAAGGGATGTATTTTCATGGCAACCCCTTACTCAGTACTCACCAAAATACCAGGAAGATTTCCTATATTTTAACATTTCTATAGGCTTCTTCCTAAAGTTTTCATATCCTAATTTCCAAAAATAACTAAACCATCCTTTGATACCAACTATAGCATCCCTCCTTTTTATCACATAATCATTCATTTACATTTTACAAAATCGAGGATCTTTAAGGTTTACTGTCTTGGAAACCAGGAACTTAAAACATGAAACAAAAAAAACATTCTTCTTAAACACTTGAAAGGATTCTCCTTATGTTCATCCTAGGTTCATTTCTGCATCTCAGAACATGGGGACATACATCAAAGGAAAGGGTGAGAAGAAGGCCCAGTAAGGAAAACAAGAGAAACATTTTACATGTGAACTTGAGATACTTCAATAAGGTCATGAAAAGAACTTTAAGGCATGAGAAAGAAATCATGAGATATATCATAATAAAAGTAACATTTTTCATAACTTGAATATGTGGCTCCAATATTTAATATTGACAATTGTTTCGTTTCACCAAGGTCCATCCCCAAGGTGTCGTTAAAAATTACCATGGTTATTCACCAAGGCGTCGTTAAAATGGTCATCTCTAGAGATTAAGTCTTTACCCAATGCATTGGAGCGCTATCAGGGCGCACCCTTTAATTTGCCTTTATTATCATGTGAGCCACATATATCATCATCAAACATTTCATAAATAACCCATATAGCATAAAATAAATGGGTTTCATTTCATAATCATAACGTTATAAAAACTGCTTTAAAGACATGATCTTTATGTCACATTAAAACCCACAGAAAAGGAAGGTGGGTCTCATGTATGTAAATCCCAGAATTTAAAATAGAAATTTTGGTGTATATGTGAATACCCCTTTAGAATAAAGATCTTTGAGTATTCACTTAATAATATAAAAGAACTTTAGAAAAAGAGAGATACATTTTGAGACGGAAATTATGCAGCATAACGGCTATGTTACGAGGTTTTAGAACACATTAAAAAGAGAGGGAAATGGGTCAAACATTCATAAATGACCCATAAAACAGTAGATGGAAAGAATAAGAAGGATACATGATCATGGTAATGAAGTTTCAAGGACATACCATTTGAAATAAAAAACATTGAAGGAAGACAAAAAATAGATTTCTCTTATGAAAGTTCGGCAGCCTAACGACATTACTTAAACATCAACAAAAATGATTTGAAAAGATCAAATAGGGTCTCTAATCATGTGAACATAAGAGTTCAGTATGATAGATATAGAGATAATTCCCCAACTTAATTAAAAAGGAATTTTAAAGACTTGACATGAAAGTAGAACTTTGAAAAGAATGAGAAGGGTGAAAGAATCCCCTAAAAAATTCGGCAGCCTAACGGCGCAACTTAAAACATCAAAATACTGAATTGAAGAGATCAAATGGGATCTCTCATCATATGAACATAAGAGTCTAGTATGATAGATATAGAGATCATACCCCGACACAATTAAAAAGTAACTTGAAAGACTTGACATGAAAGTAGAACTTTGAAAAGAATGAGAAGGGTGAAAGAATCCCCTAAAAAATTTGGCAGCCTAACGGTGCCACTTAAAACTTCAAAATACTGAATTGAAGAGATCAAATGGGGTCTCTCATCATATGAACATAAGAGTACAGTATGATATATATAGAGATCATACCCCAACACAATTAAAAAGGAACTTGAAAGACTTGACATGAAAGTAGAACTTTGAAAAGAATGAGAAGGGTGAAAGAATCCCCTAAAAAACTTGGCAGCCTAACGGCGCCACATAAAACATCAAAATACTGAATTGAAGAGATAAAATAGGGTCTCTCATCATATGAACATAAGAGTCCATTATGATAGATATAGAGATCATACCCCAACATAACAAAAAATAACTTGAAAGAATTGACATGAAAGTAGAACTTCAAAACGAGAAGGGTGAAGAACCACTTAAAAATTTGGCAGCCTAACGACGCCACTTAAAACATAAAAATACTGAATTGAAGAGATATAATGGGGTCTCTCATCATATGATCATAAAAGATCAGTATGATAAATTTAGAGATCATAACCCAACATAATAAAAATGAACTTGAAATACTTTACATGAAAATAGATCTTGAAAAATGAGAAGGGAGAAAGGATCTGTTACAAAAATTTCGGCAGCCTAACGACGCCACATAAAACTTCATAAAAAGAAATAATGAGAGTAAGAGGGGATATCTCATTATATGAACATAAAATGGGAAGTAAGAGGAGTATAAAATAACATCCTCCAACATAAGAACATGGATCATAAAAGGAATGACATAAAAGAGATTACTTGAAATGAAAGCGAGAGGTCGGATCCCTTACCTTAAAATGTAACTCTTAAACCTCAAAGGATGGGACCTTGAGGGCTTGGGGGCACCTTGGGAGGACTCCTTGGGAGGTAATGAGACCATAACTTCGTTGGGGGAGAGTTGGGAGTGAAAACTAAAGGAGTAAAGGGTGGGTATTTATAGGGAAAGTGAGGGGACAAGGCATTAATGTCCAAGGGACACCTCACTAGTGGTTTTGGCAAAACCATGGGCTTGCCCATGGTATATGCCCATGGTATTGGCCACTTGGGACACCTCATACCTTATCTTACTATTCATTATTCGACCATAATGAATATATACTTAATACATCATTTAATGATGTCATTAAACACCAGTAACTTAAAAACTATATTTTCACTATTCATAAAAAATTCAACTTTCTCAGAATAATCCCAAAATTTCAACTTAACCATATATCGATGCTCTAAATACATTTATGGAATCCATTTTATAAAAATAATTTTCTAAATAAATTTAATTTAATTTTTAAATAAAAACACTATTCATCGAAAATTCGTTTTTTTCAGAAAAATCCCCAAAAATTACCATAACATAATATCGATGCTCTGAGTTCAAAAATAAAGTCATTTTTATAAAAATAATTTTCTAAATATTTTTAATTAAATTTTTAATTAAAAAACATTATTCACCCGAAAAAACTAATACTTGAATAATAATTTATGAAACCGTTATTTAACCATTTTATTGAATCACATTACTTAATGAAGGTGCCTACATTATTTTAAAACTTTCTTTAAGTGAGATTACTAATCCATTTGGTCATATTACTAATCCTAATCATAAAACCACTATTCATAATTTACTATTCATCAAAAATCAATTTGATCTTATTAGACTCCAAATTTTGTACTGAACATAATTGTAGAAGACCATTTTTTGAAAATCATTACACATTTTTAATTATTTAAGGTTTACATAATCATTTTTAAAATATCCTTTTTCTAAAATTCATAAAAAATATGCATACTATATTTATCCGGTCATTTGAAAATTCATAAACTTCATCATAAGAAGAAATCACAATTTTTATTTAAAACAAAGGATTACACAAGGTAGTTACGGTCTCCTTACATACCCTCTTATTACACCAGCATAGGACCTAAGTGTAAGGTGTGCTATGGTGAGAGAGTCTGAGGGAGGCTCGGCCAACATTGCCCGAGTAGTAATTTCAATCAGTTTGAACTTCTCGCGAAGGCGATTCCGTTCTAGCTTCACACGATGAAGTTCGGCATGGGTTTGGTCCAGAGCAAAGCCCAATAGTGCTACCTCCTTCCCAAGTTCTGTTAGATGGGCTTCGATCGGTCCAAGACTACTAGGTGAGGCCATCGAATCTTCATTCTATAATAATTAACCAAGATTACTTGTATTTAGAGACAATAATCAAAACATTTTGTTCACAGCGGTCATATTGGCCAATGGTCATATAACAGTCAGAACCCAATGGTCTCATTTTAATTATAATCCTGTTTATCAAATAAAACATTTTTGTTGAGTATAAAAATAAAATAAAATAACACATGAAATTAGGAAACAAGATTTATTCAAAATTTCGGCCCGTTACACTACAAAAAAATTCATCTCTAAAAAACACCATCGATGAACGGTGGTGTTATGGATTCAAGAGACGATTAACTACAACGAACACTAATGGATCGAGGATTGACGATGACTTGGAGCATTGTAAATCATCAGTAACATTTAATCAATCCCGACTGGGGTTATGCATTCATTTTTATTGTTTTTTATTTACGGTTCTTTGATTAAAAACAAAAAATTTGGATCAACCCACAAACAAGTTGATCAGCAGATCGTGTGTTCATTGGGGAGGGTTGTTAAATTTTGGGTCATGAATTGTGGGGTAGATTCATGTTTTGAAAATTGATACATCCCCTTTGATTATACACATCTCATTCGGAGGGTGTGGGCCAACACAAGAATTCCGAATTCCCTCCGCCTTACATGTTGTTGTGAGTTCTTCATGAAATTTATTTTAGAGTGGAAACAAGAAGAATTCAAAGTCTCCAAAGAAAAGGTGGCTAACCTAAAACCTCGTAGGCATAGATAGTTCATAAAATAGACCAACAGAGAAACTCTGGTGGCCTGTTGAAGAACCACCGGCATGTCTTTTCGAGGAGAGGTGGTAATGTGCAAAGGGTGGTGGTGTTCCCATCAGTGCACCCAAAATGTGGGGAAAGGTTCTCGTGAATGGGTCGATGGCAGGCAGGAGCAGAGAGCTCAATGTGAATCATGGCAGAGCAACATGAGGCTAAAACCAGTCCACTTCAAGGGTGTCCTGGAGACACAGTTCCTCGAAGAACCTCCTGGAAGAGTTGCCCACATCCCTTTGGCTAGGTTTAACCATAGTGGGTGACCGGGAAGAATGGCCACACGTGCCCCCAACCGGACCGGCCAAATCGGACCAGTTGAAATGAACTGACAGAGCCAACCTGTTCTAAGCCATACCAATTGGATCGGGTTGCCCGAGCGGCCCAGTTAGTTTCATAAGCCAGTCAATTTTAGTGGACCAGGATGGCGAGTTAAAGTGGGGTCGCATAGGCCGCTATGCGGGACGTGTGGGAAAATGATATTGGTCTAGTAGAGCGGGTCGAGATGGATAATACCCAGTCATCGGGTTACTCGGTGGATTGGATCCACAACCAAGCTTAGCTATGTCCAGTAATGTCCAATGGGCCACATAGACAAGACGAGTCATGCGGGGCCCTGGGTTGGGATTGGTTGGGTCAGACTAACCGAGTCGGGTTGGGCCTATATGCTACCGACCACTATTTACAAAAAAGATGATATATATTAGATCAGAGGTCTGATTGACATACCATTAGTATCACATGGACCCTTTTGATGAGGCGGTCCTTTTGAAATATTCTATGTGATTTTTGGAGGAGATTGGAATACTGCCAAGATTGATCGGGCTCAAATCCCACCAGGGCATTTTTAAAAAATTCCCTAATCTTATAGACCACACGTCTGTTTAACACACCTTCTACTAAATTGGGACACTTACAAAATATGGTTCTTTGGGTTACTCTTTGTGGGACTTCGTGGTGGTTGTGCTATTTCCGATGGATTGAGTGGAAAATCCTTCAGAAATCAATCATGCTATGTGCTAGAATCTAGTGGATGGCTATGATGTAAAGAATATAGGGGGACCCTTCATGGATTTTCAAACCAGTGACCCTTCATGGATCATCATAAGAGAGACCCTTCATGAATCAACATGAGAATAACTTAACATGGATCAGCTGTAGAGAGGCCTATTGTTGTTCAACAACAGAGCGACCCTTAGTGGATCATCATAATAGAGATCGTTAGTGGATCAACATAATAGCGACCCTTCATGGATGAGGATAAGAGAGACCCTTTTTGTATCAGAATCAAAGAGACCCTTATATATTAGAAGTAGAGGGAACCTTCATAGATCAGCTGTAGAGCCACTCAATAGAGTAAGTTGATCTAGCTTTACGAATAATCATTATTACTTCTATACATATGCTACACCTGGTGTGAGTTGTGTCTTTTTCTTTATGCTTTACATTAAGATCATTATTTGGGGTATTTTACTATGTGGAATAATGGGATACCCAAGTTTGTCTCAGGGTACCTACTGAGTATTTTTATACTCACCCCTACACGGGCTTTGCCCGCACCTGTTCTGTCTTGTGAAGACGACATACAACATTGACTGGCACATTGGAGAGCCAGGTGTAAACAGTGCTTGGAGGTGGTTTGATAGACATGGTGTGTTTTAGTGACATCCGAAAGTGAGTTTTAACTATCCTTCATGTATGATCCTTGGATGACGCCCTTCATTGATTTTACATCACTGGATATACTTTTTTTGAGTTGACCTTTTATTCCAACCCCGTTTACATTCTGCAGTACTTGTACTTGTTTTTGTTTCCAATTTTATCTTACTTTCCACATTATGGGCCGCGTGTGTGTGTACAGGTTGAAATGAAAGGCCTTCTTTATTTGGGGTATGACTTTTTGTGCTATTCGTCAGCCCTTGGATTATAGAAGGTGGTCTTTGTGTACTCATGACATGAGCCTCAGGGGATGGGTTATGACTTTTTTTATTATCAATTCTTCCATATTAACTGTGAATTATGTAGTCATCACAGCTACCATGGTATGTAACCCTTTCCAAAATTCTGAGCTCACCAAATATTTGATTTACACTCCCAAGGATATGATGAAGGTTATTATTAATTATTTAAAGGATGTAAGAATATTTATCATTGTAGTTTTTAGTATTTATAATGTAACATGAGTAAAAAGTATGTATATTATCTGCAATGACAAATAAATGGATCAATCATGGGTAGTATTATTCCATGTATCATGTACCATTATAACTATCTTCCACAATCTAAGGGCTATTGGTGTTGATTTGTTACAGTTTCTCTATTTATGAAAACAAATTCAAATGGGGATATTATTATTCCCATTTTAGGATGAGGTATTATTTTTTTCAATTCTTATTGGAATGGATTTTTTACTTTTATTGAATATGGTTGTGATATTTGAAGTTGGTTTGAGATGATATGGTACCCATATAGAAATTCATGATCAATACAAATTTCATATGTCTGATTTGGTATGTGTCACCATAAATTTTATATAAGAGTAACTTGAAAAGTAATATGGTAGAATTTGATATTGTAAATAAGATCCAAGGGGATTATATGGGTTATTTTATATTCTATCAGTGTCATTTGAGCTATAGAATGGAAATTCATCAAACAAATTATTATTCAATATGATTCATAATGATATTTCATTTAACATTATTGTGAAGGGATAATTCTTTATAAGTATTTTGGTTTTTCATAAGACTATTTTGGAACACTATACGAGTCATTGAGAAGACGCCCTGGTGCATCATAATTATTTAAGTGTCATTAATATTCTAATATATTCATTAAATCTTACAAAAATAATAAGGTTGTAATTTAACAATGTTATAGATTTATAATGGAATATAAAAAGATTCATTTTACACTTTTGAAAAGTCTTATATAAGACAAATTTATGGTCATTACATAAGATTCATCAGTTATAAAAATTATAATGATATATTAAACATGATGATTTTATATAAATATGATTTTTTAATCATCACGATACTATTATTATGTCGTGATTCAACCTGAAAATTGTACATAACTTATAAATTTTCCTTACACTCTTTTAAGTGAAATATTTTACCCTGAACATTCTTATTGAAATATAATAATTTCTTCTCTTTCATATATATTTTAGTGGTTTCTCCATCAGGTTTCATTCA
The DNA here is from genome assembly GCA_963277665.1 of Viscum album. Lineage (NCBI taxonomy): Eukaryota > Viridiplantae > Streptophyta > Magnoliopsida > Santalales > Viscaceae > Viscum > Viscum album. Next base: position 386,130,873 of record OY728147.1, on the reverse strand, counting down.
TGAATTCATTAATTCCACAATATTATAAATTTAATGGTCCATGAGTTGTGTGGAATATTTTAAGATGAATAATTTAATTCATTAATTATATATTTGATTAGTGATAATTGATTAGGAATTTAATGGGAAATATGAAAGAACTCAAAATTCCATTTTTCAATTAGGATTTATATTTTGAAATATAAAATTAAATTCATTTGGATGAATATATTAACAATTGAAGGAAAAAATGGATGTGAGAATGATTTTGTTGAAAATATTATAGAATAATTCTTTAAATCATTTTTGGAATAGTGTAAGAAGGATAATGGGGACTCAAGTTAAACATGACATAAATAATACATTAAACTCTAGATAAAAATAATATATATCAAAAAAATATTCAAAACCCATGGACCTAATGGTACCTTTTTTTTAGATTAGATATATAAGCATATTATTCTACTATATTTTTCTATAATCGACGTCCCCAAGAATCCATTCTAGAAATTAAAAAAAATTATACTTATTTTATAAACTGGGTAATGGTTTTCATAAAAAAATGGTTGAGATGAAACTATTTTTAAGGGTAATCTTGTCAGAATTTCTCTATGTTTTATATGATGCGTATATGAGAGAACAAGGTTCTGGAAAAATTTCATTTTAAAAACATCATAGAACAATTACAGTTTATTAAGTAGTGATAAAATGATATATAACATAAAATTAACAAAAATAAACCATATTAATTTTTTGTAGAATCATGATACATTAAACATGAGTAAAGTATCATAATCAAATATGTACGATTATTACATTTGATTTCGCAAATAATATAAGCACAGAAACCATAACTCAATGTTAAAAACTATGAAATTCATCACATAGAAGACTTGGGATATTTTCCCATATAACTTCATTGGTTTGGGATAATTGTCTCATATATTCTATGTCATGGTATTAAATTTCAAGTGTACCCATTAAGATAGTGGTGAATCCTCTTGTTCACCCTTTAGATCAGGATAAATCCTCCTACGTACCCATTTGGTTAGAAATAAATCCTCACATGTACCTTTTTGTGATCATTTGACCTAAACATAAACCAATTAATTTTATGAATATATTGGATTCCACCAATTTGTATCTATAAAAATGTGCACTATATAAATAAAATGATACAAATATTTCAAATATCTAATGAAAATAACACGATTCTAAATATTTATAAAAATTTCATTAAAAATCATCATATGATATAAAAAATATCATTTCCTAAAGGGATTCAGATTATGATAAAACATATAGAATGATAAATACACCACTCCATGGGAAATAATCCATGGAGGGAAATTAAATGTGAAAATAAAATATTTCTTGGAAAAATATGTAAACATTGTTATAAAATATGATGTTCAAATAACATTCAATAAAAATATTTTTGAGAAGGAAAGCATATTAATTTTTGATACCATATTTGAAATAATACCAAATAAATTATCCTTGAATGTAAATAAATTTTATATAACTCATTAAGGGGGATGACAATACATTTTATTTCGATGGTTCTGGAAACCATATTAATTGATATTTTGAGATTCCATATTTTTAAAATCCACATCTTTAAAAATAGAATTACAATTTCAATTTGATATAGGGTAAAAATAATTATCATAATAATATTAAATATTAAATATAATATTTCAAAAATTTATATTGTAACTTTAGGTGATTTAAAAAAATGGATGTGGGGGAAAATCGCTTAAAATGTGTATTAATCTTAGTGAAAATAAATTTTAAGGAAAATGTAGAATCATCATAGATGAATAATTTTGGGTGTAAAATTATTTACATATAATATATGGTGTAAATACATCCTAACATTATCATGGGTCATAATAGATAAATCTTTGTTGGTAACATATTAAGAGGATTTATTTTGAATTAAAGATGATATTTGGGATAAAAAGCCCCATAATACTACTATAATACTTGAATTAGAATTCATTTGATGCATGAATATCTTATAGTATTATATATTTAAAAGTAATTAAATAATTTATAATTCTAAAATAATTTTTTTTTGGAAATATATACACCATATAAATAATAAATAGGTGATAAAAATTATAACATGTCCCAATGAAGTGGAATAGAGATGAACACTCTTAACTTTTCATTATTTGGATAAGAAAACTCTCAATTTTTAGAAAAAATGGATACAGTAATAATATATTTCATAATATTGTTAAAAAATATGTTACCTTTTATATCTATCGTTTATAATTAATTGTTATTCAAATTCTATTTAATTATAACTAATTTTCATCAATATGGTGTTAATATCTTTAACTATATGTGAACATTTAATAATGCTAATATCATAAACCGTTATTTGACAAAAATATCATAAATAATATATAATCGAATATAATTTCATATATAACTTTTACTAACTTATAAATCTCTCATATATTTATGTAAGTGTTTTTGATCTTTCACATTAAAATGCAATAGGTGTTGTCTAATTTAAGTGATTTTACCAAATGAGGATGATACTATAATAATAAGTTAAATGGATAATATAATTTATCCATAAACACATAAAAATCAGGGTTTTTTTATTATTATAATATAATAATGTGATTATTTTTGTTCCCATAGTCATCCATGATAATGTTTTATTGATTCATTCAACTAGGTTGTTAACCTAGCCCAAAAATAATCATGTTTTACCTCAATTGGTGTTTATATATAAGGTGGTCTATTTGAAATGATATAACTATAAAATAAGAGTAATAATATTTTTATGTATATTTTAACAAGTTTTTTTATAATTTTGGATAAATAATTAAAATTAAAAATAAAATGAAAAAAGTTTCTTTATGGAGGTTGTAGTCTATGCACACACAAGACTATCATTCCATTGTTTTTCTATGTGTGTGGAAATGAATAAATGGGGGTTTAAAATTAATAAAAAATAATATATTGTGATAATTTTTCTAAATTATTCATATTATTATGGTTATATCATACTTTGAATATAATAATAAAAATATTATGAAGGTAATAATACTTACATTGGAGGCAGGGTCATTCTATGGAGTACTCCTTAGAATTTAATGTATTAGGATACCTTACTATTAATGTGGTAGTTTGGAAGATGGAGTGGGTTATGGTGGGAATCAATTTCTAATTTTCATGGAGGAATGTGATGGTGATGTGTATCTTTGATGGGTGAATGTTTTATCCTTTTATAAGAAAATAAAATGGGAACTATCGAAAACACTCATCATTTTTCAATAATTACAGGACACTCTTCAAGGTTCAATAACTCAAAAAAGAAGAAATATGAGTGTTTAGTTTTTTGGTCAATCAAGGATCCACCAGTAATCTCAACAAAAGGTTAAAACATGTGTAAAATCATTTACTCTTAATTTTTTAATTTTTTAAATTTTTTATCTTCGTACATAATTTTTAAAAAATAAATTTAATTTTATAGACTAAAAATAAATTATACAATATTGAAAATTAAGAGTCAATTATAATAAATATTTTATCCTATTTATAAAATAAGAATCAAATATATATTCAAAATAAATTTTAACACTAGTGCAACAATGTGAAAAATTCTATTTTTAAAGGATATTTCTAATTAAAAAGACATATGATTATGATAGATTTATCAATTCAAATGATTGAAATGAATTTAAAATAATTATTATCATTGAAATTTTATTTATTTAAAATTTCGTAAATCAGAATTTTTGTTTCATCATGTTATAAGTAATATAAAATATTGTTGAAAATTGTGTCTCATAAAAATTCTATACAAATAGTAATATTTATTAGAATGAATAATAATATTATTATTATTATTTTGAAATTATTTATTTCACAGTTTAACATATAAATCTATATAAATATTGATTAAAAAATATTCAATGTAGTCAAATAATAAAATAATTTTATATATGTGATTAAATTAATAAAATCTGTATTTTCATTATCCACCAACAATTAATTACTTCAAAAAAGTCCTAAAAATCAAATCAAGATAATAAGACCATGATTAATCTAAAATATGTCAGTTAATTCATATTATAGTTTCTATTAATTTCTTCTTACAACAAGTGGAAACCTTGTAATGAGAAAAAACCCAATTAATCTATATTTTTGATATAAAAACATATCAAAACCTGCCAATAATATGTGTTCACGGGCCATCCCATGAGCTAATGACCTTTATCATCAGTCTTGATCTTGGATCCATGATTAATGATTTTTAGAATCATCAATTTATATTAAATTGGAGTAAGAGTATTCATATATTAGGAGAATAAATGGTGTTGTTTAATTCTTATTCTCATCCATGAACTGGTTCACCCATCATTATTATAAAAAATGTCCACTTTTTCCAAATTTTTCATTTTGTAAAATCCATCACATGTTTTCCATGCTTTTTCAACTTTAAACTCCTTGAATTAATGGTTAAAATCACAATACCCAAAACTATAAAGATAATAGAAAACAATATGTTAAAAAATGTAAAGGGAGACCAGAGAAGAAGTAAAGCCTTTACGAAATAATAATTAAAATTTTGTGGCTTAGGTATAAAATTAATAGTTTATAGATGGATAAGAAACAATTATAATTGGTGCCAAAATATTAACCTTGAAGAATTTTAGATACACTCATTGAATCACATTGTTTTGTTAAAAATTATCGAGTTAAATGGTTTAAATATTTAGGCACAAAATTTTTCAATATATAATGATGTAGTTTATAGGGTACCATAATATTTTGTCAATACCCTCTCTTCTATGAAAATATATCATCTCTCAAATTATTTAATCTGTAAAACCATCCATCATTATAGGTAATGAGTAAATCCTACTTCAATGGAGACCATTTCTTAGATATATATACATTCACAAATTGTTTTCAACCATATGTGCCCCTATATAATAGTCTAACTAGATAAACCTTTATCAAATGAAGGTATTTCATATGTCTTTAAATTCTATGGAACTATTTCAGTAGAAACTTACATTTGAATGTGGTTGAGAGTCATCGCCAACAAATATTCCCTATTTCATTATCCATATTTTATACTACCCATGTTATCATTTACAAAACCATGAACCAATATTTCAAATGGATTTAATTTCATTATAATTATTCATTTTTTAATTATTTTTTTAAGAAGTGACATGAAACCTTGTCATTAACCCTCTAACATAGTCTTAAAATCATCATTATCATAAAATATGTACCAACATATTACAATATGGTTTATTTAATTTGTGAAACATTTATTTAAGTTCTGGTTCACCTTATGCTTTCTTGATATACAACCCCATTCATTTTTTAAAATCATAATAACACTAAAATATTAGTAAAACTTGTTTGACTTGCATGAACATAAACTACCTTTGGAAAGTGAAACAGAACATCTTAGGATAAATCCACATAAATAAAATACTTGTAAAAATATGAGTTGTCTATTAATTTATTCTAAGCATGATTATTAGGCATAATATCAAGAGATTTTTTAAAAGACTCAGAGCTTGTGGGGTATATGATATATCCTCAACATATGCCAAGATACCATTATTAGGACCCTTGTCTATGGAAATACTCAAATCATTTATCAATAATTTCATGGTCCTCATGACTCATATAGTTCCTAATTAAAATTTACCTTCAATCATCTGTATTTCATTGAGTCAAATAAATAATAAAAATTTACCTTCCATCATCTGTATTTCATTTAGTAAAATCAATAATAAAAATTTACCAACTCTAGGGAATAATGATTTTATTTTTGTTCATATGCATCAAGGATCAATTCTGAGTAGGAAAATATTTAAATGTATAAATTCATGTGCATGGTAATATTATATTATCTAATACCAATATTTATGAAAAAACAAATAATAATGAATCCCAATGGACTAACTCTCAAACACTGTGATTATATTTCTACATATACATATATTTGAGCCATGCTGATGAAAAACCCTCTCAGACCTGACTAATTCCAAATTCTTGATTAACCTCATTTTTTCAATTTTATATCTATGAATAATTTAATTATAATTCATATGAATAAAATTTTTTTAAAGGAAAACATGTGGATTAAGAATAAATAATGTGATAGAAATAGTGATTTAACAAATCAATGAGTGAAAATGTGTATCATTTATTATTAAAAAAAGAGGAATATCCTCAACCAAGATTTTCCAAGTAATTAAATTAAATTGTATAGATGTAAGATAATATATTTTCCATAGATTATTATGTATTTTAAAATGATACATGGAACTTGATAGATAGATATCTATGACAATCTATCATTATTTCTTCTTCCTCCACATGAGTAAGTTTCATTTTGGCCATTATAGAATCAGTCGTCATCATCCTATACACTTACTCCATCAACTTATGATGCTCTTATGAATCCTTACTTGATATTTAGTGTTTTAATGATAACTAATAAATCAATTGAAATGATGGGAATATTAGTCATTTTCCATGAAAAACTGATTTTCCATATCCACATGGATGCCACATGTTTATAGGCTTTCGGAATCATGGTAGTCCTAAGACTCGTAGCTATTGTTGATGAAAATTTCAGAAAAATAGACTTTAGTGGTTCATGATCACACACACATTTTTTAAGGATTTCTATTATGGTGTAGTTTCTAATTTAGTAATAAAAGACAAAATTTTCCAAAAAATGATAATGTTTACCATTTTCTGGGTAGTATCACTAGTACTTCATCATGATGATTTTGATAAATAACAATTTGTATTTAAATATCAAATTAGACTTATAGGTGATCATACATGTGATGAAACCATCATGGTCAGAATTCTAGTAAACTTTTTATAGTTAAATATGTTTTTGGCACCAGATCGACAAGGGAAGGTCTAGCTTCTAATAACTCCCAAAAATCTAGCATCTAGTCATATTTTTGCTATACCATTATTGTTTTTAGGAAAATAAGAAGATTAGAGATCAGATTTATTCTACACTAAGAGAACGTTAAAAAAATTTATTCTGAAAAATAATTAGCTAAATAAGATAATATATGTTTTTTAGATATATTAATCATCACAAATTGATATAGAAACACTAGTATCATCTATATCAATTTCTTACCTGGATGTAATAACTGGATTTTCATCGATTTGAAAAATCATACAAATGGATCCTATGGTCCACGAAACCTCCATTATATATACATTGGAGGAATTTTTAAGAGAATATTTTCTAGATAAATAATCAATTTATATGATATAATGTAATTTTTTGAATCATATTTAATCATACATTCCAGTAGTAGAAAAACAAAATCAGATAAAAGATCCCCAAATTGAAAAAATAAAACTTTTATCTCCAAATATTTTGGAACTGGGAAAATGTATAGTAAATTAGTCTTGGAATATTGGTAAAATGTCTCATTAGACTCAGTACTTACTTCTTCTTAGAGAAACCACCTAGAATGATCCCCCACTAATGGGAAAAACCATGTGCTTCCTCAAGATATACAACAAAAGATCTGAAAACTATATAATATTATTATCCAGTATAGGATCTAAAATATTAATATTCATGGACTCTTAGGGATCACACATTGAACTTTAATCCATAGAATTTATAGAATATTCATTCATATTACAAGTTAGATATCTTATCCTTGGGTTCTCAATTGTCATAATACTCGATGCCGTTTATTCCTAGGGTCAATGGGGAACACACTTATAAGCATTATATGTTCCTGATATTATGTTTCAACTAATACCCAATGGGTGAACTAATAAGAAATCAATTTGTTAAAATAACATCTCAATGAATGAGAGACAAAATATAATTACTTTTTCACCCTGATCACTTATGAGTGGAAAGCTTGAGTGCCCGCATCTATTTTTTGATCCCCTATATGGATCTCTCCGTAGGATTGTTCACTAGTAGAAATAATTTATACATCATAACCTTAGAAGATTTTTTATTAATTTTCATCCACACAATTGAGAGAACCTTCCTCCCTACCTCTATCTCCTGAATCATTATTAGTACTGATCAGGTGGAAAAATTACTATTATCACCCTCAACACATCCAGTCTTTCTAACATTGTATGATATTATCCTTCTCAAATAGTCTTAGTTGTTGGTAGAACTTTTAGTTAGATTATTAGACTATAGTGTTTAATACCAATTTTTTTTTCATATCCATGAATGAGAATAATTGGATAAAATTTCGATATCAAAATTACTTAGATATACGAAAGACCAAACACTCATCTTTACTCATGTGAACATTAGACAATGTATCCGAAAATCATAAGATGAATTACATATCACAAAATGTATTAATAATCCAGGAAACACTTATGAACACAATATAATATCATATTAACTATTATATGAGAATATAATTTACAGATTAAATCCACATAGAATCTTATTGTCAACACATCATCTAATATTGATATTAAATATTATATTTATTCACCAGATTCATTGATATTTTTGGTAATATTTTATTTTCATAAGGATCAATGTGAAAGAAAACATTTCCTGCATGTTCAGTAAGGATTTAATTTTTTGTTTCTTTAACATTAAAGGAATTTCACCACAAAATTTGAGGTGACTTATCTAAAATTGTTAGTTCGGGATCTCTTTGAAATGTATAACAACAGAGACTCTATTATAGTAGATAAATACCATTTTCTAAACTATCAAACAATTCAAAATTCATTGATCCTATATTCATGACATATATAAATAAATTAATTTTATAATTTTAAATTTTTCAATAATATCCATTTTTTAATTCATCATATCGAAAATAAATTATAACATATTCTTGGAATTTATATAAAATGTGAATATATTTTTTTGTATATAAATTCTTCATTAAAATTAAACTTTTTAGGAGTTTATCATTATATATGAATATATTTTATTTTTTGAAAATAGTTTATCTAATGAAAAAACATAGATGTGTATTTCTCTCTTGTTCAAATAGATTAGTTTAAAATACCCTATATCAGACTCTTATAACATTGTTTTATTTTCAATATTGTATTCTTTTATATCTCAAATTTTTTTCTATCATTTATGAATATAATAAAATATGAAGTTTAAAATATTATTTTAAAATAAACCATATGTAAAACGTTTTTAGAACAAATTAAAATATTACATTAATAAAAAACAAATTTTCATATATTCGTTAAATGAAGGGTTTTTAATGGAGAATAAAATTTTGATTACCCAAAATGTAGTATAAAAAATATTTTGTATCCTTAATAAAATTATGTTATTAAAATATATAAGAATGTAAATTTAATATCATATAAATCTTAAATGCATAAAATTCTTATTTCTTTGAAAACTATATTTATTCTATTAATTGTGTTTATTTTAAAATTATAACTTCACACAATTAGGAATTTTATTTGCTAAAATGATATTTAAATTTTAAATAAGGATTATTAAATTAGTTATAGGGTTTAATAATTATATTTTTCATTAAAATTAATTACTAATGATAAAATTTAATTATCATCAAAAAATTATAATTTGTATATTGAGTTTAACCGATTACAAAAAACCTAATTTTTTTTAAAAAAATAATTGAATTTAATGGATGATCTATAACACCCTGATCTATGTGACTCATATCGATGCCCTAATCTGGTTGTTCATGGCCTAAAGAGTTGTACTCACACCCTACTCAATTTAGATGATTGGTATCCAAATAGAATTAATGTTTCCAAGATAGGAGAAGGGGAATAGCAATATGTTAGATGGATGAGTTAGGATGGAGTATTTATGAAAGAACCGTACTTGGTATCAGGCCTCACTAGATAGTATCAATGTATTTATTTCGTTACTTCATTAAATAATTTTCACATTTTATGGAATGATATCTATACTTTTCTATTTTTTAAATTGTTTCATGTTTGGTTCATCTTGTGATACTAGTTTTTTAAAGTTATTGTATTAATCTAGTTGATTTCTCATATTATTTTAGTTATTTTTTTTTCATTTATACTACGACACCAATTTGATAATGATAGAACAATCTCCCAATGTTGATATATTTGACCCTCACAACTATTTGGTAGCCTCTAACATTTGGGGAGGTGTTCTTGAGGAAACATAAACAAGCATCTCAGGGCCACATGATGTTGATCCCTGACCAGGATGTTACAAAGTGGTATCAAATGGGAATTATTTTCTTTTCCTTTTTCATAATATTTGGGAATAATACGAAAGAGATTTGGATGATTCTATCATTTGTCATTATCTCGTACATGGGTGTTTCCAACCCATATAAGTGGGGAAAACCATGTACCCAGGGTGGGAAGTCATTATTGATGTCGTAGTTATAGTTGAATGTTATTTACCACTTCGTGATGTACTTGTTTTGTCTTATGATTTTTGTTTTTGTTATTTTCATATATTTGAATTGTGTCCTGGTATGGAATGAGAATGAATTATGAATTAATCATCATAGGAACTTAGTAATTATTGTGACAAGAATCAATTTTTGGAACACATGAAAAATAAGGTTCTTGGAAAGTTGTTGAATTGGATTATTTTTCTTTTATTTAGTAATTTATTAAAAAACATTCCAAATATAGAATCGAGAAATTATAAATGATATGAAATATGGATTAATGGGTGCATAATAAGAATCTTGAACATGAAAATATGGTTACCGATTATTAACCATGACTTGTGCGAGGGATGGTTAAGGGTAGTGAGAAATCTACATCTTTGATCGTTTGGTGGGTTATGAGGGGTTAATTGATATGGATTTTTGTAAAACCATATTGTTTGAAATTTTTAATGTTATGTATTGTTTCATAAGATGTGTTTTTGGAATTAGAGAGACATTACTCCATGATGATGCTTACTAATTTGAAGATAAGAGTATATTTATAGAAATGTGCCTACACTATTGGAACCTAATGATCTAATAGTACAGTGTTAGGAAGATGGAGAGAAGTTCCATGAGAACATTTCTTAGTATATTCAGTTAATGAAAAGATACCCAGGGTGGGATATGAACTGTAGGATAGTAATGACTCAGGAATTCCAGTCACAACACCCTATGATGTTCATTGTATTGGTTGTGCCTAAGGAATATGAGTTATGTATTGATTCTATCCAGAAAATATATGACTTGTTAGAAAATATTTGGTGAGAATAGTGTCAAACTTGACGATTATATATTTCATGGATCAATGAATAGGTTGTGGGATATTTAGGGTCTAATTGAAATGATGGAAAAAAATATAGAAGGACATCTAAGAGAAGTTCCTTGTGAAATTATATCTTGAGACAGTTATTATAGAGAAGGAAAAATTGTTCACGAGGCTGAACTATGGGAGTGTGTCTATGATGGACAATGATGGTCACCTTATCGTCTTACAGTGCATTGATATATAATTTGTAAGATATAACAAATCGTTGGAAATATTTTTTCAGGATGGGATTAAATATTTTATTATATCCAAGTATAACATCATTCCATAAAATAATTTTTTGGGTGTAGTGGATTAGGCTCTCATATCATAGTGGAAGTTGAAATGAGAATTATAGTGGAGGAGATGTGGATTCCTCTAGATGACCAAAAGGTATGAATTTTGAGAGGTTGAATCATTGATTTGAGAATGTTGAGCAGGGGAGTAGAAAGTAGAGTGTATAGGGAGAAGGATCAGTTATTTAGGATCACACCCTATTGATCTTTCACTGGTATGGTTGGCTAGGTCACATTCAAAGGAAATTTCTCTAACCACTGGTGGAGTTCTGGGCTAGTAAAAGGATGGGACATGTTCAGTAGTTCTGTAGTAACCCATGACATATGGATTGTGATGGATCGAATAAGATGGAAAAAGTATGGGAATGGGGTTTCTAATCCATACCAATATGGATTTTATAATTCTAACGGTTTTGGATGCCAATGTATTTTACATGGTAATTCATTTTATGAAATCTTGCATTATATGTTTGTTTCAATTCTTGTGAATAAGATAACATCATAGGGATGATGGTTAGGATATCTTCATGTAATTTAGTGATCAATTTTGGATAGTGAGGCTAGAACGTATATAGTTATAGGTATTATTCATGTAGATTTTACCCATGTTACTATCTTATTTGATATTGCTTCATGTCATTCCATTATATCTATATAACCTGGGAATGGGTTGAATCTGATAGGGAGTTTGTGTGTCGGGTTATGAAAATTGATACACCATTTGGAGCACGGTTGAGTGAAATATTTTAATTAAATTAGTGTTCTCTCAAGGTTTGGGAGTATAATTTTTTATTAGATAATTAAATCAGTCATACATTAGGCTTTGATTTTATTTTGGGTATGGACAGGTTTTGAGAATACTTATCCCACATTGATTGTTACCACAATCAAGTAACATTTATGTATCATGAAGGTGATGATTATGATCGTCAAGGAGTATGGGATATCTAGGAAGGCCATGCTGGGATAGTTTATAAGAAACTGTGGGAGCTTACCTCTCTGGTTTTGAGTCTTTTTTGGGATGAATGGTGAGTAATGATTGATTTCCATCCACCAATTGTGTACATATTTGAAGGAATTTTTTCTATGGGCATCACATGGATTCTACATGATAGAGATCCAGAAATTTCAATTTAGATCATGTATGGGGATGATCCTTTTTCTACTCTTGCATATTGAATGGAACCAATAGAGCACTAGAATCATAAGAATCACATGAAATATTTTATGGATAAGTGTTTTATATATTTGGGTATGTCACCTTGGAGTTCACCAGTTTTGTTTTTGAAGAATGTTGATGAGGCTCTAAATATTTATTTCAATTACAGAATGTCGAACCAGATGATAGTGAAGAACGAATAACCTCTTCTTCTTAATCATGATCTATCTGTATAGTTGAGTGGGGAATGTATGTTCTACAAATCAACTTATGATCAGGTGATCATCAATTGAGATATGGAGCTTATGATATAACACATACTACATTTAAAAGAATGTATGTCCATTATTAGTTTTTCTTGAAGCAGTTTGGTCTGTAGAATGCACCAATGGTTTTTATGGACATGATGAACCAAATCATCCACCCATGCCTCAACCAGTCTGCATTTTTTTATGGATATCATATTTATTTACTCCAATAATACTAAAGATCATACCTAACATCTTGAACTCATACTAAGTACAATGATATGGTATCAATTATAAACATATTTATCTAAGTTTATATTCTAGATTGATTAGTTAAATTTCACGGGTCATACAATATAAGAAGAAGGTGTGTTAGTGCACCTAGAGAAGGTTCATGACGTTGTTGTTTTGGAATAGAATATGAATTCTTTAGATATTTTATGTTTTATAGGGTTGGAGGGTTATTATCAGGGGTTAATCAATTTATTTTCAACTAGAAGAACCTCTTTATGGATTTAATAAGAGGTGGATAAAATTATAAATGTATGGATCATGTGATAATTCCATTCAGGATTTGAAGAAATTGCTAAAAATGACACCAATATTGATCTTACCCTAGTCAAGTGAGGATTATACGATGTTTTGTGACAACTGTGGTACAATTCATAAAGCAATTTTGACATAGGGAGATCGATTTTTTGTTCTTATGGGTCATAATTGTTGAGGTAACAAGAATTTAATTACCCTCTTCATGAGATCCAGTTAGTTGCAGTAGGTTATTCTTTGAAGTGTTTAGGACATTATCTATTCTAAAAATACATTATATTGTATATCAATCATAAGAGTATATGTATATATTCTCAAAATGTTAATTGAATATTTAGTAGTTGATTTCGGTTGAGTATATGATGTTTTTTTATTTTATTCTAGAAAATATTCCTAGAATGGGAAAAGGTTCTTATGACCCTTTGAGAAAGAAAAATCAAACTCATAAATTTGGATGGTCTTGTTTTGAGTGTAAGATGAATAATTTTCTGTATAATGTGCACGCTATGTTTCAGGAGGTCCAGGATCTGACGAACCTCTTTTCAATATTAGTAGAGTCTATAATTTTTAGCCGGAATATGGGGAGGTTGTATGAGGATCCAAATTTTGTACCCTTTAGTTAAATCCTTGAAGGTGGGAAGATACCTTCTAATTGGACAATATATGAGGATGAAATCATTTATGTCCAGGTCCATGTTGTTGTGCCTATGTGAACAAAGGAGGAGAGGATATTGGAATTTCATTAATTAAAGCAGGTGGTGAAACTGTTCTTGACCAAAATTTACTATGAAAAACATCGATAGTATTGATTTGTAAGAAAAAGTAAAATTTATAGGTTCTTGACATGATTATACCCTTTCCAATAGGTGAAGGATGGGTATCAATGACCTGCTAGTTTACTACACCCCTTACCTATTCTAAAGTCGATATGGAAAAACATTACCATGGACATTGTGTCGGGTATCCCAAGGTCATATTGGAAGAATAAAGATATTTGGGTGGTTGTGGATTGATTGAAAAAACTACAACATTTCATTCCAATACAAGAGAAATTCTCTATAATTCAATTGGGATACTAGTACATTCAGGATATAGTCTATCTGCATAGGGTTCCACAAAATCTTTTTTATACTGCGACTTGAATTTTAATTCATTATTCAAGCATGTATTAGAGAAGGATATTGTGACATTGGTTATTCTATGTATGTATTTCCATCCAAATATATATATGGGATATTAGATCATACTGTATATGTTTTGGGGGATATTCTATAGAGGAGTGTCCTAAACATTAGTGGGTTTTGGGAGAATCACTTAGAACATTAGGGGTTCACCTATAATAATATTTACCAAGAAACTATTAAGATGAAACCATATGAGGCTCTTTATGGTAGGAAATGTAGATCACCTCTATGCTGGATGGAGGATGGTGAGTAAAAATGTTGGGACCATGTTACATATAGGATATATAAGAGTAGGTTTGGAAAATTTGGAATCTTATGGATATGTATTAGACTATGAAAATTTCTTATGCTAATAGAATTTGAAGACATATTGATTTTATATTAGGTGATCGTGTGTTTTTTTGGCTGTTTCCTATATTTGGTCACCATAGGATTTAGAGACATATCATTTTGACACCCAAATTTGTTATAACTATTGCAGTTATGTAGATAATTTTTCCAGTGGAATACTAATTGGATCTCACATAGAGTTACTGATCTATGAATAATGTTTTTATTGGGTCTCGGATTCTATGGTATCACCACGACTATTCTCAGTGATTTCTGATGGTCATTTAGATTTTGAGATCGATAATTCCTTTGATGAGCATTATATACATGTGTTGGATTGAAGTGAGAATGTGTTATGAGTAATTACAGTGCAAATATTTCATGTATTTTGGAAACATGGGCATGTTTATGAGTGAATCTGAGGGAGGGAATCGTATATATGGGCTTAGTGTCCAAATATTTTTATCTCAGAATCCTAGAAAATATTGGGAGTACAAATGAAGGATGAGATTATTTAAAGTGTGATGATTGTAAGATCATAAATTTTCTAGAGATTTCTCATTGTTTTTTACAAGTATACATTTACCCATTTTTATCATAGATTTTGGTTGAGGTATATCTTGGGAGAGTTCATGATAATTTAGGGGGTTTAGTAGGGGTTCTGGGGAATGCGTGGTTGGCGCATGATTTTCCTAAAATTCTTCATACACCAAAACCCCTTTTAACCCTAGAAAAAGGGGCATTTCATGTTTGGGACATGTTTTTTCAATCCATGTTCCTTCATAGTAGTAACCATATGAACCATAAATAAGGTAGAAAATTATGGAGCATGGTTAGGAAAACCGTGCTCTCTATCCCAGAAAACAATACATAATGAATTATTTTCCTAAAATGTCGATTGATTTTTTAATGGTGATTTTTCCAAACTATTTCAAGTGAATAATGTAAATAATTATGACTGTGTTGACAAAATGAAATGGTAAACCATGATGTGATGTGTTTATAGGAGGGTTAAGGATGATTATCCATGATAAATGCGATGTGTGTGGTATATTTAATTTATTGAGAAATGTGGTGTGGGGAAAGGAATGATAATCAATATACATTTAGGTTATAGTCCTAAGATACTAGACCCAAATGCATGAATGTGAATATCATTATATGAGACATGCACTAATAAACCAAATACCCATGAGGTGTGGGATATGGACTGATGCTCCAAATACATGTGTGTTACTTTACAAAACGTTTTATGAACATGATATTAGCATTGGACTATGGTTCAAAGTTACTATTATATAAAATGGTATTACATTGATAATTAAAGACCATGTTATAATTAATTGTGATTTTCTTATGTGATATAGTTCAGACTTTGGCATAGGATGAACCAGGTATTAATTTTATGGTTGTCATCATATACCTTGGGAAAAGGATGGTGTTAAATAAAAAATAATCTTATATTTGAACTATTTACATTATTGGTTATACTTAAAATTCATATATTTATACATACTAGATATTTATTTTGACACCATTTTTGGTGGCCTATATAGTTTTACTCACACCCAACATGGGTTTTCTGACCGGTATGCAAATTGATTTTTTGTAGGATAGGATACGGGTAAAATAGCTATATTAGAAGGCTAATTTTGGATAGAGAATGGATGAGGGAACTAGAGTTTGTGTGAGGACCCACATGGGAGAGTTAGTGACTTCAATTTGGTTTTTCATATGACACTTGACACTTATTATAGAATGAATTATCTAATATTCAGTTTTGGATATAGAATTTTTTTTATTCATCTTATGATACTACTTGTTTCTACTTATTTTATTATTCATGTTGATTCTTATTATCATTTCATTATTTGTTATTAATTATTTATACGAAAAAATTTTTATAAATAGTGTATATTATCTCCTTGTGATTATATTTTATCATCATTTCTATTAAAAAAACCTCTTGCATATGAGGATGAACACCTCAGCTCTTATAACTACCAGACTAGGGAATTGGTGTGTCACATTAGGGTTAGGGTGTTACATGATCTTTGGATCAGCCAATGTATTTTTCCCATACAATTTTTCGAAATAAATTTCCTTTAAAACATTATATTTGTCCTTATCTTTTTGAAAATTTAAGGGCTACGCCCAAAAATTCCATTTCCTATCTTATATAAAAAGAAAACATATTCACCACTTAAATAATAACATATCATTCATATTGATCCTTGAAGAACTTCTATTTCCTTCTCCCTAGAACCCTCTCCAATAAAAAAAATACCACTATCTGTCATTGTTATCTTAATCCCTTCTAACTCAAAGAAACTTCAATGGAAAATTATAGTCCCCAATGAGAATATTATGATCTAAATAGTTTTCTTAATAATTGAAATCATACAAATGTATTTTTTCAACAAAAATAAAATAATTAAATTATCATTTATAAAATTTAATTTTTCTATATTATAGGGATTATCAATATTTATTCATATACCACATTAATTATGAGTCATAAAATTGTTGTTCATGCAATGTACAGACTTCATTATCATCAAATAATATGTTTTTTTCCTTCCCCACCATTACAGATAAATCTATGGATTGGTTTAGAGGATGAATATGATTTTTATGATATCATTATATTTCTGGTGTGAATATTTTAAGACACTATTAATGATATGATTAAAAATGACCATTGTTAATTTAATTTTCTAAAATAAATAATTTAAATGGATAATAATTTATTTAAAATGTTATAATTTTTAATATCAATTACCTATAAGTATACATACATCCAATTATAGTATATCACAATAATGAACCATAAATAATATCTTTATGGTTTGTGTATAATTATGTTACAAAAAAACTATTTTGTAATCAACCATTTAATTTTTTAATCTTGATATTTTGGTAATTTTAACTATGTACTTGAATAAATAATATGAATTTAGAATATTTCTGACCATGAAAACATATTTACTGGTATAAGAATTATTATGTTCAATTCTATTATGAAAGTAGTTCAAATGGTAAAAACTGTAGACATTGTTCTGAAAAATAGAAACAGTTCTAATGTTGAATGTATATTTATGATAACTTTGAATAATAATGTATATTATTATGGTTTTTAATTAAGTGACTATTATACCAATTTTATGACGGTAGAGGTTGATGTAAAATCACGTGTGTAAAAGATGAGGTAAGTGTTTTCCATATCAAATTACTCTCTCTGAGTAATATTCCCCATTATTCACTTAATTTCCATTATGTGGGGTAAATAATAGGTTTTTGAGATTTTATTTCATTAAAATAAATTATTAATTATTTTTAATTATTAATTTAAATCCTTATCATTTAAGATATTATGATTGAATTACTACTCAATCCATTATTTGGGTTTTTACGTATCAATTTTCATTATTTGTTGCTCATATTATAATCATAAACAATTTTATTTTTGTGAAGAATATATTTCCATGAAATATTTTTTCCATTTTAATCATTAATTTTAATTTATTTGATATTATATATTTAAATCCCTATTTGATGTGCTTATGATTCAATAGCCAAGGTTTTTGTGGTTGAGAAACCATCAGATGTGTGTGTAAAGTAAATGTGATTCAAATTTTTTACCAAATACATCCTTGTATGAATTATAAGTGTCTATGCCTATAGAATTGATTCAACTAGGGATAATCACCACAAAAAATGGTTTAATAAAAGTCTACACAAATAATCAGCTTGATGAATGATGAGTGGTCCTATAACTGCACTGATTGTGAGGCACTCATGGGAGATATATTTTGGAATATTTATGCAATATTAATGTACCGGGATATGGATATTTACTAAAAATTATGTATCCCCTAACAATGTAAAATATTAAATACAATTATCATAATCCATGGATAAACCCAGACATTGATGGTAGCATCTTCCCTATATTTCATTTATAATAGAACTGCAATTTACCTTGATTATTCCCCATAACTTCCATGTTTTTAAGGGATGTTCTTATAGACATCCTATTAATTTATTGAATAAAGAATTATTTGATATCCATTTTTGTAAAAATGGGGAGTACCTTGTTTTATTAATCAAATGGATCCCTAGGGAATGAAATAAAATATTAGGATGACACTTTTTGTGAATGCATAGGAATTAATTATATCATGGGTGGGGACCAAAAATATATATCCCTTTGATGCATAATAATATATAATGATACCATTTAGATTGGGATTTTATTTTCACCCATTCACTTGATAGGAAATTTCTTTTTAAATATATTTTTTGTGGGTTTTTTATGTTTTATATTATGCATTCCACCATTATGAGATCATTGATTATTTTTATCCATGTTTTATTTTATTTTCATAAGCATATAATAGACTAAATTTCAGTTGATTAATGCAAAAAGTTTCTAATTTTTTGTGAAACTATAACATATTCTTTATTTATATTATGTATAATTCCGATGTATGATACTCTTTTCTAATAATATAAGATTTCTCTTATTTTTATCCATTCCCAAGTTAACATAGAGGTGGTATATTTTTTATTTATAGGGATGTAAATGAAGGGATAATAATTTCATCAAAATATTGTTATGTTTGTATCTTGGTTTTTATGTGTAATGTATGTATATATTTATATTCTTCCTAGATTTTTAAATGGGTTTATCCTTTTATATTTTTTGTACATTGTACAAATAATCTAACATAACTACAAGGTCCACATTTCTTGAGTCTAGTGTTTTATTATTTGTAGCAAATGATTATAAGTAATAAAAAAATTTATTATATTTAGAGGGCCATTATTATCCATAAAATGGTCTAGTAATAACCATTTTTAATTCCCAATAACACATTATAAATAATAATATTATTTTTTTATAATTAGTTTTTTGAACAAATTATGCATAAGCTATTATAGAAAGATAACGACTAAAGAGACGAATGAGTACTTTATCAACACTTGTAGTCAGTGCCTGGATATTCAACTTGAATATGCTAATAAAAAGGAAGTTAATAATAATTTGTTAATTTCTATATTATGGATGTTAACCTAGGTTAGGAAAAATTGTCTCTCATACCTAGAGTGATCAACTGATCTACAACATCTTAGAACAATGTTTTAATACTTCTAATAAAAAAATATCTTGTAATTAGTGTAACTACAAATCCATTGGTTTCTAAACAAAAGATTATCTTTCCAAATTAGATCATTCTCTCAATGGGATGTAGAGAAATGAAAAAAGGATTTAACATGTTATGTATTGTAAAGTTATATTTGAACTAATTGTGGTTTCTAATCCAAAAAAATAAATTTGAAGATGTGATCAAGAACATGATATTGGGATTATTTATGGAGTTACTTTACTAAAAATATAATCCTTGTGTGAAAGGAAAAAAATTAAACTGTAGTTCGAAATTATTAAAAAAATGGAATTATAAATCATTCTAAGTATGAGGATAACATCATATGGGTTTTTATTAACACTTTGTACTATGCATTCAAGGAACAAAACAAGATGGTTTTTTACATTATGTGTCAAAAATGATCCATTGAATGGTGTAGTTATCTCAGACCATTACATTATATGAGGATATAGTATCAGGTATCCTTATAATTGAATTAGTGTTCTCTTGGATGATGTAAATAAGAAATGTCATTATAAAACGTGGTTGGATGGGCATCATGGGAAGATCAATGAAGTAATGAGGATGAATGAAGGCATTTTATTTCCCACATATGGAAACTATGGGATGTAACACCATAGGATCTACAGGATGTAAATAAGTGTTTGTTACAATTAGAGAGGAAAATGTTATCATTCTTACTAATGAAATTAAGGTGAATAAAATGATTATGTTCAATGAATTATTTATAGGGGGAAGTGAAATTATTCAAATCAATTACCCAAATATTAGATGAATTTACAATAAAGAAATATTAGGGGAAATGCCAAGTCTATGTGACTACAAAATATTATGTTGATGTTTATAATGACTTTTTGGAATGTACTTTTATCATTTCTTAAATGTTATCTAATTTTTTATCTGATTATTTATTATCAAAATCATTTTTTAATTTCTATGTTTTATAAAAAATCTACATTCATTCATATCACAATATCACGTGTCTTATAAATTAATATTCAAGGTTTGAGTGTAACAGCCCGAGATTTTACAAGATATATTCTTTTTAATTTCATTCATATCTTCTATTGTATGCTACGCCAATATTATCTTGTGCTATACGCAACATTGTATTTTCTTGCAGTATACAAAACACTAATCTTGGATCATGTTAAACACAATTTCATGTTTGTTTGATAGTAATTATTCAACACAACATTGAGTGTATATATACATATATATTCAATGTATAAATGAAATACGGTTGGATTTTGTTATACGAAACAACAAAGGAGTCTTTTACTACACGCAACCCTGACTTGGCTTGCATTACACGCAATCACGACCTTCCTCGATAGCGTATGTTGTACGCAATACCGGGTATCATTAAACAACGTTATATGGTTAAAATATTATTATAGACTAGCCGTTATGAATAGTAGTAAATAAATTTTGAATTTTATGACATTATAATTCATCTTACACATTTTATAGAACATGGTATGAGAACAAAATAAATTTTTCGGGTAAAACAAGTATTTTTCAAAAAATGCAGTTTTTCCGCCTTTTGATGGCGCACCCATTTTAAGTATAATTTTTGACAAATTTATAATTTAAATTTTACAAAAGAAACTTCTTCTTTTGAATCAGGATATAAAAATTTACATTGGATAATGTTTTTATATTTTTCGGATAACTTGCATATTTTAATGAATAGTAAAAACACACTATATTTTAATTAAAAACAACTATTTTCATCTTAAAACTTTATATGGATAAATTATAATATTGAATGGTTTTAAAGTATAAATAGAATATATTTTTTCCATTTAATATATTTTATGTCATTAGCATTGATTTTACATTGAATTCATAAGTAAAATCATTTCAATCTTTTGCAATGTTTTAACTTTTAAAACTCATTTTCTTAACAACGAGATTAATTGTAAATTAATTTCTGAAACTTTTGTGTATTGAATTTATAAAAATGGATTCCATATTTGGAATTAGTGGGTTTAAATTATGTTAATAGACTACTTTTTATTTTTGGGCATTATGAATAGTAACTATGGTAAATTTTATTTACCATAGTAAAAGGTAAATTGGGAAATTAAGGGTAAATATAATATTATAAAATTACCCTAACACTTGTATTAATATAATTGGATTATTATATTTCATAATATGGCATATTTGGGTCGAAATGGATTCCATTGGAAGCCACTTGGAGGTGATTAAGACCTTTAGTTTATTTTATTTAAAGGAATGTGAAATATGTCTCCTTCAACTTTAATAATTAAAGTATTTTTAATATAAGTATATACATAATATAAATTCTTTTATAAATACTAATTTGAAATATAAAATGTTTTTCTTTATCATGGTAATTTATTTATAATATTTAAGATATATTTAAGTACCTTAATAGCTTATACATTAATGATGAAGAAATTATTTATTTAGTGAAAAATAAGTAATATAGTTTTTATTTAAATAATAATACCCATTAAAAGGCTCAAAAACCTGAAAAAAAACTTATTTTTATTGTCTATATACACAATAAACATCCAAAGACCCAATATATGACCGTTTAGAGTCTTATAAAAGTGATTATGACACTTATATTATATTATTTTAAATGATGTCAAAGTTGTCACCTTCATAATTTAATAAAGATAACATTTTAAAAGTTGTGTGTTTTAGAATATAAATCCATCAAAAAGTATTATTATGAAAAATATAAGATTTATCTTCACACTAGTATTTTATTTTTAATTTTTATGCAAGAAATAAGTATATTTAATAATTATACACAAATGTTGTAGAAATTATTTTTTTAGGACAACTATCAAATAAATTGTTTTACAAATAGTAAAATAAATATTATATGAACTATTTAATGTGCTAAACTAATTTTATATATTAATATTACATTTTATTAACCTATTAAATATTTTATTATGAATATATCCCCTCTGTGGATTTTATTTAAATTCAAATAAATTAATAGTGTAAAAATTTACACTATTGTAATTTTATAAAAATAACATATTATTAAATTGTTTAAATATCACAAAAATATTTAAAAATTATAAATTAAAATTTATATAGTCAAAAATGTCATTAAGTATCCAATTTTAGAAAATTAACAACTCATAAGTGATTATTTAGAACCATTTATAATTTAGAATTTTATTACCACAAATAAAATCAAATAGATTAAATAAGGATAAATCAAAACGATAAGGTTTAAAATAAGATCAAAACAGGTATAAATTTGATTGGTTGATGAGATTACAACCCTGTCGTATGTAATATTCTAATTGATTCATTTTTGGTGGTTTTTATGTGGGGTTTGAATTTATATTAAACTAATATTTTTGAGGATTCCAAAGCTGCCCCTCTCATCCCTTATAAAATGGCACCTCCTCCCTCTCATCTTTACACAACATTGAGCCTTAATGCTCGGCCAAAACCTTCCCATTTACCTTATCGAATTCCCTAAAAATTTTATACAGGACCTAGTCTTCTTCAAAGACCAATTTTAGTGCCCTAAGAGGAGGTTTCAAAGAGGCGTGTCGAAGAAGAGGTAATATCGGTTATCGATTTTTTCATATTAATTTCTTCTTCTACTTAATCTTCTTTAGTTGTTTCATTATAAAGTAATAACATAATTATTAATTATATACTTAATTTTTTTTTAAATATGAAACAACTCTATTTCACCTTCTATCCATCCCACAGAAAATGAAATCACCATGCGTGCGTACGTACGGAATACCGTCTCCATGCCGTGGTATAATATGTTTTTCCAACACCACCTTTATTGGATGAGTATAATGGTGTAAAGAATAACTATATATAGTTATTATAACATCATAATGATTCTGAGATATTATATCATCAACTCCAATTCAATTCAATAATTATGGGAACGATATCATCGCTCTTGCGTACGTACGGATTGCCGTCTCCACGACACGATGAAATTCATTCTCCATGTTAACCCTTAAAAATGATTATAAAGTAAATATAATGAATAATAATTAAATATATGAAATGGAAATGCTATTGGATTTATGTATATATATATATATGTATTTCAGCTATTAAATTCAATTCAATTCAATAAGGAAACGAAAACAGCGTTCATGCGTACGTACGACCTACCGTCTCCATGAACGTTGTATTTCATTCCATTTATAAATCTATTATATATATATGTATTTTATGAATATATATTATATATAAATCATGTTTTATATTCTGTAATTATGAAATCAGGAACTAATTAATCATATTAATACCAACAAGTCCAAACATGTACGATAAATAAAACGATTTTACCCAAAATGCATCTTTAACATGGAATTTACAAAAGAATGGGTAATATAAAATTATAAGTGAACCATATATGATATCATAACAATGAATATGATTCTATAATAAATCAATTACATTATTTAAATAATTATACAAGAGGATCAGATACGTACGAAGCATATCGGACCTAAGGTAAGGGATAATTTTGCAATCTCATTTTTATCCGAGATCGCTTATACGTAAGTATTTACTGGGGTTATATTTTTCATCCATGACCATAAAATGTTTTCATAATGTGTTTAATATTCTTCAGTTTATGTTTAATGTCATGTTTACCCCTCTTTGACTTTTACTTTGTGTTATGGAAGGAATCTTTATTTTGTTTACCATACGTGGTACTTGTTGACTTTTCCAGAAACAGTATCAGAAGAATGTTTTTTAACTTATATGGCATGAATGGATTTTTTCAGTTTCATGTCGCCTAATTCTAAAGAGGATTCCTCTACAAGTTTTCATGTTTATTTTCAATAAAATCTATTTCTTGTAAAAATTTGTGGCATTTTGTGAAAACAAAATGATTTATAAGAAGAAAGGATATTTTCCTCAATGATTCCTTTCAAGTGTTTTATCTAAACCAATTTCCATCTAAGATGACATTATTTCATATGTGTATGTTTCAAGTATAATGTATCTATTATTTTTATGGTTTCACTTTTCTTATGATTAAATTATATCCATTTGTTTTATATGTATTATTTTATGATGGAATGATGTTTTTGAAACCCAATTTATTCTTTGGGTTATGATAATGATATATGATTGTTTTGTGACACACATAATAATGATTTCAATATGAGATGGGTGGGACCTATATCTCCCTCCAAAGAATTGGGTAAAGATTTATATCTAATGAGATAGACATGGCTGAAAGGGTAAGTTAATCTGGTTCAGTGATACAGGACTGGAACGAAGAGTGAAGTCGATTGAGAATGTGACTTTTTCCACTAAAATGGTCATGGAAGCAATGCCTTGGCTACTATGGAAATCATATCATGTGATAAATGTTTTTCCACAATTAAATGTTTTATTCCCATGTTATTTATTCCTGATTTATGTTCCTTTATGATCTATGCATTACGTACTTCCAAGATTTATTTCACAACTCAATATTTTGATGTTTAAACATGATGATCATGTTTTGAAGTTGAAATGTATATGGTTTTTTTATTTTTTTTCCATTCATACCCTTACTGAGCATTTGAGCTCACCCTTTATATGTTTTATTTTCCCCAGGATATAAAAAAATGTTGTAGGTAAGAAAAAAAGGAAGATATTTATGGGAGATGTTTAAGATCTTTCACTAAGATTAGAAGATTATGTTCCAAGTTTCCAAAGACACTAAACTATTACGGTCCTTTGGTGTCTATTTTTGTTATGTATTTAGTATTCGAAAAAATTAATGTAATTTCTATATATGTCAAGCTTTGGGTCTCTACATTTGGTATCAGAGGAAAGGTTTAGATAACCTTTAGAAACTATGATGCGAAAACTCTAGTGAGATCCCTAGAGATATTTCTAAGGTATGTCTAGGGATGTCCCTAAGGTTTAGTATAACTATAGTTCACAGTCCTATAGTTATGTTGACGATCATGAATAACCAAGGGTGAACCTACGGTGTCATGGATTAAAGAATGTGTGATAAGTTAGACATCCCATAAGTGACTTTTAATGATTATGTGGTTCCTCGTTATTTTAACTATTTCTTTCACTATGGTTTATGGTTTTAGTCAATGGAGGGAATGATAAGGAATCCAGTTAATGTTGATTCTGATGGACAATTTGGTGACTATGATCAACAAAATTATGTAATGCCTAGAGAAAATGATATTGTGATTATGCCAAATCAGTCATCACGATATATGATTAATAAGGTAAACTTTGGTAGTATTCCTAATTCATCAAATAGAAGGAATATGGAATTTTATGCATGTTCACATAGTGAGGAGAATATAGAAAGGAAGATTAGGATTTCTAAAGAAGGGAAGAAGAACCTTGAGGAATACCTCAAATGGAGGGGAAGATGTTATCTGTGTGGGGAAAAGGGTCACAGAGTGACAGACTGTCATGGAGTTCAATGTCTTGTTTGTAGAGAACTCGGTCATTACCCAACTAAATTGTAGAGACCCAATTCTTGACGTACATGGACATTACATTAATTTTTCGGAATAATTAATACATAAAAAAACAGACACACATGGACCGTAATAGTTTAGTGTCTTTGGAAACTCAGAATATAATATTCTAATCATGGTGAAAGATCATCAACATATCCCACAAAGATCTTCCCCTTTTTTTCCTTACATAAAAACTTTAATTATATCCTGGGGAAAATAAACCATAAAAGGGGTGAGCTCAAATGCTCGGTAAGGGTAATCATAGATAACATAAAACAATCCTTAGACATTTGAATGTAAAAAAAACATGAGCATAAAATCTAAACATAAAAATCTTGAGCAATGACATAAAACATGGAAGTACGTAAGGCTTAGATCATGAAGAAACATTAATCATGATAAATTAGCATGAGAATAAAACATTTAATTGTGTAAACCATTAAGCACATGATATTATTTCCATAGTAGCCAAGGCATTTCTTCCAAGACCATATTAGTGGACAAAGTCCCTTTCTGAATCCAGTTCACTCCTCGTTCCAGTCCTGTATTACTGAACCGGTTTAACTTGTCGTTCCAGCCATGTCTATCTCATGAGATATAAATCATTACCCAATGCATTGGAGGGAGATATAGGTCCCACCCATCTCATATTGAAATAATTCTTTCGTGTGCCAAAATACAAACATAAATCATTCATCAAAACCCAAGAATAAAATGGGTTTCATAAACATCATTCCATCATAACGTAATCTATACAAAAAATTGGAAATCATTTCATCATTAGAAAAGTGAAACCATGTAAATCATAGATACATAATACTTGAAACATACACATCTGATATAATGTCATCTTAGATGAAAATTGTTTTGATAAAATACTTGAAATGAATTCTTGAGGAAAATGTCCTTTTTTCAACAAAATCAATTTCTTTTCACAAAATGTCATGAAATTTTAAAAGAAAGGGATTTTGTTGAAAATAGTCATGAAATATTTTGGAGGAAGATTCATGAAAATAAAGCTTTATGAAACCGTAAAAATCCTTTAATGTCATATACGTTAAAGAAAACATTCTTCTCGTAATTTTGTTGGAAAATTAAAAAAGTACCTTGTAGGGTAAATAAAAGAAAGATTCCTTCCATACCATGGGGTAAAAGTAAAAATGGGTAAAATGGACATCAAAAATACATGAATACACTTTTATAATTCATGGACATGAATGATTTCAATAACCCCAGTAAATACTTACGAATAAGCAATCTCGGATAAAAATGAGATTTGAAAAACTATCCCTTACCTTAGGTCCGATATGCTTCGTACGTATCCGAACCTCCTGTATAATTATTCAAATAATGTCATTGACTTATTACAGAATCATATTCATTGTTATGATATCATATATGTTTCACTTATGACTTTATATTACCCATTCTTTTGTAAATTCCATGCTAAAGCAGCGTTTTGGGTAAAATCATTTCATTTATCATATATGTTTCGACTTGTCGTTCTTGATATTATTACTTATATCCTGATTTACATAATTCCATAATGTAAAACATTATTTATATATAATATATATTCATCATATAAATATATATATATTATAGGTCGATAAATGGAATGAAATACACCGTTCATGGAGACGGTAGGCCGTACGTACGCATGAATGCGGTTTTCTTTCCCTTATTGAATTGAATAAAACTAAATAGATGAAATACATATATATATACATATATCCGGTAGCATTATAATTTCATATATTTAATTATTATTCATTATATAAACTTTATGATCATTCTTCTATGGTTAACATGGAGAATGAATCACATCGCGTCGTGGAGACGGTAGTCCGTACGTACGCACGAGCGATGATATCGTTCCCATAAATATTGAATAGAATTAGCATGGATAGTATAATATATCATAATCTGTATGATGTTATAATAACCATATATAGTTATTATTTAAACCATTATATCCATCCATGTAAGGTGTTGGTGGAAAAACAGATTTCACCACGGTGTGGAGACGATATTTCATACGTACGCACGTGTGGTGATTTCGTTTTCTGTAGGATGAATAGATGGTGAAATAGGGTTGTTTAATAATTATAATAACATATCATTATATGAGTTATACTGATGTTATTACTTCATAATGAATCAACTAAAGAAGAAGAAGTGGAAGAATATATAAAGTTGAAGGAATTGGTAACGGACATTACCTCTTCTTTGAAGCGCCTCTTTGAGACCTCCTCTTAGGGCACTAAAATTGGTCTTTGAAGAAGAACCTAACCTCTAGGATGTTTATATGGAAGTGGAGAAGAGAATTTGTCTGGTTTTGTCTGAGATTGAAGGCTCAATCTGGTGTGAGGAAGAGAGGGAGGAGGTGCCCTTTTAGATGGGAGTAGAGGGGCACCTTTGGATAAACTAAAACTATTATTTTATTATAAAGTTATATTCGGTTTTTAATAGATCCAAATTGATTTATTTCGAAGCTAATGTGGGGATGGGTCGAAATACTCTCATGAAACAGAATTTAGACAAGTTTAG
Organism: Viscum album; assembly: GCA_963277665.1. Classification (NCBI taxonomy): domain Eukaryota; kingdom Viridiplantae; phylum Streptophyta; class Magnoliopsida; order Santalales; family Viscaceae; genus Viscum; species Viscum album. The sequence continues at coordinate 386,101,669 of OY728147.1, read as the reverse complement.
GTTTCTATTTTAACCTTATCATTTAGATTTATCCTTAAGTTAAATAATTTTACTTTTACAGTGTCTTCTTGTTTTCTTACACTATAAGGTTAATAAACTTACTATAACAACACAAAAGAACCCGAAGTTGTTTATTATTAATAGAAATAACCTTATATAAGTCATTTTTCCGATCCTTATATTTTTAAGAATAAAATAACAATTAATAATATAATATTTGTTTTAAAAACTATTTTATGTCAATTTTGACACTATTTGGTAATTGATTTCTGTGAAAATCATAACAGAATGATTACTTCGAAAAAAGTTAATTAAATCAAAACTAACATGTCATATTAACCTAAAAAATTAGTTAAATTCATAAAAAGTCTCAAATTACATTTATTTGGGTATTTATAACATCAATTATGTCAATATTTCATTACTATGATAAATATTACATCATCTTTGTGTCATAAATAAATTAAATTATTTAATGTATAAAATTATAAATAAAATACCATTATGTTTGAAATCGTTTTATCTTTCTAATTAATATATATAGTCAAATTCATCTTATTTATATCACTATATTAAAAATGTTTTATTTATTAAACATTGATTTTAACCATTTTAACCCTTCCTTAAATAAATTAATAATAAAGGTCCTAATCTAATCAAAGTGGACCTAAATGGACATATTTTTTTCCTAAGGTTTCTTTTAGTCGAATTAAACTTATCAAATAGAATTAAGACATGTTTATGGTAACAATAATATCATTTTTACCCTTAATTATCTTATTTACTTTTAACCGTGGTAAATAAAAGTAAAAAGTTACTAGTCACCAAAAATTATTTTCATCTCATTGAACCACATTTTAGTCCTTGATATTAACCATGTCTCTCGGATTTTTGAAATTCAATTCACAGAAGTCACCCAATTTAATTTAAATTCATAAAAATTATGTTTTTTAAATACCACTAAGTGGTTTCACTATTCATCGAAAATTGACGTTTTTCAGAAAAATACCAAAAATAATGCCTAAGCATTATTTTATATTCCGAATTCAAAATTTATTTCTATTTTTACAAATTCATAACATATAAGTGGCATTAATTAATTTTAAATTTAATTCTTGTTATCAAAACAAATAGTTTGTTTTTAAGAAACAAAAACAATAAAAGATTGATGCTTGTTTATATCCAATTTCAAAGTGAAATTAATTCCAATGAACAAAATTGGATTAAATGGTAAAAATATATTATTATTAAACTTTAAAACCAATTAAAAAAAGATAATCTAACCATATAAATTATTGTGAGGAACAAATTTGTTTTTAATCAAAATATAATGTGTTTTTACTATTCATTAAATTATGAAAGTTATCAGAATAATATGAAAAAATTATCCAAAGTAAATTTTTATATCCTGATTCAAAGAAGAATTTTATTTTGTCAAATTGAACTTATAGACACGTCAAAAACAAGATTTTAGGTGGGTGTGTCATCAAAAGATGGGAAAACTCCAATTTTTGGAAAATACATATTTTACACGAAAAATTTATTTTATTCTCATACTATATTCTAAAAAATGTGTAAGATGAATAATAATGTTATAAAATTCAAAATGTATTTAATACTATTCATAACGAGAATTACATAATAATATTATAACAATATATCGTTGTTTAGTGAAACCTGGTATTGCGTACAACACACGCTATCGAGGAAGGTCGCGATTGCATGTAAGGCAAACCAAGTCAGGGTTGCGTGTTGTGAAAGGCTCCTCCGTTGTTTCGTATAACAAAATCCAACAAATATTTTATTTATACATTTAATATATATATATACACTCAATGTTTCATAGAATAACTACTATCAAAAATTTGTGTAACATGATCCAAGAATAGTGTTTTGTATAATGCAAGCTCATACGGTGTTGCATATAGTGGAAGGCAATCTTGTTGTAGCTTAATACATAAGACATCAATGAAATTAAAAGAATATTTATCCTAAAATCTCGGGGTGTTACATTCTACCCCCCTTAAAATGAATTTCTCCCTCAAAATTCTTCGGGGTTATAAATCGTTTACTATCTATAGAAACCCACATCATAAAAAGGAATTGTAAAACTTAATTTTAAAAACTAAAGTATGAAATGTAATGATTACCCAAAGAAAATCATCACTGGGTTTCCATATAAGAGAACATAGGTGAAAATATGGATATGGAAGAAATATATAACCATCAAGTTCTGATGGAGAGTGGTAGAGAACATGGCTATGAAAAATCCATCAATCACAAAGCCATAGATTTGTGATGATCTAAGGTACCATCTGATTCATCGGATATAAGTGCACTAGGACAACATTTTTTATTTTCAAGTTCATTTCCCTAAAGTTGATGAAATTGGAATTAGAAGAAATACTTTCGTGATTTTGGTACAGTCTCACCGTTGGCCATTCTTTGGAAAATTTCCACTTCATCTCTTAAAGAAATGAAGTTGAATTTTTCATTCGTGAAGTGTTAGCAGATCAAGTGATAGAATGATGGGACATTCTGTCTGTCTTAAACAAAAGGTTATTAGAGTTATCAAAAATACATAAGTCCATCTATAATGAGATTAATCATATATGGTTTTTAAAATGGACTTATACTTCAAATATCATACTACTTAATATAATAAAACTAGTTTCTACTAAATAGGGACTTCCTATAGGATAGTGGTAGGCCATAAAGGCATGTCGCACTTCGGTTGTGGGTTAGATTCCCGCAACATTGTCCGACGCAATGGGCTGTCGCCCATCCTGCAGGTTGTCCTTTTTTCTAAAACTACATTACTATAACATCCCATAAAAAATATCGAAAAAACTTCTATCCTTAAACAATACAAACTTATATCCAATATAATCCATTCCAATCATTAGGCTTATTTATAATACTGCAGTCCACTCTCATATTATAGTGAAAACAATTACCAGAGATTTCATATAACAAGAATTTTAATACCACCGTTGATCCCCATATATCATAAGATATGTCTTGTTGGTCACATTCCAAACATTTGAAGGCCTTAATCATGTATTCTCTTGAAAAATGAATACCCATTGAATATTAGTGAAAACATGAGTGCTGTAAAAAGATAACTCTATCCACATACCAAAACCCCAAAATTCAATATACTCAAACCATGATATAACTATTTCATTATATCAGTCATGAGCACATGAATACTGTCAAACATTTCATTTTCTCCTTATCCCTTCATTTTGTGCTATCATATTTTTCCAAAAATATGTCAATCACTTTCCATGGTTACCGGTACCATAAAATTATTGAAAGCCACAATATACAAATACATAAATATTCCAATATTCCACGATACTATATACAACATTATTTTGGAATCCCATTACATAAACACTTAATCATTCAACCACATCGTTGTCATAGTCAACATCACCAATAGTGATCACAAGTGACATCCCTTTGTCCTTTGCCTTAAGTTGTTTCTCATGTCGATCATCACTAACCCTTAGAATAGGGAATTTATTAGCATAATGCCCCATTTCCTTGCAATTGAAGCATTGAAGTGTTGGTGGTGCGTTCTCTTCAGTCTTTTCATTATTCACATCATTAGTAACCCTTTTTCCATTACTTCGACACTCAGCTACTCGATTACCTTCTTTTCCATACTTAAAACATTTTCTAGTCCTTTTAAGACAATCTCCATCATGATTCTTTCCACACTTTGAGCATAAGGAAACATTCATCTTCTTTTCACCATTATTCTGAGATTTCTCCTTGAACTACATATTTCATTTCTTGTCAAAATCATGAGATGGATAAGTAACACCAACTTCCATTTCTACCTTGATAGCACAATGCACAATTTTTTCATAGATACTGAAGTCTCTTATAGCTAATTCCCTTAGAATATTTTGTTTTAAGCCACTGAAGAATCGATCAACATTACTTTCAGGTTGGATGATAAAGCCAGATGCATACCTTGCAAGCCTTGTTAAATTTTCTTCGTATACACCAAAATATTCATCATCCTTTTGCTTTAGTTCAAGAAATTCTTTCTCCATCTTTTATTGAAGAATACGAAGGAAGTACTTATTGAAAAATATGTTCTTGAACTATTCCCATTCCATGGACTCAATTTCATCTCTTGGCCTCATATTCTTGATAAGATTCCACCATTGATCAGATTCACCTTCCAAACGATATACTGCTAAGATGACTTTATCATGTTCAGAACATTTAAGAACTGAAAATATCTTTTCAGTGGTACTGATCCATTGTTCAACAACAAGTGGATCAGAAGACCCACTGAAAGAAGGTGGATGTTGCCTCATGAAGGACTCAATAGAATATTGTTCCCTTCTCTACTCATTTGGAAGTCCAGAATGATTCATAGCTTGTGTAAGTATATCAATAAGATTTTCCACTCCATATCCCATAACATTTGTTTGTTAAGGAGGATAATCATTGCATTGTCCATTGCATTGACCAACACGGTTCCTTCGGGTTCTATCCATCGTCTAAAACCCAAAAAGAATAGTGTGATAGGAAAAAATCATGCTAGGGAAAACAAGATAATAAAGGGGGAGTACCTTCAATATCTAACATCTTAGGTTTAATTCTAAGATCGTTACCATAATTCAAGGACTATAACCTGTACTTACACTTAACCTTAGGGACATCCCTAGACATACCTTAAAAATATCTATAGGGATCTCACTAAAGTTCTCACATCCTGGTTTCCAAAGTTTGACCAAACATTTCCTCTGATACCAACTATAATGACCCAAAGCTTGAGGTACATGGAAATTACATTACTTTTGTGGAATAAACAATATATAACAAAAACATACACACAAGGACCGTAATAGTTTAGTGTCTTTGGAAACTCGGAATATAATCTTCAAATCGTGGTGAAAGATCTTCAACATCTCCCATAAAGATCTTCCCCTTTTTTTCTTACCTAAAACCGTTTTTTATATCATGGGGAAAAGAAAACATAAAAGGGGTGAGCTCAAATTATCAGTAAGGGTAAGCATAGAGAACATAAAACAATCCTTAGACATTTCAATGTACAAAAAACATGAGCATAAAATCTAATCATCAAAATCTTGAGCAATGACATAAAACATGGCAGTATGTAAGGAATAGATCATGAATAAAAATTAATCAAAATAAATTAGCATGGGAATAAAACATTTAAATGTGGAAACCACTAAGCACATGATATGGTTTCCATAGTATCTAAGGCATTGCTTCCAAGACCATCTTAGTGGAAAAAGTCCCTTTCTGAATCGAGTTCACTCCTCGTTCCAGTCCTGTATTACTGAACCGGTTTAACTTTCCATTCCAACCATGTCTATATCATGAGATATAAATCTTTACCCAATGCATTGGAGGGATATATAGGTCCCACACATCTCTTATTGAAATCATTCTTCCATGTTCCACAATATAAACATAAATCATTTATCATAACCCAAGAATAAAATGGGTTTCATAAACATCATTCCATCATAACGTAATCCATACAAAAAAATTGGATATCATTTAATCATTAGAAAAGTGAAACCATGTAAATAATAGAGACATGACACTTGAAACATACACATGTGAAATAATGTCACCTTAGATGAAAATGGTTTTGATAAAACACTTGAAATAAATTCTTTAGGAAAATAACCTTTTTTCTTCAAAATCATTTTATTTTCACAAAATGTCATGCTATTTTAAAAGAAAGGGATTTTTTTGAAAATATTCAGGAAATATCTTCGAGGATGCTTCATGAAAATAAGGCTTTATGAATCCATAAAAATCCTTTCATTCCATATACGTTAAAAAAACATTCTTCTCGTACTTTTTTCGGAAATGTCAAAACGTACCTTGTAGGGTAAATAAAAGAAAGATTCCTTCCATAACATGGGGTAAAAGTCAAAATGGGTAAAAAGGACATTAAAAATTCATGAATACACTTTTATAAAACATGGACATGGATGATAGCAATAACCCCAGTAAATACTTACGAATAAGAAATCTCGGATAAAAATGATATTTGAAAAATTATCCCTTACCTTAGGTCCGATATGATTTATACGTATTCGAACATCCTGTATAATGATTTAAATATTGTCATTGACTTATTACAGAATCATATGCATTGTTATGATATCATATATGTTTCACTTATGACTTTATATTACCCGTTCTTTTGTAAATTCCATTTTAAAGCAGCGTTTTGGGTAAAATCAATGCATTTATCGTATGTGTTTAGACTTGTCGTTCTTAATATTATTACTTAAATACTGATTTACATAATTCCTGAATGTAAAAAATGATTTATATATAATATATATTCATCATATACATATATATATTATAGATTGATAAAAGGAATGAAATACACCGTTCATGGAGACGGTAGGCCATTCGTTCGCATGAACGCTGTTTTTGTTTCCTTATTGAATTTAATGAATCTAAATAGACGACATACATATATATGTACATAAATAAAGTAGAATTATTATTTCATATATTTAATTATTATTCATTATATAAACATTACGATCTTTCATGTATGGTTAACATGGATAATGAATCTCACCGCGTCGTGGAGAGGGTAGTCCGTACGTACGCACGAGCGATGATATCGTTCCAATAATTATTGAATAGAATTTTAGTGGATGGTATAATATATCACAATCATTATGATGTTATAATAACCATATATAGTTATTCATTAAACCATTATACCCGTCCATATAAGGTGTTGGTGGAAAAACAGATTTCACCACGGCGTGGAGACGGTATTCCATACGTACACATGCTTGGTGATTTCATTTTCTGTAGGATGGATAGATGGTGAAATATGGTTGTTTCATACTTATAATTTCATATCAGTATATGATTTATACTTATTTTATTACTTCATAATGAAACAAAAAAATAATAATAAGTGGAAGAAGAAATAAAGTTGAAAGAATCGGTAACGAACATTACCTCTTCTTTGAAGCCCCTCTTTGAGACGTCCTCTTAGGGCACTAAAATTGGTCTTTGAAGAAGACCAGAACCTCTAGGATGTTTCTATGGAAGTGTAGAAGAGAATTTGGCAGTGTTTGGCCGAGATGGAAGGATCAAAGTGGTGTGAGGAAGAGAGGGAGGATGTGCCCTTTTATAAGGGAGGATAGGGGCAGCTTTGGAAAAACAAAAAATATTATTTTATTATAAAGTCATATTCCTATTTTAATAGCTCCAAATTGATTTATTTTGAAGCTAATGTTTGTATGGGTCGAAATACTCTCATCCAATAGAATTTAGACAAGTTTAGGTCTCTATTTTAACCTTATAATTTAGATTTAACCTTAAGTTAAATAATTATACTTTTACCATGTCTTCTTGTTTTCTTACACTATAAGGTTAATAAACTTACTATTACAAGCCAAACGAACCACAAGTTGTTTTTTATTAATATATATAACCTTATCTAAGTCATTGTTTCGAACCTTATATTTTTTGGAATAAAATAACAATTAATAATATAATATTTGTTTTAAAAACTATTTTATGTCAATTTTGACACTATTTGGTAATTGATTTTTCTGAAAATTATAACAGAATGATTATTTCGAATAAAGTTAATTAAATAAATACTAACAAGTCATGTTAACCTATAAAATTAGTTTAATTCATAAAAAGTCTCAAATTACATTTATTTTGGTATTTATAACATCAATTATGTCAATATTTCATTACTAAGATAAATACTGCATCGTCTTTGTATCATAAATAAATTAAATTATTCAATTTCTAAAAATTATAAATAAAATACCATTATTTAGAAAAGATTTTTATCTTTATAATTAATATTTATAGTCGAATTTATCTAATTTATAGACCTATATTAAAAATGGTTTAGTTATTAAACATTGATTTTAACCATTTAAACCCTTCTTTAAATAAATTAATAATAAATGTCCTAATCTAATCCAAGTGGATCTAAATAGTCATATTTTATTCCTAAGGTTTTTTTTGGTCGAATTACACTTTTCCAATAGAATTAGGACATGTGTTAGGGTAATAATAATATCATTTTTACCCTTAATAATCCTATTTACTTTTAACCGTGGTAAATAAAAGTAAAAATTTACTATTCACCAAAAATTATTTTCATCTCATTGAACCACATTCTATTCCTCAATATTAACCGTGTCTCTCGTATTTTTGAAATTCAATTCACAGAAGTGGTAAAATTTAATTTAAATTAAAAAAAGTCAGTTTTTTAACTGCCACTAAGTGGTTTCACTATTCATCGAAAATTGATGTTTTTCATAAAAATACCAAAAATTTATACTAGGCATTATTTGATATTACGAATTCATAATTGATTTTTATTTTTCCAAATTCATAACATATAATTGGAATTAATTAATTTTAAATTTAATTCCCGTTATAAAAACAAATACTGTGTTTTTAATAAACAGAAACAATCAAAAGATTGATACTTGTTTATATCCAATTTCAAAGTGAAATTAATTACAATGAAAAACAGTAGATTAAATGGTAAAAATATATTATAATTACACTTTAAAACCAATTAAAAAGATAATATAACCATATAAATTATTACGATGAAAAAAAATTTATTTAAATTATAGCGTGTTTTTACTATTCATTAAAATTTTAAAGATATCAGAATAATATGAAAAATTTATCCAAAGTAAATTTTTATATCCTTACTTCAAGTAAGAATTATAATTTGTCTAATTGAACTTATAGACATTTAAAAAACAATATTTAAGGTGGGTGCGTCATCAAAAGGCGGGAAAACTGCAATTTTTTAAAATTACATATTTTACACAAAAATTTTATTTTGTTCTCATACCAAATTCTAGAAAATGTGTAAGATGAATAATAATTTTATAAAATTCAAAATATAGTTGATACTATTTATAACAGCTTGTCCATAATAATATTATAATAATAAATAGTTGTTTAGTGAAACCTGGTATTCCGTACAACACACGCTATCGAGGAAGGTCGCGATTGCGTGTAATGCAAGCCAAGTCAGGCTTGCGTGTTTTGCAAGACACCTCTGTTGTTTTGTATAATAGAATCCAACCATATTTTACTTATACATTTAATATATATATATATACACTCAATGTTTCGTAGAATAACTACTATCAAAATTGTGTGTAACATGATCCAAAAATAGTTTGTGTATACTGCAAGCTCATACGGTGTTGTGTATACAACAAGGAAATCTTGTTGTAGCCTACAAAAAAAGACATCAATGAAATTAAAAGAATATTTTTCATAAAATCTCAGGGTGTTACATTAACTCCCTGACCAAAGAGGTTACATCGAAATCAAGGAAGGACTTACTCCATGACGATCATTGAAGAGGATGGATTGAAGTGTTTATGTATTGGTATTAATGAATAATGTTGTTGAGGTAATTTTATAGTATATTGGAATATTTTTGTATCATTCTATTGTTCTTTTCAATAATTTTATGGTACCGGTAACCATGACAAGTGATTCAATTATTTTGGAAAGCAGATGATATGCGCATAATGAATGGATAAGGAGAAAATAATATGTTTGATAGTAATCATGAGCTCATGATTGTTATAAGGACTAAGTGATATCATGGTTTGAGTATATATAATTTGTTGGTTTTTGGTATGTGGAATGTGTTAACTCTTAACTGCATTCATGTTTTCACTAAGGTTCAATGGGTATTCATTTTTCAATAGAATACATGATTAAGGCCTTTGAATGTTTGGAATGTGACCAACAAGACATATCATATAATATATGGGAATAAATGATGGTATTAACATTCTTGTTATATGAACTCTCTGGAAATAGTTTTCACTATAATTTGAGATTGTACAATAGTATTTTGGTAAGCCTAATGATTGGAATGGATTATGTTGGACGTAAGTTGGTATTGTTTAAGGCTAGAACTTTTTCGATATTATTGATGGAAAGTTATAATAATGTATTTTTAGAAATAGGAAAACCTGCAGGACGTGCGAAAACCCGTCACGTCAGACAAGGCTATAGGAATTGAACCCACAACTGAAGTGTGACTGGCCTTTATCGCCTACCACTGGCCTACAGGAAGTCCCTGGTTAGTAGAAACTAGTTAATATGGTCATGCAGGATAATAGATGAAGTAAGTCCATTTTTGGAATCATATACGATTAAACTCACTATAGATTGACTTATGTATATTTGATAACATTTTCTAACCTTTTTTTGAGACATATGGAATAACCCATCATTCTATCACATGATCTGCTAACACCTCACGAATGAAAAATTCAACTTCATTTCTTTAAGTGATGAAGTGGAAATTGTTCAAGGCACGAACAATGGTGAGATTATAACGAAATAAATTATGTATTTTTTATAATTAAAATTATTCAACTTTTAAAAAATGATCTTGAAAACCAAAAATGTTGTCCTATTGCCCTTATATCCGATTAATCATATGGTACCTTAGATCATGATATATTTATGGCTTTGTGATTGTTGGATTTTTCATAGCCATGTTCCCTACCACTTTCCATCAGAACTTGTTGGTTAGATTTCTCTTCCATATCCATATTTTCACCTATGTTCTTCTATGTGGAAACCCAGTGATTAGTTAATATGGGTAACTGTTACGTTTCATAATTTAGTTTTTAATGTTCAGTTTGGGTATTCCTTTTTATGATGTGGGTTTCTATTAGTGAAACTTGCAAATAGTAAACCATTTATAACCCCGACTAATTTCGAAGGCGAAATTCTTTTTAAGGGGGGTAGAATGTAACACACCAAGATTTTATAAGATATATTCTTTTTAATATCTTTCATATCTTATGATGTACGCTACACCAATATTATCTTGCATTATAAGTAACACCGAATTAGCTTGCAGTATACGCAACACTAATCTTGGATCGTGTTAAACACAATTTCAAGATTCTTTGATAGTAATTATTCAACGCAACATTGAGTGTATATAAACATATATATTAAATTCATAAATGAAATATGGTTGGAATTTTTTATACACAACAACAGAGGAGCCTTGCACTACACTCAACCCTGACTTGGCTTGCACTACACGCAATCGTGACCTTCCTCAATAGCATGTGTTGTACACAATACCAGGTTTCACTAAACAATGATATATGGTTAAAATATTATTATAAACTAGTCATTATTAATAGTAGTAAATACATTTTGAATTTTATGACATTATAATTTATCTCACACATTTTATAGAACATGGTATGAGAAGAAAATAAATTTTTTGGGTAAAATAAGTATTTTTCAAAAAATGCAATTTTTTCGTCTTATGATGGCGCACCCATTTTAAATATAATTTTTGACATGTTTATAAGTTAAATTTTACAAAATAAACTTCTTCTTTTGAATCAGGATAAAAAATTTACATTCGATAATGTTTTGATACTTTTCTGATAACTTTAATAATTTAATGAATAGTAAGAACACACTATATTTTAATTAAAAACAACTTTTTTCATCGTAATAATTTATATGGTTAAATTATATTATTTATTGGTTTTAAAGTATAAATATAATATATTTTTACCATTTAATATAATGTATTTCATTAGCATTGATTTTATATTTAATTCATATGTAAAATCATTTCAATATTTTGCAATGTTTTAACTTTTACAACTCATTTTCTTTACAACGGGATTAATTCTAAATTAATTTCTGCAACTTTTGTGTACAGAATTTAGAAATAATGGATTCCATATTTGGAATCAGTGGGTCCAAATTATGTTAATAGGATAATTTTTATTTTTGGGCATTCTGAATAGTAACTACGGTAAATTTTATTTAGCATAGTAAAAGGTAAATCGAGTAATTAAGGGTAAATATAATATTATAAGACTACCCTAACACTTGTCTTAATATAATCAGATGCTTATATTTTCTTCCTAAGGCATATTTGGGTCGAAATGGAATCCATTGGAACCCACTTGGAGGTGATTAAGACCTTTAGTTTATTTTTTTTAAAGGAAAGTGAAATATGTCTCAATCAACTTTAATAATTAAAGTATTTTTAAAATAAGTTTATACTGAATATAAATCTGTTTATAAATACTCATTTGAAAGATAAAATGTTTTTATTTACCATGGTAATTTATTTGTAATTTATATTAGAATTTTAATTTCTTTAATATCTTATACATTAATGATGCAGAAATTATTTATTTAGTAAAAATAAGTAATATTGTTTTTATTGAAATAATATTACCCATTAAAAGGATCAAAAACCTGACAAAAACTTATTGGTAGTGTATATATACACCATAAACATCTAATGACCTAATATATGACCGTTTGGAGTCTTATAAAAGTGATTATGACACTTATATTATTTTATTTTAAATGGTGTCAAAGTTGTCACCTTCATAATGTAATAAATATAACATTTTAAAAGTTGGGTGTTTTAGAATATAAATCCGACTAAAAGTATTCTTATGAAATATATAAGATTTATATTGAAAATAGTATTTTATTTTAAATTTTTATTCAACAAATATGTATATTTAATAATTATACAAAAATGTTGTAGAAATTATTTTATTAAGAGAAGTATCAAATAAATGGTTTTACAAATAGTAAAATAAATATTATATAAACTATTTAATGTTCACCAATAATTTTATATATTAATATTACATTATAGGACCCTATTAAATATTTTATTTTGAATATATCCTCTGTGTGGATTTTATTTAAATTCAAATAAATGAATCTTATCAAAATTCAAACTATTGTTATTTTATAAAATTAACATATTATTAAATTGTTTAAAAATAACAAAAATATTTAAAAATTATAAATTAATATTTTTATAGTCTAAAATGTCATAAATTACACAATTATTGAAAATTTACAACACATAAGTGATTATTTAGAACTATTTAAAATTTATAATTTTATTACCACAAATAAATTTAAATAGATTAAATAAGGATAAATAAAAATGATAAGGTTTAAAATAAGATCCAAATATGTATAAATTTGATTGGATGATGATATTGAAACCCTATCTCATCTTATATTCTAATTGAGTCATTTTTGGAGGTTTTTATGTGGGGATTGAATTTATATTAAACTAATATTTTTTAGGATTCCAAAGGTGCCCATCTCCTCCCTTATAAAAGGGCACCTCCCCCCTCTCATCTTTACACAACATTGTGCCTCCATGCTCGAAAAAACCATTCCCATTTCCCATATCAAATTCCCTTGAAATATTATAGAGGTCCTGGTCTTCTTCAAAGACCAATTTTAGTGCCCTAAGAGGAGGTTTCAAAGAGGCGTGTCGAAGAAGAGGTAATATCAGTTACCGATTCTTTCAAATTTATTTCTTCTTCTACTTACTATTTTTTAGTTGTTTCACTATAAAGTAATAACATAATTTTTAATTATATACTGATATGTTTTTATAAATATTAAACAACCATATTTCACCTTTAATCCATCCTTCAGAAAATGAAATCACCACGCGTCCGTACGTACAGAATACCGTCTCCACGCAGTGGTGTAATCAGTTTTTCCAACACCACCTTACATGGATGGGTATAATGGTGTAAAGAATAACTATATATAGTTATTATAACATAATAATTATTCTGAGATATTATATCATCAACTCCAATTCAATTCAATAATTATGGGAATGATATCATCGCTCGTGCGTACGTACGGATTACCGTCTCCACGACGCGATGAGATTCATTCTCCATGTTAACCATTCAAGAATGATTATAAAGTATATATAATGAATAATAATGAAATATATGACATAATAATTATACTGGATTTATGTATATATATATATATGTATTTCATCTATTTAATTCCATTCAATTCAATAGGGAAACAAAAAACAACATTCATGGTTACGTACAACCTACCATCTCCATGAATGTTGTATTTCATTCCATTTATCAATCTATTATATATATATATATATGTTATGAATATATATTATATATAAATCATGTTTTATATTCAGGAATTAAGAAATCAGGATCTATGTAGTCATATTAATAACAACAAGTCCAAACACGTATGATAAATAAAACGATTTTACCCAAAATGATGCTTTAACATGATTTTACGAAAGAACTGGTAATATGAAATCATAAGTGAACCATATATGATATCATAACAATGAATATGATTATTTGATAATTCAATTACATTATTTAAATCATTATATAGGAGGTTCATATACCTACAAAGAATATCGGACCTAAGGTAAGGGATAATTTTGCAATCTCATTTTTATCCGAGATCGCTTATACGTAAGTATTTACTGGGGTTATATTTTTTATCCATGACCATAAAATGTTTTTCATAAAGTGTTTAGTATTATTCAATGTATTTTTAATGGCATGTTTACCCCTCTTTGACTTTTAATTTGTGTTATGGAAGGAATCCTTCTTTTGATTACCATGCGTGGTACTTTTTGACTTTAAAAAAAAATCAAAGAAAATGTTTTTTTAACTTATACGGCATGAATGGATTTTTATAGTTTCATATCCCCTAATTCTAAAGAAGATTCCTCAACATTATTTCATGGTTATTTTCAATAAAATCTATTTCTTTTAATTTTTTTTGGCATTTTGTGAAAATAAAATGATTTTGAAGAAGAAAGGATATTTTCCTCAAGAATTAATTTCAAGTGTTTTATCTAAACCATTTTCCATATAAGATGACATTATTTCATATGTGTATGTTTCAAGTATAATGTATCTATTATTTTCATGTTTTTACTTTTCTTATGATGAAATGATATCCATTTGTTTTATATGGATTATGTTATGACGGAATGATGTTTATGAAACCCAATTTATTCTTTGGGTTATGATGAATGATTTATGATTGTTTTGTGGTACACGTAAGAATGAATTAAATATGAGATGGGTGGGACCTATATCTCCCTCCAATGCATTGGGTAAATATTTATATCTCATGAGATAGAAATGTCGGGAACGGTAAGTTAATCCGGTTCAGTGATACATGACTGGGATGAGGAGTGAACTTGATTCAGAATGGGACTTTGTCCCCTAAGATGGTCATGGGAGCAATGCCTTGCCTACTATTGAAATCATATCATTTTCATAATGTTATGCCACAATTAAAGGTTTTATTCCCATGTTATTTTTTCATTATTGATGTTCCTTTATTGTATATGCCTTGTACTGCTGGATTTATTTCACAACTCAAGATTTTGATGTTTAAACTTTATGTTCATGTTTTGAAGTTCAAATGTATATGGTTTGTTTTATTTTTTTTCCATGCTTACCCTTACTGAGCATTTGAGCTCACACTTTTTATGTTTTTTTTCCCAGGATATAAAAAAGGTTTTAGGTAAAAAAAAGTAAGATCTTTATGGGAGATGTTGAAGATCTTTCACCAAGATTAGAATATTATGTTCCATGTTTCAAAAGACACTAAACTATTACAGTCCTTTGGTGTATATTTTTGTTATGTATTAATTATTCCGCAAATGTAATGTAATGTCTATGTACATCAATATTTGGGTCTCTACATTGAGTATTATTGAAAAAATATATGTGAGAAAGTTTCAATTATGAGGCATGTGCACACACTATATTCAAATTTGGTTAGTATACATATTATTTAAATTTATATGATACTTTGAAGTTATTGTATTATAACGAAGACTATAAATTTTCTTTTGTTAGGGATGTGGATTACAATTCATTATGGTGAGGTAAAATCTTATATGTATAGATGGGAAAATATACCATCTAACTCATGTTAATATCCCCTCAACCAATTTAACTTCAAAAATAAATAATTGGTAAATCAAAAGATCTTTCATGATGTATGTATGATTATGGTATCATATAAATATTGAATATACCCAACATATAAAATTTTATTGATATTTTTCTAAAAAATTAACTTTCCATCCACCAAATCATGAAGATTTCTTCTTATTTGAACTAATTATAGTTGAATAGTCTACATCTATAAATTTTTACAGAATAAAACCATTAGAGATAAAATATTTTAAGAAATAGTTGTAGGAGTAGAGTGATAAGGAATGTTTATTCCATAGTGTTTCACCATGGAGTTCCACAATTTTAATCTTGTAAAATATGAAAGAGTCCATGAGATTCTGTATTAATTATAGGGACATAAATTTCATTACTAGATACAATAAGAATGAATTTTCATGAATTTATGAAATATTTCATGAACATAATTGATCATAATACTTTTAAAAAATGAACCTTACCTCTACTTTTCATTAACTATGGGTGAAAATTGATGTTATACAAATGGAAAAATTTCTGGGAAGCTATATAATTATAGAGTTTATAGTAATTACATTTTCATAGATTAAAAAGCCATTTATATTTTCAGATATTATAAATATATTACTCAAATATTATCTTGATAACATTGCATTTTTATTCATTGATGTTATATTTCTAATATATAAGAGTTACAAGGATAATAAGTATCATATTATAAAATCATTATAGACAAAAAAGAATTATATGGGTAGTATTGTAACAGTGAATTTTTCATCTATGTTGTTTATATTTTTAGACATATTTTATCCATGGATATAATATTTTTTGGCCCTTTAAATACAAAGGCTATCAAAAAATTCCTTACACCATTGAACATATATGACATATGATGTTTATTAAGAATAAAAGGATATTGTCGGTAGTATGTTCCAGATTTCGCTTGGTTGGAAAGCCCAATGAGCATACTAAAATTTAATATGGTTAAATTCACATGGAAAATGTAATTATTTGTTTCTTTTTATGATTTAATGAGGAAAATGATTAATTCACCAGTTTTGAATTTATTAATTGGTAAGGAGGGATTTTTAATTTATTGTGATGCACTAAAGAAATTATTTTTATGTCCTTATATATAATGATAGGGAAAATTACTATGCATCATGATAATTGAAAAATCCTAAACAAAACTATGAATCTCTAGAAAATAATATGGAATCTATTACCTTTTAATTAAATATATATAGACACTACATATCTGGTGAAATATTTGACATATATGTGGACCATAAAGATGAATTATATCTTTTCCCACAAGGAGATTAACATGAGGCATGGATGACGGTTGGAATCACTCAATGAATATGACATCTTGATACACTAGAACCATGTTAAAGAAAACATGGTTGTTTATGTATTTATTTGGATAGAAAAAAAATATTCTCATTGTGATGTCATATAAATGATTATATATATAGAGATTTATTAAATACCAATATTTTGATTTCAAGGAAATGAGAGACATATTTCATTTTTCAATAAATTTTGGGATGGTCTATTATATAAAGTATAAATATTTCTATGTAGTAAGATGAGAACAAGAAATGTAATATTTATTTAGTGAATGATGGTAATTTTATAGTATTAATCTATAGAGTTTTAGATTTTCTGTTTTTAATGTTGTTATGTGTTCCAAAAATACCATATATGAATGGATAACTAAAAGACTAAGCACGTATATCAAATTTCCCTATACACCATACAATCAGAAATATGTATATAGATTGAAGAGAACATTTCTTTTGGGTTGAAATGGAGTAGGAAATTTGTAGACTAAGTTCCTATACTACCTGTATTTCAATAAGACTAATATGAAATAAAAAAACCTATAAGAGTTATGATACGTATTCCGATATCGATATTTTAATACCTTGAGGGTTTTTTTGAATTTTTTCATTAAATCATTTTATTAATTTAATAAAATTCATTACACTAGACAATGAGTTGAAAAGAACTATTTAACACTATTAAAATATTATGTGTCTATTATCTTCTAGACATTTTATTTTAGTGTATTATTATTAATTAATAAATTATTAAAATTTTGTAATCATTAAATTGATAAAATAATATCATTATTGATAATATTATTAGAGTTTTAATGAAAATATATTTGTAAAAAAGTGATATATTTTAGGAAAAATTATTTTTTATGTTTGAAATGTATATAATATTATGAAATTAAATTGTTAAATTTTTAGTGAATTTAATGAAACTTTTATATTAGTTAAATTATTTATTTTTTTAAACATTCAACAAATTTTATTAGTTATATCATAAGAATAAATATAGTTTTGGCTTGAATTTTTTTATCTAAAATACATTTTTGCTGCATTTTATACACTTAATTTAAAAATAATTTCATTCATTTATAGATATTGAAATATATTAAATGAATTTAATATTTATAATTAAGAGGATAAAATGTTGGAAATAGTCAATTTTTAGTTTTTGTTAATAAGAATAGTTGTCATAGTAATATTTATTACCACGATACAGGGTAAATCAAATTAATATTGATAAAATATTAGTGAAAATACCTAAATTATTCATCCTAATTGATATTTTTGGAAATTTATTCTCTCTTTTAAAACATAGTCTAAAAATTGTGTTTTTAATGGATAATGGGCTATTAAGGTAGCATGTATATTATTTAATTCCATAAATGTAACATAATATAGCTCTATTTGTTTCTAATATCCTCTATCCATTCAGATAAAGAAAAAGCAGTTATAAAAGAACATTAATATCCATATTTATCATAATTAAATTAGATTCAGGATCAAAATTTATGTATAAATTTTATGTGTTTTGTAATGACATTAAATTATTACAAAAATAAAAATAAAATTTATTCAATTAATGGAATATTAAATGGAATGATATTAAAAATATTAAAACCTATATAGTTTAATTATTTTATAGTGTTTCATGGATTAAATAGGATAGTATAAATTATTAAAGATTTTTTATTAGATTATACTACAATTTAAACATTTTTAATTTGTGTTTTAAGTAAAAATAAATAATTAGTTTCAAAATTGATAATAATGATATTTTATTAAAATGTTAAATTATTAAATTACATAAAAATTGTTAAATCAGATGATTTATTATGATATGGGAAAAAATATAATTAGTTAATAAAATTTGGTGTAATTTTAACCAACATTGTAAAAATAAAAACCCATTAAATTTCAAGAAGTTTTAATAGTAGTTAAAATGAAATTTTGTTCTTTGAAGGGTTAACCAAATGATGAATATTTAAATAAAAAAATGTCTAAATTATTTTATTTTAAGAGATTACAACCCTATAATTTATTATCATCAAATATATATAAATTTAGATTTTTTTATTTAAAATTTATTTAATATAATTTTATCTTTTAAGAAATTATAAAACATCCCCTCACGTAAATTATAAAAGGGACGTCCTCTATCACTTAATCACATCTTACTAGCCTTAATTATGGAATGAAATGTAAGAAAATATATTATAAACTTCCCTAGAAACATCCTAGTGATTTTCCTTTTCTAAAAATACCAACCCTAAATCCAATTATAGGATATCTAAAGGATTCATTGCAAAGAATAAGTAATCACCTCAAGAAATCAATTTCGTTACTAATCTTCATTACCTCATCTAAATATATTGTATATATAGTAAACTAAAAAAACTATGTATGATAAATATTATGAATGATTTTTATGATTATAAAAAAACCATTATAAACCCCATTTCTCATCAAATTATATATGAATGTATCACTCATTTGCACGAATGACATACCATCTCCATACCAAAATACAATTTATTTTTCATCAAAAAATATACTTCATGGGAATTAGTATGGGTTTATTGTTTATATATTATATTATTTAAATTATTATTCTCTCGTATTTATACTAAAACATCTAACAAATTACCATACAATTCTATGGGAAATGAAAACTATATTTGTGCATAAGTGAGGACTACCCTCTCTACATAGAGATGTCAATTGATTATCATTGATATATTAATTGGAAGGTAATGAAGATAATTTTGATTAATATATATGATATATAATATACAATAAATATCCTATAATTGTTAATGAATAATTTCATATATTTTTTTCTTATGTTGAAATATGAAGACTACATTCATTCATACTTATGACCTACCACCACCATGATCAATGTAATTTATTTTTATATCTCTAAAATTTATTCATGGCACAATAAATGTGTATAATTAATAAAAATTATATTTATATCATTATTAATATTATTTGGATGATGTAACCAAGATAAATATACAAGTAGTATAACTACTGAACTGATATAATCATGATAAATGAAACATTTAACACTCAAAAATAAAATTTTTTATAATGAATTATTGATGATAGGTTATGACTAAAATTTATAAAAGTATCTTATATGATATGTTGGTTTTAAAATTAATATATTATATAATTAAATAAAAAAAAATTTATTATATCGGAGGTTAGAGCCACTTTTAATGAAAATGAACTCAAGGAAAGGGTTTTATTTCACAATCTAATCAACTTTCATGATTATTTATGTTTAAGTATCCACAACAGAAGATACTCCTTCCATATAAATGGCTTATAAAATAAATTAACAAAATGTTTGTATGATTCTACTATGGGGTTTTAAATTCATTTTCACCCATGATTAAATTTTTATAAAACTATTTGTATGAAATATTCTTGTAGATTAAAAGTGAACTACTTTATGACTTTTTCAAAAAAAAAGAAGGATTCTTTAAATTCTGCATCATTAAAATATTTTACCACCATCATTAATAATTTTTTCATTGAATATTATTTAATATATTCCCATGATTATTTTGTAATAAAAAAGGTCCCTTTATAATTATGTATCTTTTTAGAATGAAACGGATTTTCGAAATTGAATGTTTATCTTCTTCATATATTTATCAAAGTTGAATTTTAAAATCATTTTCCATTTATGATAACATCATTTGATGTTATCTAATATTTACATGGGATAACATCCAATTATACCATAATTATTAAGTCCTTATATTGATTATTTTTATGATGAAAAGATAACATGTGTATTAAACCCATTAGTCTTCCTTATGTTATGCTATAATGAAAAAATTCTGAATCACATTTCTTTTCCTAAACATTGATGTTATGAGTTCTTTTTATTATCTTGGGGAACAAATATGTATTATTTTCATTATTTTAATGGGGAAAACTATATCTCCAACCAATTGATTGGATAAATTTTGATTTCTCATTAGATAAAAAGGACTTAAATGGAGAGTGAACATTATTATATCTCAGAATTTTACCTCCACGTTTTCATGGGAGTGAAAATTTACTACAAAATGTTTTGTGGAGAACTCATTCCAGTATGATAGTACTTATAATAATAATTGTATTACATGTAAATGATTATATATGCTTATATATATGAAAAACATCCATGTATTATTCAAATGTTCTGAATTTATGGATATTGTTCCTTGATTTTGTTACGATTCATGTCTTATGAACGTATCTACATTATTCCATGAGTCATGATTATGATCATTATTTTATAAAGTATAATTTTAAATTTTTATGCTCAGATTCTCAAACCCTATTTCACTTGTTATTGTTATATGATCATATATATCACCCTTGTTTACCCTTACAGAGAATCTGAGACCACCATTTTCTTCTGTTTCCTTTTCCCTGGTCAAAAAGAACTGTATTAATTATGTTTTTTTATATAAAGGTTCTATATTATTACGAAATAAGAGAGATAAACAGTAGATATATTATGAACTAGTGATTTATTATTCCATGATTCAAAGGATACTGTTCCTATAAGATTATATCATTGATCACTAGTTTATGTGAAAAATATTAATAAATTTTGATATAATATATTTGTATGAAAATTATTGGTCTCTATAGTTGGTATTAGATAAAGTAATAGTTATCTATTGGAAACTATGATGAGAAGTATTTTTTTTAACCATAGGGAACTATCTAAGAATATGTTAAAATAATAATATTTATGAATTGATCAGGAATGAATTTGGATAAACATTAGGTTTTATAGAAGAAGGTATCATAATGTAGACATACTATAAATGATTTTCGTTATTTTTTGGTATCCCAATATGATTATTATTTCATAATATGATTTATATTAGTGATTGCTTGGATTCTTAAGTAATTTTATTAATGTCTTATTATATGGACAATTAAATGATTAGCCTTTTGAGAAACTGAATTTTAAGGATTACATAATGAAAAATATTATTTTTTTGATCACACAACTTTCTCATGAAATGAATCATGATGATATTCCAAACAAAGAAAAGGAGGGAACACATTTCAGTCACCCCTTATATTTATGGTACTTTTTTCTAAAATAAAATAATTTAAATTTATGTATTGAAATACCCTATGTAAAAACTTCCATTAACACCACACTGAATCCTTGTATATTATATGTTATATAGACTTTTAATATATTTCACACAACCCTGAAATAGAGTACGTTACTCACAACACTGAGTTTCTGTGAAACATCATTTCATTAAAACAATTATTTAAAATGGACAATTATAACCATGGTATTAAACATAGTAATATATGTATTAATAAATAATTTTAAAATATTTTTTTGAAATATTTTTATATAAATAAAAAATATTTATAATGAAAGATATAATTTTGGGTAATATATATACATGTCATAAACTAATATTTTCTCAAATGACCATATTTTGATTTCATGTGAAAAATAATAAATTTATTTTTTGACACACATAAAATTGAATTTTATAAAATAAAACTCTTTTTGTAATTTAAAATTTAGAAATTATCTTAGGGTGAATTTAGTGGATTTTTCAATGAAACTTAATTTTTTGATGAGTGTTTAATAAATTCCACTTTGAAATTAAATATAAAAACATATGAAAAGTTTGAACATTTTAAATTAAAAAATTCGCATTGTGGACTATACTGTGGAATTACAGTTAAATTAATTTCAGCAACTTCTATTATTAGAAGGTGGAAAAATATTATTATTTATTTGGAATCAAAATAATTTATAATATTTAATATGGTAAACTATGTATTTTAACAAACATATTAGAGAAATTAATAAAAATTAATTTCAACAAATAAGGTAATATGAAACATAATAAGGGACTAAACATTATTATTGAGGGCCCACATGACCTAGAAAACTTTTACAAGAGCCATTTAATGCCATATTTCGGCCATAACCTCCTTTTTATAATCTTTTTTCATTTATTGAATCCATTTGAAATATTAAAAACGTGGGTGGAATTATTTGATAAAAATTTATAATTTTATTACTCCTACTCCACTATGAAATGGCCTCCAATCCTTTCACATATTTAAAGAACAATACCCACTTTGGTTTGGACACAATATGTGTAATAAAATACTAAAATCACTACCTTTTAACTTGAAGACTTATTTTTTAGAGAAATCCTTATATTGAATCCAACAGGTGAAAACCAAAAGGAGTTATCCATATAAGAGGTAACATTCTTTCTCATGGATGCTTTATTTTATTTCAATATCACAACCACTCAAAACTTATTATACCATGATTGTATAATAAAATAGTATTATAATTATACTATAATGTTTTTATGAAAATTTTTCGACCTAAAATTACACACAATTCAATATAATGTGTAACAAACATACATTATACGTGTATAGAGAACTACCACATCATGAAATGTTGTTTGTTTGTTTCTCCTTTACCACCTATCATGGTGTAATTTATGATGGAAAATATGTTTATATGTATTATATATAATATTTATTATTTATTTGAGATTCTATAATCATTTTGCCACATATATCATTATACTTTCCATTTTTTATTAATATCATAATTTTGTTTGAGGAAGTGTGGATTGTTGCCCCCACAAAGCGATGTGGTTAATTCAATCAATACATGAAATGTATTTTAGATTTTTTTAGTGAAATTGAATGATATATTTGAAAAAATAATTATTCTATAAATAATATATATATATATACACATATATTTCATATTATTTCATCCTTTCAATATGATAACAAAATAGGTAACAACATTCATGCATACGTACAAATTATAGACCCTTGGAATGGTGTATTCCATTTTATACTTTTGTATTATATAGATTATTATAATACACTTATACAGAATATAAATTATATTTATATCATCTCGTAAATTATTTAATTCATGTTATATGTATAATGAACATAGATATAAAAAAATAACACATATGTGATGAACAAAGAAGATATTACCCAAAGAGAATCCTTAACATGGAATTGTTAAAAGAATGGTAATATAAGTTGATAATCCAAACATATAAAGTTTCAAATATAATAATTTTTTTCTTTCATAGATTTATAGTAAATTTATATTAATTTTATAGGAGGATTGATTGATTATAACAAGAGTCGAGACATAAGGTAAGGGGATTTCATCTCACATTTTATTTCATTGGAATACATGCTTTATTCACCTCACATTACTTTTGTGTGGTGTGTATACTTTCAATGGATGTATTCAATGATTATTACAGTTAAATTTATTGGTATTTAAATATCCTCTATATTATTTTTATTTCATGGAATTAATGTTTCAAAAGGTATGAATTCGGCAAGACAATATTTTCTCAATTTTCCTTCTTCGAGACACATGTTTTATTATGCACCCACATTATTTTTATTGTGTATATACTACCATTTGACATTTCATATCCTTAATAGTATTCAAATAATTATTTTTTAGTCTTAATAAAATTTCATTTTCTTACATGTATATTATGATCTCTAGATACAATGTGCCAAGAGTTTATTGAAACCGTCACATCATTTATCGATATTATATATGATTTTTCTTATTTTATAAAAATATAATGATCTGTATGACAAAAAAACTCATGTGTTTACTTCTAATATATTTATTGAAGGTATATAAATGTATTAGTACCATGTTTTAACACATTTGTAGAAATTATAACTAATAAAATGTTTTTTAGTAAAAAATATTACCATATATCTCTCTTCCGTCTGAAATATGTTTTATTAAAAAATCATGTTTTCAAAAATATTTAAAAAAATGTTTTCAAATGATCCTTGATGATACAATTAATGGGAAATACGTTTTCAAATTTTTTTATTGTTTAAATTTCGTCATTTCTATGTTTTCAAATATTTATTCAAAGCATGTTTTTTTGAAAAGTTTTTATTTTTTAAAAATAGTTTTTCAATTAAAAAGGATATTTCCATCATGAAATTTTTTAAAAGTTATTTCAGAAATTGTTTCCCACATAGAATAAAATATTTTGGTGTAACAAATTCATTTTTGGGTAAATTATCAAATGTTTCAATTTATATTATTTCACTTAAAGGATTATTTTTTTATGGCATGAGGTTCATGAAACCTATTTTCCTTCCACGTGTTATATGATTTTGAAACCCACATAATTTCATGTGTAATTATTTCATTAAATGATTATGAACCCTATTTTTTCTATAGGTAAATATATTAATACATATTTATGATTCCAATATAATTTCATGAGTTATAATATTAATATTTATGATCTGGAGGCACATGTATGTATGAATTCATTATGAGATGTGTGGGACCAATATCTTCCTCCAATGCATTGGTTAAAGATATATATCTCATGATAAAAATGGATATAATGATAAATGAAATCAGTTCAGTATTTAAGTAGAGGAACTATGAGATATCTCAGTTCCATAATACTATGTTGGAACAGGGAGTGTACCTAGTTCAGCAAATGATATTGTCCACAAAGATGGCCTCAACAACATTTCCATGAGTAATATATAAATAATTATATATGATTACGTGTCTTGAATAATTCCATGTTGTATTCCTATGTTATTATTTCATTTATTTTCTTTCTTTATTTCCTTAGGATTATATCTTATAAAAAGACCTTATCTATGAACTTCTTGATTTTTATGATCTTTGATATTCATGGTATGATATTATATTTTCATGATCATGTGCTTATGCACTTTTGATCATGATTATATTTATGTATCTCCCCTGCTTACCCTTACGGATAATCTAAGACCACCCCTTTTTATGTATCCTTCCAACTGGATATGAATATATGTATTATGTTTGATGTGTCTATGTATGTTTATAGTTAAGAATAACCTAGTGGGAGATGTTGTGGCTCATTTATGTTCCAGTTTTTATGTATGCATGATTCAAAACATACAATAATAATACAGTCATTGGGAATCTATTTTTATATTGTTTTAAGTATTCCACAAAATTTATTTTATTTTAATTTTTGAAAATATAGGGTAATTATAGTTGGTATCAGAAAAAATGTTTACTTATCCATTGGAAGATATTATGAAAAAAAATTAACAAAATATAGAATAAAATGACTGTGGATAAGTCTAAGGTTAAGGAAAAGTAAAGGAAACTGTCCTGGAATTTGGGAAACGGATAAAGTGATAGGTTTGGTAGAAATAAATCCCTATCAAGATACAACATGGGATGTTTCTCTTGAATGAATGTACCTAGGGGTAACAACTCCAACAAGATGTTTTTGGCCTGACTTGGGGTAACTTGGAATACAAAAATGGGCCTTGGTGTTCACCAGGTCTGTCACTAAAGACTGATATGATTTTGGAATTCATTAAATCATAATGAATAATCATGATAGATTTAAAGATAAGTTTTTAATTTAAAACATTTTATAAACATAAGGTATCATATATTAAAGAAGGTGTCATAATATAGATTTCTTATAATAAATATTTCATGATTATGTAGTTCCTCGATATGATAACAATTTTTTACCTAATGTTTTTTAATGGATGGAACCTGAAGGAACCATGTTAATGGTTATCGTTATGGACAATGCAATGATTTTCCTCTAAAAATACTGAATTTTAGGGGAAATAGAATGAAAAACTGAATTTATATGATCATAAATCATTTTCATGGTATGAATCATTGAGGACTTCCAAGTAATAAAAGAATGGAAAAATTATATTGTGTCATTCATGAGACAAAATACTCCTTATTTAGGAGGGTCTTATGATCCACTTGTTGCTGAACAATGGATCAGTACTACTGATATGATATTCTCTATTTTCCAATGATTAGAGCATGAGAATGTTATTATGGGTTTTTATCGGTTAGAAGGCAAAGCAGACACATAGTGGACTCTATTAAAGAATACGTGGTAGAAATATTTGATTGATTCGATGGATTGAAAATATTTCAAGAACATATTTTTCAATTAGTAATTTCCATGGAATCTTTGTACCAATATACGGAAAGAGATCTGTTGATGCAAAGGGCTAATGAATATGTTTGTACCTATGAGGATAATTTCATGATACATAAGAGGTATGATTCTATAATTTTCATCCATCCCAAAAATATGGTTGATAGGTTATTTAGTGGATTAAATCAATATCTGATAAGGGAGTTGGCTATAACAGACATTAGTCGCTACTAAGAGACTGTGTGTTAGGAAATCCATGTTGAAATAGAGGTTGGAGTAACATATCAATTACATGGATTTGATAATAAAATAAATAGTGTGTTTAAAAGAATGTCTAAAAAACCTTTTGAAAAAAAGGTGATTTTCCATTATCTCTCTAAATATGGGAAGAATCGTGGTTGGATTTTTCATCAAGGGTCTAGTAAATGATTTAATTGTTGAAGGGAAGGTCATCGGAAAATTGATTATTTTTATGATGGGAAGATGTAATCTTAAAATGTTAATGGAGAGAAATATGCAAAGAATTAACCTTCTCCCACTTCAGAGCTTATCTATAAGTAGAAAAAGAATTCTGCTAACTAGTTTACAAACAGAAGGGCTGATGATGATGATAAAAGACAGTACACTGTTAAGATAAGGGGTAAGGGAAAATCTCATGTAATTGCTATTTCTGATGAGGGTTGTGATAATGAAGTAATTAAAGGTACATATACAATCCTATCGAGAACAGTTAATCCCATATTTGATTATGGATCTACACAGTATTTCATATCTAAATAATTTTCTAAGGTTGTTAAGATTCTGCCGAAATGGCTAGATGTGGAATTATAAATTCTAGACCCTAATAGTATAATGTTTTCATCCTAAGTCTACAATTATTTCTGGTCAAAGATTACGGGAATGTAATTCCTACAAAATTTCACACTCATACTTCGGTTTAATTTAATATCATCTTATGCATAAAGTGGATTTATCATTATAAACCCTACATCAATTATCTAGGAAGGGATGTTATGTTTGATATTTTAAACCCTCCTATAATCAACCATCAATTTTATGATATGTATTAAATTATTATGTGGATTTCATCTAGTGTTTGGGTCTATGTTCCCATTCAGAAAGGCTATTAATCTCCAATAATTGGGGATAAAATCAATATCAATGATATGCCTATTGTTCAGGAATTTTTGTATGTCTTTCAGGAAGATATTCCTAGCCTCCCCCCAAAACATGATGTTGATTTCACAATATAGATCATACATGGCTCCAAAAAAATTCAAAACTCTTATTATAATGGCCATAATTGATTTTCTATAATTAAAGATGAAACTCCAAAAAAACCATTAAAAGGGATTTATTCGGCCAAGTGTGTCACCTTTTGGGTTTAACTACTCTTGTTAGGAAAAATAAATATGGTTTAATGTTACTCTACAATAATTAGTGAGAGTTAAGAATTATCAAAATCAAGAACTAGTATCCTCTTCCATATATTGATGTCTCGTTTGATCAACTTCATGGAGCTCTATACATTTCCATGATTGAACATCATTTGATATATCCTCAATTGAGGTTCAAGAAGATGGATTTATCTTATATGACAATTTTTAACATGGTATGTACACTAGGAATATATAGTTATTCGTTTTGTTCTTAGAAATTCCAAATCTATCTTCATGGATAAAATGAGTATATTCATTAGATATCACCTCTTTCAGTTTCAAGTTTCCTTTATAGATGATACTATTATCAATTCAAAAAGAGAGTAATATAATTAATATCATTTAAGAATTGTATTAAAGGAACTAAGGAAGTATAAACTATATAAAAAATTTAAAAATTGTGAATTTTGGATGAAAAATGATTCATTTTATGCCACATAATCTCAAGAGAGGGAATGGTAGTAGATCCATCAAAGATGAAGTCTGTTGGTTGTTGGCCTAGACCAACCACGCAGACTGAGATCCATACCCTTCTTGGTGTATCTGTATATTATTAATGGTTTTTGAATAATTTCTCATGACTATATACTCTTGTAACCATGTTGACAAGGTAGGGTGTAATGTTCTTCTTAATAGATGAATGTGAATAAATTTCAAGGAAGTAAAGTGAATGATAGTCAGTGAACCTATTCTTACATTACCCTATAGTGGATAAGGTTTTGAAATAAATAGTGATGCATCCAAAAATGCATTGGGATGTATTTATATTCAAATAAAAGTTTTATCTGTTATGCCTTATAATAGTTTATGATTAATGGGAAAAATTACCCAACTCATGATGTGGATTTAGTAGAGGTAAAATTTTCATTAAATATATGAAGGAATTATCTTCATTGAAAAAAGATTGATATATTTACCAACCAGAAATGTCTAAAATATATATTCATAAAGAAGCAGTTGAACATGTTCCAAATAAGATGGGTAGAGATAACAAAAGATTTTGACTGCTCACTATATTACTACCATGGGAAAGTGAAAAAGTGGGAAAATTCTTTGAGTCAGAAGCATCACACTAGCTTATCCAGGATGAGGATCACAAGAGATCCAATGAATTTGTTTTTGCAAAGGATGGATCTACAAATCTTGAACAAATGAGAACACTTTTATATTTCTCAAATGAATGTTCAAATATATATCCATGTGACGATTTTGGAAACTCATAAGTAATATATAATACTAAAAAGGAAAGTTGGAAATGTTCATGTTTTTTTGTCAAGACCCGTCCCATTGGGGCCTGTTCCATGACTCCCTTATCCCACTTTTAGTAGGCCAGGGGCTGGTGACTAGCACCGAGAAGGAATGTCACTAACATGAGAGGCATTTCATAGGTACCTTTAAACACCCAGACATCTCCAAGACCACAAAAAAATGAAATGTAAAAATCACTAAATAAAAAAATGAATCCATACTAATAAACCCAACTGATAGAGTACAATGCAAAGTAAACTGTGGAAAATTAAAGTAGACCAGAATACAATCCCTGCAAAAGATTGAGTCTTCCATATAAAGAGTCTAACCTATAAATAATATTGGTTCTAACCCTACTACACAATGTCGTAGGAACACCAAGTCCTATATGAAACTAACTAATATCTGTTCGGTCTTGGTCCACCCTGGACTCCATAGAAAGGTCCCTCATCTGCACAAGACACAACACATGTGGGAAAAGCTCATGCTGGGGTGAGTATAACAATACCCAGTAAGACACCTCCAAAATCACAAAGTAATAAAAATGTAATGGTACATTCATCTCTTCATAGTAGATTTCCACATTACATACAACGAGAAACTTATCTAGATATACTCCAAACCTGGACCCATAGTCAATAGGTAAGTCACAATGGTAACATACCCAAAATAGGGATTCACTACAACGATTCCTGAAAGCACTCAACTGGGATAACTCACTCCATGTATAATATCTCTAATGATGTCCGACCGAGATGTAATAGTATACGGTAACTACCTTGACAGATTTTTATGATGGCATCTCTGATAAAAAAATATTATATACTCTCCCCAGGAGAACTAAATCCATGAGAAAAAGATCATGATACATGGATGAGGCTCACTTATAGGGCTATGGAATATACAATGAATCACCTAGATTGAACTTCTATGTAGTGTAAATTTGTTTAGAAGGATTGTTCACATCGATAAGCTAACTCTTCTTAAGAAACATGAATGGACCACAAATCCTACTACGTGCCTTTCATAGGAGACTCTCTACTATGTCCTAAAAGTATGACTAATGGGGGTCATACTCATTTGGATAGGAAATGAAACCAACTGAATTTTTGGTAAATGAGAAAGGGGAAACAAACCCAATGAATATTTTCCAAGAGATTGTGGACCAGGAGATCAAGACATGTAGAAATGTGTACACAACGTTTAGAAGGGTTTGATGACTTGTCCCTTGACCCCGAGTACTGCCTGGGTACAAGGACCCGAGTTAGTTGAACATTTCATGTGGAAATGGAATATATGACATGTAGAGAAGGAAACATTCCATGTACTACTAAGAGGGTCCACCATGTGTTTGTTGTCCATGTGTTAGAACACATCTTTAACCAATTATCATCTACCAGTGTACTAGTACATTGGTGTCCCGTCTAACTGGCCTGGGTCTAGCCCTATGGTGGAGTACATGCAGTGCACTCTACCCAGTGTCTATGTATCCTTCAAAAAACATACCAATCCTAGGGTATGTTCTTAGACACTCAGTGAAAGGTTTCACATGCCATGTGGCACTCTCATGTTTCCCAAAACCCTCGCTGGTACTCAGTGGGGTCCACACATTGTGTATTCTGAAACCCACACACAATCATTGATATTTTTCATAATGGTTGTCCTTCCATATAAAACCTTATATGATTATATGGTGTTCTATATAATGATTATTTCACCTCAAAACTCAATATACATGGTTGTTTTTCTATGGTATCATGGAATCGGTTGGTTTCAGGACATCAATCGACTCTAAAAACCCATTCTGACAATGCACAAGAATGATGATCAAATAACAATATCATCTAGAATACTCAGATATATCCATTTCCATCACTGTCGAACCCCCATTAGGTCTTCATGATGATAGATATACACTTTTAGATCATTTCACCGTTATTCGAAATCACAACGATCATCCGTTCATAACCCCATGAAGCACGGATAACGCACATGGACAAAGGGGTAAGGTAACACATTGAAACAACTTGAGGAATGAATAATAGTTGATGTGTATTATGTTGTTGTTCCGTTATATTAGAGAGTTAATGAAATTAAATCAAACTAAAATCAATACCCCAATTCAAACCCAAAATCAATTGACTCTACAATAACGATCACACTGTGGATCAACCTATTCAAGGGTTGGTCCGCGTTCATCATTAAATCAAAGATCTGAAAATGAAGGAATTAAATAAACATTCCCTACCTCATGGCTTGATCTTACATTGAAGAAGATCAATCATATCATCACATCCATTGGTGACTTTCTTCAAAGCATTGTTCGCCAATATCCGATATAAATTCCGTCATTGCCTTCCATCGAGAGAATTCTTCGGGTCTCTCTAGAGACATCAAGATGATCTATTTGGTTATCAGCCTAATCCTAGGATCCTGATTATTAAAAAAACAAGAAAAATAATTGTTTTTCCGTACCCTAACGTTTAAATAAAATAAATCCTTAATTTTTTTCATTAAAACATCCCGAAATTAAATTTCATAGCCAACGCATGCTGACAGATGTTACGACTCTCCTAGGGTAAAGCTGTTGTTCTGAATGCAACGATATCGTTGGATTTTTTATTAGGGAACACATCTAGACGTTATTACACATTCTCAAGAAAACTGATCGACAGTGCTATTTAATATATTTAATATATTTCAAACATTTATTCCAGCCACAATGGGGCTTGGAATCACATTCCATCTCATTGCCTAGTATCGAACTAATTATATATAATATTCAAAAGAAATACACAAAAAAGAATGGAAATTACATTCTCCCCACGTTGAAGATTTAAGTCCCCAATAAGACAAAAAAAAATTCTATGCAAGGAGAAGTGTGTATTTCACACGAATATGAGCCTCTCACTCCCACATGATATCTGAGATATTCATGTGCTACCACTGGACACACACAAGGGGAACCACTCACCAATAAAGGATCCCATCCTTTTGATCCTCGATCTCCAATGGGTACTCATCAAAGGACCTACAATTTTCACTTTCCAGCTCACCCTAGTAGATTATGTTTGATGGGTCTTCCACGTACCTCCTCAACTGCAACATGTGGAAGAAAACATGTACCAGATGTAAGTGTAGGGGTATAACTTAGAAGTAAACTACCTCATAATCTCTATGCAGTATCTGAAACGGGTTGTTGAACCAGGAAGATAACATTCCACCCAAGCCAAATCATTGTAACCATCATCGAGGTAAGACACAAAGGAAAACATGGTTTCCTTCCTCAAAATCCTAAGTTCTCAGCTATATGTCACGATAATAATTACTCCAGCTCCGTGAATTCTGCATCCACTCCTAAATTATTTTCACCTACTCTGTAGTAGCTCATACAAACTCTGGGCCCAGGAGTGATGACTCTCACGGGTCATTCCAACGATGTGGTGATATGCATGATCACTCATTCAAATCCTAACACTATTCCATACCAATTTCGGAGTGATAGTATTTGTTATATGAAAAATACTCCAATGGTAGGTGGTCCTACCAAATAGGACCAATGTCTAGTAAGCAATCCCACGACATATCCTCTAGAACCAAGATGGTTCTCTCCATTTGTCCATCATTTGGGGATAAAAAACTATCCTCAAGAATAATTGAGTCCCAAAATCCTCCTAAAATCTATACCACTATAGGGAAGTGTAATAAAAATCATGATATCAAACTATCTTTGATCGTACTCCATGAAGTCGAACTATCTACTGTATATAGAGATGTCCCAACCCCTCTACTAAACCCTACTCGTAGATATCTTAGAAGTGTTCCGACTTAGTGAGTCAATCAATGTTCACCCAAATGGAAACATATCCCTTGGATATACATAATAAAAAATTCGTGGAGTCTATCAATATTCCATACCACTTCCATTCTATCACCTCTAGGGGTGATTTAAACTTGCCGGAACCTGCTCTTCAGCCTTCACCAACTGGCACGTAAGGCAACAAGAAACGAACTCTATCAATCCCTTATTCATCCTAGTTCACCAAAATTGAAGTCGGAGGTCCTGGTACATCTTTTCCACACAAGGGTGTACTGCCAAAGCGTATTTGTGACACTTTATTAGAAACTCCTCCCACAATGCTGTTGATATTTCTGTGGATCCCCTAAAAAGGAAGACATGATCTCCCCCTTGAGAGTACCCATCAGGATCATGCCCAATGGATATATTATCATGAAAGGTCTAACATTCGATATCCCCATGATGTTCCCCACTTACACTCTATTATAGTGCAGGGGTGACAATTGTCACCTATATGAAAGCTACATCATCTCCATCCACTAAGGATAACTCTAACAAGACCAAATCATCTAAAGTATCATTCAATATCTATGAACTAGATCTCCTGCTAAGATCATCTACCACCATGTTCCCCTTACTAGGAGTATTGAAAATATCTAAGTCATAATATTGGAAGA
Source organism: Viscum album (assembly GCA_963277665.1). Lineage (NCBI taxonomy): Eukaryota > Viridiplantae > Streptophyta > Magnoliopsida > Santalales > Viscaceae > Viscum > Viscum album. Next base: position 386,067,296 of record OY728147.1, on the reverse strand, counting down.
ACTCTAGATATAATCTCTTTATAAAGAAAAAGTCCTTCTGTAAGAATATTTACTTGGGACTCTTATGATCAGAGTAGATGATAAACCACAAACCCATAAAGTAGTGTCACATCATCTTCAACATGAAGACTACCAATGCCAGCTCAAGATCATGGGTCACATTGTTCTTCTCATGTGTCCTCAACTGGTGCGAACCATAGACCCTAACATCTTGCCTCTAAATAATGACACAACTATGCCTGGCCCTTGATGCATTGCAGATCACTATGTACTTGACACCCTCCTCTGACTGTATCAAGATCGGGAACTAGTCAAACAGTAACTTAACTACATAAAAACTATTTATCACTTCTTTTTTCACACGAAAGGATACACATTTTAGGTCAATGATTTCATCAGTGATGAAATCCAAGAGAAATCATGTATGAATCTATGGTAATAGCCTACTAGACCAATGAAGCTCCACACCTTCTTCAAGCTTCAAAGTGGATCCCATGATAACTATACTGCCAGCTTGCCCAGGTCCACTACTACTCCATTAGTTGTAATAACATTTTCGAGGAAGTGGAACTCCTAAATCTAGAAATAGAACTTTAGGATTATCCCATAAAGATGGTTCTCTTGGATTACATCCAGAACCACATGTTGGTGTCTTTCATTCTCCTCCATTAGCGCCAAGTAGACAAGGATGTCATCAATGAAGGACACTAAAAACTAGTCTATGTATTGTTCGATGATCTAGTTTATGTGTCCTATGAACACTGATCGGAAATTCATTAGAAAAAAGTGCATCACCATGTATACATAGAGACCATAAGATCAATTAAAAATCTCCTTCGGTATATCATCATCCTGTACTCGCATATGGTGATAGCCTAATCGAAGTTCAACCTTCGAGAACCATCATTCCACTCTCAAATGATCATATAAGACATCGATCATTGGTCATGGATACCTATTCTTCATGGTCACATGGTTCATGAACATCTAATCAATACACAGCCTCAATGTCCCATTTGTGTTCTTGGAATAGAAAACTAGGGCCGCCCAGGGTGAAACCTGGGTCTCATGAAGTCATTCCTCTACAATTCCTCCTCCTGCATCATAAGCTAAAAAAGATTTGTAGGGTCCATCTGATGTGGGGTGATGATATCAGCACCAACCTACAATGTAAATAAACTTTGATTTCGATATCAAATTAGGGTGGTAATCAAGGAACATTTTTCGGAATGATGTTCTCATACTCCACCACCACTGCTGGAAACTGGAAGCTCAAAACATCTTCCGCTCCAAGGGGAAGGCTAGCCAACTCATTAATGATCAAATATAACCTCCTATGAATGATACCGTTTTGTGATTCTTGGATATCCTTTTCATGAATAATAAAAAACCCCATCCCATCACAACAGAAACACCACACACTTCACATAAAAAAATGAATGTAGAGATGTAACGAATATAGCCAATACATATTGATAATGTTGTCGTAACGCCTCAACACTTACACCAAGAGGCTCTAACTGAAACTCTCACCTCCAAGGGTAATATCACACTGTTAGCAAATATGTGAGATCATCGAGTCTCCTCCCATAGTTGTCTCCAAGTGTGATGGTAGATTCAACGATTCTCTAAGATTCACAAGGTCTTGAAAAAGATATGTGGTGAGGAAAGAATGACTATCACCTATGTCAATAAGTGTGGTTTTTAAGGTATAAAAGACACATATAAAACTTTGTATCATCACTAGGGTCACTGGGTTTTACACCTCAATAACATGTAGTAGCTATATCCCCTATCCTCTAGCTCGTTGAGCTCGGTGTGGACCTCCTTGGGGTGGTAGTGGAATTATGTCAAAATGAATTCCACCTTGTTTAGATCCCCTTGCTCCACTTATACATATTCCACTTGGCAGATCTTCCTACTCCACTTTATTCCTCTTCCTTGGTGGTCCATCCACCACTTCCCTATTAGCCACTCGATAGGTTGGAAAATCTCTAGAAAGACTTACTGTACTATCTCATGTATACCATAACCTCTCTCGAGACTGACTTGTTCTATCATCAGTGCCATGGATTGCAGATCCCCACTCACATGACCACCTGTTATGTCTCCCATGCTATGATCCCTATGTCTCACATTGGCTCCCTACTACCAAGGTCTTTGTTCCTGTCTTCCTGTTGTCACATGTCGCTCGGTTCTTCTAATTAGCTGTGAACCTCTCGACCACCAATGATCGTTCGAGAACTCCAATATAAGTCATAATGAAAGGACATGTGATGTTGGCACATATATCTAGACATAAACCTCTCTCAATGTTTTGAACCCTAAACTAATGATCCCTGGCTATATCCATCACGTAACAGGAGTGGATGGTGATATTCTATGAATAGTCATCCACCGTCATATATCCCTGTAGGAGTTGAAGAAGCACATGTATATGGAGTTACCCCAGTGTAACTAGAGAGAACTTTTCTTTATAAATATTCTCGAACTCCACCCATGAAAGAGTTTCCTCATCATGAGTATATTCGGTCGAACTCCACTATCATCCTACCGAACAGAAAAGAAGGCTCCCTTCTTGGATCAAAATTTGGTCTGCGAGTGTACTCACTGGATAGAAAACTCAAGAAACAACCTCAAGAAAGTCCTCAGATGACCGAGGGTTGGGATCACATTAGATCTTGGGGTGTCTCTATCTCTAAAACTCTTTGAGTGCACTCAGAATATGCTCCTCGTCAGCTAGTACTACATATACCATGTGCTCCTCCACTAGTGGTGGAAAAACTAGCGAACCACCAAGAGGTAACACATAGAAAACTAGTCCCTGCATCAAATACTCTCCACTGATGGGGTCACCCTCATGGACGAGATGCTAAATCATAGATTTTATGCATTGTGGTGGAATCCTATAAGGGAAAAAAGATGTACAATGGTCAATGAGTATATCTGTAAAACTGAGTTAAGAAATACATGGAAACAACAACCCATTCTTATATAATAAATGTACAATTATTATTTCCTTACAACTATTTTTCTCATGTATTGATTCACAATGTAGTTTATTAGAGTCCTGGAGTATGTATATGTTGGCCGAACACATAAATACTGGATTCCCTAACCTGAATGCTAAACCCAAAACACATTACACCATTTCCCCAAAAACATATAACAGGCCCTCGGTCCAATGGAATAACTAACCAGCTCTGATACCAATCTGTCATGACCCATCCTAGTGGGGTCCATGCCTCACCTCCCCACCCTCCTCAAATAGTTTATGGGCTGGTGACTATAACCGAGTCTTCATTTCTCTCACATGTGAGGCATTTCCTATGTATCTACACACACACACACACCAACATACCTAAAAATGACAAATTTTAAATACCACTATGGAACAAAATGCCTGAATACTACTAAACACTACCAATGGAGAATAATAGAAATTAAAGTGTGGAAAAGTAAACTAGGAATGAATATAATCCCACCAAAAAAATGTTTCTGGAAACTACAAAGCCCAACATGTAAATAAGATAGGAATTGAGACTACTTCTTGTAGTCATATTAACACATTAGCATGTTTCGAACACACAAATCTTTATCTAGTCTCGATCCTCCATAGAATCTATCAAAAGGACACTCACCTGCACAACACATGACACGTAAAGGCCAATTCTATGCAGGTGTGAGTATAAGAAAACATAGTTTGACACCCTAGAAACCACTAATAAATAAAAAAAGTAATGGTACCATCATTTCTACATAGTATATGTCTATAGTACGTATAACAATAACATATCTTGATATAATGAAAACCTAGGCATGTTGTCAAGAGTTAGGTCACAACAGATGTGTTCCAAAGATAGGGATTCATTCCAAAGATTCCAAAAAGTAATCAACTGGGATAAATCAATCCTAAGACTGATAGTCCGGATGAAGTCCACCCAAGAATTACTTTTTGTTGGTAACCTCCATGAGATTAAGATACACTCAAAGATCTTGTGAGAGAATACGATACACTCTCTCTAGGAGAACCAACTCCACTAGTGGAAAAATCACAATACACAGATGAGGATCACTGCCAGGGCCATAGAGTTTACATCAACTCATCTGAATTCACCTGCCAAGTAGAGAAAAAAAGTATGGTATGATTTTGTGAAATGATAACATGACACTACTTTGGGCACATGAATGGATAGAATACCCTTCTCTGGGCCTCTCAGAGGGGACTCTAGACTCTATCTGGAAATTCATACTCAAGGGGGTCCTACTCTATGGGATAAGAAATGATACCAACTAACCATTAGGTGAATTATCAAGGGGAAATAGAAGAAATGAATCTTTTCCAACATATGGTGGAAAATGAGATCAATCCATGTAGAAAAAAGTACATTATGTATAGAAGGGTCGCACGCCATGTCCCATGACCCCAGGTACTACCCGATTAAAATGACCTGATTCATATGAACATGTAATGTAAAAATTGTATACAAAGAATGTAGAGTAGGTAACACACAACTCCATTCTATCCAGGGTCTTCCCCTTATACACTGGCCATGTGAAAGTACTAATCATCAACCTGTGTACGTCTTCCCATGTACCGGTTCATGGGGTAGAATGTGTAACCAATCTTGGCCTGGAAGTGTGGTGGATTATATTTCATGTACTATAAAACGTGTATATCTATCCTCTAAGATACATGATGAGCCTCAGAGAAGGACTCACATGTTGTGCGGCAGGAGCCATATGTCATGCAACACACTCCTACTTCAAAAAACCCTAGTCGACACTCAGCGGAGCCCACACTGCGTGTATTCTAAAACACACATCGTGTTTTTGGAAACACATGACATATTGATTGGGATTTTTTGGAATAGTTGTTCTTTATATGCGCACCTCGGGTGATTCGTCTCTTTTTGATATGATAATCTATTCTCCTTGAAACTGATGACCTAAATTAATTTTTCCATGGTAAGACTAAATCAGTAGGCATTGATCATTCGATCGGCTCAGAAAACCCATTTCAATCATCCTCATGAATGCTTCTCAACGAATAATTTCTTCCAAAATACTCTGATCCACCGGTCAACACAATCTTATCACCTCTTATAGGTCTTAACAAAGCCATATATAGGATTTTAGATCATTATTACATGATTTGATTGTTCACTGATCATCCATTTATAACCCAACGAAGAATGAAGAACACACTAGGATGAAGTTGGAAGGAAACATATAGAAACAACATGAGGAACAAACCTTGTCCATTGATCATTATGGTCTTTAACTTCTCTGTTATAACTATTAGGAAACTAAATTCAAATAAAATCAATCCTGCAAATCACACCCTCCTCCAAGGATGATCGATCTACATGAAAACTTATTTATGGAATGATCTATGTTCATTGTTAAATCCATGAATATGGAAAAAATGTATTCAAAAACATGTCATACCTCAGGGTTGGATTTTCCATTGAAGAAGACAGATCATAGTGTCACTTTAATTGCTGAGATTTATCAATGTAGCAGTTTTCAATCCCCAATCCATTTTCCATCATCACTTTTCATCGAGAGAATTCTTCAGGTTCTCTCTAGACCTTCCAAGATGTTCTCTAGGGTTATGTGCCTAACCCCGGTCTCCTGCTTATTAAAAACAAGAAGAGATGTTGTTTCATCTCTTTACAATGTTAAAATAAAATAAATCCATAATTTATTTTATGTATATAAAATCTCAAAAATATAACCATTGTAGATGACCCTCTTCATCCAATATATGTGTAGACCTAGGATAATTTCATTACTCTAAATAGGATAGTTTCCTCGAATTATAATATGGGAAACAATTTATAATTTATTTGAATTTTTTAGGAAAACCATCAACGAGTTATATTTTAAATATTTGATATATATCATACATTTTTTATGGAAACATTATGCCTCATCATAACACAACATACCTATATGTAGTCGCAAATTAATTCCATATAATATTTAAAAATAATACATGGAAAAAATCTGGGCATTATATGTATAACCTTGTTTAGGATGGAATGATAAGATTCATGAACTCTATATGTGTTCCTTCCATACCTGATTTGAAGAAGGTTATGTTAGAGGAAGGTTAAAATTATTTATTCTCTACTCATCATGGATGTAAAAAGATGTATGGGGAAATGAAATAATACTTATAGTTGGAAGGAATTAATAGAGATATCAAAGAATTTGTATCTTAGTGTTTGTTATTACAACATGTTAAGGATGAATGAAAAAAGCCAAACGGGATGTAAAATCCATTACTCATTCCAGAATGGAAATGGGAAAACATCAATATGGATTTGGTCATTTGAATTCCCAACCCCTCTTAAAGTTTTAATGTTACACAGGTGGTTTTCAATCACTTTACAATGTATGCACACTTCATCGCTATTAGATAATAATTCTATATGGATCATTATGCTAATATATAAATTATGGATGTGGTAAGGTTTTTGTGAGTACCAAATTCAATTGTATTAGATTGGGGACTGAGGTTCAACTCAAAGTTCTCAAAAAATTCTTTTTAAATAACATGATATAAAATTGAGTTTCAACACTACATATCATCCTCATATAGATGGTCAGTCTAAAAGAACAATTCAAACCCTAGAGAATATGTTGGGATCCTGTACTATAGAATTCAAATCAAGTTGGTCTAAAGGCCTTCTTCTTGATGATTTTTATTACAAAAATATCTTTAACTCAATAATTTATATGGTACCTTATAATTTTCTCCATGGGAAGAAATGTAGTGCTCCAATATGCTGGGATGAGGTTTGTTACACGCTGATTTTTTATGGAACTGTTATTTTGATTAAATTAATCATAACTTATGTCTTGCGAAGAAATAATTCTGAACATCAATTCACACAAAACTGAATCAGCATATGTTACCTGAAAAATTGACTTGGTGTATGTTACATGCAATACAGTCTTAGTGTATGTTGCACGCAACACGAATGTCGTTGCGAACCAATATTTTATTATTATTATTATTTAAATTAGATAATTATAAACTAGATATAAAAATTAGGTATATGAATAGTGAACACAATTTTACAAATACTTCTTAAAATAGTTTTATATAAATAAAACATATAGATATTGAATGATATAATTTTTTGTAATTTCCTTATATGATTTAAAATACTATTTTCTCAAATGAACTCCATTTAATGTCCTCCCATGAAAAATAATAAAATTATTTTTAGACATAATATGAAATTTAATCTGATAAAATAAACATAAAATTTGAACTTAAAATTTATAATTTAACTTAAGAATAATTTTTGGGATTCTTCTAAGAAACAACAATTTTGGATGAATAGTAAAAAATAATGAATTTTAATTCAAAACATCATTTCAATATAATTAATTTATAAGTAAATGTATATATTAAATTGATTTAAAAGTTTAATTATGTCATATTTTAATCTATTAATACAATTAATGTTATTGGAACCAATTTCACTATTAATGTTGTTATAATAATATAGAAAACCTTTGAAGGTTTTTACATTAAAAACCCATAGTGTTGTCATGTCAGTAAGATTATTTTGAAATTAATTTCTGCCACTTATTTGATTATAGTATGTAATTTTGAATTAAATTTTATTAATAATCAATATATATAATTTATAATTAAATAAACTATTTTTTGACCAAAAATATTATTGAAAACGATTCAAATTAATTTTATCAATTAAGGGATAAATTTGGTTAACAAATTACCAAACTAAAAATTTATGACCTAAAAAGACCAAGATAAATGTCCAAAACCCATTTTATGGAAATTATTTTGTTGTGAACATTAAATTATTAAGTAATTTTGTTTTGGTATAACTTTTTTTATGAGTAAAAACGTGGGTCCACCTAGCTTTTTTTTGAAAATGCCCAGTGTGTCCTTTCCCTTCCCAATAAAAGGCCACCACATGTCCCTCTTCTTCACTCCTAACAATAAAGTTAGGATCATAAATTATCTACCCAATCCACTTCCCAACATACATACCTTCCTCATATAATAATCCACTTGAGAAAAAACTAATACAAGTAATCCATTTCGAACAAACCAAAAGGATATACCTTACTAAGAAGTAAATAATTCTCTCAAACTCATGTATTTTATTTTCATTATATTGGAACCCACTTTATTTATTCAATGATTTTATAATAACACCATTATAATAAATATATTAGTATTTTTTATTCTATGGGATTGGATTACCCATAAAAACACCTCCATCAAATGGGTAATGAACATACTATTTATGTGTAGGGTGAACTACCGCCTCACAAAACAATTATTGGTCATTTTTTCATACTGCCTCTCATGGTCGACATTATGATGGAAAATATATTTAGATAAGTTATATATTATATTAATTAATTCCTTAATTTTATTTAATAATTTAAAAACACATACATTTAAACATTCCATTTTGTTTAAATATGGTAATTCTGGTAAAGGTTTTGTGGACTGACACCCCCTCAAAGTGATATGATTCATTCACAAACTACATAAAACGTATTCAGGATTGTTTTAGTGCACATATATGTCATATATGATATTATAATGGTATGATAATAATTATATATATATATACATATCCATATTTCATTTACCTTAATTCTTTCAATATGATAATATGAACAGAAACATCATTCACGTGTATGTTTAGCTTACCATCTCCATAAACAGTGTATTCCCTTTCATAATTATATATTCTATATATTATCAAAAAACACATCTAATAAATATATAATATATTATTATTAATATTTTAATTCTATAAATCATAATATAATTATAAGCATTAATGATATAAGAAACCTACTAAGAATAAAGAAGATATTACATGAAGTGAAACCTTTACATAGAAATGTTATCAAGTGGGTAATATGAAGTCATAATAAAACAATTAAAGGTATTATATAAAATAATATGGTTATTTTATATATTTATAATAAACTTATATTTATTATACATGAGTTTTTAATGATTATGATGAGATCCAACACAATAAGGAAGGGGATTTCATCTCACTTTTTATTTAATGCGATACATACATTTTCCACCACCCATTCCTTTTTATGGGGTGTATACTGAAAACATATTTTTTCAATGATTATTAAACTTATATTTAATTTTTTTATCATATCCATTATGTTATATTTATTTCATGGTGTTAATGTTTAAAAATAAACCAAATCGGTAAGGCAGTTTTGTCTCTATTTTAATTCTTTCACATACGTGTTTTATTATACAAATACAATTTTTTGAGGTGTATACACATCCATATGACATGTTATATAAAAAATATAAATTATTTCATTATATTTAAATATAATTTTAATTTATTTTTCATACATAGTGATTATGATCCTATGTTACCATGTGGTAAGAGTAAATTGAAACAACCTCATTGTATATTAACATTATTTTAGATAATTCTATCTTTATTGAAATTTTATTATACATAACTCAAAAAAACGGATGAAGTTTCTCTTCCAATGTTTATTAAATGTATCACCATGTATTAATACCATTTAACACTCTTTGGTACTTAATATAATTACAAAAATATTTAAGGAAAAACTGAACGTATGTCTCTCTTCGGTCAAAAATCTATTTCATTCAAAAACCAGGTTTTAGAAAATGTTTTGTTATTTTTCCAAATGAAACATTAATATAATTTCAAATATAAAAATGATTTTAAAAATGTTTTATGTTTTTAAAATATATCATTATAATTTTTCAAAGATATTTTAATAGAAAAGGTTTTTAATTTGTTTTATGTTTTAAAAATAATTTTATAATGAAAAAAGTATATTTTACTCAGGATATGTTATTAAACAATTTATCAAAATTTGTTCTGATATAAGTTAAAATACATTGGTGTTAATAATGACTTTTTGGGGGAACCTATTCTATGTTTCCATTCAAATTATTTTTCCTAATGGATTTTTTTGATGACATGATGTTTATAATACTTGTTTCTCTTTTACGGGTTATATTCTTTTGAAACCCACTTCCTTTAATGGGTTATGTTCGTGATGAAATTATTATTAAAAATATAATTTTCCATATGTTATGATATGATTACATGTTTATTAAACCCATTTTATTTAATTGGTTACGATATGATTATTTATGATCTTGTGGCACATATATATATATATATGACTTCATTATGAGATAAGTGGGACCGATATATCCCTCAAATGCATTTGGTAAACATTTATATCTAATGAGATAGACATTAATGGTATTGGGAATGTTCCATTACAAATAATATATACATTGGAGTGAACCATGACTACCAATATTGTATGAGAAGTAAACACATTTCACAAAGATGGCCTTGTGAGTGAACCATGCCTACTAAGATGGTGTGGGGTGTGAACCCATACTACCAATGTGATATTGGAAGTGATGAATAGAATACTACGGAAATAATATTTTATTAATATGTGTTCTTTCATCCTTGGATATTATTCTTGAATATATTTATCAATAAAATAATATATATTACTTGGATACTATGGAAATCATATTAAATGCATATGTGTTTTCGTACATCTTTAAGAGGGGTTTCAGATCCTCTTTTTTTCTAATAAAGGATCAATACCACTAAAAATTTATCCCATATTCTCTGATGTTTTATGTAGGATACATTCATTCTATAATTTTATCATTTAGAATGTGAAGAGGTCCATTGATTGACTCAAATAATGAAATCAAGGCAACACAAGGAGATTGAATCCATGGATTAAGATGAGTTCTAGAACATATTTTACAATATGTACATTACTAGGATACATTAAAACAGTATGTAGAATAATTTCCTTCATTTGAAGTAATGGGGTAATGAATCAGTTTGTATCTATGAGGATAATTTCATTTTAATTGTGTGGTATGCTTTAGGAATTATCAAACAACCCGAATGTAATTCTTATAAGATCTTGAATGGCTTAAATTAAATTCTCAGAAGGGTGATATATATAAGAGACTTTAGTAGATATGAAGGGATTGTGTGTCTTTTAAACAAGGATAAAATTGATTTGGGAGTCATGTATCAATCCCAGGGTTTTGATATGGAAAAGAAGATAGAGTTTAAATGGAAATCTAAAAAACATGAAGAGAAGAAGACACAATTTCTTATATTATCCATGTGTTGGAATAATAATGGATAAAATTTATATAAGGATCCTAATAAATGATTTCAATGTGTTTGGGAAGGCCATAGATCATTTTATTATTTATGTGATAAGTAGAATTTATCAAATAGTGTGAATGGAAATAAAATATAGAATGAACCTCGCACGATATAGTGATACATGTGTATGGAGAATTGAAATTATGAGTACCATTTCAGAAACCCAAGGACTAGTCATTATGATCAACATTAGTAACCTCCTATGTTGAGGGAGAAGGGTAAATATCATGAAATCACTATTTATGTTGAATTCTGTGATAACTACGTGATGAATGGTACAGTTACCATCCACTTTAGAACTGGTCATTTTATATTTGATTCTCTATCTACCCACTCATTCATATCTATGAATTTTATAAGGGTGCTAAGATAAAACCATAACAATTAGAAGTGGAATTATATGTAAAAACCCATAATTGTGAGATGATTTCATCCCACATATATTATTCCACTCTATCTTACGTTTACTGGAATATGCTTCCTGAAAATATTTTAATTTTTCCTTCGGTTAAATTTGATGTTATATTTGCCATAGATTTTCTTTTTCTACATAAATACATCATCAAATATTTTGGAAGGGATGTTACCTTTTATATTTCAGACTAACCTATGATCATAAAACCATGCTACAATAAGTATAAACTTCTTGTAGAGATTACATCAAGTTTACGGGTCTTAATTACCATTAATATGGGTTGTTTACCTTTAATGGCTGGGGGGGAACTAAGATAAAAAATATGTGTATTGTTTAATATTTTGTTGATGTATTTAAGAAATTGTTTCCTAGCCATCCAAAAAAAGTGATGATGAGTTTTTAATTGAAAAAATACATGGTTCAAAACCAATTTCAAAGACTCCTTATAGAATGTACATAATTAGGTTTCCAAAACTAAAGAATAAACTCCATGAAAAACATGGAAAGGGATTTATTTATACACATGTGTCACCTTGGGGTTCAAATATTCTATCTGTGAAAAGAAATATGGACCAATGAAACATTACAGTGATTATCTAGAGTTTAAAAAGATCACAATCAAGATCAATTACCCTATTCCCTATATTTATGACTTGTTTGATCAACTGCACGGAGCTCAGTACCTTTCCAAGATTGACCTTCATTCTAGATATCATCAATTTAGGGTCAATAAAGAGGGTACACCCAAGAATTCATTCGGTACAAGGTTTGAACAAAAAACAATATATATTAATACCTTTTGTTGTAACTAATTTCTCTGCTATCTTTATGTGTTTAATGAATAACTTCTTTATAGATTACCTCAATCAGTTTGTGGTAGTATTTATAGATGATATTATTAACATTTCACAGAGAAATGAAGAGCATATAGACCAATCGAGAATTGTATTGAAGACTCTATAAAAGGAGATACTATATAAATATTTACAAATTGTGAATTTTGGATGCTAAAGGATCCATTTTTGGGTCACATAATCACAAAATATAGTATAGAAATAGAACAATCAACGATGAATGATTTTGAATGCTGGCCTAGACTAGGAACTTTGACTTTGATTTTTAGCTTTCTCAGTTCATCTAGATATTATAAATGATTTTTGGAGAATTCAACATAACTATATAATCCTCTAGAAATGATAACTTGGAAGGGATTCAAGTTCCTTTGGAAAGATATATGTAAGGAAAATTTCAACGAACTGAAAAGTGGGTTATGTAGTGAAGTTATGCTTACATTTCCCTATATTGGAAGATGTTTTTTTGATATATAGTGATGAATCTATGATTGTTTATAGAATTTTTCTTATATAGAATAAAATATATCTTTAATAATCCTCATGAATTTTGATGATTCATGAGAAAAAAATACCCAACTCAATATTTGGAGTTAGAAGTGTTAATTTGTTCGTTAATGATATGGAGGAATTATCATTATTGAGAAAAGTGTGATATATATACTGACCATAAAATTATAATATATATTTTTATATTGAAGGAATTGAAAATGTGATAGAGAATATGTTAATATAAGATAAAGGATTATTGCTTCTGAATACATTACCATACAAGAAAAATGAACAAGGTAGATTATTCTTGGAGTTAGAATGATCATGATAGCATATCCATGGCGAGAATCTCAAAAGATTGAATATTTAAGGATTAGAAAAGTATGGATCTAGAAATATTGAATGGAGGATAAAAATCATATCTTTCCCAAATAAATTATATACCCTCTATCCCTATGATGATTAATGAGGTATAGAATGAAGATATAGAGTTAAAAATAAATATAGAATTGTTCTCGAGTTAAACATTGATCTGGATGGAATGATAAGGTTTAAGAACCATGTATTTGTTTATTATATATAATATTTGAAGTAGAAGCTATTATAGGAAGCTAATAGTTTATCATTTTCTATTCATCAGGGATATATAATTATTTAATGGTATTTTAATGAATATATCTAGTGGGATTGAATTAATAGGGATATCACAGAGTTTGTATCTCGGTGCTTGGTTTCTTAGATGTTAAGTATGAAAGAAAAAATTCAAAGGGTATGTTGTATCAATTACCCAAAGGAGAATGAAAATGGAAGTGCATCACTATGGACATAGTCATTAGACCACCCAAAAAATCCAAAGTTTGTAATTTTATATGTTTGGTAGCCGATCACCTTACTAATTCAGCATAATTCATAGCAATTAGAGAATATTTATCTTTGTATCAACTTTCTAAGATATACATTAATGATGTGGTTAGGCTACATGGAGTACAACATTCCATTTTATCTGATCAGGATCTGAGGTTCACCTAAATGTTCTGGATAAGCCTTCAACAAGTATGTGATATTTAATTAATCTTCCTCACTACTTATCATCCCCAAATAGATGGTAAATTTGAAATAACAATTCAAACCTATGAGGATATGTTGAGATCTTTCCCTCTGCATTTCAAAGGTGGTTGGGATCAATACCTTCATATAGTTTAGTTTTATTACAATAATAAAATTAAATAAATAATTCATATGGAACCTTATGAAGACCTCTATGTGATAAAATTAAGTGATCCAATGTGATGGGTAGATGTTTGAGAAATAATGCTATTGGGACCTGAGATAACCGAAGATATGGTCATGAATGTTAGAACCATGTAGTAGAATATCCATAAATTTCAGTTTCGGAAGAAATGTATTAGAGATAACCGATGGGGTGATCTAGAACTTGAAGTTGGTGAAATTTTTTTCTATGAATCACACCCTAAAAGAATGTTAGGAGGTTTAGAAAAAATGGGAAACTAATACCTATGTATATCCGTCCCTTTGATATTTCAGATCACATCGGGATAGTATCGTATAACATGGAACTTACTCCAAATATCTATCAAGTCTAGGATGTGTTACATGTATATAAAATGTGGAATTACATATCATAAACATGAAATATAATTAACTTATGGGTTATATCATTGGAGAAAGATATATCTTACAAAGAACAACCAGTTAAAATTTTGGACAAATAACAGAATGTTCTATAAAACAAGACCACTCACCTGGTGGAAGTATTGTAGAGAAATAATCTATTAGATCATTCTATGTGGGAATAGGATGATATTATTAAGAATAAGTGTCATTAATTTTTTTACTTAGGTGATAAACTTTCAGGAAGAAATTCATATTAATGGGGTATAATGTAACACCTTGTGTTTTTATGGAAATTTTTTATGAATTAGTTAATTTTTTTTATTTATTAAAATTCACTAAGTCAAAAATTCTTTCACATTTAATTGCCTCATAATATGTTATATTAAAAATTTACATGGTGTTTGTTACATGTAGCATTGACATGGAATATATTACACACGACACTGATGTTTCTACGAAACCTCATATATTTATAATAATTAATTAAATGATGAAACTATAACCGAATCATTAAACATAGTAATATGAATAGTATAAAGTCAATTTAAAATATTATTTATAATGGATTTATATATATAAAACATATTTATTAAGAAAGATATATTTTTAGTGAAGTCCTTTTATGTTTAAAAAAAACATTTTCTCAAGTGAACTACTTTTAATGTACTTCTGTGAATATAATGATATTAATTTTAGAAAAATTTAAATATTTAATATGATAAAATAAAATTAATTTTTTTAATTAATGTCAATATTATTATAGTGTGATATTTCTGTATTTTTCTAAGAAACATCATTTCTTGATGAATAGTGAAACATAATGAATTTTAATTCAAAACCACTTTTCTATATAATTTATTTATAATGATAAATTATATTTAAAATTGATTATTCTATTTTATTATATCATATTTTTATGAATTAATCCAATTTAGCACATTCGATATAGTTTCACTTTGAAATTTTCCTTAAAAATAGAAATCTTTTGATTGTTTTTATCATAAAACCTGATAGTGTTGTCTTATCTATGAGATTATTTTCAGATTTATTTCTTCCACTTATTATATTATAATTTATAAAAATGAATTCCATATTGGGAATAAAAATTATTTATAATCTATAATAATTTCTACTTAATTTTTTACCAAAAATATTAGTGAATGTGATTAAACTTAATTTCAACGATTTAATGAAAAATTAGGTTGACAAAGTATTAATCCTTAAATTTAAGACCCAAAACGACAAGAAACATATAGAACACCAATGTTATGGCCATGAATCGTCCATTATCCATAAATTATTGATTATTTCATTTTTTTATTGACTTTTTTTTCGGTAAAAATGTGGGTAGACCTAACTTGTCATAATAAATTCCAAGTGTGTCCTTTCCCTTCACTATAAAATCCCATCACCACTCCTTCTTCCTCACACCTCTAAACATCGTAGGTTTGGGAGATTTATTACCAATAATCTTCCTAATATAACTTGATTTATTATATAATCCACCAAATGTTAATAATGAAAACAAATGAATCCTTTTCCCACAATCTAAACATAGTTTCCCAATTAAGAGGTATCAACATCTCTCAAGCTCCTTTATTTTATTATCATTCTCCACCCATCCTCTCTCATTATTAAATGATTGTTTAAACAAAAAGTATTATAAATATACTATTAATATTTTAATCTAATTATTTTTCATACACTAACACACACATCCATCGAATGGGTAACAAACATAGTATTATGTGTACGGTGAAGTACCACCTCCAAAAATGATGATTGTTCATTTTTTTACCACCTATCATGGAGGAAATTGTGATGGATAACATGTTTAAATATGTTAAATATTATATTTATTATTATTTTAATAATCTTCAATTCTTATTTAACTTATATCTTTATACATTCACATTACTGTAAATACAATAATGTTTTGAGGAAATGTGGACTACCTCCCCTCAAAGCAATGTGATTTGGTCACACTCCACAGGGAATGTATTAAGGTTGAGTTTAGTGAAAATATGTGATATATATTATAGAATAAAACTACTAAAACAGTTATATAAATATACATATATTTAAACAAATTACATTTACCTTCTTTCATTCAATACGATAATAAAAACGAAAACAACTTTCCCGCGTATATACGGCTTACCATCTCCATGAACAATGTCTTCCATTTCATACATATATATTCAATGTATTATTATATCAGGAATATAATAAATATATATGACATTTATATCATGATGTATAATCTATAAATCATGATATAATTATAAGGACCATAGTTATACAAAATTAAGACACATGCAAAGAACAAAGAGGATATTACCCAAACTGAATCTTGAAAACAAAATTTTCACTAATTGGGTAATATAATGTCATAATAAATCCATATTTGGTATTAAATATAATAATATGTTTATTTTATAGATCTATAATAAAAAAATATTTATTATACCAGAGTATTTTTACAAGTACAACGAGATTAAAGACACAAGGTAAGGTAACTCCATACCACTTTTTATTTTTGTGAGATACGTGATATATTCACCACCCATTCATTTTTTATATTGTGTATAATTCACATGGATGTATTCAAGGATTATTAAACTTAAAATTATTGGTATTTACATATCCATTCAATTATCATTAATTTTTTGGGTTAATGTTTTAGATTCTACTAAATCAGTAAGATAGTTGTGTCCCAATTTTCCTTCATTAAGACACATATTTTATTATACACCTACATTATTTTTTAGGTGTATGTAATTCCATTGAAATGTTATATTTTTAATCTACATAATTTAATGATATTTTAATCTACATGTAATGTAATTTTCTTTGATGGAGATTATGATCCAATGTTACTATGTGGTAAGTGTGTATTGAAATAATCTAATTGTGTATCGAAGTTATTAGTGACTATTCTTCCTTTTTTGAAATATTATGATCCATCTATCAAAAACACTCATGAATTTTATTATCCCATGACTAGTCATGTAATATCCATGTATTAGTATGTTTTTATACACATTACTAATTAATAAAATTAAGAAATGTTTTTATGAGAAATTTTATCGTATGTATCTCTTTGATCAGATATATATTTTATTAAAAAACCATGTTTTCAAATATTTTTTCAAAATGATTACAAATTTTTCATGGTGATCAAATTTTTGGGAAAGCATGTTATTAAAATTTTTTGTATGATTTTCAAACATTTCCTTACATTTTATTAAAACGATTTTCAAAGAAAATGGATTTAAAAAATGGTTTATATTTTAAAATTCATTTTCCATACAGAAAATATATTATTCTCAAGAAATATTAAAAAAACATAAAAAATTATTTCCCATCTGAGATACCAACCATTGGTGATAACCCAGATTTTTGGGGAAATTATTCAATGGTTCCATTCATATTCTTTCTTTGAATGGATTCTGTTTTGATGGCATGATGTTTATGAAACCTATAAAACATTCACGAGTAATATGATTTTGAAACCTGCCACATATCACTAGTTATATTTATGTTGATAATATTATGAAACCTTTATTTTTTCACAATTAATGATATGACTTCTTGTTTATAAAACCCATTTCATTTCAAGGGTTATGATATGATTGGTTATTGTCTTTTGGAACATGTATTTATGATTTTATTATGATATAGGTGGGACCTATATCTCTCTCTACGGAATGGGGTAAATATTTATATATCATGAGAGAGACTAATATAGTCTTGGGAATTGAACATTCAATTAAGATGGTTGTGGGAGTGAACCATGACTACTAATATGGAATTAGGGGTGAACTCGTGCTATTAAGATGGCCATAAATGTGAACCATGGCTACCAAGATGGTGTGGGGAGTGAACCAATACTACAAATTATAGTCTTGGAGGCATTTCCTTGGATAATATGGATATCATATTATATTCCAATGTGTTTTCCACAATTCCATGTTTTATTATTTTGTTTTTCTTTCGTGAATTATGTTTTCTATGTATTTATAATTGTTGTGTTATGACCATCTATGCATTATACCCTGATTCAAGTAAATAAATATTGATATGTAGGTTATGATCTCGTATTCTCATGAACATGTTTTCATACCATTGTGAAAATTGTTATTTTAATGTATATCCCCTGTTTACCATTATAAGGAATCTAAACTCATCCTTTTTTATGTTTCCTTCCCCTAGGTTATGAATATATGTATTATGTTTGATATGTCAAAGAAGGGTTCTAGTTAAGAAGAACCTAGTGGGAGATGATTTAGATCATTTATATACGAGTGTTTATGTTCACATGTTTTTTATGCCCCTAGACGAGTAAGGACTTTGGGGGTATATTTCTATAACGTTTCCAATATTCGGAAATATTTATGAAATGTTAATGTATGAAACATGAGGGTCTTAATGTGGATGGAGTATGAAATCTGTTAATTCATGTGATCACTGAAGAAACACTATAGATGATT
Organism: Viscum album; assembly: GCA_963277665.1. Taxonomy (NCBI): domain Eukaryota; kingdom Viridiplantae; phylum Streptophyta; class Magnoliopsida; order Santalales; family Viscaceae; genus Viscum; species Viscum album. The sequence continues at coordinate 386,048,161 of OY728147.1, read as the reverse complement.
GTAAATATTTATCATCATATCAGGGAATTTGGAAGTCGACATAAAATTTATTCTGAAAACTGATGGTGTTTTGAAGAGTTTTAAGTCTGTGAAACTGTGTTTCTCTAAATCTTACCCTAAAATAATGTTACGAGATTAGAGAAAGAAGGTGTAACTAAGTCCTTGGTATATTAGTCCTTTAGAAAATTTGATTTTATTTGGATGGTGGCATATCTTTTGGAACTTCCGAAATATCTTTTTCAAGTCCATAATTTGTTCCATGTATATCTCATAAGGAAGTACATACTTGACCCTTCACATTTACTGAATTCAATGGTCATACCGATAGAGCATTGTATTTCTTATGAGGAACAACTAGTGAAATTGAAGATCGTATAGAGAAAGGCCTATGTAACAATAACACAATCCTAGTCAATGTCTTTTATTGGTGAACTCACCAATATGATGATGCTATGTGTGAAATTTAAGATATGATTGAGCAGAAGTATCCTCATTTGTTTTTACTCGTGTGATGAATTTTGAGAGGAAAATTTATTTAATGAGAGGTAGAATGTAACACCAATAGTTTTTATAGACAATTTTATAAAATAAATTAAACACCATTTATGTATTTCCATGAAAAAAGTAAAATATGTCTTTCACATGGAACCATATTATCATACATTACATTGAACATGGACTTGGCATACGTTACATGAAACACCGACATGGCGTACATTACACACAACACAGAGTTTCTGTAAAACAACATTACACTATTATAATTATTTAAAAAATATAATTATAACCTGGCCATTAAACATAATAATATGAATAGTAATCAATAATTTTATGATATTTCTTATAATGTTTTTAAATATGTAAATCATATTTATAACAAACGATCTAATTTTGGATAAGTCCTTAAATGTTTAAAAATATTATTTCCCCAAATTAACTACTTTATACTTCCTTTTATGAAAATTAATATATGTAAATTTAAATTAATATTGAAATTAAATTTCATTCAATAAAAATAAAATTTTTAATTTTTAATTTCAAAATTATTTTATGGTGATTTTTTGGGATTTTTCTATGAAACATCATTTTTTGATGAATAGTGAAAATACTGAATTTTAATTCAAACTTATTTTCATCTAATTTATTTACAAGGGTAAATTATATTTTGAATTCTATTAAAAATTTAATTAGATCATATTTTTATCAATGAAATCGATTTTAATAATTGGAATAAATTTCACTTTCAAATTAAATATTAAAATATTGCAATCTTTGGAATAATTTTTATTTCGAAAACCCGCATTGTCGACCCGACCATAGGATAATTTTATTTTAGTTTCCTCTACATATCAGATTAGAATTTTGAGAAATTGATTCTAAATTTGTAATAATCATAATTTATAATTTCTAATAAAATCAACATTATTTTTTACCCATAATATTAGAGAAAGTAATTAAAATTAATTTCAATTATTATGTACAATTAAACATGATAAGGTACTAAATGATAATCTTAAGGGCCAAAACGACATAAAAATGGTCTTAAATCCATCTTATGGGAATATTTCAACCCTATAATACATGAGATCAACTTTGGTCTAATATTGGATCCACATGCAATAAGAAAAACGTGGGTGGAATTATCTCTTCAAATATTTACAAGAGTGTCACTCGTCCCCCACTATAATAATTCCCCATGTCCCCCACTTCCTCACAACCCAAAAACAAGTTAGATTCAATATGTATTATACCAATACACCTGTAAAAATTCCACCCTTGCTTTGTGAGGTTTCATATTGGGTATAAATCCATCCAATGGAACCCATTGGTGTAAACCAAAAGGAGTTACCCGAATAATGAAAAATATTCTTCCTTTGGAACTTTTATTTTATATCAATTATAAACCCCCTCAAAATATCTTATTGCATGATTTTATAGAAACACCAACGTTAAAAATATACTAGGATGTTTTTTATTAAATGGTTTGACCAAAACATACACAAACATTTATCTAATGGGTAACTAATTTAATGTTCACATGTATGGGGAATTACCACCTCACAAAATGATGATTGTTCCATTTCTTTTTACTGCCTCACATAGGAGAAATTATGATGGACACTATATTCATATATGTTATATATTAAATTTATTATTTCTTTATGATTATGTGATCCTTTTAAAAAAATTATCCTTATACATTTTAATTGGTTCGAATATGATAATTTTGTTTGAACAAGTGTGGACTACCACCCCTCAAATCATTGTGGTTCATTTTCACACAAAATAGAATGTATTTAGGATGCATTTAGTGAAAATATATGATATATATAAAATAAAAATTTTACTGAAATATATATATTTACACACACACACACATAGAGAAATATATATATATATATATATCATTTTCTTTCTTTCTCTCAATATGCCAATAAAAACAGAAACAATGATCATACATATGTAAAGATTATTGTCTCCATCAATGGTGTATTTTATTTCATAATTATATATTCAATATATTATTATAAAACAAATATATTAAATATATATGATATTTATACAATGATTTAGATTCTTGAAATCATGATATAATTGTAAGGGTCAAAGATATAATAAATTAATATACATGTGATGAACAAAATGGATATTATCCATACTAAAACCATAAGATATAATTGTTAAAAAAACATGTAATATAAAGGAATAATTTTTGGTAATAAGGATATTAATTTATTTAAGGGATTTTTGATTGTGTTTTTTGAAAATACACATTGGGTTCAATGTGGACATTACCATATATGTGATCTTACAGTTTATGATGACAATAGTGTTAAAAGAGGCTTCATTTGTAAGTGTTTACCAATTTTTTTGGGGACAAAATCATGAGTTATTTTTTAGAAAATTAATATATTCTAGAATGGGGTTAATTTTATGCAAGAACATGATGTACCATTCACAAATCACAACGCATGAACATGGAATGAAGAAGGTAAAATCGGTAAAAGGTGATTTCTGCATAGAGGCCCTATGCGGACCGTGAAAGACGCTACTGAGACTAAGAACAAAAAATGCTTCACAGTAGGCTTGGAGTTTGTGGAAGGTTAGGAGTTCATGGGATTCTTTTTATTTTGTGGAATGGAGGTGAAAATTGGAAGATCTAAAAAGTGTTTTGTTTATAGAAGACAATAGCCATTGCGATTGAACAAAGGTCTTATATGAACCGTTGAGGGAACAACAGTTCGTGGGAGGAGAATAACCTATGTTGAAAACTATACTACATCAAAAATTTTGGGAAATTATATTAGAAATATTTTCACATCCATTTTCCTAATTTTAAAAATTGAAATCCCATATTTATAGATATTGATTATTATTATTAATCACCTGAAGAATTATGTGATGTCTAAAGTGGTTCTCAAGAAGAAAATTCTACGAGGGACAAAGTTCACGAGGGAGAAATGCATGAAGGGTGTATTTTCTCCCAAGAATAATCCAAGAAAGATTTTGTGGTGTACTATATCCCATAAGGGAAGAAGGGTCTGAACTGGATAGGCGGCCCATGAGATATCAGTCTTCCCTAGAGGAGATGTGGTCTATGGGATAAGAATTCCTCTATGAAGCAGGGATAGTCCTTAAAAGAAGAGGTGGTCTACGAAGGACTTATACAACACAGTTCTACATAGTTCATGATGGAACTAGTGTACTTAATAGTGGCATCTATCTACCATTTAGGATGCATTCTTTCATTCCAATTAAGATACTTATATGTCCATAAACTATATGTATCCCTCCCAATACAGTGATTTAAGGGATTTGACCAATCTATTCTAAAGGATATAGTGAGGTATCCCTAAAATATTGAAAAGGCAGTGTTCCTTGTATGGAGTAAGAGTGTCTAAACATTTTTACTCCATAACTAGTAATGTTTAGTGGATTTAGGTATGACTAAAACACTATCGGCGTATGATCCATGGCCTTGAACATAGCTTTAAAATAAGTAAAACTTTCTTGTTGAATCATTGCATGTGATTGTTTTTTTACTACTCATTCAAGTCATACATGTTTAACAGGTTCCTACATACGTGGGAACATGTTCCATCACTTTTGAAGAAAACATTGACATCCTGATTCACCTGTCCTATCTCAAGTTGTTAATTAGAACTTAAAGTGGTATTAGAGACTATAGGTTTCTGTTGTTAAATCTTTTCTTCTTTTCTATGATCGATAACACAGTTAATGTAAGGGGAGTACACCTTTTTTATGAAATTAACTTTCATATATTGAAGAACAAGATGTGATATCAACTAATATCTATAAGAATTTAAGTCCTTTTTTACACTACACTAGGAATACATGTCACTAATATTACAGGTATATCAATGACTTATATAGACAGTAGAATGCATGATAGAGAGGGTAAATCACCAAATTCCCTCAATAGAGGAATGCGTAATGAAATCTATCTGAAGGTGATATGATGCACTTCAACCAATTCTATATAGGAAATGGATTAAAATATATATAAAGAAGATAACAAAGTAATGGAGTCGACACATCATGTTTTTTATAATAGGTTTTATGATATGAAGATGTGTCCTGATGACAATGTAGATAACATTTTCAATCGAATTACTAATGTATTAAAAGAAATTCAAGGTATTTGGGAAGAAAAAAATACATTGAAATTATAAATAATGACTTGAAAATAATTCTACCTATTTACATCCTAAATTTGAAAGCCCTTGAGGAATGAAATATTTTGAATCTTTTTTAGATGATCTTTGATGATTTTTGGTTGAATTTTAAAAGTGCGGGAAACTAGAGTATGAAACAATTCATGTTAGTAAAGAGAAGTCATTAAAATGCCTAGAAAAACATGATATTGAAGGTTTTTTTGTAATGATGTTAATGAGAAAGACTAAATTATCCCTCATTTTCATGAAATTCAAGATAGTAATAGAGAGATTTGAAGAAAATATACACTTGACAATATTTTTCTATGATATAGTTGTGAAAATTTCCTCTCAATGCTCAACGATGTTTTATGATATTAAAAGTGAGGATAAAAACTCATAGAAGACTCAAAAAAAGTTTTCTAGAAATGGAGACTTCAAATTGGGAACAAAATTAAGAATAAAGTGTTTTTATGTGAATATGATATTGATAATATTGATTTATTTGAGGAGGAAGAACCATATTTTAAATCTAGAACCAATTTTTCTATGATGGAAATAATTGAATACTCATAACCATCAAAAGATACAGCTATATATGATCAGTTGATTTTTTATGATGATCTCAATGTGAAAATTAAGGATTTTATTGGAATGTTTGAGAATCAATGTAACAGATGATAAAACATTAAAGGTGCTATGGAAGAATTATCAGAATATGTTGATCGGTTTGAAGATAAATTTGATTGAATAGAAGTATTGAAGGAATGGTCAAAAACATTTGAATGTATATAAGATTTGATGGAATTGAAGATCTAAATTCAAGTAAAAGATAATGGTATCCCTAACCTTACATCCAGAGTATAGGATAACTCCATGAGTATTGAGGGCCATGAAGAATAATTTGGTATTTTTATGGGTATACTTGATAGTGAATCACATTCAAAGGAAATAAAGAAGAATATAAATTTTAGTATCTTATTAAATGCTAAGAAACTATACAGAGCTAAATGGGGTTTTAATGGAGTAGAAATTGTTTTGAATAATTAAAGATGCAGATTCATGGGAAACAATGGAATTTGTTGTGATGCTGGAACATTAAAAGCTAGAAATAAGATAGACCTATGAAAATAGAAATCAAAACCTAAAAATATCACGAATTCATGTAAATTTCTAATAAGTACAGAACCATATATAACTAAAATAAGAACAAAATCCAAGTAACATGTTTCCCAAAATAATACACATTCAAACTATTTTTGTGAATATGGAGACATGGTGAGAAATGGATGTGAGAAAATATTTCCTTTTATAGTATGCTAATTTTGTTGATATATGGGCCATAGATTGTCACACTATGAAGAGGGAATGAGTTATTTGAAAGGTAAAGATATAGGATTTTAAAAAGGAGAAAAAAATTCGTATCTTACTTCTTATAAAAGATATAATTTCTATGGATATTGATTTCTTAATTCATAACTTGTCCATAAAGATGGTTATTGAAGGTCGAGTAATGGAATGAAAAAGAATTATAGAACTCTAAGACAATCTAAGACACATCAATAAAATGGTTTTGCGCATAAAAATAGGTTTTTTATATAGAAGAAGAGTAAGAGTTTTATGAACCTGTTAACATCGAAAATAGATTTTAGAGGCCATCTTTATCCATCCCTCAATCCAATATTTGATGGAAGGAAAATATAAAAATTGAAAAAACAACCTTTCCAAAGTTTCCCTCAAAGATACAAAAAGGAGAAACACATGGATTCTTATTATGATATTTTCATCCAATATGATGTGAAATGAATACCTATTAATGAATGTCATGAAAATTGTTTATGGGATAATAAGGTTCAGTAATGATGGTTCTTTGAAGATCCAATTAAGTAGAAGTACTGAACGGGAAAATATCGAGCTGATGAAAACTGAAGTTCTTAAAATAGACAGTCTGCAACCTAATCTCTTAAGTGTGAGATGACTATGGGAATTTGGAATGATTATGAAATTTTAAAAAATACTAGGTGCACTATCAAAGGAAAATCATGGATTTTTCTAAAGAAAGTATGTAGAATATATCTAAACATAGATCAGGTTGAAGGTAAAGAGAACATTTTATACATGATAGTTATAGAAAAAACTTCTTATGTCACCGCAAATTGAGTCACATTAATAAAAAAAAATATACAGAAAATATATCTATGCTGATTGTAGTCATGGATATCCATAATCTGAAGCATGAACGGGGAAATATTTTTGATGCGTGCATATAAGGGAATTTTATTTGTATTATGTATTAGATAAATAATAAAATGGTGTAAAATCTTCATGATCTCATCTATAGAGATGTATGTGGTCTGTTAAATTTTGGAGGAACATGTAGATAAAGTTACTCTTTTCATTTCACTGATAACTATAGTAGAATAAATTTTATGGTATTAATACACAAGAAACAAAGTGTTCTTTTTTATCATGGAAACATATAACCAAATATCCCATAATGATACTTGATATAAAATCAATGTTCTGATGACTGAAAATGGAAGGGAATTCACATCCATTATGTTTAAAACTTACATAGAGAAACATGGAATACAACATCTGGTGGCTACAGTGAAAAATACACAACAAAATGGGCTTGTTCAACAAAAAATTGATAGGGGACAATATGGCCAGAACTATGTTAATTGAGAGTCGCATCCCTCGCTATTATTGATAAGAGACCATCCAAGATGCAGTGTATACTGAAAATCAAATAGGGATTTATATAGGATAAACCAAGACACCATATGAGTTGTAGAATATATGGATTACATCATTGAATTATTTTCTTGTTTTCAGAATAAAATGATTCATTTGAAATACATAAGGAAATAAGTCGAAGTATGTTGACAATGAAAATGAATAAATAATCCTTGGATATTCAATGAATAGAAAAGAATACAAATTTTTCAAAACATATCTTGGAAAAATAGTGGAATGTACTAATTCTAATATAGTTGAAGATAAGACCATAAACACCTTGAAGGGATATTATGATTATATGATTGAAGATGTAGAAGTTTGTAGATATGGAACATGTTCAAATATAAATGCAGAGGAAGGAGTGAAATACATTTAGAGGTCACAAAATGAAGTTGATTCAGAAGACGAATAAAAAGAGGATACCACAGCTAAATAAAATTTTTCAGGACCTCATAGGAAAAATCAAAGAGTATAAATTGATCAATCAAACTTTAAGGGGGATTGGAAACACCGAAAAAGACATGAAAAATGAGGAATAATGCACAATCTATCTTTCTATATGTTATGGAACTATCATTATTTGAAGAAGCTACAAAGGATAAATCTTGGGATAATTCAATGAATGATGAATTCAATCAGATTATCATGAATCAAATATGGAATCTATTTAAGAGAATTTAAATTCACCATGTGTTTGGCAGGGAGTAGATTCTTAAAAATAAATTTTACTATCATGGAAATGAGATAAAAATTGGTTTAAATTGGTGAGTAATGGTTACTCACATATTAACAGTGTTGATATTGAAGAAAATTTTCTTTGGTTTTCAAATTGGAGTTAATCATATATTTTAATGACATGAAAATTAAAATAGGATAAAAAGTGTTTCAAATGAATGTCAAAAAATATTTATTATATATTTTTTTGGAAGAAGTTTTCATTGAAGAATCATTTTTTTTACTTGGTAATAATGAAATGAATGTCTACTGATTAAAAAAGGAACTATATGGCATGAATAAGGCACCTATATCCGGGTATTGATGACTATATTCTTATCTAAAGAACCTTGAATTTAAAATTTGAGGAGTGGTTCATAATATATTTGTTATGAATTATTATAAATACCAGTTCATAGTACTAGTGTATGTATATGATATTATATTTTATAAAATCATGCATAGAACAATGGATGAATTTTCCAATCACATGAAATAGGAATTTAAAATCTCTACGATTGGTGAACTCATATACTTATTGGGGATTCATGTGATTCAAATAAATAACTACAATTTTATTTATCAATAAAAATTCGAAAGAGATTTTCTGACAAAATTCAAAACTCATGATTCCAAAACAATTTTGACTCTAAATACAATGGGTACTAAACATGTAAAGCATGAGAGTAGGACTTATGTAGGTGCCTCCATGTATTGGAGAATCATCAGATGCATAATATACATAACTACAAAATGAAAAAATATTGCCATTTCAAAATATTTAGTAGAGTTATTTCAAATTAATCCAAAGGAAGAACATATAGTTGTAGTTAAAAGAATCATGAGTTAAATTCAAGGTACTAAAAATTATAGATTATATTTTGTTACTGGAAAATATAAGGAACTATCAGCAATCTCTATTTCTGATTGAACTAAAGATGTGGTGGATAGAAATCCCCCTTGTGGGGAAGAATTTCCTATTAGAAAGAAATGTGTTGGACAGTTGAGTAAGAAAAAATAAATCACTTCTCTTAGTACTACTAAATTAGAATATATCTCCACAGTAAGGGCATGAACACACCTATTTTGGATAAGGAAACAACTTACTGATATTATTGATTAGGTGAAATTGCTAATGGGTTTTCACTATGATAACAAGTGTGAAATTGAACTTATGAAGAATCATGTTCATTAATATGATATGAGACACATTTAAATTAGATATCACTTTATCAAGAAAAATGTTGAACAAGGCATGATTAAATTTAATCATGTCGGAATTGATGATCAAGTGGCTGACATATTGATCAAGTGATTTTCAAAACATGTTTAAAAAAACTCTGTTTAAACTCAGTGTTCAACCACCCCCCTGTTCATGAGTGGGACATATTTTTTCCCTCTTCCCGTATGTGTTAATTGATTTAATTTTTTTGTTGTTTTAATATATGTTTATGGGGGAGATACTGTCTAGGGTAGTGTTTTTAAGCTCTAAAAGATACCAATACTGGTTCATTGGTTTTATTACCAATGGGGGAGATCAAAGAAATTCAATGCTATGATATTGTAATTGAAAGGATAAATGGCGAAATATGGAGAAATTCCATGGTTATAAGGGTGAGAACGTTTAATGGAGTACTTATAGTGAAATTTAGTGTTATGAGAAATATATTTTCAATAAATGAGAAAACAATTAATGATTAACCACTATGTTTCTACATTGTGAATTGCTCGCATGGACATAGAGTGTTGGCTGATTTTTTTCTTGCATATATGATTTTGGTAGTGGAATAAGCTTTATGTAATTTATATATAGAATTACAACAAACTGATTGGGAGAGATTGTTCAACCCAAGGATATTCCTTTTTTTGAAATCTAGTTTTGTTTATGATTTTTGTAAATATACATTTAGTTTATCATGGCGTTTTCAAGATAGATGAATGTGGAATGATGAAGGAAAAACATGAAATGGTCGATTTCCACATAGCATCCTTATACGGACTATGAAGTCCGTAATGTGGACTGTGACAAAAAAATGATTGATGGGAGGCTTGTAGTCCATGGAAGGTTTGGAATTTGTGGGATTGATCCTCATTTTTACATTGGAGGAAAAAATTTGAGGATAAAAAAATGGTTTGGTTCAAAGAAGACATTAGCCAACAGGAAACAACAAATGAATTACACGAACTACGGAAGGAACACTATTTCGTAGGAGCAGAATAGACTGCGTTGTAAGTAGTACAACATTTAAATTTTTGGGAAATCAAATTCATGATATTTTTGAATCTATTTTCCTATATAAGGATTTATAATCACATATTTATATATAGAGATTATCTTTATAAATCATTTGATGAAATCGATGAAGTCTGATGTGGTTTATGGAAATATTGTTCGGCGAAAGAATATGTTTGTGTAGGAGAATTCCAAGAAGGGAGTAGTTGTTAATGGGATGGTATGTGAATGAATATTTCAATAAAATGTAGCTGGAAATTGAATAAGGGTCTGTGAAAGATAGGTTGTCATTGGGACATCAACCATCTGCAGAGGAGAGGTGGTCTGTGGAAGAAGAATGTGTCCGCGAAGCTGATATGATCCCTAGAAGAAGATGTGGCCTGAGAATCATTCATTCCACTCGGTGTAGACCTGTTCATGGTAGAATTAGTACTCTTATTAGAGTAAGAAATGTAGTCTTTGGAGGAATTGTTTTCAAAAGTAATAGTGCATAGAATGGTGGACATCATCTATTGATAAAAATAGAACTTCAACAAAGTATCTTTCTATAGTTGAGGATGCATGGTTTCATGAAAATGAAGGGACCTAAAAGTCGATAAACTCTTTGGAGATCCTACCCAAAATAGTGATCTTGGGGGAGTTGATGGAAGTGTTCTGAGGGATTTAGTGAGATATACATACAGTATTATAAAGGTAGTGTGCTTGACATGGACGGAATATATGTAAACTATTGTACTCCACAATTAGTGAGGTTTAGTGGATTTTGGTATGAATGACACACTTTCATCATATTATCTGTGGACTAGCCTTTAGTGGTGAAACTTGTAAATTTTACATTTTGAATATTTTCATGTTATTGTTTGTTTACAGAAAATTTTTATGAGAAATTTTTAACAGGTTATTACCAACACGAGAATAGTATCCATCACTTTTGACGAAACAATTGACACCATGATTCACCCCTCACCTCGAAGGGTATTCTATGGTCCTTCTATAATCAAACAATATAATGTATTAGATATAAGAATATTTATTTATGATATATTTATAACAAACAAATATTTATTATATATGAGGTTTGTATGCGTATGAGGAGAGTAAAGACACAAGGTATGGGGATTTCATTTCAATTTTTATTTCAGTGAGATAAAAGATTCATTCACCACCCATTCCTTTTTTGTGGTTTTTATATTTCCAATAGATGTATCCATTGATTATTATACTCAATATTTACATTATTTAAATCTCAATTCAATGATACATATTTTATGGGGTTAATGGTTCGAAATCAAAAAAAATCGGTAAGAAACGTTTGTCTCAAATTGCCTTCATTAGGACACATGTTGTATTATGCAACTACATTCATTATTCAAGGTGAATATACATCTATTTGAAATGTAATATATTGAAATATATTCATTTAGTGTAATTTTATTATTAAATTTATTTCATTTTCCTACATAGAGGGTATGATCCCATAATACCTTGTGGTAATAATATATTGAAAAAATATAAACTTTTATTGAGATTCTCTATTATTATGATTCGTTTATTGAAATAATTAGATCCATATCCCAAGACCAATAATTATTTTCATTATCCTTGTTTATTCAATGTATGTTCATGTATAAGTATCATTTTTTAAATTATTTCTACTTAAGATGATTAAAAAAATTAATAATAATTTAACTGCATTTCACTTATCAGTCCAAAATCCATTTTAATCAAAAACCATGATTTCAACAACATTTTAAAAAAAAGTTCCCATGATTCATGGAGATTATTTTCTGGGAAAAATAAATTTAAAATTTATTTAGTGTTTTGAAATATTCATTTATAAATTTTCAATTTTATTTTCAATGAAAATGGTTCTTGAAAATATTTTATGTTTCCAAAAGAGTTTTTCAACATATAAATAATATTTTATTTAGGAAATGTATTTAAAAAGTTTTTAAAATTATATTATTTTGAATATAACGTCTGTTGGTGATACTAATTCTTTATGGGGAAATTATTCAATGCTTCCAAACATATTCATTCTCAGAATAGATTTTTTTTTTGATGGCATGATGTTTATGAAACCAGTTTATCTTCCATGGGTTATATGCTTTTGAATCTTTCTTCTTTTAACAGGTAATTCTTTGATAAGATTATTATGAAACTCATATTATTCCACATGTTATGATATTATTACATTTTTAAGGAACACATTTCATTTCATGGGCTATGATATGATTATTTACGATCTTGTGGCATATGTACATATGACTTTGTTATGATATGGGTGAGACTGAGATCTCCCTCAAATATAGTGGATAAATATTTATATATCATGAGATAGTCAGGATGGAATGAAAAATGAACTCAGTTCAGTATTACATTGCTGGAATGAGGAGTGAATATGGTTCAGTAATACAAGGAAGGAATGGGGATTAGAACTGATATAGTAATGAAATTTGTCTAGTATGATGGATTTTGTAGCAATGATTTGACTACTATGGAAGTCATTATATATTTTTAAGTGTATTTCAAAATTACACTTCTTATTCCTATTTTTTCATTCATGGATTATTATCCTTGTTTCTATATTATTCATAACTTTTTAACATCCAAGGATTATTCCATTATTCATGTTTATGATCTTTGGTATGTAGGGTATGATATTATATTTTCTTGAGCATGTTGTTATACCTTTATACTCGTGATTGGGCTTATATATCTCCCATGTTTACCAATACATAACATCTAAGATCATCCCTTTTTTGTTTCCTTTCCTAGGTTGTTAATATATTTTATAGGTTTGATGTTTTTATAAAGGGTGATAGTTGTGAAAAAACACGGTGGAAGATAATGTACTCATTTATGTTGTATTGTTTATGTTTCCATGTTTATAAAAGAACTATATTAGTAATATCTTAGGGGGTTTATTTATTAAAATTTTTATGTATTTCATAAATATTATGTATTTTTAATGTATTAAATTTAGAGGTAACTATAAATAAATTATATTTTACCTTTATAAAAAACACCAAAAAGATATAGTGGGTTAAATTATCCACTTTACATAAGTAATGGAGTTGTACCATTGAAAAGATAGTTTCCATTCATCACTGTTCTGAACATGAGAAATTATTCATGTTAATTTTCATTTGAATGGAAAAGTAGATTATTTTTAGAATCTAAAAAAGATCATGATAAGACAAGATGAAATTGACTCCATTGATTTTGATGACCTTAATGGATTATTTATCAAAATGTATTTTCCCTATATTATTCATAAAAAAACAAAGAAGTAATATCTTGATCTAATCATAAAGATGGTGAATGCATTTCTACCTACAAATGTTTTTTAAAATTCTTGTTATTATCGTCTACCAAATAGATAGGGTGATCTATTTATCGGTGTCCTAATACAATGTCTCTTAGTAGTGTGAGCCATAATGGACATCAATAGCTAAGAAGAAGTTGTTTATGTTCTCTCATGTTGAATATGGATACAAGAGTTACTAATTAATGTTAGGGGTTTTATAAAAAATGAAAAATTAAATTCAATGTAAATTGTACAAAACCATAGATATAGGAAGATGATAATTCTTTTATTCTGGATGTGCTGAAAGAAATTTGGGGGATATTTTCTTAATGTAACATGAAAATTCTTCATGTGTGGAATGGAAGGTATGTTAGAAATTAAATTCCAATGTGATGAAAATAAGTTAACTAATTATGCGAATATAGAGAAATAATTATAAAATGCACCCCCGAACTAAAATGTTATATATATATATATATATGTGCAATATAGTTATTATGCTAACTTTTTCCCAAATATGATGATAAATGTTGAAGATATACATTAAAAATCTCTTAAGCCCAGATATAGTGGGAAATATCATGTGATCATTATTTCTAATGAGGGGTATGATAATAATGTTTTAAAAGGTACAATTTCCATTCATTCTATAAAGGCTGATACCATAGTTGTTTTTAGGTTTACCCACTATATAATATATAAATTCCATTCCTAGGGTATCATATTAAGACCCTGAAATTTTGTTATAATGTTAGCATTAAAAAACAAGAATGTTATGGTGATTTCATCCAAAGATATTTTTATTTTCATATTGATGTTTTTTGGAATGTGTTTCTTAAAAATCATATCATTCTTCCCCTAGATGAATTCTATATCTGTATGAGAATTGATTTTATTTTTTGAAATTACCACCATATAAATTTTTGAGCTAGGGATGTTATGTTTTTTATTCTGAACCAACTTATGATATCATATCAATGTGATGAAAAAAGCGACATGAAATTACCTCAATTTTATTATTATTAATTCATTTTCAGATGGTGTGTTTTTAATAGAAGGTCGACAAAAAAACTCAACATAGAATATATTCCTATTTTTTGGGTTTTATTGATGTATTTCTATTGGGGTTTCCTAGTCTACTACCAAATAACAAAGATCAATTTTTAATATAAGTAAGACATGGTGCTAAACCTATTTTTAAGACATCATATAAAATGGACCCATTTCAGTTTCAAGAATAGAATAAACAACTCTAGGAGAATCTTGAAAATTATTTCATTAAGAAAATTGTTTCATATTATGGTGATCCTAATTTATTTATCAATAATAATTATGGATCAATAATACTATCTATTGATTATTAAGAACTCAACAGGATCACTATCAAGAAAAAGTATCATTTACCTAATATTGATGACTTCTTTGGTCAGCATAGTAGAGCTCAATATTTTTCCATGATTCATCATCATTATGATATCACAATTTTAGGGTTATAAAAGTGTATGTACCAATGATAGAAATCAGAATAAGTTTTGGAAAATATAAATTTATACTGATTCTACTTAGTCTTACAAATTTCCACACTATCATCGAGTATTTAACAAATTTGGTCATTATTGATAACCTTGTTCAGCTTTGGTAGTCATTAATGATGAATTTTTTATTTTTTTTAAAGAGTAATGAAGATAATATAGATCATTTTATAATTAAATTTAAGACCATAATGATGTAGAAGCATTATGAAACATTTTACATTTGAGAATTTTGGATTTTGAATGTTTCATTTTTTGGGTTATATAATTCCAAGTGAGTGTATATCAGTAGACTCCAAAACTACATATATTTTTTAACATTAGAATTATCCAACCACTATGAAGGCGATAGAATTATTTACTAGTTTGGATGGATATTATCTACATTTTCGAGAGAAAATTTAGGGTTATCTAATCCACTAATGATGTTAAATCAATAGGGATCAAAGATTATTTGGATAGATCAGTGTAAAAATTATTTTTAGGAGTTGGAGAGAAGGATAGTTAGCGAACCTATTATTAATCCACCTTATTGTGGAGAAGTGTTTGTAATCAATGGTAATGCATAAAAATGTTACTAGTATGAGTCATCATTTAGAATGATATAGTCATAACTCATTCCTCAGGAAAATTGATGGTCCTTGAGAAAAATTAACCAAATCATGATTTTGAGTCAGCTACTGTAATTCATTCATTAATTATATGAGGGAATTATCTATATGGAGAATAGTGTGACATAAATACTTATGTAAAAATATTATATCATACTTTCACTAAAAAAATATTATCATTAACTAGATATGATGGTTGTAACTGATTAAATATTATAAAATATCTATACATTACCACCCTTGTAAAGAGAACATAGTAGATTATTCTATGGGTTGAAGGGATCATGATTTCTATTCTACGATTATCATAGAACATTAATTGATATTTCTAGACATTAATTTGATGGATATTTAATTCTTGAGGGAATGGGTGAAATATTATATTTTTCAAATGTTTATTGACCCATCCATCAATTTATAAATTAAATTGTCATAAAACGATGATGTAGAGATACAAAAGAAGGTGAGAAATTTTCTTGATTCCAATAATTATTATGATGGAATGATAATATTGTTGTATTTTTATGTTTCCTTTTTAGTACTAGGTTTGAAGAAGGATTTTATGGATGATGATCACAGTTTTTCATTCTCTATCCATCTATGATGTTGGAGGATTTATAGATATTGTAATTTTTATTTATGGTGGGACATATGATGAGAGGTACTATAGTGTATGGTTCTCAGTTCATAGTATGTTTGAATGTTATGTGATAGAGATAGACGTCTAATGTGATGTTACAACCATTACCTATACTAAAATGAGGATATGATAATATCAACATGGATATGTTCATCATAACCCCAAAACATATAAAGGGAATAATTCTATTGGGTATTATTTTAACACCATATCGGTATAACACACCTCATTTATTTTATATAATATTTATCTACAGATCAAATTACTCAAATATAAATTAAGTGGTGATATTTATTGGTGTACCACTATCTATTGTATTTAATCTAGACTTGAGTCTTACAATATCTTTTTGGAGAAGGATCTTAAAGGCTATGGATATGAAGTTATTATTCAACACTACTTATCTTCTTTAGTAAGATGGTATGATTGATAAGACAGTAAAAACTCTAGAATCCATATTTCAATATTCCTCTATGGACTTTAAAATTGTATGGTGTCAACACCATCCAATAGTGTAGTTTTTATATAGAACAATGATCCACTTGAGAATTTTGATGGATACTTCTATTGTCCACTATGATAGTATGTGGAGAACTAAAAGATGGTTGAATTAGGTTATATAAATAAACATATTTTGAATTCATCTATAATTGGAAATTGTTGAAAAGATCATTCCATTCGACCATATATAAGAGAACCTCAGAGTCAACAAATAATTTATTCTAATAGTAGTAGGAAATATATAAAGTTTGATGTTTGTATGAAGGTATTACTATAAATGCAACCCTTTAACAGGGGGATGATATTTGAAAAAATGTTAAATACAATCACTAAGTATATAAGTCTTTTTTCAAATTCATATCTCACCAAGATAGTATCTTATCGATTTGAACTTCCACTGAATCTCAATTATTTACTCGATTTGTTATTTGTATCTATCTAGATGAAATAAAAATAAAATAATATATAGGTTTTGAACTCAAATGTCATAACTATGGAGTATGATATTTATTATGATGGAAAACCAATTGAAATTATGGATTGTATAGAGATAGTGCCACAAAACAAGGCCTTCCACCATGTCATGTTTCTTTTGGAGAAACCACCAATTTGAGTCTGTTGGGTGGAAACATGAGGATGTAATGAGGTAGTAGTATGCTAATTAGTGTTAGTTAGAATGATTAATTTAGAGGATAGAACTAATATTAAGGGGATTATAATGTAACACCCCATGATTTTTATGAAATATCAATCATCAAATTTCTATATTTATTTGATATCTTGTATTACATGCAAGAATGAGTTTAACATATGTGTGTAACACATATAAAACATTATGTTCCCATTATGACATTTCCATTCGATTAGTGGGTATGAATATTAAAAACTGTATAATGAACAATATTTGTTCATCCAAATAAAAAATTGAAATCATTAGTTATAAAATGATTATAATTAAAAAAAATTATTTTAAAATAATAGTGATATTTTTTATTAATTTTTTTTGCACACAAGGAATATTAAATTATTAAATTGAGTTTATCCTTAGTGAATGATTTTTTTGCAAATTTTATATTATTTAGTTCATCAAAAAATTTAAACCTTCTATTAATATATTTTTGGAATATGATAATAATAAATTACGTTTTATAATTTAAAATGTAATTTTTCAAAAAAGTAATTTTTTCCCATTACACACATGTAAATTTATATTAATTTAATATATTTCTATGTATTGAAATAGATAAAATGACTTAAATATTTAAAATTAAGAGGTTCGAATTTGGTAAATAGAAATGTTTATTTTTTTCAATCTGAATTGTAAAACCTAAAATTTTTTCTCCTCAGTGAAGGGTAAATTAGTTAAATAATGATGAAAAACAAGAAATAATCACATAAAAATTCATCCAATTTATTAGGGGATAAAATGAATAAAAATCGTGATAGAATCTAATAAAAATAAAGCTCTTTAATGGAAAATCTTCCATGATAATTCTTATATATAATTTAAATAATAAAATCACAAAATGTTGCTATCTTTGTTTTTATTATCCATTATGAGTTCACTCAAGGAAAAAAATTAGATATAATTTAATATTAATAGTAATTTTTTGCATTACCTAATTACATTAATTTGGGATATATATATATATATTTGTATTATATAATTACCTAAAATTCATACACAACGCCAAAAAAGTTTTTATTCAATTAATGGAAGAATAAAAAAAATGATATTTAACTAAATTAATGAAGTATAATTTAAAAAAAATATATAGTTTCAAGAAACTAATAGTTGAATATGAAATATTATTATTATTTTTTAAAATACTATATTCTAATTTATTATTTTTTATTCATTTAAAGTAAAATTAAATTAATATTTTTCAAAATTAATAACAATCATATTTTTTAATACTTTATTTTATTTAATTTTTCAAAAATCACAAATAGATTTAAATAAGAAAAGGTGGTTATTATATGGTCTATAAATTAATAAATTTATAATTTATTTTCCACATCTCAACTTATATGTAAAATGTTTAATCCTTTAATATTGAAAAAAGTGTCAGCATATATTGAATTAAAATTGGTTACATAAGGTTTAATAAGAATGATGAGGTTTGAAATGATAGTAAAACATGTCTATATTTTTTTTGATGAAGAGTTAAAAACCATATCATACCATATATTATAATCATTATAAAATTGGATGAATTTTTTTGGAGAAAAATTTATCATAATTTAATCTTTTTAGAAACAACAAAAGTACCCCTCAAATCAATTATAAAAGTCACCTCATCCCTCACATATTTACCATAACTATTGTCATCGAGCTTGAAAGTATTCTAAAACATATTCATGTATAAATCCCTTAGAAACAACATGGTGATTTATATCTTCCCAAAATCAGAAACCAAGAGACATTTATAAGAGGTCTAAAAGATTCATTTCAAGAAAGAGGTAATCTACTTAACCAATCACATTCATTTCAATATTTAATTACCATCTCTAAATCTATAGTATATATATATATATATGTCATAAAATAATAACTTATGAATAATGAAAATTTTATATGTTGTTATTATTATGGAAAACGTATTATACACCCTCATTCCCATCAAATGATAAGTAGATATATCACTCATTCATACGTACGACATACAGTATCCACATAGCATTAAAAAAATTCCCCATGTTCAATAGATTTGTATTATGAATGATTTAATGTTAACATATGATATATAGTAAACAATTATACATCTATAATTATATTATCAGATATTACTACTTACCATCCAATCCTTTGGGAAATTATTAAACCGTTCGTGCATTTGTCTGGCCTACTATCCCTACAAAATGATGCAATTTATTTTTCATGTATATTTTACATTAATTATACTGAGGAAGATCTTTACAAATATATATATATATATATATATATATATGATTAATGATAATTAATATTTCTCTCTCTTTCATTCCATCTGTTAAAAAAGGAAAAGAGATTTCATGCGTATGTATGACCTATCATCTCCATGAACCGTGTATTTAATTATTTAATCTATAACATTATGGATGAATATAAATATGTATAAAAAGAATTTATATGATATTTATTTTATTAAAAACAATCATGAGATTAAGTAAAAAATTGAATTGTATATATATCAGAACATATAAACTGATTATCTCATGATAAACAAAACTGATATAAACTATAAATGACAATTCAAATATGGAATTATTCATAAAAGGGTGTGTTGAAATGTTATAAAGGGATCATATATGATATTATATGTATTAACATGACTCTATAACATAAATATATGAAATGTATAGTTAATATATATGTGTTTAGATTTTTTTGAGATAATAAGAACTTTGGTAGGGGTTTTATTTCAAAATGATAACAATATTGTGAATTATTTATGTTTATGTCTCAAATGGGAAATATTATTAATCCACATCCTAAATATCGAAAATTCCTTTGAATTATTATTATTAACATTCAACTTTCATTTTTTAATTTAGATATTTATATTTTTTTGACTTTTTATATTTATTTTCAAAAGGAATATTATTTTTTATTTTCCAAATGAGGACTGTTATGACATTTCTTGAAAAAACCTGGATGTATATTATTTTAACTTATTTGAAATGAAACAAAGTCTCCCCACATGATGTATAATTTGGATTTTTTGAAAATTCCAATACAATTTCCCATGGTTATTTTCAGTTATTTTTTATTTATTATCATGCAACTTTTTAAAAACATTGTGATTTTATAATAAAATTGTTTTTTCCAAAATAATTGTTATATGGGATTATTAAAAAATCATTTCACATATATGATTAAAATATTTGATGTTACATAATATTTACATGGGATATTATTGAACAATACCAAATTTATTCCTTCTATATATAATTTATGTATGTGATGAAAATATAAAATCTTTTTGAATTAAATTTCCTTTCCATGGGTTATGCTCTTATGAAATGTTTCAAAACTGTATTCATTTTCTTAGGTTTTGATGTGATGAATGTTTAATTATATCCTAGAAGACATATGTATAATTTTAATTATGTGAAGGTTGAGGCCTATATCTACCACAAATTCATTGCATAAATATTGATATCTCATCAGAAAAACAAGACTAGAATGCGGAGTGAACCTTGTTTCATAAAGAACATTATATAATATAACAGCTATGGGAGTGAGCATTGAATAGTATATGGTTTATGGAGTAAATATTTCACTTCGATTTCCATGGAATTTATCCTTGACTACTATGGAAATTATTTTCAAATTTAATTTGTTTGAAACAATTCCTTTTCCTATGAAATTTTTATTTTATCATCGATCATGTTATGTGATTCATTTTTCATTCAT
Source organism: Viscum album (assembly GCA_963277665.1). NCBI lineage: Eukaryota > Viridiplantae > Streptophyta > Magnoliopsida > Santalales > Viscaceae > Viscum > Viscum album. The sequence continues at coordinate 386,026,803 of OY728147.1, read as the reverse complement.
GTCTTATGAACTTCCCAGATATATATATTGAGTCAATAGTTTTGATCTATGATTTGTAGGGTGCAGTTTTCAATTGTGATGCTTAGGTTCTCGTACAATTTATCACTTGTTATGCATATATTTTTATTTATATCTATCTTTTTACCCATCTTATGCATCTTATCTCACCTTTTTGTTATTTTTTCTTTCCCAATGTTATGATGAATGATATTTTGTGTGATGCATCTATGTTGGATTCTATTTATAAATAAATAGGTGGAAGATGATGTATGAATTTTATAAATAAGTTAATTTTTATTCCATGTTCCCATTTATACTTTACCTATACGATTATAGTGTGAATTAATATGTTAGGTAAATAATACTCAACTATTTAAATGTATTATTTAGGATTAAAATGGATGGGTCATAATTGAAATGGATATGGGGAAATTTTATAGTGTAATTTTTAACTATAATCTCAATGACTTTAAGGAAAAACAAATATATGTGAGACATCATTGATCATCATATTAAATTTTTACATTTTTTACTATAAAAAGTGGATCAACCCCTTGATTTACATTTCTATATCTATATCAACGATATCATAAGATTTTAATGGGAACATGTACCAATTTTATTAGATCAAGTCTATTGATTCACCTCAAAATTATGGTAGAGTCTAGAAATAATTTCTCTCTAATATACGATATATTTATGAACCACCTATCATATTCAGTCTAGGGAGTAGTGTAAAAGGACTATATAGTTATTAGAAGAGATATCTTGTTCTTAGTACTTCCAAGGTATGTGGGATCATTAGATAACCATTTTTCAAACTAAAAAGAGTAATATTTTTTATTATATTATAAAAATTGATCCATATAAAGCATTGTTTGGAAACAAATTCATACAAAACAATTTTTGAAAGAAGATGTTTAAGTAAATCAAGTTGGCCTATTGCTTGGTAAAGATAGGAATACTGACATATGAATAATTGTGTATGAAATTAATCTATCCTAGAAATGAAAAAATAGTTATATAGATAATAGAATGAAATACATGGAATTTCATGTAGGGATAATGTATAATAGATGGTTCATTCTTAAAAGGTAGTTCAAATGGGTTTTAAAAAGTGGATGTTATGACTTAAGTACATGAATCTTATGAAATACTATATATTAATTATGTTACATCTTACATATTTGATATTTGTTCCATCCTTAGTAATGTAAAATAAGTCTCCCATATTTTCATCTTGTGGAAAAAATTAAATGCCCAGCCCAATTATCTGATATAAGGGAATACAGTTGGATTCATATATAAAATATATTTAGGATCTTATCTAAATAATGACACTAGAGAGAATGTATTGTGGAATAAAACATCATTATTGTGGATGTAATTTGGATAAATCAAAAACTAGACGATGAAACCTAGAATCTTAAAGAATATACAAGGAATGAGTATCCAAATTTGTTCAATGTATAATATAAAAACTAATTTTATGGAAAATATTATTTGGGTGGCAGAGTATTTCACCAAAGACTTTAAAATAGTCGGTAAACACCATATGTTATACTATCATAAAATTTTACATTTTAGAGATCCTTTATTCATGAATTTATTTATTTATTATATTAATAATTTTAATGTGATTAAAATAAAATATTTTTTGAAAACCTCATATATGAATTAACTTAGATTTATTTTATATATTTTTTAAAAAAGAAATTTTTTTAGTCGAAAAAAGGTTTCAAGAGATATGTAATTGGTCTGACTTTATGATTAAATTAGTATTATATTGATGCATAGAAAAAAAATTAATTAATAAAATATAAAATAATATTTTATTAATGTGAATTTTTAAATATTATTTTAATTTAAAAATCACAGTCTCATCATTTTCAGAACAATTAAAATGATTAATTAAATAGAACATACCTTTTTCCTTTCCCTTTAAATCATTTTATTAATGAGTGTATGGTTTTTTATTATCATGAATCCCCAAAACCATTATTATTTTTATAACAAATCAATTTATGTCATTAAAATCATTATCCATATTAATTTTTCTTATATGTATATTTAAGGCGTAGAAATATTATTTATCTTAAAAGTATTGTTACATGATTAACTCTATCAATTATAAAATTATATTATAAAACCTTTATAAATTTTATATAATAAAATTATATTTAATTTATAAATTAATGGTATAATATTAGTTCAAAATTTCTATCCATGTCATTTTCAAAAAATAAAAATCACCTGGATAAAATATTATTTAACGTTGTAAATGTATATGTTTCAAATTAATATTAACATATGTTAAATTTTTAAAATAACTAATAGAAAATTGATGAATAGAATATTCTAGAATTATATAAACCCATTCATGTGACTCATAATTGTTTTTAATGTTATGTTTGTTTATCTTTTAATTATAATGTTACTTTATTTGGAATGGAAGGGTTACTCCTAATATCACCCTTCAGGTCACATAGAAAAGAGTAACAACAATAAAAGTTAATGAATCAAATATGATTTGAATCTATACCTGCAAATATTACACTATTTTATCCCAAGAACACCTCACCACTGACATATTCCCCTAGTCACTCATAGTTACCATGATCCATTAAAATTCATGGACTCTAATAAGGGATGGTCCATTCCTCAACATGAGTGTTTTCAACTACTTAGTTTTATTCTTAATTATATTCTATACTGTTTAATCTATAAATAGTAATATATTTATATTATTATTATTTATATACATTAATGTAAATATAATAATGTTATTATCATTATTTATTCTTATTTTCTATATATTAATACAAACAGAACAATTTTTTCATGCACTGTGTGGATTTCTGTCTCCACGACGTAATTTTTTTAATTGTCAATCCCCAATAATCAATAAAGGTTTTATGATTGTTTTTAAGGGTGAAATATTTTTTTCATTATATGTTCAAGGTTCTTGAATAAAATAGTTGATACACAATAAATGATACGACAAAGAAAAGGCCACAGTGTCACGCCCCATCACCTGGGGCCCAGGCCGTGACTAACCCCAAACTCGCCTTACATAGGCCAGGGGCTAGCTAATAGCACCAAAAGAGTATTCCATAAAACTGGGAAGGAATTGCCTTTATAACCTGTAAGAAAATGTATCCAAGAACACAACAAGATAGGAACACCAAGTAAACTTTATTACAAAATAGTGATAAATGTAAAAAAGGGGCCAAAATACAAGCCCATCGGGAAAGTACAAGTAAAACCTTGATAAAATACAGCTGAAGAAAAGGGAAAGTCAGCTACTGGATCATCCTCCGTGGTTCCAACCTGAAGGGTAGGTATAGATTGCCACTTTAGCAATCCTTTTCCATCTGTATCCCCCGTGTACCGACTCGTCGTAAGGTCCACCTCCAGGTACTGTCCAGTCCTGGTACTCTCAGCCTAAGTCATCGATGTCTGTCGTCAGCATCCAACACAAAAAGGTGCGGGCATATCCTTTGCAGGGGTGAGTATAACAATACTCAGTGGGGACCCCGAGACCCTCTAGGTATCAAAAAATCCAACAAGAATAAAATAGAATATATGAAATAAACAGATAACTTTACATAGATATATGCTCATACATATACCTAAGTTATCAAGTAACCCATCAAAATCACAAGGAAAACAAAACGGTTCTGAATCAGCTCAAACCAGGATTTATTCAAGTAGTAGTATAAATAAACCTTCAGTAAACAACATTGAACACCTCAGCTGCTAGAGAACTCCTCCTCTATCAAGTATAGTGGGACTGCCGCGTCACATAGAGGATCTTTCCACTATCCTTGGACTGTTCATGAACTCATTCTGTCAAGTACCATGGGTCTGCAATGTCACACAATGGTGATCCCCACCATGGGTCTTCCGCATCACATAGAGGCGCTCCCCACAATGTTTTTTCCACATCACCAAGGTACTCCCCAATGGGCCTGTTGAGTCACTCTGAGTCAAAACGGTGACCAGTCTTGAAGTCTCATCCATCCACTAGGTCTGCGCATTATAGTCACTCATCTCCAAGAGGAACTACTCCACAAGCAACTGGTTGATACTATAACTATCATGAAGTCCCACGAAGATTATCTCAAAGGTCCTCCTTGTCATAGGGGTCTCAACAGAAAAGACGGCGCGTCAATTGGACGCCTAGTCTGTGAGTTATTAGTCTTTTAGTCCTGTGGGCCCGGTTGGATTCGTGCTCGATCCAACCTGACTGTACCCCATCTCAATCCAAAACATAGTGGTATATCACTCAAAGGGTCTGTCTCACTCCATGATTTCCTGCACCACTGATGGTTCATCAAATGAACGAATTGTGCTAATTTTATAGGCAAGAGAAGGTAAATAGGTCGCAATGGGCCTGGGTTCGGTTCGACCCGATCGAAAAGACCATGCTCGACCATTTGGGTCTGGCCCAACCCACAATGTGGCCTGGCCCGTTGGGCATGGCCCAGCCAGCGAGGGCCATGAGGGTACCGCGGGGGCGGCTCGGCCAAGGGATACCACGAGGGTGCGGACCGGCCGTGAGCACACGGACTGGTCGTGAGGGCGCGAACTGGCCGCGGGGGGCGTGTACCGGCTACGATAAGGGCAGACCGACTACGGTTTGGCAGCGGTTCGGTCAGGATGGCAGTGCGGCTTGGCTCAGTGGCACGGCTCATCTCAGCAGCGGCTCGGCTCGGCTCGGACAGCGGTGCAGCTCAGCGGACGGCGGCGTGGCTCGGCATGGATGGCGACGCGGCTTGGTAGACAGCTTTGCGGCTTGGACTGGATGGTGGCTCGGCTCAGCTCAGAATGAGGCACAACTCAGCTCGGTGGTGCGGCTCTGCTCAGATGGCGGCGCAGCTCGATGGACGACGTGGCTCAGCTATAACGACCCATAATTTACATGCATGGTTATTACTTCATAATTGAAGCATACTTATTAGAACATATAAAAAAATGAAAAGACCGTATAGGTATAGTGTCTTTAGAAACTAGGAAACATCAACAACTTGTTCATAAAATCAACTACATTGTCTCCCGTTTATTTCATCATATCTAGAGTCTCTTTTTGGAATATCCTACTTAATATCCTTCTTCTTGACCTGGGGAAAAGAAAACATACAAAAGGGTGAGCTCAAATTCTCCATAAGGGTAAACAATAGAAATATCAATCATATCATATTTATAATAACATAACATTTTGAAAATCTTAACCTGCAAAAGAGATCATAAAATCATGTCATGGGATAAGTCAAAGTAATAAAAAGTAATCCCAAATAATCATAACTTATAACATTAAACATTGTGGAATACACACATAATCATAGAAAATCATTTAATATTAGTCAAGAGTCATTTCCAAGACTATCATAGCGGACAAAGTTCATTTCTGAACCGAGTTCACTCCTCGTTCCAGTCCTGTATCTCTGAACCGGTTTAACTTTCCATTCCAATCATGTCTATCGCATGAGATATAAATCTTTTCCCAATGCATTGGAGGGAGGTATAGGTCCCACCAATCTCATAATGAAACCATTCTTATATGTGCCACAAAATCATAAATCATACATCATAACATAACCCATTTAATAAAAATGGCATTCTTAAACATCATGTTATCATAACATAATCCATAAAAGGACATCAAAAAAATAATTCCATAATAACATAATCAAATCAATGTAAATATATGGATATAAAAATAACCCTATATTATCTTAGATAGAAAATAATTTTGATAAAACAATTGAACTCCATTATTGAAGAAAATATCCTTTCTATTTCAAAAACAATTTTCCTTTCTTAACATGTCATACAATTTTAAACAAAAAGAAGTTGATTAATAATAAAATTTAAAACCTTTAAATGAAGCTTCATGGAAATAATTTTCTATGAAATCATAAAAATTCATTCATGTCGTATAAGTTAAAAAAAAAGTCTTCTCATACTTTGGCCGGAAAAGTCAAAAAGTACCTCGTACTAAAAACGACAAAACATTGCATTCATATCTTTTGGTAAAAACTCATCAATGGGTAATATTGGATTTAAGAAATTTTAGGAGGATATAAATAATGTTACATGTTGAGAAAACATGGATGTGGATGATAAATATTTCCCAGTAAATTCTGAAGTATAAACAATCTCAGATAAAAATGAGATTGCGAGATTTTCCCTTACCTTAGCTCTGATATGATTTGTACGTTTCTGAACCTCTTGTATAATGATTTAAATAATGTTATTGAATTATTACAGAATAATATTCATTGTTACTATATCATATACGATCATATTCTCATCTTTCTTATTAGTAATATTTCATTTCTACTTATTAATTGGGTGTTAATTTCTTTATGTTCTAAAGCTGGTTTTGTCGAATAAATACCTATTCCACTTTTTAGGTTATAAAAACCTCATTTAAATAATGGTATTAATTTAATATATATCATATTTATTTATTAAATTAATTTATATAATCATTATTTAATGAAAATCATGTAAAACGAGTTGCATCACATCATAGAGACGGTAGACCGTACATACGCACGAGCGATGATATCGTTCTCATGATCGAGGAATTGTATTGAAGTGTGTATAATATATCAGAATCAATATCACTTTACAATAATCATATATAGTTATTCTTTACACCATTATACCCATCCATGTAAGGTGGTGGTGGAAAAAAGATTACACCATGGTGTGGAGACGGTATTCCGTACGTACGCACATGCGATGATTCTGTTTTCCATAGGATGGATAGAAGGTGAAATAGGGTTGTTTCATATTTATAATAACATATCAGTATATGAGTGATACTTATATTATTACTTCATAATGAAACAACTCATGAAGAGGAAGTAGAAGATGAAATAAATTTGAAAAAATCGGTAACAGATATTACCTCTTCTTCGACACCCCTCTTTGAAACCTCCTCTTAGGGCACTAAAATTGGTCTTTTGAGAACACCAGGACCTATAGTATGTTTCTAAGGAAGTTTAGAAGGGAAATGGGCAGGGTTAGGCCGAGCTTGAAGGCTCAAAATGGTTTTAGGAGGAGAGGGAGGAGGTTCCCTTTTATAAGGGAGGAGTGGGGCACCTTTGGAAATATAAGAAATATTAATTTATAATAAATTCTAACCCCACAGAAAAACCTCAAAAAGTGACTCAAATACAAATATTAGATGATATAGGGTTTTAATCTCATCATCAAATAAAATTTAGACAATTTGGGAATTTATTTTAAACATTATCAACTTGATTTATCCTTATATAATCTATTCAATATTATTTGTGGTACTAATATTCTAATTTTTAAATAATTATAAATAATTATTTATATGTTTTTAATTGTCCATAATTGTATTATTTATTACATTTTCGCCCATACATATTTTAATTTATAATTTTTAAATATTTTATGTGTTTTTTAAACAATTTTATAATATGTAATTTATATAAAATAACAATAGAGTCAATTTTGACTCTATTTATTTATTTAAATTTAAATAAAATATATACATAAGATATGTTCAAACTAAAAGATTTAATTGATTCATAACATGTCATTTTTATCTAGGAAATTAATGGATCACATTAAATAGTTCATATAATATTTATTTTAAAACATTTAAAATCCTTTATTTTATAATTCAATCAATAAAATAATTTCAACATCACTATTGTGTCATAATTAATGAGAATTATTTAATCCCTAAAAATTATAAATAAATTCACATGATGTAGATAATTTTATTATCTTTTTGGATCCTATAAATGTTTTAATTTTCATGAAGTTTATTACTAAATTAATATTATTATACTTATAAGATTTAAGAGAGTTACATATTGTAACTTTCTTTAGTTTTAATAATAATTAAATAATTTTCATGGTTAAAGGACAATGAAATGAATCTATTCTGACCCTTAGGTGTTATGGGTCGACTATTATTCATCCAATAGAATTTTGGAAAGTGTTAGGGTAATTTTACAATCTTATTTATACCCTCAATTACCTGACTTACCTTTAACTGTAGCAAATAAAAATTATCGTAGTTACTATTCATAATATCTAAATAAATAAAGGTAACCTATTAACATTATTTGGAACAACTGAATAACAATATGGAATCCATTTTTTAATATTCAAAACACAGAGGTTGAAGTAATTAATTTAAAATTAACCCCGTTGTTAAGAAAATATGTTTTCTAAGTTAAAACATTACCAAAGATTGAAATGTTTTTACCTATGAATTCAATATTAAATTAATGGTAATGACATAAATTATATTAAATTGTAAAAATATATTCTATTGATACTTTAAAACCATTCAATATTATAATTTAACCATATAAATTATTGCGATGAGAAAAGTTGTTTTTAGTTAAAATATAGCGTGTTTTTACTATTCATTAAAATATGGAAATTATCAGAATATTATGAAAAATTTATCCAATGTAAATTTTTATATCATGATTCCAAATAAGAATTTTATTTTGTAAAATTGAACTTATAAACATGTCAAAACTAGATTAATAGTTTCTACGCCATCAAAAGGTGACAAAACTGTATTTTTTGAAAAATACTTATCCTACTCGAAAAATTTATTTTGATTACATACCATGTTTTAGAAAATATGTAAGATGAATAATAATGTTAAAAAATTCAAAATGTAGTTAATACTATTCATAACGGCTAGTTCATAATAATATTATAATAATATATCGTTGTTTTGTGAAACTCGATATTGTGTACAACACATGTTATCGAGGAAGGTTTCTTTTGCGTATAACCCAAGAAAAGCTAGTGTTGTATGAAGTGAAAGATTACATTGATGTTGTGTATAACATAAGACATAAAAATAAAATATACTTCTCATAAAATATCAGGGTGTTACATTCTACCCCCCTTAAAATGAATTTCACCCTCGAAATTTGTCACTTCGTAACAAACAGATGAGGATACCTCCCCCTCATCATATCCTCAAGCTCCCATGTATTTTATTCTAATTGGTGGTTCCTACATAAAACATCAACCAAGAGAGTGGTCTTGTTTAGATGAAATTTTTCACTACGATCCAGAATCTCTATCAGCTGTTCTTTATAATAATGATATTGCTCCAGCGGTACAACTTCTGAGCTTAGTACATGTGAAGGACCAGGTATGTACTTTCTCATGAGAGATACATGAACTTGAGAGAGATTTAGTGGAAGCGCCAATGGGTAATCTATCTTCCCAAAATGATCTAGTATTTCAAAAGGACCGATATACCTAGGGCTCAAAATGCCCTTCTTTCCAAATCTCATTACTATCTTCCAAGGAGATATTTGTAAGAACACTTTATCACCCACTTCATACTCTAGGTATTTTCTTCGATTATCAGCATAATGTTTTTGTCGACTCTGAGCTACTCTTATGTGTTGTTGAATAGATCAGACCTTTTCTACCATCTCATTAATAAGATCATGTCCTAATAGCTTTCTTTCCCCGACTTCATCCCAGCAAGTTGGAGTTCGGCATTTCATTCCATAGAGAGCTTCATAAGGATCCATCTGAATACTGGAGTTAAAGATATTATTATAATAAAATTCCACCAAAGTTAGGTGTTGATCCCAACCACCTTTTATATCCATAGAGAAAGCTCTGAACTTGTCTTCTAGAGTTTTATTTGTTCTCTCAGACTGACCGTCTGGATGAGGATGATAAGCAGTGCTGAAACTCAACTCTGTAACTAGAGTATGCTGAAGACTTTTCCAGAACATCGAGGTAAACATCGGATCCCGGTTAGATATAATGAAAATTGGTACTCCATGCAATCTTACCACTTCTTTTACATATATCCTGGAAAGTTGATCCAGAGGGAAATCTTCTCCAATAGCAATGAAGTGTGCCGACTTCATAAGACGATTAACTATGACCCAGATAGAATTATTTCCTTTGGGTGTTTTAGGAAGTCCATTGGCAAAGTCCATGGTGATGTTTTCCCATTTCCATTCTGGTTTGGGTAATGGTTGTAACATCCCCTTAGACTTCTGTCTCTCACCTTTAACTTGCTGACAAACCAAGAATCGAGAGACATATTCAGCAATATCTCTTTTCAAGCCATCCCACCAGAAGTACTCTTTCCAGTCCCTATGCTTCTTCGTGATTCCAGAGTGAATAGAGAATGAAGAACTATAGCCTCATCCAGTTGCTCCTTCTTTAATTCTGGGATGGGAGAAACACCAACCTGATTCCTGAACCTTATTATCCCATCATAATCACGGTTGAATTCAGGAACATTTCTCACCTTCTATTGTAACTCTTCATCTTCTTTCTGTTCCTCTTTAATACTCACATGAATAGATGGTTGAACACTCATTTTATAAAGATAAGATTTTTCCCCTTCCATTATAATTCCAAGATCCATCATTTGTAAATCCATTAATATTGTATCTTTTTTGATCCTCATCATGGATAAGATAGCATGGTCTTGTCGAATTAATGCATCTACCACCTTGTTTGCTTTCCTAGGGTGATAATGAATTGAGTAGTTGTAATCTTTAATCAGCTTCATTGGTGCATATTCAGCTCCTTTTGTGTGAAAATATACTTTAAAATTTTATGATCTGTATAAATATCACACCTTTCACCATAAAGGTAATGCCTCCAAATCTTTAATGCAATGATTACCATAGCTAACTCCAAATCTTGAGTTGGGTAATTTTTGTCATGGATTTTGATCTGCCGTGAGGAATAAGCTATCACCATATCATTTTTCATGAGAACACACCCCAATCCCTTCATGGATGCATCATTATAAATCACAAACCTTTATACACTACAAGGCAGTGTGAGCACAAGTGCATTGGATAACCTTCGTTTTAACTCCTTGAAATTTTCTCCACACTCCTCCGTCCAAACGAACTTAACTCCATTTCGAGTCAACCTGGTGAGTGGATTAGATAACCTTGAAAAATCATTCACAAAATTTCGATAATATCCATCCAAGCCAAGAAAACATCATATATCAGTAACTGTTGCTGGTCTCAACCATCTTTCGATAGCCTCTGTTTTTTCTAGATCCACAAATATCCCCTCTTTTGATATTATGTGACCCAAAAATGATACTTTTTGAAGCCAAAATTCACACATGGTGAATTTGGAAAAAATCTTATCCTTTCTTAGGGTCTTTAATACAATTCTCAAGTGATATTCATGTTCTTCCTTGTTCTTTGAATAAACAAGAATATCATCTATAAAGACTACCACAAACTCCTCAAGATAGTCTCTAAAGACTATATTCATTAGATCCATGAAGATATCAGGGTCATTATTAAGACCAAATGACATCACTATAAATTCATAGTGTCTATACCTTGTACAGAAAGCCATCTTCGGTATATCCTCCCTTTTGACCCTTAATTGATGATACCCTGAATGGAGATCAATCTTGGAAAAGTATTGAGCTCCGTGTATTTGGTCAAATAAGTCATCAATGCGTGGGAGAGGATATTTTTTCTTGATAGTGATCTTGTTAAGGTCACTATAATCAATGAAGAGTCTCATTGATCCATCATTCTTCTTAACAAACAGAACAGGTGATCCCCACGGTGACGCACAAGGGCATATGAATCCTTTATCAATATTCTCTTGGAGTTTCTTCTTCAATTACTACAACTGAATTGGGGCCATTATATAAGGTGTCTTTGAAATAGGTATAGAACCCAGTATGAGTTCTATTGAAAACTCAACTTCGCGATTTGGTGGAAGACCTGGAAATTCATCCGGAAAGACATCATCAAACTCCCGTACAATGGGAATATTCTTAATCATGAGTTTATCGCCAACCATTTGAGATAAATAACCTTCATTTATTGGAATAAAGTCCCATAAGATGGAAGAAATTTGCACTAGAAGGTCATGTTCATCCTTGCATCGATAGATGATCATAGATTGATATGGAATATGAAATGTGACTTCCCTTCTTTGGAAATAGATATGAGCTCCATGTAGAGAAAGCCAATCCATTCCAAGAATCACATCAAATTCCACTATAGGAAGGATCACAAGATTTACAGGAATCACTTTCCCACAAATGTCAATTGAAGACGATTTATAAACTTTTGATGCGACATTTGTCCCATAAGGAGTTGTCACAGCTAAATCAACATCTAATTGTCGAGGTAATACAGCGATACCCTTAGAAAATTCGTCCGAAATAAAATATTCAGTGGATCCAGAATAAAATAAATCATTTTCTACCTTAGAGTGGATGGTAAGTGTACCTTTCACCACTTAGTTATCATACTCCACTTCGCTGATAAAAATTGCATGTGACTATCCTTTGTCTTTGGCCTTAGTAGTTTTTTGACGTCGATCATCATCAACAACCCTTGGATTTGGGCATTTATTGGAATAATGCCCCATCTCCTTGTAGTTGAAACATTGAAGTGTAAGAGGTGCATTCTGTGTATCCCTTACTTTGTTCGCTTCATTAGACATCTTCTTCCCATTATTTCAACTTTCAACTGCCCGATGACCTTCTTCTCCACACTTAAAACATTTACATGTCCCTTTAAGGAAATTCCCTCCATGTTTTTTTCCACAATTTGAGCATAAAGGAAAACTAACCTTCTTTTCATTTTGGTCTTTAAATTTTCCTTTCAATTCCATTTCCTCTTCTTATAAAACCCATATGATTGACGGGTTACTCCCATCTCCATCTCATCCTTGAGATCACATCAAACAATTTCCTCAAAGCTATTGAAGTCCCATATGGCTAACGCCATTCGAAGACTTCGTTTTAAGCCACTAAAGAATCAATTGATTTTACTCTCAGGTTAGATAATAATTCTGGAAGTGTACCTTGCAAGTCTTGTAACATTTGCTTCATAGGTACCAACAGATTCATCATCCTTTTGCTTCAGTTCAAGAAACTCCCTCTCTATATTTTTTTGAAGAATACGAGGGAAGTACTTATTGAAACATAAGTTCTTGAACTCGTCTCATTCCATGGACTCAATTTCATCCCTTTGCCTCATATTCTTGATAAGATTCCACTATTTATGAGCTTCACCTTCCAAACGATAGTCTGTTAAGATGAATTTATCATGCTCAGAACATTGAAGAACTGAAAATATCATTATAGTGGTACTGATCCATTATTCCACCCCTAATGGATCATAAGACCCGCTGAATGAAGGTGGACGTTGCCTCATGACGGATTCAACAGAATTTTGCCCCTTCGTTTACATGTTTGGATGTCCTGCATGATTCATATCTTGAGAAAGTTGTGTGAGCATGGCTACAATATTTTGCGATCTGGCTCCCATAAAGTTTGGTTGATTAGGCGGACAATCATTGCATTATCTGTCACATTCAGCATTAACATGTTTCCTTCGGGTTCCATCCATTGACTAAAACCAAGAAGCAATGTGTGAGAAACGATAATTACAATATGAAAACCAGATAATTAGTAATAAAATTTCACACTTTAGGTCTTATCATAGATTATTCATGGCCATTTATAAAACACTAAGAGTATGTTCTATGCTTAGACTTATTCTTAGGGTTCTTACTAAGGTTTTCACATCCATGATTCCAAAAGTCAACTATACCTTTCCTCTAATACCAACTATAACGACCCATACTTTACATACATTGTTATTAATTCAGAATTGAAGCATACTTATTGCAACATATAAAAAACCCATGAAAGGATTGTATATGTATAATGTCTTTAGAAATTGGGAAACATAAACAACTGGTTTATAAAATCAACTACATTGTCTCCCGTTTATCTCATAATATCTAGAGTCCCTTTTTGGCATATCCTACATAATATCCTTCTTCTTGACCTGGGGAAAAGAAAAAATAAAAAAGGGTGAGCTCAAATTCTCAGTAAGGGTAAACAAAAGAAATATCAATCATATCATATTCATAAGAACATAACATTTTGAAAATCATCACCTGTAAAAGAGATCATAATATCATGTCATGGGATAAAACATAGTAATGAAATGTAATCCCAAATAATCATTACATAGAAAATGAAACATTTTGTAATACACACATAATCAAAGAAAATCATTAATTATTAGTCAAGACTCATTTCCAAGACTATCATAGTAGGCAAAGTCCATTTCTAAACCGAGTTCACTCCTTGTTCTAGTCCCGTATCACTGAACAGGTTTAACTTGTCGTTCCAGTCATGTCAATCTCATGATATTTGACTCTTTACCCAATTAATTGGAGGGCGTTATAGGTCCCACCCATCTCATAATGAAACCATTCTTATGTGTTCCACAAAATCATAAATCATACATCATTACATAACACATTTAATAAAAATGCGATTCTTAAACATCATGTCATCATAACATAATCCATAAAAGGACATCGTAAAAATAATTCCATATTAACATAATAAAATCAATTTAAAAATAGGGATATAAACAGAACCCTATATTATCATAGATGGAAAATAATTTTGATAAAACACTTGAACTCCATTCTTGAGGAAAATATCCTTTCTACTTCAAAAAAAATTCCTTTCTTAACACTTTATACAATTTTAAACTAAAAGAAGTTGATTAAAAATAAACGTGAAAACTTGTAAATGAATCATCATGGAAATAATGTTCTATTAAATCATAAAAATCCATTTATTCAGTATAAGTTAAAAAACATTCTTCTCGTACTTTGGCCGAAAAAGTCAAAAAGTATCTCGTACTAAAAATGAAAAAAAGATTCATTTCATATCTTTTAATAAAAGCTCACCAATCGATAAAATTGGATTTAAAAAATTTTAGGAGGATATAAATAATGTTACATATTGAGGAAACATGTATGTGGATGATAAATATTCCCTATTAAATTCTGAAGTATAAAAAATCTCACATAAAAATGAGATTTCGAGATTTTCCCTTACCTTAGCTTTGATATTCTTTGTACGTATCTGAACCTCCTGTATAATGATTTAAAAAATGTTATTGACTTATTACAGAATAATATTCACTGTTATGATATCATATATGATCATATTCCTATCTTCTTATTAGTAATATTTCATTGTTACATGTTATTCGGGTTTTCATTGCTTTATGTTCTTATGCATGTTTTGTCGAATAAATTATTATTACACTTTTTAATTTATAGATACCTCATTTAAAAAATGGTATTAATGTAATATATATCATATTTATTTATTAAATTCATTTATATAATCATTAATCAATTAAGATCATGTATAACGAGTCGCATCACACCGTGGAGATGGTAGGTCGTACGTACGCACGAGCGATGATATCGTTCCCATGATCGTGGAATTGTATTGAAGTGTAGGTATAGTATTTCAGAATCAATATCCCTATACAATAAAAATATATAGTTATTCTTTACACCATTATATCCATCCAAGTAAGGTGGTGGTGGAAAACAGATTACACCACGGCGTGGAGACGATATTCCATAAGTACGCACGCGTGATGAATTCGTTTTCTGTAGGATGGATAGAAGGTGAAATAGGGTTGATTAATTTTATAATAACATATCATTATATGAGTGGTACTGATGTTATTAATTTATAATGAAATAACTAAAGAAGAGGAAGTAGAAGAAGAAATAAATTAGAATGAATTGGGAACAGATACTACCTCTTCATCGACACGCCTCTTTGAAACCTCCTCTTAGGGCACTAGAATTGGTCTTTGAAGAATACCAGGACCTCTATTACGTTTCTAAGGAAGTTTAGAAGGGAAATGGGCAAGGGTTGGCCGAGCTTGAAAGCTAAAATTTTTGTGAGGAGGAGAGGGAGGAGGTGCCCTTTTATAAGGGAGGAGAGGGGCACCTTTGGAATTATAAGAAGTTTTAATTTATAATATTTTCCAACCCCACATAAAAACCCTCATAAATGACTGAAATCGAAATATTAGATGTGATAGGTTTGTAATCTCATCAACCCATAAAATTTAGACAAGTTTGGAATTTGTTTTAAACATTATCAACTTGATTTATCCTTATATAATCTATTTAATTTTTTTTGGTAATAATATTCTAAATTTTAAATATTTATAAATATTTACTTATATGTTGTGAATTGTCCATAATTGAATAATTTATTACATTTTCGTTCATGTAAATTTTAATTTATAAATTTTAAATATTTTTGTAATTTTTAAACAATTTTATAATATGTAATTTTTATAAAATAACAATAGAGTCAATTTTGACACTATTCATTTATTTGAATTTAAATAAAATATATACAGAAGATATGATCAGAATAAAAGATTTAATAGATTTATAAAATGTCATTTATATCTAAAAAATTAGTGTATCACGTTAAATAGTTCATATAATATTTATTTTAATACTTTTAAAATAATTTATTGGATAATTCAATAAATAACAAAATTTCAACATCGCTATTGTTTAACAATTAATGATAATTATTTAATCCCTAAAATTTATAAATAGATTCAAATGATGTAGATAATTTTATTATCTTTATGGATACTACTAATTTTCTATGTTTCGTGAAGATTATCACTAATGTAAAATAATTATAGTTATAAGATTTAAGAGAGTGACATATTGTCACTCTCTTTAGTTTTAATAATAATTAAATACTTTTCATGGTCAAAGGTCCATGGAATGAATCTATTATGACCCTTAAGAGATATGGGTGGTCTTTTATTCATCCAATAGAATTTTGGAATGTGGTAGGGTAATTTTACAATCTTATTTTTACCCTTAATTACCTAATTTACCTTTAATTGTAGTAAATAAAAATTACCGCAGTTACTATTCATAATATCAAAAAAAAATAAAAGTAGCCCTTTAAAAAAATTTGGACCCACTGAATCCAAATATGGAATTAATTTTTTAAAATTCAAAACATAGAAGATTCTGTAATTAATTTAAAATTTATCCCGTTGTTAAGAAAACATGTTTTAATAGTTAAAACATTACCAAAGATTGAAATGTTTTTACCTATGAATTCAATGTACAATTAATGGTAATGACATACATTATTTTAAATGATAAAAATATATTATATTGAAACTTTTAAACCATTCAATATTATAATTTACCCATATAAATTATTGTGGTGAAAAAAATTTGTTTTTAATTAAAATATAGCATGTTTTTACTATTCAATAAAAAATGGAAGTTATAAGAATAACCTGAAAAATTTATCCAAAGTAAATTTTTATATCCTGATTCCAAAGAAGAATATTATTTTGTCAAATTGAACTTATAAACATTTCAAAACAAGATTTAATGTTGGTTCTCCATGAAAAGGCGGAAAAACTATATTTTTTGAAAAATACTTATTTTACCCGAAATATTTATTTTGTTCACATACCATATTTTAGAAAATGTGTAAGATGAGTAATAATGTTATAAAACTCAAAATTTAGTTAAAACTATTCATAACAGCTAGTCCATAATGATATTATAATAATATATCGTTGTTTAGTGAAACTCGATATTGCGTACAACACACGCTATCGAGGAAGGTTTCTTTTCCGTATAATGCAAGCCAAGCTAGTGTTGTGTGAAATGAATGATTAATTTGATGTTGCGTATAACATAATACATAAAAATAAACTATAATTCTCTAAAATATCAGGGTGTTACATTGTCTCAGATGAAGGCGCAGCATGACGGACGGTGGCACGGCTCGGCGAGGCCATGGGTCATTCGAGGTGGCGGGGGGAGGCCGCGGGTCTGCTGGGGCGGTGTGGTGAGGCTGCGGGTTGGCTAGGGCGGCGCGACGAGGTCGCAGGTATGCTCGGGTAGCGTGGTGAGGCCGTGGGTGGTGGTGATGTTACCTCTTTCAACTTTGTCTCCTTCCACCATTTCAATGAATACATCAAAGTAGAATGACAGAGGTGTCGGGCCATGTTTGTTTGGCCCGCACCCTCCGAGTTTAGAGTGGTAGAATGTTGTTCAAAAAGAACGAAGCATGAACAAGAAACCATAATCATAAGAATTTTTTTATTCCCATTCCACACAAGATGATAAGGGAGTACATCGTGAGTGATAAAAATTTAAGAATAAACCCTTACCTCGTTCTCTTTTTGACGTTGGCATAAGGAGGTAGTATGGTCATAAATTCTTCGTAGATGAGGGCATCCCATTTTAGAAGAAGTTCCAAGGAAGAGGGTCGAAGGAGGTCGGTGTTCTTCATTGGCAGATCATTCTTCATTGGAGAGCTTTCTCCCATGTTCTCCCAATCCTCCTTTGACAACAAATGAATAGGTATCCCAATGTAATAGATTGTAATATCTATTAACTCATTGGTATAATATTCAAAAAATATTAATTAATTAATTGATGTGTTGGCTCAATTAATTAAAAGGGAGGGTTAAAAAATAAAAGTTATGTACATTGGTATAATTAATGTGGAGGAAGTCAAGAGGCTCCTCCACATTAATCAGGAAGAGTTGAGAGGTTTTCCAACATTTATGACGTAGTTGAGGATTTTCTCCTAATTAATCGATGGGATTCAAGGGGGGTTTAATCCCGAGTGGTCCCCACCACCAAAAAAACTCATGGGAAGTTATGTTCAAGTGGTCTCCACCACCATAACCTCTCTTGGGAGTTGAAGGATTAGTGATCCTCACTACCAACATCCACATGGAGGGTGGTTATAACAAAATAAAATAAAACATGTGTTTATTTTATTTTATTATTTCCAAGAAAACCAAGAATTTATCTTTCACCCTCGTCCAACTGTCCTTGAGGTTAAATACATCTTAAGAGAATACCAGTGCTGTGAGTTCAATGTTTCCCTCAGATTTCAATTCTGAGCACTAGTTAAAAAGTTAGAAAAACCCACTCGCACGTTTACTAATCGTACCTGAAAAAAAGTTCATAAATTCATTCAGGGCACTCTGGGCCTCAGAATCCCGCACCGTAAATTTTCACAGATTTGTAAAATTCCCAAATATTTAAACACAATACATGGAATTTTTTGGGTCTTTAAATTATCCCTACCTTAGGCTTTATATCTCTATAAGCCATAACTCAAAACTAAGGGGAGAAGGAAGGTTTTAAGCATGCATCTGAGCCTCCCGCTCCCATGTTCTCTCATAGAGGTTCCCATGCTCCCAGAGAACGCACACCAGAGGTATCGACTGTCCACGAAGGACCCACTCCTGTCGATCATAAATCTCTACTGGAACCTCCGTAAAATGATCCAAATTTTCGACGTCCAGCTCGCCATGGTCGATGATGTTAGAAGGGACGTGCACGTATCTCCTTGGTTGGGATACGCAGAAGAAGTCATGCACCTGGTGTAACTAAGGTGGAAGAGATAAGCGGTATGCAACCTCACCAACTCTTCTGAGGACATGAAAATGTCCGATGAACCTCAAAGATAACTTTCTGCCTCATCCAAATCATTGTAGACCTCATCGGGGTGAGACCCGTAGAATGTCGGGGTCTCCATCCTCAAACTCCAGAGGCCACCATCTCTTATCAGCATATGACTTATGCCTGATCTGTTCAGTTTTCATCTGCTTCTATATGATATTCACCTTCTCTATGGTATCCCGAACCATCTCTTGTCCCACGAATGCTGACTCCCCTGGGTCATTCCAGCACAAGGGTGATCTTCTAGGTTGCTAATACAACGCCTCAAAGGGTTCCATCTTAGTGGTGGAGTGATAAATGATGTTGTATGAAAACTCTACCAAAGGTAAGTGATCCTACCAGGTGTGACCGAAGTTGATGACATAAGAATGCATCATTTCCTTGAGGGTATGAACGTTCCGCTTAGTTTGGAATTCTGTCTCAGGATGGAAGGTAGTTCTCAAATGAAGTTGCGTCTTGAAAGCCTCCTGAAACCCCTTCCATAACCGAAAAGTAAAACATGTGTCATGATCGGAGTCAATCGTCAAGGTTACTCCATGTAACCGCAAAATCTCCTCCACATACGGGCTTCCCAAGATCTCTACTGAACCCTGCTCTCTGATCGGTAGGAAGTGGTCTGACTTGGTGAGTCGGTTGATGATCACACAAATCGAGCCATGACCTCTAGATGTATGTGGAATTCCTGTCCTGAAGTACATGTAAGTCTTACCCCTCAACCACTTTGGGACCTGTAAAGGATGATCCAAGACTTCTGGTACCTGATGCTCCACCTTCTATTGCTGACATGTGAGGCATCGAGAAACAAACTTTGCTA
This sequence comes from Viscum album, assembly GCA_963277665.1. Classification (NCBI taxonomy): domain Eukaryota; kingdom Viridiplantae; phylum Streptophyta; class Magnoliopsida; order Santalales; family Viscaceae; genus Viscum; species Viscum album. Next base: position 386,006,606 of record OY728147.1, on the reverse strand, counting down.
CTACATTCTTCATTCCCAGCCACCGGTGTTGTCGTCAGGGAGGTTGGTACTTCTTTGCTACTCATGGATGTACTGTTAGAGTGGATGTGTTTAACTCCCTCAACACTTTATCCTAAAGTGAAACTGGTACCATGGTACATCTTCTGAATAGGATGACGTGCTCCCCACCTTCAAAAAATCTATCAGGTGCCTGTCGTGTGGATATCTAAGCATTTCATGCCTCACAGCCAGTATCACCACACTATGCCTCCCTGACTTGCAAAAGAAGTGGTGGAGTGACTATAAGAGACTATAGAAAAGCTACTGTGTCTCTATCCACAAAGGATATATGCAAAGTAGCCTGCAGCTCTGTTGCCTCTTCTAGAAACTGTATACTAAATCTTATACTGTGGGTATATGCTACAACGTTCCCCTTCCCAGGAGTATAGACTATCCTGATGTCATAGTCATGGAGGAACTCGAGCCAACGTCGCTTTCTTAGATTTAGGTCCTTCTGAGAAAATATATACTTGAGACTCATGCGATCTGAGTAAATTTTAATGCATTCTCCCATAAGATAATGTTTCCATATCTTTAAGGTGAAGACCACAGGTGAAAACTCCAGGTCATGGGTAGAAAAGATCTGCTCATGTTTTCTCAGCTGTCGAGAACCATATGCGATAACTGCCAGCTCTTTCACTAGGACACCTCTATGTCTAGTCCATGGTGCATCACAGTAGACTACGTACCCTATGCCCTCCTCTAGAAGCCTCATGATGGGGGAAATAGTCAGCCTCTACCTCAGCTCATGAAAACCCTACTGGAATCTCTCTTACCACACGAAGGGTTGGCCCTTATTCGTCAATGTTGATAGTGGTGTTGCAACTCATGAGAAATTGGGAACCAACCACCGATAATATCTGGCCAATCATAGGAAACTATGTACCTTTTTCACACTCCCGGGTGGCTCCTAAGAAAGTACCACCCCATTCTTCGCTGGATCTACTGCAATTCCAGCCTCCGATATGAAATGTCCCAGAATGTAAACCTCTCGGATCCAGAACTGGAACTTCGAGAGCTTACCATAAAGCTAGTGCTCTCAGTGTGTGTCTAGGACTACCTGAAAATGATAGGTATGCTCCTCCTCAGTAGCAGAGTAGATCATAATGTAGTCAATGAAGGCCATTAAAAAGAGATCAAGGTCTGGCTAAAAGATCCTCTTCATGAGTACCATGAACACTGCTGGAGTGTTGGTTACACCGAATGGAAAAACCAAGAACTCGTAATGGATGTACTGACACCCGAAGGTTGTCTTCTGCATATCCTCATCTTGTACTCTGAGCTGGTGATAGCATGATATGTGGTCTATCTTTGAGTACCACCGTGCTCCTTTCAGCTGATCAAATAGGTCGTTAATCCTCATAAATGGGTACTTGTTTTTCACAGTTACCTGGTTCAGGAGCCGATAGTCAACACAAATCCCCAAGCTCATATCCTCCATTTTGGCAAACAGAATCAGGGATACCCAATGAGAAACTTTAGAGACCAGAATCTTGACGTACATGGACATTACATTACTTTTGTGGAATACTTAATACATAACAATAACAGACACACAATGATCATAATAGTTTAGTGTCTTTGTAAACATGGAATATAAACTTCTAATCATGTTGAAAGATCTTCAAAAACTCCCATAACGATCTTCCCCTTTTTGTTTCCTTACCTAAAACCTTTCTTTATTTCCTGGGGAAAATAAAACATAAAAAGGGTGAACTCAAATTCTCAGTAAGGGAAAACATAGAGAACATAAAACAATCCATAAACATTCGAAAGTAAAACAAGAACATGAAATTTAAACATCAAAATCTTGAGCATAGACATAAATCATGGAAGTACGTAAGGAAAATATCATAATTGTACATAAAACATGATAAAATATAATAGAAATAAAACATGTAATTGTGGGAACCATTCAGCACTTTTTATGATTTCCATAGTAGCCAAGGCATTGCTGCTACGACCATCTTAGTGGACAAAGTTTCTTTCTGAATCGAGTTCACTCCTTATTTCAGTCCTGTAACACTGAACCATATTAACTTACCGTTCCAGCCTTGTCTATATCATGAGATATAAATCATTACCCAATTCATTGAAGGGAGATATAGGTCCCACCCATATCATAATGAAATCATTCTTACTTGTTCCACAAAATAAACATACATCATTCATAATAACATAATGAATAAAATGGGTTTCATAAACATCATCCCATCATCACATAATCCATATAAAAGAAATGGATATCATTTCATAATAAGAAAAGTGAAACCATGTAAATCATAGTGACTTTATACTTGAACCATACACATATGAAATAATTTCATCTTAGATGGAAAATGGTTTTGAACAAACACATGAAATGAATTCTTGAGGAAAATATCCTTTCTTCTTCAAAATCAATTTCTTTTCACAAAACATCATGAAATTTTAAAAGAAACAGGTTTTGATGAAAATAGTCATGAAATATTTTATAGGATTCTTCATGAAAATAAGGCTTTATAAAACCATAAAAATCCTTTCTTGCCGTATAAGTTAAAAAAACATTCTTCTAGTACATTTGCCGGAAAGTCAAAAAAGTACCTCGTAAAAAAAATATTCCTTCCATACGATGTGGTAAAAGTAGAAAAGGGTTAAAATGACTTTAAAAATACATGTATGAAATGTAAAAATATTATGAAAACATTTTGAGAACATATGTACATGGATCATAGTCATAACCCCAGTAAATACTTACGAATAAACAATCTCGGATAAGAATGAGATTAGAATAATTATCCCTTACCTTATGTCGGATATGCTTTGTATGTATCCGAACGTCATATAAAATTATGAAAATATTTTCATTGACTTATTAAAGAATAATATTCATTGTTTTATGTCCCATATGGTTCACTTAGGTATTTATATTACCCATTCATTTGTTCATTCCATGTTAAAGTAGTGTTTTGGGTAAAATTGTTTCGTATATCATACGTGTTTGGAGTTGTTGTTCTTTATATTATTATTACTTATATAATGATTTAATTACTTCATGAATGTAAAAAATGATTTATATATCATATATATTCAGTATATATATATATAATAGATAGATAAATGAACTGAAACACACCATTCATGGAGACGGTAGGTCGTACGTACGCATGAACGTTGTTTTCCTTTTTTATTGACTTGAATGGAAGTAAGTAGATGATATATATATATATATATGTATAAATAATTCAAGTAGATTCATTATTATTATTCATTATATATACTTCATAATCATTCTTTAATGGTTAATCATGGAAAATGAATCTCATCGCGTTCGTGGAGACGGTATTCCGTACGTACGCACGCGTGGTGATTTTATTTTCCGTAGGATGGATAGAAGGTGTATTAGGGTTGTTTAACACTTATAAAAACATATCATTATATAATTAATACTTATGTTATTAATTTATAATGAGACAACTAATGAAGAAGAAGTAGAAGAAGAAAAAAACCTGAAGGAATCGGAAGAAGATATTACCTCTTCTTCGATGCACCCTATTTTACCTTCCTCTTATGGAAGTAGAGTTGGTCTTTTGAGAGAACCAAAACCTCCATAATGTTCCTATGGAAGTGGAGAAGATAAATGGTAAGGCTTTAGATGAGCTTCAAGGCTCAAAAGGGTGCGAAGAGAAGAGGGAAGGGGTTACCTTTTTATAAGGGAGGAGAGGGGCACCTTCGGAAAACTTAAAATATTATTTTATTATAAAGTCATATTCGGTTTTTAATAGCTCAAAATTGATTTATTTAGAATCCAAGGTGTGGATGGGTCTAAATACTCTCATAGAATAAAATTTGGACAAGTTTGGGTTACTATTTTAACCTTATCTTTTAGAATTAACTCTACGTTAAATAATTTAATCTTTACCGTGTCTTTTTGTTTTCTTACACTATGTGGTTAATAAACTTACTATAAAAATCCAACTGAACCCCACATTGTTTATTATTAATATATATAACCTTATCTAAGTCATTTGGCCGAACCTTATATTTTTAGGAATAATATAACAATTAATAATATAATATTTGTTTTAAAAACTATTTTATGTCAATTTTGACACTATTTGGTACATGATTTTTGTGAAAATCATAACAACATGATTAGTTCTAAAACAGTTACATAAATCATTAATAACATTTCATATTAACCTATAAAATTACTGGAATTTATAAAATGTCTCTAATTACATTTATTTTGGTATTTATAATATCAATTATGTTAATATTTCAATAACAAGGTAATTACTGCATCATCATTGTGTCATAAATAAATTAAATAATTTATTGTCTAAAAATTATAAATAAAATACTATTATGTAGAAAATATTTTTATATTTTAATGAATATTTATAGTCGAATATATACTATTTATAACCCTATATTAAAAATTTTTAGTTATTAAACATTGATTTAAACTATTTTAACTATTCTTTAAATAAAATAATATTAAATGTCCTAATCTAATCCAAGTGGACCTAAATGGTCATATTTTATTCCTAAGGTTGTTTTTGGTCGAATTACACATATCCAATAGAATTAGGACATGTGTTAGGGTAATAGTAATATTATTTTTACCCTTTATTACCATATTTACATTTAACCGTGGTAAAAAAAAGTAAACTGTTACTATTCACGAAAAATTATTTTCATCTCATTGAACCACATTTTAGTCCTTGATATTAACCGTGTCTTTTAGATTTTTGAAATTCAATTCACAGATGTGGTAAAATTATGTTTTATGAAAAATTCAGTTTTTAACTACTACTTAGTGGTTTCACTATTCATCAAAAAATGAATGTTTTTCAGAAAAATACCAAAAATTCAGCATTAGAATTATTTGATATTCCAAATTCAAAATTGATATCTATTTTTCCAAATTCAAAACATATAATTGGCATTATTTAATTTTAAAATTAATTCCCATTATCAAAATAAATATCGTGTTTTTAAGATACAAAAACTATCAAAAGAATGATACTTGTTTATATCAAATTTCAAAGTGAAATTAATTCCAATGAACAACATTGGATTAAATGGTAAAAATATATTGTAATTACACTTTTAAACAAATTGAAAAGATAATCTATCCATATAAATTATTGCGATGAAAAAAGTTGTTTTTAATTAAAATATAGCATGTTTTTACTGTTCATTAAAATATGAATGTTATCAGAATAATATGAAAAATTTATGCAACGTAAATTTTTCTATCCTGATTCCAAAAAAGATTTTTATTTTTGTCAAATTGAACTTATAGACATGTCGAAAAAAATATATAATGTGCGTGCGCCAACAAAAGGCGGCAGAACTGCATTTTTAAAAAAATACATATTTTACTCAAAAATTGATTTTTTTCTCATACCATGTTCCAGAAAATGTGTAAGATGAATAATAATGTTATGAAATTAAAAATGTAGTTTATAGTATTCATAACGGGTAGTTAATAATAATATTATAATAATATATCGTATTTTAGTAAAACATGGTATTGCGTACAACACACGCTATCGAGGAAGGTCGTGATTGTATGTAATGCAAGCCATGTCCGGGTTGCGTGTCGTGCAAGACTCCTCTGTTGTTTCACATAAAAGAATCCAACCATATTTCACTTATACATTGAATATATATATATACACTCAAGGTTTCGTAGAATAACTACTATCAAAATTGTGTGTAACATGATGCAAGAATAGTGTTGTGTATATTGCAAGCTCATACGTTGTTGCGTATAGCGCAAGGAAATCTTGTTGCAGCTTACAACAAAAGAAATAAATGAAATTAAAAGACTATTTTTCATAAAATCTCGGGGTGTTACAATCTACCCCCTTAAAATTAATTTCTCCCTCGAAATTAGTCAGGGTTATAAATTGTTTACTATTTATAGAAACCCACATCTTAAAAAGGAATAATAAAACTTAATTTTAAAAACTAAAGTATTAAATGTAACGATTAACCAAAGAAACTCATCACTGGGTTTCCATATAGGAGAACATAGGTGAAAATATGAATATGTAAGAAAAATCTTACCATCAAGTTCTGATGGAAAGTGGTAGAGAACATTGCTATGAAAAAGCCATCAATCACAAAGCCATAGATTTGTAATGATCTAAGGTACCATCTGATTCATCAGATATAAGGTCACAAGGACAAATTTTTTGGGTTTCAAGATCATTTACCTAATGTTGATGAATTTGGAATTAGAATAAATACTTTCGTGATTTTGGTACTGTCTCACCGTTGGTCGTTCTTTGGACAATTTCCACTTCATCTCTTAAAGAAATGAAGTTGAATTTCTCATTCGTGAAGTGTTAGCAGATCATGTGATAGAATGATGGGTCATTCCATCTGTCTCAAACAAAATGTTATAAAAGTTATCAAAAATACATAAGTCCATCTATAGTGAGATTAATCATATATGGTTCCTAAAATGGACTTATACTTCATATATCACACTTCTTAATATAATAAAACTAGTTTCTACTAAACAGGGACTTCCTGGAGACCAGTGGTATGCAATAAAGGAAAGTCGCACTTTGGTTGTGGGTTCGATTCCCACATCCTTGTCCGACACGATGGGTTGTCGCCCGTCCTGCAGGTTGCCTTTTTTTCTAAAAATACATTATTATAACTTTCCATCAATAATATCAAAACAGTTCTAGCCTTAAACAATACTAACCTATGTACAACATAATCCATTTAAATCATTAGGCTTATCCAAAATATTGTTTTCCAATCTCATATTCTAGTGAAAACAATTACCAGAGAGTTCATATAACAAGCATGTTAATACCATCGTTGATCCCCATATATGATAAGATATGTCTTGTTGGTCACATTCCGAACATTCGAAGGCCTTAATCATGTATTATCTTGAAAAATGAATACCCATTGAACCTTAGTGAAAACATTAGTGCTGTCAAAAGTTAACTCTTTCAACATACCAAAATCCCAAAATTTAGATATACTCAAACCACGGTATCACTTTGTCCTTATATTAGTCATGAGCTCATGAATACTATCAAACATTTCATTTTCTCTTTATTATGCATATCATCTACCTTCCAAAATATTTTAATCACTTTTCATGGATACCGGTAACATTCAACATATACTTTCAAATACATTAGAAAAAATATAGTGTAACAATCCTTAGATGATTCTTTATTCCATAGTACCATTAACTATACAACATAACTCTTGATAAACATACAATCATTCCACTACCTTCTTAAACAACTGACTGAGCTTCAACACTTCTTTCATCTCATATATCATTTTTAGTCTCCTCATCATCATCCACATAAAGACTACCCATATGACCATGATCATTATCTTCATGAGATTTTCCCTTAGGCCATTGGTTTGCATAATGCCCATACATTCCAAATTTAAAACATCTAATCATTGTTGATGTCGTAGAAATACCATTATCCTTATCCATGGTGTTAACTGAACCTTTTCATTTTCACTTACTAGATTTGTGTCCTTCTTTTCCACACCCAAAGCATATTCCAGTTCCTTTGAAACATTCTCCTTGATGCCTCTTCCCACATGATTTACAACAGGGGAATTGAATTTCTTTCCTCTATGATCATCATGAATCTCCATCTTTCTCTTATTAGCTGAGTCAAGAAACCTACCAAAGTTGAGATTATTGATCATATTATGAGATTGCTGATTAGGCATAATAACGATATGTGGACCTCCAGATCCAATTTCATTTGGTTGCACATGAAGAATATCATTCCATTGTCCATCATATCCTCAATTATCGTGAATCTTCATGTTTCCAGCCATTTTCTAAAACCCAAAAATAATAGTGTGAGAGGAAAAAATCATACTAGGAAAACAACATAATAATGGGGGAGTACCTTCAATATCTAACATCTTATGTTTAATTCTATTATCTTTAGCGCAATTCTAGAACTATAACCTATATGTATCCTTAACCTTAGGGACATCCCTAGACATACCTTAGAAATATCTCTGGGGATCTCACTAAAGTTTTCGCATCCTAGTTTCCAAAGGTTGACTAAAACTTCGCCTCTGATACCAACTGTAGTGACTCAAAGATTGAAGTACATGGACATTACATTACTTTTGCGGAATACTTAATACATAACAAAAACAGACACACAAGGATCGTAATAGTTTAGTGTCTTTGGAAACATGGAATATAAACTTCCAATCATGTTGAAATATCTTCAAAAAATCCTATAACGATCTTCCCCTCTTTGTTTCCTTACCTAAAACCTTTCTTTATTTCATAGGGAAAATAAAACATAAAAACTGTGAGCTCAAATACTCAGTAAGGTCCAACATAGAGAACATAAAACAATTCATAATCTTTTGAAAGAAAAAACATGAACATGAAATTTAAACATCAAAATCTTGAGCAAAGACATAAATCATGGAAGTACGTAAGGAATATATAATAATGGTACATCAACCATGATAAAATAGAATGGAAATAAAACATGTAATTGTGGCAACCATTCAGCACATGTTATGAGTTCTATAGTATCCAAGGCATTGCTGACAAGACCATCTTAGTGGACAAAGTCCCTTTCTGAATTGAGTTCACTCCTCGTTTCAGTCCTATAACACTAAACCGGATTAACTTACCATTTCAGCCTTGTCTATCTCATGAGATATAAATCATTACTCAATTCATTGGTGGGATATATAGTTCCCACCCATCTCATAATGAAATAATTCTTACATGTGACACAAAATAAACATACATCATTCATAATAACCCAACGAATAAAATGGGTTTCATAAACATCATCACATCATCACATAATCCATATAAAAGAAATGGATATCATTTCATAATAAGAAAAGTGAAACCATGACAATCATATAGACTTTATACTTGAACCATACACATATGAAATAATTTCATCTTATATGGAAAATGGTTTTTATAAGACACTTGAAATGAATTCTTGAGAAAAATATCCATTCTTCTTCAAAATATTTTTATTTTCACAAAAAATCATGCAATTTTAAAATAAAAATGTTTTGTTGAAAGTAGTTATGAAATCTTGTGGAGGAAGCTTCATGAAAATAAGGCTTTATAAAACCGTAAAAATTCTTTCATGCCGTATAAGTTAAAAAACATTCTTCTCGTACTTTTTCCGGAAAGTCAATAAAGTACCTTGTAAAAGAAAAATTCCTTCCATACGATGTGGTAAAAGTAGAAAAGGGTAAAAATGAATTTAAAAATACATAGAATAAAAGTAAAAATTTTATGAAAACATTTTGAGAACATATGGACATGGATAATAATCATAACCCCAGTAAATACTTACGAATAAACAATCTCGTATAAGAATGAGATTGGAATAATTATCCCTTACCTTATGTACGATATGCTTCATATGTATCTTAACCTTCTGTATAATGATTTAAATACTTTCATTGACTAATTAAGGAATAATATTCATTGTTTTATGTCATATATGGTTCACTTAGGTATTTATATTACCCGTTCATTTGTCAATTCCTTGTTAAAGTAGTGTTTTGGGTAAAATTGTTTTTTTATCATACATGTTTGGACATGTTGTTCTTGATATTATTATTACTAATATCATTATTTACATACTTCCATAATGTAAATCATGATTTATATATCATATATATTTAGTATATAAATATATAATAGATAGATAAATGAAATGAAACACACCGTTCAGGGAGACGTAGGCCGTACGTATGCATGAACACTTTTTCCTTTTTTATTGACTTGAATCGAAGTAAGTAGATGATATATATATATATGTATACATAATTCTACTAGATTCATTATTATTATTCATTATATATACATTATAATCATTCTTGGATGGTTAATCATGGAAAATGAATCTCATCTCGTTCGTGGAGATGGTATTCTATACGTACGCACGCGTGGTGATTTCATTTTCCATAGGATGGATAGAAGGTGTATTACGGTTGTTTCACATTTATAATAACATATAAGTATATAAGTAATACTTATGTTATTAATTTATAATGAGGAAACTAAAGAAGAATAAGTAGAAGAAGAATGAAACTTGAATGAATCGGAAGAAGAGATTACCTCTTCTTCGATGCACCTCCTTTAAGCTTCCTCTTATGGAAGTAGATTTGGTTTTTTGAGAAGACCAAAACCTCCAGAATGTTTCTAGGGAAGTGGAGAAGATAAATGGTGAGGGGTTTTCCGAGCTTCAAGGCTCAAAAGGGTGTGAAGAGAAGATGGATGGGGTTCACTTTTTATAAGGGAGGAGAGGGGCTCCTTTGGAAAGCATAAAATATTGTTTTATTATAAAGTCATATTCGGTTTTTAATAGCTCCCAATTGATTTATTTCTAAGATAAGGTGGTTATGGGTAGAAATACTCTCATCCAATAAAATTTGGACAAGTTTTGGTTACTATTTTAACCTTATCATTTAGATTTAACTCTATGTTAAATAATTTAACCGTTAGCGAGTCTTTTTGTTTTCTTACTCTATATGGTTAATAAACATACTCTAAAAAGCCAAACAAACCCAATGATGTTTATTATTAATATATATAACCATATCTAAGTCATGTGTCTAAACCTCAGATTTTTAAGAATAAAATAACAAATAATAATATAATATTTGTTTTAAAAACTAATTTATGTCAATTTTGATACAATTTGGTACTTGATTTTTGTGAAAATCATAACAGCATGATTAGTTCAAACAAAGTTACTTAAATCATTAATAAGATGTCATAGTAAGCTATAAAATTAGTGGAATTCATAAAATGTCTCAAATTACATTTATTTGGGTATTTATAACATCAATTATGTTAATATTTCATTAATAAGATAATTACTGCATCATCATTGTGTCATAAATAAATTAAATTATTTAATGTTTAGAAATTATAAATAAGATACCATTATGTAGGAAATCTTCTTATATTTCTAATGAATATTTATAGTTGAATATATATTATGTATAACCCTATATTAAAATTTTTTTAGTTATTAAAAATTTATTTTAACTATTTTAGCTATTCTTTAAATAAAATAATATTAAATGTCCTAATCTAATCCAAGTGGTCCTAAATGGTCATATTTTATTCCTAAGTGTTTTTTTGTCTAATTAAACTTATAAAAATGAATTAGGACATGTGTTAGGGTAATAATAATATCATTCTTACCCTTAATTACCCTATTTACTTTTAACCGCGGTAAAAAAAAGTAAAAAGTTACTATTCCCCAAAAATTATTTTCATCTCATTGAACAAAATTTTAGTCCTTGATATTAACCGTGTCTCTATCATTTTCGAAATTCAATTCACAGAAGTGGTAAAATTATGTATTATGAAAAATTTAGTTTTTTAACTACTACTTAGTGGTTTCACTATTCATAAAAAATGAAAGTTTTTCAGAAAAATACCAAAAATTCAGCCTAAGAATTATTTGATATTATGAATTCAAAATTAATGTATATTTTTCCATATTCAAAACATAGAAGTGGAATTATTTAATTTTAAAATTAATTCCCATTATCAAAACAAATTTCATGTTTTTTAGAAACAAAAACTATCAAAAGATTGCTACTTCTTTATATCCAATTTCAAATTGAAATTAATTACAATGAACAACATTGGATTAAATGGTAAAAATATATTCTAATGATACTTTAAAACAAATTAAAAGGATAATATATCCATATAAATTATTGCCATGAAAAAAGTTATTTTTAATTAAAATATATCATGTTTTTACTATTCATTAAAATATAAACGTTATCAGAATAATATGAAAAATTTATCCAAAGTAAATTTTTATATCCTGATTCCAAATAAGAATTTTATTTTGTCAAATTGAACTTATAGAAATGTAAAAAACAATATTTAATGTGGGTCCACCATCAAAAGGAGAAAAACTACATTTTTTGAAAAATACTTATTTTAATCAAAAAATTGATTTTTTTCTCATACCATGTTCTATAAAATGTGTAAGATGAATAATAATGTTATAAAATTCAAAATGTAGTTGATACTATTCATAATGGCTTGTTCATTATAATATTATAATAATATATCGTTGTTTAGTAAAACCTGGTATTGCGTACAACACACGCTATCGAGGAAGGTCGTGATTGCGTGTAATGAAAGCCAAGTCAGGGTTGCGTGTTGTTAAATACTCCTCTGTTGTTTCATATAAAAGAATCCAACCATATTTCATTTATACATTGAATATATATATATACACACTCAATGTTTTGTAGAATAACTACTATCAAAATTGAGTGTAACATGATCAAAGAATAATGTTGTGTATACTACAAGCTCATACGGTGTTGCGTATAGCGCAAGGAAATCTTGTTGTATCTTAAAACACAAGACATCAAGGAAATTAAAAGAATATTTTTCATAAAATCTCGGGGTGTTACAGAAACACAGGGCCAGATGAATCCCTTTCCCCACAAGTCCTCTAACTGTACCCGAAGCTCACGAAGATCCGTGGGAGCCATCTGATATGCTGGTGTAGAAATTAGTGTCGTCTTGTGGTACAAGTAAATGTAAAAGTACACCTCTCTATGAGGAGGTAGACCTAGAACATCATCAGGGAAAACATCCACGTAATTGTCCACCACTACAGGATAGCTCACACTATCCACATCAACAGCTTCAAGGGTTAGGCGACCCAAATAATGTGTAATCGGCTGTACTCTCCTCCGAGTAAGTCCATCCTGTGCTGCAATGGCTCCCTTCTATCTGCTGGAGGTAAACCTGGTCACATCCATGTAGACACAATTCACTTTTCGCCTAATACAGTCATTCTGAGCATGGACTGTAGATAACTTGTCCATACCCAATATGATGATGTAAGGCCTCGACGCCACTTCTAGGAGATCCCGGCCAAAGTTCTCAACTCCTAGAGTAAGCTTGCACTATCGGCACCAGTGTGTAATCATCGAATCTATTCCCGTTGGAGTCTCTAGCCATAAGTATTGAGCCAAAAAATCTATCAGAATCTCTGAGTTCCGAACGACGGTAGTGGCATTGAAAGAATGACTGGCACCTGTGTCTATAAGTACTGCAGCTAAGGTGGATTATACACAGATCATACATCATATCAACTTCAGAGCGTCGTGATCATAGGCTTCGTCTGCCTAGAGCTTAGCTCTCCCCTGTACACCAGCTCCCTACAGTTGGGGTGTACCTCATGGTGGTGGTGGCGGTAACATCTCAAATCGTCATCCACTGCCTGCTGCATGGCCAGCTCCTCTGCAACGTCTTCCTGCTCCCTGCAGACCTCCTCAGTCGAATCTATGCCACTGCCTAGGAATTATTTTTACCATCTTATAATAATTCAAATGGCGGTTTAGATAGTCAGGAGCCATGTGACCCTACCCACTGAATGAAGAACAATTCCCACTCCTAGAATGACTAGATCCACTTCGGGTTCCCCGCACAACTGATCCTGAGTCATGCGGTCATCCACCTGTAGGTCTGGTCTTCTTGGACCTCTGTGATGTATGTCTTCTGCCAGCTGTAGAAGACTCTACTGCATGAGAACTATTAGTGGGTCTCGCTGCTGGTGACTTCTCAATAAGGAAACTCTCCATTAAAAGGGCTCTCTCTAACACCCCTGCCTGCATCTGGATGCTGAGTGACATCAATGAAGCCATGATCTCCCACCAGAGTCTCTAATCAATGGTGAGGGACCTGAAAAATGGATCCCACACCATATCAGTGGAGTAGAGTGAGAGGTTGGTGAACCTCGTGGAGTAATGAGCCACAATCATGTTTCCATGCTGCAGATAAAGATGCTCTTGTATGGGAACTTTGCGAAGATTCTCTTGTAGAAACTCTACCTGAAACAGGCTCTCAATGTCTTCCCAGAGAAGATTCACCTCATTGTGAACCTATAGCATCAAGCTCTACCATATTCCTGCCACTTTCTATAGAAGGCAGGTAACAAGTATCACCATGAGATCGGAAGGTGTCCGTACCAGTCGGAAAACTCTCACCACATCCTCCATCCATCCTCAACCACCCGTGGGTCTGTATCTCCCCTAAGCCTGGGTGGCCTCTGGCGCTGGGACTCATGCAACGCACTCAAGCAGTGTACAACATCTGCTGCTAGGGCTGGTGGCATCAGTGTCCCAACGAGGAGTGGTACCACTGGTGCCTCCGTTGGAGAAGGGGCCTGTACCGATGCCTCGTCGCTTGGTGGGAAATCTGTGCGTACAACTCTCAGGACTCTAGCTGGTTGTCTGCATGGTGGAATCCTGAAAGGAAATAGGTCCTCCACGATCAAAAGTTATACCTAGTGATAAGAAAGTTATACATGGTGAGCTAACTCAAAAGACTAGAAAGAAAATTTTTGATAACACACACACATTCAGTGTTTTCATGCACTGAGTTGGAAATCAGGAGTCAAGGTCATGGTGTATGGATACATCATCAGCCACAATAACCCTGGACTCCCTGAACTGAAAACCGAACTCATTAACCTTAAAAATAGTGCTTCATAGAAAAGATCAGAGTCGTAGTTCCGTGGTAGAACCGACTACTATAATACCAATTTGTCATAACTCGTCCCCTGGGGCCCGTTCCGTGACAAACCGCAAGCCCGCCTTTTATAGTCTAGGGGATGGAGACTAGCACCAAAGGCATATTCCCTAAAATTGGGAAGGCATTCCCTTTATAACCTGTAAGCACATTTAACCAAGCACACAACAAGACATGACCACAAAGTAAACTGTATAACAAAAGAGTTTTAAAAGTTAAAAGGGGCCAGAATACAAGACCAACAGGAAATTACAAGTACAACTATGATACAATACAACTTAAGAAAAGGGAAAGTTAGCTATTGAATCATCCTCCGAGGTTCCAACCTGAAGAGGAGGTACAGATTTCCTCCTCATCACCCCTTTTCCATTTTAATCCTTCGTGTACCAACTCGTTATAAGTTCCACCTCCACGAACTATCCAGTCCCGATACACTCAGCCTTAGTCAGCCCTGTCTGTCATCTGCATCCCACACAACAATGTGAGGGCATAGCCCATGTAGGGGTGAGTATAACGATACTCAGTATGGACCCCTAGACACTCTAGGTCTCACACAATCCAATAAGGATAAAACACAAATCATGAAATCAACATATAACCTTACTTATGTATATGCCCATACATATATTTAAGTTATCATGTAATCCATATCAATCATGAAAAAAACACAAAGGTTCTGACTCACCTAAAACTGTTATTTATTCTAGGGGTAGTATCAAGAAACATTCCGATCACAACGTTGAACACCTCGGATACTTGAGAACTTCTCCTCTATCAAGTACAGTGGGCCTGCCGTGTCACACAGAGGTGCTTCCCACTAACCTTGGATTGTTGAGGTACTTCTCCTGTCGAGTACCGTTGGTTTGTCGCGTCACACAGAGGTGCCCCCCACCAAGGGTCTGCCGCATCACACAGAGGCGCTCACCCTCAAGGACCGATGAGGTACTCCTCCTGTCAAGTACCATGGTTCTGCCGCGTCACACAAGGGTGCTCCTTCCCGTGGGTCTACCGAGTCACCCAGTCGCTCCCCACTAGGCTTTTCGAGTGACTCAAAGTCAGAACGGTCAGTAGTCGTCATGTCTAAGACAGCCACAAGGTCTCTGCACTATGCTTGCTCATATCTGAGAGGATCTACTCCACAAGCTACTGTTCAATACTCAAACTTCCATGAAGTCCCACAAATAAGTATCTCAAAGGGCTGCCTCATCAAAGGGCTCTCAACAAAATAGATGGTGCGTCAATCAGATGCCTAGTTAGTGAGTTATTAGCCGTTTAGTCACAGGGGCCCAGTTGGATTTGCGCTCGATCTAACATAACCGTACCCCATATCAATCTAAAAAATAGTGGGGGTATCACTCAAAGGGACCGTCTCACTCAATAATTTCTAGCGCTGCTGACGGTTCGTCAAACGGATGACCGGTGCCAATGTTATGGCCAAGTGAAGGTAAATGGGTCGTAGTGGGCTACGGTCCAGTCCAACCCGGTCGGACCAACCCGACCTAATCCTTTGGGTATTGCCCAGCCTAAAAGGGACAAGAGGATACCATGGGGGTGGCGCATATAAGGTGTACTGTGAGGGCGGTAGACCCTTCTGCGAGGGCGCAGACCGGCCGTGATGGCGCAAATCAGTTGCGGGGGCGTGGATTGGCCGTGAGGGTGTAGACTGGCTATGAAGGGTGAAGAATGGTTGCGAGGAGTGTGGTCCGGAAATAGTTTGTTAGACCCGCAACGGTAGGTGACAGTTTGGTCATAAGGTAAAAGCGGCTCCGCTCGGCTCAACGGCAGCGTGACTCAGTTCGGACAGCAGCACAACTCGGTGGACGACAGTGTGGCTCCGCTCGGACGGAAGCACGACTCGGATTGGACGGAGGCATGTCTCCACTCGGGGGGCATGGCTCGGCTTGAACGACGGCGTGACCTGGCGGATGGAAACACACATCAGTTGGGATGGCGGCGCAGCTTGGCGGATGTCAGCACGACTCAGCTCGGACGACGTCGCGACTCAGATTGGATGGTGTTGTGGCTTGGCTCGGCAACATTGCTTGGTTCGTATGGCGGCATGGCTCGGCTCGAATGGAGGCATGGATCGAAGGATTTTGGAATAGCTCGACAAGGCCATAGGTCAGATCTGGCAGCTTGGCAAGGCTGCGGTGAGGCCGGGGATGCACGGCGTGGCCGCTGGTGGGTCAGGGCTGCGCGGTGAGGCCGCAGGTCAGTTGAGGTTGCGCAGTGAGGCTGCAGGTGGGAGTGTCGTTTCCTATTTTGTCTTCGTCTCCTTCCTCCATTTCTATGAATACACCAAATAATAATGGTGGAGGGGTGAGGTTGTGTTTTTTTAGCCTGTACCCTCCGCGTTTAGAGTGGTAGCAAGTGGTTCACAAAGAACGAAGCACGAACGTGAAACCATATTCTTCTGGATTCATTATTCCCAACCCCCACAAGAAAAGAAGGGAGTTCATGGAGAGTGATAAACATTTAGGAACAAACCCCTAACTCATTCTCTTGTTGACGTTTGCGCAAGGAGGTAGTACGGTCATTGATTCACTATAGATGAGGATGTCCCACGTCAGACGATATTCCGAGGAAGTGGGTTGAAGGAGTTCGACGTTCTTTGTTGGCAGAGCGTTCTTTGTTGGAGAGAATTCTCTCAAGATCCCCCAATCATCCTTTTCAAACAAATTAATAGGTATCCCAAAGTAATATATTGTAATATTTATTAATTTGTTGGCATAATATTCAAAAAATATTAATTAATTAACTAATGTGTTGGCTCAATTAATTAAAGGGGTGGGTTGAAAAATTAATGGTATGTGAATTGGCACAATTAATGTGGAGGAATTCAAGAGGCTTGTCCACATTCATGAGGAAGGGTTGAGATATTTATCTACATTTATGAGGGAGTTTAGGTTTTTCTTCTAATTAGGGGGGGGGGGTTCAAGGGGGGTTTAATCCCAGGTGGTCCCTGCCACTATAACCTCTCATCGGAGATTAGGTTCAGGTGGTCCACACCACCATAATCTTTTATGGGAGGTTATGGTTTGTTGTTCCCCACTACCAACTTCTACATTGATGGTGGTTACAACAAAAGAAAATAAAACATGTGTTTATTTTGTTTTATTATTTTCACGAAAAACCCAATCTTTATCTTTCATCCTCATCCAACTGTCGTCAAGGTGAAAGACTTATTATAAGAATATCAGCACTATGAGATCAACAGTGCCCTTAGATTTAAATTCCGTGCACTAGTTCAAAAGTTCAAAAAACCCACTCGCAAGTGTTTACATGGAAAAAAAGTTCAGAAATTAATTCAGGCACTCAGGTCCTCAGAATCACACGCCATAAATTTTCACGGATTCGTAAAATTGCAAATTATTTAAAAAACAAGTTACATGGAATTTATGGGTCTTTATGCATCATTAATTTAATAATTAAAAATATTTCCTCTTGGAGGATAATCTGTTATTCAAATTGGGCAATGTTTTGACATCAATAAATACTTATAAAGCATTATCATTTTAACATATCATAGTAATATACCAAATTTGTGATATTTATTCTTCTACTATATAGGTATTACAATAACACATCCTTTAAATCATTCACTAAATTTTTGTTCATTCAAATTTGTGTCTTTATAACCACCTTCATAAAATATGCTATGAATTTAAATCACAAATGACAATAAAAACATTTATTTTTTGTTATAAGAATGAATATAAACACCTCTAAAATGAATATAGTATAAAAAATTAGAACTATAAACACTTATATGGGAAATCGATTAAATTGATGATAAGAATGACTGCTTATGAAGCCTATGAATTCAAATATATATGCTTAAAGTTATAAATTATTATATACTGATAGATATTTTTTTATTTTTTTTCTAAAGTATACTCCAAGAATTAATGATAATACATAAAGGTTTTCCATTTCAAATTTCTCTATTTGTATGAAATTTCATGTTATAAGACTAATTTCTTTTATACGGTGCATACAATACCTATTTGAGATGTAATAGCATGAAATTAATTTATTCTAGGTTATGAAAGATAATTTTAAATCCCTCTTGTTCAATTTTATAAAATTTAATTTTTACCCAATCTGTAGGTGTGGGTTTCACCATCTCAATTTTAATTTGTTGGCGACCATGTTATAATCACTACACATTTTCAATTTTAAGGTTCACACGATGAAAATGATATTTTTTCCAATTTTAATAATGAAATTTTATTAATTTAAAATTAAATATTAGTATCCATCTCTCATGTACTTTTATTTCAGGAGTTACATTTTCCATGGAGTAAAAAACCCCCTATCTTCATATTAAGTAAAAGTTTGTATGTCCCAACATAATAAAGAAACCTTCATCAAAACAATTCACTGATCAGTGTAATAAAAAATAATTTAATGATACTTCATGACATCCATGTTGATCAAGGGTTGTTTTCCTATACATAAAAATTATTGTACTAAATATTGAAGTATTGGATGTTAGAATTTCTCAGTATATGGAATGCTATGTTTTATTCAGTTAGAGGATCTTTATGGAGAGATATTAAAGGAAATCATGAATTTTATTGTGAATTCATTTAAATTCATCAATTTATAGGTGGCTCTTGAAATATCTATCCCCTTGATTCATCGACATGTCTCATGAGACAAAAAACAGTTGGGTCACTATTTACCAAGAGAGGATTATGTCGTGTAATAAGGCCTTTACTATATGTATTTAATATCCGACATTATGAATTTTATCAGTTTGAGATCAATGATTAGTATTTTCCATGTTTTCATTTATTATCTTCCAAATAGAATTACATTTGTTTTATTTTATTATAGAATCATATTGGTCATTTATTCTCACCAAATCATTTATTCTATGTTTATGTTTTCTAGTATTTTAATTTAGGTTATTCTTTTGCTATAAGTTTACTCACCCTTATTTTTTTCCATTCCCTAGTAATCCAAAAGGTGGATTATGAAAAAAGAAATTAGGTATTTTTAGTAAGTGATAATGTTTTCTGTGTAAAATTTTCTTGTTGTATCATATGTCTTAAAGTTTAATATATGTGTTTTTATGGATGTCCAAGGAATCTAAATAGTCTGATCATGCATAAACTATTTTACATTGTACCAATAATGTAATATAACCATTGGATTTTGGTTTCTAGAGTCATTAATTACATATTGTGAGGTTAATTGATTAAAACATAAACACACTAAAATTCAAAACCTAATTACATGTAAATATCCCTTAATTCTCATTATATCGATAATTATTGACAACATAGAGTATAAACATCCATATATTCTTAAAAAAAGTAAATTTCCCATTATGTAAATGTTTTCCCATATCACCGTCTAGTGATTGATAATCCAATTAATGGGCATGTTCACAACATCTAGAGTAATAATTGGTGAATCCTATAGAAAATTATAGCCACATATGGGTATATTAGATTAAATTATATTGGATTATATGGATACCCCATCAAATCAAATTTAATAATACAATTTAGGGTAATAATCTAACTGTGGGAGTTATCTATACTTTCATCCATTTCATCCCTCCAAGATGTCGATGTATTGGAATCAATTTACAGAGTAATATTTCAATAAAAATAATTTAGATGGTTCAAATTTAATGGAATTAATAGTTTAATTGAAAATATATTAAATAAAGTGTTCATTAATTTTATAAATCCGTGATATGTGTTGTCACCATATGAATTACACAGTGGACCGTATAGTTCTTTTGGTCAACTAGAGGACCATCGACATGACCACAATTGTGATAGAGACTCAAACAAGTTTCAAGATAGACCGTATTTAATGTTAGGTCTACTTGGTATCATTGGAATTGAATAAACAAAATGGAAATCAGGATGTGATCACCATGGACACCATGAAGATCTTATGTACGTATAATATTTGATTTCAAAAAAAAATTAGGGAGGTTTTAAATATCGAAATTAAATTAAAATTAAAGAATGAAGGGGATCATATTACATATTTATAAAGTTACACTATATAATTTCCTATATGTAATCTGAGAGAAAGTTTTTAGATCCTTGTATGTGACTCATTATCAGTCTTAGTAGACACAATTCAGATAATTAACTTCTGTAAATATAAATCTATAATCATTTGAGGTAAAATTCATGAAAACATAGTTATTA
Source organism: Viscum album (assembly GCA_963277665.1). Taxonomy (NCBI): domain Eukaryota; kingdom Viridiplantae; phylum Streptophyta; class Magnoliopsida; order Santalales; family Viscaceae; genus Viscum; species Viscum album. Next base: position 385,985,801 of record OY728147.1, on the reverse strand, counting down.
TTATTAAATTTGTACATTTTTTTATTATTAGAATAAATAAAATAATATAAAAATCTTGGAACCTTTAGTACCGTAGAGGTTGGGAACTAAACACTACATATAATAACATCATTATGACAGAGTGTTGATCAATAGTGTTATGTTTGGAACCTCAACCACTACAGGGTATGACCATAAAATGATTGAGTTCTCTTAAATGAGTCCCTTTTAAAACCCAATAAAACTTAATATTTTTACCATTCTGTTATGAATTGTCATTCAATAATTATATATATCATCCCCAAACTACCACATGATCCTACCACATGGTGACAGAGTTTTATTTTTTGATGCACTATGGGTGTATCCAAATAATTTTTTCCTTAACACTCCTCTTAACTTTAATAAAAATTTAGAATTTTAACTACCATATTCATGAAATAATGACCTGTATGGTGTCTTAATATACCACTCTATAACATACATAAATAAAAATAGGAGGACACATAGAATTGTGTGGAAATAATACAAGGGCAGTACCTCAAGTTGTGAAACCCAAATTTGATGGATACACTAGATAATAAATTGGTAAACACTCCAATAATTTTTAATATAATATCTGGACCATGAGGTTAATTATGTAAAACTGGCCACATGGAGATTATCATGGGTTCTGATTGAACCTCATGGAAACAAAGATGAAAACATGGTTGTGAGGACTACCGTGTGGTAGTAATGATGATAATGTAGAATTTAAGTATGACCATGTAGAAATTTGGATAAAAACATAGAAGTGAGGCCTGCCACATGGAATCAGGTATGTGAGGTCTCCCTTGTGAGCCCAACCATATGAAATTTATCTTTTTGTAATTTTCTTAATATTTTGGATCTATCACTCCATTGGAATTTTCTATCTAACCACTCATGTTTGGAATAACTCTATTCATTCTATTATCAATATTTAAAACCACAGGGAAGAAAAATAGATTCCTCATCCATGGCCATATTCTACATAGTATCAAAGTATGGACATTTCCATACACACCATTGATCATAGATTCCATTGATAAATAGAGAATCTATGTTGAATGATATGTTGGAATAACCATTAGGAGAATCTTTATCATAGATTCCCTTGATTGAAATAGTTCATAATGGGTATGAACTATAATTTTTTTCCTTGATCATGATGGATTTTTTTTGTAATCCTTGATTTAGAAAAAATAGACCATCACTTCTGAGTAATAAAATAGTCTTTTGTATAAGAGACTATATCCCCATGCCTCCATTTCCCACCCTACCTCTGAAAAAAAGTGAATATTTCAGGATGATTTTTCCCTCTCAATAAAGTATTTAATATAAATACCATCACTGTTCCATAAATACCCCCAAAGGATAGCCTCAGTATGTATATTTTTACCAAAAAAATTGAATTATATCTTGTAATTGTCCAATAATTATACCTATTTTATCTCACAACATGCATTACTCATGTATAATTATAGATATGAGTTTGTCCTAAAATTAACATCATCAGTTTTCCACTAATGCATGCCTCCACATTATGTGGAATTCCAAATCAATCATTCCCCCATTAGTAGTCTCGTATAAAATTAATATTAGAGAGATTAATTATAGAAATAACCATTGTTTATGACTAAAAAATAGTATATTGTGCCATGATTCATAAATAAAAATTCTTATTTAGCTTGATTTTATTCAATATTAATAACATCTATGTAGTGATACATTAAACTATGTTTCCAATTTCCACATATCATGAAAATAAAATGCATGGGTAACAACCTTACCACATGATATCAAACTTCATTGTATGGTAATTCAAGAAGACATTAAACTATTTCACATGACGAACATGATTATTGATTCATCTTTTGATGTGATACATAAGAGTCATCCATAAATATCACACCCATTATGTCTAATTACTCATTTTGACAATTATGATGATATATTCTAGATAATACCATAAATATTCTCCCCAAAAATATATATATCATGTGAGTACATACGTACCTTTCACTAGTTTCATATTATATTTTTACTCTAAACATTAGGCTATATTCTCATGGAATCAAGAAAAATTAATATGTCATATAGATGGTGATATTTATTATAAGTACCATCAAATTACCCTCACAATGCCTAATTTCTAATTGGAAACATATCCATATGAAAATATATAGGAAATGTGAAATGAAACGAAAAAATATGGGATAGGTATTTAAAAATATTCTCTAGAGTTCGATGTAGCTAAATAACCACCGATGAATCGTATCTCTGGAAATGGCATCACAACTACAAATGATAAATATTAAGTAAAAATATTAAATTAAATATTATCTATTTCAATTAGAAGCCATGCTAGACATCGGTTCATTAATGATGATCCCTCCTAAAAGGTTCCAAATTTAATTTCCTATATATCATCACTTCATGGTTCAAAATTCAATGAGAACATAAATAATGAAATTCTATGTGCAAGTATAGTGATTCGAGAATTCAATTGATATCTAGACAATCAAAATAATGATTATAGATCGATGTAAGAAACATAACTCATATAAAAATAATTAATCATATTTATCTCTCTCTAAGAATAGGTATAGGGGGGAGGATATGTAATAGTTTATTGAATAGTATGATTAATGGGAGGCTCTTATTACTTTTATTGTGGGTTAATAAAATTACCTATAAAAGGATCCCTATACCCCTAAATATTTATTACATTCCTCACTAGTAATAAATGAAATTTAATTCCAGAGTAACTAAGACATAAATTTAATTTATATTTTTATCATTTTATAGTAACATACTAAATATACTAAATGATAAAATTGGGCCCTAAAATCAACTTATCATTATTAAAAACATTAAATGAACATTTACTATTGAAATAATATTTGTTCAAATAATATCTTTTATGTATTTACTTTAATATGTGTATATACATTTATTAAATAAAATAAAAACTACTTATTAAAATGTTGAATAATATGATTTTTTGTTTATTGGATTTGATATTTCTTCATTCATATCCCAGGCACCATGGTGTGGCCCAACATGTACTAAACTCTTATTCAATTGAATTGTGTAGACTATTCAATATGCATAGTGTATAACCATCTAAGAACCTATCTCTATAGTATTAAATAAATTTCACTTACCAAGATAAGAGTTTAGAAACCAATAAATTACCTTATATAGATAACGAGTATTAATTAAAATGTCAATCATCCTAGAACACAATCTATATAATACTGTTTCTTTATTTTTTGGTATCTCATAATGATGAATGCACACATTGTTTCATCATACTTTCTTATTTTTTATATTAATTGATGTAAATATATGGACATCCATTCTTCTAACAATTCCATGGATTTAGTTAATGTTATTCCATCCTGTTCAACTAATAATAATAAATCTCTTCCAAGAAGAACCAATAAATTCTTTTATGATTACTCAATTATTTTAATACCACAAATGATTAGACCAAAAAAATGTTACTTGATAATACTTTAATGAATTAGTTTTTTTCCTTAACTAAATGTTCAAACTCAAATGGAATACACTGGTAATAATAATACATTGAGGTACCATTACACCTATTCACATATAAGAACTATCAATGAAACATAAGGCTTGTGTTGTTCAAATTGGTAGTTCAGTCCCCAATATCATATATTGTCTACATCTCTATGTGTGAATATCAAGAGGAGATGTATCAATGATTTTGATCCTCCAATACCTAATAGTAAAAAATTATCTTATTATAGTTAGTATAATATATATTGACCATTGAACACATTCATATGATTAATGTTATAGTATCTCAAAATTTTAGTTATTTACATGGAACTACCAAAAACATTGGTTTTGAAAAACAATCTATGGAAATTACTATTTACATACACGAAAAAATAAAATTATCAGCACTATTATGATAATGATATGTCATGCATGACACAAAATATACATGACATGATAATTTAAAAGTATAGATCTATTTGTGTATAGGGAACCCAATATTACATCACCCCACATTCACTAGATCCAACATGTTAAACAGCCATTTAAGATCTAGTAAGATACAATCATGTTTATATTAACTTATAGAATTATTTTTAGTCCTAAAATATCTCTACTATGTGGCTACTCTACAATTTGGGACATCCCATCCCCGAGTAAGACTCCTCGAGAGGTGATATCCGTGAGTGTGAAAATTTATGACTTTTTAATCACATGAAATATATGTTATTACTAGAGATAGATTTATCTTTATTTATATAATAAAAAAATTTAAGTAATAGATTTAATTAAATGATCTGGAAGAAATAATTTAACATTCATACTACTTCTCCATTATAATTAGAACCCACAAAATAATTATAGTACATCTTTATTAGAATCAAAATCTGATAAATAATCATTTTTTTTGTTTGGATACCATATGATGGAATTATATTATTTTCACCAATACATTCTCTAGACTATACATTTATATCATATTGATATAAAGGAATAATATTTTTTTGTACCATTTTTACTAGTTTTCTTTCCCCTACATGTTCATGGAACATAACTCTTATACTCTCTCATGTACAATTGTATTGTTATAACTTCATCACAAACAATATTCTACGATATAATTGTATTTTCATAACATAGAGAATATGTTTGGAAATTTTACATTATTTTATATCAGGGTATATGTTATTGATTCATCATAGAATCATATGGAATGAAAATCAAAACTAAAGTAACCTACAATTCCTTATTCATGTCTTCATAGAGATATTTATTCCTCATGACATTGGAAATAATTCCCTCAAAAAAGTATTTTAACTTGTATTTTTATATACCTTGTCATTATATATAACTTGCACATTTTCTAAATAAACATTAGATCTAACTCAATATATTTCATTCTCTGAAACATAGGTTTCATATTTATGTCAATATATGTAGGGTTTCATCCAAAGTGATCCTAACTTACTATGAGACCAATAAATATTTTCTATATACTATCAAAGAAAATTTCCATGAAATAGCGGATCACCCACTAACTTCTTGTAGAAATATAGAAAGAATCATTAAAAATGAAAATTATATTATTTTGACTGTTTACTTCAATATAAAACTGGATTTCAATGACTTTTTTACATTTATTGTCATTTTACGGTGTCACCAACCCTTTTTGGTTTTGTTATTTCGTTTCCATCCAATATTTGTCATATTGATGTTCAATACCCCATAAAATGATCATAGAATATAGATGTTTCAAATAAAAACATATTTATTTATTAATTATAAGTTAGTAAAATCAATCGATTGTTATTATTATGACACATGTTCCGCATATGTGTAGTCTCACTTTAATGCATACTATAGTATACAAAATAACAAGCCCATGTACCTTTATACATGGAATCTATAATTTAATATTATTTGAATAAGTCAATTTCAACTATTTACCATTTATTTCATAAATAATGGATTAACTATTCTCAAAGAGTAATATACCACTAGATGTAGTGAATTTAAATAAATTAACATTGTTATATCCTTCTTACACAAAATTTCCCTCATTAAAAATCCTTCTCCCCCTTATCCTGTGGAATTTTTTTATTCCAATCACTTGATCTTATTGAACATTTACTAAATCCAAGTAAATATATATCCCAGTATATAAAATTTAGAGGTAAACCATTTTATATAAATTCAGTCTAACTATATATTACAACTATTCTATCATAGGTATTTTTTAAATATTCCAAAAAATTATTTTCGATAATTACATTAGGTAAACATTGCGTTTTCCTTAATATAAGTTTGTTTATCTCATTAATATATAAACATTTCTTGTAAAAATATTATTTATGACACAAAGGATTTATTACATAAAATATCTCATATGATATATATTATTCATAATAGTTTAGAATTTTTTATGGGATAATGAAACTATTTTAAAATCATGTCTCGAAATATATGAGGGGTTTATATAATTCAAACAATTATCCTCATTGATATTTTTTAGTTATATCATGACAACAATTTGTATAATAAAATCTACGCTTATGATTTAATCTATACTAAATATTAATTTTCAATTATTTCACGTAACACTCCACATTTAACCCCTTACTAAAACTATGACACAGATTTGTAAAAAGAAATTATTGGTTTTCAATTACTCCACAATAAATTTATTTATCTATTTATGTATGGTAATGATATTATTCGGTCCGCATGTATGAGGAAACCAATATATTATAAGCATACATATTTCTTAATTGAAATTAAAATTATTGAAAAAACATGAAAGAATATAATGTCGAAAATGAATTCACCTCTATATCCTCCATGCAATAGTTCAATCTCTCTAGAAGATCAAATTTAAAAAGAATAGTGTCCTAAAATTATTTATAGTATATTCTTTGTCCAAAAAAATAATTATATGTGTTTATATTACCATATTTCCTTAAATACAATGATTCTAAAACCATACAGGTTATATCCTTAATAAATACATGTTTATCTGGAAGAAAAATATTCTTTACATAAAGAGTTATAAAATTTTTACATTTTTTATTTATCATTAGTTTCCTATAATTCATGTATCACTGAACTGATGGTTGAGTATGACAAAACACTAGAAAAAAATAAATTCCAAAACTCAAATAGTCTCTCTTTTTTGTTTGGACACAGGAGATTAATTTCTTTATACTCACTAAATTTTAAACAACAACCATTCCCCAAGAATTTAGAAGATGTGTTATTTTTATAACAATTTTAAGAATCACCATTTATTTATATCTAAAAGAACACACCATACTTTTTTCATTGTTGATTTCATTTGTTGGTTTTCATACTGCAATAAATTTTTATAGGAATAAATTTTTAATCCCAAAAAATACAAGAGAGACATCACTTATAATTTAATAATGTACCTATTTAAGAGATGAAACTTATTTAATTCTGTGGGTTTTATTTATGTTTCATTGAATTATCTAAAAATGTGAGAATAAAATATAAATCAATATAATTACATACATCTATTCTATAATGAAAATTGTGAAACTGCATTTGGAATCACATATTTTATTGACCTTTTCAACATTTATTTAAACAATTTTACAATAATAAGTAATTACTTTTTTTTCATTATGTTATTATATATTTGGGAAACTATACCTAAAGGTAATAAATCATTTTCTCCATTCTTTTATTTTTGTAAATAGACATGAAATTATAGTTATTGGGTGAAAATGAAATCAAAAAGGGTTTTATATAAAGATCATGTCCCTCATTTATATTTTTACATATTCAGTGTAATCATAAATGTTTTCATAACTAAATTAACATTCTTCTCACAATAGTTGATGATATGTAACAACATGTGAAATCCATACATTCCCTAATGCTATATCCAAAAATTATATTGAAAATTCATGATTTCATTATGATGTAATCCATATATGAGAAACACTTTAATTTCAGTTAGGAATCATTTACACACTCACTTAATATGATAGATAACATGTATTAGAGACACCGTCACATTGAATTTTTTATATGGTGAAACTTCAAGTTGGTTCCTATATTAATTTTTTAAAAATTATTCCAATTTTGACATCTTATTTTTCAAATAGTCATATAAGAATATTTTTTTGGTATAAATTTAATTTTACTACAAAATAAAATATAGTTGATTACTACTTTTATATTAATTACCAATTATTTCAATAATTAAATTACTCAACCTATTTTATCGAACCCATTTACTGGTCACTAATAGATTTTAAATGTTCTGGCGGTAAATTATTATAGTGGAATGGATCCATAAAACCTATCCCCATAACCCATTATATGTCTATGAAACTAAATGTAGACCTCAAATTTAGGCATTTCACTAGAAAAGTAAATTAACTCCCAACATATTGAAATGTTGAGTGAAGTCATATATTAAAAAATAAAAAAATTTATTTAGTCAGTTATATTCATCAAATGATTAAAAAATAATTCAATGGATACATATATTATACCATTACTAGTCATGATTACTAATATATTTGATAAGAACTCACCAGTAGTAGTATACACCCTATACTGTGGATAAAAAATACCCCATAAACCCCATTTATTTGGAATTAAAAAATCATGGGGTGTTTGATTTATATTTTTTGAGTGGTTTTTTAATACTCAATCAATGAAATAAATTTTATTTATCATATTCACATACTATCTGATATCAGTAAAAAATAATCACTCATTAATAGAATACATTCATTACATCATTATTTTTTTTAATTTATACATTATTTGTTTATTATATATTGGGTTCCATAAAACTGACCATGAAAAGATTGAAAACATTCACTCATTAAATATTTAATTATATTTATGGATTGTTTATTAATTAATGTTTACTAGAAAGCATTAACATTAACTATAACAATATACTATTCATAAATTAACAAACAACACAGCCGATCTTGAGAATATATTATTAGTTGAAAATTTTGAATTGAAAAACAATGAACTAGTGGTATAATACATATGTCAGGTCATGACTCATATTTCTACTCATACAAAGATATAAATTTCCCGTGGGTCATCTACAAAAACAGATGGTCTCACCATGGACAGAAACTTATGAAAAATCCATTAAAAATAAATATATAAGTTTGATGATGAGGGTGTATTTGGATGTAAAAAATATATAGAAATAAATTTTTTATTGGGGTAATACAACATATATTAATAATTAAAAATATAGAATTTACATACACAATCTATTTATTTAAATAATTACAAACATCACATGTGTAACATTCCAAAACTAGATTCCACATAACGGTGCCCTAATCCATGATGGTCACATGGCCTCGAGTGTATCTTCTCATAAAGAAGATGCTATCAAATAGAATTGATGGCCTAGGTGAGTTGGTTGGGATACTATTCCCTCATTAGAAGAGTGTATCACTATTGAAGTATCCTAAAAGTTGAAAAAGCAGTAAACCATACCACAAAAGTAAACAATAAAAAGACTAATAGTATAAACAATCCAAAAATGACATCATAGATTGGATGATGATATATGTCTCATTTATCTAATTTTATAGAAAAAATACTAATACATGTATGATCTAAAATCCATCTTAAAAATTTACAAAAACGGAAAATAAATCATGGTAGCATCACAAGACTCGACTTCATACTATTTTCTCCCTCTAAAAAAATTATATTAAAAATATATAGGAGGGATATTTCTATTATCATTACTGGAAAAAATATAATATTTTTGGGCCCAAAATCATAACCCAAATTGGGGGTGAGAATAAATACCCATAAGAAACAACCCAAGGTATATTCCAATCAGTCAATGACTATATATATTAGGAAGTGTGTATTAAGAAAATTAGTAAGCAATGAAGTACTCAAAAGTAAACAACCCACATGCACTGGTTTTCATTGTCATTAATTTAATACTCATCTAAGAATTTAATTATATTTAAAATTATATGTCTCAATATATGGTTTGAACCTGAAATTCCCTGTGTACTTGGTAGTAGAACAAATTTTTTTGAATGCCATCTTAACAAGTACAAGTGAAGATTGAATCCAAGATTGTGGTTTGTCTTGGAAGATGTATCATAAGAAATTTTATTTATAATTAAATTGTGAACGAGTTCACATTCTTTTTATTTCTACATTATAATTAATGTGTCACTCCAGGTTAAATTTCAACTAACACCCTACATGTCTGTTTCTTGAGAACCTCTCAGGAACCCCGTAGCACTCTAGGTGAGGTATAATGTCCTAGCCAACTGATTTTGTCCTCAAAGCCCCCCAACACAAGCCTGAGTATCACTCTTGAATAATATTCAAATTCCCTTTGAATTCATCCATGTATTTTTCAAAATAATCAATGTATCTCTCAAAATATAAGTCTTTTCTTCATGAGTCTATCCATGGAATCTATCAATGGATCCATGTATCACCCCTGGAATATAATATTAACTATTGAGTTTCTATAAGGAATTACGTAGTGGATCCAAGTTTCACCCAAGGTATAAAGATCAATAGTTACATGAGTCTATCCATGAAATTCATATAAGACGCTTCTCAAAGGATGCATCTACCTATAACTCAACTTCCTCTGGCCAAAAAGAAGGAGATAGGTATGAATATTAACATCAAAGGTGGGAAACATGTAATTCATCATTCATAGAATTGTACCCTAGAGGTTATTAAAACAGATGGTCTACCATACCAACTCTCTCTAGAATCATTAATGTCCCAAAGTATCAAGTGGATATCTTAGCCTATCAATTAATACTCTGTAGTCTTATCCTAGATGAAATATGTAAGAAAACATGATCCCCAAGATCAAACTCTTGAGGTTGTCTATGGTAATCTCCATAAGATTTATGACGAGATTGTGTAGTAACCATCTGACTCTGAATCAACTGTACCTATTTAATGGTAACTTGTACAAGATGAGTTCCTTTCATAGATTCCTCTCCTTTCTTCAGCCTACAAATGGGTGATTAGAATGTAATACTAGAGAAAACATCATATGGGTCCATATGAGTAGTACCATGAAAGAAATAGTTTTATGGTAACTCATCCACAAGAATCTTTCTCTCCCAAGAGCCCCTAAAATCAAGGATGCATGTCTGTAGAAGGTCCTCAAGCACATGAATCAGGCACTCTGACTAGCCATTTATCTCAGGTTGGTATTCCATTCATAGTACAACCTTTTTACCTAGATGTCTATGTATCCCATTATAGAATCATGAGGTAAAGTAGTTGTCCTGATATGATATGACTGAATGCAGGACCCCATGTAGTCATACAATCTCATGAATGTAAAACCTCCAACATTGTTCAACTATAATGGTTTCCTTGATTAGTAAGAAATGATAAACCATCATGATATAATCAACAACAACACATACCACATCATTAACTCCTGGGGATCATGGTAATGTTTTCATTAAATCTATCCTAACGTCATTCCATTTCCACTCGGGAATGGGTAGCTTCTGTAAAAATATGGTTGGTTTCCAGTGTTCCACCTACACATACAGATAGGTAGAAAAAATCATGAAAAAACAGGCCACATCCCCTTTATTTCCTATCCACCAATACTGAATATGAAAATCCCAATACATCATGGGGCCACCTAGATGCACAACCCATGATGAAGCATTCCAATTCAATAACAAATCCTCATGCATGTCTGAAAAAGCACACACATGACCATGTACTTAGAGGACATCATACTCTTCTCTGCCCCATCTAGGGGGAGGGTCCTCACCTACCTCACACCTACTAAAACTAGTCCTTCAGAGTATGATAGCTTCCTAATCCTCACTCTATCCAGAAGGGTTAAGGTAATAACTATGGATGATGGAAAACTCTACCCATAAATTTTGTGAACCTCCAAGTGCATCTCAAAGAACAATGCCATAAGAGGCCACTTGCAATTGGCCTACTGCACTGCATGTGTCTGTGTCCTCTTTCTCAATGCATAAGACATTAAATTTCCATTACATGGATTGTAGGAATGTTCAATGTCAAAAGACAATAGATACTCAACTCATCTTATCTCCCTCAGGTTTATATAACGTTATGTAAATATATACATGGGGATTATGCGGTCCATGTACACAAAAAAATGATCTACTAGTAAGTAATTTCTCCAACAACTCAATTTGCGAACAACATAAGATAACTCGAGATCATGCCTCTGGTAGATCCTCCCATTTGGCCTCAACTACTGAGATCCTTATACAATGAAACGATCACACTGCGTATGAAATTCTCCTAGGCATACACCTAATGCATCACCGTACACAATGTATTTCTTTTATTGGCCAATGAAAATGAAAATCAACACTGAAGTCAATCACCATTTAATCTATAGAAGGGTTGCCTAACATGTATCTTATAATACATACTTCACATCCTTCCTAGTCATGTCCACCAATAATGCTACTAATAAGGATAATTACTATGTGAAATGAATGTAGTAAAAATATCTCCCTCCAAAACAATGAACCTAAAGGATGTTCTTGGCCTTCTCCCAGGAATCTACCACTCTCAATATTATTGGGTCCCCTGATACTCCTATCTCTCAGATGATGTGACCTAAGAAGTGAATATTATCCATACATAAGTGGAAATTCGTGCGCTAATAGTATATATGATACTCTCTTAGTGTATTCAAAAGAATCTCAATATGTTAGGAATGGTTGTGTCGATTGTCTGTATACACCAAGATATCATCCCTAAAAACAAAAAAAAGAATTGAGGTAAGGATGCAACACTCTGATCAACAATTCCATAATGATAATGGGCGCATTCATGATACCAATGAAATAACTGAATACTCCTAATGACTATAAATACTCTAAAAGTCTCTATGATATTTTTTTTCATCAAACATGGAATTAATGGTAACTAGATTTCAAATCAATCATTGAAAATACCCAAGCTCCTCAGAGCTGGTCGAAGTAATCATGTATCTGTGACAGAGGTTACCGTTTCTTAAATGTTAGCAGGATAAATTTTTGTTAATCCATACATGTCATGAGGGTACCATCCACCTTCACTACAAAAAGGACCTGTGAACCCCCAGAGATATAATGGGTCAGATGAATCCCTTTGCCTCTAAGTCCTCTAGCTTCCTTCTTTATCTCCTGAAAATCGTTCTTAGCTACCCTTTTTAGAGGAATGGATACATGTGTATCTCCAAGAACTATCTTAATAGAGTAATCCACCTCTCTTACAAGAGATAATACTAATGATTCAACTAGGAATATGCCAATAAAACAATGAAAAACTCAGGGATAATCTATATGATGTGTTCCCTAATCATCCGGATATATGATCACAATCTCGGATGTCATCCCACCCATCCCATGGTGCTCAGGTCTATATTAGATCACCTGGATATCCCATCCACCATAGGGAATGAACCTAACACCATCTGGTAATGTAAAACTCTCTCTATTACAATAAAAATAAACAAAGGATCCAATGGGAACCAACCAGTTCATTCCAATAACAACATCAAAGCCTTTAATCTCAAGGAAGAAGAGTTCATATACGATGTGACACCCACCACCCTCAATGGGAAACTCTATGAATTGAGACACACCTTTTGTCCTGATATATAACAGAGTGTCTAGAATCATCACTCCATCAAAAGTATAAAAAATGTGCCCAAGGAACACTAAAATGGGAACATATATAAATCATTGTGAATCCCTAGTATAGAAAATTTAATGAGATAAACTAGAGGGTACTAGTATAGTACCTCTGATAGTTGATGTTTGGGTATCCTAATCCTACTTGGTTTACTGCACAACATATGCCTAGAATATATAGTGACCCTAGGACACTTCCCAGTTACCCTGGGTTGGTCCACCCTACTGTCACTGTGAACTTGACATCAGGCTACCACATCCACGACCACCACCACTCCCTGACTGGCCTGACGTACCCTATATTTCGGTCTAGTGAGAAACTTCAGACCCCAATACTGAATGGGAAGTTGGTGAATACTCTCTCTCACTAGATGACTATGGAAATGTTCTATATAAGGGATTTAGAAGGACTATCTTGCCACAAAATTGACACTCTATTAGGACCTTTGTACACATTAGCCTCATATGTCCCATCCTACCACAGATGTAGCACAACACCTAAATACCTGTTGAGATGTTCTGACCGCTAATGTCCCCATGTGGAAGCAACATAATATACTTCTTACTAACAGTCGATGCATTACCAGATATTGATGTCAAGACACCCTTGCTCGAACCTCAGGATTCCCTCAAGTTACACTCCGTGATTAGCATCTAATTCCCTTTCACATATACAGTGGTTAGACGGATGATATTTACCAATGACCAGATTTATTATCTCATACCATCCACTTGTCACTTGTCTTTAGATAACTTTTCAGCAAGAAGAATAGGTGAAAAGTGTTGTAGCTTAGTAAAATGAGGAAAATAGTCTATGACTGATTGTTCTCCCTGATCAATATTTAAGAACTCCAAGGCTCGATCAAGACTCAATGTATCAGGATATATGTTATTATATAAGGCCATATTAAACTTCATCCAGTAAATATTTGATTATTATTAGTATGAGTGACAAAATCCACCCATCTCATGTAGGAATCACACATCATGCATATATTGAGATTTTTCTTTCCTATTAGGAGACATCTATATGTTCTTGATGATAGAAATAGGCCATCGATTCACTAATCCACTGATTATGGTCCACTATCCACCAAAAAGCTTAGTGGATGCAAATGTTAAAACTCTATCGTTAACACTTACATAGTTGGGGTTGGTCACAACACTCCCTGAATAGTCTTCATGAACTGGAAAAAGCCTTCACAGAATTGTGCCTCAGAGCTTGAATCATATATAATATCTTGTGCCATAACTAGAACTATTAGAGGTTCCACTATTATCTCATGGACCACCACCTTCAGAGTATGATCATTGCCACCCTCCTAGAATACAACTAGAGGTTTTCCTGGTGGCATGAATCAACAATGTTGAACACATACCTCAATTCACAACCATTAAGAGTCCTTACCTAAAAATCCCAAAAAAACAAAACAAGATTGCTAAAAACTGTCTCTTATAAGAACTCTCCCCCTTCCTATCACATGGTTTAGGTCTGGGTATCAAACCAATGAGAGATATTACCAAAGACCACTAGTAAGGAGGATTATAGCTATGTTCTATATCATTTCCCATTTTAGTTTCAATTGTTTTCATGTTAATTTCTTTTTAAACTGAGTGCACATTCACATTCACTGGGTTGATAAAAATTTCAATTTTATATCATCCATTTTTTAAATCAAAATTTGCTGGCACTCTGAATTACGATATGTGGGGAGCAATACTCCCAAATTTTCTTTGAGTCTATCCATGGAATTATCATACAAAGCCAGGTATCACTCTTCATATAAGTCCAACCTCAGTGATTATGTCCATGTAATGCCTCAATGGATTAGTGTACCACCCATGGAATATAATATTAACTGTTGAGTATGTCCATGAGATTCTATAGTGGATCCATGTGTCAGCCATGGTATAAAGTTCAATAGTAACTTGTGTCTGCCCATGGAATTATAAATACAATCCATGTATCACCCAAGACTATTTATCATCTGACCCTTTTCAGTTTCATTAGACATGCCAAGGTCAAAACCAAGAGCATCTGATATGAAAATAACCTCAAATGGGTGAATTAGGAATTGGACAACCTCATAAGACATGTCCATTCATTTACATACATTGGAATATTTTATATAACTTTTTTCAAAGGCATACCAAGATACTGCATGGATTTTTTATCCTATTAATCACATGGTAAAATCATTTAAAGAAACAATTCACTCTTATTAAGGTAATTGAATAGAAGGCAAATCTCAAGGAATTTACATCAAATAATCACATGTGATCTTTTAACATATGAATCCCAGAAATCCTAACTAGATATCAAATAGATTAATTATAATATATCTCATGCGGGAAAAACAAATATTTACGCAATTTTGTCCAATTGGAGTGATTTATGCCACAACCTCTATATCGAACACATGAGAATAAAAATCCTTCTTTAACAAGAAATCAATACAATGGTCAAGGGGAAATCCATAATTCCATACACATAGTTCAATTTATATACAATACACAAACATTTCAATTTTAGTTTTAGGACAAATTATAGTTTGAAATACCAGGAAATAAGGTTAAAGGCATTCCCCATGGAATCCATTGAAAAAATACATAAAGGGTAATTGAAGGGAACACACCCACATGGTCATCCTTAATTAAGGTAGATAGCTTATAATATGCATAATCACACCTATTCAATTAACTAAATCATGATATATAATAACATGGTTCAATTTCAATTTAAGGAAACACCCCAAAAAATCGGTGCATGACACCCAGACATATATAACAGAAAAAATTTATTGAAATGAACAATACCATATACCATAGGCTTTTACATGATAGATCATCCAATATCATGCTCTGATTCATCCGAGTTTAGGAGAAATCTGAAGAATGGATGAAAAATGAGAAGTTTGGGCATTAGATCCTATATCCAAATAGCACAGCCAATATCCAAAAGAATCTAGAATGGATAAAAATGAATTAGGGCCATACCATTACATATCCATAGGGATGAACCACATTTAAATTGGATATCAGATTGAGAATGGATCTATAAACCAACGATATTCAAAGAAGAGGGATTTTTGCAGGGGGGGACTTCATGCATGTGGTGAAAAGAACCTAACATTTGTTATTAAATAATTTTTCAATTAATTTTTAATTATAAACATTATAACAAAGTAGGTGTCACACAGTTTATCTGTACAGTTTATGAAATTGTGTGAAAAAAATTCTTGGATTTTTGTAGCCTTATGGAATAAACATGGTTACCACACACAATTTATAAACCTTGATCAAACCGTGAAAAGAGCCTCTTTCATGTTCTTCAAAAACTACAAAACTATCCACATTACCATATGACTCCTCCCGCATGGTTTACACAGACTATGCAGCATGTATACCTCCACTATAAAGACTCACATGGTTTTGCAAAACCATGCTGCCTACCCCACATGTTTTAGCCAAACCATGCAACCTACACCACATGATTTACACAATCTGTTTTATAGGAAAAAAACACCCAAGAATTGGGTTCCAAGTTATGGAAAACCCCAAGACAACACATATACTATTGTGACCTAAAAAAGAATCACGCTATACCAAATTTAAGAAATTACATAGGGAATAAATGGAAAACAGTAGATCTAAACCTCAAATAAGCGTCGGGTTTATACAACATGAATCAAACACAATTTCATAAATTAGAAAACAAATTTACTTCATGATATACATTGGTCAAAATTCACTCAATATCATTCAATGTACAATAAAATATATAATACAAATTAATGTTTTAATAAATTTAGGTCAATGTATTGAAAATAATGAAACTAAATCAATTGAATTTAAATTTAAAGAAAAATATTTCTCATCCCCAAAATTAAATTTTAATTCAAAAACTGTAAATTAATGTATATATATATATATATATATATATATTGAGGTATATGTAAATATTTTTAATCAATGTTCCTTGTCCCCTGCATTACCCAAATCATAACTGATAGGGATATCAAGGCTCTATAGGGTAATGTGGGCTTAGAAATACATGCACTAGTCAATGTTGGGTTGGGTAGAACCTTCCCAAACTTGTTTTGGTTTTTGATGACCATGGAAGGGTCAAGATGCAAGACCAATAGTCTCACCACTCATGAAATTGTTTTATACATAGCCCATCAAACGAATAGGTTATGGTTGTATTTTTTTTAAAAGATATAGTATAGTCCATCATGATGCTTCTCAATTGAATCTCAACAAAATTTGTTCTCTTGGTATGGAGAACCATAATTGGATGAATGAGGGGTTCTAAGTGATAGAAGATGAAATGAAAGGATTCTCGATTATTTCGATGAAGGGTTGTTCAAAAATTAGGGAAACAAGGCTACATAGGCTAATAATAAATTTTTGATAGAGGGAGAAGGTTCCTAGGCAATGAGGGCAGTCAATAACAAGGTCAATAGAGTTTTCAAGGGAGTTCCCTATAGAGATAGTGATAAACATCTTTCAATATGAAGGGGGAGGAGGATAAAAGGTGGGGCCAATGGGTGGGGCCATGAAAACATGATTGTGGGACTGAGCACATGATATAGGGAGACCTAACAGAAAAATCATGATGAGGTAAGTTATGTGGTTATTGGGGGGTCGATGAGATTTTGAGCTGTAAGGAGGGAAATTGGTGGTCGTTTGAGAACATTAGAAGTAGTGGTCAGATTCTTCTAGTGATTGAAAGTGTAGAAACATATATATTATTATTTTAATGGGTTATTTTTCAATAATCCATCACCAACACCAACTTTATTGGTTTTAAAATTTTATTATTCAATGTGTTTCTATCCAATACTATCCCAAAACATGTCATCTAACACCACATGGAAATTTATTTCTTTTTTATTGGTCCATGAGTCCCCCCATATTATATTTTTTAAGTGTCTTTATCCTCATGATTAAACCACTAATTGAATCATTTTTTCTGTTATAAAATTTAATATGGCATATTAAGTGGCATAAAAATTAATAAAATACCAAGTGGAATAAATAAAACATTGGGGAAACCTATTTTGATTGCTGAAATTAGGTAATAATATAGGGTCCACCTGAGATATTTTATTTCCAATTGGATTTGGCAATAATTTAATATATATATTAATATATTCTTCTAATTAACCATGCATGAAAACAGTTTTTATCTAATTTAAATATTATGATAGACACAACATGGTATTACATGTTCCGATAGAAGCACTATTTTTTATTTTGACAACGTTCTAGTAATTAATTTAATTCTAATTTTATTTTTCTTCATCTTACACTATCACATGGTAACTCTGATACCAATACTAGGTTCTCTGTCAGTAAGTAGATGTAAATGGGCTAAGGATTTAAATTTTCTCACTAAAAATCAACTTAACTACTTCAAAACTAGGGAAATACATACCTAGTATTGTCCTGAGGATTCATGTGATTAATTTTATTCAACAGAACTAAAAACAAAAATACCAATTTTGATCTAATGATTCAATTAAAATCTATATATTTCTCATGATCTTTGATCAAAGGATCCAAATTAGAATTCTGCTTGATCATCCAAAAGTGATTTGAATGTATGTTGTAATGTAGATTTTCCAATCTCTTCTGATAGAATAAATATTCGATTTTGATTTATACATCCCAATGTTCAACACAATGAGAATCCATTGTTCCAAGAAAACGAACATGGATTAGATTCTCTGATTGTATAATTTTTTTCTTGGAATCATGAGAATAGGTAGAGGTTATGGAATAATGTTGTGAACAATACAGTGCATTGCAGAAACACCCCTCTAAAATATTGAGTTAACACCATACTTAATTCAATAAAATATTAATATAATTTTGAATTCTAAAGAATATCCATTAATATAATATTTTTTAGGTAATTATTTTAAAATAGGTGATTACCTATATTAATTTAATTCAACATTTATTTTTCAAAAATAGAATAATATATATATTTTTAATATTTGGAGGTCATATATCCTTAGTCATATATACTATACTATGGAGTTTCCCAACATTTCTTAATCTCTTATTAATTTTAATACGACAGACTTTGGAATACTCGTATTGTGTAACCCTATTAGCCAATATCTCAATAGTAGTGAATTCCATTCATACACCATGAGTAGAGTCTAGAAACCCACCAAGTCCCCTAAAGAGGTATGGAGTAGTCATAATTTAAAAAAATCATATAAACACACAATGTGTTTTATAACCTATTTGTCTTGTGAAATATCAAAATGAAAGATACACAATTTTTGTCATCATCCATTATTTCTATAGATGAAACTATACCAACTTACCTTCCTCTACCATGGACATTGATTTAGTGAAAGCCCCACCATAGTAGTCAGCATGGAATAATGCATCTCTTCTAAACAGATGTTTCAAATTCCATCATGATTAATAAATGAATTTCATACCACTAATGATGCACTGAAGGCCATCTACCTCTCTTAGAATTCAATGCCATGGATTTTTCTATGCATAAAAATAAGTGAAAAAATGGCATACAATAATAATAATCACTATTTTAGATACCATTACATGTGATCTCAGATAGAGACTACAAATGACACCATAAACATGTGGATTAAATATTGGTTGGTCATTCCTCATGACCTCATCTACTCAATATCTCAAAATTATGAAATCAAGAGAAAAAAATCCCTGGATACAATCCCCAGTACCTGATAGGTTGAAATATTTTTGTGTATATTCTGTATGATTTATATAAACCATAAGACATATGATTGATATTAATTTCATATTATCTTGGTTTATTCATTATAATCTATGAAAAAAATATTATTTTGATACAAAAATAATATATTTACAATAAAAAGTGTATTGTGTAAACAAACTAATTATCACTAATTGGTAAGCATACACCATGACTTACATACTATATAAATGAAATTGTAATCAAAAGAAAATATTCAGGTTTTTTTAGTGAATGTACTATTATATAATAATTTTATTTATGAGTAAAACCACTTCCCATTGAGCTATATTGTCATTGATGATTACCAAAAATGGATATTCAGGATTATGTTTAACTCCTTCCGTAAGTTGGTATATTTTTCCAATACCTCATATTTAAATTTAATAAACTAGAATGTTTATTCCTTTACACACATCCCAAAAATCATCACCATGTCAAGTTATGTGGCGTTATACTACATGGTTTATAACTCTATTTGAAATGAAATGTTGGTATTGCATCTCATTAGTGTGATCCCAATTCGACATCATCCACCACTTTCCTGGATGGAAATAATCACTAGAGTTCCTAGATATATGGATTAAAATCATAGTATACAATTCTAATAATTGATAAAATTAAATTAATGATATAAAAACAACAATACATAATGAATTTAACATCAATGTTCGGTTTTGTTCCACAATTAGCACTAAACTATCCAGTCCCATTATATTAATTTGGAAAGGATTCCTGGTCAAGAATTGAAAAAAATAAATGATTTCATAGGTTGGTAATAATTATCCACAGAATAGTGTGATTAGCCCATACCCCCATCCACTATGCTAATTTGTGTTCCTGATCATCACCAGTGAGAGACCCCAATGACCACATTAATTTTTAAATGCAGTCTATAGAAATGTGTCAAGTCATATATGTGCGATTCATTTCATGATTATAAATATGTGAATATAACCCATTAAAAATCATCTGAATTGAGAATAGTGACTCAAAATAATGATTATGAAACCATACACACCCTCCCAAAATTTGGAATTGATACAAGAATATTCTAATTGAAATAGATTTTTATCTATACACTATGTTTGAGCCTATCATGTAATAGTATCTAGTTAATTCTCATTATCCCAATGAATAGATACAAGGTACTTTAATATATTTAGTATAAAATTCAAATTAAGAATAGGCCATAAATAACATATAAAAAACAAAAAAAAATCACGGGATGATAAGAAGGTTTTATAAAATAGGACATATGTAGAATAAATTTATTAATAGATTATATCTCACTGTGAAAGGAAAAATATTATATTGAGTTTATGATAAAATTTACACCTTCCTTTAATTGTTCTTCCGATCCAAATATCTTTGAATAATTGATCAATGGAACTAAAAATATATTTTTCATGCTCTAATTCGCAATCCATGAGAAGATTGTTTTCGATCTTTATTGTCACGACCGGTTCTTGGGGCCCGTGTCGTGACTACCCCAAGCCCGCCTTCCATAGGCCAGGGGCTGGAGACTAGCACAAAGGCGTAAATCCCGATATCTGGGAAGGCATTGCCTTTATAAAACCAAAACACATCCAACCAGAGTACAAGCGGAAGTAATACAATAAGTACAAAAGAAAGTGCTGAAATGTAAATGGGCTAGAATACAAACCCAACTGAGAAGTACAACTACAACTGAATGAAAGTACAATAGAAAAGACAAACAGCTAGAAAATACAAGCAGCTCCTGGGTCATCCACCTCGGATCCTACCTGAAGGGTACGTACAGATAGCGCAGCTCCTGGATCGTCCACCATGGATCCTACCAGAAGGGTAGGTACAGATAGCCTCCTCAATGCTCTCACCTGTCAACCTCCTCCAAGTACCATCTCGTCATGAAGTCCACCTCCGGTTACTGACTCGTGGTGAGGTCCAGCTCCGAGTACCATCCAGTCCCCGAACACTCGTCCTTCGTCAGCGCTATCCATCGTCTGCATCCATCACTACGAGGTTCGGGCATAGCCTGTGCAAAGGTGAGTATAACGATACTCTGTAGGAACCCCGAGACCCTCAAGGTCTCACTAAATCCAACAAGAATAACCACAATGAAGGATCTAAACAAGTAACCCTTACTTAGGTGTAAGCCCATACTTATACCTAAGTTATCAAGCATCCCATCTCAATCATGAGGTATCACACAAATATGAAATCAACGGATACCCGCTACTTAGGTATCTTGTAACTCCCTGAACCCAGTTACCCAGAGTCGGTGCATTATTTTAATACATTGGCATGATTACAAGGAATCAAGTCCCGAAGGACCAATAAGTTTAGCAGTCTTGGAAAAATAGACCACATACATGGATGTTACATTTTCACTTTAAGACGTACACAAAATCATAAATAATATTTATAAACACCATTATTCCCTTGGCTTAACCCTACATATCAATCACATTACACTTCTTGGAATCCTGGAAAAAATAAAACATAGAAAGGGGTAATCTCAAATGCTCAGTAAGGGTAAGAAATATACCAGAGACTTTCAAAAATAAGCATAAACATTTAAGGCAATGTATAAAACAAAAAAAAGCCTTTTAAACATGAACTTCAGCGTAATATGGCAGAAATAAAATGAAATAATTCCATTTACTAATTCACATGGATATTCTACTAATGGAATAATCACATGCAATATCACTAACCACTTTTATAATAATGGAATGCATAATGCTAGACTATCATAACCACATAGCCAAGTCCTCATGCCAAGACTACAAATACAATTTTGTCATGGCCTTGTGCCAAGACACTAGTTTGTCTCATTAGACCTACCAATGCATCGAGGAGCTATAGAGGGCTCCACCCATCACATATTAAGCCCAATGAATTCCTTATAAGAATAGGTTTAAACATAACAAAAACATTGGTATTAAAACTAGCATACAAAATTAAAATACTTCATCGATAAACCCTGAATGGTATAAAAATAACACATCCACAGTAAAACATATCACAAAACTTTCAATACAATACAAAAGTTTCGTATCATAATAAATAAACTTAAAATAATCTTAAAATCCATCAAAGGATGTTGACATAGATGAAATCAAAACTATTTGAGAGAAATATCTCTTTTCTCAAAATCATTGAAAAGCCACTCATTTATAAAGGAAGTAATTTAAAAGAGATTTTTGAATCAAAGTGTCCCATACCACTTTGAAACTATTGAAAAGAAAGATCATTTCATAACATTCTTGTCCATATAAATAAATCCTTAAAATCATTTTGAAAACATGGACATTAATTAAAAATATTTAGAAAGATAAATCTTTATAACATTTAAAATTATGATCTTGATAAAGAGTACCTTTCAAAATTTCTTAAAATATTCATTTTAAAATCATTTAAGGTCACCTAATTATAAAATAAAATATTTACACTGAAAATATTATTATAAGCATGTAAGGGAAGCTTCAATGATTTTAAAATGGCGGAGAATAACCCCATTCACCGTATAAGTTAAAAAAACATTCTTACCTTAATTTTGTCGAAAAGGTTAAAAGCACCTTGTTTGGAAAATGATGGAAGGATTCCTTTATAAAACTCTTATAAAATGTCAAACAAGGGTATAAATGACTTTAAACCATATTCTTTGTAAATAGTAAAAATGTTTTGAAATACATTTCGAAAAAACATGGATGTGGATTATAAGGAAATCCCAGTAGATTATTACATATAAACAACCTCAGATAATGAAGTGATTGCGAAATAAACCCTTACCAATTTGGTAACTTACAAAACATACAACCCATGAAAGAGGTATCATACAATAAATATGTAAATACACATAAATTAAAGTGTATTACACAAATAATATAATTATGGTCAGTAAATACACCACACAAAATGTAATAGTGGCAATATGGCATGAATCTCACGAGAATAAGGAGTGAGATGAAAACCCCTTACCTTGCACTTTCCTTTAGACGAGGGTACGTTTATCCTCCTATAAAAAGATCATAGTATGTTATTAAATTATACCAGAACCATATTGATATTTATGATGTCATACACGATTCATTTATGACTTTATATTACCGATTTAATAATAATTTCCATGTTAAGTTAACATTTCTGGTAATAATCACTTTCTTTATCATACGTGTTTTAACTTGTCAGTCTTGGTTGTATCACTTAGATCATGATTTAAATACTTTCAGAATATAAAACATGATAAATATATCATATATATTTAGAATATAAATATGTATAATAGATATATATAGGAAATTAAAAACACTATTTATGGAGACGGTAGTCCTTACGTACGCATAAATGTTGTTTCTGTTTTCATATAGTATTGAACGGAACTAAATGAATAAGATATATGTAAGTACATAAATCCTTATATATATATATAGTAGCATTATTATGTTATATATTACATACTTATTAGTAATATATATTTTTATAATCGTCGATTAATGGTGAACTTGGAAATGAATCTCATCACGTCGTGGAGACGGTAATCCGTACGTCCGCACGAGCGAAAATATCATACTTTTTATATTAAAATAATATATAATTGGATGGTATATCATATATACAGAATCATTATAATGTTATGTTTATTATTTACATGAATTACAAATCAATATTATACCCATCCAAATAATAATATATTTAATAACAATTACACAACGACGTGGAGACGGTAAGCCGTACGTATGCACGTATAGTGACATGTCATTCAAAAGATGGATAGAATACTGAATATGGTTTTACCATATTTATAATAATATGAAATTATATAGGAGATACTGTATTCATTATTTAATAATGGTAATAAAAAAGAAAGAAGAAGTGGAAGAGGAAAGGAACTTGAAAAAGGTTGGTGAAATCATTACGTCTTCTTCGGGTTCTTCCTTTTGATTTAATCAAAAAGGCTCCATAGGATGGCTTTCTGACTAAATTAAGGCCTATAGTACGAAGTGGAGGATTTTGAGAGAGTATTTGGGCCGAATTTGGACGACCCAAAAGGCTTTGAATGTTTGAGTTAATGAGAAGGGAGAGTGCCCTTTTATAAGAGAGGTGAGGGGCACCTTTGGAAAAGCTATAAATATTATTTTATAATAAATTAATATTCGGTTTCTAATGGCTCCAAAGTTTATTATTTAAAGGCTAAGGTGGGGATGGGTCGAAAACCACTCAACCAATAGAATTTAGACCGGTTTGCATTACTATATTAACCTTATCGTTAAGTATTAACTCTTAGTTACTTAGTTTCACTTTTACAATGTCTCTTTGTATTTACTATTATATGGTTAATAAACTTAATATATACATCCAAAAGGCCCCCAAGTGGTCCATTAATGGTACAAATATCATTATATATGTCTCTTGGCCGAACCTTAAATTTTTAGTAATTTAATATCAATTAATAATATAATATTTGTTTTAAAAACTCTTTTATGTCAATTTTGGCACTATTCAATAATTGATTTTTTTAATGATCATAACAGAATGATTACTTCGAACAAAGTTAATTAAATAAATAATAACATGTAATATTAACTTATAAAATTAGTTTAATTCTTAAAAAGTCGAAAATTATATTTATTTGGGTATTTATAATATCAAATATTTTTATTTTTCACTATTATATTAATTTTTTGCATCATCATTGTGTCATATATAAATGAAATTATTTAATGTTTAAAATTATAAATAAAATATCATTATGTAGTAAATCTTTTTATCTTTCTAATTAATATTTAAAATCGAATTTATCCTATGTATAACCCAATATTAAATATGTTTTAGTAAATAAAATTTTATTTTAACTCTTTTAACTCTTCTTTGAATTAAATAATAATAAATGTCCTAATCTAATCCAAGTGGACCTAAATGATAAAATTTTATTCCTATGGTTGTTTTTGGTCGATATAAACTTGTACAATAGAATTAGGGCATGTGTTATGGTAATATTAATATCATTTTTACCCTTAATTACCCTATTTACTTTTAACCATGGTAAATAATAGTAAAAAGTTACTATTCACCAAAAATTATTTTCATCTCATTGAACCACATTTTACTACTTGATATTAACCGTTTCTCTTTTATTTTCGAAATTATACTCACAGAAGCGGTAAAATTAAGTTTTATAAAAAAATCAGTTTTTTAACTACCACTTAGTGGTTTCACTATTCATCAAAAATTGATGTTTTTCTGAACAATGCAAAAATTTTACCCTAAGCTATAATTGATATTCCAAATTCAAAAATGAAGTGTATTTTACAAAATTCCAAAAATATAAGTTGAATTAATTAATTTTATAATTAATTCCCGCTGTCACAACAAATAGCGTGTTTTTAAGATATAATAACCATCAAAGGATTGGTATTTGTTTATGTCTGGTTTAATTGTGAAATTATGTCCAATGACCAAAATTGTATTAAATGGTAAAAATATATTCTAAATATTCTTTTAAACCACTCAAATTCATAATTTATCACTATTAATTATTTTGATTAAAAAGTTGTTTTTAATTAAAATTTAGTAATTTTCACTTTTCATTAAAATATTAAAGTTATCTGAAAAGTACCAAAATTTTACCTTAGGCTAAATTCAATACTCCGAATCAAAAAATTAAGTCCATTTTGAGAGATAAAATTTCTAATATTTTGAATAGTAGGTATTACTATTCATAATGGCTACTTTGATTGGTCGTGTTGTGTGTTAGAACTCGAAGTTGCGTACAATACACGCTACGGTA
The DNA here is from genome assembly GCA_963277665.1 of Viscum album. Lineage (NCBI taxonomy): Eukaryota > Viridiplantae > Streptophyta > Magnoliopsida > Santalales > Viscaceae > Viscum > Viscum album. The sequence continues at coordinate 385,959,037 of OY728147.1, read as the reverse complement.
TTATTTAAAGAGAAGCGTACCGTGGAAGCTCGGGGTGTTACATTCTCCTCTCCTTCAATAAATTGAGTCCTCGCAATTTGATATTGTTCTTTGAAAATAATGGTTGAAAATAGAAAATATCTTTGTGGAAAAACCCACATCAGAAATTTGGTTAATAAAATTTATTCTTAATAAGATGAAAAGTGAAATGAAAGGGTCACCACAAAATTATGATCTTGATTAGGAGGGCATTGGTGGAAATTATAGACATATAATTGTAGGAAAAACGTAAATATTTATAGGTAGTGATTGAGGTCATCAATAACAAACAAGTTTAAAATTGAAGTCCTTAAATTAATCATTCTATGATGATTTAAAATACCATCGGTTCAACAAAACATAAGGTATTAGGATAACACATTTTTGATGTTTCAAAATATCTTAGTTGAAATCCCTCATCGAAAAATGAATTTATGAGGCCTCTATTTAAAATAAAGAGTGGAAAGTATGAAGATTACCGAAAATAACACATACTAGGGTTCCATGTAGAAAAATATGGATATGGAAGAGAAATATGAACATCAATTATCTGATAGAGAGTGGTAGAGAACATGGCTATGAAAAGGCCAACAATCCCAAAGCCATAAATTAGTGATGATATAACGTACCATCGAGGACAACATTTTTGTTCTAAGTTCCTTTTCAAAAAGTTGAGAAATTTATTTATGAGATTGTTTAAGATCATAAGGATATATACTTACTTTATAATTAGAGTTTTATCCATTAATAAATTTCTACCACAAACTCATCTTTCACCCCAAAACATAATATAGCTAAAAAATACTCTATTTATCCTAATCGTATAGGGTTCCAAATATAATGAATTTATAATTCACATATCAGACCCTTTATGTAAAGAAAATACATTATACCATCCAGGAACATGATGTAGCACAATGGTAGGGGATAAATCCCAATTGCACTATGGTTGTGGGTTCGATTCCCACAGCTTTGTCCGACACGACGGGTCGTCACACGGTCTGTGTGTTGTCCTTTTATAAAAATCCAAAAAAATAACCTTGCAAACTTAATCCATTCGGACCATTAGACTGATCCAAAATACTATTATCCAAACTCATAGTCCAAAATTGACAAGGAAGTTAAACATAATGAGGATCCTTTTTGCCAGGTAATAACATGTGAACGCCTTCCTCATATATTCTTTTACAACACCACAACATCCTGAATTACCAAAATCAACGATCTCTTATTCCAAAATCACTACCTCAATATTAGGACCATATTAAGGTTTATCTATCCTTCACCCATGTAATTTCCAAAAAAAATTAACTCCCTGAAGAGTCACTTTTCTTAGTACCATAAAATCTCAAATCCTTAATGAAATAGTACTGCAGTACAATCCTTATATACTCCATAATTTTTATAACATGTACATTGCTGATACAACACTAAAATGACATAATCAACATAAGAACTCTAATCATTCATCTTCATCTATGGTAGTATCATAACGTGATTGTTATCCAATAGCATCATTTGTGGCATAGTCTAATGACTGGTACATTGGTTCGCGTAGTGTCCAAACTCCTTGCAATTGAAGCATTGTACATTTGAAACCAATTTTTTACCCTTGCAGTCACGTACTTTGTGACCTTTTCCTACACACTTATAACAAACTCCCATTACTTTCATGAAAGTTCCAGGGTGTTTCTTCCCACATTTATCACATATGAGGAAATTCTTCTTTTCCCTCTTCCATTTATCCACCTTTCTTTCTTCCATCCTTTTCTTCTCTTTCATCCCATCAAAGACATAGGGCTCAGTAAACTCTTTAGTTATCTTATCCACACATGATACTATTTCTTCATATGATGATAATATGTGGGAGACTATTTCCCTTATAAATGTTGGCTTAATAACATGAAAGATACGATCCTTCTTACTCTTTGGATCATAGATATTACTGGAGTTCACATTCCTTCTACTGGGTGACATTTCTATACAATATCATACACTAGATTAGTTTATGAATAACAATACCTAATCCCAAACTTGTAAAACACATAAAATAAATTAAATAGTTTATAGATATAATCCATAATCATAAAAATGTCTCCTTTGAGAATGTATATAATCATAAACCCTTCATAATGGTTTGTAATTAAAATGATAATTATCCTAAGCATATCCCCCGAGAGTGTCGTAACCAAGAGTGCAGAAAAGCCTGTTGTCGTGCACCAGTTCCTATTCGAGTCTAGCTCAAAGCGGTGTTTTCGGGTTTTACCCCTAAGTACATCTGTGCCAGAGACGCCTTTACCTACTCGTATCCAGACAGGGATGTATTGCTCAGAAAACTCACAAAATTTCTACAATACCAAAATTATAGGAAGTTCTTCAATACTAATCCTTAAAGTCTATCTTAGGGCTATGTGCTCTAATCAAAGTTTAACCCTGCATATCAATCACATTACACTTCTTGGAATCCTGGGAAAAATAAAACATAGAATGGGGTGAGCTCAAATGCTCAGTAAGGGTAGGGAATACAGCGAAAACATTCAAAAATAAGCATAAACATTTAAGGCAATGTATAAAACTAAAACAAAAGCTTTTTAAACTTGAACTTCATCATAATATGGCAGAAATAAAATGAAATAATTCCATTTACTTAATTCACATGGATATTCTACCAATCTAATAATCACATGCAATATCATAAACCACTTTCATAATGATGGAATGCATAATTCCAGACTATCATAACCACATATCCAAGGCCTCGTGCCAAGACTACAAATAAGATTTTGTCAAGGCCTTGTGCCAAGACACTAGTTTGTCTCATGAGACCTATCGATGCATCGAGAAGCTATAGCGTAATCCACCTGTCACATATTAAGTCCAATAAATTCCTCATATGAATAGGTTTAAACCTAACATAAACATTCGTATTAAAACTAGCATACGAAATGAAAATACTTCATCCATAAAACACGAATTTTATAAAAATAACACATCCACAGTAAAACATATCACAAAAACTTCAATATAATACAAAAGTTTTGTATCATAATAAATCGGCTTCAAATAAGCCTAAAATCCATCAAAGGATGTTGACATAGATGAAATCAAAACTATCTGAGAGAAATATCTCTTTACTTGAAATCATTGAAAAGTCACACATTTACAAAGGAAGTAATTTAAAAGATATTTTTGAATCAAAGTGCCCCATACCACTTTGAAAATTTTGAAAATAAACATCATTTCATAACATTCAGGTCCATATAAATAAATCCTTAAAATCATTTTGAAATCATGGACATTAATTAAAAATATTGAGAAAGATAAATCTTTAAAACATTTAAAATTATGATCTTGATAAAGAGTACCTTTCACAAATTCTTAAAATATTCGTTTTGAAATCATTTAAAGTCACATAAATATAAAATAAAACATTTAATTTGAAAATATTGTTATAATATTGTACGAGAAGCTTCAACGATTTTATAACGGCAGAGAATAACCGCACCTGCCCTATAAGTTAAAAAAACATTCTTACATTAATTTTGTCGAAAAGTTTAAAAGCACCTTGTCTGGAAAATGACTGAAAGATTCTTTTATAAACCTCTTATAAAAATTCAAACAAGGGTATAAATGACTTTAACCCATATTATTTTTAAATATTAAAAAAAATTGAAATAAATTTTGATGAAATATGGATGTGGATGATAATGAAATCCCAGTAGATTATTACGTATAACAACCTCAGATAATGAAGAGATTGCGAAATAAACCCTTACCAATTTGGTAACATATGAAACATACAACCCATGAAAGAGGTATCATACAATGAATATGTAAATACACATAAATTAAATTGTATTACAAAAATAATATAATTATGGTCAGTATATACACCACACAAAAGGTAATAGTGGCAATATGACATGAATCTCACGGGAATAAGGAGTGAGATGAAAACACAATACCTTGCACTTTCCTTTAGTGGGGGTACGTTTATCTTCCTGTACGAAGATCATAGTATGTTATTAAATTATACCAGAACCATATTGATATTTATGATATCATACATGATTCATTTATGACTCTATATTACCCATTTAATAATAATTTCCATGTTAATTTAACATTTCAGGTAATAATCACCTTCTTTATCATACGTGTTTTAACTTGTCACTCTTGGTTGTATCACTTAGATAATGATTTAAATACTTCCATAATATAAAACATGATAAATATATCATATATATTTAGAATATAAATATATATAATAGACATCTATATGAAATGGAAAACACTGTTTATGGATACGGTAGTCTGTACGTACATATAAATGTTTTTTCTGTTTTCATATAGTATTGAACGGAAGTAAATGAATAAGATATATGTAAGTACATAAATTATTATATATATATATATATATCTCCAGTAGCATTATTATGTCATATATTACATACTTATTAGTAATATATATTTTTATAATCGTCGATGAGTGGTGAACTTGGAAATGAATCTCATCGCGTCGTGGAGACGGTAATCCGTTCGTACGCACGAGCGAAAATACCATTCTTTTGATATTAAAATAATATATAATTGGATGGTATATCATATATACATGAATCATTATCATTCTAATTTATTATTTACATTAATTACAAATCATAATTATACCCATCCAAATAACAATATATTGAATAACAATTACACCACGACGTGGAGACGGTAAGCCGTACGTACGCACGTATGGTGACATGTCATTAAAAGGATGGATAGAATACTGAATATGGTTGTACCATATATAAAATAATATTAAAGTATATAAGAGATACTAGATTCATTATTTTAGAATATTGATAACAATGAAAGAATAAGTGCAATAAGAAATGAACTTGAAAAAGGGTTGTGAAATCATTACCTCTTCTTCGGGTTCTTCCTTTTGGTTTGATCAAAAGGGCTCCTTAGGATGGCTTTATGACTAATGTATGGCCTCTAGGATGAAGTGAGTGATGTTTGGAGAATATTTGGGCAGAGTTTTTCTGAACCAAAAGGCTTTGAAGGAGTGAGTTAATGAGAAGGGAGAGTGCCCTTTTATAAGAGGGTTGAGGGGCACCTTTGAAAAGCTAGAAATATTATTTTATAATAAATTCATATTCGATTTCTAATGGCTCCAAAGTGTATTATTTAACGTTTAAGGTCGGGATTGGTCGAAAAACACTCAACCAATATAATTTATATAGGTTTGGTTACTATATTAACCTTATCATTAAGTATTAACTCTTAGTTACTTAGTTTCACTTTTACAATGTCTCATTGTATTTTTATATTATATGGTTAGTAAACTTACTATATATATCCAAGAGACCCCCAAGTTGTCCATTAATGATACAACTATCATAATATAAGTCTTTCAGACTATCCTTATATTTTTTGGAATTTAATATCAATTAATAATATAATATTTTTTTAAAAACTCTTTTATGTCAATTTTGACACTATTCAATAATTGATTTTTTGTAAAAATCATAACAGAATGATTACTTAGAAAAAAGATAATTAAATAAATCCCATCATGTCATATTAACCTATAAAATTAGTGTAACTCATAAAAATTCTCAAATTGTATTTATTTTGGTATTTATAATATCAAATATTTTAATTTTTCACTATTTTATTAATTACTACATCATCATTGTGTCCAAAATAAATTAAATTATTTAATGTCTAAAAATTATAAATAAAATATCATTATGTATGAAATCTTTTTATCTTTCTAATGAATATTTACAGTCGAATTTATCTTATGTATAACCCTATATTAAAAATGTTTTAGTAAATAAACTTTTATTTTAACTCTTTTAACTCTTCTTTGAATTAAATAATAATAAATGTCCTAATCTAATTCAAGTTGACGTAAATGATAATATTTTATTCCTAAGGTTGTTTTTGGTCGAGATACACTTGTCCAATAGAATTATGAGAGGTGTTAGGGTAATATTAATATCATTTTTACCCATAATCACCCTATTTAATTTTAACAGTGGTAAATAAAAGTAAAAAGTAACTATTCACCAAAAATTATTTTCATCTCATTGAACCAAATTTTACTAATTGATATTAACCGGGTCTATCGGATTTTTTAAATTCCATTCGAAAAAGCGGTAAAATTAAGTATTATGAAAAATTCAGTTTTTAACTACCACTTAGTGGTTTCACTATTTATCAAAAATTGATGTTTTTCTGAACAATGCCAAAAATTCACCCTAAGATATAATGGATATTCCAAATTCAAAAATGATGTCTATTTTAAAAAATTCCAAACATATATGTTGCATTAATTAATTTTATAATTATTTCCCGCTGTCACAACAAATAGCGTATTTTTAAGATATAATAACTATCAAAAGATTGGTACTTGTTTATGTCCGGTTTAATTGTGAAAATATGTCAATGACCAACACTGTATTAAATGGTAAAAATATATTCTAAATATAATTTAAAACCACTCAAATTCATAATTTATCACTATTAATTATTTTGAATAAAAAAGTTGTTTTTAATTAAATTTTAGTAATTTTCACTATTCATCAAAATATTAAAGTTATCTGAAAAGTACGAAAATTTTACCTTAGGCTAAATTCGATACTATGAATCAAAAAATGATGTCCAATTTGAGAGATAAAATTTCTTAAATTTTAAAAAGTAGGTATTACTATTTATAACGGCTACTTTGATTGGTCGTGGTGTGTGTTAGAACTTGAAGTTGCGTACAACACACGCTACTGTATTATTCAAAGAGAAGCGTACCGTGGAAGCTCGGGGTTTTACATATATTCCCATATATATACCTAATTTATGAAGTAACCTATCTCAACCATGAGGTTAACACAAAGGTCATTGACTCAGCTCAAACCAGGATTTTCATTAATGATACCGAAACCACAACTGCTGGAGAACTCCTTCCCTATCGAGTACAGTAGCCAGGTCACGACTCCGAGGTGCTACTCACTAACCTTAGACAGCTGAGGTACTCTTCCTATTGAGTATTTCGGGTCCAAACCCAAACACAGTAGTGCTCCCTACCAGGGGTCTACCGCCCATACACAATAGTGGTTCCCCTAATAGCCTACAGAGGTACTCCTCCTATCGAGTACTGCGGGTCTGCTGCCAACTACCAGGCGCTCCGTCCATCATGGGTCTGCCACCAAATACTAGGCTCTCCGTCCACTAGGCTAGTCGACTCACTCTAAGTCAAATTGGTCAAGCAGTCGTCAAGTCCACAGCTACTAGGTCTCTGCATTCCTTACGCTCGTCTCTGGGAGGATCCGCTCCATGAGCTACTGGTAGATACACCAAGTATCACGAAGTACCACAAAGAACTATCACAACAGACCGCCTCGTCACAAGGTTCTCAACGCTATAGACAGCGCATCAATCGGATGCCCGGTCTGTGAGTTATTAGCCTTTTTGTCCCGGGGGCCTGGTTGGTTTTGTGTACGAACCAAGCCGTCCATATATCAACTGTACCCCGAAGTCTCATAGGGTATGCTCAACGGGGACCGTTTCTCAACATGACTACCAACACCGTTGATGGTTCACCAAATGGTCGTCTGGTCTGAAAGTTATCAGCTTTTCCGTTCCAGGGTCCCGGTTGGATTTCAGGTACGATCCGACCTGACCGTACATCAACTGCGTCCAAACCTCAGGTGAAGTATACCAGAAAATCCATCTTACTAAGAGGAATCCAAAAAAATTGGCGGCACGTCAATCGGACGTCCGGGTGCTCAAGTTATAACCATTTCTGCACCGAGGGCCCGGTTGGTTTCGTGTTTGAACCAACCCGGCCATACCCCAATTTTCAATGAAACCTACAGTGTAAGATACTGAAACGAACGTCTCGATTCAAGGATCCCAACGCAATAGACGGTGTGTCGATTAGAGGTCCGTAGACGACGATATGGGCATTTGAACGAATATGTCCGAAAATAGGGGGTTTGGGCCTGGTCGGACCTGGCCCAATACCCCCTGGGTCGGCCTGAAACGGGTTGACCCGACCCGGGTTCGGGTCCGGCCCGGCTCACGCGGCCCGGCTTAGTGGGCCTGGCCCGGCCGGTGCGGCCTGACCGACGCGGTCCGGCAGGGCCGCCTGGAAGCCGCAGAGCGGGGGGGGGGGGGGGGGCTCAGCCCTCGCCGCTGATTGACGCCGATGGCGCTTTGTTCTACAGCGTCGTCCCAGATCACGCGGCCGCGAGGGATCTCCCACCTCGCCCCCGTGGCATAGACACGACAGATCTTCCTCGGGGGCACGCTGGGCGCCACCACCTCCAGGCGGCCGGCCGCCGCAAGCGGCCGCCTTCTTCTGCCGGTGCCGCCATACCGGCAAGGCACGCCAGAAACTTCTTCCACGGACCACCGGACACGCTTTGGTGGTCTGTTTTCCCTGTCGTTAGCGCCTAAGGTCACCCTGGGACCCGAACATCACTATAGAGGCTTAAAATATACTTTTTGTTCCTATTTCATCATCATCATCCATCCACACACAACAAAATAATCTATGGAGGGTCTGGGCTTGTTCGTTAGCCCGTTCCCTCTGCATTAGAGGTTTTCAATCAAGAACTAACTCAAATCCAAACCCGAAAATTAACCCCGCACCCAACCCGCATGAACGTGTGATCCGAGGATCAACCAGGCATAGGTTGGTCCGCACTCATCGTTATTTTCTCAAAAGGTAAAGATAAAATCAAATATAATTCCCTTACCTCGATAAAGATTCGCAGTTGACAAGCGTCGTGGATGACTGTGTCATTTCTGTCATCGTCGGTGTGCACCCAAGGAAGTGACGTCTCTTCTCTTGTTGCGAAGGAAGAAGTGGATGGAGAACTATGGATGCCGAGTCATTTTATGTTGAAGGGAAATTGTTCTTCGTCGAAGAAGAACTACTCTTCGTTAAAGATGCGTCGTTCTTCTTCAGAGTCAGGTTCTCTTCTTCTTCACACCTGAGCTCTCCCAAAAACTCTAGGACTTAACTAATGTTTTCTCACACAACAAAATCTTTAACCCAAAATAATATCTCATGATATTATTTTTATTCAAACCACACAGATTTTAAAATTCAAACCAAACCACTTAATTAAAAAAATGAAGAGACTCATCTCATTAATTAAGGCATGTTGGCATGAATTAATGGTGGAAGGAAAAAGTGAAGAGTTACAAAAATTAAGAGGAGCTAACAACTTAATGGAAGAGGAGATTAATGGTGAGTTGGAAGATTAAATCAAGGGAGTTTAAGGGAGGTGAGTAGTTAAACATTTACACACAAGGGGTGTTAAATGGGGGGAAGTTCATGGGAGTTAAAGGGAAGGTGAAGGGATGGGGTTTCATGCGGACCCCACCACCCTTCGTCATACCCTCTCATTGGAAGATAGCTGGGGTGTGGACCCACCTCCAACTTTTCTATGAAGTAATTAACATCAACTTAAAATAAATTGTACCACTAAAATTTATTTATGACTTATCGAATCCCCAAAAATTAACTAACTCATGCGACAAAACCCAACTCTGCTTAAGGTCCCCTTAAGCAATTACCGGTGTTGCGAGTTCATCGGTGCCCTTAGATTTAAATTCCACGCACTAGTTCAAAAGAGAGAAAAACCCGCTCATTCATTCACTGTACGTACCCGAGCCAAACTTTGAAAATTGATTCCGGGTACACCGAGCCACAGAATCAGGTGCCGTCAGAAACTGCGGACTCGTAAAATTCCAAAAAAAAAAATAAGAAAAAAAATTCCATGAAATTTCCAGGTCTTTACATTACACCCACATCAGGGCTTTAGGTCCCCGTAAAGCTTCAACACACACTAGGGAAAACAAAGTGGCACAGAGCACGCATCTAAGCCTTCCACTCCCATGTTATCTCCTAGAGGTTCTCATGCTACCAGTGAAAGCGCACCTGAGGAATCAAAAGTCCACGTAGGACCCGCTCCTGTCGATCCTCGATCTCCACTGGAACCTCCATTTATGTCGCCCTATCATTGACATCCATCTCCCTATGGTCGATGACGTGTGAAAGATCATGCACTTATCTCCTCAGCTGAGATACGTGGATGTCATCATGCACCCGGTACATCTAAGGTGGAAAGGAAAAGTGGTGAACAACCTCACCTACCCTACTGAGGACCCAGAAAGGTCCGTTGAACCTCAGAGATAACTTGCCGCCTCAACCACATCTCTGTAAACCTCGTCGGGGTGAGACCCGTATAAGGACATAGTCTCCATCCTCGAACTCTAGAGGCCTCCATTTCCTGATTAGAACAAAAACAAAAAATTCATGCTACCACGAGGGTAAGGTTGACCGAATCAAGAGTGATCGACTGCACCCTCTTGTGCATGAGTTTGTCTTGTGCTTCCTGGGGTTTCCTTTTTTCCAACCAAGGAAAACCCATCCCAACGTTGTTGATAAACCAGAAACTTTTCGCCTAATACAGTCAATTTGAGTATGAACTGTGAATCCAATCTGTACCCGGACCAACATCGTAAGGCCTCGACGCTCCCACCAAGAGATTCCAACCGAAACTCTCGCCTCGAGGGTCAGATCACACTATCATCATAACTGTGATTATCGAGTCTCCTCCCAAAGGTATCTCCAGATGTGAAGGTCAATTCAACGGCTTATTGGAAACTCCAAGTCTGGGACTAGATTTGTGGAAGAAAGGAATGATTCGTATCAACGTCTATTGTAATGGAAGCTAAAAGAGTACATAGACTGTCCCTTGAATCATTCTTAGAGCCATTCAGTCACACTCCTTGACTGCATGCAGCCGCTCTCTTCCCCTGCCCTCCAGCTCTCTGAGCCTGGCAGGGACAACAAAGGAGGGAATTTGTAACATGTCGAAATAAACACCACCACACGCTGCTCTCCTAGATCTGCTTCCCACGTCTTCTGCTCTGCAGATTCATTTGTCTATGACGCTTCCTCTTCTTGAAACATTTTACATGCCCAAGTCTCCATCTTCTATGAACATAGGATTTATTCATGCACTGTGCAGTCTTCATCTGCTCCTAGATGATCTGCACCTTCTCTGTCGTAGCTCGTACCATCTCTAATCGGTAGGAAGTTGACCATCTTGGTAAGTCGGTCAACGTTTACCCTTCTTTTCCTACAATTTGTAAGAGCTACTAGGATTTCTCCTTTTCTGAAAAGAGAAACATGGTCTCATCCCCTAGATGAACCACGACCATTTCCTAATACATTCAATCCTGACATGAATGTTACATTCATCCCATGGGCGACATTGTAAGGCCTCGACGTTACTACCAAGAGATCCAACCATCACTCTCACCTCCAAAGGCCGAGTCACACTGTTGGCATCAGTGTGACGTCACTGGGTCTCCTATAGTAGGGATCTTGAATGTGAGGGTCATGTCAATAGTTTTAATCGAGACCTCTCAGTATCAACCAAACAAAAGGACATGAAAGTAAAAATCACAAAGATAAGTGTCTTTTATTACTGCAGCTCGAAGTATAAAGACACAAATGCAACAGCAACATGAAACTTGAAGCACTAAGAACAAAAAGGTATCCACTAGTTCCACTCCTATACACCTGCTTCCGGAGCTCCATGCGGTTCGCCTCAATCGAACATCTGCCTCTGCCTAGGAGGTCCTTCATCTACTGCCAGCTGGTCATCTTCTAGACAGGTCAGGAAGTCTCGAGCTAAGTGACCTTGTATGATGCATGCATAGCACTTCCTACTCCTCATATAAGTGTCTCCGTTTCATTTTCCTCGCACAACCGAACCTATAACCCGATGTCTCCCGCCTGTAGTTATGGTCCTCTTGGACCCATGTATCATCCGTCTACTGCCTACAGGTGACTCGACTTCTGATGGTAAACCATGTGGCAAAGGCATCATCTCTTGAACATGATCAGTGTATAGAGTCACTGGTACAAACTCCACCCTAAAGAAGGTCTTGAATTCTCCCCATGTGAAGGTCAACTCATCGCAAAACTAGAGCATCATGTTCCACCATCTACCAGCTACTGCCTGAAAGAGGCTGGCAACAAGGATCACTATGAAGTCCGATGGTGTACATATTATCCTGAAAACTGTCACCACAGCCTCCAGCCAATCCTCAACCTCCTATGGGTCCGTCTCTCCCCAGAACCTGGGTGGCCACTGGCGCTGGAACTCAGGCAGCGTGCTCAAGCGGCGTGCATCGCCTGCTACTGGGGCTGGTGGAATCGGTGGCCCAAAGTATGGTAGTACCGATGGTGCCTCCACTGGTGCCTCAACTGAAAGAGGGCCCTGTACTGAGGCCTCATTTCTCGGCGGTCTGTCAGTACGTACATATCTCATGGCTCTAGCTAGTCATCCCTGGAACGACATCCTGAAAGAAACAGATGTGACATGTTCAAACGATTATACATGGTGAGTTGACCTGGTTTGAGATAAATTTAAAAAATTTTGGAAACACACATGCAAACAGTGTTTTCGTGCACTAAGCAGGAAATCAGTAGTAAGGGTCCTGGTGTATGGATACATCGGCTGCAAGCACCAACATTGGACTCCCTGAACTGAAAACCACACTCGGTACCTTTAATGTTATTGCTTCAATGAAAAGAAATATCAGAGTTATATGTTTTTCTATAGAACTAACTCATCTGATACCAATTTGTCACGACACGTCCTCGGGGTTCGTGTCGTGACTACCCCAAGCCCGCCTTCCATAGGCCAAGGGCTGGTGACTAGCATAAAAGGCATAAATCTCGATATATGGGAAGGCATTGACTTAATAAAACATAAAGACATCCAACCAAAGTACAAGAGGAAGTAATACACTTAGTACAAAATAAAGTGGCAAAAACTAAATGGGAAAGAATACAAACCCAAATGAGAAGTACAGCTACAGCTGGATGAAAGTACAATAGAAAATACAAACAGCTGGAAAATAGAAGAAGGTCATGGGTCATCCACCTCAGATCCTACCTGAAGGGTAGGTACAGATAGTAGAGCTCCTGGATCGTACACCATAGATCCTACCTGAAGGGTAGGTACAGATATCATCCTCAACGCCCTTGCCCATCAACCTCCTCCAAGTACTGTCTCGTCGTGAAGTCCACCTCTGAGTAGCTTCTAGTCCTCAAACACTCGGCTTCAGTCAGCGATGTCCGTCATCTGTATCCAACACAATGAGGTGCAGACGTAGCCAGTGCAGGGGTGAGTATAAAGATACTCAGTAGGGACCCCGAGACCCTCAAGGTCTCACTAATCCCAACAAGAATAACCAAAAATAAGGATCTAAATAGGTAACCTTTACTTAGGTGTAATCCCATACTTATACCTAGGTTATCAAGTAGCCCATATCAATCAAGAGGTTTCACATAGATATGAAATCAACGGATAACCACTACATAGGTATATGCCCATAAATATACCTCATTTATCAAGTAACCCATCACAACCATGAGGTAAACACAAAGGTCATTGAATCAGCTCAAACCAGGATTTTCATTTATGATACTGAAACCACAACTGTTGGAGAACTCCTCCTCTGTCAAGTATAGTAGCCCTATCATGACTCCGAGGTGCTAGTCACAATCCTTAGACTGCTGAGGTACTTCTCCTGTCGAGTACCACAGGTCCGCACACAAACACAGTAGTGCTCCCCGCCAGGGGTCTGCTGGCCAAACACTATAGCAGTTCCCCTAATAGCATACAGAGGTACTCATCCTATCGGGTACCGTGGGTCTGCTGCAAACTACCAGGTACTCCATCCTCCATGGGTATGCCACTAAATACTGGGCGCTCCGTCCACTGGGGTAGTCGACTCACTCCAAGTCGAATCGGTCAAGCAGTAATCAAGTCCACAACTACTAGGTCTCTGCACTCCATACGATCGTCTAAGGGAGGATCTGCTCCATGAGCTACTGGTCGATACTCCATGAATCAAAAATTCCCACAAAGAAGTATCACGAGGGACCGCCTTGTCACAGGAGTATCAACTCAATAGACGGCGCATCAATCGGATGCCCAGTCTGTGAGTTATTAGCCTTTTTGTCCTAGGGGCCCGGTTGGTTTCATTTACCAACCATCCCGTCCATATCTCAAATGTACCCCAAACTCTCATAGGGAATGATCAATGGTGCTGTTACTAAACGTGATTACCAATGACGTTGACGGTTCACCAAATGGTCGTCCGGTCTGAAAGTTAACAGCTTTTCTGTTCCAGGGGACCGGTTGGATTTCGGGTAGTATCCAACCCGACCATACTCCATCTGTGTCCAAACCTCAGTTGAAGTATACCAAATGATCTTTCTTACTAAAAGGAATCCAATAAATTTGACAGCATGTCAATTGGACGTCCGAAGCTCATGTTATAACCATTTCAACTCCGAGAGCCCGGTCTGTTTTATGTTCTATCCAACCCGGCCATACCCAAAATTCACCGAAACCTAGAGTGTAATATACCAAAACTACCATCTCGATCCAAGGATCCTAAAACAACTGACGGTGCATCGATTGGAGGTTCGTAGCCCAATATATGGGTGTTTGAACGAATCTATCTGAAAATAGGGGGTTTGGGCTCGGTCCGACCCGGCCCAATACCCCCTGGGTCGGCCCGAACCGGGTCGACCCAACCCAGGCCCTGGTCCGGGTCCGGCCTGGCTGGCATGGCCCAGCCCAGACCGGCGGGCGTGGCTCGGCCCGGCCGGCGCGGTTCGGCCCGACCGGCACGGCTTGGCCGCGTGGCACCCCACGGCTCGGCCAGCGTGGCCGAGCAGAAGCCGCGGAGTGGGGGGGGGGGGGGCTCCGCCCACGCCGTTGATTGATGCTGGCGGTGCTTTGCGCCACCACGCCATCCCAGATCCCGTGTCCTCACGAGATCTCCCACCTCGCCATCGCGACAGATCTTCCTTGACGGCGTGCTAGGCACTGCCGCCTCCAGGCAGCCGACCGCCGCCGGCCGCCGCCTCCTGATGCCAGTGAGGCGCGCTGACTACTTCTTCTGTGGACCACTGGACGTGCTCCAGTGGTCCATTTTTCCTGCCGTCAGCGCCTACGGTCAGCACAGGACCCGAACATCATTACGGAGGCTTCAAATTTTTGTTGAGGTCCCATTCCATAGTCATTGTCAATCCGCACACAACAAAATAATCTGCGGATGGTCTGGGCTTGTTCGTTAGCCTGTGCCCTCTGCGTTGGAGGTTTTAAATCAATAACATAGTCAAATCCAATCGCGAAAACTAACCCCGCACCCAACCCCCATGAATATCCGATCTGCGGATCAACCGTGCATAGGTTGGTCTACGCTCATCGTTCTTTTCTAAAAAGGTAAAGAGAAAATCAAAAATAATTCCCTTACCTCGACAAAGATTCGAAGTTGACAAGCGTCGTGGATGAGGATGTCATTTCCATCATCGTCGGTGTGCACCTAAGGAAGTGACGTCTCCTATCATGTTTCGAAAGAAGAACAGGATGGAGAACCATGGACGTCGAGTCATTATATGTTGAAGGGAAGGTGTTCTTCATCGAAGAAGAACTGTTCTTCATTGAAGATGTGTCGTTATTCATCAGAGGGAAGTTCTCGTCTTCTTCACACCAAAGCTCTTCCATAAACTCTATGACTTAACTAATGTTTTCTCACACACCAAAAGCCTTAACCCAAAATAATTTCTCATGATATTATTTTTATTCACACCACAAAGATTTTAAAATTCAAACCAAACCACTTAATTTATTAGATGAAGAGACTCATCTCATTAATTAAGGCATGTTGGTATGAATTAATGGTGGAAAGAAAAGGTGAAGAGTTACACAAATTAAGAGGAGCTGACAACTTAATGGAAGATGAGATTAATGGGGAGATGGAACATTTATTACAAGGGAGTTTAATGGAGGTGAGGAGTTATACATTTAAACACAAGGGGTGTTAAATGGGGGGATGTTCATGGGAGTTAAAGGGAATGTGAAGGGTTGTGGATTCGTGCAGACCCCACCACCCTTGGTCATACCCTATCATGGGAAGTTAGGTGGGGTGTGGCCCCACCTCCAACTTCTCTATGAAGAAATTAACTTCCACTGAAAATAAATTGCTACACTAAAATTTTTTAAGACATATCGAATTCCCAAAAATTAACTACCTCATGCGACAAAACGCAACTGTGCTTAAGGTCCCCTTAAAAAATTACCGGTGCTGCGAGTTTATCGGTTCCCTCAGATTTCAATTCCGAGCACCCGTTCAAAAGACAGAAAAACCCACTCGTTCGTTCACTGAACGTACCCGATCCATACTTCAGAAATTGATTCTGAGCACACCGGGCCTCGGAATCAGGTTCCGTCAGAAACTGAGGACTCACAAAAATCCAAATAAATTAAGAAAAAAATTTCAATGAACTTTCCGAGTCATTACATGTATTTTATAGTATAATAAGATGATCAAATATGGAATGAAACTAAAAATAATGGAAAAATGATTAAACTGAATCAATGTAATGGTAATTGTTTCAAAATGTGTTTTAAAATAGATATTTTCTTTGAACTATTGACAGTAAAATAAATAGGAAATTACTATAATAGAATTAGAAGGATGATAAATCCATTGAAACATGTGAGGAAAATATCACAAGACATTCAGTATATAAATTTTTTTGTATTATTTACCATGAAATGAACATTTATTGATTATTTAGTTTATTAATACCATGTTAAACTAATGCATTTTTTAAAGTGTATTTTAATAATATTATGATATTATTTTTATGTGATATCAATAAAGAAATAGAGAATATAGATTCTATTATTTTCATGTCTTTAGTGATAACATGGGAATTTTGTAATTTAAATTAAATTATAATAATATGTCCTATTAAGAAATAAAACGAATCATCTTTATTGTGGAATAAAGAATTGTATAAAGTTTTATAATGGAATATGTAAATGATTAAAGTGTTTGAAATGTTTCCTTTTAAAAAATGGACGTGGAAGTGGGCTGAATATGTCGATCAATGATGACAATCAGGATCAATCAAGTGCACCACCCACACTCCAATGCTTTAATTGTAAGGTGTATGAACATCATACCAAATAGTGGAAGAATCCATGGATTAATGGAAATACTCATCATTAAGATCCACCTATGATAAATGAGAAGGTGTAATATTATGCAATCAAAGCTAATAATGTTGGTCGAGATAATAATGTGTGGAAATGTACACATTTAATTACATCCAGATCATCAAAAGTATTATTTGAGTTATGTTATACACAATATTTCTTATCATAATGTATATTTTTAGAGTATAAAATCATTAGCAAAGTGGGTAGATATTGATCTATTAGTGAAAAATATAATTTATTGATGATTTCATCTCAATTTCATATCTACTCTATGATAAATGATTTTGGGGATGTGTTAGTGGAAAATCCTTTTATTCACCCAAAGGAAATATTTGAGGAGATTTTGGGTATGGAATTACTATCTCAATATAGGTTAGATAATCATTTTTGGGGATGCGAAGACACATTCTATATTACAAATTATCTTTTCATCATATAAAATTGAAAGGATAGACATGAATATCCAATGTAAATCATGTCCACATTATATGTCTAAATATCTAATAATGAGGGGTATTTATCGCAAATGGTTGGGGATAAAAATAAAATTAATGATATTCATATTCTTTTGAAATTATCTAATTTTTATTCAAAAGAGTTTTGTAGTCTTCTTATTAATAATGAAGTTTAGTTTTCAATAGAACTCATTCAAATTGTTACACCTATTTCATGGACTCTTTGTCGAATTGATCTAATTGAGTGTTATACGTTGATGAAGAATCTCCAAGATAATATTGAAAAGAATTCCTATTCCATAGTTCAACTCCATGGGTTCCACCACTATTTATTTTCAAGTAGGAATATTTTTTAAGGAATAATTCTAATCATTATCAGAAATATAATAAAATCATTATAATGAAATTGTATCATTTACCCTATATTAATGACTTGTTTGATCAACTTCATGATGATCAATAGCTTCCCAAATTATTATTTTATTTTTAGGACATTAGTTAATAGTCAAAATGGTTAGAATATATAAGGGATGAAAATTTAAAAGGTATATAAACTATGAATTTATTGTATTTAAATTTAAAATTCTTAATTACCATGTTATGTTAATGTATCTAATGAATATAGTAAATACAGCTTTTCCAGATTAGGTTATTGTATTATTTTCATATGATATTATCAAATACAAAAGATCCCATTAAGAACAATAATATCATTTGAGTATTGTTTTCATGACATCGAGGGTGGAGAAGTTGTATGAAACATTTATAAAATTTAAATTCTAGAAAAATAAATTATCATTTTAGGTAAAATAATTATATGTCAGTTTATGTTAATGGATCCTTCTAAGAGGGATGTTATAAAATAGTGGCCCGACATTACCACTGTAATCATGACCATTATATTTCATGGGTTTTATATATACTACGACTCTTAGGGATAATGTTATAAAACCTATAAAATAAATTAACCATTTGGATGTGGAAGGGTGATAAGTTTCTATGGAAAAAATAATATGAATAAAATTTCGTGGGGATGAGGAGAAGGTTTTTAACTATAACTCTTATCAAAGTACCTTATAATGGACTAGGGTTAGTGATATATGGTGAATAATTAGAGCTATGATTTTTGATGTTCTATTATACATAATGAAATGATACTAACATATTGCGCATTCCAATTGACTATTAATAAGAAAAATAACATGATTTTTGATATTGAGTTGGAAGTATAATTTTTTATGTGAAAAAGAAAGAGGCATTATCTTTAGGATGAAATTTATAAAATATATACTTACCATACAATATGAAATCAAATAATAAAATTGAATGATTATAATATGATCTAAATTAAATATAATGTTGTAGAATGAATATTATGACATCTCATCACATTACCACGTTAGGAAGGAAAAAAGGTGTATGAAGCATTGAGTTGGAAGGTTTGTGTTAGAATGTCGAAGATGATAATTGAAATGTTCTAATAAATTTGGATTTTTAGTGGATTGAACTTGAAATTATAAGGGATGTAGTGAAATCCTATCATTTTTGAATTATTTTTAACCATTCATTCTTATAAATGTTAAGGACACATAAAAGTGGGATTTTTTACCATAAAAGAATGTAATGATTTTTTTGGATTTATACCACATTCATGATGAAAATATAAGATTTAGGAACTAGATAAGTGTCCATAAAATAGTATAATTGATGAATTATTTTCTTGATAAAGATCATATATCTTAATTCTCTATTTATCCCAAAAGCCTAATAATTTATACAGATCAAAAATAATATATCTAATGTGAAAACATAGAGAGGGATTTTTTAAATTATGTATCTCATTTCCCAGTATGTTAATATCATACAGATGAAAGATATAATTCTAAGGTAATGTTGAAACTATTAACCTTATATATATAAATGATAAAAAATCACATATATTTCATATTAGGAATCCAAAAAGTCTGAGGTCCATAACAACATTTTGATATTAATCAACCAGTATACAATTTTAGTTCATTTCATTGCTATTAAATAATAATTACCTCATGATTATAGTTCCATAATATATTTTAAGGATGTGGTAAGAGATAATGGAGTGCCAATATCATTTGTATCTGATCAAGATCCCATTTTTATCATAATGTATTGTAGAAGTCATTGGAAAGTATTGAACAAAGGGTTGAACTCTGGAATGTCATATAAACCATAGATATATTATCTACATAAGTGTACTATTCATATCCTTGATGATATTATTTTTGTTTTATCTAATGATTTCCAAGGATATTCATATTCAAACATTCCTATAATTTATTTTTTATATAATAGTATCATTCAATAAAGAATTATGATGGTTTCTCATGATGGCCACTATGTAAAAATGGGCATTACTCTAATATTTTAGTATACATATATAGAATAAATGACAATGAGACATTGAATATATGGGGAAATCGTACTAAATGGTCACATAAATTTTTGATAATGTATGAGTATATTATAGTCGATATAAATGATAATGTGATAATGGATGATGAGTTCCATTATTCTAATTTGGTGATACATCATTCCTTTGAATATATACATGGAAAAAGGTTATGAGATTTAGAGTGAGATGGAAGATGGGCCATAGATCAATCAATCCCCATGAGAAAAGTTATTATATCATGAAGATAAATTATCACATATAACATACCCGAAAAATCACCCATGTTCATGGTGTGTTAATTGTATCTCATATGAAGATGTACATACCTAATAGTTCACAAGGACAAAACATAATGGTTATACCTCTTGAGTAGGATCCCTCTTTATAATAAATATTATTTTTGATTAAGGATCGAAGGAATAAGCTTCTATGGAATAATATCGCTCACCTTCTCTATTTTGGTTGAAAAAAAATTAATTTTAGGATACAATGTAAGAACCCAAAGATCTAATTAGGCATTAATGAAATTATTATTTTCTTTAGAGTCATTGAAATTTTGGGGAGGAATTCTAATAATGGGGTAAAATGTAAAATTTTATAATTTAATAATATATTTATCTATAATAAATATGGTACGTTAAATTTATATTTATGGACATAAAAAATGAACATCAGTAATTAATGATATACATACTTATACAAATAAATGACATTATTATATTTCAAAATGATATTCATAAATAAGTGATGTTCTAAAATTAGAAAAAATCACATAATAAAATTCCATTGATTATTTTTTGGAGAATTATGATAGCTATAATACCATTTAAAATTAATATTAATTGAATTTATTAATTTAAATCACATAACAAATAATAATATCACTTAATTACAACCATAGAATGGTTACGCAATTATAAAAAATATTAGTCTAAATAATGATTTCTAAGAGGAGATGATTTGGATATTTTTTGTAAATCATATATATTTCAACTTAAAAGATATTTTCACACTGTTAGAGTATATATCATTTTAAAAAATAATTATTATACATGTTATAAATTAATAATAATTCATACGTTGATTAAAATATTGTTATAGATAAATTTAAATTTATTTTGATGGATAAAGATATTTTTTTTGAAAACATGGTTTTATGTGTGAAATTTATATTGATTTAATAAAATAATTTAAAAATTATTTAAAATTATTTTAATATAAAATTTTGATAATATAATTGATAGAATTGATTAACTTTGACCAATGCCATGGAATGAAAATGAAATGTTTTTTATGAACAATGGTTCTTTTTTTATAACATGGTTTTCATGTTTTTAACTCAGATATTAAAACTACATTCTTTAACCTTTATTAATTGACGATCATGAAATAGACCCCATATTTGGAATATTCACAAAAACAAATTATGTAATTTTTATGAAATTACTTTTTATCCGTAATGAACAGTTATTAAGGAAAAAAAATCTTTTCAGGATTGAAAGGGTCAAAAGGGTTAATGAGGGTGTTAAATTGATAAATAAAGATTAAAGTATCATTAAATGTTTTCTAAATATGATTGGATATGTGAATTAAACCCTTAATATATCTTATCCTTCAAAATTTCCTATTTTTGTCACACATTCACATTAAAACGACTTTATGTTGGTTTAAAGTTGTGGGAAATTACAAGGGTACCACTCCTCTTACTTATAAATGTCTACATACTAAGAAAACTTATATTCACTCATTGAGTACCTTAGATCCAATTTTTTTCTCTAATAATGTTAAATCTATACTCCCCACATTATTTATGTTTTTTATTCAATAAAATCCCATTCTTTGACGGGTTCAGGTGTATGAAAAATAGGGGGACCTAATGAAAAGGTAATTGTACCAAAAAAGTTATATGGTGTTTTTTATTCATCTTAAAAGAATTAATGTATTCTATATATAATAATACTTTTAAATTAGTATCATAATTATTATTAGATATTTTTATTTTTATGAAATAATTATTATCAAATTCACATATATCCATTAGTTAATGGAGGTTTCACTCATACACACATGCATACTACCACATCCACCAATCTATGAGTTGAATTTTGTGTAACCATTCCAAAAATATTTAGATAATGATAAATTTAATGAATATATATTATAATAATAATATAATAATGATTTTTTAATGATATATTATTAGTTTCCACTATTTTATCCCAGCCACTGAAAACTGCGAACAACACCCAAGTGTATGTGTATACTATTTCCTCCTTGATTGATGAAATTCATTTTTCATCACCACCATACATTAGAAATTATAAATGTGTTTTTGATAAATTAATATTATATCTATGATATGATTGAGATTTTTAACAATTAAAAAAAAAATTGGACCAGAATCAGTAAATAAAAATTTATGTGAAAAATAGAATAACTGACCCCAAAATATTTATTTTAATGATTTTTAATAAAGGTGTAATTATAAATAATAAGAGCACAATATATAACACAATATCCACTTAGCTTGTCAAACTATGGGAAAACCATGTGTAAAAACGTTTCCCTTCAGTTAGTGATGGATCCTGGTTGACTCATGTTTTGAAAAATCCATTTACTAACAATGAACACCCTCAAATGGGATGAAACTACAATTTATCCATAAATTTGGTATTTATCATTCTCCACCATACACACAACAACCCTCCTCCCAAGTCCTTCCATGCCTCTCTTACTAGGTTTGGTGATATATCCTCGATTTTATCTCCAAAAATTTCCACTGTGTATGTTTGAATCCTATCAGTAAGAACCTACCTTCTCTTTATTCTTATTTCATTTTCATCACAATATGGGATGCTAAATCCAATTGGGCTCTATTACCGTTATTATGGAATTTTTATACTTCATATATTTCTATTGAATCGCCTAAAATAAAAACTCAATAATGGAATTTTGAAAATTACCAAGAGAATAAAGGAACATTCTCTATTTATTTTATCATAATGTCGAGATTTTTAATGAAAAAATAGTGTTCCATGTGTAATATATTCCCTGAACTCCTCTTACAAAAAATTAAAATGTAAATCCTTATTTCTAAATTATTATTTCCAAAGAGCATTTAATATTATATTTACTGGACTTTTACCTGGACTTAGTGCACTCCTAAGGGTGTGTCACTCATAATCATTGAACGTTTTTCATAGGCATGAAATTTAAAAATCATCATTCAAGGTTTTTTTGAAATACCACTCCCATAAAAATACACAAATTTGAATTAGTTGAATAATTAATTGTGTGTGTGTTTCCCCCTTTAGGTCAAGATAATTATCTATATTAAACTAAAACCATACATGTAGATATAATGACTAATTGAAATAAAATTAATTGTCAGCATTAAGGATCAACACTTTTCCCATATCTGTTAATGAAAAAAATTCATCCCCAGACTCACATCATAAATTGGTAGTATCGTGCACCTTCCCAGGACCCTCTAAATTTATGATGAAATGGAATTGCATATAATATATAATGAATTTTTTGTATGTCATGATTAGGGAAATTTCCATCCATAGGTTTTATAATTTAATGTAATAAAATAAACATGATCTTTAATTTCATGTTAGGGGTATATATATTTATCTCTTAGACCATCATTTATTATTAAATACATATGTATATTTAATATTGATATTTATGATACTTCTGCGTGGTATCCCCAACTCAAATGTGATGCTTTATCATGGTATCACCATTTGATTATGATATTTCTATATGGAATCACCTGGATATTATGATATTTAAGAATTATGTCCCTATTGATTTATGATACTCATGAATGGAATCGCTAGTCAGAACCTCCCTTTTCATTTATGATATTGGAGTATGGAATCCCCATTTGATTGTGATATCTAGAAATGGAGTCTTTGTTGATTTTTTATACATGATCATGGAATCCATTACATTTAGATTCATGGGAATGGTATCATAGGGCATAGAGACCTCACATTATGATAACTGGGCATAAAATCCTTTATTAACTGTGAAAACCTAGCATGTCGCCCCTAATGAAATGTGATAATCGGGCATGGATTTCCTAATTAAATTTGATAACCAGAAATAACATCCCACATTGTTATATATGAAAATGGAGACCCATAGGATTATTGAATCCTAGGATTGGCATCTATTACTATACTATGAGACTAATACTACTGTCCATGCCCACATAAGTTACACCTTCTATCTCAACTAGTAGTATTATAAATATGGAAACAATAGTCACTACATATATAGTGAATATATATACAAACAAACATATATATTTTCATTTTTGTCACATACTCAGAGGAATATTTCCTAGACTGAAGGTGTTATTTTATGTCAGCGGTCTATTTATAATCCTTACTCAATCTAGTTTAGCTTTATTTGTTTACTACTTCAGTATTTTACCTTCACACTGATGTATTTTATACTGAAGTACCATATTGTATTGAAAAATTTTGGCAACAACCCAATATATTTATCTCAGACACTGTTTGGATCACCATAACTCTAGGTTTCAAAAACACTCTTCATGGTTTTAGGTTCAGGTTCAGTGATTATGATTGTGTTGTTTCATTATACAGGGAAATTAAGAGAACTATACAATGTCGGATATCAGGATGCTCAGGGAGACTAACATTAAGGATTTTTTCCAATTTTTTTCTTTTAATGATTGACACAATTTTTTTGTTTCAACACTATTAGTGGTGACATGACATCATTCTACACACAATTATATTTTTGGGTTTGACAATATATTATTATTATCTTCTACTTCATCTTAGTTATTCTTCAATTTATGATATTGATTTATTATTCCTACAGATGTGACACTCTAATCATGAGGGTATTGTCTCCCCTATATAACATCATTGGACCCTCACAATATGTTGTATTCATAGGTATAAGGGGATTTGTATTTGAGGCCAAGGGACTAACCATCTCGGGACATTGTTTTCGTGGATCCTGGTTCGGGATGTTATAATTTGGTATTAGAGTATGAATTCTTCCTTTATACTACTATTTTAGGATGGTATAAATTAATCAAGGATGTTTCAATACATGAAAAATAGCCATGTCTCGTAGTGATCACCCCACTCATGGGGAAAAGAATATGTGGGGTAGGATAAGACTATTTTTTGTGTATTATTACTAAAGTTAATTATGATTTCACAGTTTTCTATTCGGTTACTTTACATAGCTCAAGGATTTTTGAGTTTTTTTTTTGTATTTTACCATAGTCTAGTAATGTAAAGGAAGTATTTTTATATGCATCATCATAGGAATATATAAATTCACACATAATGCTTATTCCATGAAATGTAGGATGTATTTATGTATTTCCACATCCATGCTAGATGTGACTTTTCAGTTTTATTAGGCTGTATCTTTTTCCACCCTATAAAGGTTATAATTTAAGATGATTTATTTTATAATAATCTTTAGTATATTTACATCCTATATTATTTAATTTAATTCCACGTAATAGAATATCTTGCTAAAAATATAATATAAATGGGTTATTAAGTTGTCAGTATAAACCTAGATGGTGTTTTTATATATAACATGCTGGTACAATCATTACTAACTGATCACACCATGCTTCAGAAATAGATTGTTTGGTAAATTTGGGGAATCAATTTTATAAAATTTATTAAATGGGAGCCAATAACATTTTATATGTTTTATGTGACCTCATTAATTCTAAAGGATAATCTATATAATGAAACCATTAAATATTATAATTTCATATTCTAAAAAAATATGAAAATCTAGTTTAATCTATATTCCTTCCATTTACAATTTTTAAAGGATAATTTCGTCATAAATTGTGAATTGTAGTGCATCCTTCTAAAAAATGATATGATATTAATGGAAATTATTACAAATAATAGTGTCCTTTATAAAAGAAATTATATACATAATTTGGGAATGATGGCATGTATTAAAAAATTAATAAATGTACAATTAGAGATAACTCAGTTATTTGGGGAATGTTTTTTATGAGTTAGACTAGATGAAACCTATGCAGATTAGAATTAAATTGTATGAGTCCTCTAATATAGTGTTACATATAAATATTTACTAGTATCTTAGTTGAGCATTCCCCTCTTATCAATAATATACCTGTTATTATCTTTTGATCTATATTTTTATGATGCATTAGTGAACAATAATTACAAGTAAAACCTAAATAGTGATTTCATCTATAGAAAGAAATTGAAATTTCCATTCACTATTCATCATTTTGATAATATTTTATAAAAATAAAACATATAAATATCTATTAGTTATATAAATTTCCTAAATTTTAGAAGAAATTCAGGTAAATAATTTTTTTAAATGGAAGTTTGATATAAACTAATTGTTCTACATATGGTATTTACTTAATGAAGTACCAATTATAGTTATAGTTTTAATAAATTAATAGTATTTTGTGTTTCATATATTAATTCTCTTGAAATTTTTAAAATTTAAAATGTGAATCAATTAAAAATAATAAAATGAAACCATAGAGTGATGTTTGTATTTTCGGATAGTTTTCTGTGGCTTAATTCTAATGTTTCCTTCATAGTTTCAATGGATGAAAAACATTCCAATTTTCTATAGAATTCATCGTCAATATATTGAACTTAAATTATTGGAAGTAGTGTATTATGACCATATATTTCATGAACTTATTATTGTATTAAGGATTTATTCCCTAAAAATAGGATAACCATGTTATAATTCTTACATTAGAAAATTATTTACAAGAGGTTCAAATGTGAGGTGACATTTAGGTATTGTACATCCCATGTATGAATCTATGTTTCTAAAAGGTAACCTTAGTTAATATGGTGGTCCTTCAGTAATTTTATTCTTATTAAGAGAATCATAGTCACATAATTACCAAATTAAATGTGTTAGAAATGCCTAGAGCATGGTCAACTGATTTCTTGGTTGTGTGGACAGTTTCTTTTGGAATGGATGGCATGGGAAGAATTCATCCAGACTAATAGCCATGTGGTATAATACGATTCTATTAAAACTTATTTTTCATGGGCCATAAAATACTAGTATTCATAGCAATGTTTTACCTATGTATTACATAAAATGGTGCAGTGTCTTTGTGGATAAAATTATTATGGATCTATGCATCAATACATGTGGTACAATTCAAGTAGATTTAATGATACAATGAACCATATGAGTTCAGTGAGAATAATTAATACAATCTATTATTAGGCTATATTCTTGGGACATTTCTAGAGTAGAGTGACATATGAGTTAGGGTGAGTTGGGTTTTCCCAGTGGTTTAGATTACATTATAAGAAGGATACATTGTGAAAAAAATACCGATATGAGTCAGTTTGTTCAATATTCCAATTTCTAGAAACTTTTGTGAATCTGTCATATTAAAAAATCACAATTACTTCTTGGTTAAAACCACATATAGAACAATTTTATGTCTAGAATACTTTACTGTTAATTTTAACATTGCATTAAGGCGTGATAGGAAAAGACACAACCTATGTTTGGTGAGGGATGGAGCATTCACCATGTAAATGTACCCATTATAAGTAAACATTTGTGATGGCCTTGGACCTTATGGTCCACCCCTTTGCCAAAATCTGGATCCTAAGGGTGGCGTCTCAGTGGGTCTGACTGATCCGAATATCGTGCACCCCCATTTATCTAAAATCCTTTAAATGCACAGCTGTTACCACCTTTTTCGAAGAGAATAATTAAATAGAAATTAATCATATCGTGTGTAACCACCCAACAACATGGGAACCACAATCCGACTTTAAAGTCATTCAGATTCCTATATCCCATATCAACGAGATCTTATCTACATATCACACAAGAATTTCTTCTTCTTATTCCTTTTGACTGGCCTCATTTTCTTCCCAGTGTGTTTGGAGTCTCCCTTCCCGAGGCAAGTGGTGCCCCTACGCCAAAGCTCTTCTGCCCACCCTTGGAATACCTGACATTCCCCCCAGCAAGTCGCACATCCCTATTTCTTGGCACATGGAGAATAACTTCGATATTTGATCATCAAAGTAGGGGTTTTCCTTCGTCTCTCTTTACCGTGTATAATGCGGGGTGGGTATGCTATTGTTACTGTGGGGATTGATGAATCCAAACTTAATGAAGATAATGAACAGACCTTTAAAGAATAAAGGGGGTGGGATCTATGTTCTGATGTAGTATTTATATTGATATATGTTATGAACTTCATGGGATCGAGCTCACTGAAAATCATGGTCGTTTGTGGTCTTTCCTAGCATCCTAATGAACCCTTGTCTTTTGTGATGACTATATAACTGTAACGTCGAATTGGTTAGTCACCTAAACTCAGTTTGGTTTAAATGGATGTTTAGTGAAACAATAATCCATGTGTGATCACGCCAGTTTACAAACAAAAAGAAGAACCTAATGAATGATGTGCTTGAATCTGGAAGTTTCCCACTCTGTTTTTGTAGTAGGTGTATTGTTTTGTTGGATGCTTGAGGGGTGACGTGGGTGAGGATGGGATCCTCAGCTATGGCACCGTTATTGGTTGTGAATCTGAAATGGTATGGGGTTGTATCTCGAGGCTTGTTTTGGTTCTAGTACTTTGAGGGATCTCACTTATCCCTTTGTTTTTGTGACTTCACAAGAGAACCGGGTGTGAATGCTTAAATTGAAATTTGGATTTTTCTTTTTTTTTCTAGCTTGTGGTTATGCATGTTAGTTTCCCAGTAGTGTATAATTCACCTAATGGGATCACTTGAACATGAAAACGAGAATGAATAAAATGGGGAATTGGGTTTGGGAATGAATTGTGACTTGGCCGTGATTGTTGTGGTGTTATTTTGTGAATGAATAGTAACGAGGGTGTTTGTGCTTAGGTTGGGTTTGGGAACCCTAGGTTTGGATGAGTTCATTTTAAATATACATATATATTTACTTTCTATGTTTCTTATTCGCGCCCCACCCATGTTGAGCACTTAGTGTCGAACACCCCCATTTCATGGAGGATGGTGTTTTTCCCAACACTCCCATGAGTGGATAGTTATTAGCTCATTTCCTGCTCCCTTTCTCGAATAGCCCAAGAATCTTTGAGCAAGATGTGATGGCCTGAGGTCCACTATAGCCCATTATTCTTCAGGCATGGTAGTTTTGGTGGTTGGCCCTGGTGTGTGCGAGCAGGTTGTTCCCAAGAATCATCAGGATGAGGCCCAGGTGTCTTCGGTCATGGGAGTAGTTATTCTGGCCCAGGTGTTTGTGGGCGTCATTACATGTGGTGGTTGTGGCATAGGTGTTTGTGGGCGGGATGTGTGGTTGTGGCCTAGGTGTTTTCGGGAGGGATGTGTGGTTGTGGCCCAGGTGTTTGCAGGCGGGATGTGTGTGTGTGGCCTAGTTGTGTGTGGGCGGGTGTTGTAACGACCCAAAGATTCATTAATGGAAATCCCTCTTGATCTAATTAAGTGTCTCTTAATATTTATCTAAAATTTCAACTTCATTGGTTATATGTTAAGATTTTTTACCATTTCTAATATATCCATTGAACAGTGATCACATGATTAGTATAAATATAGGGCTTTAACAAATCCAAATTTACATAGACAAAAGAAGTGATGGCCTCATCCAGTAGAATTGCTCTATATGAAGCCCACATGTTGGTGCTCGGAAAAGAATGGCATCCATGGGCTTTGCTCTTGACCAATCCCATGTTGAGATTTATCATGTCAAGCTTGAACGGAACTGTCTATGAGAAAAGTGGAAGTTGATAGAGATTACCACTCGAAAATTGTTATCCGAGCCACCCCAAGAGTCTGTCACCATCACACATCTTACCCTTAGGTCTTATGCGGCTATTTTAAGGTGTTATGTAACTAATCGATAGTACTATGTTCATATACATTATTTCTGTATATAATAATGAATATAATTTCTTGTCATTTTTGATACATTATAAATAGTTTTTAATGTACAAATTGTGTTTTTAGTTAATATTTAATTAAGAAACCTATTTTATTAAATTAAGGGATTTTTGAAATAAATAATATTTTAATAAAATACTATTATTATAATTATTATTATTATAATATTAATTTTATTATATATAAATGATCATATAATTGTATGAATGAAATTATAATTTTTATTAAGGTTTGAAATATATTAATGTCAAAATCCATGAATTTTTTAAGACTTTCGATTTTTATTTTAAAAGTAAAAATTAACATCATTAGAAAATTATTTAGATAAAATAAATGTTATTTTTGGAATCATGACATCGAAATTATCCAATAGTGAATTTTTCATAATTTTCTGAGAGTCAAATTTTTGAGTAAAAATTAAATACCATTTAAATATATAATGTGTTTTATGACATCATAATGTCCCAATAATAATGTAATAAAATACTATAATCTTTATGTTCGGACAATATGTGGTTTACCATTAAAATAATATGATTTTGGGTTTGTTTGACTTACTTTTCAAAGCATTAATGGATCCCTCAAGACTTATTAAACACCTTGCCTTTTTAAATTGTTTTCCATGTGAGTGTGACTCACCTCCACATAAGAAACCATATTATTTTAAGATGTTATGACTTTGGCCTTATAAAATATTGTTTTCCTCTTCCATTTGCCAAAAACCATGGGAAAAAACCATGGGATGGTTTGTGGTTTGGATTAATTTAATAAAAGGGGTCCCAAACCTAAATAATAAAGATTTCCCTCACATTTCCTATATAACCCCACCCAATCTCCCACTTCCTCCTCACTCAAACCCTTTTAAGTTCGTTCAACCTCTGTCATACTCCCTCTAGAATCCTCCCAAGGTGCCCCAAGCTCCCAAGAAGCCTCTCAAAAGCCTCTATATGCCTTTGGAAGCACACATCCAAGTATGGGTTTTTTCCTTTCTCATTTTGTCAAAATTTCAATATGTTGTTTTTCTCATTTAATTTCAATTACTAATGTTGGGGTATGGTTTAAAACCTCCCTCATACATCCCTCTTTATGTTTGAATGATTGGAGACCCCTTTCTCTCTCATTAAATTCCTCCCATGTACACCTGTTACTATGCCGAAATTCCGAAAGGAATTTCTCTCTCCTCATTTACATTCAAGTAATACATTTGTATCATGAATGTAAATTCCATTACAATTGTTGGTACATGTATCTATATGACCTCCTTACTATAAATTACATGTAAATATTATTAGGAAACACTTTCTCTCTCATCAACCATTTTTATGAATTCTTATATCACACCGTTACGCAGCCGAAACCGCACTGATTTTATAAGCCAATGCCTTTGTGTAGTGAAGACCAT
Organism: Viscum album; assembly: GCA_963277665.1. NCBI lineage: Eukaryota > Viridiplantae > Streptophyta > Magnoliopsida > Santalales > Viscaceae > Viscum > Viscum album. Next base: position 385,927,667 of record OY728147.1, on the reverse strand, counting down.
TCCTATTTCTCCATCAAGTGTATTCACCTTTATGCACATTTAATTATTCATTATAAAGGTTCATGAATGAATTCCACATTCCTTTATCGTGGAATAAATTATTATGTTTTATGAATCCATGTTTTATGATCCATGTGGCACACTTATGCATGAAAGGAAATGTTTAAGAAGGGTGCACCATTATAGCGCTCCAATGCATTGGGTAAAGTATAGTATCATGATACTTCATGTGGAATGAGTGTTGACTAATTCTAATTCAAGTGCAACAACTGTTTCCTCGTGCTTTATGTGGAATGAGGATTTACTAATGCTTCATGTGTAATGATCCTTGGCTCATGCTAATTCCATGTTAAGTGTTGTTGCCACATTTCCATGTTATGATTATCATGATTTATCATGACTTTATGTTCATGTTTCTTTTATGATATATTGATATGCCTATTTTCTAAAATGTATTGTAATCCTTATGTTATTCCTTGTGTATTCCCTTACATGGCTGTATAGATCACCCTTTTTTATGCGTGTCCTCAGGTTATCCCATACAATGCTAAGTACGTGGGAATGTAGTGGTCATGTAAAGGAAGTTTTCAATAAAGATGTTGTATTCCTTGTTTTATGTTTTTATGTAATTATCTTAAGCCCCAATGACACTAAATGTATCCATATTCTTGTTGTATCAAGTGATGATTTATGTAATAAATCATGTTTAAGTTTGTAATAAAAGATGGGTTTTCATAGTTGGTATCAGAGGAAAGGTTTAGTTATTTTTAGGATCAGGATTAGAAAAACCTAGTAACGCCTTAGAGACATAACTAAGTACAATAAAAAAATCCCAATGTTTTGGTGAGTATTGAGTAATTAGGTTATCGAGAAAATAAATCCATGTCTGGATACGAGCAGGTAGAGGCGGCTCTGGCACAAATGTATCCTAGGGGTAAAACACAAAAACACCACTTTGAGCTAGACTCGAATGGGAACTGGTGCACGAAAATGGGCCTTTCTGCACTCTTGGTTATGACACTCCTGGGGGATATGTTTTGATAAATTCAAAATCTTAGTATGAACCCTTATTAAGGGAATTAAAAAAATACCCCTATGAATATATGTTAAAAGGTAGATCATGAAAAGCCTTGATGGAAGCCTATAGACTCATGTGTTAAGGGAATAAAAGTTTATTTATAAGTCATCATATTTTTTTTCTTTGGATTACCCTTTATGTGTTACCCCTAACTTTCTTTTTATTCAAGACAATGTCCGGTAATAGGATGACTCAGACTAACAACCGTTTTGATGATCAGTGTGATTACTGTACTAATGTGATGCCCAATCCAATGGGAGCGGGAATTGATAACCTTGTCATGCTTCTCTCTCAGCTAACACAAGTTTAGAATAGAAAAATGGGCCAAGAGGAACATTTAACGCCCCCTAAGAAAGAACAAGTCTCTATCGAGAGCTTCATGAGATAAAGACCTCCTACTTTTAGTGGATCATCCGATCCCACGATCACTGAACAATGGATCAACTCCATTGAAAAGATCTTCTATATCCTTAAATGTTCTGAACAAGAGAAGGTCCTCCTGGAGGCCTATCGTATGGAGGGTGAATATGATAAATAGTGTACGTTTATCAAAAATACTAAGCCTTAGGAGGAGATCGAGGCGTTGGAATGGATGGATTTCTGGAAGATGTTATTCAATAAATATTTTCCGCGCACCCTCCAGCTTAAGATGGAAAGGGACTTCCTTTCCCTCAAGAAAAAAATGAAGAATCTGTTGGAGCATACGAGGAAAACATCACAAGGCTTGCACAATATGCTTCCGGATTTGTTTTTACCCACGAATGCAAAGTTGAACGCTTCGTTGGAGGGCTGAATCCTAGCCTGCGGAAAGCATTGGTGATCCGTGACTTCGAAATCTATGAGAAAATTGTCTGTTGTGCCCTCAAGGTCGAAATGAAGATCGGAGAATCACAGGGGTATCATGGGGACAAGAAGTTTAAGTTGGAATTCAATGATGGTGGTCCGATTGATAAATCCAATGGTGCTAAGAAGATCCAACACCCCACTTTCCAAATGTGTGGAAAGAAGCACCCTAGAAATTGCCTTAAGGGGATGAGGAAATGCTTCAGGTGTGGAAGAGAAGGGCACCTAGCAGTTAACTGTCAGTAAGAAAGACCCGCGTCTACGACAGAGGAGAGTAACACTCTGTTCGAACCTCAACTCGTTTTTCAATGCTACAAATGCAAAGAACTGGGACATTTTGAAAATCAGTGCCCTAATCCAAGGGTTTTCGGAAGAAACCAACAACCTCCATGGTAGCAAGGACGAGCTTTTGCCATCACTTCTTCCGAAGTGAACCCTGAAAACAAAGTGGTGACATGTACTCTTGTTATTCATTCAGGAATAGTGAACATACTTTTTTATTTAGGTTCTACGCATTGTTTTATATCTCGAATGTTTAGTAGAACAATCCCAGCACCACCACAAATCATGGAAGTGAAGATGTCGGTGAGTACAGCAAATGGGGAATCATTGCATCCCATTAATATAAGTCTTCCCCTGTTATAATCTGTGAATTGAATTTCAAGGATAACCTTATCATAGTCCCTCTGGTGGAATTTGATGTAATTCTAGGAATGGATTGGCTTTCCTTATATAGAGGCAACATAAATTGTCGGGAGAGGGAAATCACAATACATATGGAGAATCGACCCCCGATTCTTTATAAGTGTAAGGAGGAAGATGAATCTCTTTTAGCTCCATTATCTCAAGCATGGATATTACTGCCTTATGAGCATGCATATCTGGCTTAGATGATTGAGTCCACGGAAGAATCCATCTTTGAAGAAATTCCTATTGTGAGGGAATTCGAGGAAGTATTTCCTGAGGACCTGCCTAGTCTTCCTCTTAGAAGAGATGTTGAATTCTCAATTGAACTTATACCCAGGTCTTTACCAATATCCAAGACTCCATATAGAATAGCTATTGTAGATCTTGAAGAGCTGAAGAAACAACTACAAGAGAATCATAAAGGGTTTATACGCCCAAGTGCTTCACTATGGGGTTCAACAGTCCTCTTCGTCAAGAAGAAGGATGGGTGAATGTGGCTTTTCATCAATTATAATTAACGTAAAAAAATCACGATAAAGAACAAGTATCCTCTCAAAATAATTGATGAATTTTTCGATCAGTTGTGTGGGGAACAATACTTCTCCAAGGTGGGCTTACTATCGTGATATTATCATGTAAGGGTGAAGAAGGAAGATATCCCCAAGACTACTTTTCGCATAAGAAACAAGCACTATGAATTCATAGTAATGCCACTTGGACTCACTAATGCTCTAGAAATATTAATGGACTTAAGGAATAGAGTCTTTAAAGATTACCTAGAAAAATTTGTGGTAGTATTTATAGATCATATTCTAATATACTCCAAAACCAAGGAGTATCATGAGGAGCATTTAAGAACTGTACTGGAGACTTTACGCAAGGAGAAGCTCCAGGCAAGGTACAACAAGTGTGAGTTATGGTTGAAGGAAGTCTCATTCTTTGGCCATATCATCACAAGAAATGGGATATCTACGGATCCCTCCAAAACAGATGCAATTGAGGGATGGACGAGGCAAACATCGGTAACAGATATCCGTAGCTTCTTGGAGTTAGCTACATATTATCGATGATTTGTGAGAAATTTCTCATGATTGTCCAACCCTCTTACCAACCTAACACGAAAGGGAGTAATGTTTTCTTGGAGTCAAGAATGCGAAGAAGGCATCAAGGAGTTGAAAAGGAGGCTTATCACTACACTCGTGCTCACTTTACCCATAAGTGGGGAACTTTTTGTTGTGATACTTCAAAGAAGGGATTAGGCTGTGTGATGATGCAAAATGATAATGTTATATCCTATGCCTCAAGGCAGTTGAAAATCCATGAGAGAAACTATCCAACACATGATCTGGAGTTGGAGGCGGTGATATTTTCCTTCAAAATATAGAGTTATTATCTCTATGGAGAGAAATGTGAGATATATAATGACCACAAGAGTCTTAAATATATATTCACATAGAAAGAGCATAATATGAGCCAAAGAAGTTGGATAGAGCTCATCAAGGATTATGACTGTTCAATCCCTTTCCACCCTGGGAAGGTGAACAAGGTGGCAGATTCCTTAACTAGAAAGGATCCAGTGATTCTATCAATGATGAGAATTGAGAAGGATCCAATCTTCTTAGACTTGATGAAGATGGACATGGGAATCATAGAGAAGGCAACATTATCATTCCTTCCACAAATTATTGCTCAACCGTATCTTTTGGAAAGGTTAATGGATGCTCAAAAGGATGATGTGGGAATTCAAGAAAAAGTGGAAGCTGTCGAAAAAGGGAAATCCTCACATTTTGATGTTAATGAAGAAAAAATAGTGCGGTTTGGGAAAAGTCTATGTGTTCCATAAAGTCTGGAGATTAAGAAGGAACTTTTGGATGATGCACATAGTTCAAATTTCTCTATTCACCCAGGGAGCACAGTGATGTATCATGATCTCCGAGAAGAATTTTGGTGGGATAATATGAAGAAGGAGATCGTTGAATATAAATCAAAGTGCCTAGTGTGCCAGTAAGTGAAGGCAGAGAGGCATCAGTCTAAGGGGTTGATGCAACCATTGCCCATACCAGAATGGAAATTTGAGAACATCACCATGGACTTTTTCACCGGACATTTGAGGACATCCAAAGGCAACAATGCAATCTGGGTTGTTATGGACCGTCTTACAAAGACTGCACACTTCATTGCTATTCAGGAGGATTTCTCATTGGATTAACTGGCACAGATATATATCAGGGAAGTGATAAGTTTTCATGGAGTACCACAATCTATTATATCTGACCAAGATCCAAGATTCACCACTAAGTTTTGGAAGAGTCTTCAATATGCTTTGAATACTGAACTAAACTTCAGTACATCCTATCATCCTCAAATTGATGGCCAATCCGATCGGACTATCCAAAAACTTGAGGATATGTTGAGAGCGTGCTCAATAGAGTTTAAAGGCTGATGGGATCAACATCTTCTTCTGGTTGAGTTCTCTAATAATAACAGTTTCCACTCGAGCATCCAAATGGCACCATATGAAGCCCCGTATGGGAAAAGTTGAAGAACACCGACATGTTGGGATGAGGTTGCTGAACGTAAGCTGCTGGACCAGAAATGGTCGAGTAAATGGTGGAGAAGGTAAGAACCATTCAACAACATATCATGGCATCCCAGAGTCGACAGAAGAGTTATGTAGATAATCGTTGATGAGACCTTAAGTTTAAAGTTGGAGACATGGTTTTTCTATGCATATCTCCGTGGAAGAAGGTCATGAGTTTTGGTAAGAAAGGGAAGTTAAGTCAAAGGTACATCGGCCCCTTCGAGATTATTGATCGTGTCGGGACTGTGGCCTATCGACTAGCACTTCCACCCACCATGATTAAAGTACATGATGTCTTTTGTGTATCCCTCTTAAGGAAGTACATACCATACCCTTCACATGTACTCTCTTCTGAGGTGGTACAATTGGACGATGATCTTTCTTATGAGGAGCAACCAGTGATGATCTTAGATCATAGAGAAAAAGTTCTACGAAATAAGACAATGCCCCTCATCAAGGTATTGTGGAGAAACCACAAGTTTGAAGAAGAGACTTGGGAATCAGTGGAAATGATGAGGTTGAGTTACCCACATCTGTTTTATTGTGGTAAAAGGAAAAATTTTGAGGGAGAAATTTATTAAGGGGGGAATTTTGTAACGAGCAAAAGTTTCATTAATGGAAATCCATCTTGATCTAATTAAATTCCTCTTTATATTTATATAAAATTTTAACTTCCTTGGTTTTATGTAAATAATTTTGGCTGCTGAAATATAGTCATTGAACAGTGATCACATGATTAGTATAAATATAGGGCTTTAACAAATCCAAATTTACTCAGACAAAAGAAGCCATGACCTCATCCAGTAGAATTACTCCATACGAAGCCCATTTCTCAGAGCTCGGATAAGAGGTGGTGTCCATGGTCTTCGCTCTTGAAAAAGCCCAAGCTGATCTTCATCATGTCAAGGTCTAACGGGGCCGTCTACGAGAAATGTGGATATTGATAGAGATTATAACTCGAGCAATGTTATTCGAGCCACCCCAAGAGCCTATCACCATCGCACACCTTACTCTTAGGTCTTATGCGGTTGTTTTAAGGGTTTATGTAACTAATCAATAGTACTATGTTCATGTACATTATTTTTGTATATAATAATGAATATAATTTCAAGTCATTTTTGATACATTATAAATAGTTTTTAAATTACAAATGGTGTTTTAGTTATTATTTAATTAAGAATCCTATTTTATTAAATTAAGGGATTTTTGAATTAAATAATATTTTAATAAAATAATAATATTATTATTATTAGATTAGTTTTATTATATATAAATGATCATATAATTTTATGAATGCAATTATAATTTTTATTATGGTTTGAAAGCCATTTTTGTCAAAACCCGTGAATTTTTTATAAATGTCGGTTTTTATTTTAAAAGTGAAAATTAATATATTTAGAAAATTATTTAGATAAAATAAATCTTATTTTTGGAAATAGGACATCAAAATTATCCAACAGTGAATTTTTCATAATTTTCTGAGACAGTCAAATTTTTGAGTAAAAATTAAATACCTTTTAAATATATAATGTGTTTTATGACATCATATTGACCCAATAGTGATGTAATAAAATAATATATTCTTTATTCTCAGATAATATATGTTTTACCATTAAAATATGTGATTTTGGGTTTGTTGGACTTTCTTTTCAAAGCATTAATGGATCCCTCAAGACTAATTAAACACCTTGTCTTTTTAAATTGTTTTCCATGGGAGTGTGACTCACCTCCACATAAGCAACCCTATTATTTTAAGAAGTTCGGACTTTGGACTAATAAAATATTTTTTCCCTCTTCCCTTTTCCAAAAACCATGGGCAAAAAACAAGGGATGGTTTCTGGTTTGGATTAATTTAATATAAGGTGTCCTAAACCTAAATAATAAAGAATTCCCTCATCTTTCCTATATAAAACCACCCATGCTCCCACTTCCTCCTCACTCAAAGCCTTTAGAGTTCATCCAACCTCTGACCTACTATCTCTAAAAACCTCCCATGGTTCCCTATGCTCCCATGAATCCTCTCACAAAACTCTCTCTAGCCATTGGAAGCACACTTCCAAGTAAGGGTTTTTTTCCTTTCTCATTTTTCACTAGTGCAGAAAACGTTTTTTATGTCACCATTTATTACGTCGGTTATATATAACTGACGTAAAAAATGCGGCGAGAAGCTTTTTAACGTCGGTTATTTTAATAACCGACGTTACAAATTGTGCCTGTTCGGTTTTTACGTCAGTTATCCTATAACCGACGTAAAAAATATATGCGCGGGGGGTTTTTACATTGGTTATTTGGAAACCGACATAAAAAACCCAATATCTACGCCTTTTTTACGTCGATTATAAAATAACCGACGTAAAAAACCAAAGAGCAGGGTTTTTTACATCAGTTATTTTATAACCGATGTAAAAAACAAGATTTGTACGGGTTTTTTACGTCGGTTATAAAATAACCGACCTAAAAAACCAAAGCGTGGAGGCTTTTTTATGTCGGTTTTAAAATAACCGTCGTAAAAAACCAAAGCGTGGATTCTTTTTTACGTCGGTTTTAAAATAATCAATGTTATAAATTTTAAAAATAGTTTATAACGTCGGTTATATAATAACCGACGTTATAAAACTTTTAAAGAAATTAAAGCCTCGTGGACTGTCATTTACGATTTTTCGATTGACAGTCCGCCGGCTCGTCTCTCTCGCACGGTAAACCCTAATCGTCTCGTCGATCAAACTGCGTTAAACTCATTTTGGACTTCTTGTTTATCTTCTTCACTCCTCTTGGATCTATCATCTCAACTCGCAACATTCAAGTAATACTTCCACGAATTTATTTTGTTCATTTTTTTCATGGATATTCTATAATTATGTTTTGCGATTTTAGTACATTTAATGTAAACAAGATGTAGTGGTTTCCAAGTATGCACCTCATTACTATTTTGATAAGTTGTTGATGCGATAATCTAAGATACATATGATTCATTGATGGAAGTGATACAATTTCACATGGTGTAGGATGATTTATGGGCGGGGTGAGACCATGACATTAGCATTGGGGTGTGAGAGGAAAACTAGTGGAGAAGTGGTATCCGAGAACCTTAATTTTAATATATATATATATATATATATATTATTTTTTATACGAAAAGTTTTATTTTTATGAATTATTTTGTGAGTGATCCATAGTGAGTATATGAAACTATATTTCCATGTTTAGTTGATTATTTAGATTCCTTTTTTCATAGGGCTTTAGTGTGCTTCCTCAACATTTTCATGAGATGTATTAGGGAGGATCTTACTATGTATACATGTTATGCCCACCATACATAAATATAATCAATTTTTTTGGTTTTTAAAAGATATTTGTAGTTTTTTAAAGATGTTATTAGCAGGGAAGTGTTGTGGAGTAGCGCATTGGGGTGTGAGAGGAAAACTAGTGGAGAAGTGGTATCCGAGAACCTTAATTTTAATATATATATATATATATAATTTATTATACAAAATGTTTATTTATATGAATTATTTTGTCAGTGATCTATAGTGAGTATATGAAACTATTTTTCCTTGTTTAGGTGATGATTTAGATTCCTTTTTTCATAGGGCTTTAGTGTGCTTCCTCAACATTTTAATGAGATGTTTTAGGGAGGATCTTACTATGTATACATGTTATGCCCACCATACATAAATATAAACAATTTTTTTGGTTTTTAAAAGCAATTTGTAGTTTTTTTATAGAATTTAGTAGCATGGAAGTGTTGTGGAGAAAGTTTCATGAGTATATAGAGTTTATTGTTTCTTCCTAGTTTTACTTTTAGTACTAATAATCTTTTTTTTGGTTTATGTACAACAATACATGTATGAATTCATGCATAATTATCTAAATTTATTCATTTCGAACTGAGGAGTGTTACTTTTGGTGGGAGCAGGTCCTAAATGATATGGTATGAATTCATTCTATCATAACCATAAATAAAATATAGTTGTATTTTATTTATCATATACATCAACTTATACTCTTCTTTTTCATCACAAACCCTTTGAGAATAAAAAAACAAACTAAGGGCTTTGGTATCCACATTGCCTTTTGTTATAGAATATGGGACATCAAAATCAAATGACTGAACATATTCCTCCCAAAAACACTTCCATTGATTTTAATAATTGTGTGTAAATATTTACCAAATGGATTTAGGGTCTACAGAAACCATTAATAACATGTTAAATAGGTAGTTTATCTAATATATTAAAACATCAAAACCGAAATCAATATTAAACTATGTAGGCGTCATGGTTTTCTTTGATTCAATGAAATTTAAAACTATTATATCTAACTATATTTTGTTTTAAAATTAATATTCAAGCATATTTTTTTAAATACCTATAGATTTGTTTTATATTTTAAATTGTTTTACATTAAAATTATGATTTTTTTCATATAAACATATATTTGTCTTATCTTAAATATATATATATATTTTTGATATTTGTTATAGTTTATAATGAGTCGAAGTTGGATTACAGCACATCGATTGAGCAATGAATTTGAGGAAGTTGTTGATGCCTTTTTGGAATTTTCCAAACGAAATGTTCCAAGTAGTGACATTTTTTTCTGTCCATGCCTGAAATGTTTGAATATGACGATGTTGAAAAGTAGAGAGATAAAAGATCATCTGATTTGTCATGGTTTTAATCCGAGATACAACCTTTGGATTTGGCATGGTGAAACTGGACGGAATGTCACTGATGATGATGATTCGCAAGATGGTAACTCCGATGGAATTGAAGAAATGATTCGCGATATTGTAGCAGAACAAATTGATATAGAACCGAACGTTGCGCGTCTATATGGTGATGCTGAAAAACCATTATATCCTGGTTGTACATATTTTAATGTTTTTTCGGCATTGTTAAGATTGATTGACCTGAAGGAGAAGCATGGATGGAGTGACAAAAGTTTTACAGAGCTGCTACAATTGATGAAAGACATTCTTCCAAAAGATAACGATCTTCTAGATTCACATTACAAAGCCAAGAAAATATTATGCCCGATGGGATTGGGATACAAGAAAATACATGCCTATCCGAATGACTGCATTATATATAGGAAGGAATATGAATTTTTTTCAGAGTGTCCTAAATGTGGGACATCACGGTATAAGGTGAAAGAAAAATCACAGGCTGATGTAGAGATTACAAAGCTCCTTTTAAAGGTATTTTGGTATCTTCCTATAATTAATCATTTCAAACTTATATTTGCTAATTCACATGATGAAAAAAGGTTAATATGGCATGCTGCAGAGCAGGTATGTGATGGAAAAATACGTCATCCAGCTGATTGTCCACAATGGATGAAAATTGATGTGCAGTATTCTACATTTGGAAATGAAATTTGAAATCTCAGACTAGGGTTGTGCACAGATTGAATGAATCCATACCGACCACTCAGTAGCACACATAGTTCATGGCCTGTTTTATTGGTAATTTACAACCTCTCTCCTGAATTTTGTATGAAGAGAAAATATGTCATGTTGAGTTCAATGATCTCTGGTCCAAAGCAACCCAGAAATGATATTGATGTTTACTTGTCACCGTTGATTGATGATTTGAAACTGTTATGGGATGATGGTTTTAGGGTGTATGATTCTTAAAAATGGAATATTTTCAACTGCATGCAGTGCTTCTGTTCACTATAAATGACTTCCCAGCGTAGGGAAATTTGTCTGGATACAGTGTTAAAGGGCATAAAGCATTTCCAATTTGAGAACAACAGACGTCATATTGTCAATTGCATCATGGGAGGAAAACAGTGTACATGGGTCATCGAAAGTTCTTGCCTATTGAACACCCTTATAGAAGACTAAAAAAAGGCATTCAATGGCTCACAAGATTTTGATACTACTCCAAAACCTTTATCCTCTGATCTGTAATTTGGGAGGGTGAAAAACCATGACATGAAATTGGGAAAGACACAAGAAATCTGGTAATGATAGGCATATTTGGAAGAAAAGGTCAATTTTTTTTTGAGCTACCATATTGGAGGTATCATGAAGTTAAACATAATATTGATGTCATGCACGTGGAGAAGAATATATGTGATTCTTTTATTGCAACATTGTTAGATATTAAAGGAAAGACTAAAGATGGGTTGAATGCAAGATTAGACTTACTATCAATGGGAATACGTTTGAAGTTAGCTCCCACTCCTAAAGGAAGACGAACATTTCTTCCCCCGGCGTGTCATACATTATCAAAGAGGGAGAAAATTAGCTTCTGTCAGTGTATTCATGATACCAAAGTGCCTCAAGGTTATTCTTCTAATGTAAAATTTTTTGTCTCATTGAAGGACTTGATGTTGATAGGTATGAAATCACATGATTTTCACGTCATGATGCAACAAATTCTACCAGTTTCTTTGCGTGGAATATTACCCATTCGTGTTAGAAAGACTATAATGAAGTTGTGTTATTTTTTCAATTCAATTTTTAACAAGGAGATTGATGTGAATGCTTTGAACATTTTGGAAAAGGTTGCAATTTTTATACTTTGTCAATTGGAAATGTATTTTCCTCCAACTTGTTTTTGATATAATGGTGCATTTAATGATTCATCTGGTTCGAGAAATAAATCTTTGTGGACCTGAATATCTTCGTTGGATTTATCCTTTTGAAAGGTATATGAAAATATTAAAGGGGTATGTTAGAAATCTATATCGACATGAAGCCTCCATTATTGAAAAGTATATTTTTGAGGAGGTAGCAGTGTTTTGTACGAGCTACTTGGCTGCTGTGCAACACATAGGTTTGCCTCCATCTCGCCATGGACGAGTTAATAATGAGGGAAAGAGGATTTGCGGCTTGAAAGTCAAATCATTGTCAACTGAACATATGAAAAAGTTAGAATCATACATCTTGAATAACATAGATGATTCTCAACTTTATATCACATTGCATATTAATGAGTTGAAACAATTTCATCCAAAGATAAAAGAAATGTGGATTTTGAATGAGCACAACAAAACTTTTTTGTCATGGATTAAAAAGACTTTTCTTGGTAGATCAGATGTATCGAGGACATTAAAATGGATAGTGGGTGGTCCATGTTTAAATGTGATAACATGGTCCGGTTATGACATTAATGGTTATACATTACATACAAAAGCTCAGGACCACAGAAGTGCAGTTCTAGAATAGTGGTGTATTGGTGTTTGCAGAAGCAATGCATTTTTCGAGTGTTAAGGACAAAAACCCAATTTCTGCATCAAGTGCATATTATGGTGTGATTGAAGACATATGGGAGGTTGATTACTTTAAAATTAAAGTTCATGTTTTTAACTTTAAATGGTTTAACGGTAACAACAGTGTCAGACACGATGAATTTGGAATGACACTTGTTAATCTGAATAGATTGGAAGACACAACTGATTCTTTTATAATGGAAACACATTCAAAAAAAATTTTTATGTAGTAGATCAATCAGATATGTAGTGGGCTATTGTTTTACAAGGGAAAAAAATATGTTGGTGAGGATGAACTTGATGAATATGCTGATTTATGTGAGATCCCTACTTCCATGGAAATATTAACATAACATAATGATGATCATGTTGAACACATAGTTTGTGCCATAAGGAACGATCACAACGAAGGAATTTGGAAAAACAATCCATTTGTACATTCCTAAAATTACAAGTAACATATTTTTATTTCTTTTATACATTTATTTTGTCCATAAATGTTAGATATTGTATGTTTTTTGTTTATTAAAACATGTTTTAAAATAAAATAAGTATATGTCTTTGTTTTTTTAAGTTTGTTTAGTTTACTTTATCATGTTTATAACCATTACATGAATTTTAAAATGCTTATTTTTGTTCACTGACAATTACTTTACCATGTTTACAATGTTTACCAGGTTTACCATTTTTACCATTTTTACCATCTTGACCGTCTTGACCATCTTTTCCATATTTACCATTGTTTAACATGCTTACCATATTACCAATTTTTACTATTATGTAACTTAGTACAATTTTCTATTTTCTGATTACAGTAGTATTAAAATATTTGAATTTGTATATTTGTGAACTGACATTTGTTTTTTTGATTTGAAGGATAATGAAAGATCATTCAGATAATCAACCACATGATTCTGGAGAGGAGCATATTGCTGGTCATACCTATGGGGATGAACATTCACATGCTCCTATTACGACAAAGAGTTCAAAGGTTGGTAAATGTGGGTGCACACATTTACCAAAATTATCACTTGCACGTACGCAGGATCAGAGGATTGTCATTGAGTTTGATGATGATGATATTCCTAGAGGTCCGAATGCCAACGATTTTAAGAGTTTTGTTTCAACTCAGGATAAGACCAAAGTAAGCATTCTGTATGATGATTGGAGAGGTATGGATAAAGCTATTATCTCTCAGTTGTGGGAGATAATTTTGGTAAGATCTTTTGTCATTGTTTGACAATTATTTTAATGTTTCTATTATATATAATATGTTTAACCTCTTCTTTATCAGATGACATTTGATATTCCTGACACTAGAGGAGTTGGGAAGAAATGATTATCGTTGGCTGCCAGGAGATAGAGGGATTTCAAATCAACCCTCTCATCTGATTTCATTTATGGTCATAGGAGTCATGACAATCCATGTTGTATATATCCTTTTATAGATGAAGACACATAGAGAATGTTTTTTGAAAGTAGAAAAAAAGAGTCATTTCTGGTAAGGGAAATGTAAAATTTTATAAACTTTCTTATATAAATGATATTATTAATTTTTAGTTAATGATTTATTATTCTTAAATTACAGCAAACAAGGAAATCTCATCAAGAGATCCAATCTAAAAATGTATACCCTCATAGTTTATCTCAGGGAGGGTATGCATTATTGGAAGAAAAAATGATGGCGGAAATATTTCAACAACTAAGATCTGAGTCTTTAAGCTCTGGAGAGGTGGCCCCTCCATCCCCTCCAACTAGACATGAAAAATGGAAGAGATCTCGGAAGGGAAAAAAGGGAAATATCTTTTGGAAGAATCGAGAATCGTAGCTGAGAGGATTGTAAGATATCTATTTAATTTATTTATATTAACATTTTTTTCATATAAGTTTCAATCATTATAGAAATGTTCAAATAATTAATACAGGACTCTCTTGAGGAGCAGTGTTCAGAGGTGACATTTACAGCTACTGGGAGGGGAAGATTTTTTATTTGCATCATTGGGAAGCCCCGAACATCCTGGTCGTGTAAGAGGATATCCGGCAGGTGTATCGGTAAGAAAAGTGTTTCCACGTTCTTCAACTTCTAACATTGAGGGGGTTTATAAAAAAATAGAATCCTTGGAGGCTGAAGTTCAAAATATTAATACGACGATGGAGGAAAAGATTAGAGAGTTGGTGCAGCCTATGTTTCCAGAAATGCAAAGACAATTTCAGACTGCAGCTCCCACTCCTCCACCTCCCCCTGCAGACCCCATTATTTATCCTCCACCTCCGCCAGTAGCTCCCACTCCCCCACCTTAGCCTTCGGACCCCATTTTTTATCCTACACCTCCACCGAAGCTTCCTACATATTGCGAGTTGTATGTTGATGATTATCAACATCATATAGTAGCATATGGGTTGGTATATTGTATATGATATACAGTTCATCATCAACGATTAGAGGTAGAGAATCAGAGGGTCACTGTACAGGATATTATAGATAGATCAGCTAGGGTACCAATACCTACAGATGAGGTGGCGACAGTTGGACAGAGTATCGGCCATTTTTTAGTTTGGTCATCCAGACTTCTTCGACTCATTACCATAGAGGTATGAATGTTATATCTTTTTTTTATTATTTTATTAAAGATGTTTTATCACTTGAAAACTACTATATTTTTCAATTTTTTTCACAGGAATACTTCAAAGGTAAAGAAATACTGTATAGAAAACAATAAAGACAACATGCTATGACATCAGATACAGATTCCAGTGGTCTTGATAGATTGTCAAGATATTCACATTTTTTATTGGGTTTTTATGAGTTTCCAATGGAATCTCATGTTTGTGGACATGAAATAAGTGTGGGGATTACAAAAACGGATATCATGGATCTTGTTACTGGAGATAAGTTGGGAATAAACGTGGTTCAAATTTTTTCCATGTAAGTCTTAACACCTTTTCCATGCGTTATATTTATTAAAAATGTATACTTATGTATGTTTTGTATTAGGTATCATTATAAAATTTGGAGAGGAATGAACTGACAGAAGTATATGGATTCATGGACCCGCAATTGATTTCCCTTGAAGCATGTGCATTGAATGAGGAACAAATAATGGTTTATATTGCTAAAAGATTTGAAAAGAATATAATAACACAATGTTGGATGATGCCTTTTTGTGAGAGGTATGAAACACATTTCTCTCAAAGAGTTAATTATCTTTTAACATAAAAAACCACTAACATTAAATTTCCTTTTATCAGTGATCAGTGGATGTTAGGGATTTTTTGCCTAAGGAAGAAAGCTCTTTATTGGATATGCTCTGTTCATGGTGATGTGCGGGGAAGTTTTCAGAATATATTGGAAAAGTATGTTTAAATTTCTCAATAGTTTTATATATTATAATGAAATTTAAATTTACCCCATTCGTATTATTTTCTAACAGTGCAGGGGCCTACTTTCAAAAAAACAACAAGAAAAGAAATACAAACATCAAATATGTAAATGCGAAGGTAAATTTCCATTTACAATTTTTACTTTTTTGATTTATTACATAAAAATAATATATTGAATTTACACTCATTCAAACAGAATTGTCATGAACAACAAAGTGTCCTCGAATGCGGATATTATAAGTTATGATTTATGTATGAAATAATAACAACTGGGACAGTTGTGAATTTTGACCTTGTACGATTTCCTCTTAAACTTGGCCATAATATTTAAATTTGATTTATTCATTATACACGTTTACTATCTTCTTTTTCATTTGTAGGTTTTTGATAACCCTCAACCCTATACTGCTGAAGACATCAAACACGTACAAGTGGAGTGGTCAAATTATTTTACAGGTTTGATTGAATTTTAGTTGTTTGTAATGTAAAATGTAATTTTGAATATTGTTGTTTTAATTGTGTATTTGGTAGTTGTTTAGGTTGGATTTAGTTTTTTTTGAAGTTGACAGTGTAAGTTTTGAATGTTATATAAGTGAATGTTTAATTTTTCTCTACTTCTTGTTTTGGTCTACTTTTGATGGTTTTTCTAGGTTGGATTTGGGTCTCTGGGGGAGGGGTTCCAAGGGTGCGGGGGTGTGTTCAGTGGGGTTGGGGGTGTCCAGCGGTCTGGGAGGGCTGTTCGGTGGGGTGGGGGGACAGTCCTGGGGGGTGGCAGGGATGTCTAGGGGTGTGGGAAGGTGGTCCAAGGGTGTGGGAGTGCTGTCCAGGGGTGGGGGGTTGTCTAGGGGTGTTTGGGGCTGTCCAGGGGTATGGTGGGGGCTATCAAGTGGGGTGAGGGGTGGTTTTCAGGCGGGTGGGGGGTTTTCGAGGGGTGTTTGGGGGTGTCTGGGGGTTGGGGGCAGTTCAGGAGTGTGGTAGGTGCTCCAATGGGGTGGGGGAGGGTTGTCCAAGGGGTATACATGAGGGTGGGATCTCTAATGGGGTGGGGGAGGGCTGTCTAGGGGGTATACATGAGGCTGAGGGATCCAACGGGGTGGAGGAGGGATGTCCATGGGGTATAAATGAGGGTGGGGGCTGTCTATGGGGTATGTTTTATATGTTATCAACGTACTTGCTTAATTTTGATCTACTTCTGTTTTTGTGGTACGATTTCTTGATTTGTTTTCTAGTTGATTCTGGTGGAGAGAAGATGACTGCATTCTATTTTTAAAAAAATGGGTTTATCACATCGGTTATTTAATAACAGATGTGATAAAATGCCTGGAAAATAGTTTATCACATCGGTTATTTAATAACCGACGTGATAAAATGCCTGGAGTATGGTTTATCACGTCGGTTATTAAATAACCGACTTGATAAAAGGCCTGGAGAATGGTTTATCACGTCTGTTATTCAAAAACCGACGTGATAAAACGCCTGGAAAATGGTTTATCACTTCGGTTATTCAATAGCCGACGTGATAAACCGCCTCCCGCCAGTTTATCACGGCGGTTATATAATAACTGACGTGATAAACCCCCTCCCCCGATTTTCACGTCAGTTTTATATGAACTGACGTGATAAACCACGCTCACCCCGGTTTATCACGCCGGTTCATATAGAACCGATGTGATAAACCCCCCTCACCCCTGTTTATCACGTCGGTTGTTTAAGAACCGACGTGATAAACCACGCTCACCATGGTTTATCACGTCGGTTCTTATAGAACTGACGTGATAAACCCCCCTCACCCCGGTTTATCACGTCGATTGTTTAATAACCGACGTGATAAACCCCCCTCACCCCTGTTTAACATGTCGGTTATTTAATAACTGACGTGATAAACCATTTTCCAGGCCTTTTATCACGTCCATTTTTAAATAACTTATGTGATAAACCCTTACCATTTTCATTATCACGTCGGTTCTAAAATAACCGACGTGATAAACATTGCGATTTTATGTTTTTGACGTCGGTTTTTAAATAACTAATGTCAAAAACCTTATTTATAACGTCGCACGTATTAACGTCGGCTAGAAACCAATGTAAAAAATGAAAAATAACCGACGTAAAAAATGTTTTATGCACTAGTATTTGTCCAATTTTTGTAAAGTTGTTTTTTCCTTTTCATTTCAATTATGAATGTTGGGGTATGGTTTCGCACCACCCTCATACTTCCCTATTTATGTTTTAATGATGGGAGACCCATTTTTATCTCATTAAATGCCTCCCATGTACACCTATTACTATGCCGAAATTCCGAAAGGAACTTCTCTCTCCTCATTTACAGTCAAGTAATACTTTTGGATCATGAATCTAAATTACATTACAATTTTTGGGACATGTATCTATATGACCTACATACTGTAAATTACATTTAGATATGATGATTAACCCCTTTCTCTCTCATCAACCATTTTTATGAATTCTTATATCACACTGTTACACTGCTGAAATCACACCGATTTTCTAAGCCAATGCCATTATGTAGTGAATACCATACCTATTCCTCCATCAAGGGTATTCAACTTTATGAAAATTTACTTATTGATTATAAAGTTCCATATTTGAATTCCACATTAATTTATTGTGGAATAATTATTATGCTTTATGAATCCATGTTTTATGATCCATGTGGCACACTTATGCATGAAATGAAATGTTTAAGAAGGGTATGCCCTTATATCGCTCTAATGCATTAGGTAAAGTATAGTATCATGATATGTCATGTGCATTGATTTTTGACTCATGCAAATTCAAGTGCAATTAGGGTTTACTCGTTCTTTATTTGCAATGATTATTTACTCATGCTCTATGTGCAATGATCCTTGGCTCATGCTAATTCCATGTTAAGTGTTGTTGCCACATTTCCATGTTATGATTATCATGCTTTATCATGCCTTTATGTTCATGTTTCTCTTAAGATATATTGATATTCCCATAGTCTAACATGTATTTTACTCCTCATTTTATTCCATGTTTATTCCCTTACTAGTATTTATAGCTCACCATTTTTTATGCATGTCCTCAGGTTATCCCATGCAATGCTAAGTACAAGGGAATGTAGTGGTCATGTAAAGGATGTTTTCAATAAAGATGTGGTATTTATTGTCTTAAGTTTTTATGTAATGATCTTAATCCACAAAGACACTAATACTCTCGATCTTTTTGTTGTATCAAGTGAATATTTATGTAATAAATCATGTTTAAGTTTGTAATAAAATCAGGGTTGTCATAAGTGTGGCAGTAGGACTGCAGTGAGAATGGCGGGATTGGTACGATGCATGAGATGTCTTCACTAACCTGTGGGGAAGTGGTGTGGGGTACCCAAACATCAATGTGATTTTATTATACATTATGTGACTTGCGTTATTTGGGGATTATTCCTTGGTGAGGCTTGGGTGGATAGTTTACCTTGTTAGATGTTTTGGTTATCTCATTTTCTCATAGGGAATTAGAATGCTTCTCCACTTATGCACGAGTGTCTTTGGTTTTCCCTACTGAGTATACTTGTATGCTCACCCTACGTATATAAACTGCTTTCAAGTTTCCAGGAGGACTTCAGGGATCTTGCGGGACCGTACTAGCTCGGACCTTGGGATAGTTGTTGTTTTCATTTTCCTTTCTCTTGTTACATTATCTTTGGAGTTATTGGGGCTTGTATTTTTTTCTTTTGAAAATGCATATGGGAGTGGTTTACTTTCGGCTTTACCTTTACTTTCATCTTTGGTTTTTTTAGAGTAGCTATCTTATATCTTGATCCTATAAAAATAAAAAGGGTAATGCCTTCCATATTTTGTGTGATTCTATACACTTGGTGCTGGTCTCCACTCTAGGACCTATAGAAGGAGGGCCTCGGGGGTCATTATCTCTACTTTAACATAAATAAGGAAGGTTCTGACAATTTGATGTCCCTTCCCACCTTTTGGGTGAAGGTAGGTCGTGACCGAATGGTATCAGAGTAGTGGGTTGAGAGATATGATGGAGTCTAGAGTTAGGCACAGTGAGGATTGTATGGTATGGTAGGGAAAGAGTGTTGGGTGACCTTGGTGCATGAATTAGGTCAGGTAATACCAGCTAGGACACATGAAATTAGGGCCCCCCATGATCCGATGCAAGGACTCTGGACCTACAGAACGACCAAGTGATGCTACACTGATTGCAGGGTAGAGACCCTAGAAAATGTACATGAATCATAATGAATTTTGTTCTAATGTTTTATGGGTGTCTTGGGGATTCAAAATAAATAAATAATTCTAAGAAAATTTAAGAACAATATTCTACACTACTTGGGCTTAGGCATTCCTTGCTTACCTAGCAGCTATGGCACCAGGGAGGAGACCATGAGTAGTGCGGGCGGTGGAGGCCCAGGAGGTTCACATGGCCAATCGGCAGAGGTCCGACTGAGAGGAGGATGATGATCGGTGTCAGAATATGCTTCAATCCATTTAGCGACAGAACCTCAGGAAGTACGAGGGAAGCATCTCAGACATAAAGATGGAGAGCAGGCAAGAGGAGCTAGTGATAACCATCAGCTTGATCCGGGCTCAGACAGAGTACTGGGTTCCTCTGGCTTTAAGCCAGATGCATGGAGCAGTGCTTCAGTGGTGGATGCTTTATCTAGAAGAGAAGAGGGAGACCGAGGTGACATTGGAAGACTTCGAGAAGGAGTTCCGAGCAGAATTCCTCTCTTCCTCGATGAAGGATAAAAAGAGGAAGGAGCTACTCTCCCTCCAATAGGGGAGTATGGTTGTGAGAGAGTTGGGGATCAAGTTCAATGATCTCCTTCACCTTGCTCTGAACCTATTTCCGGATGAGGAGTCTTGGGAAAGACATTTAGAGGAGGCACTCCGACCTTCTCTTCAGTACACTGTTAATCCCTTCACCCTACCGACATACATAGAGGTACAGAAGAAAGCTGAAGTGGTGGAGTGTATGCACACGCCGGGAGGTGTGTAATGAGAGGGGATCCCGTTGGGCTCGTCAAAGGGGAAGGTCGTCAGTAGCAGGCCTCTTGCATCAGGACCCTCTAGGTTTCAACCAACAGGGATTAGGCCTCACCAGTTTCAGTTTCGACCTTCCAGACCTTGCCCTTTTCTTTCGGGCCTAGGGCTGAGATGCTTCATCTATGGAAGCCATGGGAACCTTTGGAATCAGTGCCCGGACAAAGTACAATACTGTGGGGGTTGGTAGGTCCAACACCCACCTCAGTATCAGCAGTTCCGAGCTAAGCCCTTTCAGCAGCAGCAGCAGGGGTAGCAGGATCCCACTCCGCCAAGGGAAGACGTTGCAGGAGGAGGCCGACCTCAGGGAACTCCTCAGGGACCTCGACCGGAGCGTGGTCGGGTAGGTGGCCGACAGCCGAGAGGCAGAGGAGCTGGATGTGGGATGTTGCACTCTATGAAGGCATCATTTCTAGCTGGTCCATAGGTTGTTCGAGGTACGATCAGCTTGTTTAGTTCCCTTGCTTAGGCGTTGTTTGATACAGGAGCCTTTCACTCCTTTGTTATACCTAGACTGGCCCATGCTCTGGGTTTAGACACTGAGAGACTTACAACGACCCTAGTGCTGAACACACTAGTCGAAGGTCATACTAACTTTTCGTATGCTTGTCGAGGACGCATATTGATGATAAGGCCACATCAATTAGTCAAGGATCTTCTACTCTTGCAGATACATCCATACAATGTCATCCTAGGCATTGACTGTATGTTCTCTGTATGTGCCGTCATTGACTGCTTCCGAGGAAGGGTTGTCTTTTCAGACTTGGACGGTCGATGGGTTACTTTCATTGGTGATCGGTGTTATTATAAAAGCAGCATACGAGAGGAGCCCCTCTTTTCCCTATTGGTTGAAATATTGGTGGAGTTGGTGGATGCAGAGATGGTGGAAGTCCAGGGATCGCAAGTGATTTTATGGGCATCTTCCCTGAAGAGGTGGATACTCTACCCCCCCCCCATTGTGATGCTGAGTTCAAGATAAACTAACAACTTGGTGCCCATCTGATTTCAATGGATCCCTACCAGATGGCACCTTATGAGTTGTGAGATTAGCGAATCCAGATTGAAGATCTGATGAAGAAGGGTTTTTTGGCCATGTGCATCACCATGGGGTGATCTTGTCTTGTTTACGAAGTAGGCGGATTGTGGTCTAAAAATCTGCATAGATTAGATGAGGCTGTATCAGGTAATAGTCAAGAATCGCTACCCTCTCTAGAGGATAGATGATATCTTTGACTAGATGAGAGGAGAAGTTTGGTTCTCAAAGATCGATCTGCGGATTGGATATCACCAAGTGAGGGTGAAGGAGGGAGATATCTCCAAGACCGACTTCAAGTGAAGATATGGGAACATCAAGTTTGTGGTCATGTCGTTCACCGTTATGAACGCTCCAGCCATATTTATGGGACTCATGAACACCGTCTTTCTGGAATATCTAGACCGGTTCATAGTCGTGTTTATTGATGACATCTTGATCTACTCAAGATCAGAGGAGGATCATGCTGAGCACCTGAGAACGGTTTTAGAGGTCCTCTGGCTACACCAACTCTATATGAAGTTGTCCAAGTGTAGGTTCAAGATGTGAGAATTACACTTCCTTGGGCATGTGGTTTCCAAGCAGGGGACAGTGGTAGACCCATCAAAGGTCGAGGCGGTTGTTACTTGGGAAGAACCCTAGAATGTTGCAGAGGTTCATAGTTTCATTGGAATCGCATGTTACTATCGACGGTTTGTGCCCGACTTCTCTCGAGTTGCAATACCTTTGACAGCTTTGACCAAGAAGGAACAGGATTTCATATGTAATGGGTAGTGCGGAGAAAGCTTCAGCTATTTGAAGGAGAAGTTTGTGAGTGCCCCAGTTTTGAGGTTTCTAGAAGAAGGGGCAGCGTATGAGGTGTTCTATGATGCTTCAGGGCAAGGCCTCGGGTGTGTGTTGATGCAGTGACAAGGGGTGATCTCATATGGGTCCAGGAAGTTATGTCCCCATGAGCGTAACTATGCCACCCATGATCTGGAGCTTGCGGTGGCCATTTTCGCACTACAGTTGTGGCGGCTTTACCTCGTCGGGGAGCACTTCATGGTCTTCACCGACCATAAAAGCTTGAAGTATAGCTTCTCTTAGCGGGACCTGAACTTCTGGCAGTGGAGGTGGATGGACTTCTTTCATGACTATGTCTTAGATATTTCCTACACCTTAGGAAAGGGGAATGTGGTGGCTGGTGCCTTGATCAGGAAGTCACAAAAGGATGCGGTTCGAAAATCAGCAGATTCTTGGAAGGTGATGGAGGAGTTGGCCGCCCTGCACCTGGATGCAAGCATGGATAGCAGTAGAGGTTTCCTATATCAGATGAAAGTGCAGTCTTCCCTATTGCGGCAGGTAGAGGAGTCCCAATGGGGAGACTCAGAAAGCGAAGTGATGCTTGACCAGGTTAACCTAGGGGATGCTCTGGAAGGGTGGACGGAGGATGGTTAGAATCAGGTGATTTTACGAAGAAAGATGTTTGTTCCAGAGGCGATGCATGAGATAGTTCTTAGTGAGTTCCACAACTCACCCCTATCAATGCACTCGGGAGTTTACAAGATGTATTGGGGCTCGAAGGGTCATTCCTGGTGGCTCGGGGTGAAGCGGACGGTGGATAAGTTCGTGGCCAAGTTCCTAGTGTGGTAGTAGGTGAAGGATGCACATCGTGTTCCTGGTGGTCTGCTACAACATTTATATGTCCCTGAGTAGAAGTGAGATGACATATCGATGGATTTCGTCATAGGGCTATCCAAGGATCAAGGAGGTTGCGATGCTATCTGGGTAGTGGTGGACCGATTGATGAAATCGACTCATTTTCTGGTGATCAAGGAATCAGGAACAATGGATGCCTTAGCACGGAGGTATGTGGATGAGGTGGTTCGGTTGCATGGAGTTCCGATATCCATAGTCTCAGATAGGGATTCAAGATTTACCTCATGAATCTAGATAGTATTGTATCATGCTTTTGACACCCAGCTACGTCTTAGAACTGCTTGCCACCCCCAGACAGATGGACAGACAGAGCGCACCATTTAGAAAATGGAGGACATGTTGCAGGCATGTATACTAGATTTTGGGGGACCGTGGGTGCAACAATTTCCTCTGGCAATGTTTTCCTACAATAATATCTGTCACTCTATCATTGGCATGGCTCCGTTCGAATCCTTGTACGGAAGGCCATGTCGCTCACCCGTGCGCTGGAATGAGGATAAAGAAACAAGTGTTTTTGGCCTGGAAGTGGTGCAGAGCATGGCAGAGATGGTTCGGCTAATACGGGAGAGGATGAAGGTGGCACATGACCAAAAAAAGTCATATGCCGATAATAGGAGGAGAACATTGGAGTTTGTGGTCGGGGACAATGTGTTCTTAAAGGTCTTCCCTCGGCGTGGACAACAGAGGTTTTGTAGGGGGAGTAAGCTTTCACCCAGATTCATCAAACCCTTCGATGTGTTGCGGTGGGTCGGATAAGTGGCTTATCAGATAGAATTACCACCTCGACTACTAAGGATACATCACGTATTCCATGTGTCACAACTCCAACAGTATCTACATGATGATTCTCACGTCCTCAATTGGGGGAAGATTGATATCGAGGATGACGTGACCGTTGTGGAAAGACCAGTGAGGATCAAGGATCATGATGATAAGGTACTCCAAGGAAGAACCATCCCTTTGGTTCGTGTGTTGTGGAGGCATGGCGGGCTCGAGGAAAGTACCTAGGAACTGGAGACGCAGATGTGTGCCCAGTACCCGGAGCTGTTTTGAGTTTTGTACCGTTTTTTTTGTACTTGTTTGTGATGGAATACATTACCTTATAATATATGGAATGTATTGTTCTCATTATTCTATAGATGCATGTGAAAATTCATGACTGCACGGAGGGGAGGACCTGATCCCTAATCAGGATGCATTAATGTTGATGCGATTAAACCCGTGAGGGTGAGTCTGTGCCACCCAAAGATGATAGTATTTTGACATGGAGGAAGAAACTCTCTAACCCACATGACTAGACACCTTGACCCCTTAATGTTGCGTGGTTTCTTAAGGAAGAAGTGTTTCTAGATGTCGATGAGGTTCATTCCTAAGAGGTATCTTTCGAGGTGGTTGTTCGTACCCTCTCTTTTCTTCTGGCATGGTTTTAATTCTCGAGGGAAAGAATAGTTTGAGAGGTATCTGATGTGATGGCCCAGGACCTCATGGTCCTCCCCTTTTCCAAAATCTGGATCCTAAGGGTGGCATCTTGGGGGGTGCGACCGATCAGTGTGTGACCAGTTTGACCAATCAGCATGTGACCGATCTCCATGCAACTGATTGGTGTGCGACCGATCAGTGCAACCGATCGGTGGGTGACAGATCAGCGTGCGACAGATCGGTGTGTGGCCAACCGTCGTGCAACCAATCGGCGGGTGACCGATAGGTGTGTGACCGATTGACGTGTGACCGATCGATGTGTGGCTGATCGGTGGGCGGCCGATCGGCCGACGACCGATCCTCATGCAACCAATCGGTGTTCCCTGGATCGGTGTGACACGATCGGTGCCCCAATGACAGGTGTGAAACAATCGGTGTATCACTGATCTGTTTGACCGATCGATGTGAGTGATCGGTGTGTGACATGATCGGTGTGACACCGAACAGTGCCACACCGATCGGAGCGACCGATCGGTGTGTGTGGCACGATCGGTGCCACCAAACCTTGTTGGGTTTTTCTTCGGCAGTTTCTCCCATAACACCACTTTATTCCCTTTTTAACCTTTTGGAAGTGGATTAAGGCCATTTTATTCCCTTAATCAATTTTTAAATTCTTAAGGGTGGGACAACCCCCAACGGACCCAGCAGTGTGTGCGCATATCACGCCCCTCCATTTATATAAAATCCTTTAAAATCACCGTTGTTACCAACTTTTCTGACAGGAATCATTAAATAACAATTAATCATGTCGTGGGTAACCACCCAACCGTGTGGGGAACCATGATACGAATATAAATCCATTCAAATCCCCATATCGCATAACAATATGATCTTAT
Source organism: Viscum album (assembly GCA_963277665.1). NCBI lineage: Eukaryota > Viridiplantae > Streptophyta > Magnoliopsida > Santalales > Viscaceae > Viscum > Viscum album. The sequence goes on along the minus strand of OY728147.1, from coordinate 385,901,785 downwards.
CTATATATCTCACAAGAATTTCTTCTTCTCACCCTTGGAATCCCTGATGTTCCTCCCCAGCAAGTCACGCATCCCCAGTTATTGGCACGTCGAGATGAAATTAGATCTTTGATCATCCATGTAGGGGTTTTCCTTCATCTCTCTTTACAGTGTATCCTGCGGGGTGGGTATGCTATTTTTACTATGGGGATTGATGAAACCAAACTTAGTGAAGATAATGAATTGAAATTAAAAGAATGAAGGGGGGTGTGATCGATGTTCTACTATAATCTTTTATACTGATATATATTGTGAACTGTATGGGATCATGCTCACTGAAAATCATGGCTGTTTGTGGTCTTTCCTTGCGTCCTAATGAACCCTTGTCTTTTGTGATAACTATATAACTGCAATGTGGAACTGGTTAGTCACCTAAACTCAGTTTGGTTTAAATGGATGTTCAGTAAAACAAGAATCCTTGTGTGATCACCCTGGTTATCAAAAAAAGAATAACCTAATGAACGATGTTCCTGAACCTGGATGTTTTCCACTCTGTTTTGGTAGTAGGTGTGTTTTTCTGTTTGATGATTGAGGGGTGATGTGGGTGAAGATGGGATCATATGATGTGGAAAAGTTGATGGTTGTGAATCTGAAATGGTGCGGGGCTGTATCTCGAGGCTTGGTTTGGTTGCAGTACTTGGAGGGATCTCACTTATCCCTTTGTTGTTGTGACTTCACAAGAGAACCGGGTGTGAATGCTTAAATTGATGTTTGGATTTTTCCCTTTTTCTAGCTTTTGGTTATGCCTATTAGTTTCCCAGTAGTGTAGAATTAATCTAATGAGATCACTTGAATGTAAAAATGAGAATGGTCAAAATTGCGAATTGGTTTTGTGAATGAATTGTGACTTGGTCGTGAGTGTTGGGATGTTCTTTTGTGAATGAACAGTAACGAAGGTGTTTGTGCTTAGGTTGCCTTTGGGAACCATAGGTTGGGATGAGTTCCTGTTAACTATAAATATATCTGTAGTTTCTATTTTTCTTATTCGCGCCCCACCCTAGTTGAGAACATACTAACGAACACCCCCATTTCATGGAGGAGGGTGTTTTTTCCAACACACCTATGAGTGGCTGGTTATTATCTCATTTTTTGCTCCATTTCTCGAGTACCCAAAGACTCTTCGGGCAGCCTGTGATGGCCTGAGGTCTATTATAGCCCACGATTCTTCGGGCATGGTAGTTTTGGTGGTTGGATCATGTGTGTGTGGGATGGTTTTTCCCAAGAATCAACGTGATGAGGCCCGGGTGTCTTCAGGCATGGCAGTAGTTGTTCTGGCCCCGGTGTTTATGGGCGTGGTTATGCATGGTGGTTGTGGACCAGGTGTTTTCGAGTGTGATGTGTGGTTGTTGACCAGGTGTGTGCGGGAGGGTGTGGCAGTGGGACTGCGGTGAGAATGGAAGCATTGGTACGATGCGTAGGATGTATTCAATAACTAGTGGGAAAGTGGTGCGGGGTCCCCAAACATAGAAGTGATTTTATTATACATTACGTGACTTGCGTTATTTGGGGAGTGTTCCTTGGTGAGGATTGGGTGGATAGTTTACCGTGTTAGATGTTTCAGATATCTCTTTTTCTCACAGGGCATTAGAATTCTTCTCCACTTGTGCACGAGAGTCTTTGGTTTTCCCTACCGAGTATACTTGTATGCTCACCCTACGTATATAAACTTGTTACTAGTTTCTAGTAGGACTTCATGGATCATGCGGGACCATACTAGCTCGAACCTTGGGGCAGTTGCTGTTGTCGATTTCCTTTTTCCTGGTACCTTATCTTTGGTGTTCTTGTGGCTGGTATTTTTTTCCTTTTGAACATGCATATGGGACTAGTTTATTTTCGGCTTTACCTTTACTTTCATCTTTGGTGTTGTTGGAGTTCCTATCTTTTCTCCTGATCCTATAAAAATAAAAAGGGTAATGCCATTCATCTTGTGTGCGATTCTATACCCTTGGTGCTTTTCGCCACTCAGGGACCAATCGAAGGATGGTCTCAGGGGTCATTATCTCTCCTTCAACTTAATGAAGGAAGGGTCTGGGAATTTTTTGTCCCTTCCCTCCTTTTGGGTGAAGGCGGGTTATGACAAAATTGACCAGGATGCTCATAAGGTGGAGTGAATCACTGATAAAAATATTATAATTTAATTCAAAAATAGATGAAGAACAACTTAAAAGGACCCTTGGTGATGGGTCCGATTACTTATGATAGATTGTGAGGACAATATATGGGGTTATCTAGTACATTAGAAGAAACTTCAAATAAAACCTTGCTATTGGTTAAGATTGAGTGTGGATTATATATTCAGAATTGAGGTGTGTAAGCTACATGGGAATGTATGGTTTTAGAGGAGTTTCAATTCATTCATGGAATAATGGTTATAAAATTGTTTTGATATGTATACGACCATTAAAAACACAATTACATAGAATGTAATTCACATATTATTCTTAATTAATAATGATATTACATTGTAGGAAGGAAATCGTGGGTAGTTATTGATGATATTTTGAAAGGGGCATCCAAGATATTTTGAAGGATATCTACTATAGGTGATTTTACTATACCTTATTATGTGTATTTAGTTATGGAAGGATTTTAAAAAATGAAGGGAACATATTTTTGATTTTGATAGGGGTGTCTAGGGTCCTAATGATAATCACAGTACCCTCTTAGTGTATTCCTATCGTAGTGATGATCATTCCACTTTTCAGGAAAACATCTACGGCATTGTCAGATAGAGTTGGTTATACACTAATAAAAAAAATAGATAATTAAATTTATTTTTTGGATTGATACAAAGACTCTTATCAGAGTTGATTCAGGTTGATTATGAAACCAGATAGGTATGGAACATCTTGAGTGACATTGGGATTTTGTTTTTGGAAGGCCCTAATCAGAATCGTTAAGATAAAATGATTCTTTAAAATAATCTCTAAGAGATATATAGACGATGTAATCATTCAATGTACATTATTTTAGGATGTATTTTCTATGTACTGATGTATCACCAGTAAACTTAGTAGAATGCATTACCTTTGATGAGCTCATTGTACTCTAGTTTCTTGATTCAATTGTTACAACAGATAATGTGCAGGATCAGTTGAAATTTTTTATTTTTTATTAAACCTATATTTAAGGACTTTTTACAAACCTTGGATTGTGTTGTGAAATGAAAACCTATATTAATGGTGTCTTGGATTTGACATTTTAAGCTAATTACAGGCTTCAATGAGCATGATCAGCATAACCCATTCTATTTCATAGATTAGAGGAAATGTAATAGGTTTTATATGCATCAAAAACTAATTCTAGATAGTATTGAAGATATTTATCCAATAGTGGAATTAATTTCATTCATATTTTCTAGTTGAATGTTTTCGGTGAGAAACTACTTCATGAACTTCATCTAGATAATGAGAGTGAGACATAGTGATTGTTCTTGGATTTTTCACTTCTCTGCCAAACTAAATTAGGTCCATTATGGTAATATAACAATTTATTAGTTATGAATTATACTAGGCATGTTGTTATTAATTCTATGGGAATTATAAAATAGATAATACTAATGGTGGATGTACCATAAATTATTAATGGTTGTTCCATGTTTAGATAAATAGAGAAGGGTTCGATATATTAGTTAATGAAAGTGATGATGAATTGATCATGTCCCAGGTTTTAAAGGATTGGGTATAAACAATCTCAATGTTATATTTTTTATAAGAGTAACTAGTAATTTTTTTAAATGGATAAATCATGGAAAAATTATAGGGGATACATACATTTGAGTTGGGAATTTAAAATTCAGTGTAATGATTTCAACAGAATTTTCAGGACCTAGCAGGGATGGGTGATGTGAAATTAGTTCTCCAGGAATTATTATGGATGAGAAGTCATTTTGTGGGAATGTTTAATCTTATAATGTTATTGATTTAGGGAAATTTCATAAAGGAATTTCAAATTCAAATTTGGTGGACTATATTTTTATAATCTCATTATCATAATGTTATTACGAGATTTGTAACAATTGGATGTTTACTTTTTATATTTATTTTATTGACAAAGTTGTGCCTCAGCCAAGTTGGTGAATTTGTGGGGGTGTTTGGCCTCTAAAAACTATGTTTCTTGAGAAATAGACATGGGTGAATAGTGGTTACACCCTTAGTGTTAACCTTGTGGAACAAACATATGGTATATTTTTAAATGGAAAATATTTATTAGAACTATGAAACCTATTGAAGAAACCTTGTTGCCTAATCTAGAAGTGATGAGGGTGTCTATATTTTTTTTCTAACCATTCATGAGGAGGAATAATGTCCTGAATAGATTATAGACACGTTACATAGGAGAAATGCACTAGTTTTAAATGTTTTTTAGAACCATTACCTAGTCCGGTGAGGGGGAGTGTCCCTTTAGGTGGTTTTGGAGCACAGTTAGTGCAATGTTACAAAAAGCATGCTGGAAAACCATTTGCCTCATAAAATTAAGTGAAAATTTTCTTTCTCAGCATTCCTTATTAATCATCATCTTCATATTTATTCTCCATTGTGAACACTGGATACCTCATCTCAACTCTTTACTTATCCCTCCTCCCAGATAGGAAGACATCAATTCTGTTTTACATATAAATAAAACATGATCGGGTGATATGGAATCATATATATATTCTATGAACTCCTATGGGTTCTTATATCATTTTACATTATAATAAAGAAATCTAAATGCATGGGGGATATTTTTTCTTAGTTTAGGGAAATTTATTTTTTCATAAATTTCTCTGGATACGATTGGAATTAAAGACCGATAATATATGTGTGAATAGTTTTAATCATATGTATGGTTGACTGTATTCATTCCAATTAAATCTATATTTTATATAAAATACATTTTTGGGTTGTATTCCTGATTTTCCTTGTATCACATCATAAATTAATAATTAATAATATTAAATCTTATAAAAACAATATATCTCCATTAAACATTTAAAATTTATCATTATTGGATTTCTACCTAGGGTTGAACCACCCCATGGGGTGTCTTTCATTTAGCATGAACTTTTTTACATTGGGTTTGAATTTAAAAGTCACCTTTCGAGGTGAATTTTCTTACATATACAAAAATGAGATGCTAAATAGAATTAAATGGGAAATGAATGGTTTGGGTGTTTTCCCTGTTATCATAAGAGAATTATTTATATAATGTTAATGATATATCCTTTCAAATAAAATGACTAATTAAAATTGAATGAAATTTTAATGTTGTGGATTTAATGTTTTCCATATATATTAATTAAATAATAGCTTGACCAGTTGTACATGAAAACATGGTATTGGAGTAGACCTTTTCATGAGCCTATATATTTACATATAAATGGAATGGTCTCAATTGTATAGCTATATTATAGTAAAGAGTTCATATGTACATGGAGATCCTTATTTTGTTATAATTAAACAGAATTGAACAAACATGATGTGTCATATATTTGGATGGATATATATATTTTTGTATTTCATGGTCCATGGTTTATTATTATATGTGAATTCCGATTTTATATTATTATTCATGATACTTAGGAATGGGGTCCCCTATACAAATGTAATACATGGGAATTCCATCCCATTTTGATAATTATATTCAGACATAGTGTCCCTAGGTGATTATGAAAATTAGTTCTGATATCCTTATTAATTTATGATACTCCGGTATGCCATCCATGGGCATGGAGTCCCAATTTATTTATGATATTTGATCTTGGGATAACTAAATGATTATTATACTTCGAAAATAAGTCCCTATTAATTTATGAAACTCACTCATGACATACCTTACATTATGATTCTTCATAATGACATCCCTAGGTGAGGAATGTAATACATTATGTTAACCAAGAAAGTATTCCTTAATTAAATCTGATGATTTTTCATGGCTTCCCAAACTAAATGTTATCCCTTGGTGTGGCACCCCTAATTAAAAAGAGATAAACGAGACTGAATTTTTACATTTTGATATATGGTCATAGAGGCCTGTAGAATTGTTGACTCCTAATAATGGAATCCCAACATATACTATGAGATTCATACTACTATCAATGGATTTCAGAGTTTTTCCTTAGTTCATAGATTGTTGTAGTATATATATATATGATTATTACTATTACAAAATACATTTAACACACACACACATTGACACAAACACAAACAAACACACACACACACAGACACACACATATATATGTTTTCACTTCCTCAGAGGTATTTACTCTTAGACTGTATAGATTTAGATAGCATTGTTGGAGGCCTAATTTGGATAAATCACTCTCTCTTTTAACAATATTTCTATTGGGTACCAAAATATACCTCATGGTTACATGTTCATGTTCTTATATTATGATTATATTTTAACATTGTAGATGGGGTGTTAGAAGCATAGGATTGAGTGGGATATCTAGATTATTATTGTGATAGCCTTAGGGTATTTTGATAGTATTTTGATTTTCTCTTTTCTACCATGTATTCATTTTTTTAGAATTGTTTTTAAAAGAAATTATTCTTTTCATGATAGTATTTATGGCATTGACCATTAATGATTATTATCAACAAATTTTCAGTTATTCATATAATAAAACTGTTTCTTTATTTCAGTTACCTGTGTTCCACTTTGTTCATGTGAGTATATTCTCTATACTGTACCATGACTGGACACTCATATATAGTCACCATCCTTTATCGTACATGTATTCATGCAAGATCCCATGATATCAACCATCCTAGGAAATCATTTCACAGGATCCAGGGTCAGAATATTACACTTAGGACAACCCCAAAACAATTCCACTAGCTTCTCATTCCTTCTCAATTTGTGGTTTCTTAAGAATAGGGAAACTTGAAATAATACCCAGTCATCCAGAGTAAACTATCTCTATCAAAACATGTATTTTTTTGTATGATTATTTAATTTTCTGACTATTGACCATGAACTTTAGAATCCACCACTCATTTTCTAATGTCAAAAATATATGACATGTTATAATGATCTTTTTATCACCAAACTCTTATGAAAACAAATCAAAACTTCAATGCATAAAATTTAGATCCTTTAATTTTTTATCTAATATATATTCATGTTGATTATTATTATTGGATAAAATTTCAAGAGGAATATGATATTTTCTTATTCCACTAAAATTTAGGACACATGGACGTAAAATATTCCATAGATTATTCATTATTATGTTGGAAAATTTATCAATTTATATTGATAAATTTTACTCAACTTTTGTAGAGTCACTATTACCTTTTGTATGTATATTTTAAGATCAGACATGAAACTCTCATATTTATCTAATTTTTTACACATAGGCACCCTATAAATTTGTTACATCTCTTATATATACATCATTTTGATCTCATCAACCATGTGTCTCACTTTTAATGGAATGAAGTGTGGGTCCTTGGTCTATCAATCATTGGTAATCTATATTGTGTTTCCACAATGATGTTATCAGAGATGTATCATCGTGAAATCCATAGTTAAATTATTCCAATTTCATTTTAGGATAAAATTCGTTGTAAAAATATTTTATACATATGGTTCTCATAATTCAAATTTCACAGTGGAGAGCCTATAAGATGTAACATAAATTATCATTCTTAATATATCGACAATAAAAACAGAAATAAATGTCACAAAACATCCCCATCAAACCCCCCTTTTCTAGCAAAGGTCAATTTTGATATTCACCTCTCAGTTCATATCATATAATAATTATGACTATAATATTAACATGAACATACACATAAAATTGACAAGTTGAGTATATCCAACGATGTTCTCCCAACTATATAGTTTATTGCACAGAAAAAATGGTTCTATTTGACACCTCTATTTTTTCATATAGTTATATATATTTTATAAATTGAGGATTTATGAAGGTATTATCATTATCCCATATACCTCTATAATATCCAAATGAGACTCTTATAATAAGCACTTGATGTTCAATTGAGCACTCAATTATAGCCCCATTTTGAGCTACAAAATTATTATTTTAAGTTGGCTATATTTTTCAATTAGTTTTGTAGGTAAATATAACATTATAGAGATGCTTTAATGGTTTTTATAATTTATTTTTCTGTAATATTTTTTTTCCTAACATATAATCAAATGATTAATTCCATAATTTACTTCAATGGAATATTATAATAAATAATATTTCATTTAATGATTTAAAATTTAGGAAAAAAAAATATTCAGACATGTGAATAGGATATGGTACAAAATATAAACCATGATCTATTAAATAGTTTATTCTCCTCCTACAGTACCTTTCATACCATTGATGTTTGTAAAATTGTGATGTTGCTGTAATTGTGAATAAGATTATCTTGGCCCCAAAATAAGGTACATGGGGTAAAATATCTTATAAAGATGTCTTGATTTTATTAGTTTAGTTAATTTTTACTTATAATTAATATAAATATTAAAGATATACATTTTTAGCTGTGAATAATTAAAATATAATTTATATTAATTGCATACCTAATTTAATTATATATGTACCAATCCCATAACTTTTAAAAGTGAATATCTTATCATATCTTTATCAAATCATATTATCTATCTAACTATGAAAATACATAATATAATAACTATTTAACATCCATCAAAACATCCTTTATTTTATATTCATAATAATAGAATTCTCTTTCAAGGCTTAAGGTTTTGTAAAAAATGGGGTTTCTCAATGAAAAGTTATAACTCATAACCACAATGTTTTTATTGTATTTCTCATTATTATTCATATAAATAATTTGTATCAATTATAAAATTTTTACTTTGGTATGTTTAATAGAAATTATTTTTAATATGGTGATAGAATAATAATTATCAATATAATTCCATCATACAGAAACTAAAAAAAATTCTTTTCTGCATGTATAGATTACTATCTAGATGCAGCAGTATAATTTTGTTTTCATTTCAATTTAAATTTGATATATATAATGAATAAAAAATGAATATATATGATTTTTTACATACTTATGGATGTTGAATGGATTTATAATAAAAATACATTTATTATACATGATGTTTGAAAACATACAAAGCATGTCTGTCCTGAGTTATGAGTTTTCTTATCCCACATTTTTTCTGTGATACATGTTCTTTATTCAACACATAATTATTTCATGTGGGGTATATAATATCAACTTATTAGTACATAAATAATTAATTTAAATTCATTGTAATGAAATAATATTTTTATATTTTTTCATTCAAGGGGGTATTGATTGAAATTGAACTAAAATTGTAAGGTTATATTTCACAATCTTCTCATTATTAAGGATTTTTATGTTTTTATTAGAGTAATACGTGTGATTTATATCTTAAACCTAATCTATTAAATAATCCTATAGTTATTTCTGATATTTTTTTATATTATTTTCATTTCTACCTTTTCGGACACTAAAGCGTACGATGAAAATATCTTTAAGGAAAATAAAAATTATTTTTCTATTTGGTTGGGAAGATTTTCTTTTGATTTTAATATTTTCATTAAAATATTTAAATGAATATTTATAGATTAAATAATTATTTAATAATTAATTTTTGACACATGATTGACCTTTAATAAAATTATTTCTATAGAATATTATTAATATTTTCCACAATGGATTACTTTTTTTATTTTTGTTAAAAATATAAAATCAAAAATTGTTTTATTATAAATAGATTGAATATAATTCCTTACCATCCTTAAAAATAAATTTTTAATGATTCTGTAAGAAGAATAACATTTTTATTTATAATAATTTTTCCCATAATAATTATATATAATATGACTTTAAATTAGTTATATATAAATTAAATGTTTATTTATCAAATGAAATTTTCTTGTGATCCTTCTAAAAATAATTTCCACTATGTCAACATAATTTGATGAATCATCTGATTTAATTAGGCTTCAACACTACCTATCAATACATCAATGCATGATTACTTTTATAATGTCCACTTTATTCACCTCACATTCTTTCTAAGTGAACACTCTCCACTTATGATGCATCTTGAAGGAGGGGATATCACACCCACTATATTTTTCAATACATAAAACATGAATTGGCTAGATAGATTTATTTAGGAGGTTATGTTCTCATGGGATCAGCCGACATTGATCCCCCACATTCATGTTTTTATTAAACCCTATTCATTTCATCAAAATTGACATTAAATGTTGGATTTGGAGTAGTCTATACCCCTCATGTCTGGATATGTTAAATATAGACACCGATAACATAAAAGAGAATCATTAGGCAAGATGGAAATATGATTCCTTCAATCTTCTATGAAAAAAATTTGTTGAACTTAAAAATTATGTATTTTTAAAGGGTTTAGAGGTGATTTATTGATATTTTTGGAATAGACAGGGGTCATAGGAACACTGCATTCTTCCATGCATATTTTTTAGAGAGTGATATCTCTTTTAGGACCAATATATATTTCAAGGATGGTTTATTTAAAAATGATATTTTTGAGTTAGGCAATCTCATACGAGAACAATTCAAAAACATGATGGAAGCATTTATTGTTTCAAATGATGTGATATGATATGGGGTATCTGATTATGTCATCTTCCAAAGCATCATTTCCCATGTTCTACCTTATGGGAGAATAAAAGACTATGTGTTATTCCAAGAGAGTAAAATATTATTGAAGATATGTTATATTTGAATTTGGAGAGTTCCCTTAGTCCTGATGGTTTCCCAAATAAATTGTACATTCATTCATGTATTATCTTTAGTGTGTAGGTGGTCGAAAAAATTGATTATTTTTTCAATGTTGGGGAACTCGCCAGGGTGGTGTGTTTTTCAATAATGGTTCATATTCTTAATATTTGGGACCCATTTTTAATAATTCAATATAGTTTGATCTTCTTATTAAATTTCAATTAATACCCCTTTCATTAAAGCTGAATAGTATTTTGGGAACCCTTCTCCCATGTAACATTTTTGACGAACAAAATGGATTCATCTAAGACCAAACCTTACAAGGAGACATTGTATTCGTGCAACAAATGGTTTTGAATATTAATAGAAGGACCACCAGATCCAATATAATTATTATAGAATACATGGAATTTTTTTTATTATATGGAATGTAATATTATCATAGAATTTTATGAGGCTCTTTTTCTTCTTAAATTTTGATTGATAACTCATTTTTCAAAGGTACACCACTTTGTGGATCTCTATTTCCACTATATGTAATGTTTTTGGATTCAGTAAATCCATTTGAGGAATAAGGGAAAGATACATGATGTCACACAAACTATTTATTTTTTCCTTTGGATGTACATTCTAGGAATCCACATTGTGGAATGTAGGATGGTATTCTTATACAATTCACGGTTGGGAGGGGAATGGATTCACAACTAATGTTAGCTGATAAAATTTTTATCTTTTTCAATCGATGTAAAAGTTCTATCAAAGGGTCAAATAAGATTATGGAGACATATGTATTGTGGAGTGGGTGAAGGACATAAAAGTAAAATATAACTAATTTCTTCACTAAAAAATTCCCATGTAGGATAAGTAAATCAATCTATGACAATATATGCATCATATAATACATCATCTCAATGGAATACATCATAGAACCTATCTCAGATAAAAGTATTCAAAATATTAGGTCTAAAAATATTTTCTAAATTATTTTCAGTGGTATCCTCAACATGAATATTTCTTTCTTATCCTTTGGTGGGTGAATCATTATAATTAATTTTGTTCTCACATAAAAAACATGAATGATAATTTAATCATTAAACTACCCAAAGGTACCATAGATAAGATTGAGAAAAATTTGACTACTCTCATTTAGACCACTATGAAAGATAAAATATTCCATTGGGATTCATGGAAAAGTATGAAGAATCTATTTGAGGATGTGGGGACTAAATTATGTATCATGTATGTTTCCAGGTAATCTATACATGGAAAGAATTATTGAGGACTCCTGGAAGGAAGAAATTTTAGTGCATGAATTACAATGCTTATTTGAGAGACTGGACAAAAGGACCAAATAGAATGTGAAACCTAGATCGATTTATCCTTGATCATATGAAGCTTCTATGGGAGATGGTATGACGGGTGTTGGGGTTCTACGACATCAAATATTGGGAAGAGAAATAGAAATTTTCGACCCACTTTTCTTCCCAGGTAGGCATGTGAGAAATTTTTCAGATAAATAGGTCGTCTTACACACTCCATTCATTCACTCTACTCTCAATACTGAGAAGCATCTAGTCATGTTTTCATTTAGCTGGTGAATATACCACATAGATGCATGTTCTTACTTTATCTATCTTTTATCCTATACAAATGACCTATCATACATAGTAGCATGATAATGTCAGAACCAATGGTATTTTATATATTATTTCGTGCAATAATATTCATGTTATGTTCAACATTATTGTATGGAATCTAAATTATCAGGCTCTTCCCATAGATAACAACATCTATTATAAGGGTCCACATGGTGTTGTGTTTTAATTGTTTCTTCTTTATCGGTTTGGAATCCATATGGAAACAATTTTTCGAATAGCATTCTTCCATTTCCCTTTGGGGTGTTATCGAACAAATCATGATGATATTTCCACAATGGGAGGCCACTTAAATGTTTCTTATACCATAGTTATAGGGTGAGGAACATGTGTGGATGGTCCTTAATTCCCATTCAGTAGAACATTCCATGGTTTGATAGACCAGATGGGAGTCCAGGATCAATTTATGGAATGGTAAACAATCCTCTCATTTAGGTATGAAGACAACTGTTTTGTCTCTTCTAGAAGACTTATAGTATCACATACCATTATGGGAATATTTTGGTTCTCATAGGGGCATCCTACTAAAAAACCCCACACTTTAATTAGATTGAGGTAACCCAAGAATTGGGAGGGGGATCAGATGGACTCCAGTAGTTTCAAATCTCAAAATAAACATATATGGATCATTCATGCATGGAAGCATTGGTTGATATGACTAGTTCATGATATCATAGGCTTTCTACTCATTAAAATTAGATTTTATTAGGGTCTTGACAAGTCCGTTACATAGGAGACAAGATTGATGCACAATGATATCATGTTGTGTGATATTTTAATCCTCATTATCTATATATTGGAATCCAAATCTATTATTCTTGTGGCTTTCCAAAAAAACCTCTTGCCATTGGATCCTTCTATATCATATCATTGACGACAGACATATTTTTATCTAGGTAATCAAGATCAGATAAATGTTGAGAGATACAAACATTTCTATGGATTCCTCAGCCGAGCCCATAAACCCTTGTAATATAATTTTTATTTTAAACTATCTAGGATCATACCCCTAATAATGCAAGGAAATTGTTTATGGTGAATCCCTCCGTTTTCATCACTTACTCCCCTGAACTCTTTTGGGTTTCTTCTATTCTCATAATTCTTACTAAAAAAGATATCTTTTTGGAATATTATTTACTCCTGATATTGTATTGTTATAAAATATAACATATCTATTTGGATGGTTTATTATCAATTTTAAGGTTTAATGTATTGAAATTCAATATGCTAGTTATGTGAAAATAGACATTTATTTCGTATTTATTGATTATGTTGTATAGTTTATTCATATAATGAATGTACTTGACATATTATGTGATGGATGAGGCCTCAAATTAGATATCTCTCCAATAAATTTTAAGGTATAATGTGAAATAACATGTTTACTATTTGGTTGAGATAATACAATATTAGGTATAATTTCATGGAAAAGGGGAATTAAAATTTTATTATATAGATTTCATGGCACGAGGCCTCAATGGTTTGTTTAATATTATTTTTTGTAATTAAGTAATTATGAAATATGTTATTGATGTTCATGTGATTATTTAAATAGTTATGATATACATTGATATGTTTGATTCTCATGTGATTAATTATATATAATTATATTTTCATCATTTAATCATACTATACTATTAATTTCTTTTTATTCTATGTAGCTTTCACTGTATGAATTTCATTAATAAGTGTAAATCTAAAAACATTATTACATTTTTTCCTTGAGATCTAATAACATTATCATGATTGATATAAAAGGACATGAATGTGGGAATAATGTCGTTCTCAAATAAAATATAATGTTTTATTATATGTATTCAAATGTTATTTCAGTTTCAAGTATATATCAAGATTTTTAAGTCTAAGAAACTATTTAGTAATATCAGACACAATTGATTATACCTATTATCATTGTAATAAAGTCGAAACTAGATCTAGGATACTTGGTTAAGGGTCTTCAGAGTTTTTATCTGTGGATGTTTTGTAAAATATTGTGAAACATTATTTTTGAATGAATTGAGTAGGAAACATAAAAAAACTATTGAATTGTATGTAAAAACTAAGTATAGGGAATTATAATAATGTTTTTTTAATGTATATATTATGTGGTTTTCCTAGAAATATATCCTTGTAATAATAGCAAAAGTCTATATGGGTTTTGATTAGATGCATCAGTGTGTAATGTACCTGAAAATGTTTAGTTATTTATTACTCATCCATCATTCTAGTTCATGGTGATTACACACTTATTGTACACCTAGATTGAAACAACCAAGGTGAATTCAGGGTTTATCTCACATTTTCAATACATAAAAATTATGAAATATTTAATAAAAATTATTGATTAGAAAATAGTTCCATGGAATCCATGTTTATGATTATGAGATTAATTATGAAAAAATATTTAGTTGGTGATTAAGTGATTTCTCAATTTTGAAATTATACACTATGAACCATATGTTATGATATAATATAATTTAGAAATTTATTGTAAATGGAACCTAATATAAAGATTAAAAATATGAACACTCATTATTAATATACAGATTCCCCTCATGAATATTCTAACTTAAATTATGTTACATCTAAGTAGATTAAGACTGTTTTTGATAGTTTACTTGGGTTATGGACAATAACCATACCTTTATAAAAAATAATAAGTCTTAATATAATGATTTATTGATATAGGTGATATAATGATATAAAATCTCCCATCCCTTAATAGAAAAAAACTGATTGATAGCAAAATAGTGAATCAAGTCCATTGAAAATACATGTCTATATTTGAGAAGTAATTATGGGAGTGTTCTATTTAATGGAAGATGTTTATCAATTTTGTTCATTGATTCAATATAAAATGGAGGGGAGGGGGGTGAGATAGATATAATATACTGAAAATTTTTGTGGAGTTATTCTTAAGAAAATATTTCTCCTATGAGAGATGAGATGCTAAAGAAAAATAATTACTTAATCTAAGCCAGAAGTAATAGGAATGTTGTGTAGAGTATTAGGAAATAATTACTAGATTCTGAAGAAATGTTATGGACTACTTAGGTAATATGGAAATTAGGATTTACTATTTCATTTATGGTATTAATTCATAACTCCAAAGGGAAAAAGTGTATCAAACAGATTGTTTCAAACGATGATATTGAATGATGAACAATATAGATTGGGAAAGGGTTGTCAATCTGATATATTTTTATGTAAATCATTGAAATAATATGAAATTTTTTCACCAATAAAAATAAAATGATAGAATGGAAATGTAAGTAAATATTGAAAATTCCACATGTGATAATAGTTGAATGAAAAACCTAGGTACTTACAAAAACGTAATGTTTAATCTCTTCAAGTGTTAAAATTAAGGATATTAGTAATGTGACTATTAGATAATGAATAATGATATAATTGTATAATGTTTTACCTATATGAGGTATTGAAAAATTGAATTCCACCTAAGTAATGAGAATTTAAAAACTAAAATTACAATGAATAATGTTCAAGATTATGCAATTACAATAACCAATATTGAAATCCATTACATTGTGATTATATGTACATTGAATGTGAAAGCATTCATAATTGGATTTGATATCCACATAGTCGGTTATTTATTTAATAAATATTAAATGATTACATAAACCCACACTAAATGATTTTTAAATAAAGTAACCTAGTGTGAATATATTTAAAATTATAATATATCAAGAATAAATTGTTTAGAAGTATATTTATTACCTAGTTTTTAACATGTTTCATATACTAATGTATAGAAATTAAATAATGCTTATTTTTTGGAATTTTTTTGTGCGATTTGAGGAATTATCATAGGATTAAGGAAATAATATTGGAAAAGTATATTTTAATTAAAACTATATTTTTATACCATTATTTCAATAAATTTTATGATATTTGGTCCCCTCACTGATTTATGTTTATGTGGTCCTTTCATTTCTCATGGCCATGTTCAATAACAATCTATATGATTCATTGGAAATTAATTTTCTCTTCCATGCCAATATTTTAATTCCCACAAATATTCACATTGTTTGGGAAGCCGCATTTGTGATATTTTGGGTATTTGGTGTGTCTCCCACTAAAAGTTTTCAAAGAATGTTTCTTGATTTATTTATACAGTCCAATTTTTGAATAAATGTATATGAAAATATAAAACCCCTCATTACAATAATAAAATTGAGAAGGTGAAACTTATTTAATGTTTTATAATGTATCCCCTTGAGGTTTTTCTAAAATATTTCTTATTAAATAAGTTTAAATTCTCATATAGTTTATATTATAGGAAAAATTGAGTTAAAACGAGTCATGATATACTATTGATATATTATTATTAAATCATGATGTTATAACATATATATTAAAATTTGAAGTATAAATACTAGTAAACCTGTTTTAAAAATATTTCATATATTTTATATATAATGAAAATATAATTGTAAATAACTACTGGATTTTCAGTGAAATCATTTTATGCTTTAAAAATATATTTTCATCAAAAAGGGTTTATTTATATTTAAGTGAAAATATTATAATATATTCTACATTAATAAATTCTATTTTTAAAATATGATATTAATTTTTAATTAATACAATCAAAAGATCTAATTACTAAAATTTTGAGATTTTTTTAAAAGATTAACTTTTATGTTAGTAGTAAAAAAATTATATTTTAAAAAAATAACACATTTATTCTTTTTTAAAAAAATTGTTAAAAATAGATGAATGTAAACCTAATGTAACATAATAATCCATTAGTAAAAAATATATAATTATTTATATTTGATCTTTCATTATACCAATTTCTTGTATATTTTAATTTTTGTACCTAAAACACAATTATCAAAGAAACCAAATTTCATTGCTGCCTAAATTTAAATATTAAAATAATTTATACCACATAAATGAAGTAAATTTTGTAAAATAAGTTACTTATTTTTAATCATTTTATATACATTGTTTTAATTCGTGCAACATAATTTTTGGTCATCAAGGATAGTATCCATAGTGAGTATTTTCCACCTCGGTAAAAGAGGTAAAATTTGGATAAAATCACATGGTAAAACATTTAAATACATACAAATTTTTATTTTTCATATCGTTTTTTTATACCAAAGGTATTAACATGAATTTATATAATTTATTGTAAATATTTATTTATAAATTTGTAACACATTCCTAACTTTCATGTTTGAGAAGTTTTATTTAAATCAAATTAAAAACAATTTTTGAGTATTTATAGTTAATGGAACAGCTGGAAGATTCCATACTGTAATTTCATGATCAAAAATTATGAAGAACATAATTTGATTATTATTAATGAAAAAAATCCATGGAAACCATTTTACTAAATTAGTCTAATATAAAATTATTTTAACTCCTAATGAACGTATTTCCTAAAAAGGATTTTCACGCATTTCCATGTTTTTATATTAAAAAAAATTTCATCCCCTCTAATGAAAAAATTTGATAAAATTGGTATCAAAATTTTAATTATCATCTAAATAGTTTTATACAAGGATGATTTTATTTTTGGCCATACTATTATGTTGTCATCGTAAAATGTCAAATTAGCATAGATAAGGTTAAAATGGGTTTAAAGTGGTTTAAAAAAATATAAAGCTTAAAATGTGTCCAAATGTCATCCAAATTAGATTTTCTGAGTTTATATGGACGCAATAACATCTTCTATTTTATATCTTGGTTCATTGGCCCCATTATTATTTAAGTTTTTCATTTATAATATTTAAGAGAAAAATAATGACAAAATGTAAATTTCATACATTCAATATCAAATAAATATTTTTTAAATAGACAATAACAAAATATATTTACTCATAAAAAAATATTTTAAATATTAACTATTTTTAAAAAAAATTATTGATTATAAATTGAGGATATATTTAAATTAAATTCTTATGAAATGATGACACAATTCTTGTGCAAGGGACAAATAATTCATGTGTATAATTTAAAAAGGAATAATATTAATTTTAATGGGTGTTTTATATAGGTTCAAATTAATTTTAAAAATAATAATAACCTATATTCCTCAAATGTATGGTTTATATTAAAATTATTCATTTTTCTAGTAGTTTTCAAATTCGAATAATATAAATACATTAAAAATGACATTATTTTTAATTTAGAATAAATATTATTTTCTCAAATGATGAAAAATTTATATAAATATTATATTCATCCATGTTAAAGAGATAGGGTTATAAATATCATCCCTATTTCACATATGGTTTTATTTTCTTTCTATAGTTACATTATTTCACTTAATTCGTTGAGAACGTTGATATTATGGAAAACATCGAAAATATTAATAGTGGTTAAAACAAAGAGATAGAAATTAAATAATCACTTAAGCATGTATAAATTTTATTATTTAGAGTATTTATACTTGTACACAAACAATATTAAAAATATATAAATTTTGGGTCAAATTATCATGGAAAATTAATTTATATTAATTGACTACATTATGTAATTCCAAGTGTTCCTCACCGATGACTTATAAAGGAGAAATTCTAATCCCCTATTAATCAATCCTTAATATCCTTGTATATTGGGAATGAAATAATTTATAACCTTAATTGAATCATCCACCACATCCATGATCTTATATTATAACTAGAATATTTCCCTTAAAGGATTAATGTGTTTGCAAAAAATGGGATTCTCAATGAAGTGGTCATACTGTTAACCACACATTTTCAATTTTATTTCTTCTTATACGATCTCTAAATCTATGGTATACAAAATAAAATATTTAATTCCTTATCTTTATTATAATCAATTTTAATTATTATAATGTAATATCCGTTTTCTACCTTCATCCAATCATACAGAAAGTGATAACATCACTTTTGTGTACGTATAAATTAACATATCTATGTAGCAGTGTAATTCATTTTTCATCCCCATTTAACATGGATGGTTATAAATATGAATCAAATTAATTTATATGATATATATGAGATAATAATTATTTTTAATATATTTATAATAAATATATATTTATTATACCAGAGGTTAGAACATGGATGAAGCAAGTCGGATATGAGGTAAGTGTTTTCTCGTATCACTTTTGTTTACATGAGACATATTACATATTAATAACCTTTTTCATTAACGTGTCATATATATTGTCCCTTTTATATTTTATATAATTAGTACCTTTATATCCTTTTTATTTTATTCATTTTAATTTATATCTTTCATTGGTGTTATGATTAAATAGTTACTAAAAAGATATGGTTTTATATCATAATCTCATCCTTAACAGAAGCTATTAGGTTTTTATTTTTATAATTACTAGTTATTTATATGATTAGAATAATATATTTTATTCTAATTTGGTTATTTTTTATATATAATTTATTAGTTCCATTTTTACCTTCTTAAGAAGTCAAAAATAGGTAAATAATTGATTTTTAGGAAACCTGACTATTTTTATATTTAGCCGTTAATAATTTTATTTAATGTTCATATTTTTTAAAAAATAATCCATGAATTTGTCTATTGTTATATAATTATTTATCTATAAAATATTTTTCCATGTCTGAACATGTATAAAATTGGAGCAATGGATTCTTCTTATCATTTTCCATAATGTGGTACTTTGGTCTTTTTAACTAAAATGTAAAAGAAATATATATTTTCATATATTCTAAATGAATAAAATTTCACACCATATTTACCGCTCAATATTTCAAGTATTATTTTAAAAGTATTAATTATTCTATTAAAATAATTGTTTCTCAATAATTATAAAATATGTTGATCTTAAATTACTTATTTAAAAATAGAAAGCATACTTTCTTAAATTAATATCCATGTGATCCTTAAAAAATCATAGTATTTAACATTTCGTGATGAATCTTATGATTTAGAAAGGTTATAATGTAATGAGACTATCTACACTATTTTGTTTGATGACTAATAATTCGTTTTACTCGGGATATTATTGATATTCCTTATACAAGTCAATATAATATAGATAGGTATTCATTATTTATTGATTAATTTTTATTGTTTTTTTATAAATACATCTGACCTTTTTTTTATTTTTGGGGATAGAAATTATATATCCCCTAGATGAATCAATAGTTGCAATGAGACAAAATAGGTTGGGTATTTGGATGAGGCCCTACCCCCATATATTGGATTTCGTAGAATATAGCCATATTGTATGTTTATATAGAGGTCTTGTAATGAGGCCACAACACCCCGTTTATGAATTCCTTCATTATGCATTCCAACATTATGAAGTCAGTTATTTAAATCCATATGATTATTTTGATACTTATGATATCTGTAGATAAGTTATAAGGAGTTGAAAGTTTAAAAATGGAATTATTTGATTATCATTTATTCCTACAATATTCATAGTTCCTTATTTAATTTCTGGAAGCTTCTCATAAATGTATTCACATATTGGGTATCTGTGTTAACCCTAATCATATGTTTCCTTTACCCAGGATTTTATGAAGTTTATTTTTATTGATATGAATCATTTTTCTATGGTTAACAATTATTTTCTAAAATAAAATAATGTGTACTATTTTATATTATCAAATGTAATGAAAGTGTCATGTATGTATCTAGATTCCATGATACTAAACTATTTTTGTCTTTTGTGATGAAATATGTTATATCTAGTAAAAATGTAATAATCTAATAGATATCTCTTATTAACTAGGGTTATGGTCAGTTCATAAATTCAATTTCATTACCATAATCTAATGCATAACAATCTCATTGTCAAATGTTAATAGGTAAATGACACATCACCTCTACCATGTATTCAAATTCTATAATTAAATTATGTACCGTATAAATATATTAATAGTATAAATTCTAAATATATCATTTAATATTTATTATAGAATACATTTCAGTACATGTTATTAATTCCCTACATATATGTATAGGGTTTGCTTGTTTCCCTTATATAGACTTAATTTAATAGATTTAGATTCTACTACCCAAATTAATATATAAAAAACCACCAAATGTAATGTTAGATAGAATTTAGTTTAATGTATTTATTTTTACATATCAGATAGGATTATAATTGATATAATGGTTAGTCCCCAATATATATCATCAAATATGATCACACACTTCTCACATCAATTGAATGTCACCACTTTCCAGGATAATAAAATCATATATGATTCCAATAAAAATAAAAAATGTAATCATTAATAATAATCCACCATAACAAGGAAACTATTGATCACAAATACATGTTTGGGAAATCCCTATGAAATCTATTTATAAAAATTTCTATATCTCTAGAAATCCTAGGCATTTATTAGAAATTTTAAAACAAAAAATAGTACATAAATCATGATGTTAATAATTGTGGTATTTGAATAAATTTTATATTCATCTCATAAACCCAAAAATATATATAAATAAACCCAACACTTCTCCATGTTTTTATAATATAAAAAAATATTTTCAAGGAAAACCCCTACAATAGAGTGAGAGTATGTGTCAAGGATTATATTCTTGATAGACATTAGAATTGTGGCTAAATTCATTCAAAATAAAATATAACCATATACTCATTTAAACTATATCTTTTATTGAATATCATTTAAAAAACATCATCATATCTTACTCATCCATTATAGTATCTAGAACTTAGATCAATCTTGGAGAACCATTTCCCAATAATTTAATGGGAAATAGATCTACCTAGGAATGTTTGTACCTTGTATTCGTGATAAACTAGTCTAGATTATAATAGTATATAATAAATTTATGTATAATAGTTATATTTAATGAAACTAGAAAAATAATGTCCATATATAAATATTACCTAAAAATTATCCAATTTCAAATGAAGTTTTTTTGTTAGATAATAATCTGTCTCAGCTTGAGTATTCATCTTACTATAAAATCTCATGTTTCCTATATCACAATTTGTTTTAAACTCATTTTTTTAAAAGACAGATTTATATTTTGTTTCTTATCGACCAAAAGTAAAAACAACCTCATGTAGCTCATCCATTTTTTCTAAAAAATGAAACTCTTCCATGACTATAAGGGCAATTTTTCCCTACTAATAATTGAAAACCTACCCCATTCTTCTGTAATAAAAAAGTATGCAAGCATCTAAAAAATGGGGACATACCAAATGTTATAATTTTACAAATATCCTTTCTATAATAATCGACATGTATATTACATGTAAATAAGACATTTATTCAAAAAATATATCCAATATTTTGATGGGCACGTTTAAGGATTTTTCAATATTATGATAAATTGGTGATTATAATCATACCAATATATTATAAATATTAATTATTATGAAATGTGAATATCCGAATAAATAAATGAATGATCTCCTAGATGGATTACATTTAACTACAAGGATTTTTCTTATATCTTATACTTTTGAAAGAATTAGTATGTAATTGGGGTATATAGTTATTTTAGTGATAGTCCCTTTGGTCACCTAGACTTTCAAAGGATTTTCAACTACCTAATATATTTTTTTATAATTTAATGGAATTAAAAATCATTATATTTTCCTCATGATTCTTAATTTGATAAACTAAAAAAATTACAACAAATTTTAAGTATGTTTTTAACCTGAAAAATAGTGATAATTATCACTATTGTGTCAGTAACCCGATAGAAAAATTATTAAATATAATAGGCAACCCGACTAAGCCTTTAAGATAAAACTCAATACCCTGAGCTCATGGAGTTACCTCTAGAGCATAGTCAAATACTACCACTTGGTTCGTCACTATATGTCATCGAAGTATCATATTTCTAAAATAGAAGTTTCATTATATAGAATCTATCTATATTATTATTATATCTAATATATGATTTATAAAACTACAAGTCATACTATACAATAAAAATATATTATCAAAATCAGCATATTATTTCAAATTTCATATTAAAAAATGACTATTTATCACACAACCGACAAAAAAATAATAAATCTCATTTGAATAAGTATCAAATCCAAAATAAGTAGTCTATAATTCAATTCTCATAAGCATAAAAATGAATTCAAATACCCATATACCAAATTTATTGTTTCCAACCACACCCTAAGTATCTTGTCCCTTTACTAACATGTTTGGTTTTTCATCCAGTCCACATATATTTATAAAATTCATTAATGTAATTAAATAAAATCACACTATGAGAAAGATATAATTGATTCAAATAATTAATATTTCACCATACATGTATTTATGAAAATAATAAATAAATTATTTTTATATATACATATTTAAAAAAATTATGAGGATCTTTTTTAAAATCACAATGAATTATTTCATTATCGATTGATGTTGTGTATGAAGTGTGATGTTATTAAATGGTTATATTTACATGTTAAAAAAATATAATTAATAATACATAAATCAATAAAAAATATTTCAAACAAATATATTTAATAATTATTCCAAATCTTAACTCAACAGTTAATTTAAATTTAGATATTTTGGTACATATCGATTTTAATTCCTCCTACTATGGTGGATAATTCCAATTACTGGTAATTGGATGATTTATATACTTAGAATACTTTTAATTTTTTGTCATAACGATACAAAATCAAAGATTAAATAAATTATTATATATACAATCCAATAAAATATATAATTAACGTGTTGGGGTAACCATGTCCAAAAATAATTCGAGGATATTAAAATTTCATAACACCATAATATTTTGAGATACATTTATAAAAGAGTTATCACACATGATTATAATAATATTAATTGAAATATGGAAAAAATATAATGTTCTCTCAAATA
Organism: Viscum album; assembly: GCA_963277665.1. NCBI lineage: Eukaryota > Viridiplantae > Streptophyta > Magnoliopsida > Santalales > Viscaceae > Viscum > Viscum album. The sequence continues at coordinate 385,877,545 of OY728147.1, read as the reverse complement.
TAAAATATATTTTTCTAAAAAATAATAAATTCTATAACTCTATATCAAACTTCATTGGCTTATCCTCCAATAATTAATCTCTTTTCCTTCAATATAACTCAAATAATTATGATTTCGTATACATCATGATTAATATGTTGGTAGGGAGTATATTTCAATGTCAGAAAATTGAATTCAATATTAAAATATAATAAAAATTTTATGTCAAATTTTTTATGAAACCATATAAAAAGATGTAGAATATATAATTTAATAATAATATTGACTTATCATATGATTATAATTTTTTGAAAAATCTCAGATCAATCTACAATTTCATCGATTTTAGAAATAAAGATGTCACCTTAATATTAGTGTTTATAGTTATGTCAGATTCCAATCAAAAAAAAGGAAAATATATTATTCCATTATCATTATTGATTAACAATATATTAAATAAACAATCTATAATTATAAATTTTATAAATGGATGATACTCACAAGTTAATAACAAAACTAGAGTTTTAAAATCTAGTAAATCTCCATCCCCAAGAATTAGGATGGATGTAAACTAACCAATTATAGGAAAATAGAAAATTATAATAATGATTAACTCAATTTATATAAAATTTTAAAATATAGTAAATAAAATTGGTTGGATTTGAAATTATTTTTATGATGTATTTATAGTATGTGGACAATTGTATGAATTTTGGAAAGGTGACTTAACTGATGTAATAATATCATCTATTTAAGGACAAATAAAATATAATTTAGGGAAAATGAAATATTAAATATAATTTATAGTAAATTATATAAGTAAATAAATTTAAAAATATTAGACGAAATAATAATCGAATAAATTCAACATAATTTATATGTATGTAATTAATTTTGTAATTTTTTTTTCATTTTTTAGAAAACATTAGATTTTACCAAAACTTTCAATATTAAAATTATCCCATGAAATAAATAAATTTTAAAATCATATTTCAAATTTGGAATTATCATCTAATTTTTTTTGACATTTTTATAATTTACATAAATTATATAATACATTGGCGAATAGTCAAATAATGTGAAATGTGATATTTAAAATAAAAATGATGAAATATATAATAATTATATACTAGATGATGTATGAAATCATTATCTAATGTTTACATCCATAAATTATAGTAAATAGTTACAATAAATAATAATATTATGTTCTTAGGAAATTAATAATAATTTGGTAGATTTTTTGTTCAAAAAACTTCAAACGATGCACCAAATAATGAAACCCACTTCGAAAATTTTATCATCAATATTAAAAAAAATTGTACATCCCAACAAAAATTCAAATCCAAGTATCCTAGATATTTATATTTATTCTCATTTCACACTAGAAGAGTAATTGAGAAAGGGATAAAGTGTAGTCTAATGGATACATTTCAAATAGTGTTAATAAGTCCCCATTTTCTTATAGCCATCAATTTTATTTTTTATATCATCCACATAATCATTTAGTTTTTTAATTAATTTATAATTATATCAGAAAATATGGGATAATATAATAAATTGAATGATATCATCATATAATATAAAAAACAACCATTTTAGTCTTTTATTACATTCACTCCATTGAGAATAGTTCTAAATGCCAATATAAATGTGGGTGTATAATAATTATAATGTATTTTAAAGATAAATTTAAAAAAGAAATATAAAAAAATAATTTTTTATTTTGAATAATCTATATTTTTTGAATGTGATATATAATAAAATTAATATAAATAAACACCCATGATCATTTTATGATAAAAAATGTGTATGAGGAGATCTGTTTATGATTATGCATTCATTTTTATAAATAATACATTTAATGAGTATCATGTGATAATAAATGGGACAAAAAATTATATAATACATTGAAAAGTTTAATTACAATATAACTCACATATTTATTTTATCAATCCATGAGTTTAGAGAAGTTTAACTGAAAATTCATGACTAATGGTAAGGGAGCTCCTAATATAATGTTATTCGATTATGTATTTTTTTAATGATTTATATTTGATTTATATATTCTTAAAATAAAATTTTTACTGTGTTCTTAATCTAATTTTAAACATTAGAGAACATGTATATTTTCATTTTCTATTTTATATACATGCATGATTTTCTAATATCCTATTCAAAAACATAATAAAATTAATACTAATAAATGAATATTTTCCTATTTATTTTAACATTTTATATAAAAATAATTTTTTTTTCAGATATTAAATAATTTTTATATTTTATTAAAATGTATTATGATGAATTTCTATTTTTAGGAAATCTCAAGTAATATTATTCATTAATGGATCATTACCTATTTTGGAAAACATTTTTTACGATGATCATTTATATACCCACTTAAATACTCTTACATATGATTTTATCCATCAAATTGCATCAATATAAATGAGTTTTGTTTTTTATTAATTTATAAACATCCAAAATGCTTTATTACCTTTTCTAATATAATGATTTTTGATATATCATCTATTTATAATTTGAGATATGGTTATATCACCCTTTATTTCTAATAGGTTTTTCATATGTGTATTCTTTGTGTACGAATTAATTAAATGTGGATCCCATATGAATGGGATTTCAGTTATAGTAATTATCATGAATTAAGGGTCTATTTTTTTGTAAGGTTAGAAATCCAAATATAAAATACCCTATTAGTCACGATGTATAAATATTGGGAAATTATAGTATTAGAAATATGAGGTACTGATGAGTTATTATTTCCATCTTAATTATTTTCCATTTATATTAATATAATTTTATTTCATAAAATTGTACCATTTAGTTGTTGTTGTAAATTTCAAGTACCCAGAAGAATCATATTTAAAAAACATGATAAGAAATATAACAATATCCTTAATTTGATATCTAATATGATGGGAGTAAAATAGAGGACCCTGAGATAGTAGTTTTTTTGGAGAATAATGTGGTGAATAAACACATGAACCATGTAGAGTATCTTACCTCTCCAAATAAATAATAATTTGTAATTGAGTCACTAATATCTCAATAATCATCTTATTTTAGTGGATTTTCTAACCCCTTTATCCATGCTGAATGGTTTTATTACATTGGGAATATTATTTATAACCTATAATACTCATTGAAAAAGAATTTAATTTTTAAAAAAATTTCTCCTAGACAGTGAAGGTAATCCATAATATTCACATACCATGAATACTATGTCCAAGGAGTAAATTATATTCATATAATGTGATGAAATAATGACTTATTCAATAATTATTTTCCCCACACGATTCATAAAAATTGGATAGGATATATCTCAAACATAACCAACTAAAGGATAAATCAATTTAGTATCACAATGAAAATATCCAAAGGATTCCACTGTACAACCATGGCTATATCATGGACCATGAAAATAATGATGGAAACATTATTATTGTAATAAAATCATTTCTTTGATAATAATTACAAAATTTAATCTTTGATAGTCACCAAGAAATTATGTTATGTTTCATTAAGGTGAAGAAGAATATACTTTAATATTAATTATCACATGTAAAATGAGAATAATATAGAATAACAGAGCATAATACACGAGATTCTCTAATTTTTCTCTTACTAGAAATAATAATCAGCTACCCACATGACAAATGTTTGTAATGTTGTATCCTATAAATATTTATAATGGAAAATTAAATGATTCATATGTAATTAATAAAAGAATCATTATCTATAATATATGATGTAGATTTAGATACCTACCAATGTAATCAATTACTATAGGGTTATCCTAGTGCCTTCCTACATGGTATAACTTTACAATGATAAAGAACATGGACAATGTTTAAACCATTTCTCTCTAGAAAGGGTCTGAGTGAATAAACATTGTTCATTACATACAATGAAAAGGGATCATGGAATATTTTATGTTATCACTAGAAAAGAATATAATCATGAAAAATAATTTCTAATAGGTAATCATTTTATTTATTCAAGGATTGATATTTTCGTATTTTATTCACCTTAATTAACTCATTTATATCATATTTTTTTATAGAAAAAACTAAATACAATTTAAATGCATATCATTTGAGTAAAAAAGTAAATTCCAAAGTTGTGTAATCATTACATATTATGTACACAACTACATCTGTTTAACCATTTTTAGACAAAACTCCCAAAAGATATTATTATACATCCATTGTTAGATTTCAGTGTCATACTATTCATGGGTTTTATTTCCATATACCTAGTCAATAAATACTTTTAGGAGTTAAAATCACTTTATATATCCTATGATATGCCCTAATTTTATACAATTATTTTCCTAATAATAAATATCTTTCTAAAAATCCTTCCATAAAATGGATATTTTTGTATTATGGGTAAACATATACTAATCATATTATTGAAAAAAATGATTATTCATCAGTACCGCAAAATTCTATATGAATTTGATAATGTATTCAAAAAAGAGTTTCATAGTAATACTATGGATTAAGTTGTATAGTTATCAATGGAATCTTGAAATATAATTATCACTATATCGAAGTGTCTCTTTAGAATAAAATCTATTAAAAAACAATCATTGAATAAGAATCAAAAGTAAATAATGAAATGTGTGTCATATATCATAATTCCTCTTCATGGGCTGAACTAGTCATATTTTTTAAGAATATGGATGGACAAATGATTCATTACATTGATTATTAGTTGTTTAACATGATAAATAAAATTAAAAATTATTTCCTACAAGAGATTGATGACTTGTTTGTCAAAATAATGGGAAAAATACTTCTAAATGGATGATCCTTGATATATATATATATACAGATAATTAATGTGATGATAGATGATATTTTAACTACTTAATTTCATACAATTTATAGACAATTTGTGTTTATAATGATTCAACTAAAAGTCAAAAATATTCAAAAAATCATCCCTCACATGAGAAATAGATTCTTTATGGATTTCCAAGACATATTTTTACGGTATATATAAATAAAAAACTTTAAACTAAAAAATAAAGGAATAAAATGACCTGCCATTGATTACTAGGAAAAATATATTAGGAATGGTACGTTATATTAAAAGTATTGTAAAATTCACACCTTAATAGAACCAGATTATTATTATGAAGTATTTTCATAAAAAGGGGATATTTATTTACCATTCAGAAATAAAATTTAGGGAATAATGGTCTAGTAATACATATATAATGTAAAAATAGATTTATTCGGATTAGTTTGGTATTATTAGTGGTATGTTGGTAAGTAAACTTAATTATCACACACTAAATATAAAAACACTGAAAGGAGTCATGTCGTTCTTGATAAATGATTATAAAGAGGTCATTTTATAGTTGATTAAAAGGATATTCTGGGAACTTATACTCTCACTAACCTCAATGTGGAAGGATATCTAACTAACACATATGCTTTAAATAATTCCATTTTTCTATACTCAATAACAATAATAAATTGATATAAAATTCATTAATAAAAATAAAGGATAATAAGAAAAACTACCCAAAACAAGTTCTATGGATGGATTAATTAATTATAACATTGAATATTTGAATGCATTATCTCTATAAATTGAAGTAAAAAAATGTTTATAAAAAATGCTTTTAGTATATATTCACATATCAGGAGCTCTATATCAGTAAATAAAGATGGATATTTATGATCAATTGAAAATAGTTTGAAATTAATTTTTCTCATGGAATGGATATCATTTAAGAAGATGATATTAAATGAATAATTCTGGACCCTAGAACCTGATAGGAATTGAATGTAATATAATCATATTAGAAATGAAAACAATGAAAATTGAAATGATGATGGGATGTATAAAACCATTACATAGTAAAATGATTTCATTCCTCTTTATTTTTTATGAGACTAAGAATGCCTAAATTGATGATATAGAGATACGAATGGATGTGGTGGATCCAAAAAAATGGTAGGTTTCTATGTTCAAATAAGATAAAAATGATGTTATAAGATTTGTGACATAATAATGTGTACTATTAGAGCTTGATATAATGAATGATTTATTAAATTATTCATATGTATCCTCATTTTTTTTTCTACATATGGAGCACAAATATGTACAGTGATCTTCAATAGCATTTTACATAGTCTCTATAAAGATGTATATTAAAGAATATGGATAAAATTTCATTGTATACCAAAAAAGTTAATGTCGGGTGACTAATGTAGAATGGGATGATGCAAAAATTTCATATAAAAATGTTGAAATTGGATAAAATATATAAGTATTTTTCATATATAGTAAGTAGAAAAAAATAGAAACAATTACATATAGGTTCTAGTGGATCATCATAAATGAAATTATTCTTATTTTTTATTTGATGATTCATCATACTAGAACAAATTTCGATGTTATATATCATATAATTTGTTATTTTTATTTTTATACAACTATTAACCATATTTGATCAGACAAATAGGTCGTATAATATCATTTGGGTTGTGATCAACAAGTATTGAACACAGAGTTGAAAATTAATATGGAATATCATCCATATATAGATGGTGAGTCAAAAAGGACAACTTAACCTATATTGCTAATTCTAAAGGCATAAAGTATATAATTTTAGGGAAGATGGGATTAATGTCATCATATATTTATTTCATCATATGATAATATCTTATAATAAAGTATTTATAAATATACTTATGAAGCCCTCTACTAGAAGTGGTTTATATCCGTATCTTGAAATGATTACTTAAATGAGTGAAATCTTGGTGATAATAACTAGTTTTTATATAAGAAGGGATTGCATAATACATATAAAAAATTAAAATAATTATACGGTAAACATAATTGGTATTATAGAAATCAGTAACAATAATTATAATATGAGGTGGAAGATAATGTTTTAATTTATGTATTTATATACACAAGAGTAATTAATATAGAAAAGAGGGGATTCAATGAAATAGATTCACTGGCCCCCTTAATATCATAGATCACGTCAGAGATATATCTAATAAATTATCTCTACCACCAAACATTACCAATGAACATGGTTTTATACATATCCCTATTATGAATGTAAATACATGATCCCCAATTACTTCTAAATCTAGAGGTGTTGCAGTTTGAGAATGATCTCTATTACATGATCCATCCAATAAATATCATGGATCATAGATACATCATTTAAAAAAAATAAAACACAACCTTATAATATACTATCGAGAAAGAATAAGTTTTTATAGGAATAATGGAATTCATATCTAATAATAAAAAATAAGTACCCAAATTTTTCCTTTTTTGTTTATGAATTGAAATTGTCAATATCAAATTTCATAAGTGTTTATTAGTCTAATAACTAATAATTTTTTGTATGAAATTTTCGTTTAAATATATATGGGTTTTAATAAGTCCCATAAACCCAATAAAAAAAAGAATCTGTTTTATTTCATTTATAAAAAACATTAACTATGAATTATAAATACACATTAATGAATATAACACAATTTAGTTACAAGATTAACTCAGTTATGAAATAAAGAACTATAATTTCAAAATTGGGTAAAAAATGTTTTCTTGAATTATCACTCATGTGGAATAAAAAATTAAAAACAAAACAAAATATTATAATCATTACAGAAATGTTTTAAGAAATATTTAAAAAAATTTGGTGGAAATTTAGTGAATGATGAAGTATATATATAATACAAATTTATAATATTTGTTGAATTATAAAACCATTACAAATGTTATAATTATTACATTACTTCACCTTTTGAAATATTAATCTATCTGTTGGAATTGAAAATTAACTATTAGGGAGAACATACATCTATATAATTTTTACCAAAAATTATATATGTTGTTATATATATCTAAATACCTTTAAATAATGAAATAATTGACATAACATAATTTTATCATGATTAGATAATTTTAGTGAAACATATTTCGAATTATATAAAATATTAATTTTTATTTTAGAATTAAATGTTTAAATTATATATAATAAAAAATGTGGAATTTGTTTTTGGATTCACCACATTAAAATTAGTAAACTAATTTTATTTAAAAAAATTTAAAATATAAAAGACTATAGGTGAATTTTAAAATTTAATGAAATGTTGTATTTTTCATTATTATATAAATACATAAACAATTAGAATATATATGAATTATGTAAAAACTATATTTACCTCACTTTCATAAATAAATATAAATATTCAAAATATTATAAAGAATATTTATTCTGGAACAAATATAATAATGTAAAAAAAACTTTATTCATGAACCCCCTCCCCTTCACCAACAAATACACCTCACTTCACTCATTTCCTATCTCTTACAAAACTATATATTTTGAAATAACCTAACAAAAATTTCTTCTAAAGTTTCATATCAAGGTTTTTGATTCCCTAGTCAAACAAAAATATCAATATAATAATTTAAAATGTGTAGTGTAAGTGAGAATCAAGAAAGATCATAATTGAAACATCAATTTCTAATCCCACCAAAATGTTTATTTTTTCTTTAAAATTCCCATTTAAATATTCCAGAATATACTTTAAAAAAATTAAATATTTAATTCAATTTTAATATATATTATATCATTTTGTAATTAAGTTAAATTAATTACATTGTTTTTTATAACATATACTCCATTATGAATGGTTTTAATAGCCTATGTGGATGATATTATAAATTGACCACTACAATCATATATAGTGGGACCTAAAAATTCATTTGATGAGTAAATGTAATATTTATGACATTAGAAATATTTTGAATGAATATATGAGAATTATATTAATGATGATAATTACAAACAATTAATGTAATTTTAATGCCCTGTAACAGATGTATCATTAATTTTTTCTTAATTAAAAATAATTTAAGACCATTATGTTGAATTATTTATCTTTTATACCACGTTATTGATGGATAATACCGAACATTATACAATATTAAATCATTGAACTATATGATTATAGCTTTGAAAACTATCCTAAAACTTTATTTTTAGATTAGTTGTCCTAATTAACCAAGAATATTGACAAAAAAACCTAAGTCATATAAATAAATAGAAAAATATATATATGAATTATCAAATAATAAATACGAATTATCATGGTTATGGTGTATTTTTTTTAATCTTATAATTAAACTATAATGATGTTTAGAGTGTCTAAGATGATTAAGAACACAATTTAGGGGAAACCCCAAAAAATGTTTCATAAATTGGATAATGTTATGTCTAATTTTATCATTATTTTTATCTATTTTCATAAAATATTAATCTTATATGTAAAATGTGTAACAACCTAACATAGTTCCACATTCACTTTATTGGATTTAGAGTGAACCATTTTTTCACGTGTTCCCCTAGTCGGTAGAGGCATTAGAAAAGTTATATGGACAAAATAAGTATTTGGGAATTATTCTTCTACTAAAAATAAATTGAATACCACAAATGTATATTTCAAATGTTTGTAACAATTTTTTTGACTTAAAAACACATATTTTCAATGAATGATTTTATATTTCATACATTTGTATCTTAGAAACCAAACAAGATTATAATCAATGAAATTTGTGATATCACATATAATAACACAAATTATGAATTCTAAAGGGCCTATAACTCTATAATACTAAATCTTGAATAAAAAATAATGTCTCCATGGTTGGGTTGGGTATATTGAAACCCATCATTTACCTATATAATGATCACAAAAACATATATATATATATATATATATAACTATATTTTAATACATTTTTTCATTATTTATTATACAAAGGTGCACAGTATGAAATCCAAAATGATCATGAAGCATTGTGTCTTTTCAAAAGTTGTTACATATCAAATCAAAATTATATTAGGATATAACATCATTAATTAAAATTTCATTAAAATTTTCCATTAAATACATTTCCCTTTTAATACCGAAGAAGACAACCTATGGACATGCAAAAGAAATTGGTGAGCTATAATGTAGATTAAGGGAATAAACAAAGAATAATATATTATTATTCAATAAATGTATGGAAAGAAGAATATAAATGTTACATAATAGGCTTGATAATCATAATAATGAACAATAAGTCATGATATTACATGATATCATATAGGTAATGTGTGAATGTTGTGACAATATTTACCTAGAAATCTTAAACATTGTTAAAAGTTAACCACCAAGACAACCTAACATGGAAAAACATGACCCATAATGTATTAGGATTATTCTATAATCACATACATGATGTTGATTGAAACTAAAACATTACGAAATGAATTACAGAACTATCAGGGCACACTGATCCGAAAATGTACATGAATATCTATGCCACTTAGATATTTCAACATAAGAACATATTTCATCACGTTTAATCCTTAGATTAAGGTTTATGGGTTTCATATATGGATTTACCCAATAACTTATTTTTAGGTACATCTAGGTGAATACTAATGAGTATAAATAGGGTTGGTTATTTATAAAAAACGATATTCATTGAAGCAATCGTAGGATAATTATAGTATAACCACAGGGGAACATAATGTTTGGTGGGAGGTTAAAGTGGAAGTGAAAGGGTTATATCATCTCTTTGAAATCATATGGAAAACAATATGTATGTAGTAAATCTTAACCCAAAAAGAAAAATTGAAAAAAGAGCATAATATATATGAGTCACATAAAAAATGAAGATAAATATGGGATCCCTAAACATTATATGAAACATATAAAATCTTGGGGAGATTATTGAGAGTATAGGGTACCTTGGGTAACACCCCAAGCTTCTACGGTACGTTTCCCATTGAATAATGTAGTAGCATGAGTTATACACAACTTGGAGTTTTAACACAACACGACCAATCAAACTTACCATTATAAATAGTAATACCCACTTATTAATATTTTATAAACTTTATTTTTCAAAATTAATTTTTTATTTGGATTCGTACTATCAAAATTAGCTTAGGATTAATTTTTGGTATTTTTTTGAAAACATTCTATTTTTGATGAATAGTGAAAAAACACTATGTTATTGTTTTAAACTGATTTTTATTTAAATAATTAGTTATTTTATTTAAATTTATTTTAGTTAAAAACCAATATATAATAACTATACAAATTCAATGTATCTAATTAGGTTCATTTTATAATAAGATTAGATATATAATATTTTATTGATCATTTTACCATCTTTTACCCACCATTGAGGTGCAATTGAAAATTTCCATAAACCACAATTTTACTAGTTTTGTGAGTCAAATTTCAAAAATCTGAGAGACATCGTTAATATATAAAAGTAAAATGTTGTTCAAGAAGCTGAAAAAATATATGGTGAATAGTAACTTTTGACTTTTATTTACCACGGTTAAAAGTAAATAGGGTAATTAATGGTAAAATAGATATTATAATTACACTCAAACATGTCTTAATTATATTGGATAAGTGTAATTCGACCAAAAACAACCTTATGAATAAAATATGATCATTTTGGTCCACTTGGATTAGATTTGGACATTTAATATTATTTTATTTAATGAAGAGTTAGAAGTGTTAAATTCCATATTTAATAACTCAACCATTTTAAATATAGAGATACACAAAGTATAAACTAGAATATAAATATTAATTAGAAAGATAAAACAATTTCCTACATAATGAAATTTTATTTATAATTTTTATAAATTAAATAATATAATTTATTTATGACACAATGATGATGCAATAATTACATTATAAATTGATGATACTCACAAGTTAATAACAATACTAGATTTTTAAAATCTAGTAAATCTTCATCCCAAAGAATTAGCTTGGATGTAAACTAACCAATTAGAGGAAAAGAGAAAATTATACTAATGATTAACTCATTTTATATAAAATGTTAAAAAATAGTTGATAAAATTGAGTGGATTTAAAATTATTTTTATGGTGTATTTATAGGATGTGGACAATTGTATGAATTTTGGAAAGGTGACTTGACTGATGTAATAATATCATCTATTTAAGTACAATTAAAATATAATTTAGGGAAAATAAAATATTAAATATAATTTATAGTAAATTATATAAGTAAATATAATTAAAAACATTAGACAAAATAATAATTGAATCAATTAAACATAATTTATATGTATGTAATTGTTTTTGTAAATATGTTTTTTCATTTTTCAGAGAAAATAAAATTTTACCAAAACATTCAATATTAAAATTATCCAAATAAATAAATAAATTTTAAAATAATATTTCATATTTTTAATCATCATCTAATTTTTTTTGACATTTTTATAATTCACATAAATTATATAATACATTGGTGAATAGTCAAATAATTTAAAATGTGATATTTAAAATAAAAATTTTGAAATCTATAATGATTTTATACTAGATGATGTATGAAATCATTATATAAAGTTTACATTCATTAATTATAGTAAATAGTCACAATATATAATAATATTTATGTTCTTAGGAAATTAATAATAATTTAAAAGAATTTCGGTTCAAAAAACCTCCAACGATGCACCAAATAATGAAACCCACTTTGAATATTTTATCTTCAATATTAAAAAATATTTTTTTTATATCCCAACAAAAATTCATATCCATGTATCCTAGATATTTACATTTATTTTCATTTCACACCAGAAGACTAATTGATAAAGGGATAAGGTGTAGTATAATGGATATATTTGAAATAGTGTAAGAAAGTCCCCATTTTCTTATACCCATTAATTTTATTTTTTATATCTTCCACACAATCATTTAGTTTTTTTAACTATTATAGAAATATATCCGAAAATATGTGATGATATAATAAATTTAATTATATCATAATATAATTCAAAATACATCAATTTTAGTGGTTTATTACATTCTTTGCATTGACAATAGTTCTAAATGTCTATATAAATGTGGGGGTATGATAATTATAAAGTATTTTAAAGATAATGTTAAAAAATAAATATAAAAAATTAATTTTTTTATTGTTAAGATTATATATTTGTTGAATGTGATATATAATAATAATAATAATATAAATAAACACCCATGATAATTTTATGACAAAAATGTGTATAATGAGATATTTTTCTAATTTTAGATTCATTTTTAAAAATAATACATTTAATGAGTATCATGTGATAATAAATTGGACCAAAAATTATATAATACATTAAAAATTTTATTTATAATATAACTCACATTTTTATTTTATCAATCCATGAGGTTAGATAAGTTTTACTGAAAAGTCAGGACTCATGGTAAGGGAGCTCAAAATATAACATTATTCAATTATCTATTTTTTTAATGATTTATATTTAATTTTTATATTCTTAAAATAATATTTTTAATGTGTTCTTAATATAATTTTACACTTTATAGGACATGTATATTTTCATTTTCTATTTTATATACATGCATGATTTTCTAATATCCTTTACAAAAACATAATGAAATTATCACTAATAAATGAATAGTTTCCTATTTATTTTATAATTTCATATAAAAATAATTTATATTTTTTTATCAGATTTTAAATGAATTTTTTATTTTATTACAATATATTATCATGAATTGCTATTTTTTATGAAATATCAAGGTACTATTATTCATTAATGGTTCATTACCTATTTTGGAAAGCATTTTTCACGATGATCATTTATATACCCACATAAATACTCTTACATATGATTTTATCCCTCAAATTGAATCAACATAAATGAATTGTGTTTTTTATTTATTTATAAACATCCGAAATGCTTTATTAGATTTCCTAATATAACTAATTTTGATATGTCATCTATTTATAATTTTAGATATGGTTATATCACCATTTATTTCTAATAGGTTTTTCATATGCATATTCGTTGTGTACGAATTAATTAAATGTGGATCCCACATAAATGGGATTTCAATTATAGAAATTATCATGAAGGAAAGGTCTATTTTTTGTAAGGTTAGAAATCCAAATATAAAATACCCTATTAGTGGCCATGTATAAATATTGGGAAATTATTATATTAGAAATAAGAGGGACTGATGAGTTATTATTTCCATGTTAATTATTTTACATTTATATTAATATAATTTTATTTCAAACAATCATACCATTCAGTTGTTGTAAATTTCATGTACTCGGATGATTCCTACTAAAAACACATGATAAGATATATAACAATATACCAAATTCGATATCTAATATGATGGGAGTAAAAATCAAGGCCCATGAGATAGTAAAGTTTTTGGAGAGTAATGTGGTGAATAAACACATGAAGCATGTATAGTATCTTACCTCTCCAAATAAATAATAATTTGTAATTGAGTCACTAATATCTCAATAATCATCTTATTTTAGTGGATTTTGTAACCCCGTCATCCATCCTGAATGGTTTAATTACATTGGGAATATTATTTATAACCTATAATACTCATTGCAAGAGAATTTAATTTTTAAAAAATTTCTCCTAGAGGGTGAAGGTAATCCATAATAGTCACATACCATGAATACTATGTCCATGGAGGAAATTAGATTGGTAGAATGTGAAGAAATAATGACTTATTCAATAATTATTTTCCGCACACTATTCATAACAATTTTATAACATATATCTCAGACATAACCAATTAAAGGATAAATCAATTTAGTATCACAAAGAAAATATACACAGGATTCTGTTATACAACCATGGCTATATCATGGACCATGAAAATAATGATGGAAAAATTATTTTTGTAATAAAATCATTTCTTTGAAAATAAATACAAATTTTAATCTTTGATAGTCACCAAGAAATTATGTTATGTTTAATTTAAGGTGAAGAATAATATATTTGAATATTAATTATCACATGGAAAATGAGAATAGTATAGAATAACAGAGAATAATACACGATCTTCTCTAATTTTTCTCTTACTAGAAATAATAATCAGCTACCCACATGTAAATTTTTTGTAATGTTGTATCCTATAAACATTTATACTGGAAAATTAATGATTCATATGTAAAGAATAAAATTATCATTATCTATAATATTTTATGCAGATTTAGAAACCTATCAATGTAATCAATTACTATAGGGTTATCCTGGTGCCTTCCTACACGGTCTACTGTTACAATGATAAAGAACATGGACAATGTTTACACCATTTCTCTCTAGAAAGGGTCTGAGTGAATAAACATTGGTCATTACATAAAATGAAAACGGATCATGGTATATTTTATGTTATCACTATAAAAGAATATAATCATGAAAAATAATTTCTAATGGTTAATAATTTTATTTATTTAAGAATTGATATTTTCTTATTTTATTCACATTAATTAATTCATTTATATCATAAACTTTTTATAGAAAAACTAAATACAATATAAATGCATATCATTTGAGTAAACATGTAAATTCCAAGGTGGTGTAATCATTAAATATTATGTACACAACTACATCTATTTGACCATTTTTAGACAAACCTCCCAAAAGATATTATTATACACCCATTGTTAGAATTCAGTGTCATACTATGCATGGGTTTTATTTCCATATACATAGTCAATAAATAATTTTAGGAGTTAAAATCACATTATATATCCCATGATATGCCCTAATTGTATACAATTATTTACCTAATAATAAATATCCTTCTTAAAATCCTTCCATAAAATGGATATTTTTCTATTATGGGTAAACATATACTAATCATATTATTGATAAAAATAAATGATTATTCATGAGTGCATAAAACTTATATATGAATTTGGGGATGTATTCCAAAAATAGTTTCATAGTAATAATTTTGATTAAGTTTTATAGTTATCAATTGAATCTTATCATATAGTTATCACTATATCGTAGTGTCTCTTTAGAATAAAATCTATTAAACATCAATTATTAATGACGAATCAAAAGTAAACAATGAAATGTGTGGAATATATCATTATACCTCTTCATGGGCCGAACTAATCATATTTTTTAAGAATATGGATGGATAAATGTTTCTTTACATTGGTTATTAGTTGTTTAACATGTTAAATATAATTAAAAATTATTTCCTACAAGTGATTGATGACTTGTTTCTCAAAATAATGGGAAAAATACTTCTAAAGGGATGATCTTTGGTATATATATATATACATAATTAATGTGATGATGGATGATATTTTAACTACCTCATTTCATACAATTTATAGACAATATGTGTTTATAATGATACAATCAAAAGATAAAAATACTCAAGAAATCATCATGCACATGAGAAATAGATTCTTTATGGATTTCTAAGACATATTTTTATAGTATATATAAATGAAAAATTTTAAACTAAAAAATAAAGGAATAAAATGATCAATCTTTGATTACTATGAAAAATAGGTTAGAAATGTTACGTTATATTAAAAGTATTGTAAATTTCACACTATAATAGAACCAAAATACTATTGTGAAATATTTTCATAAAAAGGGGATAATTATTTAGCCTTATGAAATAAAATTCAGTGAATAATGGTTTAGTAATACATATATAATGTGAAAATAGATTTATTAGGATTAGATAGGTACTATTAGTGGTATGTTGGTAAGTAACCACAATTATCACACACACTAAAAATAATAACACTGAAAGGAGTCATGTTTTTCTTGATAAATGATTATCAAGAGGTCATTTGATTGTTTATTAAAAGGATATTCCGGGAACTTCTAGTCCCACTACCCTCAATGTAGAAGGATTTCTAACTAACACTTATGATTTAAAGAATTCCATTTTTCTATAATCAATAACAATAATAAATTGATATAATATTCATTAATAAAAATAACAGATAATAAGAAAAAATACCCAAAACAAGATCTATGGATGGATTAATTAATTATAACATTGAATATTTGAATGAATTATCTCTATAAAATTAAGTAAAAAATGTATATACAAAATTCTTTTAGTATATATTCACATAACATGAGCTCTATATCAGTAAATAAAGATGGATATTTATGACCAAATGAAAAGAGTTTCAAATAATGTTTCCTCATGGAATGGATATCATTTAGGAAGATGATATTAAATGAAAAATTCTAGACCCTAACACATGATAGGAATTGAATGTAATATAATCATATTAGATATGATAACGATGAAAATTGAGATGATATTGGGAGGTATAAAACCATTACATATTAAAATGATTTCATTCCTCTTTATTTTTTATGAGATTAAGAAAGCATAAATTGATGATATGAAGATATGAATGAAGATGGTGGATACAAAAAATGGTAGGTTTCTAAGTTCAAATAAGATAAAAATGAAGTTATAAGATTTGTGACATATAAATGTGTACTATTAGAGCTTTATACAATGAATGATTTATTAAATTATTCATATGTATCCTCATTCTTTTTCTATATATGGAGCACAAATATATACATTGATCTTCAATAGCATTTTACAAAGTCTCTATAAATAATTATATTAAAGAATATGGAAAAAATTGCATTGTATACCAAAAAAGTTAATGTTGGGTGACTAATGTAGAATGTGATGATGCAAAAATTTCATATATAAAAGTGGAAATTTGATAAATTATTTAAGTATTTTTTATAGATAGTAAGAAGAAAAATAATAGAAACAATTCTATATAGGTTCTAGTGGATCATCATAAATGACATTATTCTTATTTTTTATTTTATGATTCATCGTACTAGAAAAAGTTTCGATGTTATACATCATATAATTTGATATTTTTATTTTTATACAACTATTAACAATATTTGTTCAGTAAAATAGGTCGTATAATATTATTTGGTTTGTAATCAGAATGTATTGAACATAGAGTTGATAATTAATATGGAATATCATCCATATATAGATGGCTGATCAAAATGGAAAATTTAACATATATAACTAATTCTACAGGCATAAAATATCTAATTTTAAGGAAGATGGGATTAATATCATCATATAATTATTTCATCATATGACAATATCTTCTAATAATGTATTTATAAATATCTTTATGAATCCCTCTACTAGAAGAGGTTTATATCCCTATCCTAATATGATTATTTAAATGAGTGAAATATAGGTGATAATAATAAATTTTTAAATGAGAAGGGATTGTAAAATACATCTACAAAATTAATAGAATTATAGGGTCTACATAATTGATATTATAGAAATGGTTAATAATAAGTAGAATATGAGGTGGGAGATAATGTTTTAATTTATGTATCTCTATACACAAGTGTAATTATCATTGCGAAGAGGGGGATTCTATGAAATATATTCATTGGCCACCTTAATATCATAAATCACATCAGAGATTTATCTAATAAATTATCTCTACCACAAAACATTACCAATGAACATGGTTTTATACATATCCCTATTATGAATGTAAATACTTGATCCTAAATTACTTCTAAATCTGGAGGTGTTGCAGTTTTATCATGATCTCTATTACATGATCCATCAAATAAATATCATGGATCATAGATACATCATTTTATAAAAAAAATAAAACACAAACTTTTGATGTACTATCGAAAAACCATACGTTTTTATTAGAATAATGGAATCCATATCTAATAATAAAAAATAAGTACCCAAAATTTTCCATTTTTGTTTATTAATTGAAATTTTTAGTATCTAATTTCATAAGGGTTTATGAATCTAATGACTAATAATTTTTTGTATGAAATTTTCGTTCAAATATATATGGGTTTCAATAAGTCCCATAAACCCAATAAAAAAAATAAAAAATCTGTTTTATTTCATAACCAAAAACATTAACTATGAATTCTAAATACACATTAAAGAATATAACACATTTTAGTTATAAATTTAACTCAATTATTAAATAAAGAAATATAATTTCAAAATTGGGTAAAAAATGTTTCCATGAATTATCACTCGTGCAGAATAAAAAATTAAAAACAAAACAAAATATTATAATCATTACAAAAATGTTTTAAGAAATATTTAAAAAAATTTGGGTTGAAATTGAGTGAATGATGAGTCATATATATAATATAAATTTATATGATTTTTTGGATTATAAAACCATTAAAAATGTTATAATTATTACATTAACACACGTTTTGAAATATTAATCTATCTGTTGGAATTGAAAATTGACTATTGTGGAGAACATACATCTAAATAATTTTTACCAAAAAATAAATATGTTGTTATATATATCTAAATACCTTTAAATAATTACATAATCTACATAACATAATTTTTCTATGATAAAATATTTTTAGTGAAACATATTTAAAATTATATAAAAAATTAATTTTTATGTAAGAATTAATTGTTTAAATTATATATAATAGAAAAAAAGTGGAATTTGTTTTTGGATTCACCACATTAAAATTAGTAAAATTATTTTATTTAAATTTTTTAAAAATATAAAAGACTATAGGTAAAATTTAAAATTTAATGAAATGTTGTATTTTTCATTATTATATAAATACATAAACAATTATAACATATATGAATTATGTAAAAACTATATTTATCTCACATTCATAAATAAATATAAATATTCAAAATATTATATAGAATAACTATTCTGGAACAAATATAATAATGTAAAAAATCTTTTATTCATGAACCCCCTCTCCTTTACCAACAAATACACCTCACTTCACTCCTTTCCTCTCACTTCCAAAACAATATGTTTTGAAATAACATATCAAAATTATCTTCTAAACTTCCATATCATGGTTTTTGATTCCCTAGTCAAACAAAAATAGCAATATAATAATTTAAAATGTGTACTATAAATGAGAATAAAGAATGATCATAATTAAAACATCAATTTCTAATCCCACAAAAATGTTTATTCATTCCTTAAAATTACCATTTAAATATTCCAAACACTAATTTTAAAAAAATATAAAATATTAAATTCAATTTTAATATATATTATATCTTTTAATTATTATGTTAAATCAATTGCATTGTTTTTTATAACATGTACTCCATTATGAATGGTTTTAATAACCAATGTGGATGATATTATAAATTGACTACTACAATCATATATAGTAGGACCTAAAAATTCATTTGATGAATAAATTTAATATTTATGACATTAAAATTATTTTGAATGAATATATGAAATTTATATTAATGATGATAAATACAAAAAACTGATATAATTTTAAGGCCCTGTAACAGATGTATCATTATTTTTTTTCCTAATTAAAAAGAACATAAGACCATTATGTTGAATTATTTTTCTTTTATACCACGTGATTGATGGATAATACCGAACATTATACAATATTAAATCAAGGAACTATATGATTATAGCATTGACCACTATCCTAAAACTGTATTTTTAGAGTAGTTGTCTTAATTACCCAAAACGATCGACAAAAGAAACATAAGTCAAATAAATAAATAGAAAAATATATATATGAATTATCAAATAATAAATATGAATTATCATGGTTGTGGTGTACTTTTTTAAACATATAATTAAACTATAATGAAGGTTAGAGTGTCTAAGATGATAAAGAACACAATTTAAGGGTAACCCCAAAAAATGTTTCATATTTTGGATAATGTTATCTCTAATTTTATCATTATTTTTATCAATTTTCATAAAATGTTTATATTCTATGTAAAATATGTAACAACCTAACATTGTTCCTTATTCCCTTTATTGGATTTAGAGTGAACCATTTTTTTCCCATGTTCCCCTAGTTGGTAGAGGCATTCGAAAAGTGATATGGGACAAAATAAGTATTGGGGAATTATTCTTCTACTAAAAATAAACTGAATACCACACATGTATATTTCAAATGTTTGTAACAATTATATTGACTTAAAAACACATATTTTTAATGAACAATTTTATATTTCATACATTTGTGTATAATGAAAACCAAACTAGAATTTAATCAATGAAAATGAGGATATCTCATATAATAAAAAAATTTATGAATTCTAAAGGGCATATAACTATATAATACTAAAACATGAATAAAAAAAGTCTCCATAGTTGGGTTGGGTATATTGAAACCCATCATTTACCTACATATTGATCACAAAAACGTTTTCATACACTTTTTCATTATTTATTATACAATGGTGCACAGTATAAAATCCATAATGATGATGAGGAATTTTGTATTTTCAAAAATCATAACATATCATATCAACATTATATTAGGATATAAAATCATTAATTAAATGTTTATTAACATTCCCCATTAAATACATTTCCCTTTTAAAACTGAACAAGGCAACCTATGGACATGCAAAAGAAATTGGTGAGCTATACTGTAGTTTAAGGGAATAAACAAAGAATAATATATTATAATTCAGTACATGTATGGAAAGAATAATATCAATGTTACATAATAGGCATGATAATCATAATAATGAACAATAAGTCATGATATTACATGATATCATAAAGGTAATGTGTGAATTTTGTGAGAATATTTACCTAAAAATATTTAACATTGGTCAATGATAACAAAAATGACATCCTAACATGGAATAACATTACCCATAAAGTATTAGGATTATTCTATAATCCCATACATGATGTAGAATAAGACTAAAACATTACCAAATACATTATGTAACTATCAGGGCACACTGATCCTAAAATGTACCTGAATATCTGTGCCACTTAAATCTTTCAACATAAGAACATATTTCATCACATTTAATCCTTCGATTAAGGTTTATGGGTTTCATATATGGATTTATCCAATAAATTATTTTTAGGTACATCTAGTTGAATACTAAGGAGTATAAATAGGGTTGGCTCTTCATAAAAAACGATACTCATTAAAGCAATCGTAGGATAATTGTAATATAAAAATAGGGGTACTTAAAGTTTGGTGGGAAGTTAAAGTGGAAGTGAAAGGGGTATATCATCTATTTGAAATCATATGGAAAACAACATGTATGTGGTAAATCGTAACCCAACAAGAAAAATTGAAAAAAGAGCATAACATAAAGGAGTGGCATAAAAAAAGAAGACAAATAGAGGATACCTAAATATTATAGGAAAGATATAAAATCTTGGGGAGATTATTGAGTGTATAGGGTACCTTGGGCAACACCCAAAGCTTCTACGGTACGTTTCCCTTTGAATAATGTAGTAGCTTGAGTTTTACACAACTTGGAGTTTTAACACAACACGACCAATCAAACTAGCCATTATAAATAGTAATACACACTTATTAATATTTTATGAATTTTATTTTTCAAAAATAACTTTTTTGTTGGATTTGTACTATCGAAATTATCTTAGGGTGAATTACTGTTATTTTTCTGAGAAAATTATATTTTTGATGAATAGTGAAAAAACATTGCGTTATTGTTTTAAAATGAATTTTTATTTAAATAATTTTTTATTTCATATAAATTTATTTGAGTTAAAAACAAATACATAATACCTATACATATTCAATGTATCTAATAAGGGTCATTTTATAATAAGATTAGATATATAATATTTTATTGAACTTTTTACCGTCTTTTACCCACCTTCAAGTTGCAATCGAAAATTTGCATAAAACATAATTTTACTACTTCTGTGAGTCAAATTTCAAAAATCCAAGAGACATCGTTAATATCTATAAGTAAAATTTTGTTCAAGAAACTGAAAATAATATTTGGTGAATAGTAACTTTTGACTTTTATTTACCACCGTTAAAAGTAAATAGGGTAATTAATGGTAAATTTGATATTATAATTACACTCAAAAATGTCCTAATTATATTGGATAAGTGTAATTTTACGAAAAAACAATTAGGAATAAAATATGATCCTTTTGGTCCACTTGGATTATATTTGGACATTTATTAATATTTTATTTAAAGAAGAGTTAAAAGTGTTAAATTCCATGTTTAATAACTTTACCATTTTAAATATAGGGTTTCACAAAGTATAAACTCGACTATAAATATTAATTAGAAAGATAAACAAATTTCCTACATAATGGAATTTTATTTATAATTTTTAGACATAAAATAATATAATTTATTTACGACACAATGATGATGAAAAAATTACATTAGAAATGGATGATACTCACAAGTTAATATCAATAATAGAGTTTTAAAATCTAGTAAATCATCATCCCCAAGAATTAAATTGGATGTAAACAAAAAAATTAGATGAAAAGAGAAAATTATACTAATAATTAACTCATTTTATATAAAATTTCAAAATATATTAGATAAAATTGAGTGGATTTAAAATTATTTTTATGATGTATTTATAGGAGGTGGATAATTGTATGAATTTTGGAAACGTGACTTGACTGATGTAATAGTATCATCTATTTAAGGACAATTATATTATAATTTAGGGAAAATGAAATATTAAATATAATTTATAGTAAATTATAAAAGTAAATATAATTAAAAAAGTTAGACGAAATAATAATTGAATCAATTCAACATAATTTATATGTATGTAATTATTTTTGTAAATAATTTTTTCATTTTTTAGAAAACATTAGATTTTACCAAAACATTCAATATTAAAATAATCCAAAGAAATGAATAAATTTTAAAATAATATTTCATATTGGTAATTATAATCTAATTTTTTTTGAAATTTTTATAAATCACATAAATTATTTAATACATTGGTGAATAGTAAAATAATGTAAAGTGTGATATTTAAAATAAAAATGTTGAAATCTATAATAATTGTATTCTAGATGATATATGAAATCATTATCTGAAGTTTACATTCATAAATTATAGTAAATTGTCCCAATATATAATAATATTTATGTTCATAGGAAATTAATAATAATTTGACAGATTTTTTGTTCAAAAAACCTCCAACGATGCACCAAATATTGCAACCCACTTTGAATATTTTATCTTCAATATTAAAAAATATTTTTTTTATCCCAACACAAATTCATATCCATTTATCCTAGATATTTACATTTATTTTCATTTCACACAAGATGACTAATTGATAAAGGGATAAGGTGTAGTATAATGGATACATTTGAAATAGTGTATGTAAGTCCACATTTTCTTATACCCATAAATTTTATTTTTTCTAAATTCCACATAATCATTTAGTTTTTTTAACTATTATAGAATTATATCAAAAAATATGTGATGATATAATAAATTGAATAATATCATCATATAATTTAAAAAACATCCATTTTAGTGGTTTATTACATTCACTCCTTTGAGAATAGTTCCAAATGTTTATATAAATGTGGTTGTATGATAATTATAAAGCATTTTAAAGATAATGTTAAAAAATAAAAATAAAATTATTTTTTGTTATTATGATTCTATATTTTTTGAATGTGATATAACAATAATAATAATATAAATAAACATCCATGATCATTTTATGATAATAAATGTATATAATGAGATCTTTTTCTGATTTTATATTCATTTTTAAAAATAATACATTTAATGAGTATCATGTGATAATAAATTGGACAAAACAATATAATACAATAAAAGGATTATTTATAACAAAACTCACATATTTATTTTATCAATCCATAAGGTTAGATATGTTTTACTGAAAATTCAGGACTCATGGTAAGGGAGCTCCAAATATAATGTTATTCGATTATCTATTTTTTTAATGATTTATATTTAATTTATATATTCTTAAAATATTATTTTTATTGTGTTCTTAATCTAATTTAACACTTTAGAGAACATATATATTTTCATTTTCTATTTTATATACATGCATTATTTTCTAATATCCTTTACAAAAACATAATGAAATTAATAGTAATAAATGAATAGTTTTCTATTTATTTTAACATTTCATATAAAAATAATTTATATATTTTTTTATCAGATATTAAAAGAATTTTATATTTTTTTAAAATATATTATCATGAATATATATTTTTTAGGAAATATCAAGGTACTATTATTCATTAATGGTTAATTAGCTATTTTGGAAAACAGTTTTCCTGATGATCATTTATACACCCACTTAAATACTCTTACATATGATTTTATCCATCACATTGAATCAATATAAATGAGTTTTGTTTTTTATTCATTTATAGACATCTAAAATGCTTTATTACATTTTCTAATATAATGAATTTTGATATATCACATATTTATAATTTGAGATACGGTTGTATCACCCTTTATTTCTGATAGGTTTTTCATATGCATATTCTTTGTGTACGAATTAATTAAATGTGGATCCCATATGAATGGGATTTCAGTTATAGTAATTATCATGAATGAAAGGTCAATTTTTTTGTAAGTTCATAAATCCAAATATAAAATACCCTATTAGTGGCCATGTATAAATATTGGGAAATTATTATATAATAAATACGAGGGACTGATGAGTTATTATTTCTATGATAATTATTTTACATTTATATTAATATAATTTTATTTCAAATAATCGTACCATTCAGTTGTTGTTGTAAATTTCAAGTACTCGGGTTAATCCTTTTAATAAAACATGATAAGAAATATAACAATATCCCTAATTTAATATCTAATATGATGGGAGTAAAAATCGAGGATCATGAGATTGTAATTTTTATGGAGAGTAATGTGTTGAATAAACACATGAACCATGTAGAGTATATTACCTCTCCAAATATATTATAATTTGAAATTGAGTCACTAATATCTCAATAATCATCTTATTTTAGTGGATTTTCTAACCCCGTCATCCATACTGAATGGTGTTTTACATTGGTAATATTATTTATAACCTATAATAATCATTGAAAGAGAATTTAATTTTTAAAAAATTTCTTCTAGAGGGTGAAGGTGATCCATAATAGTCACATACCATGAATACTATGTCCAAGGAGGAAATTATATTGGTAGAATATGAAGAAATAATGACTTATTCAATAATTATTTTCCCCACACTATTCATAAAAATTGGATAGGATATATCTCAAACAAAACCAATTAAAGGATAAATCAATTTAGTATCACAAAGAAAATATCCAAAGGATTCCATTGTACAACCATGACTATATCATGGACCATGAAAATAATAATGGAGACATTATTATTGTAATAAAATCATTTCATTGATAATAATTACAAAATTTAATCTTTTATAGTCACCAAGAAATTATGTAATGTTTCATTAAGGTGAATAAGAATATATTTGATTATTAATTATCACATGGAAAATGAGAATAATATTGAATAACAGAACATAATACACTATCTTCTCTAATTTTTCTCTTACTAGAAAAAATAATCAGCTACCCACATGTCAAATGTTTGTAATGTTTTATCCAATAAAAATTTATAATGGAAAATTAAATGATTCATATGTAAATAATAAAAGAATCATTATCTATAATATTATATGTAGATTTAGAAACCTATAAATATAATCAATTGCTATAGGGTTATCCTGGTGCCTTCCTACACGATCTACTATTACAATGATAAAGAACATGGACAATGTTTAAACCATTTCTCTCTATCAAGGGTCTGAGTTAATAATCATTGTTCATTACATACAATGAAAAGGGATCATGGTTTATTTTATGTTATCACTATAAAAGAATATAATCATGAAAAAAATTTCTAATTGGTAATCATTTTATTTATTTAAGGATTTATATTTTCTTATTTTATTCACTTTAATTAACTCATTTATATCATAAATTTTTTATAAAAAAACTAAATACAATATAAATGCATATCATTTAAGTAAAAAAGTAAATTACAGAGTGGTGTAATCATTACATATTATGTATACAACTACATCTTTTTAACCATTTTTAGACAAACCTCCCAAAAGATTTTATTATACACCCATTGTTAGAATTCAATGTCATACTATGCGTGGGTTTTATTTCTATATACATAGTAAATAAATAGGTTTAGGATTTAAAGTCACTTTATATATCCCATGATATGCCCAAATTTTATACAATCATTTTTCTAATAATAAATATCCTTCTTAAAAAACTTCCATATAATGGATATTGTTTTATTATGGGTAAACATATACTAATCATATTATTGATAAAAATAAATGATTATTCATGAGTATATAAAAATTCTATATGAATTTGATGATGTATTCCAGAAAGAGTTTCATAGTAATTCTTTTGATTAAGTTGTATATTTATCAATTGAATCTTATCATATAGTTATCACTATATAAAAGTGTATCTTTAGAATAAAATCAATTAAACAACAATCATTAAAGAATAATCAAAAGTAAACAATGAAATGTGTGTCATATATCATAATACCTCTTCATGGGCTAAACTAGTCATATTTTTTAAGAATATGGATGGATAAATGTTTCATTACATTGATTATTAGTTGTTTAACATGATAAATATAATTAAAAAAAATTCTTACAAGGGATTTATGACTTGTTTGTCAAAATAATGGAAAAAATACTTCTAAAGGGATGATCTTATATATATATATATACATAATTATTGTGATGATGGATGATATTTTAACTACTTAATTTCATACAATTTATAGACAATATGGGTTTATAATGATCAATTAAAAGATAACAATACTCAATAAATCATCATGCACCTGAGAAATAGATTCTTTATGGATTTCCAAGACATATTTTTACGGTATATATAAATGAATAATTTTAAACTAAAAACTAAAGTAATTAAATGGTCCATCTTTGATTACTATGAAAAATAGATTATAAATGTTACATTATATTAAAAGTATTATAAATTTCCCGCTATAATAGAATCAAAATATTATTGTTAAATATTTTCATAAAAAATGGGATATTTATTTACCCTTCAGAAATAAAATACTGTGAATAATGGTCTAGAAATACATATATAATGTGAAAATAGATTTATTCTGATTAGTTAGGTACTATTAGTGGTATGTTGGTAAGTAACCACAATTATCACACACACTAAAAATAATAACACTGATGGGAGTCATGTTGTTCTTGATAAATGATTATAAAGAGGTCGTCTGATAATTGATTAAAAGGATATTCCAGGAACTTCTACTCTCACTACCCTCAATGTGGAAGGATATTTAACTAACACTTATTCTTCAAAGAATTTCTTTTTTCTATACTCAATAACAATAATAAATTGATATAAAATTCATTAATAAAAATAAAGGATAATATGAAAAACTACCGAAAACAAGATCTATGGTGGGATTAATTATTTATAACATTGAATATTTGAATGCATTATCTCTATTAATTGAAGTAAAAAATGTATATAAAAAATTCTTTTAGTATATATTAACATAACATGAGCTCAATATCAGTAAATAAAGATGAATATTTATGATCAAATGAAAAGAGTTTCAAATAAATTTTCCACATGTAATGGATATCATTTAGGACGATGATATTAAAGGAAAAATTCTGGACCCTAATAGATGATAGGACTTGAATGTAAAATAATCATATTAGATATGATAATGATAAAAATTTAAATGATATTGGGAGGTATAAAACCATTACATAGTAAAATGATTTCATTCCACTTTATATTTTATAAGATTAAGAAATCCTAAATTGATGATATTGATATATGAATGAAGGTGGTGGATCCAAAAAATGGTTGGTTTCTAAGTTCAAATAAGATAAAAATGATGTTATAAGATTTGTGACATAATAATGTGTACTATTAGAGCTTGATTTAATAAATCAATTATCATATTATTCACATGTATCCTCATTCTTTCTCTATATATGGAGCACAACGATGTATAGTGGTCTTCAATAGCATTTTACATAGTCTCTATAAAAACGTATATTAAAGAATATGGATAAAATGGCATTGTATACCAAGAAATTTAATGTCGGGTGACTAATGTAGAATGGGATGATGCAACAATTTCATATACAAAAGTGGAAATTGGATAAAATATATAGGTATTTTTAATAGATAGTAAGAATAAAAATAATAGAAACAATTCAATATAGGTTCTAGTGGATCATCATAAATGAAATTATTCTTATTTTTTTTATGATTCATCGTACTAGAACTAATTTCGATGATATAGATCATATAATTTTTTTTATTTTTATACAATTATTAACCATTTTTGACCAGTAAAATAGGTCGTATAATATTATTTGGGTTGTGATCAGCAAGTATTGAACATATAGTTGAAAATTAATATGTAATATCATCCATAGATAGATGGTCGATCAAAAAGGAAAATTTAACCTATATAAATAATTCTACAAGCATAAAATATATAATTTTAAGGAATATGGGATTAATATCATCATATATTTATTTCTTCATATGATAATAGCTTCTAATAAAGTATTTATAAATATCCATATAAAGCTCTCTACTAGAAGAGGTTTATATACCTATCTTGATATGATTGTTTAAATGAGTGAAATATAGGTGATAATAACTAGTTTTTATATTAGAAGGGATTGTAAAATACATCTATGAAATTAATATAATTTTATGGTCTACATAATTGGTATTATATAAATGATTAACAAGAAGTAGAATATGAGGTGTGAGATAATGTTTTTATTTATGTATCTCTATACACAAGAGTAATTAACATTGCAAAGAGGGGGATTCTATGAAATAGATTCATTGGGCCCCTTAATATCATAGATCACATCAGATATATTTCTTATAAATTATCTCTACCACCAAACATTACCAATGAACATGGTTTTATACATATCCCTAATATGAATGTAAATACTAGATCCTCAATTACTTCTAAATCTAGAGGTGTCATAGTTTGAGCATGATATCTATTACATGATCCATCCAATAAATATCCTAGATCATATATGCATCATTTTATAAAAAAATAAAACACAACCTTTTAATATAATATCGAGAATCCATAAGATTTTATAGGAATAATGGAATCCATATCTAATACTAAAAAAAAGTACCCAAATTTTTCCATTTTTGTTTATGAATTGAAATTGTTAGTGTCAAATTTCATAAGGGTTTATGAATGTAATGACTAATAATTTTTTGTATGAAATTTTTGTTCAAATATATATGGGTTTAAATAAGTCCCATAAACACAAAAAAAATAAAGAATCTATTTTATTTCATTAACAAAAAACATTAACTATAAATTATAAATACAGATTAAAGAATATAACACATTTTAGTTGAAAATTTAACTCAATTATGAAATAAAGAACTATAATTTAAAAATTGGGTAAAAAATGTTTCCATGAATTATCAATCATGCATAATAAAATATTAAAAACAAAACAAAATATTATAATCATTATAGAAATGTTTTAAGAAATATTTAAAAAACATTTGGTGGAAATTGAGTGAATGATGAAGTATATATATAATAGAAATTTATATGATTTGTTGGATTATAAAACCTTTAAAAATGTTATAATTATTACATTACCTCACCTTTTGAAATATTAATCTATCTATTGGAATTGAAAATTTACTATTGGGGAGAACATACATCAAAATAATTTTTACCAAAAATTAGATATGTTGTTATATATATCTAAACACCTCTAAATAAGGACAAAATCAACATAACATAATTTTTCAATGAGTATGTTTTTTTAGTGAAACATATTTCAAATTATATAAAAAATTAATTTTTATTTTTGAATTATATGTTTAAATTATATATAAGAGAAAAAAAATTGGAATTTGTTTTTGGATTCACCACATTAAAATTAGTAAAATAATTTTATTTAAAGATTTTTAAAATAGAAAAGACTATAGGTGAATTTTAAAATTTAATGAAATGTTGTATTTTTCATTATTATATAAATTCATAAACAATTATAACATATATGAATTATGTAAATACTATATTTACCTCACATTAATAAATAAATATAAATATTCAAAATATTATATAAAATATCTATTCTGGAACAAATATAATAATGTAACAAATAAATTATTCATGAACCCCCTCCCCTTCACCAAAAAATTCACCTCACTTCACTAATTTCCTCTCACATCCAAAACAATATATTTTATAATAACCTGAAAAAAATTTCATCTAAACTTACCTATCAAGGTTTTTGATTCCCTAGTCAAACAAAAATAGTAACATAATAATTTAAAATTTGTAGTTTAAATGAGAATCAAGAAAGATCATAATTCAAACTGTTGGTCGGAGTGGATACTCAAGAGGGTGTGAATTGTGTTCAAATTAAATTTTCTGTTAAAATAATGTATATTTAAAATCCCCCAATTTATAAAACAAGTTAAACTGTAGTGAATCTATACAGAATGTAAATGTTTAATCAGTTTCTCAAAGATTGATTAGGTCTCAGTTAACTTAATCTGAATATTAAATTAACTTTTCAAACTAACTTACTGGTTTAAAATAAGTATAGACACTTGATAATTTAACTATCAAAGTATCTTTAAGAAAAGATTCGTATTTCAAAGTAATAGCAGTGGAATATAAAAGATATATGTAGTATACTTTAATCTTAAACTAAATATGCACATCAGATATAACAAGAGGTTCAGTCTCAAGCATAGATTTAGTCCTCTCCAATTTATATAAATTTTATCCACACCCTGGATCGGGATTAACAACAGTTTACCAAACTGTCCAGGCCACGCAGGGACCTCTACCACAGTTTTTTTGTGGGAAAACAACAAATAACAGGCCACACAATGACCTCTTCCATAGTTGACATGGTTAAACAAGAGTTAATAGTTTTGGAGTAAGGATTTTGATATCCTCTAGTTTAGTGCAGGCGACAGTGTGTATGTATAAGATATACATAGTACACCACACTGCTTGAATGTAAATAAACAAATAACATAGAGAGAACATATAATATTTTAAAAAGCTCTAGTGATTATCAATGCATCTCTAGACTCGTTGGATTCTGCAGAAATTCTTCTGAGTCCTTCTCTTTTTTTTATGTTGAAAAACAGAGTGTTGTAGTCTATCTTCTGTTCTACAGGAGTGAAAATGATCTCTTGATTTGTCGTGTGTTCTTCAGTGGTGTGGGATTTCACTCATGATAGTTCTTCTAATGTCTTGCAATCTCTTTCTTGATCAGGATTGTTCTTTCTGTTCAGCATAGTGCTCTCGAGCGTATGTATGTTCTTCTTGTTGTATTGTCACACTTGCACACATGTACTGCATCTCAAAATTCCTTATATTTCACTAGTCCTGGTAGTAGGAATTATTCCCTTTTCATAGATACAAGATACGGTTTTCTGGCATGCCAACAACTATCATTAAATAACATTAATTTCATTAAAAACATAAAATATGACTGTTATCATTATTTAAATAATATTGAGAAAAGGTTAAAAAACGGTGTCACAATGATTATGTAAACAATGTCTTATTCACCGTATGTGTGTCACGGTATGTGCTCCACGGTGTCTGGGTCACAGTTTGTCCTTCACAGTGCCTGGGTCCCGGTTTGTCCTTCACGGTGTCACTATACTTAGACATATATCTGTATTTAGATTTAGACTGTAATATGCAGAACATGAATTATGTTTATCCATTAGAGATAAGAGAACTTGAATCATAAATATAAAGTCTTGATAAAATAAGTGAGATTTGTGATCTTTTATAATACTTCTAAATAATAAAGAGAGTAATTAACATCAATAAGATTTGTTATCACTAAAACATGATGTGTAGTAATTATTGACATTGATGAACATTAGCAAGATGTGCAGTTAATATTGAGATTATATAACAGTAATAGGATTTTTGATCATTAAAACATGATTAATACATGAGCAGTCCAACAATCTCCCCCTTTTTATGATCACAAATCATGTATAGTCAAAATATAAATGAAATGTAACATAAAAGAAAAGAGAATATGATAATAACAAAAAATAGAGAATTATAGATTCGATAATAATATATCTCATTATAGTACTGATACTTGTAGTTTTTCTCCCCCTTTTAGGATTATCAAAAATTAGAGAAAATGAAATGAAACACTGCATTTGTCATTGAAAAGGTTCAGAATAAAACATACAGGAGAAATAAAAGCATTAAACAACAAAAGACATCCTTTCAAAAAGAAAACAGTCTCTGGAGTCTTCAGGGATCGATCCTTTCCTTGACTTTATCAACAGTAAGAGATGGGGCTAATGTAGAAGAAGGAATAGATGTGGTAGAAAAAGAGGGTAAGGGTAGACCTTCAAAAACGGATGGAGCCAAAGTAGGATTAGTAGAAGATCTAGGCTACGGTTTGTCAAGAATGACAGGCTGGATCAGAGAAGGAGCTTGGCTGACTGACATGGAAGTTGAGGCTGTGGCAGGTAGACTAGGTCTAAGGTGTGCAACAACTGGAGGAATAATAACAGTACTCTGCAAATGAAGATACTACTTCAATAGATTTATGAAATCAGTAATGATTTCTCGACCATATTGCATAGCCTTTTCAAAATCTTTTTTATTATCCATGAATTTTTCAAACAATTCGGTGAACTCTGTATGCTTTTGAACTTGAGGTTTAAAAACTGGAGTTACATGAGGTATTTTCAAGTTTTCCACAAGAAACATAAAGTGATTTTTCATGTCACTTTTGGAGAAAATCCGGGTGAGATAAAAATATATTTTCTTAGTTATCTCCTATTGAACTTAATTTGATATCTTATAATTAATTATAACCAATTTCAATGCTCGATCACGGTTCTTAACCACTTATGACAAAAAAAACAGATCCAAGCCACTGAAGGCATTCTGATGTTCTTCCTTGATTATGGATCTCAGTAGAGAATCATCCAAAGGAGATACAGAAGGTTAATCAGAAGAAGGAGAAACCTTGATAGCTTTGGTTAGAACATTGAGATATTTCAAAACTTTTTGCAGGCATCCAATGTATTCATCTATGAGTTTATTCAAATTTTCCACAAGCTCCCTCATTCATTCCATCATTTTTGTGTGTCTTTTTTTAATCTTCTCATCAAAAGATAGTAGATATTGATGAACTTGAGACACAATCTCCCTAGAAAGGGTGGAATCAGTTGGCTCAGGAGAAGTATCAACAGGTTCAGGGGCAGAAACAGGAGCAGGCTCTGATCTCAAAGACAACTCATTCTACAAGTTTGATACCATACATTCAGGTTTGCAACATCAACACTCAGCAGCTTATTTTCTACTCTGACTTCGTGAATTTCTTAGATCATCCTTGGTTGAATATGTAGTATAATTGTTTCCAAGAGAATTAATGAATCTTCAGGACTCAATTGAGTCACTGGACGAGGTTGAGTAGATAAAATCTTCTCAACACCAGCCAAGATAATTTCTCCAAAGACTTTCAAATGATCTTTAGTTACAAAGGAGTGTTGCTCTGGTAAGAGTGCAGGTGAAGGTAGTGGAGCAGGTTCTGTCTGCGGTTTAGAGTCACCTTCAGACTCAGACTCTGATTCAGATTGAGAATGAGGTTCTCGTTCTGGTTCTAGTTCTGGATAAGCTAAAAACTATAGTTGAAACACAGAAGAGAGATCCATTCCAGTTGTAGTCACTTGATCTAACTCATTTACATCATAAAAGCTTGGGAAAACATAATGGGTGTACACAGAATATGAGATAGTAGGTTGAGAAGCTTCAGCAGATCTAGCTTATACAATCTCAAGGTTTTGAGGTTCCTCCCCCTCAAATTTTACTTCCATTTTAGAGACTATAGGCTCAGGAATTGGGTCATGATCCACGAGATCATATCTAATTTCTTCATCAAAAACTTTCCTTGCCAGCTGAAAAGAAATTTCCATCGTCTCTTCAGTAGAGGGTATGTACTCAAGAACTAATTCTTCCATTGGTTGTGCTTCCAGAATTTCTTCTTTCTTAACAGGGAGATCCTCTTCTACAGGATCTGTCTCCATGGTTTCTTGCTGCTCTAAATCTGGAAGAACTAATTTTATTGCAGCCGTAGGATGAGATTCTGGATTGACATAGTCACCAGAAGCAGTAGCTTCCTCTTCTCTTAAACCAACAGCAACTTCT
This sequence comes from Viscum album, assembly GCA_963277665.1. Classification (NCBI taxonomy): domain Eukaryota; kingdom Viridiplantae; phylum Streptophyta; class Magnoliopsida; order Santalales; family Viscaceae; genus Viscum; species Viscum album. The sequence continues at coordinate 385,842,588 of OY728147.1, read as the reverse complement.
TCTCCCTGAGGTAGTTCAGTTGGGACAACAACAGGGACATCAGTCCTTTCTTCTTCAACAGGAGCTGTTTCCATTCGAGGTATTCCAGCTTCTTCTCTAGGTGATACTTCACCTGTCACTTCCTCTTCTTATTCTTCTTCGTCTGAATACTCAGCCACTTCATCTACTTCCAAACTTGGATCGACTAGATTCTTAGGCCTTCTTGGGTAGTTAAGAGGATTAAACTTTTTATACAATTGATCATTATCCTCAACCCATTGCTTCTTCCAGGGGTTCCATCTAATCTTCATCCTTTTGATGATAGGCTTGGATAAGCAGAAATCAAAGTCCTTTAGCTTTTTTTCATTCGATCCAACCATTCCTTTGGCAACTAGCATGATTCAAATCATCATTGAGTAAAACTAGGAGGTGGATTTGGAAGTGACTTTAATAAGATCATAGATGTGGATAATGAAATACTTACAAAGATTGATCTTATGGCCATTATTCAACAAGAGAATCTGAAACACATCCTGATACTTCATTACAGCAAAATCCCCTTTTCTCGAATTGATAAAATTTTGATCAAATTTGAATAGAAGTCTAGTTTCTCTATCTAGCTCTTTAGCTATAGCCCATTCGCTTGGTTCCATTACCAGTTAGAATTTCTAAGGCATTTTCTAGATCGAATTTATCAGATAAAGGAGGAGGGTCCCTCTGGTAGTCTTCACAAAATCCATCATGTAGAATTCTTAGGCATGCATCCCACAGCCTCGAGGTGAAAGAACACTTCTGACCATTGATCCAGCTGGTCACCATAAATTTTTCTCCAAAATCAATGAAAAAATTCACATATTGGTAGAATTGAGATACCGGCCTCGGGTAAATCTGTCTATCTTGTCTAGAGAACCATTCAAACCATCCTTTTTCTTTTAAAACTTTCAAAACTAATGACTTTATAGACATCAAAAACTCAGGGAAAATCTCTTTTTCAGGTACAACAATACGGCTTACCAAGTTTGGGTTTATAGGTCCTTCACGAGATACCCTCTGTATTCTCTTCTGTTTCTTAGAGCGGTGCTTCTCAAACAAGGGTGATGATAGATGCTTCATCCTAGGCATCCACTGAAGGTTCGAAAGATAGGGATGAGAAGTTTTTGAAGAGAGTTCGGGTAAGGAATCGAATGAAACCCTTAAGTTTTATCGTTTGGGAATGTCAAACGTCATAAAAAGAAAAACGCGGAAAATAAAATAGCGGTGAAATAAAAATTACCGCGATACTAGTTAAAATAAGTGTATAAATAATCTTCATGGTGAGACCGTGAGCAGGCATTACAGTGTGATGAAAAACAGTTATCACAGTGAGACAGTGACCATTGTGTGTAGTCACGGTGAGATAGTCAGTTGACAGACCGTGAGCACAAGGTCTTAACGGTGAGACCATATGCATGAAATAGTAACAGTAAAACAGTGAGCATGAAACCGTAAAGTAAAATACTGAAAATTATTTAACATTAAGATCAGTAAGATATCTATTTATTATTAATCATACCAAGATCATGTATGATGTAGTCTAATCTTTCAGAATTTAATGGTTTAGTGAATATATCAGCAATTTGATACTCAGTACCAATGAAGTCCAAAGTGATATCACCTTTTTGATAATGATCCCTCAAAAAGTGATCTCTTACATCAATATGTTATGTCCTAGAATGAGAAACAAGATTCTTAGAAATATTTGAAGCACTTATGTTATCACAATTTATTGGGACATGTCTGAATTGATATCCATAGTCTAGTAATGTGAACTTCATCCACAAAATTTGTGCACAACAACTACCAGCAGCTATGTATTCATATTCTGCAGTAGATAATGCAACAAAACTTTGTTTCATACTACACAATGATACTAGTGACATTCCTAAAAGGTGACATGTTTTAGAGGTGCTTTTTCTCTCTAACTTACATCCAAAAAAATCATCATCAGAATAACTAACTAGTTCAAATGATTTTCCTTTGGGATAGAACAGTCCTAAATTGGGAGTATGCATGAGGTATTTGAAAATTATCTTTACATAATTTAAATGTGACTCTTTAGTGTTTTCATGAAAATGAGCACACATACACACACTAAACATAATATCAGGATGACTAGCAGTCAGGTAGAGTAGACTTCCAATCATTCCTCTATAAGTGAATTGATCAACAAATTTACCATCTTCATCAAGATCCAACTTATAGGTGGTACTCATGGGAGTGTCACTACTTTTTCTGCTATCCAATCCAAAACGTTTTAAAATATCTGTAGTATATTTAATTTGAGTTAAAATAATTCCATCATCATTTTGAAATATTTTAAATCCAAGAAAGAATTTTCGTTCACCCATTAAAATCATTTTAAATTCATTTTGCATTATTTTATAAAAATCAGTACATAGGGAATTTCTTGATGATCCAAAAATAATATCATCTACATAAATTTGTATAACTAAAACATATTTAGAAATTCATTTTATAAAAATAGTAGGATCAGCTATACCTTTTGTTAAACCATTGGAAATTAGAAAAGTACTTAATCTATCATAACAAGCTCTTGGAGATTGTTTTAAACCATATAAAGCTTTTTATAATTTAAAAACATGATTTGGAAAACGAGGGTTTGAAAATCCAGGTGGTTGTTCAAAAAAATATCCTCAGCAATATAACCATTTAAGAAAGCACTCTTGACATCCATTTGATATAGTTTGAAATTTAGATGTGTAACATAAGAAAGTAAAATCCTAATAGCTTCTAATCTGGCCACTGGAGAAAAAGTCTCCTCATATTCAATTCCTTCCTCTTGACTATATCCTTGTGCAACTAGCCTAGCTATGTTTCTAACTATGGTTCCAGATTCATCTACTTTATTTCTAAACACCCATTTAGTTCCTATGGTGATAGTGTCCTTAGGTTTATCTACAAGATACCAAACTTTATTTCTTTCAAACTGATTGAGTTTTTCTTGCATGGAAATCACCCAAAATTCATCATTAATAGCATCATCAATGTTTTTAGGTTAAAGATGTGACAAGAAGGCATGATGATCAACCTAATTTCTAAGAGAAGCTCTAGTCTGTGTCCCTCTATCCAGATTTCTTACAACAACATCTAAAGGATGATTCTTTAGAATTCTAGTTGATCTAGTAAAGGTAGGACTAGAAATTACAGGCTCTTCTCTATGGTCGGGTTCATTAGAAGCAGATTCTCGAATAAGTCCAGAACTGGTTGTCTTTATAGTATGTTCTTTAGATTTCTCATTAAGGTCTAGAACAATCAAATCTTCATCAAGATTTTCAAGAGATGTTTTAGGCTCATGTGGACCAATTTCCTCAAACTTGATGTGAACAGATTCTTCCACACATATGGTTCATTTTTTGAAAACACTGTAGGCTTTGATGGTTAAAGAATATCCTAAAAAGATTCATTCATCACTCATAGAAGCAAAATTATCAAGATTATCTTTTTTATTAATAATAAAGAATTTGCAACCAAATACTCTAAAGTAACTAACTTTAGGTTTTATATTATTCCACAACTCATATGGGTTCTTCTTAAGAAATGGTCTAATTAAGACTCTATTAATGATATAACAAGCTGTATTTATAGATTCATCCCAAAAATAAATATGCAGGTCATACTGATTAATCATGGTTCTAGCTATTTCTTTAAGGGTTCTATTTCTTCATTCTACTAAACCATTCTACTGAGGTGTCCTAGGAGCAGAAAATTTATGATTATAGCCATTTTGTGAGCATTAAGATTCAAATTCATGATTTTCAAACTCCCGGCCATGATCACTTCTTAGAGTTTTAATCTTATTTCCACTAATATTTTCTACAGACATAGAGTATTTAACAAAATGATAACAAGCTTCACTTTTGTGAGCTAATAAGTATACCCAGGTATATCTAGATAAATCATCTACTAGGACATAGATATAGTGCTTATTATTTAATCCAGAAACTCTAGATGCTCCAAACAAATCCATGTGAACCAACTCAAGAGGTTGAGAAATTGAAACTTCTTTCTTTGATTTAAAAGAAACATTATGTTGCTTTCCCTTTTGACAGGGATTACAAACTTTGTCATTTGGAAATTCAAGTTTACGTAGGTCTATTACCAAGTTATTCCTATTCAGTTTTCTAAGTGAGTGTATATTGCAGTGTCCTAATCTTCTATGCCATAACCAGGACACTTTATGAAAGGAATTTAAACAGGTAACATTTTTCTTGGATAAGGAAATTAAATCAACATCTTAATCATTTTCATTTCTTAAAGCAAAAAATACTAAAACATTTTTAGAGTTAAAAACATTACAATAATCATTTTCAAATTTCACATTAAATCCATCATCATATAATTGAGAAATACTTAACAGGTAATACTTAAGTCCATCAAAAAATAAAACATTAGAAATTAAAACTGAATTAGAGTTTCTAATCTGGCCTAGGCCGATGATCTTTCCTTTAGAATTATCACCGAAGGTGACATAGCCTCCATCAACCATTATTAAACTCTTGAAGCATGATTATTCCCCATACATATGACTTGAACATCCACTATCCAAATACCATGTCTTCTTGTGGAAAATTTTTAAGCATGTTTCTTAAAAAACAGTATTATATAGAATATGATTTTGGTACCCAGATCTTCTTGGGTCCAGACAGGTTAGCAATCAATGATTTTGGTTCCCAAATTTGTCTTATGGATCTCATATAATTTACAGAATCAAAATATTTTGAGAGATAAACTCTATTTGATTTATAACTATGTGAATAACTTGTTGAAGAATATGACTGTCTAGAACTAGAAGTAGCATTATTCTATCCAGTTTTAAGAATAAATCTATTCTTAGTAATATGTCTCTGTCCAGGTTTGTATCCTATTACAGTAGTGTATTTTGGTTCCACTTTCTTTCCTAGAATTTGAGTTAGTGTATCATTTCAATTTGTGAAATTATCTAAGTCCTTTCTAAGTTGCTCATTTGAAATTTTCAATTCTGTATTTTCCTTTAACAGTTGAGCATTCTTCTCCTTTTCAATAGTAAGTTAAGTTTTAACAGTTGTAGTGAGAGAATGTTGTTTCTATAATGATTTGTATTTATCCATAAGTTCATTGCATGTCTCTTCAAGCATATTTCAATATTAAAATAATTCGTCACTAGTCAGGTTTTCAGAATATGAATTAGATTCTGCATCATCATTAGAATAAGAATAATTTAAAGTAGGAGTATCTAAGGTTACCTCAGATGTGTTTGTCATGAAACACATGTTGGCACGTTTCTTTTCAAAATCAGACATTTCAGATTCACTTGTGTTGTCTTCAGAAGCACTCAAGGCAGCCTTCATATCTTTCTTGTAATTACTGTCCTGGTAATCATATTTCTTCTTGAATTCTAGATTTGGGAAGTCTGTTTTAATGTGTCCTTTTCTTTTTCACTCGTAGAAAACAACTTCATCACTTTTATCTATCTTTTTCCAGTCCTTATTCTAATGTCACTTATTGTCATACATACCTTTTTAGTTGGATTTTCTGAAAAATTTCTTCTTCCTATAAAATTTCATAAACCTTATGGCTACCTGAGCCATTTCAGCATCACTATTAGAGTCTGAACTTTCACGTGTTGAATGGTCATTTTGTTTTTGAGTTTTCTCTTTGTCCTTATTCTTTAAAACAGTAGCCCTGAAAGCCACTGATTTACTTTTTGGTTCATCCTCTTGCTCTTTATTCGCCTTAAGTTCTTTCTCATACATCATAATCTTACCAATGAGTTCTTTGATAGGTAGAGTAGTAATGTCACATGAATCTCTGATTGAAATAGATGTACATCTCCATCGGTCTGGTAAACATCTCAGTATCCTCATAATTTGTTCCTTTGCTGGAACATCCTTTCTGAGTGAATTCATTGTATTGACTATCTCATTGAACCTGAGATACATATCAGAAATTGGTTCATCAGTCTTCAATTTAAAATTATCGTATTTAATAGTATAAGTATTCAAGCCCATTTCATTAACATTAGCCGTTCCTTCGTGAGAAACCCCTAAAGAATCCCAAATTTCATAAGCAGTTTTGCAAGAAGATATTCTATTAAATTCCTCATATCCTAAATCACAGTACAAAGCAGTCATAGATTTACAGTTATTATTGTAAGCTGTCTTTATAGGTTCATACTAAGTTGCTCTTTCAGTTTCTGGAATTTTATATTGAGATTCAATAGCAGTCTAGATATCAAAACCCAAACTCTCTAAATGAATTTACATTTTAAGCTTCCACTGGGCATAGTTTGTACCATTAAAGAATGGTGGCAAGTTATTAGCAGCACCCTCATGTATATTATCCATAACTAGATTTTAGAAAATAAATTTAAAGAGATATGATTTAGAACTAACATAAATTTATGATCATTAAAGATGAAACTAAAATCACAGTTGAAAAACAGAGTATTTCAAAAATCCTTAAACAAAAACAACATCTGATACCAAATGTTGGTCAGAGTGGATACTCAAGAGGGGGGGGGGGGTGAATTGAGTTACATTTAAAATTTCTGTTAAAATATTGTCTATTTAAAATCCCCCAATTTATAAAAAAAGTTAAACTATAGTGAATCTACACAGAATGTAAATGTTAAATCAGTTTCTCAAGGATTGATTAGGTCCCAGTTAACTTAATCTGAAGATTGAATTAACTTTTGACACTAACTTATTTGTTTAAAATAAGTATAGAATCTTGATAATTTTACTATCAAAGTACCTTTAAAATAGTTTCATATTTCAATATAACAACAGTGGAATATAAAAGATATTTGTAGTATACATTAAACATAAACTAAAGATACACAGAAGATATAACAAGAGGTTCAGTCTCAAGATGAGACTTAGTCCTCTCAAATTTATATAAATTTGATCCACGCCCTAGATCGGGGTTAACAACAGTTTACAAAACTGTCCAAGCTACGCAGGGACCTCTACCACAGTTCTTAGTCGGAAACAAAACAAAGACCAGGCCACACAAGGACCTCTTCCGCAGTTGACGTGGGTAAGCAAGAGTTAAGTGTTTTGGAGTGAGGATTTTGATATACTCCAGTTCAGTGCAGGAGATAGTGTTTATGTGTAAGATATATAGTGTACACCACACTTCTCTGAAGTAAATAAAAAATTCACTTAGAGATAACAGATAAGAGTTTATAAAGATCTAGTGATTAGAAATGCAGCTCTGGACTCATTGGAACCTGCAGAAATACTTCTGAGTCCTCTGGTTTTTCTATTGAAAAACAGAGTGTCGTAGTCTAGCTTGAGTTCTAAATGAGTGAAAATTATCTCTTGATTCATCATGTGTTCTTTAGTGGTGTTGGATTCCACTCATGATAGTTCTTTGAAAGTCTTGCAATCTCCTTCTTGCTCAGGATTGTTCTTTCTATTCAGCACAGTGCTCTCTGGCATATGTATGTTCTTCATGTTTTATAGTAACACTTGCGCACGTGTACTGCATCTCAATCTTCCTTATATTTAGGAATAATTCCCTTTTCACAGGTATGAGATACAGTTTCCCGACATGCCAAAAATTATCATTAAATAACATTAATTGCATTAAAAACATCAAATATGATCGTTAGCATTATTTAAATAATATTGACAAAAAGTTAAGAAACGGTGTCATAGTGATTATGTAAACGGTGTCTTCTTCATGGTATGTGGTTCAAGGTATGTGGGTCACGTTATGTGCTTCACCGTGTCTGTGTCACAGTTTGTCCTTCCCGGTGTCTGGGTCACAATTTGTCCATCCCGGTGTCTGGGTCATGGTTTGTCCTTCACGGTGTCTCTATACTTAGACAAATATCTATATTTAGATTTAGATAGTAATATGCAGAATATGAATTATGTTTAACCATTATAGATTAAGAGAACTTGAATCATAAATATAAAGGCTTGATAATATATGTGAGATTTTTGATCATGCATAAGACTTGTAAATAATAAAGAGAGTAATTAGCATCAATAAGATTTGTTATCATTGAAACATGATGTGTAGTTATTATTGAGATTGAAAAGCATTAACAATAGGTGCAATTAAGATTGATATTAATTAACAGTAATAGGATTTGTGATAATTAAAACCTGATTAATACATGAGGAGTCCAACAGAAAAATCAATTTCTAATACCACCAAAATGTTTATTTTTTTTAAAATTCCCATTTAAATATTCCAGACACTATTTTTAAAAAAATATGAAATATATAATTCAATTTTAATATATATTATATCATTTTATTATTATGTTAAATCAATTGCATGGTTTTCTATAACATATACTCCATTATGAATGGTTTTAATAGCCTATGTGAATGATATTATAAATTTCCAATTACAATAATATATAGTAGGACATAAAAATTCATTTGATGATTAAATGTAATATTTATGACATTAAAATTATTTTGAATGAATATATCAGAATTATATTAATGATTATAAATACAAACAATTGATGTAATTTTAAGGCCCTTTAACAGATGTATCATTATTATTTTCTTAATTAAAAATAATTTAAGACCATTATGTTGAATTATTTATCTTTTATACCACGTGATTTTTGGATAATACTGAACATTATACAATATTAAATCATGGAACTATATGATTGTAGCTTTGACCACTATCCTAAAACTGTATTTTTAGAGTAGTTATCCTAATTACCAAAAACGATCGACAAAAGAAACCTAAGTCAAAAAAATAAATAGAAAAATATATATATGAATTATCATTCTTATGGTGTATTATATTTAAACATAAAATTAAACTATAATGAAGGTTAGAGTGTCTAAGATGATTAAGAACACAATTTAGGGGTAACACCCAAAAATGTTTCATATTTTGGATAATGTTATCTCTAATATTATCATTATTTTGATCAATTTTCATAAAATATTCATCTTCTATGTAAAATATGTAACAACCTAACATAGTTCCATATTCCCATTTATTGGATTTAGAGTGAACCATTTTTTACGTGTTCCCCTAGTCGGTAGAGGCATTTGAAAAGTGATATGGGACAAAATAATTATTGGGGAATTATTCATCTACTAAAAATAAACTGAATACCACACATGTATATTTCAAATGTTTGTAGAAAACATTTTGACTTAAAAAAACATATTTTTAATGAAAACTTTTGTATTTCATACATTTGTATCTAATGAAAACCAAACTAGATTCTAATGAATGAAAATGGAGAAATCAAATATAATAACACAAATTATGAATTCTAAAGGGCCTATAACTCTATAATACTAAATCCTGAATAAAAAATAAAGTCTCCATAGTTGGGTTGGGTATATTGAAACCCCTCATTTACCTACATAATGATCACAAAAACGTTTATATATATATATATAACTATATTTTAATACATCTTTTTCATTATTTATTATATAAAGGTGAACAGTATGAAATCCAAAAAGATCATGGGGCATTGTGTGTTTTTGAAAATCGTTACATATCAAATCAACATTATATTAGGATATAACATCATTAATTAAAAGTTCATTAACATTCCTCATTAAATACATTTCCCTTTTAAAAATGAACAAGACAACCTATGGACATGTAAAAGAAATTGGTGAGCTATAATGTAGATTAAGTGAATAAACAATGAATAATATATTATAATTCAATAAATGTATGGAAAGAAGAATATCAAGGTTACATAATATGCATGATATTCATAATAATGAACAATAAGTCATGATATTACATGATATCATAAAGGTAATGTGTGAATGTTGTGACAATATTTACCTAGAAATCTTAAAAATTGTTCAAAGCTAACCACCAAGCCATCCTAACATGGAAAAACATGACCCATAAAAGATTATGATTATTCTATAATCACATACATGATGTCAAATGAGAATAAAACATTACCAAATGCATTACGGAACTATCATGGCACACTGATCCTAAAATGTACATGAATATCTCTGCCACTTATATATTTCAACATAAGAACATATTTCATCACGTTTAATCCTTCTATTAAGGTTTATGGGTTTAATATATGGATTTCTACAATAAATTATTTTTAGGTACATTTAGGTGAATACTAATGAGTACAAATAGGGTTGGCTGTTTATAAAAAACCATAGTCATTGAAGCAATCGTAGGATAATTCTAGTATAAAAACAGGGGTATGTAAAGTATGGTGGGAGGTTAAAGTGGAAGTGAAAGGGGTATATCATCTATTTGAAATCATATGGAAAACAATATGTATATGGTAAATCTTAACCAAACAAGAAAAATTGAAAAAAGAGCATAATATAAAAGAGACACATAAAAAAGAAGATAAATAGAGGATCACAAAAAATTATAAAATAGTTATAAAATCTTGGAGAGATTATTGAGAGTATAGGGTACCTTGGGTTACACCCCAAGATTCTATGGTACGTTTCCCTTTGAATAATTTAGTAGCATGCGTTGTATGCAACCTTGTATTTTAACACAACATGACCAATAAAACTAGCCGTTATAAATAGTAATACCCACTTATTAATATTTTATAAATTTTATTTTTCAAAATTAACTTTATTTTTGGATTCGTACTATAGAAATTAGCTTAGGGTGAATTTTTGGTATTTTTTTGAAAACTTTCTTTTTTTGACAAAAAGTGAAAAAACACTGCATTATTATTTTAAAAAGACTTTTAATTTAAATAATTAGTTATTTTATTTAAATTTATTTTACTTAAATAAAATACATAATACTTATACATATTCAATGTAACTAATTAGGGTCATTTTATAATAAGATTAGACATATAATATTTTATTGAACTTTTTAACGTCTTTTACCCATCTTCAAGGTGCAATTAAAAATTTGCATAAAACATAATATTACTACTTCTGTGAGTCAAATTTCAAAAATCCAAGAGACATAGTTAATATCTGTAAGTAAAATGTTGTTCAAGAAGATGAAAATAATATTTCTTGAATAGTAAATTTTGACTTTTAATTACCACGGTTAAAAGTAAATAGGGTAATTAATGGTAAAATTGATATTATAATTAATTTAAAACATGTCTAAATTCTATTGGATAAGTGTAATTCGACCAAAAAATACCTTAGGAATAAAATATGATCCTTTTGGTCGACTTGGATTATATTTGGACATTTATTATTATTTTATTTAAAGAAGAGTTAAAAGTCATAAATTCCATGTTTAATAACTAAACCATTTGAAATATAGGGTTACACGAAGTATAAACTCGACTATAAATATTAATTAGAATGATAAAAAAATTCCTACATAATGGAATTTTCTTTATAATTTTTAGACATTAAATAATATAATTTATTTATGACACAATGATGATGCAATAATTACATTATAAATAGATGATACTCACAAGTTAATAACAAAAATAGAGTTTTAAAATCTAGCAAATCTTCATCCCCAATAACTAGCATGGATGTAAACTAACAAATTATAGTAAAAGAGAAAATTATACTAATGAGTAACTCATTTTATATAAAATTTTAAAATATAGTAGATAAAATTGAGTGAATTTAAAATTATTTTTATGACGTATTTATAGTATGTGGACAATTGTATGAATTTTGGAAAGGTGGCTTGAGTGATGTAATAATATCATCTATTTAAGGACAATTAAAATATAATTTAGAGAAAATGAAATATTAAATATAATTTATAGTAAAATATATAAGTAAATACAATTAAAAACATTAGATGAAATAATAATTGAATCAATTCAACATAATTTATATGTATGTAATTATTTTTGTAAATATTTTTTTCATTTTTTAGAAAACATTATATTTTACCAAAACATTCAATATTAAAAGTATCCAATTAAATAAATAAATTTTAAAATCATATTTCATATTGGTAATTATCATCTATATTTTTTTTGACATTTTTATAATTCACATAAATTATATATTACATTGAAGAATAGTCAAATAATGTAAAATGTGATATTTAAAATAAAAATGTTGAAATATATAATAATTGTATACTAGATGATGTATGAAATTGTTATCTAAATTTTACATTCATAAATTATAGTAAATTGTCACAATAAATAATAATATTTATGTTCTTAGGAAATTAATAATAATTTGATAGATTTTTTGTTCAAAAAACCTCCAACGATGCACCAAATAATAAAACCCACTTGAAATATTTTTTTATCTCCCAACAGAAATTCATATTCAAGTATCCTAGATATTTACATTTATTTTCATTTCACACTAGAAGACTAATTGATAAACAGATAAGGTGTAGTCTAATGGATACATTTGAAATAGTTTAAGTCCCCATTTTCTTATACCCATCAATTTTATTTTTTATATCTTCCACATAATCATTTAGTTTTTTTTAACTATTTTATAATTATATCAGAATATATGTGATGATATAATAAATTGAACGATATCATCATATAATTTAAAAAACATCCATTTTAGTCATTTATTACATTATCCCTTTTGAGAATAGTTCTAAATGTCTATATAAATGTTGGTGTATGATAATTATAAAGTATTTTAAAGATAATGTTAAAAAAGAAATATAAAAAAATAATTTTTTTATTGTTAAGATTCTATATTTTTTGATGTGATATATAATAATAATAATAATATAAATAAACCCTCATGATAATTTTATGATAAAAAATATGTATAATGAGACCCGTTTCTGATTTTACATTCATTTTTTAAAATAATACATTTAATGAGTATCATGTGATAATAAATGGGGCAAAAAATTATATAATACATTAAAAAGTTTATTTATAATATAACTCACATATTTATTTTATCAATCCATGTGGTTAGAGAAGTCTTACTAAAAAGTTAGGAATCATGGTAAGGGAGCTCCAAATATAATGTTATTCGATTATCTATTTTTTTAATTATTTAAAATTAATTTATATATTCTTAAAATAAAATTTTTATAGTGTTCTTAATCTAATTTTACACTTCAGTGAACATGAATATTTACATTTTCTATTTCATATACATGCATGATTTTCTAATATCATTTAAAATAACATAATTAAATTAATACTAATAAATAAATAGTTTCCTATTTATTTTAACATTTCATATAAAAATAATTTATATTTTTTTATGAGATACTAAGTGAATTTTTTATTTTATTAAAATATATTATCATGAATTGCTATTTTTTAGGAAATCGCAATGTACTATTATTCATTAATGGTTCATTACCTTTTTTGGAAAACATTTTTCACGATGATCATTTATATACCCACTTAAATACACTTACATATGATTTTATCCATAAAATTGCATCAATATAAATGAGTTGTGTTTTTTATTCATTTATAAACATCCAAAATTATTTATTAACTTTTCTAATATAATTAATTTTGATATATCATCTATTTATAATTTCAGATATGGTTATATCACCCATTATTTCTAATAGGTTTTTTATATGCATATTCTTTGTGTACAAATTAATTAAATGTGGATCCCATATGAATGGGATTTCAGTTATAGAAATTATCGTGAATGAAAGGTCTATTTTTTTGTAAGGTTAGAAATAAAAATATAAAATACCCTATTAGTGGCCATGTATAAACATTGGGAAATTATTATATTAGAAATAAGAGGGACTGATGATTTATTATTTCCATGTTAATTATTTTCAATTTATATTAATATAATTTTATTACAAACAATCGTACCATTCATTTTTTGTTGTAAATTTCAAGTAATCGGGTGAATCCTATTAAAAAGAACATGATATCAAATATAACAATATCCCTAATTCAATATCTAATATGATTGGAGTAAAAATCGAGGACCCTAAGATAGTAATTTTTTGGAGAGTAATGTGGTGAATAAACATATGAACCATGTAGAGTATCTTACCTCTCCAAATGAATAATAACTTGTAATTGAGTCACTAATATCCCAATAATCATCTTATTTTAGTGGATTTTCTAACCCCTTCATCCATGTTGAATGGTTTAATTACATTGAGAATATTATTTATAACCTATAATAATCATTGCAAGAGAATTTAATTTTTAAAAAATTTCTCTTAGAGGGTGAAGGTAATCCATAACAGTCACATAACATGAATACTATGTCGAGTGAGGAAATTAGATTGGTTGAATGTAAAGAAATAATGACTTATTCAATAATTATTTTCCCCACACTATTCATAAAAATTGGATAGGATATATCTCAAAACATAACCAATTAATGGATAAATAAATTTAGTATCACAATGAAAACATCCAAAGGATTACATTGTACAACCATGGCTATATCATAGTCCATGAAAATAATGATGGAAGCATTATTATAGTAATAAAATCATTTCAATGATAATAATTAAAAATTTTAATATTTTATAGTCACCAAGAAATTATGTTATGTTTCATTAATGTGAAGAAGAATATATTTGAATATTAATTATCACATGGAAAATAAGAATATTATAGAATAACAGAGCATAATACACGAGCTTCTCTAATATTTCTCTTAGTAGAAATAATAATCGGCTACCCACATGTCAAATGTTTGTAATGTTGTATCTTATAACTATTTATAATGGAAAATTAAATGATTCATATTTAAAGAATAAATGAAACATTATCTATAATATTTGATGTAGATTTAGAAACCTGTCAATGTAATAAATTAGTATAGGGTTATCCTGATGCGTTTTTATGTGGTCTAATGATACAATGATAAAGAACATGGACAATGTTTAAACCATTTCTCTCTAGCAAGGGTCTGAGTGAATAAACATTTTTCATTACATACATTGAAAGGGGACCATGGTATATTTTATGTTATCACTATAAAAAAAATATAATCATGAAAAATAATTTCTAATAGGTAATCAATTTATTCATTTAAGGATTGATATTTTCCTATTTTATTCACATTAAATAAATCATTTATATCATAAATTTTATATAGAGAAAACTAAATTCAATATAAATTCATATCATTTTAGTAAAAAAGTAAATTCCAAAGTGGTGTAATCATTACATATTATGTGCACAAATACATCTGTTTAACCATTTTTAGACAAACCTTTCAAAAGATATTATTATACACCCATTGTTATAATTATGTGTCATACTATGCATGGGTTTTATTTCCATATACATAGCCAATAAATACTTTTAAAAGCTAAAAATCACTTTATATATCCCATGATATGCCCTAATTTTATACAATTATTTTCCTAATAATAAATATCCTTCTTAAATTCCTTCCATAAAATGGATATTATTTTATTATGGGTAAACATATACTGATCATACTATTGAGAAAAATAAATGATTATTCATGAGTACCTAATAATTCAATATGAATTTGATGATGTATTCATAAAATAGTTTCATAGTAATACTTTTGATTAAGTTGTATAGTTATCAATTGAATCTTAACATATAGTAATCACTATATATAAGTGTCTCTTTAGAATAAAATCTATTAAACAACAATCGTTAAAGAAGAATCAAAAGTAAACAATGCAATGTGTGTCATATATAATAATACCTCTTCATGGGCTGAAATTGTCATATTTTATAAGAATATGGATGGATAAATGTTTCATTACACTTATTATTAGTTGTTTAACATGATAAATATAATTAAAAATTATTTCCTACAAGCGATTTATGACTTGTTTTTTAAAATAATGGGAAAAAATACTTCTAAAGGGATGATATTATATATATATATATATATACATAATTAATGTGATGATGGATGATATTTTACCTACTTTATTTCATAAAAATTATAGACAATATGTTTTTACAATGATTCAATTAAAAGATAAAAATACTCAAGAAATCATGATTCACCTGAGAAATAGATTCATTATGGATTTCCAAGAAATTTTTTTACGGAATATATAAATGAAAAATTTTAAACTAAAAATTAATAGAATAAAATGATTCTTCTTTGATTACTATGAAAAATAGATTAGAAATGATACATTATATTAAAAGTTTTTCAAATTTCACACTATAATAGAGACAAAATATTATTGCGAAATATTTTCATAAAAAAGGGGATATTTATTTACCCTTCAGAATTAAAATTCAGTGAATAATTTTATAGTAATATATATATAATGTGAGAATATATTTATTCAGATTAGTTAGGTACTATTAGTAGTATGTTGAATGTAACCACAATTATCACACACACTAAAAACAATAACACTGAAAGGAGTCATGTTGTTCTTGAGAAATGATTATAAAGAGGTCATTTGATAGTCGATTAAAAGGATATTCCGGGAACTTCTACTCTCACTACACTTAATGTAGAATGATTTATAACAAACACTTATGCTTTAAATAATTCCATTTTATATACTTAATAACAATAATAAATTTATATAAAAATCATTAATAAAAACAAATTATAATTAGAAAAACTACCCAAAACAAGATCTATGGTTGGATTAATTAATTATAACATTTAATATTTGAATGCATTATCTCTATAAATTGAAATAAAAAATGTATATAAAAATTCATTTAGTATATATTCACATAACAGGAGCTCTATATCAGTAAATAAAGATGGATATTTATGATCAAATGAAAATTGGTTCACCTAAATTTTCCACATTGAATGGATATCATTTAAGAAGATGATATTAAATGAAAAATTCTGGACCCTAATACATTATAGGACTTGAATTTAATATAATCATATTAGATATGATAATGATGAAAATCAAAATGATATTGGGAGGTATAAAATCATTACATACTAAAATTATTTCATTCCTCTTTATTTTTATGAGACTAAGAAATCGTAAATTGATAATATGGAGATATGAATGAAGGAGGTGGATCCAAAAAATGGTAGGTTTCTATGTTCAAATAAGATAAAAATGAATTTATATGATTTGTGACATAATAATGTGTTCTATTAGAGCTTGATATAATGAATGATTTATTAAATTATTCATATGTATCCTCATTATTTTTCTACATATGGAGCACAATGATGTACATTGATCTTCAAAAACATTTTACATAGTCTCTATAAAGAAGTATATTAAAGAATATGGATAAAATTGCATTTTATACCAAACAATTTAATGTCGGGTGACTAATGGAGAATGGGGTGATGAAAAAATCTTATATACAAAAGTGGAAATTGGATAACATATATAAGTATTTCTCATAGATAGTGTGAATAATGATAATAGAATCAATTCCATATAGGTTCTAGTGGATCATCATAAATTACATTATTCTTATATTTTTTTGATGATTCATCGTACTAGAACAAATTTCGATGATATAGATCATATAATTTATTATTTTTATTTTTATACAACTATTAACCATATTTGATTAGTAAAATAGGTTGTATAATATTATTTGGGTTGTGATTATAAAGTATTGAACATAGAGTTGAAAATTAATATGGAATATCATCCATAAATAGATGGTCGATCAAAAAGGACAATTTAACTTATATAACTAATTATACAGGCACAAAATATATAATTTTAAGGAATATGGGATTAATATCATCATATATTTATTTCATCATATGATAATAGCTTCTAATAATGTATTTATAAATATCCTTATGAAGCCCTCTACTAGAAGAGGTTTATATCCATATCATGATACAATTACTTAAATGAGTGAAATCTAGTTGATAATAACTGGTTTTTAAATTAGAATAGATTGTAAAATACATCTAAAAAAATAATATAATTATAGGGTCTACATAATTGGTATTATAGAAATGATTAACAAGAAGTAGAATATGAGGTGGGAGATATTGTTTTAATTTATGTATCTCTATACACAAGAGTAATTAACATTGCGAAGAGGGTGATTATAAGAAATTGATTCATTGGCCCCCTTAATATCATAGATCACATCAGAGATATGTCTAATAAATGATTACTACCTCCAAACATTACCAATGAACATGGTTTTATACATATCCCTACAATGAATGTAAATACTAGATCCTCAATTACTTCTAAATCTAAAGGTTCTGCAGTTTGAACATGATCTCTATTACATGATCCATCCAATAAATATCATGAATAATAGATACATCATTTTATAAAAAAATAAAACAAAACATTTTAATATACTATCGAGAAACCATATGTTTTTATAGGAATAATAGATTCCATATCTAATAATAAAAAAGAATTATCCAAATTTTTCCATTTTAGTTTATGAATTGAAATTGTTAGTATCAAATTTCATAAGTGTTAATGAATGTAATGACTAATAATTTTTTGTATGACATTTTCATTCAAATATATATAGGTTTCAATAAGTCCCAGAAAGCAAATAAAAAAAATAAATAATCTATTTTATTTCATTAACAGATTACATTAACTATGATTTATAAATACACATTAAAGAATATAACACATTTTAGTTAGAAAATAAACTCAATTATGAAATAAATAACTATAATTTAAAAATTGGGATAAAAAGTTTCCATGAATTATCACTCAAGAAGAATGAAAATTTAAAAACAAAGTAAAATATTATAATCATTACCGAAATGTTTTTAAGAAATATTTAAAAAACAATGGGTGGAAATTGAGTGAATGTTTAATTATATACATAATAGAAATTTATATGATTTGTTGGATTATAAAACCATTAAAAATGTTATAATTATTACACTACCTCACCTTTTGAAATATTAATCTATCTGTTGGAATTGAAAATTGACTATAGGGGAGAACATACATCTAAATAATTTTAACCAAAAATTAAATATGTTGTTATGTATATCTAATTACATTTAAATAACGACATAATCAACATACCATAATTTTTTAATGATTAGATATTTTTAGTGAAACATATTTCAAATTAAATAATAAATTAATTTTTATTTTATAATTAAATGTTAAAATTATATACAATAGAAAAAAAATTTCAATTTGTTTTTGGATTCACCACATTAAAATTAGTAAACTAATTTTATTTAAAATTTTTTAAAATATAAAAGACTATAGGTGATTTTTAAAATTTAATGAAATGTTGTATTTTTTATTATTATATAAATACATAAACACTTATAACATATATGAATTATGTAAAAACTATATTTACCTCACATTCATAAATAAATATAAATATTCAAAATATTATATAGAATATTTATTATGGAACAAATATAATAATGCAATAAATAATTTATTCATGAACCCCCTCCCCTTCACCAACAAATACACCTCACTTCACTCATTTCCTCTCACATCAAAAACTATATATTTTGAAATAACCTACCAAAAATTTATTCTAAACTTCCCTATCAAGGTTTTTGATTCCCTAGTCAAACAAAATTAGCAATATAATAATTTAAAATGGGTAGTATAAATTAAAATAAAGAAATATCACAATTGAAAAATCAATTTCTAAACCTTCCAAAATGTTTATTTTTTCCATAAAATTTTCATTTAAATATTCCAGATACTATTTTTAAAAAAAATATGAAATCTTTAATTAAATTTTAATATATATTATATCATTTTATTATTAAGTTCAATAAATTTCATTTTTTTATAACATATACTCCATTATGAATGGTTTTAATAGCATATGTGGATGATATTATAAATTGAATTCTATAATCATATATAGTAGGACTTAAAAATAAATTTGATGAATAAATGTAATATATATGACATTAAAATTATTTTGAATAGATATATGGGAATTATATTAATGATGATAAATACAAAAAATTGATGTAATTTTAAGGCCATCTAACAGATGTATCATTATTGTTTTCTTAATTAAAAATAATTTAAGACCGTGATGTTGAATTTTTTATCTTTTATACCAAGTGATTGATGGATAATACCGAACATTATACAATATTAAATCATAATTCTATATGATTATTGCTTTGACCACTATCCTAAAACTGTATTTTTAGAGTAGTTGTCCTAATTACCCAAAACGAATGTCAAAAGAAACCTAAGTCAAATAAATATATAGAAATATATATATATGAATTATCAAATAATAAATATGAATTATCATGGTTATGGTGTATTTTATTTAAAAATATCATTAAACTATAATGAGGGTTGGAGTGTCTATGATGATTAAGAACACAATTTAATGGTAACCCCAAAAAATGTTTCATATTTTAGATAATATTATCTCTAATTTTATCATTATTTTTATCGATTTTCATAAAATATTCATCTAATATATAAAATATTTAACAACCAAACATATTTCAATATTCCATTTATTGGATTTAGAGTGAACCATTTTTTCACGTGTTCCCCTAGTCGGTAGAGGCATTCGAAAAGTGATATGGGACAAAATAAATTTTGGGGAATTATTCTTCTGCTAAAAATAAACTGAATACCACACATGTATATTTCAAATGTTTGTAACAATTTTTTTGACTTAAAAACACATATTTTTAATAAAAAAAATATATTTCATAAATTTGTATCTAATGAAAACCAAACTAGATTCCAATCAATGAAAATGGGGATATCACATATAATAACACAATATATGAATTCTAAAGAGCCTATAACTCTATAATACTAAATCATGAATAAATAATAAAGTCTGTATATTTGAGTTGGGTATATTGAAACCCATCATTTCCCTACATAACGATCAATAAAACGATTATATATATATAACTATATTTTAATACATTTTTTTATTATTTATTATAAAAGGCGCCCAGTATGAAATCCAAAAAGATCATAAGGCATTGTGTCTTTTCGAAAATCGTTACATATCAAATCAACATTATATTATGATATAACATCATTAATTAAAAGTTCATTAACATTCCCCATTAAATACATTTCCCTTTTAAAACTGAACAAGATAACCTAAGGACATGCAAAAGAAATTGGTGAGCTATAAAGTAGATTAAGGGAATAAACAAGGAATAATATATTATAATTCAATAACTTGTACGGAAAGAATAATATCAAGGTTACATAATAGGCTTGATAATCATAATAATAAACAATAATTCATGACATTACATGATATCATAAAGGTAATTTCTGAATGTTGTGACAATATTTACCTAGAAAACTTAAACATTGGTCAAAGATAACCACCAAGACATCCTAACATTGAAAAACATGACCCATAAAGGATTAGGATCATTCTATAATCACATATATGATGTTGAATGAGACTAAAACATTACCAAATTCATTACGGAACTATCAGGGTACACTGATCATAAAATGTACATGAATTTATGTGTCACTTATATCTTTCAACATAAGAACATATTTCATCATGTTTAATCCTTAGATTACGGTTTATGGGTTTCATATATGGATTTATCCAATAAATTATTTTTAGGTACATCTAGGTGAACACTAATGAGTATAAATAGGGTTGTCTATTCATAAATAACGATATTCAATGAAGCAATCGTAGGATTATTCAAGTATAAAAACAGGGGTACATAATGTTTGGTGGGAGGTTAAAGTGGAAGTGAAAAGGGTATATAATCTATTTGAAATCATATGGAAAACTATATATATGTTGTAAATCTTAACCAAACACGAAAAATTGAAAAAAGAGCATAATATAAAGGAGTCCCATAAAAAACGAAGTTAAACAGAGGATCCCTTAACATTAGAGAATAATTATAAAATCATGGGAAGATTAATGAGAATATATGGTACCTTGGGTAACACCCCAAGATTCCACGGTACGTTTACCTTTGAATAATGTAGTAGCATGAGTTGTACTCAACTTAGAGGTTTAATACAACACGACCAATCAAACTAGCCGTTATAAATAGTAATACTTACTTATTAATATTTTATAAATTTTATTTTTCAAAATTAACATTTTTTGGATTCGTACTATCGAAATTAGCTTAAGGTGATTTTTTGGTATTTTTCTAAAAATTTATATTTTTGACGAATACTGAAAAAACATTGCGTTATTATAATAAACTAACTTTTTATTTAAATAATTAGTTATTTTATTTAAATATATTTTAGTTAAAAAAATACATATTACCTATACATGTTCAATGTAACTAATTAGATTCATTTTATAATAAGATTAGATATATAATATTTTATTGACCTTTTTGCCGTCTTTTACCCACCTTCGAGGTGCAATTAAATTTTTTAATAAAACATAATTTTACAAATTCTGTGAGTCAAATTTCAAAAACCCGAGAGACATCATAATTATATATAAGTAAAATTTTGTTAAAGAAGCTGAAAATAATATTTGGTGAATAGTAACGTTTGACTTTTATTTACCACTGCTAAATGTAAATAGGGTAATTAATGGAAAAATTTATATTATAATTATGCTCAAACATGACCTAATTCTATTGGATAAGTGTAATTCTACCAAAAAAACTTAGGAATAAAATATGATCCATTTGGTCCACTTGGATTAGATTTGGACATTTATTATTATTTTATTTAAAGAAGAGTTAAAAGTGTTAAATTCCATGTTTAATAAATAAAACATTTTAAATATCGGGTTACACCAGGTATAAACTCGACTATAAATATTAATTAAAAAGATAAAAAAAATTCATACATAATTGAATTTTATTTATTATTTTTCAGCATTATATAATATAATTTACTTATGACACAATGATGATGCAGTAATTACATTATAAATGGAATATTAATATAATTTATATTATAAATTACCAAATTAATGTATATTGAGATGTCAAATGAATTACACATATTTTATAGGTTAATATGTCATTTTAGGGTGGATTAAATATATTTTATTCGATGTGATAAAGTTTGTATGGCTTTCAAAAAAATTCCAATAATAAATTGTGTCAAAACTGACATAATTGAGTTTTTAAAAAAATACTATATTATAAATTTCTATACAATTTATAAAAGTTTAAGGTTCGGCCAATGGAATTAGATAAGGTTATATATATTATTAATAAACTATTTGGGGTTCTCTTTGTAGTTTATATAATGTTTATTAACCGTAAAATATAAAACAAAAAAGAGACATTGTAAATGTCAAACAAATTAACTACGAGTTAAATCAAAATGATAAGGTTAATATGGTGACCTAATCCTATATAAACACTATTTGTTGATAGGTTTTCAACCCATCTCTACCATATCCACAAAATAAATTTTTTTAGAGCCATTAGAAACCAAAATTGTTTTATTAAAAAAATAATATTTTAAGCTTTTCCTAAAGTGAGCTTCACCACTCTTATAAAAGGGAACTTCTCCTTATCTTAATTTCACACCACCAAATCCATTTGGATTGGAAAAAACCCTACCCAAATATCCTCCCAACATCCCTAAAATCAACTAATAGTCTTTTCATTGATCAAAAATCCAACCTAAAGAGCCTTTTCGATCTACTCAAATGGAAACACCCAAAGAGGATGTTATAATTTCACCACCCTATTTGAGGTTATTTTCTTCTTCCACATCCTCTTTCATTATTGTTTCTGTAAAAAAAAATTCCAGTACCTTCTACATAAATTGATGTTATTATAAATATGATACAATCATATTAGTTATTATATCCATCCTATAAATGACAATGTCAACATACATGCGTATGTACGACTTACTGTCTCCACGTCGTGGTGTAGTTTGTTATTCAAACACTTAATTATTTGGATGACTATAATAACGAGAATAAATAATTTAAATAATAAATATAACTTAATAAATACTCTGTATGTATGATATAACTTCCAATTATATACCATTTCACCATCAATATAATTATATTGTTGCTCGTGCGTATGTATTGATTACCTTCTTCCACGAACGTGATAAGAATGATTTCCGGTCGTAATTATTCAAGGGAATTATCATTTTATGATTAAAAATAATGTTTATGAACATAATATCATTCTGTATATGAATAAAATAAATCATATCCAAAACAAACATGGCTTATGTAACCATGCATATAATGGAAAACGAATCCGTTAAGACCTGACACGATGATACTACTGAAATATTATTAAAAAAGAAATATTAGAGGATGATATGTGATATCATATTTATGTATATAGTTCATGTATAATTTAATAATAGTGTTTTAATTATTATAATGGAGTTTAACATACCATTGACTTAGTAAAATTAAAAGGTAAGGGTTAATTCCACAATCTCTTCATTATCAGGGGTTGTTCATACGTGAGTATCTACTGGACCTCTTTATCATCCACATCTGTGTTTCTTAAAAATATATTTCAAAACATTTTTACTCTTTCCGAGACTATGGGTTAAAGTCTTTCATACCCTTGTTTGATTTTTTATAAAATGTTAGTAAAGGAATCATTCAGCCATTTTCTAAACAAGGTCCTTTACGACCTTTTCGACAAAATTAAGGAATGAATGTTTTTTAACTTATACAGTGGGTGCAGCTATTTTCTGCCATTATAACACATTCAAATATTCCCTTTCATGAATATAGAAATATTTTCAAAATAAATGTTTTCATATATAATTACATGACTTCAAAATTATTTCAAAATAGAAAGAGATATTCCTCTCAAAAAGTTTGGATTTCACCTATTTCAACATCCTTTGATGGATTTTAAACATGTTTGAAGTTGATTTATTATGATACAAATCTTCTATATTTTATTGATGGTTTTGTGATATATTTTACTATGGATGTGTTATTTTAAACCATTATGGGTTTGTGGACAAATTATTGACATTTTATATTCTATTTTTAATGTGAATGTCTATCTTATGTTTAAGCGTTTTCATAAGTGGAATGCATTGGACTTAGTATGTGACTGGTGGAGCCCGCTATAGCTCCCCAATGCATCGGTAGGTCTAATGAGACAAACTAGTTTCTTGGAACAAGGCCTTGAAAAAATCATATTTGTTGTCTTGGCACAAGACCTGGACTATGTGGTTATGAAGTCTGGCATTATGGATTCTATCAATGTGAAATTGGCCATTGATATAGCATTTTATTATTCGACTAGTAGAATATCGATGTGAATATGTAAATGGAATTTTTTGATATATATTGTTCATATTATGTAGATTTTTTTAAAAGGATTATGTTTCAGTCTTATATGTTTCCTTAAATGTGTATTCTTATTCATGAAAGTTTCTTCTATATTGTTATCCTTACTAAGAATCTAAACTCACTACTTTCTATGTTTTATTTTTTGCAGGATGCGATGAGTGTATTATGACTGACCTACAAGGATAGTCTATGGGATCATAGTGTTGTCTATGGAAACAATGTTGTTTTTTTCCATTTTATGATGTAATGTAAACCATATGAATGTATCTAGTAATTCCAAGGATACTAAACTAATCGGTCATTCGAGACTTGATCTTTTGTGATCATGCTCATGATATGTAATAATGAACTAACTCTGGGATACTGGGGTCGGGGTGTTACAAAATCAATGGAAAACTCAACCTATCTTACAATTTCTAAACTAGAAAAATAAGAAGGAAACATGGTGGGAAACTTGACAACAATTGGAGGGAGATCACTGCTCTAAATATAATTCAGAAAATAACATTACCATCCCCAACTCTAGATTATAATTTCTGGACCTTCCAGACCTTGGGTCCCATTATCCTTGAATGACAAGATACACACCAATACGTTTGTTAAGGTAGACCCATATAAGATAATAATATATTCGTGATTTATTGGCAATGAGACAATCCATACCGATTAGGACATCAAGGGATTTCAAGTAGAGTAATAGAAAATCCATGCATGTTTAACATCTGATAGGGAGAAGAAACCAATATGACAACACATACCCTTATCTCTCATAATTACAAGGGGAATAGTAATATCCATTTCAATGAAAAAATCTCCATATGAAGATTAATAATATTAAGGATATGGGTCGAAAAAAATGAGTGAAATGAACTGGTGTAAAATAGATAATTAACTAATGACGAAGCTATAGTAATGAAATTTGTCACAGTTGATAACGGACCTTGCTGCACTCTTGGTTACAACACTCCTGGAGGATATGATTAGGATAATTATCATTTTCTTTACAAACCATTATAAAGGATTTAGGATTATATAACAATCCAAAGAAAACATTTTTTTATTATCGATTATATCTATAAAATGTTCAATTAATGTTAAGTCTTTTACAAGATTGGAATTATGAATTGGGATTCATAAAATAATCTAGTATATGCCATTGTTTAAAAATGGAACCAAGTGGAAGGAATGTAAACTGTATAAATGCACGCAATCAATGTAGGGATTTATCTCTTACTCGAGATAATTATAGTGGAGCTGGTGATGCAACTGGTGCTGATCTACTAATCACCCCACTTGGATAACTCACTCAGGCTTTTAATAACAACCTTACCCATATGGAGCACCTAATCCACAACGTGGAGGATCAATGTTAGACTACTTCATGAGGCAACAACTACCAACATTCAATTAGAGTAATAATCCATTGGTAGCTAAGAATTGGATAAAGTCCTTTGACGAAATATTTCATGATTTGGGGAGTAGTGAAAGAGAAAATGTTGTAATGGAAGTTTATCACCTAATGGGAGATGCAGATCAATGGTGGTCAATAATTCAAAACACAAAAAAAGATGAAGAAGTTTTGATCCTAGAAAGGCAGGAGTTTGAAGAGAATTTTTTGGAGAAATACTATTCTCGTGACCATCAAGTAGATATGGAATGAAATTGATTGAGTCTTTGGCAAAAGGTGAATGAGAATTTCCCAAAGTATGATGATAACATTACATGTTTATCACGGCATGCAGAAGATTATATAGGTTTCCCAACAAGTGTGATTGACCGATTCTTTGATGGGTGAAAATCATTTCTCCATAGATCATTACTCTTACAATATTTCTCATTGTATGGATATATTGTATCATGCACTATCGAGATAGAAAAGGAATTCATTAAGTCATACGACCATAAGGAAAAGAAAGAGAAAACGAGATCTACTGAACACTCAGGAAATGGAAATACGGGGAAGAAGGGAAAATTAGAATATGCATCCTGTGGTAAATGTTGGAAGAAACACCACGACACTTTCCTAAAGGTAATGGGAGTCTATTACAAGTGTGGTGAAAAATTCCACAAAACTTGTGATTGGAATGGGAAGAAAGAGGCTGTCAATGATGAATGCTACAATTGTAGAGAAAAGGGGAATTATACAAATGAATGTTCTAAGATCCCTGGGAACTTAACTATGAAAATTCCAAGGGAGAAAGGATGAACTTATGCGATCACTACTACTGAGGTAGAAGCTTCGAAAGATGTGGTGGCAGGTAATTTAATGTTTTCCTCAAGTTTAGAAAATTCATTATTTTCATTTGATAGTCGCAATGTTTCATATCTTCCCAGTTTGATAAGAAAATTAGATATTTTCAATTTCATTTAACAAGGGAGTTTTCTATCAAAACACCTAAGGGGAGTATAATCGCTATAATGTTTTGTGAATTATTTCCCATTACTACTTATAAATGTTCCATATCTACTGATATCATTGTCAAACCCATGATTTAATTTGATATAATCTTTGGAACTGATTGGATTTCAGACCATGATTCCAATATTTATATTATGAAGAATGAGGATACAATTTTCTATGATGATAGATTACCTTATCATTAGATCATAAAAGTCACCATCTGATTCTTATAGAGATCCACCCCCAGTAGCTCTACTAAATTCAATTATGGGGAAGAAGATAATGGAAAAACTATGGGTGAGGAAAATATTGTTCTAATAGAGGACATACATTTTTTTCAAGAATATGTTTATGTGTTTCTAAAGGATTTACTTGGATATCCTCCATAACAAGAAATAGAGTTTTCCATTTATTTAATTTCTGGCTCAAGGCCCATAACGAAGACCACTTATAGAACAGTCACTATGGAATTAGTGGAACTAAATAAAATAATAAAATAATATAGTAATAAGGGATATATTCTATGTAGTTTTTCTTCATGGGGAGTCCATATACTTTTTAAGAAGAAAGGCATATCTATGAGGTTGTGCATTGACTAAAGGGAGATCAATGATATAACAATAAAGAACAAGTATCCCCTTCCTCGCATTAATGATTTATTTGACCAACTTCATGGAGGAAAATATTTTTCAAAGAATGACCTTTGTTCTGGATATCATCAGTTGTTTGTGAAGAAGGAAGTCATTCTGAAAACATCATTTCAAACTAGTTACATGCATTACGAGTTTACAGTAATGCCTATTGGATTGACTAATGCACCCAATGACTTAATGGATATAATGAATAGATATTTCATGGAATATCATGATGACTTAGTTGTGGTATATATCAATCATATCTTGGTACACTCAAAAAACAAATAAGATCCTGAAAATCGCTTTCTCACTATTCTAAAAACCCTTATAAGAAATGAATTTTTTGCAATGTTTAGAAAGAGTGAATTTTGGCTTCATAGAATTCATTTTCTTGGCCATATTGTCTTTAATGATGGAATCTCTATTTATCCTTCAAAGACCAAGTCAATAAAGGAAAGTCCAACACTGACGAGTATAAATGAGGTACGCAGTTTTATTGGTTTAGCAGGTTATTATTAATGTTTCATCCAGAATATTTCCTGGTTGGCTAACCCATTAACCAAGATCACACGTAAAGGGGTTAAATTTGCTTAGAAAAAATAGTGTGAATAATTATTTGAAGAACTGATGAGATGATTATTGCATGCTCCTATATTGACTCTACCATCAGGGAATGATCGGTTTTTTATTTATAGTGATGCTTCAAAGAAAGGACTCGGTTACG
Organism: Viscum album; assembly: GCA_963277665.1. Classification (NCBI taxonomy): domain Eukaryota; kingdom Viridiplantae; phylum Streptophyta; class Magnoliopsida; order Santalales; family Viscaceae; genus Viscum; species Viscum album. The sequence continues at coordinate 385,813,753 of OY728147.1, read as the reverse complement.
TCCTTATACAGAATGATAGATTTATTACCTATATATCACAACAGCTAAATTTTCATGATAAAAACTATCATACTCATGATATTGAGTTAGAATATATAATCTTTTCTCAGAAAATATGGAGACACTATCTCTATGGTGAAAAATGTGATATTTCAGCTGATCACAAGAGTTTGAAGTATATATTCTCACAGAAATATCTCAACATAAGACAAAGACGATGGATTGAACTACTCATGGATTATGATTTCACTATACACTACCTCCTGGGAAAGGAAAATAAGGTGGAAATACTTTTCGTATAAAGGATCATCGAGTTTTGAACAAGATGAGAGTTGAAAGGGATCATATTTTCATGGATCTAGTAATGATGGATATGGGAATAACCATGGAAGGTGAAAAAGCAATACATATTCAAACGGATTAAAACACATAATTACATGTAAGGATAAAGAGTTCTTAGACTGATGATTAGGAGTTTCAAAAGAATATCAAAGTAGTGAATGATGTGATATTGAGTGACTTTATATATATAGAGTGAATTTCTAAATTTGGGAAGAGACTTGGTATTCCTAACATTCTTGATCTAAAAATGGAATTCTTGGATGATTCTCATAGCTCCAATTATTATATACACTCTAGGAGAACCAAGATGTATAGTGATTTGAAGGAACATTTTTTGTGGGACAACATGAAGAGAGATATTTTTTGATTTTGTGTCAAGATGTATGGTTAGTCAAAAAGTGAAAGCTAGAAGGAAACAACCTGGAATAGCCATGAAACCTCTTCCCATACATGAGTGGAAATGGGATAATATTACGATGGAATTTTTCATGGGTACACGAAAGTCTCCTTGAAGGAATGATTCCATATGGTTCATTTTTGATCATCTTACCAAGTTATCACATTTTCATGCTAGAAGAGAAGATTTACCACTTGAACGTCTGGAAAGACTATATATTAATGAATTGGTAAGACACTATGGTGTACCCCTATCGACTTTTTCTGATCATGATCCCCATTTTACATTAGGATTTTGGAAAATTCATCAGAAGGGCCGGGATACTGAACTTCATTTGAGCACTGCCTACCACATCGAAAATGATGGACAATACGAACAGACTATTCAAACCATATAAGTAATGTTGAGATCTTTCTCACATGTCTTTCAAGGTATGTGGGATCAATATTTACCTCTGGTTGAATTTTTTGATAACAATAGCTTCCATTCTAGTATTCAGATGGCACTATATAATGTGTTATATGGAAAGGGATGTCACACACTAAATTGTTGGGATGATGTTTGTGAAACAAAACTCGTAGCCCTAGAACATGTTGAGGAAACAACGGAAAAAGTGAAGACTATTCTAACCCACATCAAAGAATCACAAAGAAAAAGAGCTTTGCCGATAATTGAAGAAAATATTTGGAATTTCATGTAAGTGAAAATGTTTTCTTGAAGGAATATCTATGGGAGGATGTTATATGTTTCAAAGAGAAGGGTAAATTGAGTCCCAATTACATCAGACCTTTCAAAATTATAGAACTAATTGAAGTTGTATCTTATCGTTTGGCAATGCCTCCAAGTCTTTCCAAAGTTCAGGATGGGTTCCACATTTCACTATTGATAAAATACATGCCTGAGTCGACATATGTGCTCACATATGAGGAAATTGAACAGGAACCCGATCTGTCTTTTTGTGAATACCCTATCATAATTCTTGATACTAGTGAAATAGTGCTGAGAAATAGGACGATTGGTATGGTAAAAGTTCTATGCAGAAACTATAATATTGAAGAGGAAACAAGGGAACATGAGGAACAAATGATGAAGAAACACCAGAATCATTTTATGTAGTAATATTGTAGAAATTTAGACAAAAAAATTATTTTAAGGAGAAGAGAATGTAACACCCCAAGCTTCCATGGTACGTTTCTCTTTGAATAATGCAGTAGCTTGCGTTGTACGTTAGATAGAGTTTGAACACAAAACGACCAATTAAACTAAACGTTATGAATAGTAATACAAAATTTTTTAAATTTTAAAAAATTTATTTTTAGAAATGGACTCCATTTTTGGATTTTTAATATCATAATTAGCTTAAGATTAAATTTTGGTATTTTTCCCATAACGTTCAATTTTTGATGAATAGTGAAAAAACCATGCATTATTGTTTAAAACCGAATTTTTATTTAAACAATTAGTTATTTTATTTTAATTTACATTATGTCAAAATAGATACATAATACCTATATATGTTCAATGTAATTCATTGATTTCATTTTATAATATGTTTAGATATATAAAATTTTATTGAACTTTTTACTGTCTTTTACCCACCTTCTATGAGTATTTGAAGATTTGCATAAAACATAATTTTACAAATTCTATGAGTTGAATTTCAAAAATATGAGACACATGTATAATATTAGTAAATAAAATTTGGTTTAATAAGACGAAAATATTTTTGGGTGAATAGTAACTTTTGACTTTTATTTACCACGATTAAAAGTAAATTGGAAACTTAAACATAAAAATTATATTATAATTACCATAAAAATGATCTAAATATATTGGATAAATGTAATTAAAACAAAAAATATTATGAATAAAATATTATGCTTTCAATCCACCTGGATTAGAATAGGACATTTATTATTATTTTATTTAAAGGAGAGTTAAAAGTGTTAAATTGAATGTTTAATAAATAATACATTTTCAATATAGGGTTTCACACAATATAAATTTGACTATAAATATTAATTAGAAATCTAAAAATATTTCCAACATAATGGTATTTTATTTATAATTTTTAGACATTAAATAATATAATTTATTTATGACACAATGATGATGCTGCAATTATCTTATTAATGAAATATTAAAATAATTGATATTATAGATATCAAAATTAAATGTAAATTGAGAAATATAATGAATTAAAATAATTTTATAGGTTAATATGAAATGTTAGGGGTTATTAAATAAATTTTATTTGATTTGATAAAGTTTTTATGGATTTCAAAAAAATCAAATACTAAATAGTGTCAAAATTGACATAATTGAGTTTTTTAGAAAAATTACTATATTATTAATCGATATAATAGTCCTAAAAATCTAAGGATCTTCCAAAAAACTTAGATAAGGTTATATATATTAATAATGAACCACTTCTGGTTCTCTTGTTTGTTTATAGTATGTTTATTAACAATATATTATAAAAATACAAAGATACATGGTAAATGTCCAACTATTTAACTTTGAGTTAAATCTAGAAGATAAGGTTAATATGGTGACCTAATATAGTCTAAAAACTATTGGTTCATAGGTTTTAAACCCCTAATCTCCTTATCAATGATATAAATAATTTTTCAGCCATTAGAAATAGAAAATTATTTTATTATAAAATAATATTTTAAACTATTCCAAAAGTGACACTCACCTCTCTTGTAAAAGGGTACTTCACCATCTCATAATTTCAAACATCCAAATAAATATTTCTAGGCCTACCCTGAAAAAAATATCCTCCCAAATTCCCTCAAATCATCCTAGAGTCCTCAGATTGATCTGAAATCCAACCTAGGCAGCCCTTTTGATCAACTAAAAAGAAAACACCCGAAGAAGATGTAATAATTTCACCACCCTCTTTCAAGTTATTTTCTTCATCCACTTCATCATTATTTATTGTTTCTAGACCAAAATAATAAAATAAATACCTTAAACACAATCTGATGTTATTATAAATATGGTACAACTTTTATCCTGATTATATACGTCCTACAAATGACAATGTAACTAAGCGTGCGTACGTAAGGCTTACAGTCTCCACGTTGTGGTGTAGTTTGTTATTCAATCTCTTCATTATTTGGATGGGTATAATAATGAGTATAACTAATTTAAATAATAAAAATAAAATTTTATTGATTCTGTATATATTATATACCATTCAATTACATGTGATTTCCTCATCAATATAATGATATTGTCGATTGTTCATACGTACGGATTACCGTCTCCACAAACGCGATGAGGTTCATTTCCTATCATAATTATTCAAGAGTAACATTCATTTTATGAATAGAAATAATTTATATGAGCATAATACCATTCTTTATTTGAATTAAATACATGCAATCAATAACAAAACTTGGCCTACGTAACCAAGCATATGAAGGGAAACAAATCAGTTAACACCCGAAACGATGATACTAATGAAATATTATTAACAAATAAATATTATAGGATCATATATGATATCATATTTATATATATAGTTATTTTATAATTTAATAACAATGTTTTAAATATTATATAGGAGGTTAACATACCATTGTCTAAGGAAAATTACAATGTACAGGTTAATTCCATAATCTCTTCATTATCTGAGGTTGTTTATATGTGATTATATACTAGGACCCCTTGTTCATCCACATCCGTGTTGTTCTAAAATATATTTCAAAACATTTTTATAATTTATTAGACTATGGGTTAATTTCATTTATACACATGTTTGACTTTTTATAAAATGTTTACATTTGAATCATTCTATCATTTTCCAAACAATGTCCTTTAAGGCTTTTTTGACAAAATTATGAAAAGAATGTTTTTTTCACTTATATGGTGGGGGCGACTATTTTCCACCATTATAAAACTTTTGAAGCTTCCCTTACATGATTATAATAATGTTTTCAAAATAAATGTTTTATTTTAAAATTACATGACTTTTAAATTAATTCAATATAGAAAGAGATTTTTCTTTCAAAAAGGATGATTTCATCCATGTCAACATCCTTTGATCGATTTTAAACTTGTTTGAAGTTGATTTGTTATGATAAAAATATTCCATATTGTATTGAAGGTTTTCTGATATATTTGACTGTGGATTTTTTATTTTTATACCATTCATGGTTTATGGATAAAGTATTGATATTTTGTACACTAGTTTTAATGTGAATTTTTATGTTATGTTTAAACCTTTTCATATGAGGAATGCATTGAACATAGTAAGTGATGGGTGGAGCCCACTATAGCTCCTCAATGCATCAGTAGGTATCATGAGACAAACTATTTTCATGTAACAAGGCCTTGAAAAAAATCTTATTTATATTCTTGGCATAGGGCCTTGACTATGTCGTTATGATATATGGAATTATGAATTCCATCATTATGAATTTGGCTATTGATATTGCATGTGATTATTTGAATATTATAAAATCCATGTGAATATTTAAATGGAATTATTTTATTTATATTGTACATATTATGCAGAAGTTTATGTTTAAATGGATTATGTTTTAGTCTTATACATTTACTTAAATGTTTATGCTTATTTATGAAAATATCCACTATATTGTTAACCTTACTGAGAAAATTTTATCTCCCTTTTCTATGTTTTATTTTTTCTAGGATGCGAAGAAGTACTTATGACTGATCTGTAGGGATAGTATAAGGGATTGGAATGTGGTCAAAGGAGAAAATTGTGTTGTTTTTTTCATTTAATAATGTAATGTAAAACTTATGAATGTATCGAGTACTTCAAAGGCTAATAAACAGATTGTTCTTTCGTGATTTGATCCCTTGTGATCATTACAATGTTATGTAATAATGCACCGACACTAGGTAACTAGGGTCAGGGAGTTACACCCTGTGAGGACTATATTGAAGTATAGATCGACTAATTTTAAAATACTAGTGTTTCAGATGAATTTGATTTGATGTATGGGAGTATGTATATAGAAAAGGGAGCATAGTTATTAATTGTTATCAATGCATATTTTTTGTACAATGTATGATAAATGTAATCAACCGAAAAACCATACTGTGGTATTTCCCTATGCTTTAATCAATAGTGTATTTTTACCATGTTGTATGTTTTTTGAACTGATATCATTAAAATTATTCCCTTGGTGATGTGGAGGCAACTCATGTTTATAATGAATAGATTTTGAAAGCATAAAATAAAATAAAGTGTTTGGATGAATAATTAAGTGTTTATAAAAATAATTAAATAATTAAAATAATATTTATATTTAATGTGGATATATATTTTACATCCTAGATAACTTTTATGGAATATATGACAATAGTTTTGGGTAATTATGATTTCATGATGCACCCTATATATTTAAAACGTGTAGAGATTTTACCCAAAAAAATTGACTAGCTACTAAAATTATGAAAAAATATTCATTTCGTAATTTTTAAATTATTCACTAAAAAACTAATATTTATATTTCCCAACCATTTTATATTTATATATATGTGTGAATTTACACTTTTAAATCAAAAATACCAATTTATTAAATTTTATTTTCAATTATATGTTTCATACCATTATAATAATTAAATATGACTTATAAAAATAGTATTATGAATTGAATTTAAATAAATTATGAATTAATAATACTTAATTACCATTCCATTTAAATAAAAAGAAGAATAAATTGATTTGAGTGACTTGATTGTAACTAAATATTTAACTTAAATAAAATTTTAGTTTTATAATATTGAAATCCTATTTTATAAAACTTATTCTCGTACCATTTGAATGTAATTATAAAAGTATAAATATATTAATTATTTCAATTTAAAATATAAACATAAAAAAGATCATAATATTATTTCCTTGAAACAGAACTATGTGTAACACCAGTGAATTAAATAAGGGTAATATTTGTGATGGTGATATTTTGTATGGGTGGTTTGGAATATGTGTTTATGACCATGATCTTAATGAGATTGGGTATCTCTCTAAAATGGTTTCCTTATTCAAAAATTATTAAATCATAAAATGGTATTGATCATAATATTTTCACAGTGATTCTATTTCTTTCAAAAACTCTAATAAATTGGTTTCAAAGGGTACAATCATACTAGTCAGGGCCATAAGTTTTTTCACCTATATCAATTTAAATATATCATAACAATTAATATGGAAAAAGAAATGGTAACTATAAAAAAATATATTATCAACTACTATGATTCATAATGGTCATTGATATTTTATATACCATATAAGTATTCAAAAATAACCAAATTATTCGTTGTGTTTTCTATGAATTCCAAAATTGAGAATTTGTTTATTTATTCTAAAATTGGGAATTTAATTTATTAATTTTTGGGTCATTAAAATACTTTTAAAATGGGATTCTTACATTGGGGGTGAGTAAAGGTCTATTATAATAACTCCTAGACTCAAAAAACAACCATGCGTCATTATTTTCATACAATGGGCCATCATTTCTGATACTTAATAGTTTATAAACAAAGAAAATGATAATTGAATGATTTTATAAGAATAAGTATTATATCAAATAATAATACATCAATTATGCATGAATATAAAAAAATTGTTCCTAAGATAAAACCATATTTCTCATTAAAAATTATAATATTATAACCTTCTAAGTATAAGGATCAAGATAGATTATAGGCATTTTGTTTCCTTATATTATGTACTTTTCAATTGTGTTTCAGTTTGGGGAGTGTTTGGTTGAAATTTGAAAAAAACGGGAGGAGTTGGGATTGTGTATGGTTGGTGCATAGTTTTCCCAAACCATGTTCTCCACAAAGAAGTAACTATGAACAACCAAAATAACATGATCATGGTTAGGGTTCACACTTAGGGACAACTGTGTTCCCCTACCCAATAGATCAGGTGCAATATTTAGAAGTTGTCTAATATTATTTTTAAGAATTCCTTGAAACCCCAATACTCACCTATTTTGTCCCCAAATCAAGACTAGAATGTTTTTCACATTTTTGGATCTCCTTAAATGAATTTCATTTCCTCTTAACCTCCATTATTCTTGAATTGAAGCTCAGATCAAGGGTTTCTCATCTCCCAGAATGTGAATTCTTCTCATGTTCTTACATCATTCTTCACCCATTATTTCAACATCATTTAAGTGATGTAATCCATTTTATTAAACTGATCTATTTCTATTTATATATTTTTAGATATTTTATTATATATTGAGATTGATATTTTCCATATCTATATTTCTTTAATCTTGATTTTGGGTTTTGATATTTCGGATCTAGATCTATGTCTTTGTGCTGCTCTATTTTCTGGGATTTCCATTAAGAGATAATGAATCAGTGAATTGAGGTAGGATTCTTAAATTAAATTCCCATAGCTATGATTTTATAAAATTATTCATGTTTCATTATTGATAACATTATTTCACAATTCTATTTCATAAAATACCTTAGTTATTGTATCCAATTAATTTATTCTATTATTACTGAAATAAATGATTAATTAGGGTGTCAATTATGAGACAAATGTGATTTCCATTTAAATAAATAATTCGGTAATTAATAATGAGATTTAGGGGAAATACAAATGGACAATTAATGAGAGGATTAAATATGAGATTTAGATATTTGTGATTAAGATAATCTCCAAATGATTAATTGGAGTATTGGGTAAATAAATGATTAAATGTTGATTTATTAATGAGATTAAGTGGTGATCCACTGATATAATTTGTTGAGGAATTCATTATGAGATATATGAGCTATTATATTATATAATTAATTGGAGTGTTAATTATGAGATATATGTATTTGTGATTTATATAAATAATAGGGGGATTAATTACGAAATATTGAGATAATTTGTTTGAGATAATTAATTTATGAATTAATTATGAGATATCAAGATATAAAATTTGAGATAATAAATACTAGATTAATTAATTGATATTTATTTCATAAATTGAGATAAATAAGGGAAGATTAATTAAGATATATTGAAATTGTGAGTATGATTAATTAATTAATTAATTAAACAATGGTTTTTGAGATATTTGTAATATTTTAATGATGTTTATTATGTGTTATTAAATGGTAAATTTTAACATGGATATTTGACCATGTATTATGAATGGAAAAAACACATTTTCAATTATGTTTTATTAAATGGTAAATGGTAACATGAACATTTTCCATTTATTATGAATGGTTACATGATCATTAAATTATGAATTATTAAATGGTAAATGGAAACACGGACATTTAGAAATTTATTTGGAATGGTAATATGAAAATTCAAATTTGATATCCATATGGAATGGATTGGACTCCAGCATGGGCTGAAAGAGGACTTCTGGTTCTGGTGTCATTATGAACACGGGGGTTGACATTTTCAAATAGATAATATTTAATTAATAGATAAACTATTATTTAATTAATTTTATTTAATTAATAAACAACTATATACACTACTATAGAATAGATTTGTTTTAGGAATCATTGGAGGTGGGCTACTATTTCGTACTCACACCCAGCTCGGACAACCTGATCATTACCCTAATAGGATCAATTGATCAGGATAGGCTAGGGGAAACAACCCTATGTTAGATGGTTGATTTGGGGACAGATCTTGGATAAGGGTACCAGAAATGGTTATATATCCTCACTAGAGACATTGGGGTCTTTATTTTGAATTTTCTTTTTTTAGATATTAAAATTACATTATCCATTAATGATATCTTTTAATATGATATTTCATTTATTCCTTTGATTATCTAGTGATATTCGCATTGTTTATTGTTATATATGATTTCTATATTGTTTATTATTTCTAATGGTGAATTTCCTTGATAAAATATTTTATATTCTACCCATTATTGACTTATTAGACCCTCAATGTTAGTTAAACGCTACTGGAATACATGGAGGCACGCTTATGGTCATGTGATAGACTGGCTCGGGGCACTGGTGTGTGGCACACGGGGCATGACACCATAAAGTGGTGTCAGAGCATGTTTTCCATTATTTTTATTTTTTATTTATTTTTTGGTAAAGGTATACCTGACACAAAGCTGAGTTGGGTCTCCCTAATGAGATCTTGCATGTGATTTGAAATACCACGTACATTGGAAAAATACATGTACTCATGGTGTGATTGTTGTTATTTAAGATCATTATTAAAATTTAATATTATTTTATCTTGAATAATGCACTTCTTTTGTAATGTGATAATTTTTTTAAGAAATTGTTTAAAAATTAACTGACGGCTGGTATGGAATGAGATCTAAGTATGCAAGAATCTTTCTAGGAACTCAGACATATTTTGTGACATGCAACATTTTAGGAATGCATAGGAAAAATTAGTTTTGTGTATTTATTGATCAAGAACAGTTTTACATTTCTTCTGAAATTGATATGAACAAGGTGACTAATATGACATATAAAATTAAAAATTTGGTTAAAATGAAAAAAAGCCTCTTCAAAATAAAAATCTTGAATAATGAGAATTCCCTTATATAATCATCAACTTGGACTTGGGTGGTTAAGGTTAGTGATAGTGCCTCAGTTGTAACCACATTTCGAGACTTGGGGAAAAGAAATGTAGTGACTTATTGTAATTATTCTATTTAAATAAATACGATTAAATTTGTGTTATGAGTCCTAATACTTGTGTTTTTATTGTATTTTTATGACTCCATGATGATTCATGTTGAGAGGGAGACAGGTGGAGATGTCTGGAGATGATCTTCTAGAAGTGGAACCTGAGGCACCAGTAGTGTCAGGTGAGGATGTATGAAACATTTTTGGGAGATTTTTTCTCACTTAATTTAATTTATGTTAAGAGATGCATGGGGTTTTGATGAAACTTTATGATCTGATGAGGTAGTTTTAGATGAATTACCCTCTTACCTTTACTAAATATGGTGGACTTGAGCGAGATGTGTTTCGAGCTATGTCTTTCATGAAAATACATGACCACTTGAACCCCCTTATGAAAAGAGGGTCAAGTTACCCACTTATACTATATGAGGATTAGTGATGCACTGGTGGTACATTCAGAAATATACTGGATATGTTGACAGAATTTATGGAATTATTTTTTTGTGAAGTTTAGAGAGAACGTCAACATAATGATGCTAAGGTAGTATATAGTGGTGGAGTTCATGCAACTAATATAGTGGAGCATTTTTGTGATGTAAAATGTAGGTCGTTTCATAGATTTACAATGATTTTCTACAACATTAGAATATGGTGGGATAGCTATGATGATATTTTTACATGATAGATATAAGTCTGATATTAAGTCTCAAGACAGCCTATTCCAATTAATGATATTCGTTGATGTTTTGGATTATTCTCTCACAGATGAGGATATCCTGCAAGAGGCTTCATGTTGAATGACATGTGGCTTTCACAAGATGATCATAGAGTATGACTTCCGAGAGAATTATGAAACACTATGAAAATGTTTTCTAGATAAGTAGGAAGAAGAGTATCCATAGTGTGGGATTAGTTGCACAAAACCATATTGATGTGACCATTCAATAGTGTTAAAAGTCTGAAAATTATCATAATATTTTTTTTAAAAAACTCACAGAGATTCATTCTTGATGAAATATGGGGAATCTACTTAGGATCTACTAGACGCATCTGTAGATGGTTACTAATGGGAGAGCTAGATAGAACTACTTTGTATGGTGGGGTCTTCTACACCATATCAGTATAAAAGAAAGATTTGTACTAGCTGAGGTTGTAGGGGAAAGTGAAATGGCTATAATGGGAAAGAGTGTGTGTATTAGCAGAGTGGTGAAACTCATAGGAGATAGTGTTAGTTCCATAATGAATCTAGATACCCTAAGAGGGGGTGAATTGGGCTATGGATATTATTTTTCAAAATATTCATTCCCCATAGATCTGGACCTCTTTATCAAAAGGGTCACTCTGTTTTCACATTGGTTTTTAGTATGATCACTTATTTTCATCCTTATCTGATGATGATGTTTTGGATGCAATGTAATGAAGCATGCATATAGAAATAATGATTTTTACATGGATCACCATCATTAAGATATTTCCATGGAGCATACAAGGATGATGTGCCATTGTACCAAATCCAATAAAGATCACTACAATCATACAATATTAGTTCTATATCACCTAGTGTCACTACCTTTACAATTTTTCGGGTTATATCATTGCTTTCCCAAGAATCAATCTCAGTATCTCCCTCTCTCTCTCTCTCTCTCTGCATCACAACCTATAGAAAGGATTACATTTTTCCACATCCTTTTCTCACTGCTCTAGAAAGGATCCACTCAATGTTTATAGACATGTAGGTCTCTTCATTGTCACTAATAAATACATCCTCAGTTACAGGTGGATCCTTTAATGATGTTCCAACTTTTTCCACTTATTCATATCAAATTTCCACTGAAAACTAGGCTATCCCTTTGAAAATTTTTTCAAAGAACACATCCTTTTCAAAGCACCCATTTTTAATGTTCTCAAGAAATCCTTCACAATTATCCAGCCTCTTTGTGAAGCTCATGGGTTTGCAGATCTCACACATTCGTAAAGCTCACTAGATCACAAGGATCTATAGAATCCAGAGCTCATCGGTTCGTAGAGAACACAAAGATCTTTATGATAATGAAAATCTAAACAAACCTTTGCAATGTTCAAATCCTCCACCAATCCAAATTGGACTTTGTGGCATGCCTTCCTTTTCATGAGCTCAAAAACCTCTGTGAATTACATTTTGTTTTGCAAAGCTCTATCCTCTACAAATCTCCTTCATAATTTTAGAGCTTATGATTTTTCATTTGATCTCTCTGCTTTTCTCTTGGGGGTCTAGGTCTATTGATATGTGATTCCATCGACTTGCGAACCTTCCATGTAAACTCTTCACCACGTCATATCAAATCACAAATCCCCTAAATTTACACAAAAAATCATTCTATATCGAGAATCACCCCAGAAACATTCTGATCACATATCTCATCAAAATCACAAAGTGTTCCATCAATTCCTTTGTTCCACTGCAACAATGCTCCCTCACAATTCTCCTCACCTCTACTATTCACGATTCTCGTCGTAATCACATATCTCACCATCAACATTCTTCCTATATTTTCGAAATACAATTCATGAATTCCATATTTGTGAATCTCATGGATTTGGAAAATATTGATGAGATATTCAAGGAAATAACTTTTTCACGATGCTCACCGGACTCCAAATTTTGGACCCAAAATATTTGGCAAACAATGGAAAAAAGTTCTATCTTGTATCTATTTTCATTATATTGCCTCCATATCATCCAATCCTTTGTCATTATTCATTTTCTACAAGGATTTTCAAAAACGTATCTAGAACTGAAAAATTATCATGAAATACTAGTTTTTCAACAAACACATCTTACCCTAAAATGCCACTATGTTACCATTAGAGATTGTTTCCTAATAGTAAGACTACATCATAGGGAATAGTTGTTGGAAGAATACATGAATCAGTGTATACACATGTGCATAATGATGTTGGACTATTGAAAGTGAGAGGTACCATTCTAGTAGCTTCTATATTAAATAGTGCCTTATGGGATATAGGGTCCCCTCATTCCATTATACATTAATTACATGGTAACAGTTTGAGCTTATTAGTGGATTCTGTGAGAAATATAATGGAAATAGACACACCGTTGGGAGTATGGTCTGGAGACATATATTATTGGTATGGATATTCTCGCGATATCATATAGTATCATTTTCCATGAGGTCTCAATATTATTGATTTGTCAGTATTCCTACTAATCATGGGTATGTACTAACATGTCACATATTGAACCCACATTGATTATTACCATATTATAGTGATGCTAATGTCTCATAAGGGTGAGAATTAAAATCACCATGTAGAGTATAATATTCTGAAAGGTAGAGAAGGACCAATTAATTAGCAACTTGGAGTGGTTATAGCCTAGGTTTCTAGACTTTTTCAGGATGATAGAGGTGTAAAACATGATTTCATTTCACCAGTGGTGGAACAATTTTAGGATGTTTTTTTGGAATTCTTCTTAGTTATTCATCTTTATTGATATGTGGAATTAATTATAGAGGAAATGTTTTGGGGTTAAGATAGTTTATATTACTATTGATAGACATGTTGAGTTCCACCAGTGGTGAAATAGTTTCAAGATGGTTAGCGATGAAGGAGATAGACAGAACCAGCGTGATGGGTGGGGATCTTCTTAATCATATTTTTATGGAATCTCTATTACTTGTAACTGAGGAATGATATGTAGTTGAAATGGTTCTTTTTGGAATGAGTGCCCATAATAATGGAGTACCGAAACTCATATGAGTTAGACTACATCACATAGAATAATTGTAGGAAAAATACATGCAGTGGATCCTACACTTGTAGATAATGATGTTGGACCGTCGAAAGTGGGAGGTACAATTCTAGTAGCTTCAACAATAACTAGTTCCTTATTTGATCCAATTTTATCAAATTCCTTTATATATAAGGAACATGTTAAAATTTTGAACCTAGAAGTGGAGTTTTTGATAAAGATAATGACAATTGATACACCATTGGGAGTACATTATAGAGGTATCTATTTGTTCTGAGGATGTTCTCTTGGGATCATGGAGTATCGTTTTCTATGGGATATCAATGTTCGTGATATGTCAGTCTTCAAACTAATTAAGGGTTAGGACTAGTTTGTTTCATAGTGACCCAACATGGATTATTACCATAGGATATTTATATTCATGTATCATAATGGTGACAATTACATTCATTGTGTAGAGTTGGATATTTAGGATAGTTCAGATGGACGAATTACTCATCAACTCGGGGGTGCTCATAGCCTATGATTCTAGTCTTCTTCATGATGACAGAGGAGTAATGAATGATATCATTCCACCAATGGTGGAATAATTTCATGACATTTTTGTTGAATAAATCTTATGGATTAAACTTTAGAGAGATGTGTAATTCTCCATTGATTTCTTGTTGGGGTATAAGTTAGTTTCAATTATACCATACAAAATTTCACCAAAATAACATAAAAAAATCATGTATTTGAAAGATGAGTTGGAGTATAAGGGATTAATCCTTCTGATTACATCACCTTGAGGTTCTATGGTGTTGTTTGTGAAGAAGGATGAAAAGATTATACATTTCTGCGAGAATTATTAGAAGTTGAACATGATGAATATGAAAAAAATGTATCCTTTTCAAAATATCAATGATCTATTTTACCAACCGAGAGGAGCTTCTATGTCCCCAAATATAGACATGATATTGGGGTATCATTATCTAAGAGTTCAAAATTATAATATATCAATGAATTCCATCATAATTAAGTATGGTCTATATGAGTTTTCCATAAATATATTTTTGTTTAAAAAGGAACCATAAATGTTTATGGCCTTGATAAATATATTATTCCACCTATATCTGGATTAGATTGTTGTAGTATTATCTGAATACATCTTGGTGTAATCTAAGACTGATCATGATCGTTCCCAAAATCATGACATCGTCATGAGTACACTGAAAGGGAATCGTCGATACACCAATATATCTATGTGATGGTTTTGGATTTATTATGTACACTTATTGAGATACATCATCTTTATGAAAGGTGAGTTTTTTCACCGAATGAATGTTTAGACAATAGTTTCATGGGAACATCCTAAAAATTTATTCATTATCCATTGATTTCTATGGATAGAAACATATTATCAGAGATTTATCCATGATAATCCCATCTTAAAATAACCACATTTAGGCATGAAAAAATTGGATATTATTAGTTGGTCAGAAGAATGTGAGAATGACTTCTTGTTGTTGGAGAAGAACATCACATCGGCAATGATATAGATCTTTCCCAATCCATGTGAGGAGTACACTGTGTATTTTTAAAGCTTCTGGGATCAGATTCAGAGTAGTGGTTGTGCATTGAGATCGAATTATGGAGTATGGGCCTCGACAACAATGACCAGTTGAACAAAAATACCGTTTGTCAGACAATGATCTTATAATTTTTTATGCATTGATGTGTTTGTAGAATTATATTATGCGAGATAGGTTTAGAGTGTTTACCTATCACACGAAAAAAAGGTATATATTCCCATAGTGAGATTTGAATCCCAAACATCTGATATCGGTGGAGTATATATAGTCATATGAATTTGATCTATCATATTCGCCTGGGATAGGGAAAACTGTGGTCGATGCATTGAGTAGGAATATAAAGTCCTAGGAAATTTTCGAGTCTAATACATAGTGGAAGACCATGAACATACAAGTTGAGATGCATATGGTGGTTTAAGGGAGTCAGGAAAATATGGATTTAGTATTAGTCTCAGTGGATTCTAAACTTTTTATATGGATTAGAGAAAGGAAGTATGAGGATCTGGAGTGTTTTCTTTGAAGGAAATCCTTGATGGAAGGGAGTCACCTTCAGATTAGAGCATATATGAGGATTAGATCATTTATGTTAGGAATCAGGTAGTTTTTCATATGATCATATGAGATGAGATGATGTAAGTATTTCATGATCCAAAGTGGATGGTATATCCTAGTGTGACCAAAATGTACCATAACCAATGAGGATAGTTTTGGTAGCCAGACATGAAATATGATATATCTAGTTTCATGGAATGATGAAAAACATGCCAGTAAGAGATAGTAGATAATGAACGACCGCGAGGTTTGCTGCTGTCATTTCCTATTCTAAAAAGAAAATGGGATGACATAAAAAATTAATTTTGGATGGGTATCCTGATGATCCATGGAAATAATTACACTATATGGGTTATTTGTGGATCAACTGTTAAAACTATCACATTTATTACCCATACAGAAGACTTTTTTAGTGGAGAATATGGGGGATTTGTATGATCATGACATAGTTAGTCCACATAGCTTAGTTCAAACTATATTTTATAACCATTACTTACAATTCAATTCATGCTTCTAGAAGGTCTTGCAAAATATGCTTGGTTCAGGGGTATTATTATGTACATATTTCCACCCACGGATAGATGGGAAGTCAAAGTGTACTATTTAAAAATTTGAGGAGATGATGCAAGTGTGTGTTCTTGACTTCGGTGGGTCTTTAGTGATTATCATGGATTTATTAGATTATCTGATAAATAAAGTTGTTACGAAACTATACACAAGGAACCATATGATCCTTTGTATGGTAGGCCATGCATATCACCACTATGTTGGATGGTTGTAGGTGAGTCAGAGTTGCTGGGAATGATTTTTATAATTAAGATGTCAGTGGATGTATAGATAATATGAAATAATGGGGTTGTGGATCAATGTAGATAGAATTTCATGATCCATATTGTTTAGAGTGGGTGTTTGTGTGTTCCTTTGGGTGTCACATAGATTGGGTCACTGTAGGATACTGAGATATATCTTGTTGGAACCCATATTTGTCAAAACATTTGAAGTTGTAGAGTGAATTAGGCTGGTATCATATCAATTGGATCTTCGATAGAAATATTGTGCTATGCATATTGTTTTCATGGTATCACTCCTTCATAAATATCCCCCTGATCCTACTTAGGTGATCGATGTGGATGATGCTTATCTAGAGGTAGAAGTTTTCATTGAGGAGAATCTGATACACGCATTTGACTGTAGTGAGAAAGTGTTGCATGGAAATCTCTTACAAATAGTTCATGTATTGTGGATACATAGGCATCTGCAGCAGGGTACATGGGAAAGCAAGACAAATATGTGTTCTTTGTGGACCAAAATTTTTTACATGTAATGCTAGAAAATCATGGGTGTGTAGCTTGAGGATGAGATGTTATATTGTGAGGAGATTGTAAGATCCTAAATTTTTCTGATGAAGACTCAAAATTTCTTAGATGTATTCTTTTCCTTTATATTATGTAATTTTCATTTATTTTTTAGTTTGGGCAGTTTCTTGGGGAAATATGAATATAATGGGAGGAGTTAGGGTTGTTCACAGTTTGTGAATGGTTTTTAGAAATAGTTTTTACCACATAGAAGTAATTATGTGCCCCCAAATTAACAGTTGTACACATAGGGTTCACCTTTAAAGAAAATCGTGTTCCCCTACCTAGAAATCCATGGCCAGACATAAAAATTCACCTGATTTTATTTTTCAAAATTATCAGAACCCCTTTAACTCAAATATTTTTTCTCCAATTAGACTATATAATGTATTCCATTTTTTGGATATCCCTGGAAAAATTTTATGCCCTCTCAAACTCTTTTATTAACATATCTGTGTCTGGATTGTAGGATTTTCCTCTCTCGGTATGTGAATTCATCTCCCATTCTCCCCTTATTCTTCCCCCATTATTTCAGATATCTTTCAATGATGTCATAAAATGTATTGGAAATATCTATATCTATTTGTTGAGATATATATCTACAATTATATATATATGTGCACTTATGATATATGTTATCTATAATCTTGATTTATTGTTTTGAAATTCGAATCTAGATCTACATCGTTGCTCCCCTTAATATTTTAGTATTTCTATTGGGGGATTATTCATTAATTAATTGAGGTAGGTGGTCTAAAATTGGATTCCCATAGGAATGATTTTGATATTTTTATTCATGTTTTAGGATCGATACTGTTCTTTAGCAATTGGAATCTTAAATTTGGTTTGTTAATGTTGAAAATTAGTAAACATGATTATTTTTGAAATATAAGATTAATTGGGGAGTTAAATATGAGATTAAGACCCTATCCATTTAGAAAAATTATTTTGGGATTAATTTTTATATTTAGGTGTTATCCAATTAGATAATTAACTGGTGGATTAATTATGAGATTTTGGGACTTGTGATTTTTATAATGTATAGTTTATTAATTGGATTACTGTTAAAATAATTGATAAATAGATGATTTCATTATAAAAATAAGGGTATTTCCATGTAGATAAATAATTGGGAAATAGAATATTATATGTAATGTAATTAGAATTAGATTATTAAATAGAGGAATAATTATGAGATTTAGGGATTTTTTATATGGAAATTATGTATCAACGTGAGTTGCGATGGTAGTAAAAAATGGTAAATGACATTCCACCCTAATAAACAACATCAAAAGATCCACCAAAAATAGGAGCAAGCTTCCCTTGCCTCCCAATCAATCGATGACCCAATAGGGATAAAACCATTATGAATACATGACAACCAAAACATTTGATTCATGTTTTACAATGTATTATTCATTCCAAGGTTCACAACCCTATGGAAAACTATGGTAATCCCCCATTATATCCATCCTTGTTTCTAACAGTGCACATTAATGGTTTTGATAACATAGAACACCCTCTTTGGTAAACAAAAATTGGGCATCAGGCTCCCCACCATAAATAGAGACACTAATTCCTACAAAAGTATTCTACATGCTTCTATTCTTGAAGAATTAAATTGAGAAGAAAAGTTGTCAGAGAACCATCAGATTTTATAGTGGAGAGAACCAGAGACACCCTAGGTGACACACATGGGTGAATAAAGGCTTTATAAATAAGATAATCCAACTAGGAAATTTGTTGTTTATGTTCAGTTGGATCCATTTTGTAAATGGGAAAAGAAACTGGTTGAGTACTAGGAATCAATTCTATAAAACCCCAAGCTTCCACGAAATGATTTTCATTGAATAATTCAGAAGCATGTGTTGTATGCAACTTGGAGTTCTAAGACACCACAACCAATCAAACTAGCCCTTATGAATAGTAATATCCACTTTTCGAAATTTTATAAATTTTATCTTTCAAAATGGACTTCATTTTTGGATTCCGAATATAGATATTAGCTTAAGGTGATTTTTTTGGTGTTTTTCTTAAAGCATTCAATTTTTGATAAGTAGTGAAAACACGAAGTTATAGTTTAGAACCAAATTTTTATTTAAAAAATTATTTATTTTATATAATTTAATTTTAGGTAAAAATATATACATAATAACTATATATGTTCAATGTAATTCATTAGAGTTAGTTTATAATATATATATATATTTATATATATATATATATTATTGAACTTTTCACTATCTTTTACCAACCTCCTAGGAGAATTTACAAAATCACATTAACTTAATTTTACCACTTATATGAGTGGAATTTCAAAAATTTGAGAGGCACTGTCGATATTAGTACGAAAAATGTGGTTCAATATGATGAAGATAATTTATGGTGAATAGTAACTTTTTTACTTTTATTTACCACAGTTAAAAGTAAATAGGGTATTTAAGGGAACAAATGATATTATTATTACCCTAACACATGTCCTAATTCTATTGGATAATTATTATTATACCAAAAACATCCTTAGGAATAAAATATGATCCTCTTTGGTCCACATGGATTTTCTTAGGATACTTGTAATTATTTTATTTAAAGGAGATTTCAAAGAGTTAAAATCAATGTTTAATAAATGAAACATTTTTAATATAGGGTTATACATAAGATAAATTCGACTATAAATATTTATTAGAAAGATAAAAAGATTTCATACATAATGGGGGTTTATTTATATTTTTTAGACATTTAATAATTTAATTTATTTATGACACAATGATGTTGTAGTAATTACCAAATTAATAAATAATTAAAATTAAAAATATTATAAATATCTAAATAAATGTAATTTGAGACATTTTATGAATTAAACTAATTTTATAGGTTAATATGACATGTTAGGGTTGGTTAGAAGAATTTTTTTCTATGTAATAATGATTTTATGAATTTAGAAAAAAGAAAATACAAAATAGTGTCAAAATTTACAGAAAAGTATTTTAAAACAAATATTATATTATTAATTGAAATTCTATTCCTAAAAATATAAGGATCAAAAAAAGGACTTATATAATTATGGGTGTATCATTGATGAACTACTTGGGGTTCTCTTGATAGTATATAGTATGTTTATTAACCATATAATATAAATATACAAAGATACATGGTAAATGTCAAACAATTTTACTAAGAGTTAAATATAAAATATAAATTTAATATAGTGACCCAAACCTATATAAAACCTATTGGTTGAGTGGTTTTCGATCTATCCCCACCTTAGACTTTAAATAATTTATTTTTGAGCCATTATAAACCGAAAATGATTTTTTATCAAATAATATTTCTAGCTTATCTTAAGGTTTCCCTCACAAATCATATAAAAGGGCACTCCCCCTTCTCTCAAATTCATGATTCTATCTATCCTTTGAATGAAATTTAACCATACGTGTGTACGTACGACTTACTGTCTCTACGTCGTGGTGTAATTGTTATTCAAAACATTGTTATTTTGATGGGTATAATAATTATGTGTAATTGATGAAAATAATAAATATAACCTGATAATTATTCTGTATGTATTATATACCATCCAATTATATATTATTTTAATATCAAAAGAATGATATTTTTGCTCGTCCATACGTATGAATTACTATCTCCACGAACACGATGAGATTCATTCCCCATCGAATCTATTCAAGAATAATTTTCATTAGATAATTAAATATAACGTTTAAAGACCTGATATCTTTTTGGATATGAATAAGATATATCACATCCATAACAAATATGACTGACATAAAAAATAATATAAACAAAAACGAATATGTTAACACATGATACAACGATAATACTATGATATTATTAACAAAGCAATGTTAAAAGATCATATATGATATCAAATTAATGTATATGATTCTTATGCAATTTAATAAAAATTATCTCACCATTACACATGAGTTTAACCTACCGTCGACAAAGGAAAAGTACAAGGTAACGGTTAATTTCACAATCTCTTTATTATCAATGGTTGTTTTTACATAAGTATCTACTGGGAAATATTTATCATCCACATCCATGTTTCTTAAAAATATATTTAAAAACATTCTTAATATTTTGTAGACTATGTGTTAATGTCATTTATACCCTTGTTTGAATTTTTATAATATGATTATAAAAAAATCATTCCATCGTTTTACAAATAATGTCCTTTATAACATTTTCGACAAAATTAAGGAACGAATTCCTTTTTTAACATATACAGAAGGTGCGGCTATTTTCTGCTGTTATAACATCATCAATGATTCCCTTACATTATTATAATAATATTTTTAAATATAGATGTTTTCTTATATAATTATGTGACTTTAAAATTATTTCAAAATAGAAAGGGATATTTCTATAAAAAGGATTGGATTTCATCGATGTCAATATCCTTTGATGTATTTTAATCTTATTTGATGTTCATTTATTATGGTAAAAAACATCCATATTATATAGAAGTTTTTGTGATATTTTTTACTATGGATGTGTTATTTTTACTCCATTCATGGTTTATGGATAAAGTTTTTACATTTCATATGCTAGTTTTAATACGAATGTTTATGTTCTGTTTAAACCTTTTCATATGAGGAATGCATTGGACTTATTAAGTGATGGGTGGCGCCCAATATAGGTACTTGATGCATCGGTAGCTCTCATGAGGCAAACTAGTTTCTTGGCAGAAGGCATTGAAAAAATATTATTTGTAGTCTTGGGAAAAGGCCTTGACTATGTGGTTATGAAAGTTTGGCATTACGGATTCCATCATTATGAAAATGGCTATTGATATTTCATGTGATTATTCAACTAGTAGAATATCCATCTGAATAAGTAAATTTCATTATTTGATTTTTATCGTTTCCATATTATGTTGATGTTCAAGTTTGAAAGGCTTTTGTTTTAGTATTATACATTGCCTTATATGCTTATGCTTATTTATGAATGTTTCTTCTATTTTGTTATCCTTATTGAGCATCTGAGATAACCCCTTTCAATGTTTTATTTTTTCCAGGATGCGAAGAGGTATATTATGAGTGGATATCATGGATATTTTATGGGATCTCAGTGTCGTCTATGGAATCAATGTTGTTGTAGTTTTCCAATTTTTGACGTAATGTAAACCTTATGAATGTATCTTGTACTTCCAAGGCTACTAAACTAATCGGTCTTTCAAGACATGATCTTTTGTGATCATGCCAACGATACATAATAATGGACCGACTCTAGGCTTCCGAGGTCAGGGCATTACAGCTGGTATCAGAGGAAGTTTAGAACAAACCTTGGAGTGTAGATTTAGATAAAGTCTAATTAGAGCACATATCCCTATGATAGACTTTGAAGATTAGTATAGAAGAACATCCTAAAATTTTGGTATTGTAGAGATTTTCTGAGTTTTCCAAGAAATACAACCCTGTCTGGATACGATCAGGTAGATGGAGACTCTGGTATAGATGTACATAGGGGTAAAACCCAAAAACACTACTTTTTTCTAGTCTCAAATGGGCACTAGTGCCCGACAATGGGCCTTGCAGCACTCTTGGTTTCGACAATCCCATGGGATATGCTTAGGATAATCGAGATTTTCATTAAAAACTATTTATGAAGGGTTTATTATTATATACTTCCTCAAAGAAAACATTTTTTATTATTATGAATTCTATCTGTAAATTGTTTAGTTTATGTTAAGTGTTTTACAAGTTTGGAATTATGTATTTCGATTCAAAAAGTAATCTAGTTTAGTCCATTATTTAGAAATGAAGCTTCATGGAAGGAATAGAAATTGTATCAATACACGCACTCCATGTAGGGATTTCCCTCGTGCTCAAGATAATTAATGTGGAGCTGGTGATACAACTGGTGCTGATCAGCTTTTCACCATACTGGGACAACTCACTCTGGTTAAAAATAATAACCTTACCCGTATAGATCACCCTAATCCACAACGTGGAGGATCAATGTTTGATCTCTTAATTAGGAAACAACCACCAAAATTCAATGGGAGTAAAAATCTATTAGTGGATGAGAAATGGATAAATTCCTTAGAGAAAAATATTGCATGCCATGGGGAGTAGGGAAAGTGAAAACATTGTCATGGCAGTTTACCGCCTCACTGGAGATACTAATCAATGGTGGTCATTGATTCCAAACACAAAGGAAGATGATTAAGTTTCAAATATATAATAGAGAGATTTTAAAGAGATTTTCATAGAAAAATACATTCATCGTGACCATTGAGCAGATATGGAAAGACAATTTCTGAGTCTGAGGCAATAGGAGGATGAGAATGTTGCAAAGTATGAGGCTAACTTTACAAGGTTAGCAGGGATTACTGCATATTATATAAATAACCATAGAAGTAATATTGATCATTTATTCTATGGTTTAAAACCATTTCTCCTTCGAGAATTAGTCTCACAATTGTTCTCGTTATATGAAGATATTGTATCATGTTATATCAAGATATAAAAAGAATTTCCTAATTATTACAACTTTAAATCAAAGAATTAGAAGAAGAGATCTGCTGAACACTCTGGAAATTGAAATAAGGGGTATAAGGGAAAATTTTAATATCCATCCTATAGTAAATATGGAAAGAAACACCCTGCTACTTTTCTGAAGGGAATCGGAGTCTGTTAGATGTGTTCTAAAAAAGGCCACCAAGCTCGTGATTGCAAGGGGAAGATAGAGGTTGTCGACGCTGAATGATACAATTATAGAGAAAGGGTTAATTATGTGAATGAATCTCTTATGCGTCAGGGGAACATACCTAAAAAAGGCCAAGGGATCGAGGCCAATATTATTCTATCAGTACTGCAGAGGTTGAAGCTCCGAAAGGCATGGTGGAAGATAATTTAATGGTTTCCTCAAGTTTAAAAAATGATTATTTGATTCTGGATCATCGCATTGTATCATATCATCCATGTTTTCTAAGAAAATTATATATTTAAAATTTTATTTAACAAGGAAGTCGTTAGTCAAACCTCTTAAGGGAATTATCATTACAAAAAAAATTTATGAATCAGTCCCCATTAGAGTATGTAAATATTCTTTATCTACTGATCTCATCATCATACCCATGATTTAATTTGATATAATCCTCAGTATGGATTGGGATTCAAACCCTGACAAAAAAATATTGTCAGAAGAAAGAGGATATTATTTTTGATGAAGACAATAATGAACACCTTATCTTTAGAGTAGAATCGTCACAACCTATTTCTTATCTAGATCCACCCATAGTAGCTCAACAAAATTCAATTATAGGGTAGGTAGAGAATTAAACAATGGTGGGTGAGGAATAGAATGTTAAAATAGAGGATGTACCTATTTTTCAAGAGTATGTTGATGTATTTCCAGAGGATTTACCTGGACATCCTCCAGAACAAGAGATTGAGTTTTCTATTGATTTAATTCATCGTTCAAGGCCCATATCGAAGACCTCTTATAAAATGGCCACTGTGGAATTAGTGGTTCTAATGAAACAACTAGAGGAATTGGGTAATAAGGGATTTATTATCCCCAGTGTTTCTCCATGGGGATCCCTTGTAATTTTTGTTATGAAGAAAGATGGATCTATGAGGTTGTGCATTGACTACAAGGAGATAAATGATAAAACAATAAAGAACAATTATACCCTACCTCACATTGATGATTTATTTGACCAACTACATGGATCTCAATACTTTTCAAAGAATGACCTTTGATATGGATACCATCAGTTGTGCATGAAGAAGGAAGACATTTCAAAGACAACATTTAGAACCATGTACGGGCATTATGATTTTACAGTAATGTCTTTTGGATTGACTAATGTACCCTCTGTCTTCATGGATCTAATGAATATAGTTTTCGAAGAATATCTTAATGATTTTTTAGTGGTATTTAATGATGGTATCTTGGTATACTCAAAAATCTAGGACGATCTTGAAAATCACTTGCGTATTATCCTGAATACTCTTAGAAGACATGGATTATATGGGATTTTTAGCAAGTGTGAATTCTTGTATCAGGAGATTTCTTTTCTTGGATATATTTTCTCTAAGGATTGAATATCTATTGATCCTTCTAAGACAAAGGAAATCCATGAATGGCCAACACAAAAGAGTATAACTAAGGTAAACCGTTTTATTGGTTTAGTAGGATATTATCGACAATTCATCCAGAATTTTTCCCGATTGGATAACCCATTAACCAAGATCACACGTAAAGGTGTTAATTTTTTTGAACAAAATATTGTGAATAAAGTTTTGATGAACTGAAGAAAATATTAGTCAATGCTCCAATATTGACTCTACTATCAGGGAATGATGGGTTTGTTATTTATAGTGATGCTCCAAATAAAGGACATGGTTGTGTCCTTATGTAGGATGATAAGGGTATTTCCTATGCATCAAGAAAGCTAAATATTTATGATAAAAACTACCTTAATCATGGACTTATGTTAGCAGATGTAATATTTGCTTTGATGATTTAGAGACACAATCTCTTTGATGAAAAATGTGAGATATATACAGATTACAAGACTTTGAAGTATATTTTCTCATAAAAAGAACACAACATGAAGAAAAAGGCGGTGGATTAAATAACTCAAAAATTATGATTGCACTACACACATCCACCCAGGGAAGGTAAATAAGGTGGACGATGATTTGAGTAGAAAGGATCATGGAGTTTTGAACAAGATGAGAGTTTAAAAGAATACTATATACATGGATCTAGTAAATATGGATATGGGAATAACCATGGAAGGAGAAATCAATGCTTTTTCAAATGGTTTTCAATATATATTTACTATAAAGAAAATAGAGTTCTCAGACCGGTGATGAAGAGTTTCAAAAGAAGATTAAAGCTGTGAATGTGGGAGATTGAGTAACAGTGTGTATGAAGATTGAATTTTGAAATCTGGGAATAGACTTTATGTCCCCGATATACCTGATTTAAAAAGGGAATTGTTGGATGATTCTCATAGTTCCAATTTCTCTATACAACCTAGTAGCACTAAGATGTATAGTGATTTGAAGGAACATTTTTGGTGGGACAACATGAAGATGGAGATTGCTGATTTTTTGTCATGATGTATGGTTTTTCACCATGTGAAAGTTGGAAGGCAATAGCATGGAGGGGTCATGCAACCTCTTCCCAAAAGAGAGTGGAAATGGGATAATATTATGATAGACATTATCATTGGACTACCAAAGACTCCTATAATGAATGATGCAATATGGGTTATTGTTTATCTTCTTACCAAGTCAGCACATTTTCTTGATATAAGAGAAGATTTACCACTTGAATGATTAGAAAGACTATATATCAATGAATTTGTAAGATTCCATGGAATATCTCTATTGGCGGTTTCTGATCGTGATCCCCATTTTACATCAAGATTAAGGAAACGTATTCAAATATCCATGGATACTAAACATTATTTGAGCACAAACAACCACCCCCAAACTGATGGACAATCAGGACAGACTATTCAATCCTTAGAAGAAATGTAGAGACCATGCTCACATGACTTTCAAGGTATTTGGGATCAATATTTACCTATGGTAGAATTTTTTCTATAACAATATCATCCATTCAAGTATTCAGATGGAACCATATGAAGAGTTATACGGAAAGTTATGTCGCACACCAACCTGTTGGGATGATGTTTGTGAAAGAAAAATCGTAGCCCCAGAACAGGTAGAGGAAATGATGGAAAAGGTGAAGGTAATCCAAAAGCACATCAAAGAAACACAAAGTATAATGAAGATCTATGTTGATAACTGATGGAAGGATTTTGAATTTCTAGAAGGAGATCATGTTTTCTTGAAGGTATATTCATGGAAGGGTGTTATATGTTTTGGTAAGAAGGGTAAATTGAGTCCCAGGTACATCAGACCTTTCAAATTCTAGAACGAATTGGGTATGTATCATAACGTTTAGCAAGGACACTAAGTCTCTCCAAGTCCATGATGTGTTCCACGTATCACGGTTGAGAAAATACATGCCTGAACAAACGCATGTACTAACCTATGATGAGTTAGAACTCGAACCAGATCTTTCTTATTGCGAAGAGTTAAAGGACCAGTTTGGGATATACCTAACACTGAGAGGGGGGGTGAATCAGTGTTGGGGACTTTTTAATCCAATTCCAACTTTTATCCCTGTACCTCTAGACCTGTTAGGATCTTGATTCTCTTATTCTCTTTTTCCCTGTCGCATGCAATAATAGAAAGCAGTAAAAATGTGCACACGATATTTTTACAAGGTTCACCACTCAATAAGAGTAGCTACGTCCTTGCCATGCATGGATATGACCACTACATGGATTCTCCACTATAAAGTAAAATGCTGTCACAATGGAGTGGCTAGGAAAACAATCCTCTAGCCAGTGTGAGTCCCTACACTTTGGAGGGGGGTGGGAAACAATCCTCTTCCCTGGACTGGTGAAAGCCAAGTCCAACTTGAAGCCTCTAGCTGGTTCTTTATACTGCCTATCGAGACAGTCTTCTTCCTTCTTCAAAAGGTTGGTTCTGCTCTTGATCTATTGTAGTGCTCTTAACTTGATTACTTGCAAAGCAGTAGGCAAGCAATTCTCTTATTTCTTTCTCTTCTTCTCTAGTGCAAAAACAAACTGCACTAGTTCTTCTTCCTTCTTCCTCTTAGTGCAGCAACTGACTGCACTAATCACCTTCTCTCTTAAGCTAGAATCACATACACCAATGTGATTATTTAAACACTGAAGATCTGCTCACAAAGCATCATCTGAATTTAAACTGCCCTGAATAATTGTCAGTCTTCAGTTGGGCATACTCTGTTATTCTTCTTCTCTTCCTTCTCTTCTCAATACCAACACCTGAGTGTATTGGTATACTTAATTCTTCCTTTGTGCAAATATGAGTTCAATTGCACATCTAGTTCTTCTTCACTTCGCAAAGCACAACGAGAGTGTTAAACACCAGTCGTGTGAGTGCGGTTCAACTTCTCTTTGTGAAACCGAATGGTTCACAGTTATTTCTTCTTCACAAGGCTGCTTCGAGAGTGCTCTGTACCTGTCAAAGGCCTGCAGTACCCTCAAATTTTTTCGCGCAACCTTCTAGGTGACTTGCGCGTAAAATCTCAAATTTTTCGCGCAACCTTCTAGGTGACTTGCGCGTAAAATTCAAGCCTTGCGCGTAAAAAAACCTTTTGGCGCGAAAAATCCTTTTCGCGCACAACTCTTCTTTTTCGCGCAGAACATCCTATTTTGCGCAACAAATCTTTTTCCGCGCAACACTTCTTCTTTTCGCGCAATGCTCTATACTACAATTTTTCCGCGCGCCAGAGCTCGGGATTTGTCTATGTGTCGAGTCTCTGCTAATGAGAGGGGTTCACCCCATATTTATAGGCAGTTTTGACCTTGCGCATAAAAACCTCTTCCTGCGCGTAAAACCTCCTCCATGCGCGTAAAAACTCTTTTATGAAACTTCATATTTCGCGCCATGCTTCAATATTTCGCGCACCTCATGCCTTTGTCATTTTTTATCCTTCTAAGCATGAAGCACCAATTGCGCGCAAAATTCCACACCGCGTTCCATATTGCGCGCAAACCCAATCTTTCCTGCAACATCAGATTTCGCGCACTGCTCCAATATTTCGCGCATTTTATGCCTTTTCCAATTTTTGATCTTCTGATCTCGAACCATCATTTGCGCGAAAACTTCATTCCTCAATTTCGCGCACCATGCCAATATTTCGCGCATCCCGCAGATTTTTCGCGCAACCCGCAACTATTTCGCGCATCCCGCAGATTTTTCGCGCAACCCGCAACTATTTCGC
Organism: Viscum album; assembly: GCA_963277665.1. Lineage (NCBI taxonomy): Eukaryota > Viridiplantae > Streptophyta > Magnoliopsida > Santalales > Viscaceae > Viscum > Viscum album. The sequence continues at coordinate 385,784,335 of OY728147.1, read as the reverse complement.
GCATCCCGCAGATATTTCGCGCACCACTTTATTTTTGCGCGAAACATGCCTAAATTTCCGCGCACTCCATTCCTTTGTCATTTTTCAACGTTCTGACCTTGAATAACTCTTTTGCACGTATAAACCATCTTCAATCTTATGCGCAACATCCATTGCCAAGCACATTTATTCATCTCCCGATTTTCAGGCCCTAAAATTTGGCAAACACTGGAAAACGGCGCCACCTTAAACTGTGCTTTTCTGCCATCCCCAGATTTTCTATTGCTTTGTCATGTTGTCTCTTTACTGCTTCCCATAACCATTCTTCTGCTCTTATCACGAATCCCACTATCGTGGTACTTATCCTTTGATAGATCAGCTTAAGCATCGTCAGAGTTGCAATGGGAACTGAAGCTTTCCTATCTTCCAGCAGCATCATTCCTTCCAATCATAACATTATATGACTGGCATCAGCGTTTCTCCCCCTTTCCTTCATAAGGCTTGCATCACAAGTTCTCCTAACTCATGATTTGTGTGAAATACATACCAGAAAAGCATCGTCTGATTTAGATATAATGTGAAATGCCTGTCTACCTCAGAATGTCAAGCCCTTCCACATTTTCTCTTCTTCATAACCATCATTCTGCAAATCAAATGATTCTATTCTTCAAGTAAGCTCTTGCATGGTTCACATGCAATCATAAATCATTGCATTGTCTTCTTCAAATCCTCATTCTTCTTCAACCATCCTTAGATAGATGATAATTCACCATTCTGCACCAATCATACTCAAATGAATGATACTTCTCCATTCTTCATTGTTGAAAACAATGTGTCACCATTGACACATGTTCTTTGAACTTAGGATTAGCTCAACAATCGTCTGAATTTATCGTCTAAGAGAATTGCTCAATTATGAAATCCAATGCTATGATTCCATAACAATTCTCCAGGCAACTTCACTTCAACCGATCTCCATTAACTTTGGAGTTCATCTTCATATCCTTTTTCATTTTGACCAGCATTGACAACTGTTGACAACAAATACAATCTTCATATACAAAGTGGTCCCAACAAAGAGCACATCAAGGTTCTTGATACAAGAGAACAAGTGCTGAGAAACAGTACGACTCGTATGGTAAAAGTTCTATGGAGAATCCATAAGATGGAAGAGGCAACGTGGGAACCTGAGGAACATATGATGAAAAACCACCTGAGTCTTTTTATTCACTAATATTATATAAATTTGGAGGATGTAATTATTTGAAGGAGGGGAGAATGTAACACCCCAAACTTCCATGGTATGCTTCTCATTGAATAATATAGTAGCATTTGTTGTACGCAATGTCAAGTTCTAACACACCACGACCAATCAAACTAGCCGTTATGAATATTAATATCGTCTTTTTGAAACTATATATATTTTATCTTTCAAATTGGCCTTTATTTTGGTATTTCGAATATCGAAATTATCTTAGGGTGAATTTTTGATATTTTTTCGAAAACTTTCAATTTTTGATGAATAGTGAAAATCACTGAGTTATAGTTTAAAATCTAATTTTTATTTTAATAATTATTTATATTATTTAAATTTATTTTAGGTAAAAATAAATACATAATACCTATATAAGTTCAATGCAATTTATTGGTGTCGGTTTATAATAATTTTATATATATAAAAAGTTTATTGAACTTTTCACCATCTTTTACCCAACTCCTAGGAGAATTTGCAAATTCACATAAAACATAATTTTACCACATCCGTTAGTGGAATCTCAAAAATATGATAGGCATGGTTGTTATCAGTATGAAAAATGTGGTTCAATAGGATGAAAATATTTTTTTTGTGAATAATAACTTTGTACTTTTATTTAAAACGGTTAAAAGTAAGAGGGAAATTTGAGGGGTAAAATGCTATTATTATTACCCTAACACATGTCCTAATTCTATTGGATAAGTATAATTCGTCCAAAAAAACCTTAGGAATAAAATATTATCCTCTTTGGTCCACATAGATTAGATTAGAAAACTTATTATTATTTTTTATAAAGAATAGTCAAAAGAGTTAAAATCAATGTTCAATAACAAATTTTTTTTAATATAGAATTATAAATGACCTAAATTAGACTATAAATATTCATTATAAAGATAAAAATTTTTAATACATAATGGTATTTTATTTATATTTTTTAGATATTAAATAATCTAATTTATTTATGACACAATGATGATGCAGTAATTACCCTAATAATAAAATATTCAAATAATTGATATTATAAATATCCAAATATATGTAATTTCCGAAATTATATGAATTAAACAAATTTCCATGGTTATCATGACATGTTATGGTTGGATAGATTAATTTTTTTTTGAAGTAATAATGATGTTATGAATTTAGAAAAACAAAATACAAAATACTGTCAAAATTGACATAAAAGAGTTTTTAAAACAAATATTATATTATTAATTGATATTCTATTACTAAAAATAGAAGGGTCGGAAAAAAGAAATTATATAATGATATGTGTATCATTAATTAACCACTTTGTGTTCTTTTTGATTTATATAGTAAGATTATTAACCATATAATATAAAAATACAAAGAGACATGGTAAATGTCTATCTATTTATCTAAGAGTTATATATAAAAGATAAAGTTAATATAGTGACCCAAACCTATCTAAAACCTATTAGTTGAGTTTGTTTCGACCCATACCACCTTAGAATTTAAATAATTCATTTTGGTTCCATTAAAAACCGAAATTTATTTTATATAAAATAATATTTCTAGCTTTCCCTATGGTACCCCTCACCCCTCCTATAAAAGGGCACTCCCCCTTCTCTGTTATTAAAACCTTCAAATCCATTTGGCTCATCCAAACCCCACCAAAATACCCTCTCCACTTCCTTACCTTCATCCTAGAGGCCTTACTTTAGTCTTTATTCCATCCTAAAGATCCCTTTTGATCAAATCAAAAGGAAGAACCTGAAGAAGAGGAAAATATTTAATCACCTCTTTCAAGTTCATTTCTTCCGTCACATCCTTTTTCATTGTTTTTTCCATTATAAAATAATAAATCAAATATATTCTATATAATTTGATGTTATTATAAATATGTTACAACCAAATTCATTATTTTATCCATTCTTTGAATGACATGTCACCATACGTGCGTATGTATGACTTACCCTATCCACGTCGTGGTGTAATTGTTATTCAATACATTATTATTTGGATGGATATAATAATGATGTGTAATTGATGTAAATAATAAATATAACATGATAATGATTCTGTATATATGATATAATATCCAATTATATATTATTTTAATATCAAAATAATGATATTGTCGTTTGTGCGTAAGTATGGATTACTGTCTCCACGAACGCGGTGAGATTCATTTCCCATCGTATCTAATGGAGACTAATTTCGCTTAGATGATTTAAAATAATGTTTAAATACCTGATATAATTATGTATATTAAGAATATACATCCCATACATAACAAATATGACTCCCGTAACAAATAATATAAAAGAAAATGAATTCGTTAACACCCGAAACAACGATAATACTAAGATATTATTAACAAAGCAATGTTAAAAGATCATATATTGTAATGTCCCGACCCCAGTTACCCAGAGTCGGTGCATTATTACATAACATTGGAATGATCAAAAGAATGATCATGTCTCGAAAGAACGATTAATTTAGTATCCATGGAAACACTAGATATATTCATAAAATTTACATTACATCAATAAGTGAAAAACTACAACAACATAATCTCCATAGTCCACACTCTTATCCCCTCATACTATCCCTGCAGGTCATTCATAATTTATATCTTCACATCCTAGGAAAAATAAAACATAGAAAAGGGGTGAGCTCAAATGCCTAGTAAGGATAAAAATATAGCAGAAACATTCATAAATAAGAATAAACCTTTAAGGCAATGTAATACTAAAACAAAAGCCTTTTAAACTTGAACTTCAACATAGTATGGAAAAAATAAAATAAAATAATTCCATTTACTTATTCACATGGATATTCTACTAAATGAATAATCACATGAAATATCAATAACCACTTTCATAATGATGGAATGCATAATTCCAGACTATCATAACCACATAGCCAAGGCCTCGTGCCAAGAGTACAAATAAGATTTTTTCAAGGCCTTGTGCCAAGACACTAGTTTGTCTCATGAGACCTACCGATACATAGAGGATCTATATAGGGCTCCACCCGTCACTTACTAAGTCGAATTCATTCCTCATATGAAAAGTTTTAAACATAACATAAACATTTGTATTAAAACTAGAATACGAAATGTCAATACTTTATTCACAAACCATAAATGGTATAAAAATAGCACATCCACAGTCAAACATAACTCATTCGATAAAATATGGAAGATTTTATTGTATCATATTAACATCAATCGAGAATGATGACGGATATTGACATAGATGAAAATAATCATCAAAAAAATTAGAGTGAAATATCCCCCTTTTTTAGAAATGCTTTAAAAGTCACACTATTTGTCAAGAACCCATTTAAAATAGATTTTAGAATCAAACTGTCCTATACCACTTTGAAACTTTTAAAAGGAATTTTTATTTTAAAACTTTAATGTCCAGATAAATAAATCCTTAAAACCATTTTTAAAACATGGACATTAAGGAGAATGATTTAGAATAATCAGTCTTTAAAACACTTAAAAATGTATTTTAGTTAGAGTTTCTAACCAAAAGAGAGACACTTGAATACAAATAATTGATGTAATAAAAACTTTATAATATCATGAGAATAAATGGATTCATGATATACTACGTCAAAGTAAATTATATACACCATATAAATGTGATTTGGGGTATAACAACAAAGAAGTCTCAATGGAATGTAAATTGAGATGAATTCTCTTATAAAGATCATATCCTTTGGTTAAGGATAAATCAACGACATAATTATGTGTGAAAAATATAAATACACTCAATATGATTGGATATTCAGTGTAAAACAATCAATGGACATTCACACATATTTTTGTAAAAAACAACACCAATGAATTGGATGTTTATCCCAACAAATCGAGATTGAGTAAAAATTAATCTAATCAAGTTCATACCTATGACATGAGAATTTATCAATGGAGTTATTATGTGTATAAAAAGTATATCCATTGAAAGGGGACTGGAAATTATGACATAATCAAATGAATAATGATTCTACACATAATCTTGGAGTAAAATAATCAATGAAGTATGCGTAAAGCCCAATGAGTGGAAATTGAAATTTCAAATTCCCTTATTGATTTGGTAACATACAAAACATACACCCATGAAAGAAGGATCATACAATGATGATGTAAATATAAATTAGTTAATGTATATTACAAAATGAATACAAACATGGGAAGTACACACACCACATGTAACAAATAAATGGTTATCAATGGAATTCTCATTGAATTAAAAGTGAGATTAGAAACCCCTTACTTTGTACTTTTTCCTTGTTCGACGGTAGGTTTACCTCCTGTATAATGGTGAAATAATTTTTATTGAATTTTACAAGTATCATTTACATTAATATGATATCATATATGATCTTTTAACATTTATTTGTTAATAATATCTTAATATTATCATCATTTTGGGTGTTAACTTACTCATTTTCCTTTATATTCATTGTTACCTAAGCCAGGTTTGTTATGGATTGGTTGTATCACATTCATATACATAATGATATAAAGTCCATAAAAATTATAATTAATATTTAAATGATAATTATACTTGAATGGATATGATGGAGAATGAATCTCATCGCGTTCGTGGAGACGGCAGTCCGTACGTACGTATGAGTGACAATATCATTCTTTTGATGTTAAAATAATATATAATTGAATGGTATATCATATAGAAATAATATTTATCATGTTATATTTATTATTTACATGAATTAAACATCATTATTATACCCATCAAAATAATAATTTATTGAATGACAATTACACCACGACGTGGAGACGGTAAGCCGTACGTACGCACGTATGGTGACATGCAATACAAAGGATGGATATAATACTGAATATGGTTGTACCATATTTATAATAACATCACAGTATATAGAATATACTGGAGTTATTATTTTATAATATAAATAACAAAGAAATAAGAAGTTAAAGAAGAAAGGAACTTGAAAGAGGGTGGTGGAAACATTACCTCTTCTTCGAGTTCTTCCTTTTCATTTGATCAAAAGGGCTCCTTAGGTTGGCTTTCTAATCAAACTAAGGCCTCTAGGTTGTAGTGAGGGAATTTGAGAGAGTATTTGGGCAGGGTGTGGCCAATCCAAAAGGCTTTTAATGTGTGAATTAGTGAGAAGGGGGAGTGCCCTTTTATAAGAGGGGTGAGGGGGACCTTTGGAAAAACTAAATATATTATTTTAGAATAAATTCATATTCGGTATATAATTTCTCTAAATTGGATTATTTAATGGTTAATGTGGGGATGGGTCTAAAACCACTCAACCAATAGAATTTAGACTGTTTTGGGTCATTATATTAAACTTATCATTAAGTATTATCATTTAGTTAATTAGTTTCACTTTTACAATGTCTTTTTGTATTTTTATATTATATGGTTAATAAACATACTATATACATCCAAGCGACACCCAAGTGGTCCATTAATGATACACCTATCATGAAATAAGTCTCTTGGACAATCCTTAGATTTTTAGGAATTTAATATAAATTAATAATATAATATTTGTTTTAAAAACTCTTTTATGTCAATTTTGACACTATTGGGTATTTGTTTTTGATAAATTCATAACTGAATTATTAATTCCAAAACAATTTATATAATCAATACTAATATGTCATATTATCCTAGAAAATTAGTGTAATTCATAGAAAGTCTCAAATTACATTTATTTTGATATTTATAATATCAATTATTTTAATATTTCATTAATTGGGTAATTACTTCATCACCATTGTGTCACAAATAAATTAAATTATTTAATGTCTAAAAATTGTAAATAAAATACTATTATGTAGGAAATAGTTTTATATTTATAATAAAAATTTACAATCAAATTTATCATATGTATAACCCTATACTAAAATTTTTTTAGTAAATAAACATTGATTTTAACTCTTCTAACCCTTCTTTGAATTAAATAATAATAAATGTCCTAATCTAATAAAAGTGAACCTAAATGATAATATTTCTCTCATAAGGTTGTTTTTGGTCGAGATACACTTGTCCAATAGAATTAGGACCTGTTTTAGGGTAATATTAATATCATTTTTACCCTTACTTACCCTATTTACTTTTAACCGTCGTAAATAAAAGTAAAAAGTTACTATTCCCCATAAATTATTTTCATTCCTTTGAACCATATTTTACTCCATGATATTAACTCTGTCTCTCTGATTTTTGAAATTTCACTCACAGAAGTGGTAAATTTATGTTTTATGAAAAAAATCAGTTTTTTAACTACCACTTAGTGGTTTCACTATTTTTCAAAAAATGAAAGTTTCTAGAAAAATACCAAAAATTAGGCCTAAGCTATATTTGATATTATGATTTCAAAAATTATGTCTATTTTACCAACTTCAAAACATATCAGTTGCATTAATTAATTTAATAATTAATTCCTGTCGTCAAAATAAATAGTGTGTTTTTAAGAGATAATAACTATCAAAAGATTGACACTTGTTTATGTCTGGTTTAAATGTGAAATTACATCTAATGACCAACATTGTATTAGATGGTAAAAATATATTCTAAATATAAATTAAAACCACTCAAATTAGTAATTTATCACGATTAATTATTTCGAATAAAAAATTTGTTTTTAATTGAAATTTAGTAATTTTCACTATTCATCATAATATGAAAGTTATCTGAAAAGTACCAAAATTTCACCCTAAGCTAATTTCTATGTTACAAATCCAAAAATGAATTCCATTTTGAAAGATAAAATTTACAATATTTCAAAAATTATGTATTACTATTCATAACAGCTAGTTTGATTGGTTCTAGTGTGTTAGAATCTCAAAGTTTCATACAATGCACGCCATTGCATTATTCAAAGGGAAACGTACCGTGGGAGATTGGGGTCTTACATATATGATATCATATTAATGTATATGATTATTTTATAGTTTAATAACAATAATCTCACCATTATACATGAGGTTAACCTACCATCGACCAAAGAAATGTACAAGGTAAGGGTTAATTTCACAATCTCTTTATTATCCGAGGTTTTTTTTACGTATGTATCTACAGGGACCTCTTTATCATCCACATCCATGTTTCTTAAAAATATATTTCAAAATAATTTTACTATTTTATATATTATTGTATAAAGTCATTTATACCATTTTTTGAGTTTTTATAAGATGTTTATAATAGAATCTTTCTACTGTTTTCCAAACAAGGTCCTTTATAACCTTTTCGACAAAATTAAGGTAAGAATGTATTTTTTTTAACTTTTATTGTGGGTGTGGCTATTTTCTGCCGTTATAACATAATCAATGCTTCCCTTACAAGATTATACGAACTTTTTCAAATATTTATGTTTTATTTTATAATTACATGACTTTTAAATGATTTCAAAATAGAAAGAGATATTTCTCTAAAAAGGTTTTGATTTCATCTATGTCAACATCCTTTGATGGATTTTAATCTTATTTTATGTTGATTTATTATGGTACACAACATCCATATTATATTGAAGTTTTTGTGTTTTGTTTGACTTTGGATGTGTTATTTTTTCTCCATTCATTGATTATGGATAAATTATTGAAATTTTGTATGCCAGTTTAAATAAGAATGTTTATGTTATGCTTAAACCATTTCATATGGGGAATGAATTTGACTTAGTATGTGACTTGTAGGGACCGTTATAACTCCACGATTCATTGGTAGGTCTAATGAGACAAAATAGTTTCTTGGAACAAGGCCTCGACAAAATCTTATTTGTAGTCTTGGCACAAGGCCTTGACTATGTAGTTATGAAAGTCTGGCATTATGAATTCTATCATTATGAAAGTGGATATTGATATTTCATCTAATAATTTGATGAATAGAATATCCATTTTAATAAGTAAATGGAATTATTTTATTTTTATCTTTTCCATATTATGCTGATTTTCATGTTTAAAATGTTATTGTTTTAGTAATATAAATTGTCTTAAATTTTTATGGTTATTTATGAAATATTCCACGATATTGTAATCCTTACTGAGCATCTGAGCTCTCCCCTTTGTATGTGTTATTTTTACCAGGATGCGAACAAGTATATTATGACTGACCTGTAGGGATAGTCTATGGGATCTCAGTGTTGTATATGGAAATAATGTTGTTGTTGTTTTCCATTTTATGATGTAATGTAAACCTTATGAAAGTATCTAGTACTTCCAAGGCTACTAAACTAATCAGTCTTTCAAGACATGATCTTTTGTGATCATGCTAATGAAACGTAATAATAAACCGACTTTGGGCTTCTGGGGTTGGGGAGTTAGCAATTCAATGGAAAACTCAACCTCTCTTACCTTTTCTAAACTACAAACATCAGAATGAAAGAGGATGGGAAACTCAAAAAAAAATTGGAGGGAGATCACTACTCCAAATATAATGCAAGCAATAACATTACCTTCCCCAACTACAGATAAGAATTTTTAGACCTACCCGACCTTGGGTCCCATTCTCCTTGAATGAAAAGATACACAAAACTAGGTTTTTTATGGTAGACCCATCAAATATAACAATATTTCCATGATTTTTTGGCAATGAGACAATCCATCCCGAATAGGACATTAATGGATTTCATACAGAGTACTAGATAATCAATGCATGTTTAACATCTGATAGAGAGAAGACACAAATATGTCTACAGAGACCCTTATCTCTCATCATGCCAAGGGGAGTAGTAATATCAATTGCAATGATAAAATCTCCATATGATGTATATGAATATTAATGATATGGGTCTAGAAAACGAGTGAAATGAACTAGTGTCAAATAGAGAATTAACTAAAGACGAAGCTATAGTAATGATATTTGTCATAGCCGATATACCTGTATCATCATCCTCTAAAGTCGCTTTGACTATGTGATTAATATTCAGTCCAGATGCATGTGGCTGGATCTATTTTGTACATGAAGAATTTGATTGCCCACAGTTTTTGAAGGGTCTGATGATCTTCTTCCAGTAGGTGGAGTGGAAAGGTTATGAATGAACTTCTTCAAGATCCCAAAAACATCTTTATGATCCATAGTTCTCTCAGCCTACATAATCGTGAAAAACTCAATATTCTTGTAAAACTCCATTGACTTCATATAGAAGTGTCCAGCGAAAACATCCATGAATTCCTTCCACTCTAAGCCCTCCTACTCTTTTCTGTCACTATATTATCCCACCATATCTTGCATGGTCCCTCCAATTTTATGGTGACACATTTCACCATGATCTCATTGGGTGTCTTCAAGACCTCAAACAAATGTTCAATCATTCCAAACCATTCCTCATCTTGTTGATGTTCAATGTAGCCTTTGAAAACTGGTAGTTTCTGGAGAATGAACTTTTCAGAACAATTTTTAAGAGAATTCTCCCCCCCCCCCTCGTTCCACAGTTGGGGCCTGAATGGAGACTCGAGGTAGTACCTATCCCTGAGATGGGGCAGTGCGTACAATCACTTAAACTAGGCTCAGGTCCACTGAATGATTTTCTCACTGAGGTTCGGTTTTAGCCTCTTCCTTGATCCGATTCACATGCCTTCTCAAAGTCATGATGTTACAAAACATAAAAAGATAATAAATTAGACATTAGATAATGCTCATAAATTGCAATGAGGGAAACATGATCCCGACTGGTAGAAGATACATGATTTGAATTTCACACTATCTAAATCAAAATATGTAAAACAGCATAACTAATCAATAAGACAACATTCCATGACCACCTCTAGTGACTTAAGGTTCATTGCGGTGAGAGATAGCTAAGCACTCATTCACAACTACCTCTTAAGTCCCAACAAGATTTCACAAATGCATAATGACTTCAAAAAAAAGATTATCCTTTCTATGATACCATTTTGTCATGATCCCACATGGGTACCCTTGTAACCTGATAACTGAGCCAACCCTGACATAGCCCTAACAGCATTCCCGATCCCCACGGGTTGACGACCAACACTTGGCATCACACAACATGCATGTGAGAATGATTTTCCCAGCAAAAACACTAAATAAAGGAAACTACAAAGTATTTATAAAAAAATAAAATCCACTGAGAGTAATGTACCATAATACAACGAGGCAGAAATGCCCAAGTATTATGATGGGAAAAGAACCCCACAGTCCTCAAAGACACAACTCACTGAAATCAATGATCAGAAACTGAATTACCCTCTAAGAGATCCTTTTCTCTATCCTCAAAGAAGAAAGTATACAAACAATAGAAAAAAATAGTGTGTGAATGTTAGAATTGTAGGATACCAGAAATGATTCCATAAAATATTCTAAATATGGATTTTCCAAAGAAAAGCGTTCAATTTTCAAATAAATGGGTTTGACAATTCATAATTTTATTTAAACAAAATATGATATACATTTTCAATCAATGGAAATAAATATTTTAAGAAATGATTTTACAAATTATGGAATATTTCTAAAATAATGGTTCATAGAAAATATTTCTAAAAAAAAAATTATATAAATTCGGTAGGTGTGTAATCGGTTTAAACAAATATTCACATACATTTATATCTCAAATATAAATAAACAAGAGAGAGACATGGTAATATTCCACAATGTATAATAGTATTAACTAGATATAAGATTCTACACTCTCTATGATAACTCATAAAATTTTCTATAAACTTCTCCCTTTGACACTGGTAAAAGGAGACTCGTCACCAACTCTTCAGGGATATAACACACAACAAGTATGTTTTCGAATGTTGTCATAGTATAGGGTGTATCCAAAATACTCACTAACTATGTATGTCTTTCTTGAAATCTAAAATTATGGGTGATCTATTATAAGAATACCCCAAAATAAGATAAATCCCATTTTTTCATTTCAAAAGTTCTAATTTCATTCTATCTTGAACGAAATTAGGTTTTATTAAAAACCATTAATTTTTGAAATGACAAAACCAATGGGTTTCTATTCAATAATTTTAATCCATTCTCACCAATTTGAAATCCAATCAAAACAAATTCCATAATTATAGAATTTATTTATGAAATTAATGTCAACAATTTAATTGAAATCATTTCCATTAAATCCACATTTTAAATTAAAAAATTTAAATCAGCCAATTTCCATGAAGTCACCCAATTCAATGGAATCCGGGTTTTCCAAATTTCCATGCAAAAATTATTAAAAATATCTTGATTCACTAGAATCTAGTTTTTATAAATTTAACTAAAATAAAATTTGAGCAATTGAATTTAAATCAACAATTGAAATAAATCAGGAAATACAAAGATAATCATTTATTCTAATCAGAAGGGAACCACTTAACTCATGGTTGTCGATGTCAACCGAAAAGAAAGAACCACCCTAGGTGGTTCAATACGCCTCCTCATGACCATATTATAATAATATTCAACACAAAAATGCTCAAAATTCATTAAGAGTTCCTAAATCCCAAACTTAGTATATTATTTCAAAAATAAACAAATATCACATGCAATGATACTTTATCTCTCCTAGATAATTTATCAATTATTATTTTGGTCAATGTATGTGGTTGAAAAATTATCCTTCAATAGTTATTGCAATAACACATTGATAATATTATATTTAATAAAATATCATTAACATCCTACGTAATTATCAATGATATATATCTAACTATATATATAAATCATTTGATTATTCAATATCTTTTGAGAATCTAAATATTTGTTGTTTGATATTTTTAATCAATTATACATTCAATGTCTTGATAAATATTTTCAATTATCATTTATTTTAACAAGATTATATTCTTAAAATGAATTTTTGATTTAATAATCATTGGATAAATACTTAAAATAATCTTTTCAATAATTTTATAAAATTATCATTTAATATATACTTATAATTATTATTAGATATGAAATAATTAATATTTTATAATTTCATTTAATAACTCATCATTCGATAATCCCACATGATTACCCTTAGATAAATTATAACAATTATATATATATATATATATATATTATTTTTTACTATTATCATATGAAAATTTGTATAAAATTATTTTTGATAATATCCTGAAATTATATTTTGTTAAATTTTAATAGAATTTATTTCTCTTATTTTGGTTCTATAAATTTATAAATAAATTATTGATAATTAACATAGAATATTTTGGATAATTATCATTTGATAATTCATTACCTATCATTTGATAATTCGTGTAACTATACTTTGTTAAACTGATGATGAATTATTCATTGATGATTTATATTTAATTATTTAATTTAAACATAACCAATTTTATTCCATAATTTAAAATTTAGGAAATCATTGAATACGTTAATTAAAATGAAGAAAAAAAAGAATGAACCAGCGTGAAATTCACCTGGTGCGTAGGAGGAACACCTGCCAGTGCCTGGCTGGAGGATAACTAATCGGCTTGAATAGACATCTCTGATTAGGATAGAGGGGTTCAAGGTTGCATATAATTGACAAAACTAATCAACGAGGGACCCTCAAAGGTTCATACGTTTCAAATTTCACAAAACAGATATTCATAAATGAATAAATTTAATTACTCGATTTCAAACCAAAATTCAACCTTGAAATCAATATGGAGTTGTTGATTTCCACTTAATCAGCTGTTACAGATTTTTTTTGTTCTAATTGCATTAAAATGGAGTTTTTAATTTCTCCCATATTCATCAATGACAGATGTCTCACTAAACAAGATAAATCTAAAAAATGTTTTTTACATTTAATTGTTTTTTAAAAACAGATATATCATTATATTAATAAAAACATTATTTACAAAGAAAAATAAATAATACAAAATGCATATTTCATATAAAAATTATACCTTGAATAGGATAAACACCATGTTTTTGAACAAACACCTTTGTCAAATTTCTCAAATGGTAAACAATTTGAGTGATATTATTGATTTATTAATGAAAAATCGTAATAATTAATTAATTAAAAAGTGTTATTTTTGTGAGCTAGGGGTCCGAACGCTTGACACATACAAATGTTATACCCCTTCTATGGTAAACATCTCATTATAGACCCATCGGTGGTCTTGGATTTCCCATACAACGTACCGTTTGAGTGATATTTAATTATTTTTATTATGTAATATATTAAATATTATTTAATAACATTATTTCACAAGTGAGACATCTAAATGTTTGGTGCCTTCAAATGTTATACCCCTTCTAGGGAAAATGCAAAATTTTGGACATAATAGTGGTCTCAAATTTTTCAAACAATGCATCATTTTTGAGTTATTTAATTTTTTTAATAAAAATATAACAGTTAATATATTCTATTTAATAATTTTTTTACGTCTTCATTGAGCTTTTGTAGGCATCAAAAACTCATTCTTATTATGTGTTTAAATCATAAAATATTTAATTGAATATTATGGACTGTTAATTGGCAGTATTACTATTCCAAAACGTGTTTAATAAAAATAACCTTTCATTAAATTTTTTTCTCATTTAATGTATGATAATAATATTTTAATTATAGAGTGTTTATCAATAATTAAAATAGTAATGGGATATTACAATTCTTTTTTAGTCCCCTTGAAATATTAAATTTACTATGCTCATTGAACATTATATTTCCAATAATTATCCATATCCTTTATCATGTACATGTTTATTAGATAAACTATATACCACTTTTCATATGGTGGTTACTTTCAGTTTTTTTGGACAGTTTGAGAAAATATTCCTAATTTTGAATTATCTAGTCTATATTGATATTTTATAAGGCACATTGTTAAATAAATTATTTTTTATATGAGGAATGTTTGCGAAATGTATAACATGGGTTTGTCCTAGTTATTGGTATCCCTTTTATGCAACGTTAGTCTTCTTGGAGGAGTTAGTTGGCCAGACTCGTTTGGTGGGGTTTAACCCGATATTCCAAACAGGAATGTGAAAGGTCTTGTCGATAATGGTTTTATATACCTCTGAAATATGGTGTCTACTAATTAAAAATTTCCCTAATTTAGTTTTAATTATTAATCATATATGATATTTTTCTTTTACATATCCATGGATACATTTCATTTTCAGTTCATTGATTAAAAGGGATGCATTTTTGTTTATTAAATTTCTTTATTTATTTTCAATAATCATGTAATTTTAATGGAATGTGTTTCTAGTTATTAACTATTCACATAGTTTATGCAATTCCTTATTATTTTTCTGATTTCATGGTATGTGTGTTCAGTTATTTACCGTGAAATTATTATTATTATTATTATTATTTATTTTTTATTGGTTTTACTGTATTTTATCTTACAAAGAATTTGATCTAAGCTTCATTATTTTTCCTTTACCTAGGATTCCATGAATTATTTCATGAATGATATGCAAGTATATTCATGATGTAATAATGTTATTTTACTCAAACGACAAAAAATAATATTTTAATTAGTGTATTCATTTTTAATATAATACTCATTTAAGTATCTATTTTACCAAGACTTCTAAAATCATCGATTCATCTAAATTTCACTGTGATTTTATTGAAAATTATGTGAAATGAATACCATGCTGATTTCTTAAAAAGTTTGTTTACCTTTATAAAAATATAATTATTTGATTCGGGACATACATGTATGTATTCTATAGTCCGGGATCATTGAATAAAAGGTGATGAATAATGATTCCATGTTTCTTGAATGATGTGGAACACGTATGCTCAAGAATGGAATGAAAGTGATAGGTGTTCCTTAGTTTCTATAACTCCCCATGGAATTGTAAATGTTTTATCTCATGAGATTTAATGTTGGGACCATGTGTAAACCTAATTCTATTATGGGACTTCATTAATCATAAGGTCTTTGTAGCTACCCTTGACATATGTTTATGATGTAGAGTTATAATTTTTTCCACATTTCCCACACAGCCTTTATGATTATCATGCTATATCCGGACTCATCATTCATGTTTAGGACCCATACTCCGTTTATTTCCAATTCATATGAAGAATGTATAACAAGTATTATTTTTTTATTTAATGCCATGCTTATTATGTTTTCTATGATTTATAGCTCACCCTAACTTAGTTACATCCCTACGATATCCCATGTAGTTTTAAGTGCAAGAATGTTAAGGATGTTCCAATAAAATGGTTTTTTACATATTTTAAGTTCTTATGTAATGCACATAATTAAAAAATAAGCATTAATTATAAATCTACCTAGTTTTATTATGTATAATTTTATGTAAATATCATGTATTGATTTTAATTGAATAGTTGGGTTGTTTTACAAATCCATTAAGAAAAAACTCATTTCAGTGCGGGCACTCTCATCTCTGTCAGCCAAAGACAATAAAGATTGGAAGAATTTATCATAAATTGACTAAAAGTGTTCCATAATAAACATTGTTGATGAAATTATTTTCAATAAAAACCACTAATGAAATATGATCCTATAATGATATTACACCCAAAATTTTTATGTTATATTTCAATCTAAATAACTTGAATTTATTCTGCAGTTTTTGAAAGAAAAAATTCAGAGTCTAAATGAACCGAAATATATTATTCTATTATTACCTACCCATTATTATTTCTAGACACTCTAAATGGAACTTCAGTGTTCATTATTAGTGATTTAACTTTAAATTTTTCCAACCCTGTGCAGTTTCAATTTTGATTTGGATCTAAATGAATTTCCCAAATACTGTTTCCACTGAGATGATTATAGAAAAATGAATTCTAACCTATGTTTTCTATACATAATGGTTTTTATAATTGTTAATCATATAATGAATCAAATGATTCTATACTAAAAAATGTTTAATAAATATATTTAAATATCATCACTAATTTTATATGATCCCCAATGATGTACCACATAATGATTTTTTGATATACATCCGTTTAGATAAATTCAGTATCATCTATATATTATGATACATGGAACCCAAAGTTGAAATGAAATGTAATTTATTATAATGTTATAACCAACCCATAAAACTAGGGAAATGAAAAAAGAATATTTTTTTACAAATATATATATAATTGATTTACATAATTTAAAGTTATTTACTAATTAATAATTAATAAGAACTCAAATTTCTATAAGGACAATTTTTACTTCAAAAGAATGATTTATTTTAAAATTTGGATTTAAGGCATTTTATGAAGAAAGGATATAATTATTTTGTAAATAATTTATTTTCATTTAAAATGTAATTCATTTTTCAATATATCATTCCAAGTTAATTAAAGGATGATGCTTTTGAAATAATCATATAGAAATGGATTTTGGTTGAATGTTGAAAACATCATTTTATAAAGAAAACTACATCCTCTATTCAATTTTTTTTAAAAAAACTATTTGGACTTGGAAATGATTTTAAATTTAATTAAATTTTTTTCGAAAATAATTTAGTTTATACCATTTTTATCAACATTATAGTTGATTTTTGTATAAAAATAATTTTAGTCTTGAAAAAGATCTTCTATAAAAACCAAATTTCTCATCAGAAATTGCATAATTTTTATAAAATGAACATATTAATCTAATTGACATTGAATATAAAAAATGGATTCTTTATTATTAATCATAATTATTAAAATTATAAAATAAGTTATATATTTTTTATCATTAGAAAAAGTATTTAAGAAAAAAATTATTAATACTGTAAAGGATATAAGTGGTTTATGTGCGATTAAACTAAATATACCATGGTTTAAATGAATTAAAAACATGTGTAAATCATTTTATAAAAAATATATTTAATCAATATCTCATGTTATCATTGTTATTAAGACAATTTGAATGAATTTTACTTCAATATGACAATATTATATACAAATTTTTTGAAATATTATATGTGTGTCCTCTCTGTCCCATATAAAACGTCACACCTCATCTCCATTATTTCCCCAAAATTGATCCTCCTAGGTCAACATAATTATACAGAATTATTTTCTCAACTATAAACTCCATGAAGTGTTATTTTATTTCTTCATGAAATAAAATTCTAATTATTAATAATAAGGTATCGAAATGTGGTCTATCGATTATGATTATATCATCTCAGCCGACCATTTTCCAATTACATCTTTTTAAACATCATAAATATATATTACATTGATTCAAAAAATATTGTATAATCAATATATTTACTTTTTATTAGGATTATATATAATTCATTTCCCACATTCTTTCCAACAATTAGTTTATAAAAGGTATTACTAATGCATACGTAAGGACCACCACCTCAATGAATCTATTTAATTCATTTCCATCAAAATAATTAATGGTTGGTTGTAATTATGGATATAATATTTAAATAAGAGATCTGTGACATAATTCTAATTTTGTAAATTCCATAAATAAATTGATTTCATAGCAAGTGTGTGTGTGTTGACTACTACCTTTATGAAGGGATGCAACTCTTTTAATAATTTTTCATCAAGTAGATTGTAATAGGGATATGTTTAATTAATATGTTTGACATATCTTATATAATAAAATTTATTGAAATTAAAATTATTACTTACAATACATTTTATCAATTTATTGAAATTTAAAAAGATTACTTATGTGTGTATATAGACTACCATCTCTATGAAGTGGTGTAATAAATTTTCTGAAATTAATTTATATGAACAATAATAAATGTGGGTGAGATGAATAAATATGATTTATATGTGTTGATTATAAATCATTATATAAAGAAACCGTGACCACATAGTAAGTAACTAATCTATCAAACATAACCACACTAGAAAAGAAATTAGTTTTCACCCAAATATCAGTTTCAATGAATAATTTATAATAAAATGATAATTAGATATTTTTATAAATATATTTACATTAATTTATAAATGAATATTGTTATGTAATTGATTTATAATAAATATCAATTTATTATATTGGATGGTTGAAGGTGTTAGATGCAGGAAGAGACTTGAGGTAAGAGAATTAAGTTTCAAAACAAAATTAATAGGTATTGTTTATTTATGAATTTATATTGAGAAAATTATATGATACAAATTATATAATAAATATTAATTTTTATTATAATATTTTAATTTAAATAATATTTACATATTTGAACCATCTCCTCTATTTTTCACTCAAAATGGTTATGATTTTTTTGAAAATATTATCATATTTTAGTTGGATTTTTATTCATAATGAACTATATTATATATGATTTATAGAATGATTTAATATACTATTCAATGATTTAATAAATTCATAATTACCCATGATATCCTATTAAAGTAATGTTTCAAATGGATTTTCTAGTTATATATAGATTGAGATACATTTTTATAATGGTTTGACTGGATACATTGTTCATAGGTTTTCAAAAAAAATTCGTGTCAATTTTTAGTGGTTATTATTTTAGGTTATTCAATCATTAATAGTTTTCATGGAACACTCTAATGAATATGGGATAATATTTTAGAGAATTTTCTTCTTTTAAAATAAAATTCAAACTATAAAGTGTATTTTCCTAAATGAAATTTTAGGTGATGTTTTAAAGTATTCTTATCTATATAAACATTAATTCGAGGGATATTATTATTCAGTATGGTTATTATCAACTGATTACATCAACCACATTTTTCCAGTTCTAATATAAATAGTATGACTATGAAATGTTTTGATATTATATATTTCATCCCATCAAATACAAACAGTTATCTATTACTAATTCATTTTAATAAAGTTGTGGTTATTATTTATATCATGAATGAATTTTACCCATAAATTAATTGTCATGGAACAGAATTATATAGCCTCATAATGCATCAGTTGGCCTCATTTGATGAAATATGATGTGTTTTTAGATATTACATTCCTATTTTTGTAACATGTTTTGGACTTAGGCATCCGTGGTTTGTATCAGATTTCTAAGTTGATGAATCCAATTAATATGAAATCTTTTATTTATTTCCATCTAATTATTTAAATATTTATTTACTCCATCAATATATTTAATGATTATGTGATTTTTTATATGAAATTAATTGATCGTAATTTAGTCACACTTTATCATTCATTCCATATTTACTATATTTATTTTCCAAAATATATATTTTCTTTATGAGAAACTGAGATTGCCTAGTTATTATGCTTTTTTTCTCTAGGATACAATTAATTTTACTATTATTGGTATTAAATTATATGCATGATGAAATACTTATGATAAAAAATAAAACATATATTTATATATTGTTTCCCTTTGTAGTGTGAGAATCCAGAATGAATATATTTTTTGAAGACTACTAACATAATAGATTTTTGGGATGAGATAGGTTGTATCTATTTCAAATTTGATAAAGTAAACACAATCACTAAAATAATAGGGTTGGATTTATTATTGATTGAATATAAGGATATTTATAAAAAATAACTAGTGATAGATTTATGAATACATCTATAATAGAACATAACCTTATGAATGATTATGTAGATATATATATATATTTATAATTATACGATAATATAATGACGAATTTTATATGGTACATAATATGGGTTTTTCTATAAATAAATCCATATATTGATATAATAAGTGGAAATGGGTTTATAATAGAATCATCGTGGGTAATAACTATCAAAAGAGTTGGTCGGGAATATCGCATCGAAGATTTTGGTGCATAGTTAATTTATGCATACTGATACTTTGTTTGACTATCCTGAGGGATATGTTTGGTTTATTCACAATTTGTTTTCATACCATTACAAAATTTTTGTTTTTTATAATTTGATGATATTTACCATGACACATTTACTATGATTCCAATATTATCTACAAATACATTTAAAAATGATGTATTTTTTCCACTTTCATAATTATTCATTATGATTCAAAATGTTCTAATCTACTGCATAACAATGTTATGAAGTGGATCCTAGTGGAATGTATTGAAGCCATAATAATACTTGTAATCTATTCATATATTTCCCTCCTGGGTATGATAATAAACCAGGAGCAGGTTATAGATCTATCACTAAAAATGTTATTACAATATTGGGTTAGTTGACTTCAGTTAGGAAAAATTATCTTTCTATTATAGATAATACTTCTAATCCAAAACATGGAACAATAATTTTATACAATTTAATGTGACAACATCCTCAATCAATCAATAGAACCAAAAATATTTTTTTAACTGAGAAATCAATTATTTAATATAAAAATTAATTTATATCATTATGAAATAATGAAAGTAAGACGTTTTCAATTAATTTTATGACAAAAAAAGTTATGTAGATCAAATGTGGTCTGTAATTCAAAATAATAAGGTTCTTAAGGAGAAATAAATCATGCGGTCGAAGGAGTTTATGATAATTTTTAGTGAAAAATATATTTTTCCCAAAAAAATAAATGGACTAGGAGATGCAATTGCCTAGTCTGGCATAAAATGTTTAGGAAAATGTATCAATGTATGAGTCTATCATTACAATGTTATCACTGAATTTCTTGAATTACATAAGTCATATAAAGAGTTTGATTGAACATTTATTTTATGGGATAAATATAATACAATGAAGGGAAATAATATCTTAGATATTCTCATCATATTAGGATATATTGAAATGTGTTTTAAATAATGAGAAATATTCTTCTAACTATTTTTATATCAATGGAATTAAATATAAGAAGATGAGGAAAGAGAAAAAATGATAAGGGAAAGAATATAAGGTTGATTTACAAGAAGTAATAAATTTAGATGGAATCATAGTTGTACTATAGAGACCCAAACATTTCATGAATATAAATTAAATCATAATAGATTAATATTCATTTCATTATACAAAAACATGCATGATAACCATAAATTTTCAATGTATTTGGAAACATCGAAATCTAATCAACTCGTTTGTAAGTGAAATATATCACTTTCAACTAAAATAGTCATAATAAGTTGCCTTGTTATACATAAATTCTGTAATACCTTTCATTATAAACTTGACTCATGACATATGTTTTTCATGTTTTTGAGACATAAATAATAAAGTAGTAAAATAAATAATCCATGGGAGAATAATATTGGTATAAGAGATTCATTTTTTTCATACCAATAAGAATATAGAATCATATATCCAGGATACACCCAAAAAATTCATAACACGTTAATATTGGGCTAACATACATTGTTCTGACCTTGGGATTGGGATAACCTATTGTTTTTCCAATTTTTTCCTTAGGTAATCTCTTCTATACCATATTTTGGGATTGGGGTAACCCCTCATGTAACATTTAATATCATACACATTAATTATTACCCATATCATTAGAGTGATATATAATTCTAGGACCACCAATAACATATTGAAAATTGTACATATTTATTAAACATTATCATAAAACACTTATTATACAACAATAAATAGAATACATTTCTTTATTGTTGAGCCCACATAAAATAAATGGGTTTTATAAGAATAACTTATTAAAAAAATATTATTTGCATCTATATTTTCATCACCCTCTTCAGAATATTATTGTAGAAGGAATATGGATTGAATCATAGTATTAAATACATGTAAATAATTTATATAATCAATTGTCATTTTATTTTATGAATTTAAATACTATTCAAATATCGATAAAAATATTTTTGAGTAAAATAATCTTTCCACATGTAAAATCAATTTTGAAAATAAAAAAAATTGTTGAAATGACTATGAAAACATATTCTTTAAAATAACTTGGTAATTAATTAATGTAATAATTGAATCATTGATTATCTATTAGAGAAGAAAATAACTATCAAGTCCTAAATGATAAAATACTAGTTCCTTTCAAATTTTTTTTAAAAAATCAAAAGTACCTCATTCAAAAAGTTGAAATATGATTCATTTTAGTAAAATATGTAAAAAGCCAATCAATAGTGAACCCGAATTTATAATATATTTTTTTAATAGAGAAAATATTTTTATAAATTATAGACTTGAAACAGAATAGATTTTTAACCAAATATGGAATTAAATTCCATTTTACAAAAACAATTAATTAATATATTTTTTCAATAAAGAGATTAAAATTAATATTAAATTTTATTATTGAAAAAAATATATATTAGTGAAATTTTCATTAGGATTCATGGGACATAGATCATACCATTTCATCATTATATACATAATCATAAATGATCCTCGCATACAATGTTCTTGAAAAATAAAAACATTTCCATTTAGGAAATGTTTGGATAAAATTCCATATGTATTAAAGAAAAATTTATTGAAACTGATATCACATATTTTTCATTATATAAATCTTAAAATTTTTTATGGGTAGAATATAACACACTTCAAATAAACATGTATTTAGTATGGCACGTGTAAACAGAAATAAAAGAGAGATGAAATTCCCACACATCAATTATTACATTTATTTATAAAATTTTATCTGTCTAATAAGTTGTATTTTACTATAAATAAAATTCACAACAATAAGTATATATAAAAAATATATATGATTTACTTATGGAATTTTAGTATCGTTTTTTACAAATTCCATGTTAAAATCAAGCTTTGAATAATATCTGCTTTTTTTCATCTAGGTTTTTGTTTGGTAAGTTAAAAACATATACATTGATCATGATTCTATAATATCTATAGTATAAATGTATTATATATTAATTATATATTATTTTATATTAATAGATAAATGTAAGATACATAAAATGAATTTCAACACTCAAAGAGACGATTTACAATTCATATTCATGAACTATGATTCCATTTTCTCAATGGATAGAAAAAATGATAAGTTAATAATATATATCCTTTATATAATAATTTAAAATTAATTAATATCATATATATTATTTAAATATATTCTTTTTACCATCAATGTAAATATATAATGAAAAACTGAATAACATAGCTTCATGGAGGCGGTATTCGACACATACACATGTTTAGATTATAACATTTTAATAGAATAGGTGAAAAAAGATAGATTTGATATTATAAGTCATCAATTAATAATATTGAATAAATATCATATATAATTATTAAACTAATCATTATATCAATACAAAATAGGATGTGTTGAAAAATTATTACAATTAGTTCGTGAGACTGTAATTTCCAACCAAAATGATCGACAGTTTCACTCAAATATGATTTTGGATGAGATGTATATTGGTTATAAAACAAAAATAATAGACCCTTATTATGTGGGATATAATTATTTTATTATATCAGAATATTTTAAGAATATTTTAAGGAGGTCCCAGAAAAAATAATAAATAATGCATGGTTATGAAGGACACCTATTCATCAGACAAACTGAAATTTTCACCAAAAGAGTCTTATGATGGTTTATAAAGGAAAACAAGAAATATAATACCTGGTGATTCATGTGACGAAGTTATTTTTTTAATAGTATTTTTTATCAAAAATTCAATGAAATTGTGAAGACTAGAGGATAGGGGTACCCTTTTATAAGCGGTGGATATAATTGAATTTGAATTCTTGAACTGAAAAATGTATATTGAAGTTTTACACATGAACAAATTATTTGAAATGTCCCTTTATCAAACATTAGGAGATAAAATATTTAGTGACATAATATATATATTAATTTTTTTATAGTTTTTTAAACCCTTTTCTTTTTTGTTTAACCCCATGATATACTAATTTTAACCTTATACATAGTAATAAATAATTTATAATTTATAATATTAATTAATGTGAAAAAATAGTTTTATATTATTATATAATAATAATTATAATAATTATAAATGTGGAATCCATTTTGAAAAGTTAATGAAATTGTTTTCATCGAAAATAATTTGAAATTAAAACAATACATTGGAGGAAAAACATTATTCCAAAGAAATATATTTCAAAATCATAAAAACAATTTATATAAAAATTAAACAAGAAAGTAATTCGGATAATATAATTTAGATTATTGATAATATAAATGAACTATTTATACTTTGAAAATTTATAAAACAATATTTAACAATGCAAATACTTATGAATTGGCATCATTTAATAAAAATCAATAATTTTCGTTATTCATCGGGAAATTAATGTTTTCAAAAAATCTTCAAGAAATTAAAATTACGATAAATTTTCAATGTTGATAACAAAAATGAATATATAAGTTCCCAATAAATTTTAGAAAAGATTCATAAATCAAAAATATAATTTTTTCACAAAAAAGGAGATCATTTTTTGAGAATAAATATATTTTGGATATATATAATGGATTTTCCAAAAATTGTATACATATTTTCCAATATTTTATCATTATCTAAAATCAATTTAATTTATTTAAAAAATTTTATTATTCTCTTTTATACAATAAATTTTAAAAAATAGTTTATATTGGTTATGTTTAAATTTTATTATTAATATTATATAATGGTTTGAAAAAATATATCATTTTCTATAATGCAAGCTATCTAAGAAAATGAATATAATTGAAAAATATATTTTTCATTAAATCATGGGGTGTTACATTAAACCCCACCTGAAATGAATTATTTCACATAAAATATATTTATTTTATAAAATTGACTAAGGATACTTATGTTGCAATGTATCAGCAAGTCCCTATATAGCTTCCTCAAAATGGTGGTTTTAACATACAAAATTTACCAGGAGGGTGGTCTTGTTTTTTATCACTATATATCTACGATTTAGAATATTCACAAGTTATTCCTCATTAGAGATATCTTGATCTTTTAATATGATCAGAAGGATTATTACATGTGGGGGATCAAGTATGTACTTCCCTGGGTTGGAAACATAGAACACAACGTTGACTTGAGAGAGGTCTGGTGAATGGTCCAAGAGATAATCTACCATACCAACTCAATGAAAAATAATAATTTTTAGAATTTTAAAATGGATAAAAAATAAATCATGAATGTATTCAATAACCTTAGGATAGGGATAAATTCATTGAAAAATCATATCAATGTATTTAAGCTCCATATCATGCCTGAGATATTTAGTATAACATAATAATCGACTTTGATCTTTCTTGGTGTGTTGTTGAATATGTCAAACATTATACGAAATTTATTTT
The DNA here is from genome assembly GCA_963277665.1 of Viscum album. Lineage (NCBI taxonomy): Eukaryota > Viridiplantae > Streptophyta > Magnoliopsida > Santalales > Viscaceae > Viscum > Viscum album. The sequence goes on along the minus strand of OY728147.1, from coordinate 385,758,082 downwards.
ACATTCAAATTTACTTGTAGAAATATTTATCAGTCATCAACCCAACAAAATATATTTTTATACTTCTATCCATATTGGCCTTTCCAGTGATCCATCTGAATAATCAACTTACTGCTATAATAGTTTGTAATCAGGAATAGATGAAGTATTTGATCCCAAAATCCATTTAATTCCACAAAAAATATATTAATATGTTAAATATGGTTTCAAAATATCTATGATACTAACCACTTATATGATGACGATATGTTTTGTTGAAACAGATCTCCATAACCATAACATTATAAATACTTCTCCATAGCTTCGTGGAAAACCATTAATCGCAATATGATACATTGTAATGTGTTACTCAATGAATTGATAATTGTTGTTATATAAATCATGTAAATATAATATATATATATATATATATATATTATAATAAAGATGATATATTCATACATATTCTGATTGAAAATTACAAAAATATCATTGTTCACATTAGATGTTATGTGGAGTCTAATGAAAAAATGCATGTGGACATTCTCGGAGTTTTATTCATGAATGGGTAATTAATGTAAAATCCAGTTAATGTTTTTCATTCAGAATTGAAATACTCATAAAAAACTGATATAGAAACTCTACATTATATAACATCATTCCTTCCCAACAAAAATACACATTCAAATCAATATACATTGTTGTAATTCTTGGGTGGATAATGAAAGAAGAATTATGATCCACCAACCAAATATCCTACCAAAAATTTGGTATGAATGGTAGACATACATGATTCATGAAACCTATCCTTACATCACTATCAAGTCTACAAATAGGAAAATTTTCATATTCTTCTATAGATCAACATCTTCTTTCTGTTACTTGTTAATCATTACTTGGGTTGTTTTTCAAACACTCATTTCAAAAATATAAAACTTTTCCCCACCCGACTATATTTCCAGGTCTATAATTTGAAAATAATAAATTTCATATCTTTTTCATCATTATCATATATAGTCCTACATGATACATTTGACTCAAATCGTCATCATCCTTTTATAACTCCCATGGAGGTATTGTATTGTGATGTCATAATTGTTAATCTATTCGAAAAAACATCTCTTAAACAATTGTAACTATTTCTAAATGATTATTTACTTTAATCTTTTTAATTAATATATATTTCACATATTTCTCAATATGGATACTCACCCCATATTTTTAATTCAAAAAAATTATTACTGCTGACTGAAAATTATTACTTGGGAAGTGTTTATCATTAATACTTCATTATCATTAGACAAAAGCTACAATGATATCATTATGTATGAGAATTGATCCCCTCCACTTCTATAGTATTCCATTATAGATTAATGACAATTCTCTATTGCATGGAAGTGTAATCCCATGTGCACTGACAACCCATCTCTTTAGTTTCATGAATGTTTCTTCACATTCAACTATCCAAAGGAACTTTGACCCTTCCACGTTAACATAGTAGGTGGTTTTGACATTCATGAAAAATTTTCCCATATGCTACTATAATAATCATCTAACCAAATATTTCTATATATCTTAATCTTAGTGTGTTGTCTATTCCAATGTTCAATATCCTCTTTCATAAATTTATCTACCAATATATTTATGTTTTATTACCCAAAAAATGAAAACATTTTTTATCCAAAATTCACACATGTAAAATATTTCACATACTTCTTCTCTCATTGAATATTTAGTACAATCCTAAAGTTAGATTCATGGTAAAACTTTTTCATCAAATAGATATAAATATCATCTATTAGAACTACCCATAACTAAACAAGGTAATCTCTATATACATTATACATTTAATCCTTAAAGATTGTATCATAATAGGAATAAATAAACTGAATCACTATATATTCATGATACCTATATATTTTATGAAGTGATAACATTGTTTTAACAGCCTTATTGAAACACAATTAATGAGATAAAAAATGTAAAATCATGGATATTTATTGATCTTCGTTTATTTGATAATACATGTTATCTATATGGGGTAGGGGATACATTTTTAGTATTTTGATGCTACTCATTTCATGATAATAAATGTAGAGTCATGTAAATTTATCATTCACATTAATTAAATGAACTACGGTACTATAAGGAGAAATAATTGGATGATTAAATCTTTTACCTAGATTCTATTGGAGTTACTTTTTAACTCATAGAATTTATTCATGTACATATTCTAGTGTGTATTTGAAATTTTTGATTTATTGGGAAAGAGTTTTATTAAATACTCAAATTTACAATTTGGTGGAAGGAAGACATATTATATTGAAAAAATATAAAAAAATCACATTGTAGGAATGTATTTAATGTTTTTTCTCCCAAACTATTTTTTAACACCCATTTTAATTGTAATCTTGAACCAAAGAATATATGTTGTTTCCATTGGATGTTTGTATTAATTACTTCACTAATAAAAAATCATATTTTGTTGTTGAATAAAAAAATTTTACTTCTTTTCTATTATAATTGATGTGGTATTTATGGATAGATACCCAAAAGATGCCTAAGATAGCATAAAATTCATCTTGATGGGGGAATAAATACATTTTAAAGAAGCACATTTCCACAAAAATAAACTAGAGAAAAATAATAAAATATATTTGTGGTAATCATACCATTTATGATATTCAATGTTAATTTAATATGTATATAAGGGATAATAATTAACATTAAAAATAATTTTCATGTTATAAGGGAATTTATGAATCTAATATAAAATATGATACATCAGTATTTGAGAAAACATTTCACCACCCCATTTTTATAGTTTTATAGTATATATTTTTGTAAACCCAAAATGGTCAGCATGATCACTGAAAAAGTTTTATTTTTGTGAGAAATCATGAAAAAATCACTCATTGGATTTCTTAATAATGAACACATGTTTTTAATATAAGACCACATTTTTGTATCATTGGTATTTAACATTCTTAATATATTCATATTCATAATTTCATTTCATATGGTGTAATAGAGTTTCTAAAAAGAAATATCCATTGTGAGTGTGAAAGCTGGTATGGAATATGTACTCTTGTCGTACACCATGTGGCGATCAAGTCAAATCCCAATGCACATTTTTTGAAGTTATTACACCTAGAAATAGTAGATATTGATCCACCTAAAATTATAGTTTCTATAATTTGATGTATTTTATTAGGATTCACTGATTCTAACATTCAACAATTTGCTATTATATTTTATATACATTGACTTTACTTGGACATTATAAATAAGGACATCGCTATATTTTTATCATCTTATATAGAAATGATAAATTATAATTTCATTTTATACCAATAATCATGATGAAAAAATTATATATATATATATATATTACATTTAAATAGACGAATATTATTTTCATTATACAAAAACAAGCATGGGGACCAAAAATGTGTATGGTAATTAGAAACATTATTACACAAAAAACATCTTCATAAGTGATCAAAATTATATCCCAATATGTTCTTAATAAATAAAACACTTATTATACATATCGTACATAATAACTTCATTCATTACCTGAGGAATGAAAACATAACAAATTGTTGGGTCAGATGTTTTGTAAGAGTGAACATGCGATATATCAATCTAAGATGATAATAATTGTTAGATAATGTCAAAATGACATTTGAAAACCATACCCTTCGTATATGATATCATAAAAATCATTCATTGAATAAATAATGATTATTCATAAGTCATGGATAATTATACAATCATATAAAATATCCTATGTGAGTAAAATAATAAGATGAGACATATATTTGTAGAATATCTATAAGACTATAAAAAATTATGTCATGTGTTCCCACTTAGACATTCATATCATGTTAGGATTGTGCTACCCACTGATGTATCTACTTTGATCTTGGGATAAACATTTTTGTACCCTCTTGTAGGCTTGATATAACAACTCATGTATCATATATTGGGTTTGGTATAACAACCTTTGTTCCATTTGAGATAATTTAACACTAATTTTTTCCGAATCATAATTAGGGATATATAATTATAATACAACCCATAACATAATAAAAATAATACATACTTGAGAGAAAATATTCATAAAACATTCATCATACAAAAACATATAGAATGGAAATGGGTTTGAAAACATTTCATGAAATTATATCCTATTGAAATGAAATGGGTTTCATAAGCATAATATTTTTAAAATAAAAATACGTTATAAAAATAGTGTCATAATCACCATAAAACATTAAGTGAATAAATAGTGATGGTATAGTTTGATTGTAACTCTTGTAGAAAATTAGTTTTGTAAATGGTTCTTATCATTGATGAGAATAAATAAGATTCAAATATTTTTTTTAAAAACTATTTAGGAATATAAAAAAAAATTATATTCAATTTTTAATATAATAAAATGACCCAGATGATGATGAAAGATTCTTTAAAAATACAATTTGGATCTTTTGAGGTAATCATTGAATCATTGATTAGTAATGATGATGGAAAACATCATTCATTTCATATATGATAAAAAAGAGTACATTAAAAATTATAGTTTAAATTAAAAAAATAATATCAAAAAATCATAAAAATGTTCTTATTAAACCATTTTGAAGAATATAAATATAGGGAAAAGTTGTTTTTAAATATTCATGGGATAATATACAAAAAATTAATATTTTTTGATAAAAAATGAACATAGAAGAGAATTTATTTTTGACTGAAGATATATGTTTTGTTTATTTTCATTTAAAAAAATTATATTAGTATATTTCATCACGACCTAGGATTAACATTCATGCAATATACACACTTTTAGTTGAATACTTAGTACATTACCATAGTACATGCCCAAGGACTATAATTGTTTATTGTCTTTGGGAATGTGGAAACAAATCTTTTATCCTAGTGATAGTTCATTAACATACACTTTAAAGATCTCCACCATTATTAAATCTACCAAATTGATTTTCATAACCTAGGGAAAGGAAGCATAAGAAGGGGTGAGATCAGATTCTCAGTAAGGGTAAATAAAGGAAATGTGCAAGAATATCAAGAATAAATGGTATGAAACCTGAGAATATATTTTGAAGATCATACCCTATATATTGGAGACAAAAATAAAATTTGAGATTTATAAGATGAGGATCATAATTTAACATGTTGCATAATACCTGAATGAATAACATTTTAATAAAACATGGGATTGTAGTTGACACTAAAGAATATAATATGATTTCCACAGTAGCCATTAGATTGTTCCAAGAAAGTCTCGGTAGAATGGGTTCACTCCCCATTCAAACTTGATAGTCATGGTTCGATCCCATGGACATCATAGTAGTATGAGTTGACACCTCATATCATATTGGAAGTTAGGGTTCTTAACATGGACGTCTTAATAGTCACGGTTCATTCATATGACCATCTTAGACTATCTCGTGAGATATACATCTTTACCCAAGGCATTGTAAGAGGATATAGGTCTCACCCATCTCCAATGAAAATCATATTTACATGTTCCACTAGATGATAAAAAATGATACCACAACCCATGAAATGAAATGTGTTTTATAAACATGTAATCATATCATGACCTACAGAAAAAGATATGTTTCAAAATCATTTCATCAAAATCCTAACCTATGAATGAGAAATATATTTCATAACCATATAACCTGGGAAAGACTAATTGGATTCATAAAAAACAAAGACTTTACGCATAACCCCTCCACATCAATAATATGAATGCGACCATTAGATCATTTCTTAGATGGTCAAGAGTGACATCAACAGATGTCATCTTAGATGGAAAATAATGTTGGAATAACGTTTAAAAATGTTCCTGATGTAAAATATTTTTTATACTTTTGAAAATAATTTTTAATACATAAAACTATTTGAATATTATTTTCATTATAATACCATGAGTATGTATAAAGTATACTTGAAATCAATTAGAAAACCCTTTCCCTTAAAATCATATAAATTAATCTTCAAAATATTTTTAGAAAATTTATATTTTAAAACATATTAAATTAATATAGAAATGGTAAATAGTTTATTGAAAAACATTTTACATTAAAAATTGTTAAAGGATATATATTTTTTTGAAAACCATTTCATTGAAAATACTTTGAAACATTTAAATAAGGCCTGAAAATATTTTTTAAATAAAAAGTCTTGAAAATTTATAAATGAAGGTTGAATTTGTTTTTTGAATTTTTCTTCCTTGATTGTAGCTTTTAATAAATTTTTCTAATAAATTAGCTATATGAAAAAATGAAAAGGAATCATAAAAGAAATAATAGCAGGTAAATCCATAATTTTGGTATGAGGTAAAAAACATTCCTTTTTTACAGTAAAACAGTTAGGAAAATTCCATGTTCAAAAACTGACAAGAAGATTCATTTTAATATATTAATTAAAGAAAAAAGGGTAAAAGTATACATTAAAGATTAAAGAATAATGGTAAAACATTATTTGAAATCCTTTCTAGAAAGCAAGGTTTTTATGTAATGTAGAATTATAACTGTATAGTGGATAACATTTAGATTTCAAGAAAACATTTATTTAATTATATTATATTCTAATATCTTGAATAAATGGTACTAATATATGTATCAATCATTAGTAAATATTTTCCATTAAAATAATTGAATTTTATTGAGGGGTGGATCTTAATATTTCATCAAAGGAAGCATAAACATAAATGATCCTCAAAATTGATGAGATTGTCTCAATAAACTATTATAACTTGGTAACTAGGTATCGTAATCTTCATGTAAGAAAATGAAATTAAATGAAAGATTAAATATTACAAAAAATAATGACATTCATGATATAAAATTTAATATGGAAGTTTATAAACCACGAATGATAATTTAGGGGTATATTAAATGAATAATATTAATAAAGAAAAATTAAGACACTACTATTTCACCGATTTGGTAACTTTTGAAACATAAACCCCATGAAAGAATGATCATAAAATATATATGTGAATTTTAATGAATTGAAGTATAAGATACATATAATACAATCATGGGAAGTACATAAACCACAAAAAAAAAAGAGTGGATAACATAACATGTATCTCACAGAAATTAAAACTGAGATGAAATTCCATTACCTAGTTTCATGACTCACATCAATTTCATTAAATCCTCCATTATAATAAATATAAATTACAAATAAATATCTTTCATTAATATATTGTTTTCTATAATATTGTATATTGTTTGATTATGACCTTATGTTACCCACTTGTTAATTATCATACAATAAGGGTACACATTGGATAATATTCTCAATATTCCTCGCATGTGTCTTAATTTGTAATATCATTAGTAATTATACATATATCATGTTTATAGAAATTAAAACATGATATATATATATATCAAGAAAATAAATTCTATATTTATCATAATAATATATATAATATAATATCAAAATTGAATACACCATTCATTGAGACTGTATGTTGTACGTACATGTGAGCCTAGTTTCCATTATTAATGTCATATGGAAGGAATGATGGGAAATAATATATATATATATATATATATATATGTCAATAATATCATTAATGTATCATTATAATGTTATATATATATTTTAGGTTCACTAAAAACATCCTTAATAATTTCCATGTAGGGTGGGGATCAGTCACATCACTTTGATGGGGTGGTATTCCACACATCCTCAAACAAATTATCATTTTTAGACCCAATGGAATGTAAAAAGATATGTATAGTAAAAAAGAAATAAGGAATATTAACATCCTAACAAATATAATAAATAATACATATAAACAAAGATTCTATCATAATTTCCATGTTGATAGGTGGTATGGAAAGTAGAACAATCATTGTTTTGTGATGAAGATGTTCACTATACAAAAAATAGAAGTACATTCATTACCCATTAGATGGTGGTGTGTGTAAGTGTAGGTCAAAACCTTATGAAAAAAATCCTTGTATATTTAGGATAATATTTTTGTTATACAATAACAAAATTATTATAGTAGAGGGTGTGGGGAAGGAGAATAATATAATGGAGTGTAAGAGAAGGTGTTACCTCTTAAACATGAAACTACTTTTGGTTTTTGAAAAAATGATTCCTTGAAATACATTATAATCCAAGTGAGGCTTAAAGGAGTGAGTGAGGTATGATGGGAAGTGGATTGGGAGGAAAGTTTCCTAAACTATGTTGGTTGAGTGGTTTGAAGAAAAGGTAGATGTGGTGGCCTTTTATAGGGAAGGGAAAGGATAAACTTGAATTTTTTTAAAACAAGTTATGTGTACCCACATTTTTACCCAAAAAAAATTAATTTCAATCCATCATAACTGAATAATAAAATACGCATTGCCGAAAAATGGCTAGACAATGGTTGTTGGATAAGTTTCTTGGTTGTCTTGGTTCTTAAAATTGTGGTTTACTCTTTAGTTATGATTACTATTACCTTAATAGCCTGAATGGCCTAAAAAAGTTCATTTTTATTTATTTTTGATTATAACCATTTTAAGTGTTGATGGGGAACCCTTGTATGGACCGGAGGCTAGTGACACAACACATGACCCAAAGGAAATTGTGGAATTAATCCTAAATTGACTACATGGAACATCCCCTCCATAACATATATCTTGATGTCACCTTCTCCAACATTCCACGGTGGGTCAGCTAGATGTCCTATGCATAGATGTAGTAGAGCAGTACTGATAGAAGTTCTATACCCTCTCATTATTCCAATTACAGTTACCTCTGCATGGGTGAAGGTGCATGCTCTGAATCCTCGTATAGAGCCTTGTTATTTTTTAAATATTTTTGGTTTCATATTTATTTCATGGAGTTTGAAGGCCTTGAGGTGGATCGAAATCAATGAATAGGTTAGAAATATTTTTTAGCTCAAAGGAATATGGTTTTTCGAATGCATTAAATGAATCGATGACCAAACTTGAAAAATAGATGAATAGTTTTGGCTACCACACTACCAAACATTACCTCTATTGTACCTACTATATTACCTGCTAAATCACTACTATAATATCCCTGAAATATGCCTCTTTTCGGATTTGATCTCAGTTCTCTTAGATGCACATGAAGAGTCCTCATCATCTAGGTTGTGGCTCATATGCAATTTTATCTTAGCAGATGTAATTAATTTTAATTAAATTCACTTATAATTTTGATAATAAAGTTATGTTGACCTTATTATACAATAGATATTATAATGATTACAAATATGGGATACATTTTTCTAAATTTGAATAATTTGATTGGAATAAATTAATCTAAAACTAATCCCGTTGAATAGACGATAGTGTGGGTTTTTAAATATTAAAAAATTGTCAAAGGTTTTTTAAGGTTTTATGTCCAATTTCAAGGAAAATTTGGTTAAAATTACCCAAATTGGATAAATTGATAATAATGTTATCAAATTATACTTTTTAAACCATTTAATATATAATTTATCATTATAGATATATTACATGAAAAATTAGATTTGAATTAAAATCCAATATTTTAAATTATTCATTAAAAATCGAATCCTTATAGAAAAATTACAAACAAAATATCCAAACGTAACATTTATGATTCTATTAAAAAAAAATTTAATTTTTAAATATTAACTCTATAAAATTTCAAAAATTTGGATTTAAAATCAGTTTTCCATTAAAAGTAATTAAAACTACCTTCATAAAAATTAAACATTTTTATGGAGAAAATTAGGTTTGTTCTTATCTTATTTATGTATAATCTGTTGGATGAATACCAAAAAATATTTTGTTGAATATAAAGCATATATATAATGTTATTATTAATAACAAATTGTATTTAATTTTATTTATTAGGATAAAATAGCTTTTTGAGAATAATAATATTAATATTGTCCTTTATATTCAATTGGTTTTCATATTAATTAATAATTAATTGATAACATATGAATTCATATACAATTTGTGTAAACCATAAATTTTAATAAATTATTTAGTACTATTCATAAATGAAAATTTGAATACAAGGTTATATCTTACTTTATTAAATAATAATATTTTATTATTTTATTATTGTTTGGTAAAACTAATTCATGTGTGTTATGAAAGCCCTCAAAGAAAGTAATTGTCGCATGTAATGCATTCCAACCTAATAATTATATGTAAGGAAAGATATTTTTGTGTGTGTAGTGAAATATTAAATTTTGGTTGCATATAACATAATCATAACATAGTGATTTAATATAAAATAAACTATTTTCAGCGTAATATTTAATGAAATATATCACAATGGTTAAATAAATTTAGAAAATAATAATTCATAAAATATATTCTTATTACATTTTATACCACATAAAATGAATTTATCCCTAAAAACTATTCTAGGTAATAAAACTTTTAATGCACGAATTTTTTATTCATTGAATCCCACATCGTAAGAATGTATAGTAAAACATCCCTTAAAAATGGAATGTTGTAACCTTACCAGCCGGCAAAAGTAAAATATAAGTTGGTTTCCACATAAGAGAACATATTTTGGGAGTTAATATTGGACATAGAGGTATAGTGTAAATATATATTGGGAGTGATTGAGGTCATCAATCACAAACAAGTGAATGACCAATCAAACGCCGAGGGCCTCAAAGTTGCAAATATGTGATGATTTGAAAAGTTCATCGGTTAAAAAACAATATATTAGGAAAAAAAATTCTTTTTATTTTTATACAAATGATGAGTAATTATTTTTTTGACCCATAATATAAGGAAATATACTTACATAATATATTTATATAAAAAATTTCCATTCATTAGTTGTGATTTTATTAATTTCTAATTCATCGATTACTTCATGAAATGGATTTCTAGAAAATAATATTGATGCCTATAGTGCTAAAATACACTTTTAGAAGTTCTTATGGGAAAAAAAGAATGAAAATTATAATTATTTGTAATTAAATATTATAAAAAATAAATATGATTAATGCATTAATCTATTATCATAAAAGTATCAATATTGTTTCTGAATCAATATTTATTCGTCAGATGTAATTATCCATTATCTAGAACATCGTGTAGACCAGTGGTGTGTGTGAAACCCTAATCATACTTTAGTGAAGATTTCTAGACCTGTGACAATTATGGACTTGATTTTTTTTCACCTGACATACATGATGCAACTTTCAAAAAACATGCTAATATAATTTTCAAAATTTGATGGACATCCATGAAATATGGTTAATCACTAAATTGCCTTTTGAAAAAGGTTTTCAATATTAATTGAATATATAATTCCTCCCAAGCTCAATATAATATTTTCAAGAATGGTTAACATTATAACCTTTATCAACAAGGAATGTAAAAAACATTATAATGTGAGTCATGAAATGAGCTTAACATTGTCCCCCCTTCTGTCATAATGTAACTCTTGGTTGTCACATTCCAACCATGTCAATACCCTCAGGGTTAATTTTCTTGGAACACGGTATCAATCTGAATTACCATCAAAACTTCTTAAAAACATGAATACTCACTTATTTTATATATTATGGGATATATTCCATAATTTTATGAATTTTTAAACTTCATTTATGATATCATATACAACATGTCAATACATCCTCAATTAGTTCCAAGGTAATAAGTACCATCCAATTTACTTATTCATACCCCTCATAAATTTATCCAAAAAATAATTATCATATCATAGAGTAGATATTATTGGTTATATTTCCATTAATCATTTGTTATATGTGGATATCATATTTCCACTATATCAATTTTATATTCTACCAGATGTATTCAATGTGTTCTTAAAAATCTATAGGAAAAAACAAAAAACAAAAAATCCATAAATATTTCACCTTTCATATAACATAATTCTTGAATCCAAATACATAATAACATCTCTTGATTCATCCATAATCAATTGATATGGCTACCTCATCATAGTTAATCTTTTCATCCACATTTCATTAAAAGCCTCTTTATCATCAGAAAAGTAACCCTTACGTGGACCACCATATTGATTCCCTTCAATAACATTCCTCTTTAGACATTGAGTTTAATAATAAACATTTCTTCCACACATAAAACACATATATATTTATGTAGAATTAAGTAGGAGAATATTCCCATAAATATCATTAACCAAACTCATCATTTTCCTTGCTTTCATGAGATATTTGTTCTTTTACATAGTCAAAACATATTATTATTCCTATAATACATACACTTAGGTTGTTCATTACAAATTCTGGACACAAAAGAAACTGAATCTTCTTTCCTCTGTGGTGTCTAATATCCTAACTCTCATTGAACCCCTTATTTCATTTCCTTTGTGAGTCTGAGAGTTGGATAAGGTACATGTTGTTAATCATGTTCCACAAAATCTAAGTTGGCAGGGTCACAATATCTCTCTCCCTAATAATCATCACACATGAATACTCATTATAAAATTACCCATCACATTCCACATCTATTTAATTTCTTTCATCTCCTGCCATTGAATAAAACTAGAAGCATAGAGTGATCATTACATATCACAGCTAAAACACACATAGTCATGAAATTAATAACATAGTATATATCTAAATTAAGAAACCTTCTTTATTATATGACACCCTAGGTTCAACCTAGATTTTCCATTGAAAAAATATATTTAAATCCTTCATGATGTTTATAGTGACCCTATACTTTTACACATAAAATTACATGATTTTATGTATAATTATACATCAGAGTACAAGCCTAGGATCTTGAATTCCAGTGTCTTGGAAGAATAGGTACATAAAAAAACATGGAGATAAATAAAACAAGTCATTATTTAATCTCCAAAATTGAGCTCTTAACTTCCATTGTGCACGAACAACTGCGTAGGGTACCCTGGGGAAGACATTATCAAAGGGATGAGCTAAATAGGCGAGTAAGTGAATAACCATTAGAACAAAGCATTAACACATGGGATAGAAGTAATTACATGATGATATTAAAATGAATGTAACATAGTCAATCATGAAATATAATAACATAATCATATAAAAATGGAGTCCTTATATTTTTTCTGAAACAGAAATCATTTCTTTAGAACGAGTCAAGGATAAGCTCCAAGTACCTTGAACATGGTAGCACAAGCCAAGGTAAACCGCCAATATCGTCACACAAAATTTCTCATGAGACTCAAATTTACCCAATACATTGGAGCTCTATTTGGGAATAACAATCCTAGCATTTCATGAATATGATTTTAACATAAGGAATCATACATAATCAATCTTAAATAAACATAAGGGTTTCCCCTAGAAAGAACTATGTACCACAATCATGTCAAAAAGTATAATAAATTATCGTATAAAATATTCCATGAATGAAAGGAACTAAAATATGCATGGAAATTCATAAGGGAAAATATTCATATATCATGGAAGGTGATGTTATGTAGAATTTATAACAATTATTAAAAGTATTTAAGAAATTTTAGCACTAAAACATTTTTGTGTGGTTATAAGGAATATTCTATAGAGAAATTAAAAAAAGGAAAAAATACTATATATAAAACTAGAAGTGAACCAAGAAGGTTTTAATAATTTAAAATAAAGATTTTATAAAGACAGCGGTGGATTAAAATAAGAAGATAGTGTTCAGTTGAAATCAGGTAAGAATTAAAGAATTTCCCTCTAAACAAGTTTTCTTATTGTGATGTATTGAAGAGTGAATCGCTTAAAAACATGTATATCCCTAAAAGGTGTGGTTAATGTATAATCATAAATAAACATGGTACAATTACAAAAAAATTAAAATATTCACATATAAAGGTATGGTAACTTCATATTTTTAAATGATAGATAAGGAAACCCGAAGGAACAATTGAAGTTTGGGTGGAATCCCTTATGGATTATCGACATGGTATTAGGTGTACATAAGAGGATGTAATGAGTGATAAATGGGTATATCATCACATATAAATCAGGAGTGCAGAATGGGGGAAGTTCGAATACATATAACATCATTATGTATTACACATAAAATGGTATAACAAAAAAGATATTCTTGAATAAAATTGGAATAGAAAGGATCCCATGCCTTAAGTCTAATTTTGATCTCCACCTTATATTAATGAACTCAATAATAAAATTAGGTTCATTAATTAACAAATCAAGAAAAAAAATTATATTTAAAATATTTATTATAATCATTGATGTTTATTCATGAGATTTTTGATGGTTTAAGTGGTTCAATTTCATTATTCGGTTCCGTTTGTTTTATTGGTTTTTTTACAGTCGGTATACTTATTTTTAAGAATGGAGAATCATTTAAAATGGGGATTGTTGTCCAGAATTTGAGTAATGTTTTATTATGGTTATAACACCCCAAGCTTCTATGGTATGCTTCTGTTTGAATAATGTGATAGCATGTGTTGTACGCAACATCGAGTTCTAACACACCACAACCAATCAATCTAGCCGTTATGAATATGGTGAATTAATTTCACTTTGAAATTGGACATAATCAATTGTCAATCTTTGGATATATATTGTTTCTTAAAAACACGCTATTTATTATAATAGCGGGAATTAATTATAAAATTAATTAATGCAACTTATATGTTTGAAATTTTATAAAATAGACATCATTTTTGAATTTGGAATATCAATTATAGCTTAGGATGAAATTTTGGCATTGTTCTGAAAAACTTCAATTTTTTATGAATAGTGAAACCACTAAGTGGTAGTTAAAAAATTGAATTTTTCATAAAACTTAATTTTTCCACTTCTGTGAATGGAATTTCGAAAATCCGAGAGACACAGTTAATATAAAGTAGTAAAATGTGGTTCAATGAGATGAAAATAATTTTTGGTGAATAGTAACTTTTTACTTTTATTTATCACTCTTAAAAGTAAATAGGGTAATTAAGGGTAAAAATGATATTAATATTACCCTAACACATGTCCTAATTCTATTTTACAAGTTTATCTCAACCAAAAACGACCTTAGGAATAAAATATTATCATATAGGTCCACTTGGATTAGATTAGGACATTTATTATTATTTAATACAAAGAAGAGTTAAAAGATATAAAATCAATGTTTATTAACTAAAAAAAAATTAATATAGGGTTATACAAAATATAAATTCGATTTTAAATATTAATTAGAAATATAAAATGATTTCCTACATAATGATATTTTATTTATAATTTTTAGACATTAAATAATTGAATATATTTATGACCCAATGATGATGACGTAATTACCATAATAGTGAAAACATAAAATAATTCATATTATAAATACCCAAATAAATATAATTTGAGACTTTTTATGAATTAAACTAATTTTATAGGATAATATGACATGTTAGGATTGATTTAATTAACTTTTTTCGAAGTAATAATTCTGTTATGATTTTCCAAAAAATCAATTATTGAATAGTGTCAAAATTGACATAAAAGAGTTTTTAAATCAAATATTATATTTTTAATTGATATTAAATTCTTGAAAAGCTAAGGTTCGTCCAAGAGACTTATAACATGATCGGTGTATCATCAATGGACCACTTGGGGGTCTATTGGATGTATATAGTATGTTTATTAACCATATAATATAAAAATACAAAGAGACATTCAAAAAGTGAAACTAATTAACTAAGAGTTAATACTTAATGATAGGCTTAATATAGAATCCCAAACCTGTATAAATTCTATTGGTTGAGTGATTTTCAACCCATCCCCACATTAACCTTTAAATAATCCACTTTGGAGCAATTAGAAACCGAATATGAATTTATTATAAAATAATATTTATAGCTTTTCCAAAGGTGCCCCTCACCCCTCTTATAAAAAGGCACTCCTCCTTCTCATTAATTAACACCTTCATAGCCTTTTGGTTCGGCCAACCTCTGCCCAAATACTCCTTCAACATCCCTCAATTCATCCTAGAGGCCTTACTTTAGTCATAAAGCCATCTTAAGAAGCCCTTTTGATCAAATCAAAAGGAAGAACCCGAAGAAGAGGTAATGTTTTCACCACCCTTTTTCAAATTCATTTCTTCTTCACCTTCTTCTTTCTTTGTTATTCCCATTCTAAAATAATGTATCCGGTATCTAATATATACTGTAATATTATTATAAATATGGTACAACCATATTCAGTATTCTATCCATCCTTTTAATGACATGTCATCATACTTGTGTACGTACGGCTTACCGTCTCCATGTCGTGGTGTAATTGCTATTAAATATATTATTATTTGGATGGGTATAATAATGATGTGTAATTCATATAAATAACAAATATAACATGATAATGATTCTGTATATATGATATACCATCCAATTATATATTATTTTAATATCAAAAGAATGATATTGTCGCTCGTGCGTACGTACGGACTATCGTCTCCACGAACGCGATGAGATTCATTCTCCATCGTATCCATTCAAGTATAATTATAATTTGATGATTTAAAAATAATTTTTAAGGAATTGATATCATTCTGGATATGAATAAGATACAACTTATCCATGACAAACACGGCTTATGTAACAAAACATATAAAATAAATCGAGTTTGTTAACACCTGAAACAACGATAATACGAAGATATTATTAACAAATCAATGTTAAAAGATCATATATGATATCACATTAATATATATGATTCTTGTATAATTTAATTACAATTATTTCACCATTATACAGGAGTTTAACCAACCACCAACCAAGGAAAAGTACAATGTAAGTGTTTATTTCGCAATCTCTTCATTATCTGAGGTTATTTATACGTAACAATCTACTAGGACTTATTTATCATCCACATCCATGTTTATTAAAAATGTATTTCAAAACATTTTTAATATTTACTAGAATATGGGTTAAAGTCATTTATACCCTTTTTTGACTTTTATAAGAGGTTTATAAAGAAATCTTTCCGTTGTTTTCCAAACAAGGTACTTTTTAACCTTTTCGACAGAATTAAGGTAAGAATGTTTTTTTAACTTATACGGCGGGTGCGGCTATTTTCCGCTGTTAAAAAATCGTCGAAGCTTACCTTACAATATTATAGGAATATTTTCAAAGAAATTTTTTATTTTATATGACTCTTAAATGATTTCAAAATAAAAATAGATATTTCTCTAAAAAGAGTTTTGATTTCATTTATGTCAACATCCTTTGATAAATATTAATATTATTTAAAGCTGATTTATTATGAAACAAAACGTCCATATTTTATTGTAGGTTTTGTGATATTTTTGACTATGGATATGTTATTTTTATACCCTTCATGGTTTACGGTGAAAGTATTGACATTTCGTATGCTATTTTTAATACGAATGTTTATGTTATGTTTAAACCTTTTCATATGGGAATGCATTAGACATAATATGTGACAGGTGGAGCCTGCTATAGCTCATCGATGCATCGGTAGTTCTCATGAGACAAACTAGTGTCTTGGCACTATTCATTGACAAAATTTTATTTGTAGTATTGGAACGAGGCCTTGGCTATGTGGTTATGATAGTCTGGCATTATGCATTCCATCATTATGAAAGTGGTTATTGAAATTTCATGTGATTATTCGATTAGTAGAATATCCATGTGAATAAGTAAATGACATTATTTCATTTTATATTTTCCATACAATGTTTAAGTTCTTGTTTAAAAGGATTTTTTGTAGTTATGCATTTCCTTAAATGATTATTCTTATTTATGAAAGTTTTTGCTATATTGTTATCCTTACACGGCATTTGAGTTCACCCCTTTCAATGTTTTATTTTTCCCAGGATATAAAGAAGTAATTTATGAATGACCTACATGGATAGTATGTTGGGATATGAGTGTGGACTATGAAGAAAATATGTTGATGTATTTTTTCATTTTTATGTTGTAATGTAAGACTTATGAATATATCTAGTGTTTCCAAGGCTACTAAACCAATCAGTCTTTCGAGATTTGATCTTTCTTGTGATCATGCCAATGTTATGTAATAATGCACCGACTCTGGGTAAATGGGGCTGGGGCATTACAATGGTACACACATAATTTTACATTTTTGTAAATTTAATCTTTTTAATTGGATTGATGTTGAATCATTAAATAAATATTTAGTGATAAGATTTTGGGTTTATTGGCAGTTTTTGATCACCACAAACTCATATTGAGTTATAAATTAAAATCATGTGTAAAAAATATCACAAAACCTTAAATAAGATATATTACATAATAATCTGGTTCAAACATAAAAAAATTGTATCATGACCACATCTGAAGATTGTAATCGAAATGGATAACCCGTCATTGCTGAATGTGATAAATTAACAATCTTAGACGACATATTCATTTCTTTCATATAAAAGAAGGGGAATGGAGAGATGATAATGAATTATCCCATTAGAATAAGTAAATTATAGTACATGTAATTTACTATAATTTCCATTTTATTTAGGTGAGTATGGGTAAGGATAGAAAATAAAACACATGAACTAGAAAGGAAATTACAAGAATTGAAAAGATGAATTTACCTCTTAAATAAATCCTCCTTGAGTGCCTATTAAGGGGAGAGGAATCAGTTTTTTATGATACTAGGCGGTTAGACATCGAGGAGGATATTGGGGCGTGATTTGTGTAGAATGTGGGCCATGTGCAAGGCTTGAGAGGAGTGAAGAGAAGAGGTAAGGAGGGGTGGTATTTATAGTGGAGGGGAGATGAGTTTTCCTAATAATATATTCATTAATTTATTATTTCTCCTAATGATAAGAAATAGTGATGATTTAATGAACATGAAGAGTAATCAGTACATGTGATTTTGATATTTCATTTCTTATATCATTTATGATTTCTTAAATAGTACATATAGCTCATAATGTATATATATGGTAAATTACTGCATCTCACTTTTCATAAAAAATAAAGTATTTCAGAAAAATCCCAAATATTAACCCTAACCATTTAATGACATGTAGAATTTTTAATAGAAACACCATTTTTCAAAATAATTTCTTATTTGTAATTAATTTAATTTTAATTCGAAATCATAATTTACTGAAAAAATATATAATTTTAAACTATAACTGATTTGATAATATTTTAAAAAATTACATACTGGAAAATAAAAATACTTCAAAACAATAAGTCATAAATGTTTTTATTTATCAACACCTTTTAGGAAAATACATTTTCTTTTAAATTGATTAATTAATTATAAATAATTATTTATGACTTACAAAAATACTAGTACTTTTACTATGGTCATAATATCACCTATAAGACGCTTAAATATTATTTATACATTCATGGGTTAGGTTTCTATTATTTTAGAAGATTTATAAATCATAAGGGTAACATTACTATTCATAAGGTTCTGTTACTATTCCCAAAAAATTACATTTGTCTTATCAAACTCTAAACATATTACTGTTCACAACTGCGTATTTACGATTTTCGAAATTCCAATCAATGAAGTGACAATATTATGTTTAAAGCTCACATAGTACTCGGTAGTTCATTATGTTTTTATTTCATATTTTTATATGCCATTATAAAGAGAAGGAAATTTCAATTGATAAAAATCTTGTTGTTACATTATTCCCCCTTATGAAATTTATCCCTCAAAATTTCATTTTTCATTATAAGCCATAAATAGTTGTGGGTACTATTCCTTCGTTGCATATTACAGTTCCTAAGTTGCCTCTTCATACATATGGTTCTACCACTGTACTTTGACCAGGTGTGTAGTCTGGTTGACTAGAACATTAACACCATGATTCAAGATCTACAGTGGTTGCTCCTCATAAGAAAGATAATTTTCCAACTGTACCACATCTAAAGTGATTACACGTGAAGGGTCTGGTATGTACTTATTTAACAGCGATACATGGAAGACATCATATACTTTTTACCTAGTAAGTGTATGTTTTATTTGAAAGTCCATAGCCATGACATGATCAAGAATATTTAAGAGCTGATGGACATTGGACATAACTTGCATTTCTTCCCAAACCTTGTGACCTTCTTCCATGAAAATTTACGTTGAAATACCATTTCATTAACATTGAACTGATGGTCTCATTGATGATTGACACTATGCAAACTTTTTCTGAATTTAGGATGACTATTTGTGAGGATGAATGTTCTTTACCTCCTCCCCCATTTTTTATACCATTCTAGGTCAAGTCATCTTTCGCGAACCAATTTATTTCCAATGTGTTGATGTTCTTAACCATTTCCCATAAAGGGCTTTATATGGTGTCATTTGGATGCTCAAGTAGAAAATATTGTTGTATTTAAATTTAAGCAATGAATGATGCTAGTCCCTTCTTCCATTGAAGTTCATACAAAATAATCTCAACATATCTTCTTATTCTTTAATAGTTCATTCAGATTGGAATCATTTTGATGATGATAGGCTGTAATGATTTTCAATTCTGTGCTTAGAGCATGTTGTATACTTTTCAAAAACATATATGTGAATATTATATCTCTATTTGAAACAATATATATTAGTATTCAACACATCCTTACCAACTATTTGATATATATCTTTGAACTTTGATCTAATGAGAAGTCCTCTCGAATCAAAATATTGTGAGTTATATTTGTAATATGATCCACAATAACCCATATATCATTGAATCCTCGGGATGTACTTTTATGTATAGTGAAAAGTCCATGGGGATGTTCTCTTAATTCTTTGTTGGTTTGGTAGTGGTTGCATCTTCACCTTAGACTTCTGTCTTTTACCCTTCCATTATTGACATACCATGAACATTGATGTATACAAAAAAATCTCCTTCTTATTATTTTCCCACAAAATGATCTCTTGGAAGTCTAGATATCTCTTTGTGCTCCCCGGGAGAATAAATAATGTTGAGCTATTTACATCATTCAAAAGATCCTTCTTTATCTTTGGATATGATGGAACACATAATTGTGATCCATATATTATTTTTCCGTCCTCATAAATCACAAACTCATAGGATTTATCATTTTTAATGGCATACATCCTTTTATGAATCTTTACATTTTTGATTGACAATAATTTTAATTCTCCATGAGGGATGGTTGAGCCATCATTTGAGAAAGGATTGATGATGTTCCTCCCTTAATGATTCCCATGTCCTTCCTCTTCAAATCTAAGAATATTGGATCCTTTTCAATTCTCAACATTCATAAATATGGATGATTATTTCTTCTTAGAGCATCTTCCACCTTGTTCACCTTGACATGATAGTAGTGAACTGAGATGTCATAACACATGATGAGATCTATAAATCTTCACTAGGGCATATTAAGATCATTTTGTGGGAAAATATATTTGTGGTTGTTGTATTCATTATATATCACATCCTTGTACCAATAAAGATAATACTGCCATATTTTTAACACAAATATTACAACTTTCAACTCCAGATCATGCATAGGATAGTTTTGCTTAGGTATTTTTAGTTTCCTTAAGGTGTAGGATTTCACATTTTCATTTTTCATCAACACACAGCCTACTAAATTCATTAAAGCGTAATCATACTCCATAAATATTTTTACACTTGTTAGGAGTTTGATTACTGGAACAATGATTAGCCTCTTTTTCGACTCCTTAATGCAGTCATCACATTACTAAGTCCCAAAAAACATTACTCTCTTATGTTTCAGCTTGGTAATAGGGTTATAAAATCATGAGACGTTTCATAAAAAATCATAGATAATACTCATAAAGACAAAGGATGCTACAAATATCTGTTACAAATGTTTTATTGGGACACTCTTTAATAACCATTGTCTTGGAATGGTCCATATATATCATTTTCCCATGATTACATGCCCCAAGAATGATACTACCACTACTACAAAACTGGTCAAGGCATGCGCCGGCCTTTATCAGCGCTAACAGTAAAGCGCTGATAAAGGGATTATTTATCAGTGCTAAAAAAGTGCTGATAAAGGTTGTATTTATCAGGGGATTTCATTTTAGCGCTGATAAATACACCCTTTATCAGCACTTTTTACTAGCGCTGATAAAGGCTCACGCGTATTTGTTAAAAACCCGTGGGTCCTCTTCCTCCTCCCTGCACCCGGTCAAGCTCTCGTGGAAGCCCTCCTCTACGCCACTGTCGCCGCTGCCGCCGCTACCGCCGCCTCCTCCTCCTCCACCGCGGCCTCCGCCTCCTCCTTCTCCTCCTCCTTCTCCTCTTCCTCCGGCCGCCTCCTCCTCCTACTCTGGCCACCGCCGCCTCCTCCTCCTCCTCCTCTTCCTCCGCAGCCTTGTCCTCCTCCTCCTCCACCGGCGCTTCCACCTCCTCCTCTTAGTCTGCGACCTCATCCTCCTCCTCCTCCACCGGCGCCTCCTCCTCCTCTACCTACTTCGCTACCTCCTCCTCCGCTACGGCCTCCTCCTCCTCCTCCTCCTCCTCTGCTGCCTCTACTGCCTCAACCCTGCCTCCGCCCTGCCTCTGCGCTGCCTCTGATGCCTCCGCTGTCAACACCTCCTTCTCCTCCGCCACCGGGTCCTCCTCTTTAAGGTGTTTCAGATTGAATTTGCATGAATTAATTATGTTTGGTATGGGTATGTGTATGGCCAACTATTCTTCGTGTTGAATCTTTAGTTTCCATGGGTGGTTTGGGATTGTGGTTATGTTTTGATCCTGACTATGGGTTGTTTTTATGATTTCCCAATACTTCATTAGATATATTTAGTTATTCTTATGTTTTGGTTTTTTAATTTGGTTCATGTATCTTTTTATCTCCCCACGAACGATTATCTTATGGCTATTAATTTTGAGATGGGTTTGAGGAAATATATCAGATTTATTCTTATTATTCTAAGTCTACCAACCTATTTTTAGGTGTTTCCAAAGGTATTGATGAGAGAGGCATATTTTAATTGAAATATTGGTCTCAATGTTGTTCCATTAATGGGTGTTGTAGGCTCCACTTTTTTAATGGCTCTTAGTTAAAATAAGAGGCTTCAAACGGTGGAGGATCACATCCTAAAAGAAATGGGGATTCTTAATAGGGAAATAATATATAGACGAGTCTAATCCAGAAAAAAATCAATGTAGTAGAGGTCATTCATGAGGACTCATAATCTTGGCCAACCACAATTCGAGGTGAATTTTTTTAATTCTTCTATAGTATTGGTATCATTTCAGAATGGTGAATCCTAATCATTAATTTCACATATTTTTTATTACTTTGTTATGATGGCAGAGTTTATGAATTATTTCATGTATTTCCTAACCCTTTTGGGTAGGAATAATGGTCATGGTTTCATGCTCATTGAGAGTTGTGTTGTGGTACTTGGCATGGAGGACATTTTGGAATTCCATGTTTTGGACCTAGTCTTTTCCGACCTCATTATCGTCTTGGATTTTTTATTGGATTTAGTGCACTATATGACTATTATCACCATTGGGTTTAGTTACTTACTCTTAACAGGAGATTCCATGTCTTTTATGGAGATTGTGATCTATAACCATGGAGGGTATGACATGTTGCTTCTATGTTATGGTTCATATCATGTAATTTTCCAAGGTTTTCCTTGGGGTTGTTGAGAAGTGTTCTTCATGTGAAATTCCAGTGGTCATGGAAAATTACACAAAATCATTTCTAGAGTACTTCATTGGATAGCCTCCCCAATGAGTGTTTTCATTTTCTATCTATTTGCTTCACAGGAAGATCCCATTTTCCATTCCATCACATCATAAGGCTCTGGCCGATTTAGAGGAGCTAAAAGATCAGCTAGAAGATCTTTAGGGAAATGGTTCTATCTATATGATCATGTCACTATGGGATTTTCCAATTCTGTTTTCAATGAAGTCATATCATAGCCTATTAATTTTAACAGTCTACCGTAGTCATAGCCAGGTGACAGTAATGAATAATTACATATTGCCTATAATTTATGATTTGTTTGACCGTCTTATAAGGTTCTATTGGTTTTTGAAAATTTTATAGAGATCAAGGTACCAACAGTTGAGGGTTTCTGAAGATGATGCTCAAAAGGTAGATTTTTAAAGTCGATATGGAAATTTAAAGTATTTATGAATTCCATTTGGGATCACCAATGCTCTATCTATTTCATGGAACTTGTGAACTAGATCTTTAATATCTTTCTAGACACCTCCATTTTTGTTTTTTTAGAATACTTCTGAGTGTATTACAATATATAGGAGGAGTAATCTGATAATCTGGAGGTTGTTTTGGGTGTTTTTAGATAGCTTTGTATTTATTACAATATTATAAATTCCCCATATTTTGTTTAAGATGTATTGTTTCATGGTCACATTATTTCCTTGGAAGGAGTTCTAGGTTATACAGAAAAGGTTCGATAAGTCATTTATCCTATAACCTATACACTCATCCTATGGATTTTAAATAGGATGAATATAAATAAAGAATGGATGAATTCCAATAAGATGACAAAAGAGTATGAAGAAGGCGTGAAAGAATTTATCAAGTTTGAAAAAGATCATGCATGTGACTCATCTCAAATCCATTGTCCATGTTTACGCTGTTGTTATTCAAAACAAATTAGTCCAGATGAGTTGGAAGTACACTTGATCTGTCACAGAAGAGATCAAAGTTATACATGTTGGAATAAACACGGCGAAACAACGAATGTAAGTAGTGACTGGGGTGACACTGCGTTTTATGGATCATCTGATATGATTACAAACATGAACAATGAAGATGACCATATGGAGGATGTGATTACAGATGTGAATGATGATGAAGACCATATTGAGAAAACGACAAGGACCATCGAAGACGAACTTCGTGATTGCCCAAAATTGTTTGAGAAGATAAAAAGTTGTGCAAAGATGCCATTGTATGCTAGTTGCACTAAATATACAGCATTGTCAGCCATACTGAAGCTATATAATTTGAAAGCAGATAATGGGTGCAGTGACGACAGTTTTACAAAACTACTTGCCCTCTTTAATGGCATGCTCCCAGAAGACAATGATCTCCCAAGCCGAACGTACGATGCCAAACGAATGCTACGCTCTATGGGTATGATCTCTGAAAGAATACACGTCTGCCCGAATGACTGTATACTATTTCGCAAGGACCACAAATCACTTAAAGAATGCCCAAAGTGTGGTGTTTCTCGATACAAGAAAGATGAATCTAGTCCTACTAATGTTGTATGGTACATTCCAATCATTCCAAGGTTTAGACGCCTATATGGAAGTGAGGAGACTTCAGAACAATTAACATGGCATGCAGATACAAGAATTAAAGATGGGATACTACGTCACCCGACAGACTCTGCTTAGTGGAAGAGAATCGATCATGAGTATCCTGATTTTGGAAACGAGTTGAGAATCCATCTTCTTGCGTTATCTACATATGGAGTGAATCCTTTTGGTTTTCAAAGCAATAGTCACAGTACATGGCAGGTTATGTTGATAAATTATAAATTACCACTGTGGTTATGCATGAAACGAAAATACAACATGTTATCTATGCTTATATCAGGACGAAAATAACTGGGTAATGATATTGATGTTTATTTAGCTCCATTGATCGAAGATTTGAAATAATTATGGGATTCAGGTGTTACATTGTATGATGCTTACAGAAAGGAATATTTCACATTGAGTTTCATGTTGTATGGGACGAAAAATGACTTCCCTGCTTATGGAAATTTGTCAGGATATAGCATTAAAGGAACTCAAGGCTGTCTCATTTGGGAAGAAGGTACACAATCAATTAGGTTGAAACATTCATCAAAAACTGTGTTTCTAGGACATCGCAGATTTCTACCGCGATGACATAAGTTCCGTTCTTGGAAGACATCATTCGATGGAAGTTCAGAAGAACGTACAACACCTTCTGCACTAACAAGCGATCAATTGTTCAAGAAAGTTAAAAATGTGGACACTACTTTTGGTAAATCGGCTTCGAAAAACCTTACGAAAATCGGATGGAAAAAGAGATCAATTTTTTTTTGAATTAAAATACTGGAATTGTCTGTATGTAATACATTTTATTGATGTTATGCTTGTAGAAAAAAATTTATTTGAAAATGTTATCGGCACGTTGCTAAATACATCTGGCAAAACAAAAGATGGAATTAAGGCTAGGTTAGACATGGTTGAGATGGGAATACGAGAAGAGTTGGCACCAGTGAAGGGTGAAAAATGAAAATTTCTTCCTCCTACTGCTTACACTCTTTCCAAGCAAGAGAGATATCAGTTTTGCAACTTCTTGAATGAAGTAAAGGTTTCAGAGGGGTATTCTTCAAATATCAGTAACTTTGTGTCAATGAGTGACTTGAAGTTAAAAGGTCTGAAATCACATGACTGTCATGTTTTGATGAAAAATCTCATTCCAATTGCTTTACGTTGCATTTTTCCTAAGAATTCCCTCCATACATTAACGAAACCATGTTTCTTCTCCAAAGCTATATGCAGTAAAGTTATAGACACGATGAAATTGCCAGCTATGTAAAAAAAAATTTCCGTCATATTATGTGAATTAGAAATGTTCATCCAGCCTTAATTTTTTGATACGATGGTTCATTTGATGGTCCACATGGTGAGAGAGATTCGACTATGTGGTCCTGTACATTAGAGATGGATGTACCCCATTGAGTGGTATATGAATATTTTGAAAGGGTATGTCAAAAATTGAAGTCAGCCATAGGGTTGTATTGCAGAGCAATATATTGTTGTGGAAGCCATTGAATTCTGTACCGAATACTTTTCTGGTGTGGAAAGCATTGTCTTACCGAAATCTCGTCACACAGGGCGGCTTGAGGGTGAAGGAATTTCTGGAAGGAAGGTTGTCACAATCAATATTACAGTTCGGGTGCAGGCCCACCTTTATGTTTTGCATAACAGTTTCGACGTTGACCCATATGTTGAAATCCACAAAGAAATTATTAGGCATTTGAATTCATCAAGGGCTGAAAATGGATATCAGATACACATAATCGACAGTTTATATGATGGTTTCAAGATCATATTTTTAAGAAGTCAGATGAAAATCGAAAGTCAATTTCGGAACAACTTTGATGGCTAGCTGGAGGACCAAATGTGCATGCATTATCTTACAATGCTTATGTAGTTAATGGTTATACATTTTATACTAATGAACATGATGAAGACAGTACCATACAGAATAGTGGGGTTACAATTGTGGCTGATGCGATGCATGCTTTCGGTGCTAAAGACAGAAATCCAATTTATGCGAATATGTATTACTTTGGCATCATCAAACAAATATGAGAGTTGGATTATACGGAATTTAAAGTTCCGATATTTCAATGCAAGTGGGTTGATAACAGGAGTGCTGTTAAAAAAGATGATTTGGGATTCGTTAAATTTGATTTCAGTAAGGAAGGGGAGAAAGATGAACCATTTATAATGGAATCACAGGCAGTGCAAGTATTTTATGTTCCAGATCCTGCAAACCGAAACTTGTCAATTGTTCTGTTATCGAACAAAACAGATGGAGGGTCAGATGAAAATTCAATAGAAGATGACCCTTCAATTGGGACTTTGTAATCATTTCACAGTGGTCCCAATGAAGACGACGTTTTGTATGTCAGAGGAGACCACAATGAAGGGATATGGATAGTTGATATAGGGGTCAAATCCCTTCAGCCTTTAAAAAAAGGGAGTTAATAATCAGGTTATTGATTTTTACTATAATATAGATTGTATTGCATTATGTTATTATCTGTTCGCTACTGCTTTTATGTGATCTAAATTAAATTTTAAAATAGTTCTGCAGATAATGACTTCTTCACCTGGTGATGCACCCGATCCTGAGACACAACACGTCTCTCAACCTGTTGCAGCTGGTCCCACTGCTGAGAGACAACAGGTCTCTCAACCTGTTGCAGCTGGTCCCACTACTAACGTACAACGGGTCTCTCAACCTGTTACAGCTGGTGTCAGTGCCGATGCTAGCGCTTCAGAGAAACATAATAATGATGCAGAAACTGAGGAAATGGTAGGCGATGAAACCCCAAAAAAACAAAAAAAAAAGGTGCGCCGTAGTTTGACAGTTTTAGAAAACATCTTTAAGGAAAAAAGAAAAAGGAACTGATACCTTTCATGTAATGATATTCTGTATGGTGAAAATGACTGTGATTTATATCTGTCAACTCCCACCCATCGCCTTGTAGTGAGGGATACGGTGTTCAATATGCAGAATGACACGCTACACTCCAGACCGCTTCCAAACGGTCATGTCAAAGTGTCGATTAATGTAGATCATGAGCCGAGCACCGAGCTACCCGTGCCAAATGACGATGACGACACTCATACGGTGGAAAAGGCTGTTGGAACATTCGATGCATGGCCGTCGAATCTTGTAAAAAAACACATCGAGCATGAGGTATTCATTTCCAATTCATTTTTCAAGCAGAACCTTTAACAATAAATTAGAAAATGGATGAACTGATGAATTATATTACAGAAGGATAAAATGGAGAAGCTAAAACAAAAGAGCGGCTCCAACATTGAATCAACCAACCGATCAAAATGATCTACTGAGAGCGCGTTCACCCCGCCCGTTCTATATCCACATTTAATATCATTGCAAGCTCATGTGGATACGAAAATGAAAGATGGCAAGAGTCATACAATTTTTTGTGAAAAATATATCTACGAAGAGGAAACAATAGATTTCGTTAGTGCAGATGTTGTTTCTGAGATCATGACATACGACTGGCTAGGCACCTCAGTTATAAATGTATACATGAGATATGTTTTCATGATTTGATTTTACAGAAGCTGATATACTTTGATAATTATGGATAAATACATATCATATTTTTCACAGGCATATATATGAAAAACAATTGAAGGGAAATTCCCATGAATACAAATTTGGACTCGTTAGTCCTCACACCATTTCTACACAACGAACATAAATAGATTCTAATTTTTAGGATGAATTGATGTAAAATCTCCTCATAACGTTTCAAAGAAGAATTATGACTCACAGGCTCTTTTTAATACCAACGATGCAAGGGTAAAACTCTATATTTTAATCATATCCAATGTATTTTCATTTCTATCAGTACTTATTTATTTTTGTGTTTTTAGGGAACATTGGATGCTCATTGCAGTCAATTTGGATACACCAAAGATTTATTTTCTGGATTCATTGCATGGATATCCAACTAACCGACCACAGATGATGGTGATTGTCAATTGGTAATACACTATATCCCACATTTTAGAACTAAATATATAGTTATATTATTTATATTATCTTTTAATGAGGATTTTGTTATGATAGGGCGGTGTATGAATATCTTCTAAAGGCTGGAATGAATCCAGGGCGTAAGGACGACAATGCCCACAAGATCTACAAATGGAGAAGTATCTGGGTATATATAATTATATTTCACTATCCAAATACATATCAAAACAAATTAATTATTTTTCTCGATGTTTGTACAGTGTCCGAAACAAACAAATGACAAGGATTGCGGTTATTATGTTTGTAAATTTATGAAAGAGATCGTATTTCATGAACAAACTAGCATCCCTAAAGAGGTATTCTTGAAAATAATTACTACTTTATTTAAAATAATTATTAATCCTTTGTGTATTTATATTTTTTCAGTACTACTATGACTGTCGCAAAAACTCCTATTCAGAAGATGATATAAATGTATTTTGAAACGAATGGGCATCGTACCTGAAGGAAGAAGATAAACAAATAGGACAATGAAGGTGAATTCATAATAGTTATGTTATCTTTATATGGTCATTGATATCTCCCTTTACACTTATTGAGAATCTATGATCTCCATTTCTTATGTTTCATATCCTTAGATTAGTGAATTCCTACTACTTAGTTTGAAAATGAAATAATCATTGCAAAAAAACACCAATGACATACGGAAAACTGAGCAAACACATTCAGATTGTTTTGATACTTTAGGACAACGATCCACGAGTCATTTGTGACGTGTACAAATCAACTGAACCTCAATCCGACGCACGGTGTGACCGATATGGCTAAAAGTGTCTGATATCAATTTAAAATTGAGATAAATTTTGGAAAACAACACCAATGACATATGCCAAACTGAGAAAACACGTTCAGATTGTTTTGATACTTCAGGACAATGATCCACGAGTCATTTGTGACATGTACGAATCGACTACACCTCAATCCGACGCACGGTGTGACCGATATGGCTAAAAGTGTCTGATATCAGTTTCAAATTGAGATAAACTTTGGAAAACAACACCAATGACATATTCCAACCCAAGCAAACACATTCAGATTGTTTTGATACTTTAGGAAAACGATCCACGAGTCATTTGTGACATGTACGAATCGACCGCACCTCAATCCGACGCATGGTGTGACAGGTATGGCTAAAACTGTCTGATATCAGTTTTAAATTGAGATAAACTTTGGAAAACAACAACAATGACATATGGAAAATTGATAAAACGTGTTCTCATTGTTTTGATACTTTAGGAAAACGATCCACGAGTCATTTTTGATGTGTACGAATCGACCGCACCTCAATCCGACGCACGGCGTGACCGGTATGGCTAAAAGTGTCTGATATCAGTTTCAAATTGAGATAATCTTTGGAAAATAACACCAATGACATACTTGAAACTGAGAAAACGCGTTTGGATTGTTTTGATAGTTGAGTACAATGATCCACGAGTCATTTTTGACATGTACGAATCAACCGCACCTCAATCCGACGCACGGTGTGACCGGTATGGCTAAAAGTGTCTGATATCAGTTTCAAATTGAGATAAACTTTGGAAAAGAACACCAATGACATACACCAAACTGAGAAAACGCGTTCGGATTGTTTTGATACTTTAGGACAATGATCCACGAGACATTTGTGACGAGTACGGATCGACCACACCTCAATCCAACGCACGGTGTGACCGGTATGGCTAAAAGTGTTTGATATCAGTTTCAAATTGAGATAATCTTTGGAAAACAACACCAATGACATACGACAAACCAAGCAAACATGTTCGGATTATTTTTATACATTAGAACAACGATCCAAGAGTCATTTGTGACGTGTATGAATCAAATGCACCTCTATCCTACGCATGACGTGACCGGTATGGCTTAAAGTGTCTGATATCAGTTTCAAATTGAGATAAACTTTGGAAAACAACACCAATGACATACGCCAAATCGAGAAAATGCATTCGAATTGTTTTGATACTTTAGTAATACAATCCATGAGTCATTTTTGACGTGTACAAATTGACCTCACCTCAATCCGACGCACGGTGGGACCGGTATGGCTAAAAATGTTGATATCAGTTTCAAATTGAGATAAACTTTGGAAAACAACACCAATGACATATGCCAAACCGAGAAAAATCGTTCGGATTGTTTTGATACTTTAGGACAACGATCCACGAGTCATTCGTGACATGTATGAATCGACCGCACCTCAATTCGATGCACAGTGTGACCGGTATGGCTAAAAGTGTCTGATATCAATTTCAAATTGAGATAAACATTGGAAAACAACACCAATGTCATACTCCAAACCAAGAAAACGAATTCGGAATGTTTTGATACATTAGGAAAACGATCCACGAGTCATTTGTGACG
Source organism: Viscum album (assembly GCA_963277665.1). Classification (NCBI taxonomy): domain Eukaryota; kingdom Viridiplantae; phylum Streptophyta; class Magnoliopsida; order Santalales; family Viscaceae; genus Viscum; species Viscum album. Next base: position 385,726,501 of record OY728147.1, on the reverse strand, counting down.
AGTATGAATCGACCGCACCTCAATCTGATGCACGGTGTGACCGGTATGGCTAGAAGTGTCTGATATCAGTTTCAAATTGAGATAAGCTTTGGAAAACAACACCAATGAAATACGGAAAACCGAAGTAACACATTCGGATTGTTTTGATACTTTAGGAAAATGATCCACGTGTCATTTGTGATGTGTACAAATCAACCGCACCTCAATACGACGCACGACGTGACCGGTATGGCCAAAAGTGTCTGATATCAGTTTCAAATTGAGATAAACTTTGGAAAACAACAACAATGACATACCCCAAACTGAGAAAATGTGTTCGGATTGTTTTGATACTTTAGGAAAAAGATCCATGAGTCATTTTTGACGTGTACAAATCGACCGCACCTCAATCCGACGCACAATGTGACCGGTATGGATAAAAGTGTCTGATATCAGTTTTAAATTCAAATAAACATTGGAAAACAACACCAATGTCATACGCCAAACTGAGAAAATGCATTCGGATTTTTTTGATACTTTAGGAAAACAATCCATGAGTCATTTTTGATGTGTAAGAATCAACCGCACCTTAATCCAACGCACGGGGTGACCGGTATGGCAAAAAGTTTCTGATATCAGTTTCATATTGAGATAAACTTTGGAAAACAACACCAATGACATACGCCAAACCGATCAAACGCGTTCGGATTGTTTGGATACTTTAGGACAACGATCCACGAGTCATTTGTGATGTGTACAAATTGACCGCACCTCAATCTGACGCAAGGTGTGACCGGTATGGATAAAAGTGTCTGATATCAGTTTCAAATTGAGATAAACTTTGGAAAACAACACCAATGACATACGCCAAACCTAGAAAACGCATTCAAGTTGTTTTGATACTTTAGGAAAAAGATCCACGAGTAATTTTTGACGTGTACGAATTGACCGCACCTCAATCTGACGCACGGTGTGACCGGTATGGAAAAAAGTGTCTGATATCAGTTTCAAATTGAGATAAACTTCGGAAAACAACAACAATGACTTATGGAAAACCGAGCAAACGTGTTCAGATTGTATTGATACTTTAGGACAATGATCCACGAGTCATTTTTGATGTGTAATAATCGACCGCACCTCAATCCGATGAACGACGTGACCGGTATGGCTAAAAGGGTCTGATATCAGTTTCAAATTGAGATAAACTTTGGAAAACAACACCAATGACATACTCCAAACCGATCAAACACGTTTGGATTGTTTTGATACTTTAGGAAAGCGATCCACGAGTCATTTGTGACGTGTAAGAATAGACCGCACCTCAATCCGATGCAAATTGTGACTGGTATGGCTAAAAGTCTACGATATCAGTTTTCAATTGAGATAAACTTTGGAAAACAACACCAATGACATACACCAAAATGAGAAAATGCGTTCGGATTGTTTTGATACTTTAGGGAAATGATCCACAATTTATTTGTGATGTGTAGGAATCGACTGCACCTCAATCCGACGCATGACATGACCGGTATGGCTAAAAGTGTCTGATATCAGTTTCAAAATTGAGATAAACGTTGGAAAACAACACCAATGACATATGCCAAACCGAGCAAATGCATTCGGATTGTTTTGATACTTTAGGACAATGATCCACGAGTCATTTTTGACGTGTATGAATTGACCGCACCTCAATCTGACCGACGCACGGTGTGATCGGCAAATCTTTTCATTAGATAAAGAATCAGTATTTATTAAATGAGATAAATCAATCAAAAACATATTGATTTTACATTATTCCCTTTCACTGTTATGAAAATGAAAACTTTTGAGTTTAAAATTTCATATTTTAGTTTCACATTCCCATATTAATGTATTCTTTCATATTAATGTTTTAATTTCTTTCATTATTGCATTACTAACATAATATTTGTTTTATTATATAGGTGAATTTTTTTCCTTGAGTTCGGATGCTTTGTTCAGCAACAAATACCGTCGAGAGCAGATCACGGATATCAAAGGATGAAACATGAATAATTGTAACTGTTGTTGAATAATTTCAAATGTAACCATGTAAAACAATGTTTGAAATGTATATAGAAATGCGTTTTTTTGTATTCATGATGTTAAGTAAATGTATATACCGTTATCGGTCAAAATATTGGGTGCAGGTGCTATGGTGTGCAGGTTTGCATGTGCTACTTTGTGCAGGTATTCTGGTGTGCGGTTATGCAGGTACTGTTTTGTAGGTGTAGGCGATGGGGCCTTTATCAGCTCTTTTTTAGTACTAATAAATGACACCTTTAACAGCGCTAGAGGAGCACTGATAAAGGAACCCTTTATCATCACTCTGTCATGCACCGATATAGGAGACCTTTATCAGCGCTAAAAGAAGCGCTGATAAAGGGGTCCTTTATCAGCGCTAAGAGAAGCGCTGATAAAGGTGGTCCTTTATCAGCACTTTGTTAGGGCTGATAAAGGTCGCCTCTATCAGCGCTTCATAGAGCGCTGATAAAGGGGACCCCCCCCCCCTTTATCTACGCCGACATTAACAGCGCTAGAAAAGCGCTTTTAATGCCATTTTTTAGCACTGATAAAGTGCCAGGTTGTAGTAGTGTACCTATATCCATAACACACATTTACTCCACATTGCATAATGCTTCACCCTTTATAATGTATTTAACACTTTATTAATATTCTTCTCATGTTCCTCCTTTCTCTTAGAGTATATCTGAATATTTTTTATAAATACTACCAAAACTATATCGAGGTAGCATATAATGACTATTCATTAAATCTATGAAAATTGTTGGGGAATTATTAAAGCTGAATATAATCACTATGAAATTATTGTTTCTATACATTTTTTGAAAGGAATATTTGGTAATATCTTCCCTCCTTGCATTTAATTGGTGATATCCTGACTGAAGGTCATCCTTAGAGATATAAACTGGCCCCATAATAGTGATCGAACAAGTCATATATCCATGGTAGTGGATACTTTCTCTTTATCGAAATATTATTGTGCTCATGATAATAAATGTAGAGGTGCAGTGATACATCCTTCCTCTAGGAGAAGATGACTAGTACACCCCATGGGGAATCACTCAGTCTTATAAAACCCCTCTCTATATTTTCTTGTACCTACTTCTTCAACTCCTCCAGTTTTACAGTGGTCATTCTATAAGGTGTCTTTGCTATAGGTGGGGATTCTGGAATAAGATCAATTGATAACTCAAACTATCAATCATATGGAAGACCATGAATCTCTTCATGGAATTCAACAACGCAATCCCTCATGATGGTCATGTCTTCAGGCATGATTATCTCCTTTTTATCAATCATTTTTTCTAGGCATTGATTCTCATTAAGAATTATTATACACATTTGAGAAAAAGATTCTAATGGATATTCATCTTCCTTCTTACATGTGTATTGAATTAGAGGATGCTTCGGGATGAGAATAGTAGTCTCTCATTCCCAATAGTTGATGTCAGATTTATATAAAGATAGAAAAACCATTAAGAAGATAACAAAAAACTCCATTTAACGAAGTATGACGTGATTTGCAGGGAGGTTGGGTCCACAAACATTCACTGTGGGGGAGTTATAATCCATGAAAACTATAATTTCCTCATTCACTATTCCCATAGATAACATATCCTACAAATTTTGAGGTGGTTTTTGAACAGTTCTACTAAACATGAAGGATACAAATGAAATCATGAAACCAAAATCAAATAGTATGTTCACTATTATTTAATGAATACATATCATACCTTTCACTACAATTGTGTTCGGATCCACCTCATTAATAGTGATTGTATAAGCCCTTCCTTGTTCCCTTTGAGGTTGTTATTGATTTCATCCATAAACTCTTGGATAAGGGAAATTGTTCAATAATTCCCATGATCCTTGAAGTTTTATACTACACAATAAGATGAGTATTGATTTGAACCTTCCTTTCTTCTTCCACATTAGTTGTATTTTTCATATCTCATTGGTTGTTTTTAGTAAGATGTCCCAAAATTTCACATTTTAGGTAATTCATGGTTCCCATTAGACAATTACTATGATTATTCTTCCAACAATTGTTTTTCATGGGATGATCATGCTTCCTTTCATCATGGAATTTATTTTCGTGTCCACCCACATTAGATTCCATTTTCCAATTATTGTCACCAGGGGCACGATACCACCAGGGGACTTAGATCTCCATTTCAATCTTGAATGCACTACAGAAAATATACTCATAACTATCAAAGTCCTGAATCAACAAATTTTTTCATGGACTCAGCTTTAGTATACTAAAAAAGATATCCCCGTTGATTTTGGTGTTCAAGACAAATCTAGAGGCCTATGTTGCATGACTTGTGATGTTTTCATCATATTCCCCGATGGAACCATATTCATTATTCTTTATTATGAGGAACTCTCTATCCCTCTAGAGATAGATGGTTTGGGGAAAATATCTGTTGAAAAAAAATTCATGAATTCCTCCCATTCCATGGAATCAGCTTCTTCCTAGGGCTATGCATTCTTGATTAGTGTCCACCACTGATGATGTTCCCCATCAAAACGATAGACCTCCAGTATAACATTCTCTTCATATGAGATATATAGGACAAGGAGTATCTTTTCAATTGATTTAATCCACTTTTCAATGAGGATGGGATTGAAAGATCCACTAAACATGGTATGCCTTTTCTATATGAAGTATTGAATGGAAAATTTCTCTTTACTTGGGGGAGGATGGCATTCCACATGATTCAAGTTATTATTCATAATTTGAGCCTGCTGGGCAAGTACTATCATGGCGTTATGATCACCTATCCCATAATTTGAGGCATATCATTGGGAAAATCTTTACATTTCCAATAACATTGATTTTTGGGACATGTTATTATACATCCTTCCATTAACAAATAAAAATAATTTACTATTAAGGGACTTTATTACATAGATATTGAGCATAGAATGGAAAATTTTAACATAAAAAGATAAAATTTTATAGGGGTAGTATAACCTTACTTTTGATTACAAATGATTCAATCTAGGATATTCTTGATCTATTTTTTAACAAATATTTTTATGGTATTTTTTCCACTCCCATAATAATGGTTTGTACCAAGCTCATAAATTCACCATAGAATATCCCCCAAGAGTGTCAAACCAATACTGCAATAAGGCCCATTGTTGTGCTACAATTTACATTTGAGTCTAGCTCAAAGTAGTGTTTTTGGGATTTATCCCTAGATACATCTATGTTAGAGCCACCTATACCTATTTGTATGTGGACATTGATGTATTTTTTTGATAAATTATTTACTCTGTACTTAAAATAATTTAGGGGTGTTTTCTTATACATAGTCTCATATTTAAGGTTCTTAATAAATTTATCTAATTATAATCTCAAAAAATAACTAGAACATCCTCTAATATGAACTATAGTGACCCTTTACATTAACACATAACATTACATGACTCTAAGAATTATTATACATCAGACTACAATCCAAGTATCATGAAGTCTAGTGTCTTGCAAGACTAGGTACATAAAACTAGATACATGGATCTAAATAAATCATTTCTTTATTTAATACTAAAATAGAGATCCTAACATCCATTGTGCTCAAACATCTGGATATGGTACCCTAGGGAACACATGAACACTGGAATGAGAAAAATAGCCCAGTAAGAGAACAAAAACAAGAACAAAGCATTAGCACATGAGATAGAATGCCTGGAATGATGATATAAAAAGGCACGTAACATATGGAATCATAACATATAAAGAATGAATCATATAAACATGGATTCATAATAATTTTGATGCAACATAAAAATTAATTTAAAAGTATTCAAGGATAATTTCCAAGACCCTTGAACTTGGTAGCACAAGACACAACTAATATCCAATATTGTCACACATGGGATCCCAAGCCGACTCTAATTGCCAAGATGATCAAAAATAATATCTCAAGAGACTCAACGTTACCCACTACATTAGAGATCTATATGGGTACACCAATCATAACTATTCATGAATATATTTTTTACATAAAAAATCATACATAGTCAATATTACATAAATATAAGGGTTACCCATGGAAAGAATTGGGTACTATAATCATGTCATAAAGAATAAAAAATGGTCGTATTATAAACATGTTTGTGAAACCAAAAGAACTAAATTATACATGGAAACTCATAAGGGAAATTAGGCTTGTGTCATGGTATGTGATGTTATGTATAAGTCACTACATGTCATAAAAGTATTTATGAAATTTTCAAAATAAAACATTTTTGTGCGGTTTTAGGGAATATACAATTGAGACATTAAAATAGAAAAGGGTACGGAAATTTATATAAAACCATATTTGAACAATAAAAAATTTAATAATAAAAAATACAGATTTTAAAAAGGCAATGGATGATTTAAATAGAATATAATTTTCACTCAAAACTAGGAATGAATTTTTTATGTTCCCTCAAAATAGGTTTGCTTATCAGGAAGAATTGAGGACATAATCACATGAAAACATGTATATCCCCAAAATATAATAATTAAAGTGTCTTAATAAATGAACCTGGTACATTTATACAAAAGATAAAATATTAACATAAAAATTTAGGATAAATTCATTTTGATAAAAGATATATATGGCAACCTGAAAGATCAATGAATGTTTGGGTGGAATCCCTTAGGGATTATCATCAAGGTTTCTGGTGTACATTAGTGGAATTAATCTGAAAAAAGGATTTTATCATAACTTATAAATCACAGGGGATGTATTGGGGAGGTATGAAATCATACCCCTTTATTAGTGATTACTCATAAAAGGGCATTACATAGATGAAATTATTTAATGTAATTGAAAAATAGAGGATTCCTTATCGTGAGTCTGATGGTGTTCTCCACTTGATATTAATGAAATGAATAATCAAATTTGGAATATAAATTAATAATTACATAACAAATTATATATTTAAATGATTTAGTATTTCCTTTTTATGTTCAATCATGACCCTTTTTATGGGTTTAGTGTTTCAAATTAATTGTTCATGTCCATTTGTTTTCTTAGCTTTTATGATCCATATAATTAATTTCATGAATGGATATTATAGTAAAATGGGGATGGCTGTCTATAATTTGAGTTTTATATTATTATTGGAAATACATAAGGTTACATGGTTTTAAATTTATTTGGTTTCTAGTAGTGATCATGAATCATTATATAAAACATCACTAACAACCTTTTGGGTGTATTGGTGATTTTGGATCACAACAATCTCATTTTGAATTAAAATCTAACATCACATGTAAGAAAATATGATATAGGCTTAAATATGATATATAAGATAATAATATGGTTCAAAAATAAAAAAATGGTTTAATTACACAATCTGATTATGGAAATTGAAATTGATAACCTATCATCCTTGAATGTGATAAATTACCACCACTCGGATGGTGTTTTTATTTATTTTATATTAAAGAAGGGGAAAGGAGAGATGAAAATGTATTATCCCATTATAATAACAATATTATGGTACAATAATGGTACTATATATTTCATACCATTTGGTTGGTGGGAGGTAAGGATAGAAAAGAAAACAAATGAACTTGAAAAGAAGGTAAAAGAATAGAAATGTGGAATTTACCTCTTGAATCAATCTTCCATGAGAGCCTCTTAAGGGGATATGATTTGGACTTTTGAAGAGACTATGGGCTGTTAGATGTGGGGAAGGATCTTGGGGATATATTTTGGTAGAATATAGGAATGTAATAATGCTTGAATGGAGTGAAGAGAGGAGTTAAGTAGGGGTGGAATTTATAGTGGAGGGGATAGTGGGTTTCTCAATAATATATTCATTAATTTATTATTTCTAAAAAAGACAAGAAATAGTGAGGATGCCATGACCAATAATAGTAATAAGTTCATGTGAGTTCTAGATTTGGGTGATTATGTCACTTATGATGTACGAAATATTCTATTTAGCATATAACTTCTATATATAGTAAATTACTATATCTCAATATTCATAAAAAAGACATGAATTTCATAAAAATACCAAATATTCACCCAAACCATCTATCAATTTGTGGAGACAAAAAAAAGAACTCCATTTTTTCCAAATAATTTTATAAATGTAATTAATTTATATTTTAATTAAAATCATAATTTACTTGAAAAATAGAGATTTTAAAACTAAAACCGATTCCATAATATTTTCAGAAAATACATCATGTCATAAAAAAATATCTTAAAATCAGAAGACATAAAACATCTAATTTATGAACACCTTTTAGAAAAATTAATTTTCATTTATATTAATTAATTATTATTAAATAATTATTTATGACTTCGAAAAATACAAATACTTTTACTATTTTCATATTATCACTTTAAAGATGAAAAAATTTTATTTATATATTCATGGGTGAGGTTACTATTATTTTGAATGATTTAATATTTATAAGGGTCATATGAAAATTCATAAGGATAAAATTACTACCCATAAGGGTTAGTTACTATTCCCCAAAAATTATGTTTTTCTTATCAGACTCCAAACATCATTCTAATAACAACCGTGTATGTTAGATATTTGAAATTAAAATTAATAAAGAGAGAATATTATGTTTAAAGGTAACATAGTAGGTATGTGATCATTATTTTTTATTTCATGTTTTTATATGAATTAGTTATAAGAAGAAAATTTCTGTTGATAAAACATTTGGTCATTATAATGGTTCATGAAGATTTTGTGAATTCCCAAAGTATATCCCCCGGAAGTTTCAAACAAAGTGTGCAACAAGGCCCATTGTTGTGCACCAGATTACACTAAGTGAGTCCTGAATCATATTTTTGGAGTTTTTAGCCTTAGGTGCATCAATTCTATAGTAACATCCTATTTTTTACCCAAAGTGGTTTGTATTTCCGGGACACCACCCACTATATTATTTTCCAAAATTCTATTACAATTTCTTAAATGTGGACTCATCATTATACTTATCCTTACAGAAATTCATATACATATCTATAGAAATATACCTTGGTATATCACTTATTTTTTCTCTCCCTAATTTACAATGTTTGATTATACATTTAATTTGAAACAAACTATAGTGACCTTGGATTAACATATAAGGATATTACCCCATTTTAGATGAATATTTAGTACATTATAGTAAATAGTGTCTCAGGACAATAATAGTTTAGTGTCTTTAGAACAAAAAAAATTCCACCCTGGTTAAATATGTTTAACATATCCCATAAATATCACCACATTTAGTACTTCTACCTATAAGCTTTCATCATATAATTGGGAAAGGAAACAGATGAAGGGGTGAGCTAAGAAGCTTAGTAAGGGTAGATAGATAAAATGTTTATTAATGACATGAAAAAAGTGTATGGAACATGAAAGAAAACATATTTATATAATACCTGAAATATTAAAGATAATATTAATTATTGGAAATTCATAAGATATATATATCATAATATAATTAAGCGTATAAGACATGAATTCACAGCATAGGAATAAAACATGGAATTATGAACAACACATAAACATATAATATGATTTACATAGTAGGAAATTCCTCACTTCCAATAACATCTACATAGAATGGGATCACTCCACATACCATATTAGTAGTCATTTTTCACTACCATGGCCATCATTGTATCATGAGTTCAATCCTCATGTCATTTTGGTGGTCATGGTTGACTCTCACGGTCCTATTATTAGTCCAGATTCATTCCCAAGACCATTGTAGTCTATCTCCTGAGAAATAAGTATTTAAACAATGAATTTGAGGGAGATATAATTACCAAACATCTCATAATGAAATCATATATACATGATCCAGATGACCAAAAATAATCATATTATAAACAATAAAATGAATTAGATATTATAAACATGTAATCATATCATGACCTGTGGAAAGACATGTTTCATAATCAAGGCATCAAAATCATAACCTATGAGAGAGAAAAAAAATTCATAAAAATTTAACCTGTAAATGAGAAACGTGTTTCATAAAGACCATGAAATTAAGAAAAACCAATTCTTACATTGAATATGAATGTAACCTATAGATAATTTCATATAAGGTCCTGAGTAACATCAACATATTTCATCTAATATAGAAAATAATTTTGAAATATCCTGCAAAATTTATTCTTAAGGAATATATATTTTATTTTAAAAAAAACTATTTTTAATATATAAACCCATTTTAAAATCATTTTCTTATACATTATATTGAAAAAATTTAATTAAGTCATGAAATCATTATAAAAAATTTTTCCCTTGAAAAGATATAAAATATGATTCGACACATTTTAAAAATATTTTTTATTAAAAACACATTGAACAAATATAATGAAATGATGATATTTTTTGGAAAACCTCTTTACTTTAAAAAATAAGTTAGGATTTTAATAATGTCATTAGAATCATTTCATTTATAATAGTTAGAGTAATTATAATTTGGATTAAAATTTAATTGAAAACATTTTTTCTTCAAAACATATAAAATATGTTTCAAAAAATTTTGATAAAAATTTTAATTGGAAATAACAATTATAATCGTTATAAAAAAACCCTTTAAAAAATAAAATGATTCTTAAAATAAATAAAGGAATGAAAATCTCTACAAGTTGTATGAGGTAAAAATACATTTATTTTGCATGATAACAAGGTTATAAAAATACATTATTCATAAAGCTAAAAGAAGATTCATTTGATGATATTGATGAAAGAAAAAAATAAAAATTTTCTTTTAGTGATTACTGTGAAATGGCTTAATATTCTTGGAAACCATTTTTATAAAACATTATTTTGAAGGACCATAGATTTTTTACTTAATAGAGGGTAAATTCAGGCTTTCATAAAAAGAAATTCATAACTACATTATGTCCAAATGTATTGAATAAATGGTACCAATATATTAAGAAATAATTACTGAAAATAAGAGAAGAAAATTCAAAACAAATCATGATAGATGGTTCATAAGATTTCATAAAAGTAAGAATAACCATAAACAATCTTGAAAGGTGATGATATTGTCCCAATGGAATCTTATAAATAGGTAACCGGGGATGATACACATCATGTAAGTAAATGAAATTACTTGAAATATAAAATATCATGAAAATATCTAAATTCATGAAATATCAAGAAAAATGGATGTGTATAGACCTCAAATGTGAATTTAGGTGTATAACATAAGACAAGTCTAAAAGATGGAATATTGAGACAAAACTATTTCACTAATTTGATAACAATTTAAACGTAAACCTCATGAAAGAAATATCATAAAACGTATATGTGAATACTCATAGATATATTTTTAAAATACATATAATAGTATAATGGGAAGTACATACAACACACAGATGGAAATAGTAGCGAACATAGTTTGTATAACATAGAATAAAGAGTGACACGAAATCTCATTAACTCGTGTCTCAAAACACATTGTACACAATAAAACAAGTTTTATCATTAATATAATTTAATTTTAATACCCTTAGAGAACTTTATTCTTATATCTAATACCATATATGGTTTTATTAAAACATTATATGACCCGCTTGTTAGCCATCCAACATTAAGGTTTCATTTTGGATATTATTCTCTTTGTTCGTCGCACGTGTATTAATTTTTTGTATCATATGTCCTTATAATTATATCATGATTTCATAATGTTAGGAATTATATAAATTTCATTTATATCATGTATTTTTTTATAATAATATATATGATATATAAGTATTAAATGTACCACACCGTTCATTTTGATTTTAATCTGTATGTACGTGTTAATGCTGTTTCCTTATTAATTGTCATATTTAAAGAATAAAAGAAAATTAAATATACTTATATATGTATACAATATCATAAAATTTGTTTTATAATTTTATATATAACATCTATTTTCACTAAACCTCTATGTAATACATTTAATGTATTGTGTGAATGAATCACATCACTTTGAGGGGTGGTAGTCCACACTTCCTCAAATGAAATTATCATATATACACCCAATGGAATGTTAAAATATATTTATTCTAAAAGGAATAAATAATAATAAATAAATAATAAATATATTTTAAATATATTTTAAAAAATATTCCATCATAATTTCAAACATGGGAGGTGGTATTGAAAATTGTGCAATCATCTTTTTGGGAGAGAGAGGTTCTCTATGCACATACATAATATGTTCATTACATATCAGATGGAGGTGTGTATGAGTGTTTGATTAAAAAGAAGAATAATAAAATCCTATTATACTGAATATAATTTTTTTATAATATCATTTAATAAATATACTGGAGGTGGTGGAGAAAAAAAATAAAAGAATGGAACATGTGAGAAGGCATTTTCTCTTAATTAGGAAACTCCTTTTGGTTTGTGCCAAAAGGAATCTGTGGAAAAGTATATGAAACAATTGAGGCTTCAAAGAGTAGTTGAGACATGTTGGGAAGTGTAATGGGTAGATATTTATTGATCCTATGTTGTTTTAGAGGTTTTAATAAAACGGATAGTTGGTGGCCTTTAATAGGGAAGGTAATGGACACACAAGGCATTCTTTAAAAAAAGATAGGTGTACCCACACACTTACCTATATAAAGAAATTAAAAAAAACCAAAAAGAATAATGGTATTTTCATGGATTAATCTGGTACATAAAATGGGTTTTGAAAATGTTCCTAGGTACTTTGGGTTCTTAGAGTTAACATTTTGTTATAAGTTAAGCTTAATTTTACTTTAACCAATGTAATTAATTTTAATGAATTTCCCTATTAATTTAGGTCAAAAACTATGTTAAACTGACTAGACAATATAAATTATTCTTAATCCAAATATTTAATCCATTTTTCCAAATTCTAAATAATACAGTGGAAGAAATTAATTTAAAACACATCATGTTGAAGGGACGACATTACAGTCTTCTAATGTAAAAAATGATCAAAATGTTTCTATGTTTTTATATACAATTTCAGTTTGAAATTAGTTCCATTTAATTAAAATTGAATAATTTATAAAAAAATAGAAATTTATTCTTTAAAACCAATTTAAAATATAATTTATCCTTATGAATAAATTAAATTATTTTTCTGAAATAAAATCTAGTATTTTAAATTATTCATTTGAAATAACCATATAGAAAAATACCATAGAAATATCATAAGATAATTTTATTTTCAATTAAAAATATATTTATTTATATATTAAATCTATATATTTTTAGAAGATTGGATTTGAATAGTGTTTTCTATTAAAAGGTGTTAAATGTTCATTTATAATATATATTTATTTTTTGCATAAAATTATGTGTGTTCTCATTTATATCCATCAAATCTATTAGATGTATAAAAATACTATTTGATTGAATATATAACATATATATTATATTAATATTACTCAATAATTGCAGTTATGTCTATTTATTAGGGAAAAATAGTTCTATGACCAAAAAAAAATATTGTATTTTATATTCAATCGAGTTTTATATTCATTTCTAATTAATTGATAACCTATGAATTCATGTTATATATGTGATAATAATATATCTTCATAAATTTTTTAAATATTTTTCAAAACCTCTAATTTAATTTGAATGGAATATCTTATAATATTAAATATAATTATAATAATATATTATTTTTTAGTGAAACTCGGTCTTGCGTGTTATGCAAGCCATCGAGGAAAGTCCTTATTATGTGTAATGATAGCTAATATCAATGTTTTATATAGAGAAATAAAAAAATAGGTTGTGTACAGTGCAAGATTAAATTGGTATTGTGTATAAATCAATCAAAACACAGTGATAGAATATAAAATAAACTATTTTGAGAGCTCTGTGAAATGAATAATATCGCCAAGGTTAAACGAATTGGAAAAACATAATTAAAAAATTAACAGGATGTTATTTAATTATGTAATAAAATAGGTAAATGAATTGAAATGAATAAATATATAAAATTTAAAAAATTTAGTAACATTCACGTGTTTCCTTGAGAGGTGGATCAAAATATTTCATTATTGGATACTAAATCATAAACAGCCCTGATAAACATATAGATTGAGTCATATAATCTTTATCACTTTGGATAAATTGGAATCATAATCACCATGAATTATTTAAATATATATTAATAATTATATATAATAATTTCATGAAATGTGTTATAAAATTCCTTTTTTATCAGTATATACACCACCCAAAAGAAATAAGTGGTTAATATGTCTTGTGTCCTAAAGAAATAAAAGTGAGATGAGAATATCTCGCCACAATTATGAAATTTCATAATAAACCTTTAAAAATAGTATTTAATAAACAAATATTTTTGATTAGTACATTTTTGAACCATTATAATATATATAATACCTTATATTATTTAGTTATTACCTTATATTACTCATTGATTTATAATTTCTAGTTGAAACCATTCTTCGGGTAATAAATACTTCATTTTCATGTATGTTTTAGTTTTCGATTTTCAAAATTGTCACGTTTATCATTGTTAAATAATACATATATTATGATAAATTTTATAAATTACATTTACAATCAATATATATTTCCGTACAGTAATCCATAAATTTTAGAGATAGAAAAAAAATTACACATATCATGGAGTTGGTAGGCTGTATGTTTGCATGAATGCTTTCCCCTTTTTTTGATGGATGGAAAAAATTATGTCATATAATATATGATATTTAATGAGTAAAATTTATTTCATTTATATCTTATTTAATTATTATATCTTTATTTATTACCATTCACATAAAAATAAAATGAAAATTGAACCACACTGCTTTATGGATGAATTAGTCCACACATAAATACGGGTGATATTATCTGTTTACAAAAGAGTAGTATGAAAGAAATTAGATGTATTTTTATATTTCCAATATTATAAAAATTTAATAAATATTAGATGTGAACATTAAATCTTTTATTCTCTCTATTTAAGTGTGGCAGTGTTGGGAAATTAATTACATCAGCTCCAATGGAGGTAGTCGTTGTAGACAAGATAGATGATTTCAAATCCCATTTTATTAAGGAGGTGATGTGTAAATTTTATTATACTAATGTAATGATATGTGTGTTTAATTTTTATAACTATTATATAATATAATCATATATGATGAACATATATAGGAGGTAGGAGAATAAATGATACAAAAAATGATCTGTTAAGAACAATACAAATTCTATGGTCATTTTCATTTTAATTGAACCAAAATAATTACAAGGTGGGTTTATTAATAAAATTAAGGACTCTAGGAAGTGGGGAATGTTTTAGGAATTTTATTTCCAAATATAATTTCGGAACAAATAACCAACCAACCTTGGAATTAGTGATTCGAGTAAGTTCCATTTTTTAAGATGGGGAGATGAGAATCAAGTAATTAATGAAGAGAAAATGTTTTAACAACAATTTACACTAAGATAAAGGATTAAAATGGCTCATTTCTCATACAAAGAAAAATATTGTCTAAATATTTCATTATAATACGATATTGACATGTTTTAACAAATTTTATCCTTTATATTTTTAGATTAACATTTTGATTATGCAGTTTGACCCTTAATCTGAGTGAAAAAAAATTATAGTGATTACTATTCCTGGTAAAAAAATATTTTGAAAGTTATAGATATAACTTTTTTTACTTTTCAGAAAAAAAGGAACATATGTTATTTTTGAGAAATATATTTTTGAAGTATATAAACATGTTAAAAAAATGTTTGTACTTATTTGTAAATATATTTTTATTATATAAAACTATTATACCTAATTATCAAAAAAATATTCTTATTCCTTAAGTAAAATTTAACTACTATGTTTTGATGATAGCATTATACAAAATATTAATAGTATATTATAGTTTTATAAACCTCAATATTTAGTGTAACATATGAGATAAAAGAATTTAAATTTAATTATAAGAAAATATTAAACAATATATCAGGTTGTTACAAGTACATTCATGAAGGGAACATGAGTTTTTCCTGGTTAGAGAGATATGCTATCATTATGGTGAATGTAACATTAAAGGATATTTTATTAATGTCTAATTCCTTAACTATAAGGAATAAATAACTATGCCAATAAATGATGAAAACATCAAGGGAATACACAATATATTAATCAAAATGAGAAGGCCAACATAAGAAATTACTACATCCTAAGGTTATGTTACTATTGATGTTGTGAATGTTTCACATATTATGAATTCTAAAAGTTAAAATGTCTTATTTTATTCAAGATATACCCAATATAGTATATATATATAATTTTTTAAGGGTATCACATGACTAATTTAATGTTAAGATTTTGATTTTTCATTAAAATTTTCAAATGGTAAGATGACTACATTTCAATTCTATAGCTCACCTAATATAGATGTTTGTTTGAATGTTATCTATTCAAATCAATTTATTCTTCTGCCTATTAAAAGTGACATAATTTTGGTCATGGAATATCTCTATTTTTATATTTCTCATACAAATTATTGATGATTAGAAATTACATTTTATATTCATAATAAACCTACAGTCCTCTATCTTCATGAGGATAAAGATAAACACCCTATTGAAACAAATTCTATCATATAGGTTATGAAAAGTATTCATGATTTATTTTTGTCTCTTATGATTTGGGGGAATCTTGAAAATGATGATATACCTATTATATATAATATTATTTATGTCTCTCTAGAAATTTTGGATAATATCTCCCTAATAGGTGATGTTGTATTTTCAATAGTAGTAATAAGTAGTGATAAATCTCATTAAAATACACCATAAAGAAGCGCCTCAATTTTTTTTGGAACTAAATATGAAACTATAATAGAAACATGATAAGAGATTAAATCAGTCTAATTCTTAAACATGGGTAACACATAATCTTTTTGTAATGTTGAAGTGTGTGTCAAATATTAATTTCATTAATTATCAAGAATAAAACAAGATAAATATTAAAAACATGTATCCTCTACACTGTTTTGATGATCAATTTGATTAATCATCATGAGATCAATTTGTTTTTATTATTGTTCTTTGATATGAATATCATCAGGAAAGGGTTTAGAAGGGGGAAATTCTGGATATATTCTTCCATAAGAGGAATAATCATTTTAAATTAATATTAAGACCATTTGGATATATGGATTCTCAATATATATTCAAGGATTTAATGAATATATT
The DNA here is from genome assembly GCA_963277665.1 of Viscum album. Classification (NCBI taxonomy): domain Eukaryota; kingdom Viridiplantae; phylum Streptophyta; class Magnoliopsida; order Santalales; family Viscaceae; genus Viscum; species Viscum album. The sequence continues at coordinate 385,709,287 of OY728147.1, read as the reverse complement.
ATTTATAGAATACCTTGATTGGGTTTTTGTTTTCTTTATATACTATATAGATATACATTGATAGAGAAATGAATAGAAGGAAGAATATTTGGGAAATGTATCAATGTCCTAGATGACAGAGAAGCTATTTCACTAATTAATTAACATTAATATTTTTTCCTAAAAAGTCAAATTCTTGGGTCATATATTTTTAAGTGATGCTATATTGGAAGATCCTTAAATAATGGATATTTTTTACAAATTTCCTAGTAAAACCATTAGAAATTAGGTATATATAATTCAAGGGTTGTATGGTTACTATTGACAATTTGTGATGGATTTTTCTTATCTATATACTCCATCCACTAGGTTAGCGTAGAAGTGTATTAAGTTCTCATGTATAGATGAATGTGATTAGAATTTCAATGAACAATAGAATAGGACTTCTAGTGATCTAATTCATTAACTACCCTATAGTAGATAAGGGTTTGTAATATATAGTGATGAATAAAAGAAAGTAATTGGATGATTCTTCTTGAATAATGAAATAATGGAAACTTATATCAATCAATAATTAATAACTCATAATAAATTCTTTTCTAATCATTGTTTGGAGTAAGAAGTTGTAATTTCATAATTAATGATATGTTAGAATTATCTCTATTGGAAATGTATTGGTATATATATTAATTATAAATTATTAATGTATATATCTGTATAGAGATAATTAGATATCCACCAAATAATATTTTTGGAGTTGATTAAGGACTATGATTTCTCAGTACATTACCACTATGGGATGGAAAAAAGAAGGCTAATGGATTGAGTTATATGGAACATTATATTTCATCAATGATGATGATTTAAATAGATCCAATAAATATGGATTTTTAGAATGTGGATTTTAAAATTACATGGAAATGGGTTATATATAATCTCTAAAACATGAATACTTAGACATCGATCCATGAGAGTATTATAAAGGAACAAAATGAAAACATATAATTATAGAATAAGATTGTGAATGTTCCTAAGATGATACATGACCGTTCTTGAATGATAAGGGATAAAAATTGGTTATGTGTCCCATAAATATCATACATTAATAAATAGTTTTTTGATGAAACTAAACAATTATCATTACTTTTTAATATTAGATATATAAGGATGTATAGATATCTTAAAGATAATTTAATATGGGAAAAAAGGAAATGTGATATTTAAAGTATATATATTAATTCATGATATTTTAAATATATATGTATGGGAGGCGAAACTATATGGTCATGTCACAACCATTATCTATAGATGAATAGATATGGGAAACATTGCAATTGATTATTTAATTGGAAAACTCAAAACATAAAAATTGAATAATGTTATTTGGGATAAATTGGTACATATAAGGAAACATGAAAATTTTATTTCAATTAGAGAAGATTTATACATATATCATCTGACTCCATTATATATTAAGTGGTGAGATTTACTATAGCACCCCTATCAATGGTATCTAATCTAGATGTGATGGTATCATCCATATATATATGGATAGAATATGAAGACCATTTAAATAGGTTATGTAATACTGATATCGTTCTTTATGGATTTCAATGATGGTTGGGTTCAACACATTCCTTTGGTGGAATTTTCATAAAACAATATCATTCCAAAAAGAATTCATATGTATCATTATATTTCCATATATTTAAAGATATTGATAACTCCAATATTATGTGATTAAGTTGGATAAATAATACTATTTTGACATTATCTATATGAGGAAATGACCAGAAATGTGAGCACTATTAAAACCACTTAATGAAATCTTAATTTTTGGAAAAAAATGGTTTATCAAAACCATCCGTTTGAACTAGTTTTCATATATTATGATATTTTATTTTAACAAATATCTCCATGGAATATGTGAATGTGAGTTGGAAATAAGGGAAAGATTATATGATGATATAATGTTGTTTTCAAAATTCATTATTTTATTGGGTATGTAGCTTATTGGTCGGTCATTCAACAAAATCTATCTCAAGACTATAATGTGTTCTAGTTATCGCCTTTATGAATGTACATCACAGAACCCTGAAATCTAAAAAAAATATGTAATACCACTTCATCAAGACCAATTCTATGTGAATATATATATATATATATATATAGAACATAGAGAAAATATTCTATAAAACAACACCACCCACATATTAGAAATAGTGTTGAAACCTCATGAAAATGAGAAAACTATGAGGAAATCAACTATTTCATATGAAATAAGTATCATTATTTATTTGTTTTGGTGTTGTAAAATATTTAGGTAAAAATTTATAATTGGGGGTAGAATTTTGCACCATGATATATCATTATATATTTTTCATTAAATAAATATAATTTCTTTGATAGCTTTCGATAAATAGAACCTGAGTCTACATTTTCATATATAGTATAATATTATTACTTGTATGTTTAATTAGAGATATTAATATTAATAACAATTTTTTTTAAATTATAAATAACTTTAATGTAAAGAAGATTTATTGATTAAGGGATAATAATGAAGTAATCGATTTTCAATAATAACATTTTTTCCATTAAAATTATATTTCCTTAAATAATTGATTTTATTCTGTTTCTTAAAAGTATATTACAATTAATTTATTCCACTTTGAGAAATTTAATTTTATTAAATTAGCTTCAATTTTTATATAATGATTTTGTGATTATTTTACGTTGAAATTTCTGTAATTTTCATAAATAATTTATTTTTTTGTTAGTAGTGAAAATTCTTTTTTATAGAAAATAATATTTTCATTTCTAGTATATTAAAATCTAAATTTTTATCTCTATTGGTTTAAAATTTTATTAGATGAATATTATATAATATAAATTAATTTATTCCATTTTGGAGGAACATTATACCTTATTTTCATATAAAAACAACATTAATCTTTATAGGAGAAATTCTAGAAAAACAATTCACATCACAAGTTCTAGTATTTAAATAAAATTATTTTATTCCATATATAAAGAATGAATTTGTTAAAATTTATTCCATATTTAGTATCATCACAATTAATTTTAAATAATATGATCAATAGTTATGAAGTTAAAATTCATTAATACAGTAATGGTTACAAGGAATTCAATGAGGTTAATATTAAGAGATATGGGTCAAAATGACCTACATGCATTTCAAACTGATATTAAATCTATATTTTTATTTCTTATATTATATTATCTTGAAGAAAGATTCAATATTTATTTTTTTATTTTCACTATTAAATTATTGTATTTAATGTTTTGAAAAGTACCAAGTGTTCCCTCTCCTTCGATAAAAAATGAGAACCCCTCCTCTATCTTCTTTACAAAACATTGAGAACATTATATCAGACAAACCCTTAAAAATTATACTATAGAAATTCCAAAAAATGACTTAGTTTAATTTATTTATTTGAATTAAAATTTGAATTTCTGTTAATAGTGGTTCTATATGAGGTATATCGACGAATTGGTAAACATCATACCCAATATTACTTGATATATTTATTTTTCCACCAACTCCAAATAATTGGTAGTAAATATTAAATAATTGTTACCAAATAATCAATATACAAAATCTCTATTATAGTTTTTCTAAACAAAATTTATATTTGTTCCATCAATTGGTAAATGAAAAGTACTATCTATTAGAACATGTAGATGACCACCCCTATGTAGTGTCATAATTTGGTCTTCATCAACATAATGTATAATTGGTTATCTATATGGGTATAATGTTAATATATGGTATTATTATATTTTTATAATTCTATAATAATAATATATTACCTAGCATCTTATAATTTCATCAGATGAAAAAAAATAACATCTCTTAATCACACGTGTAAACTACCACTACCACAAGGTGATGTAATTAATTTTTAATTTCTTATATATGGAAATTAAGAATAATAAATTTTTAAAATTTATAAGATATATATAATATCATAATGATTCTATAATTTTATATTAGAATTTAATTTGTTTTCATCCAAACCATTGAAAAGTATAAACATCATTTGTGCATACAAACAGACTACCATCTCCAAAAAGTGAGTTAATAATATTTTTGTCATCAAATAATTTGAATAATCATAAAATTGAATAAGATGAAAAAATATGATATATATTTAATGATTATGATTTTTTATATTATGAATCCATGGCCATTGTATCAGGATTTTAATTATTAAACCAAAAAAATTATTGGAATAAGGACCATTTTTTAGCCAAATGTCAATTTTTTGGAACAATTGATAATGAAGGTATAGAAGGAAATCATTATGAACTATTACATAGTAATTAATGGATGAATAATATTCTATAATATATTTTGTATAAATTTATATTTAATATAATTCATGATTTAATGCCTAAAAAGAAAGATGAGATTTCAGGTAAGGGATTTATGTCTCTTTGCCATTATAATTGGGATTGTATATGCATGAATTTATATTGAATTAAATTAAATTATCCAAATCTGATAATACATACTATATTTTATTCTATTTTTATTATTTTTGGATTTTCTATTTTTCAGTTCTATATCCCTATCCTTGGATGTCAAATGTATTTCAAAAATGTTTTAAATGAAATCCAACATTAATTTTCTTAATTTCACCAGAAAACCTTTTTTCCACATATATATTTTATTAAATGTTTTGATGAATTAATTTTGACTATTATTAAATGAGTTATTAAATTCACTTATATTAATGATTTAATTTTTCATAAATGATTTAAAATGAATATTTTTATCATTTTTTGAATGAGTTTCTTCTTACAAATGTTGTGAATAGAATCATTTTTCTAAAAATTACTGTATGAACGAATTTTATCTCCATCATTACTATTTTATTCCATAAATCACAAAATGCATATTTCTATTTTTTTAGAATAAAAACGTTTTTCCAAATATTTTTAATTTTTTATATTTAAAATATGTTTTTTAATAATGAAAATAATATTGTACTCATTAATGTTTATAGTGATATTTTAAATTTTTTTATTTTTATGACCATTCAATTTGATAGATAAAATACATTACTGTAATTAAAATTAAAATTTTCCAATGAATGTATTTCTTTTGATGTCTAATTACCATTTTATTTAGTGAATGTCTGGACATTTTTATACTATTTATTCAAAAATAGATAGTTGTTGATTATTATTTCATGTTGACTATGATTTTTTATTTTATTCATATAATGAATGTAATGGAATTATTAATAGATTTGTGGGTCCCTAAATTACATATCCCATCGGAGAATCAGAATGTCTCATAAGACAAAATAGTTTCCTTATATTTCTAGGGACATACCCAATTATATAAAATGTCTTATAATTACACCTTAAAAAAATTAATATCATTGATGTTTTAAATTTCATCATTATGATATTATTTATTGATATTCATGTTATTATTATAATAGTGATGTCATCCATGTATATTTTTAAATATAAAGTGATTATTTATCTATTATTATTTGATCACCATTAATTATACCATTTTATTCCTTCCTTATTTATTCTCTCTTATATTCAACGTTATATGATTTCTTACAAATCATATGATGTTACCAATTTTTTATGTCTATTTTTTCCTAGGATATCATTATATTAAAAATGATTGATACACATTTTTATCATAAATTAAATAATTATGTTCTCAAATAAAATACAATATTATATATATTTTTTCTAAATGTACTGTGAGAATCATTCATGAATATTATTTTCCATGACTACTATACTAATAGATCCTTTTTATGTTGCCTCTTGTATCAATTTCTAATAGAATATAGTAATCACCAACTGTTTTTTACTAAAATCTGGTATATTAAAAATTATCTTCCAAAATCTAATGTTTATTCGTAGAGGATATCCTCTGAAATATAGATTATTATTTGTATATTTTTTTATCTGAGTGTGGTATAATCTACTCATCCTCAAAATCAATCCCATGTATTTATAGATTCTAATTTAAAAAATGAAGTGAATTACAGATATCTATAAGAGATAATAGAATTTTTATCATCATGATTTATAACTATCTATATAATATACATCCTCCTAATATTTTCATATTGGAAAATTTCTTCTATTAGCATCAGGTTTTATTATTTCACATGCCTAATCATTATGAAACATACATAATAATAATAATAGTGGGATTTATCAATACCAACCATAAATTCCATCAATATATACATCAAGAAACTCACATAGACACATCCTTATAAAAATAGGAAACTAAAATTGATGAACAACATATAAGTACATTTTATTATCCTTGATACATAGTTATCATCCAATGCTGTGATTATTCCACCCGATGTCATGCCTGAAACCATCCAGCTTCACCATTTATATACTGAGCTAAAGTACCGTATCATAACTAAAAGAGAAACATTTTTTTCTCTTCACTACTGAAGGTCTCATTTATCCTTTTAATGTACTCATAATATTGTTTAAGAACATTCTTCTGCTCCAATATATTTAAATTAATGTTTAGGGTATTGGGAAATATTCCTCCTCGAATCTTCGCAACCTTCATGTGAATCTCTTCTATAATCCATTATATCTACCACTATAACCTATCCTTCAATATCATGAGAATGTGAATTCTTACTAAATTTATTTTCCATGAAATTTTCCATAAGAATTATAAACATATGTTTAAAATAATTGGGCATGATATAAACAACCCATATATTCTACCAATGATTTAGACATAATTTGTAGATGATAAATATTGAACACTTTTGATGTGACTACATTAAAAACCTCACATATAATATATAATGTCACCAAATTATTATAGAACCCAATAAAATTTATCTCCCCATTTAATCAAATGATTAATTTTATTTATAAATCCCTAATGACCTATATTCTTATACAATGTATTTTATATCCTAAATGAAGACACACAAGAAATAAGAAAATGATGTTTTTAATAGAAACCATATAGTTCTCCTAGATTTTTAAGAACTAAAACTGTATCCCATGTTGACCTATACTTCTAGATAATTCAAGACAATAAAAATTATCCTTCTTCCTGGTCAAATAACATCCCATGAAATATAAATATAAATATATCAACCTTTTGTATGAATATTAAATACATTACATTACAATCAACCTAAAAACCAAAATGGTTTATTTTACATAGAGTCAAGATAGATAAACATTTTCTTTATATACATACATCATAACCCTCATAATGACCACCTCTAATTGTATCCTTTTCGGCATAACCACATATTAACCATTATTTAAAACACATGGAATGGAAATAGGAGAAATAGTGTGATTAGATTCCAAATATTGGAAAATATGGGATATATCCGTCGAAAATCACAACCAAGAATAAGAAAATTACACTGGTTTGAGTTCAAAATCATATGTTTTAGTGTGAATAACAAATATTTCATAGATATAAAATATGATCCATGGCATAAAATGTTACCATTTCAAAAGACCTAAAGCATATTCCTGAGAAAACAATATAAATCAATTTTGAACCATAATTCCATATCATAATCATGTCTTAAACATGTGTAACAATAATAGGTATAGAATACATTTCCTATGAAAAGGATAACAAAAAAGGGAATCAAATATTAATGGATCGGGAATAAAAAAGTGTTTATAATTTCATAATAGATCATGTATCATCACCTATTTCACAATGTGGTTCATGAATCACCTCATGTTTTCTAATGTGGATAAAGATTCCCTACCCTGTTACCATAGAAGATAAAACACATCAACTCACATCCATTAATTATATCAGGGGTTATGAAAAAATTTTCAATTAATTAGAGGGATATATAATTATTGAACCATCCACATCATAATGAAAACAATACATATGTGTTCAATGAGATCATAAAATAGTCATCATATCATCATATCATAACCCATGTAATAGAAATAAGATTCTTGAACATTTTATAAATTATTCATAGCATATCCCATGTAAACTAAATAAGGTTCATAAACATATCATCATCATTACACTTGTAACGCCCCGACCCTAGTTACCCAGAGTCGGTGCATTATTACATAACATTGGCATGATCAAAAGAAAGATCAAATCTCGAAAGACCGATTGGTTTAGTAGCCTTGGAAACACTAGATATATTCATAAGTTTTACATTACATCATAAAATGAAAAACTACTACAACAACATAATGTCTCCATAATCCACACTCATATCCTCACATAACATCCCTGAAGGTCATTCATAATTTACTTCTTCACTTCCTGGGAAAAATAAAACATAGAAAAGGGGTGAGCTCAAATGCCCAGTAAGGATAACAATATATCGGAAACTTTCATAAATAAGAATAAACATTTAAGGCAATGTATAACTAAAACAAAAGCCTTTAAAACAAGAACTTTCAACATGTTATGGCATAAATAAAATGAAATAATGCCATTTACTTATTCACATGGATATTCTACTAATCGAATAATCACATGTAAAAATCAATAACCACTTTCATAATGATGGAATGCATAATGCCAGACTATCATAACCACATAGTCAAGGCCTCGTGCCAAGACTACAAATAAGATTTTGTCAAGGCCTTGTGCCAAGACACTAGTTTGTCTCATGAGACCTACCGATGCATCGAGGAGCTATAGCGGGCTCCACCCGTCACATATTAAGTCCAATGCATTCCCATATGAAAAGGTTTAAACATAACATAAACATTCGTATTAAAACTAGCATATGAAATGTCAATACTTTCACCATAAACTATGAATGGTATAAAAATAGCACATCCACAGTCAAAAATATCACAAAACCTTCAATACAATATAGTAGTTTTGTATCATAATAAATCAACTTCAAATAATCTTAAAATCCATCAAAGGATGTTGACATAGATGAAATCAAAATTATTTTTAAATAAATATCTCCTTTTATTTTTAAATCATTTGAGATCCATATAAAATAAAACATTTTATTTGAAAATATTCTTATAAGCTTGTAAGGGAAGTTTTGAAGATTTTATAACTGCAGAAAATAGCCGCACCCGTCGTATAAGTTAAAAAACATTCTTACCTTAATTCTGTCGAAAAGGTTAAAAAGGACCTTGTTTTGAAAACGACGGAAAGATTCCTTTATAAACCTCTTATAAAAGTCAAACAAGGGTATAAATGACTTTAACCCATATTCTTGTAATTAATAAAAATGTTTTGAAATACATTTTTAAGAAAACATGGATGTGGATGATAAAGAGATCCTAGTAGATTATTACATATAAACAACCTCGGATAATGAAAAGATTGTGAAATAACCCTTACCTTGTACTTTTACTTGGTTGGGGTAGGTTAAACTCCTGTATAATGGTGAAATAAATGTTATTAAATTATATGATATCATACATGATCTTTTAATATTGATTTGATAATAATATCTTAGTATTATCATTGTTTCGGGTGTTAACTTACTTGTTTTCTTTTATATGTTTTGTTACATAAGACATGATTGTAAAGGATAGGTTTTATATTATTCATATCCAGAATGATATCAAGTCCTTAAACATCATTTTTTAAATCATCAAATGATAATTATACTTGAATGGATACGATGGAGAATGAATCTCATCGAGTTCGTGGAGACGGTAGTCCGTACGTACGCACGAGCGACAATATCATTCTTTTGATATTAAAATAATATATAATGGATGGTATATCATATATAAAGAATACTTAACATGTTATATTTATTATTTACATGAGTTACACATCATTATTATACCCATCCAAATAATATTATATTGAATAACAATTACACCACGACGTGGAGACGGTAAGCCGTACGTACGCATGTATGGTGACATGTTATTCAAAGGGTGGATAGAATACTGAATATGGTTGAACCATATTTATAATAACATCACAATATATATATGATACTGGAGTTATTATTTTATAATGGTAACAACAATGGAAGAAGAAGTGGAAGAAGAAATGAACTTAGAAAAGGGTGGTGAAATCATTACCTCTTCTTGGGGTTCTTCCTTTGGATTTGATCAAAAGGGCTCCTTAGGTTGGCTTTTTGATCGAACTAAGGCCTCTAGGTTGTAGTGAGGGATTTTGGGAGAGTATTTGGGCAGAGTTTGGCCGAACCAAAAGGCTTTGAAGGTGTGAAGAAATGGGAAGGAGGAGTGCCCTTTTTTAAGAGGGGTGAGGGGCACCTTTGGAAAAGCTAGAGATATTAGTTTATAATAAATTCATAATCGGTTTACAATGGCTCCAAAGTTGACTATTCAAAGGATAAGGTGGGGATGGGTCGAAAACAACTCATCCAATAGAATTTAGACAGGTTTGGGTACTTATATTAACCTTATCTTTAAGTATTAACTTTAAGTTAATTAGTTTCACTTTTACAATGTCTCTTTGTATTTTTATATAATATGGTTAATAAACTTACCACATACATCCAAGCGACCCCCAAGTGGTCCATTAATGATGAACCTATCATGATATAAGTCTCTTGGCCGAACCTTAGATTTTTAGGAATTTAATATCAATTAATAATATAATATTTGTTTTAAGAACTCTTTTATGTCAATTTTGACACTATTCAATAGTTGATTTTTGTGAAACTCATAACAGGTTGATTACTTCGAAAAAAGTCAATTAAATCAATCCTAATATATCATATTATCCTATAAAATTAGTTTAATGCATTAAAAGTTTCATATTATATTTATTTGGGTATTTATAATATCAATTATTTTAATTTTTCACTATTATAGTAATTACTGCACCATCATTGTGTCATAAATAAAATAAATTATTTAATGTCTAAAAATTATAAATGAACTATCACTATGTAGGAAATCTTTTTATCTTTCTAATGAATATTTATAATCTAAAATCCAACATATATAACCCTATGTAAAAATTGTTTTGCTAAAAGATATATGCTTGTGTCATTTTTGTATTCATTTTAACTTAATTAAAATAAAGTGTCATTATCACTTACAAGTGGATCCATGGGGTCCCAAAATATGCCCAAAGATGACCATGGTCGACCATGTATCAACCAATAGGGTTATGACACGTTTTAGGGTAATTTAGTATTATTATAATATTATTTTTTTAACCCTTATTTACCGGATTTACCCTTAACCATGGTAAATAAAATATTTACCGCAGTAATTATCAAAAATGTCTAAAAATAAAAGTTACCTATTTACACAATTTGAAAATCCTGATTCCAAATATGGAATCCATTTTTCTAAATTCAAAACACAGAAGTGGCAGAAATTAATTTAAAATTAATTCCCGCTGTCAAAACAAAAAGCGTGTTTTTAAGAGATAATAACTATCAAAAGATTGACACTTGTTTATGTTCGGTTTAATTGTAAAATTATGTCCAAATGACCAAAATTATATTAAATGGTAATAATATATTCTAAATATACTTTAAAACCACTCAAATTCATAATTTATCACTATTAATTATTTTGATTAAAAAAGTTGTTTTTAATTAAAATTTAGTAATTTTCACTATTCATCAAAATATGAAAGTTATCCGAAACGTACCAAAATTTCACCTTAGGCTAAATTTGATATTCCGAATCCAAAAATGAAGTCCATTTTCAAATATAATATATATATAATTTCAAAAAGTAGGTATTACTATTCATAACGGCTAGTTTGATTAGTTATGGTGTGTTAGAACTCGGTGTTGCGTACAACACACGCTATCACATTATTCAAAGAAAAGCATACCGTAGAAGCTTGGGGTGTTACATTCTCCCCTCCTTAAAATAATTTCATCCTCGAAATTTCTAGAATACTTATCACATGAAAAGACTCGGGTGGTTCTTCATCATATGTTCCTCGGGTTCCCACGTTGCTTATTCCATCTTATGGTTTCTCCACAAAACTTTTTACCAGATGCGTCGTCCGGTTTCTCAGTACTTGTTCTCTCGTATCAAGAATACTGACGGGCTCTTCACAATAAGAAAGATCGGGTTCCAGTTCTAATTCCTCATAGGTGAGTACATGCGTTGGATCAGGCATGTATTTCCTCAACAGAGATACGTGGAACACATCGTGAACTTTGAAGAGACTTGGCGGAATTGCCAATCGGTAAGCTACAACCCCAATTCGTTCTAGAATTTCGAAAGGTCTGATGTACCTGGGACTCAATTTACCTTTCTTACCAAAACGTATGACTCCCTTCCACGGAGATACCTTCAGGAAAACATGATCACCGACTTGAAATTCCAAATCCTTCCTTCGATTATCGGCATAGCTCTTCTGCCTACTTTGAGCTGCTTTGATGTGATTTTGGATTACTTTCACCTTTTCCACCGTTTCCTCCACCAGTTCTAGGCTTACAAGTTTTTTTTCACCAACGTCATCCCAACAGGTTGGTGTACGATATCTCTTTCCGTATAACGCTTCATATGGTGCCATCTGAATACTCGAATGGAAGCTATTGTTATAGGAAAATTCTACCAGTGGTAAATATTGATCCCACATACCCTGAAAGTCAAGTGAGCAAGATCTCAACATGTCTTCTAAGGTCTGAATAGTCCGTTCTGATTGTCCATCTGTCTGAGGGTGGTAAGCAGTGCTCAAATGAAGTTCAGTATCCAGGGATTTCTGAAGACTTTTCCAAAATCTTGAAGTAAAACGGGGATCACGATCAGAAACAATTGATAAGGGTACTCCATGAAGTCTCACAACTTCATTAATATATAGTCTTGCTAGACGTTCCAGGGGTAGATCTTCTCTTATAGAAAGAAAATGTGCTGACTTGGTAAGACGATCAACAATAACCCATATTGCATCATTCCTTCTAGGAGTCTTTGGTATCCCCATGAAAAAGTCCATCGTAATATTGTCCCATTTCCACTCCGGTATGGGAAGAGGTTGCATGACTCCTCCAGGCTGTTGCCTTCCAGCTTTCACTTGTTGAAAAACCATATATCTTGACACAAAATCAGCAATCTCCCTCTTCATGTTGTCCCACCAAAAATTTTCCTTCAAATCTCTATACATTTTTGTGCTCCCAGGGTGTATAAGGAAATTGGAACTATGAGCATCATCCAGCAATTCCCTTTTTAGATCAGGTAAATCGGGAACACAAAGTCTCTTCCCGAATTTCAAAATTCCATCTTCATACACAAAGTCTCTCAATCTCCCATCATTCACAGCTTTAATCTTCTTTTGGAATTCTTCATCATCGGTCTAAGAACTCTTAATCCTTTCTTGTAAAGATGGTTTGGCAACCATTTGAAAAAGAATTGATGTTTCACCTTCCATGGTTATTCCCATGTCCATCTTCACTAGATCCATGAAAATTGGATCCCTTTCAATTCTCATATTGTTCAAAACTCCATGGTCTTTTCTACTCAAAGCATCTGCCACCTTGTTTGCCTTCCTCGGGTGGTAGTGTATCGTACAATCATAATCCTTGAGTAATTCAAGCCATCTCCTTTGCCTCATGTTGAGTTCTTTTTGTGAGAAAATATACTTCAAACTCTTGTGATCAGTATAAATCTCACATTTTTCACCATAGAGGTAGTGCCTCCATATCTTCAAAGCAAAGATCACAGCTGCTAACTCAAGATCATGAGTAGGATAGTTTTGTTCATTAATTTTCAACTGTCGTGATGCATAGGCAATTACTCTATCATTCTGCATAAGGACACAACCAAGTCCTTTCTTCGATGCATCACTATAAATAACGAACCCATCATCCCCCGATGGTAGAGTCAATATAGAAGCATTGACTAATCTTTTCTTCAGTTCTTCAAAACATTCTTCACACTCTTTTGTCCAAACAAATTTAACCCCTTTACGTGTGAGCTTCGTTAATGGGTTAGCCAATCGGGAAAAATTCTGGACGAAACGTCGATAATAACCTGCCAAACCAATAAAACTGCGTACCTCAGTTATACTCGTAGGTGCTGGCCATTCTTGGATTTCCTTGGTCTTAGAAGGATCAACAGAGATTCCAACTTTAGAGACAATATGGACAAGAAAAGAAATCTCCTGAAGCCCGAATTCACACTTGCTAAACTTCCCATATAATTCATGCCTCCTCAGAGTCTTCAAGATAATGCGCAAGTGATTTTCATGATCTTCGTAGGTTTTGGAGTATACCAATATATCATCAATAAATACCACCACAAATTCATCGAGATAATCCTTGAAAAATCTATTCATCAGATCCATGAATACAGAGGGTGGATTAGTCAATCCAAAAGGCATTACAGTAAACTTGTAATGCCCGTACCTGGTTCGAAATGCTGTCTTCGGAATGTCTTCCTTCTTTACACAAAACTGATGGTATCCAGATCGAAGGTCAATCTTTGAAAAGTATTGAGCTCCATGTAGTTGGTCAAATAAATCATCAATGCGGGGTAGGGGATACTTGTTCTTTATCGTTATAGCATCGATCTCCCTATTGTCGATACATAACCTCATAGATCCATCTTTCTTTTTAACAAAAAGAACAGGGGATCCCCATGGAGAAACACTAGGGCGAATAAATCCCTTATTACTCAATTCCTCTAGTTGTTTCTTTAGTTCGACTAATTCTACAGTGGCCATTCTATAAGGGGTCTTCGATATAGGCCTTGATCCAGGAATTAAATCAATGGAAATCTCAACTTCTCGTTCTGGAGGGTGTCTAGGTAAATCTTCCAGAAATACATCTACAAATTCTTTCAAAACAGGTACATCCTCTATTTAAACATTCCTTTCCTCACCGAGAGTTATTTCATTCTCTTCCTCCCCAATAATTGAATTAAGTTGAGCTACTGGGGGTGGATCTAAATAAGAATTAGGTGGTGACGATTCTTCTCTAAAAATAAGGTGTTCCTTATCATTATCATCAAGAATCGTAACCTCTTTCTTATTACAATAAATCTTCGCATCATAGTCCGAAAGCCAGTCCATACCGAGTATTATATCAAACTCAATCATATGTATGACGATGAGATCAGCAGATAAAGAAAATTTATGTGCTCTAATGGGGACTGATTCACAAAACTTTGTTGCAATGATACTTCCCTAAGGAGTTTTAACTGACAACTCCCTTATTAAATCAAATTGGAAATATCTAATTTTCTTATCAAACTGGGAAGATATGAAACAATGCGACGATCCAGAGTCAAATAATGCATTTGCTAAACTTGAGGAAACAATTAAATTACCTGCCACCACGTCTTTTGGAGCTTCTACCTCTGCAGTAGTGATAGCATAAGCTTGGCCTTGATCCCTTGGCCTTTTCTGAGGTAAGTTCTCCTGACGCTTAGGACATGCATTTGCATAATTCCCCATCTCCCTGCAATTGTAGCACTGAACGTTGGTAGCTTCCTTCTTCCCATTGAAATCATGAGCTTGGTGGCCTTTTTCACCACACTTGTAACAGACTCCCATTCCCTTCAAGCAAGTACCAGGATGTTTCATCCGGAATTTACCACAAGATGGATATTCAACCTTTCCCTTCTTCCCCTTATTTCCATTCCCAGATTGATCAGCAGGTCTCTTCTTCTCTTGCTTTGCTTTAAAGTCATAAGACTTAGAGAATTCCTTTTCGGTCTTGATAGCACATGAGACAATGTCTTCGTACGATGAAAAGGATTGTGAGATTAATGCTCGACGGAGAAATGGTTTTAACCCATCAAAGAAACGATCAATCTTACTTCTTGGGTTGTGAATATAATCTCCAGCATACCTCGCTAACCTTGTAAAGTTAGCCTCATACTTTGTGACATTCTCATCCTCCTTTTGTCTCAGACTCAGAAATTGCCTTTCCATATCTTCTCGATGGTCGCGAGGAAAGTATTTTTCTAAAAACAGATCTTTGAACTCCCTCCATTCCATATTTGATACTTCATCATCTTCCTTCGTATTTTGAATCAATGGACACCATTGATCAGCATCTCCAGTGAGGCGGTAAACTGCCATGATAACTTTTTCCCTTTCACTGCTCCCCAAAGCCGGAAATATTTTCTCTAGGGAAAATATCCATTGCTCAGATACTAAGGGATTTGTACTCCCATTGAACGTTGGTGGTTGTTGCCTCATGAATCGATCTAACATTGATCCTCCACGCTGCGGATCAGGGTGCTCCATACGGGTAAGGTTATTATTCATAACCTAAGTAAGTTGTCCCAGTATGATGATTAGCTGATCGGCACCAGTTGCATCACCAGCCCCACTATAATTATCTTGAGCAGGAGGGAAATCCCTACATGGAGTGCGTGCATTGATACGGTTTCCATTTCTTCCACTAGGGGCCATTTCTAAACAATGGCATAAACTAGATCAGTTTATGAATCAAAATACATAATCCCATACTTATAAAACACTTAACATAAATTGAACTATTTATGGATATAATCCATAATCATAAAAATGTTTTCTTTGAGGAAGTATATACTCATAAACCCTTCATAATGATTTGTAAAGAAAATGAGAGTTATCCTAAGCATATCCCCCGGGAGTGTCGTAACCAAGAGTGCAGCAAGGCCTGTTGTCGTGCACCAGTTCCCGTTCGAGTCTAGCTCAAAGCGGTGTTTTCGGGTTTTACCCCTAGGTACATCTGTGCCAGAGCCGCCTCTACCTGCTCGTATCCAGACAGGGATGTATTGCTCGGAAAACTCACAAAATCTCTACAATACCAAAATTCTAGGAAGTTCTTCTATACTAATCCTCAAAGTTCATCTTAGGTCTACGTGATCTAATCAGAGTTTATCTAAATCTAGCTTCCAAGGTTTGTACTAAACTTCCTCTGATACCAACTGTAACGCCCCGACCCTAGTTACCCAGAGTTAGTGCATTATTACATAACATTGGCATGATCACAAGAAAGATCAAATCTCGAAAGACCTATTGGTTTAGTAGCCTTGGAAACACTAGATATATTCATAAGTTTTACATTACATCATAAAATGAAAAACTACTACAACAACATAATGTCTCCATAATCCACACTCATATCCTCACATAACATCCCTGAAGGTCATTCATAATTTACTTCTTCACTTCCTGGTAAAAATAAAACATAGAAAAGGGGTGAGATCAAATGCCCAGTAAGGATAACAATATAGCGGAAACTTTCATAAATAAGAATAAACATTTAAGGCAATGTATAACTAAAACAAAAGCCTTTCAAACATGAACTTTCAACATGGTATGGCATAAATAAAATGAAATAATTCCATTTACTTATTCACATGGATATTCTACTAATCGAATAATCACATGCAAAAATCAATAACCACTTTCATAATGTTGGAATGCATAATGCCAAACTATCATAACCACATAGTCAAGGCCTCGTGCCAAGACTACAAATAAGATTTTGTCAAGGCCTTGTGCCAAGACACTAGTTTGTCTTATGAGACCTACCGATGCATCGAGGAGCTATAGCGGGCTCCACCCGTCACATATTAAGTCCAATGCATTCCCATATGAAAAGGTTTAAACATAACATAAACATTCGTATTAAAACTAGCATATGAAATGTCAATACTTGCACCATAAACTATGAATGGTATAAAAATAGCACATCCACAGTCAAACATATCACAAAACCTTAAATACAATATAGAAGTTTTGTATCATAATAAATCAACATCAAATAATCTTAAAATCCATCAAAGGATGTTGACATAGATGAAATCAAAATTCTTTTTAAAGAAATATCTCCTTTTATTTTGAAATCATTTAAGATCCATATAAAATAAAACATTTTATTTGAAAATATTCTTATAAGCTTGTAAGGGAGGTTTTGAAGATTTTATAACGGCAGAAAATAGCCGCACCCACCGTATAAGTTAAAAAAAACATTCTTACCTTAATTCTGTCGAAAAGGTTAAAAAGGAACTTGTTTTGAAAACGACGGAAAGATTCCTTTATAAACCTCTTATAAAAGTCAAACAAGGGTATAAATGACTTTAACCCATATTCTTGTAATTAATAAAAATGTTTTGAAATACATTTTTAAGAAAACATGGATGTGGATGATAAAGAGATCCCAGTAGATTATTACATATAAACAACCTCGGATAATGAAGAGATTGTGAAATAACCCTTACCTTGTACTTTTACTTGGTTGGGGTAGGTTAAACTCCTATATATTGGTGAAATAATTGTCATTAAATTATATGATATCATACATGATCTTTTAATATTGATTTGATCATAATATCTTAGTATTATCATTGTTTCGGGAGTTAACTTACTTTTTTTCTTTTATATGTTTTGTTACGTAAGATAGGTTTTATATTATTCATATCCAGAATGATATCAAGTCCTTAAAAATCATTTTTTAAATCATAAAATGATAATTATACGTGAATGGATACGATGGAGAATGAATCTCATCGCGTTCGTGGAGACGGTAGTCCGTACGTACGCACGAGCGACAATATCATTCTTTTGATATTAAAATAATATATAATGGATGGTATATCATATATACAGACTCCATAACATGTTATATTTATTATTTACATGTGTTACACATCATTATTATACCCATCCAAATAATATTATATTGAATAACAATTACACCACGACGTGGAGACGGTAAGCCGTACGTACGCACGTATGGTGACATGTTATTCAAAGGGTGGATAGAATACTGAATATGGTTGTACCATATTTATAATAACATCACAGTATATATATGATACTGGAGTTATTATTTTAGAATGGTAACAACAATGGAAGAAGAAGTGGAAGAAGAAATGAACTTAGAAAAGGGTGGTGAAATCATTACCTCTTCTTCAGGTTCTTCCTTTTGATTTGATCAAAAGGGATCATTAGGTTGGCTTTATGATCAATCTAAGGCCTCTAGGTTGTAGTGAGGGATGTTGGGAGAGTATTTGGGCAGAGTTTGGCCGAACCAAAAGGCTTTGAAGGTGTGAATAAATGGGAAGGAGGAGTTCCCTTTTATAAGAGGGGTGAGGGGCACCTTTGGAAAATCTAGAGATATTAGTTTATAATAAATTCATAATCGGTTTCCAATGGCTCCAAAGTTGACTATTCAAATGTTAAGGTGGGGATGGGTCGAAAACAACTCAACCAATAGAATTTAGACAGGTTTGGGTACTTATATTAACCTTATCTTTAAGTATTAACTTTAAGTTAATTAGTTTCACTTTTACAATGTCTCTTTGTATTTTTATATAATATGGTTAATAAACTTACCACATACATCCAAGCGACCCCCAAGTGGTCCATTAATGATGAACCTATCATGATATAAGTCTCTTGGCCGAACCATAGATTTTTAGGAATTTAATATCAATTAATAATATAATATTTGTTTTAAGAACTCTTTTATGTCAATTTTGACACTATTCAATAGTTGATTTTTGTGAAACTCATAACAGGTTGATTACTTTGAACAAAGTCAATTAAAGCAATCCTAATATATCATATTATCCTAGAAAATTAGTTTAATGCATTAAAAGTTTCATATTATATTTATTTGGGTATTTATAATATCAATTATTTTAATTTTTCACTATTATAGTAATTACTGCATCATCATTGTGTCATAAATAAAATAAATTATTTAATGTCTAAAAATTATAAATGAACTATCAATATGTAGGAAATATTTTTATCTTTCTAATGAATATTTATAATCTAAAATCCAACATATATAACCCTATGTAAAAATTGTTTTGCTAAAAGATATATGCTTGTGTCATTTTTGTATTCATTTTAACTTAATTAAAATAAAGTGTCATTATCACTTACAAGTGGATCCATGGGGTCCCAAAATCGACCCAAAGATGCCCATGGTCTACCATGTATCAAAAAATAGGGTTAAGACACGTTTTAGGGTAATTTAGTATTATTATAATATTATTTGTTTAACCCTTATTTACCGGATTTACCCTTAACCATGGTAAATAAAATATTTACCGCAGTAATTATCAAAAATGTCTAAAAATAAAAGTTACCTATTTACACAATTTTAAAATCCTGATTCCAAATATGGAATCCATTTTTCTAAATTCAAAACACAGAAGTGGCAGAAATTAATTTAAAATTAATTCCCGCTGTCAAAACAAAAAGCGTGTTTTTAAGAGATAATAACTATCAAAAGATTGACACTTGTTTCTGTTCGGTTTAATTGTAAAATTATGTCCAATGACCAAAATTATATTAAATGGTAAAAATATATTCTAAATATACTTTAAAACCACTCAAATTAATAATTTATCACTATTAATTATTTTGACTAAAAAAGTTGTTTTTAATTAAAATTTAGTAATTTTCACTATTCAACAAAATATGAAAGTTATCCGAAACGTACCAAAATTTCACCTTAGGCTAAATTCGATATTCCGAATCCAAAAATGAATTCCATTTTCAAATATAAAATATATATTATTTCAATAAGTATGTATTACTATTCATAACGGCTAGTTTGATTAGTTATGGTGTGTTAGAACTCGGTGTTGCGTACAACACACGCTATCACATTATTCAAAGTGAAAAGTACAATAGAAGCTTGGGGTGTTACAACACTAATCTAGAATAAGGATAGTATCATAATATAACATCATTTGTAAATCATAATTATTATCCAATGATGCTAGCATAGCTAAAAATGTTATATAAATTTCACTTAAATATTTCTTGAGGAAAACTTCCATTTCATTTTGAAACCAGCTATTTAAAATAAAAATATTTATATATAATTAAGACAATTTATATCCTTTAATTGGGCTATGAAATAATATCAATGAAGATTTAATGATTGCTATGTCATTATGATTGAAAATTTTGTTCATGTTTTGTGTGATAAATCAATGATTTCTTTTACAATTTTGATAAAAATTAATATTTAATATATTTAGATAATGAAAATAATATTACATTGAATCATTATAATATATAATAATATATCATTAAGATTAATTTTTAACAATCACATCGGAATAATCCGAATCATTTATGAATATATTTGTATTAAAACATGGACATGAAAGAAAAGGATTCTCAACTGAATAGTAAATCATAATCGATTTTCCATATTTATACATATGAAGTACATAATGTAATGAGAATAAAAGAAAAAAAATTATTATATACTAATAAAAAATGGAAAAGAAAAATAAAATTTATTGTTCAGATAAGGATAATATAATTATCTTAATATTAATTCAATCATAAACAATCCCAACTAAAATGGGATTGAAACATAAATCCCTTACCTTAAGTCTCATCTTACATCATATTCTTTTAAAAATAAATTATAATTAATTTATATTGCCTATATATTTGATTGAGAACCATAATGATATATATTATTAAATACATGATTCAATTATAGTATTTTATCACTTATATATTCAAAATTATTCTTTAATATCTCCATTATAGTGAATAATTTCTTCATTTTTCCTAATTATGTCATTCTGAAGGTCTCAGACAATATTCATTTATAATGGTCACATTATCTATGAAATCATTGAAAATATTTAAATATTATATATATTATTTTTATATATATTACAATTCATCCATAAAATATATAGATAGAGATATTAATTACACCCTTCATAAATACAAAGAGATATATGTACTCATAAAAAATATTTTTACTTATTTATAGATGGATTAAATAAAGGTAAAAAATAATTTATCCTTAAACAATAATAATTATATCATATATATCATATATATTATTTTAATATATCCTTATTTCCATGCATTTAAATTTTAAATTATATTTATCACATCACATAATTGAGGTGGTTGTACACACATATGCAAGATGGAAGAAATCATTTTACTACAGATTATATGGTATGAAGGTAGATATTATGTTATAATTCTTGTAGAATAATTAGAACATAAATTTAATATATGAACCTAAAAAACCTAAAAATAAATATGTATGAAATATTATGATTAATAATGAATTGTATCACTATGTGGAGTATGTAGTCATCATGTAGTCTCTGATGATCCCTCACATCCCATTTAATATATTAGAGTGGGGATAATGATGATTACATTGTTATAATAATTTTTTTGTATAATTAAAATAAATAATTTATTAATTATGATAATATTAATTATTTATAGGATGTATAAGAAGAAATAATTTATAATATATTTGGTAATATGGTTACCTCTTGTTTGGTAGGTCTAATTTTGATCCCATCATAATGTCCCATAAAATGGTAAATTATTTAGTAAAACCCCTAGTTTGTGGCTAGGGAAGATAAATTTATAAATTTTTAGTGTTTTTTACCTATGTGGCTCAGGTAGGTGCAATGAAAAGAGATAATAGGGGTCATTTTAAAATGGTGGGAAGGGACACAAATGAATTACATAATTTAATTAATTATAATTTATGACTTTCTCATGTATAAATATTCTAAATAATAATTAAATCTATGAAAACTTTTCTTGGGTAAAAATATCATATTGAAATTATGTTTATATAGTATTTGGTGTCATTAAAAAACTATATTTTTTAATTGATTCGTTGACAAATATTACCCATAACCTCAGTAATGACACTTTCATTTTAAAATAGTATTAATATTACATATAATGAATAATTGGCTCATAAACGGGAAATGTATGTAATTTTTGATAATTAGTCTTCATAAATTTCTTATTTCATGAATTTAATGTTTTAATATAATTTAATATCTTATTTTTTAATAAAATATCCTCAATCAATTTTTAAATAATATTCAATTATTTTAAATTTTAATACATAAAAATTGTAATCCATTTAAAATATGAAAATTACAAAAAATATGTTTTTATCAATATATAAAAATATTGGCGAACTATAAATGAAAAACTAATTTTACTATTACATTATTTTAAATGAGTTCTATTATTTTTCAAACACATTCAGAAGAACTATGTTGGTTCTATGTACACATTTATGGTGATTGTTCTATAACAAAAAATTTAAATTTTATTACCAAGGAAAAATTTTGGTTATATAAACACTCATATATAACTGAACATACCAACTTTTTATCCCTTAGTAAAAATTATAGATATTTTAAATTCATGATTGTTGTGTTCCAAAATTTCAATTATATTAAATATTAAAAATATCACAATGAAAGAAAAAATGAATAAAAATTAATTTAATTTTAAATTTTTATTGATATGTTCAAATTTATAATAGTAATTAAAATAAGAAAAACATTTTTGTTGACTTTAAGACCTTATCCCATGGGTTGAATGCTATTTTTTCAACTTTTATCCTTAATATGGTTCCAAATATATAGCATGGTAACTCAATTTAATGGAAAAACATAAAAGAGGAAAATTTACCATATTTTGACTACCTGATTCTAAATATTCAGTTCACATTTAATTAATCAATTTATATATGTGGAATGAATTAATTAATGACAAAAAATAAAATAAAATTAAAACAAGGTTTCCTAAAAATCATTTATATGTATAACATAGTTTTTAAAACAAAATAAATTATAAAATAAATTATAATGAATTTAATTAAATTAATAAAATTATAGGTGTACTAATTTTACTTAATTTTTTTTAATAAAGTGTGTATTTTTATTATCATGAAACAGAAATAATAATTTATTTTAAAAAATTTACTTTTAAATATTCATAAGAAAATAAATTTTCCATAAAAATAATAGAAATACACAATATAAAAAATTTTATACGAAAAAATAAAAAATGATAAATTTTTCATCAATTAAATTTTCTAAATTTTCCAGATATCAATTTTAATTCTTCTCAATATATGGAATAAAAATATTCATTAATTAAAAATATTTTTAGTGTATTGAAAATTTACTAAAAATTTCATACATTTGATTTAACTAAAAGTGTAATATATATTTTATTACATAATCTAATAACATTATTAACTAAAAAATAAATAGTGATGTGAAAAATATCACAATAATTAATAATTTTTAATAGTATAAAAATGTTTTTTAAAACACGATGTTGCATATAAATCAACCTATCAAATAAATTAAACATATTAATAAACATCTATGTCTTAAAATAATTTGATGTCACATTATACCCCATTTAAAATGATTATCTCCCTCGAAATATAATTACACTAATACAATAAGTTGGGGATATCTCTATATGATCACATTTTTGGGTTCCCAAGAATATTCAACTAATTTATGGTTTCACAATAAAAAAATTAACCAAGTGTGTTATATTATTTTTGTATAAATTTATATCTATAATTATGAATTTTTATTGGTTTGTCTTTATATGATATATATATCCTGAATAGTATGATCTCTGAATTTGTTACATGTAAATTATTAGATATGTACTTCAATATGATAGATTTATAGAAGACATCATGAACTTGAGAGAGATTTAGAGGATGTTACAAATGATTAGTTATAATCCCAATAAGATTAGTAGTTTAAATTGATCTCACATGTAATGTTTCTAGTGTCCCTTTCTTTCCAAATCTAATATTCTTTTTCCAAGTAGTTATACATAGGAATATGTTTTCATTAATATTTAATTCTTAATGTTTGATGATATTTATTCCATAACATTAATATTGATTATGTGTTTCCCTTATATGATATTGAATGGATCAAACTATTTATTCCATAAATTCATCTAGATAATGTCTAAATTTATTTCAATGTCCATATTTATCTACACATGTTGGGGATATGAACTTTTAAACATAATGAGTATCATAATGATCCATCTAAAATCATTATTGAAATATATTGTTTTATAAAAAAAGAACTAGAATACAGTTTTGATCACATACCTATTTGAAATCATGAGAAAAACATCTCATCGTATCCTCATGGGTTTGAATGTTTCTTTGAGACTAGACATCCATCAAAGGATGATAAGGAAATCTGAAACACAACTTGGAATCCATAGTTTTTTGAATATTTTCTGATAAACTTTTGGCAATTCATTGATCCCAATCAAATATATTAGTAGTTTTTAATAATACAATGTCACATGTTCATTAATGATAAAACGATCTTGTTGATCAAGATTGAAATATTTTCAGATTTAAATAATGTGTGTTTACTTTTGAATATTATTATCAATTTCCAAATAGTATTATTCAATTTAAATTATTTGTGGATTTAAAAGCTAATATCCATGGTAATGTTTCCCATTTCCATTGATGTATGGGTAATGTGTTTAAATTCTTAGAATAACTCTATCTATCTGCATTAAATCATAGTCATACCTGGAATTCAGGTATATACTTTGTAATATACCTTTATATTTTTACCTACGATAAATAATATTTTAGATGATTATAAATAATGTTACATCCATGATTTATAAATGAATAAGATCGATGTGATTCATTTAATAGTTCATTCATCAATTCTTTTATAGATGAGACATGTACTGTATACATGGAAATTACAATTCCCTTACAGTTAGGATAAACTATAGACAAATACTAACCCATATTTTTTACTTCCAAACATTCCATCATCACCTCTTTAATCCTGACATAGACTGATGGTTGAATGATAAACTGAGAAATACAAGATATTTTAAAATTCCCTTTTATTTCATGTTTCAAATTTCAAAAATCCATATGTTATTGGTCTCTTAGAATCATCTTTATGTCCAAACTGGCATGATCATTATGAATTAACAAATTATGATCATTTTTAACACTCCTAGAGTGGTATTTTATTTAGTATACATAATCTTGAATCAGTCCCAATAATATCCTCTAATGGATATAATACTCTTTATATCCGTATAAATATTATTTCGTTTCTTTTAAGTATACATTTCCCACCTTTTCCTATAAAGATAATGCCTCCATATATTTGATATAAAAATCTAAATTGTTATCTCTAAATCATACAGTAATTTTTCTCCAATATTTGTATTTTTAATAATGAATACTCCATCAACATACAATTATGCATGAGGAGGAATCTATCTTCCATCAATATATGTTGCAATATATAACAAACCCTTATCCATTATAGGGCAGTGGGAGCGATGGTGAACTGATGAACCATATATTTAGTTCCATGAATTTATTTTTATATTCTTATGTCTAGAATAACATAACCCACATTTATATCATCATGGTGATAGAATTATATTGTCATGATAAATCACTCAGAATTAGTTGGTAATATTCACCCAACCTAACAAAACTAAGGTTCTAAGAAAAAATGTTTATTCTACATGTATTCTGATTAACATCCAACATTAATCAATCCACCTATATACACTCATATGAGATTATATAACTGATTAATGAAACATTATATCTCCAATAATCACACAACATAAATTTTATAATATCATTATAACTCTCATGGTCCTCAGAAAAATTATCAACTAATCTTAATGAAATTTCTTTCCACTTAGATTGGTAATATTATCATCTATATTGGAAACATAAAATGATCATGGTTATCTCTAAACATTGTATTTATTAATATATAATGACATACTAGGAATTAATAATTCAAAATAACATAATTACATATTCATAAGTACAACACCTTATATAAAAGGTTCCGTATATCCTCATTTTTACCCTTAATTGATGATATCCAGAATGATGGTCAATAATGGAAAGGAATTGATCTTTTTCTAATTGATTAAATAATATTTGATATGGCATAGAGGATAATTTTTATTGATATATATCCTCTTACATTCTAGTTAATCAATGAAAATACGAATTAAACAATATATTTTCATAAAAAATATACAAGTGAACCCCATGGTGATTGAATAGGGTGTGTGAATCCATTACCATGATTTAATTGGATTCTGTACATGAATTATTACCAATTAACTGGGGTCATTTTAATATAAGGATTCGAAAGCTTTGTTGCATCCAGCTTGAGATCTGTTGACGCCAAAAAATATTTTTTGGGTTGAATTATAGATAATCCTTTTATAAATAAATCAAAAAACATAAATATAATAATCATTTTATCAATGTTATTTTTCTCTAAAACCATCTGATATAGATACCCTTCATGAAGAGGAATTATGAGATACATGAGTGAAAGGATTTCCAATGGAAATTTTTACTAATACAAATATTGATAAAGGATCATAAGTTCATTATATATATTAAATGTGACATACCTTACTTTAAAACTGATATGAGATATATATAAATAAAAAAAAGCAAGTCCTATAATGACAAAAAAATCTACTAGGTGACGAATTATAAAATTTTCAAGGACCACATTCTAGAAAATAGCTTTCAGAGAGGAACTACATAAATGATATGCGAGCACAATACAGTCTTTTCTTTCTATTATGTGGTCGTTCAATTCCTTTTACACATTCATTATGTATAAAAAAGTGGGTAGATATAGAATATATAATATATTAGTTGTAGTAAAGTGGATAAAAAGTTAATATTTCACCTGATAATTCTCACAACCATATGATATAGTCCTTATTGCATGATATTCCCTATTTCTTGGGCTGCATTTGTTTTTTATAATCATAAAAAAACCATTGGATTCGTGAACTGAATAGAATAATACCCATACATATTTCTCTTGAAGCACTACAGCATGAGTGGTGAATAGGACAGCATCTTCCATTCCGGTATTGTATCAACAAGACACATCATCCCTTTCAACATTCAAGGGTTTTATGATCCAACATTCCATAATAATATAACCTCTATGATCCATTCAGGAAAATTTATTATTTTTTCTCCTCATATTTTTTCATTTAAATGGATGTAAATTTATTCCAACATGATTTATATTATTTTTTAAAAAATATATCATTCTTTCCTTATCAATAGAATGTAAATGGTGGGAATTTAAAACCATTTCTATCTTAACTGCGCATCGAATAAATTCATCATAGCTACACAAGTAACTTATAAATTATTCCATTATTAATGGTTTTAAGACACCATGGAATTGATCAATTTCTTCCTTCAGGGATAATGATTAAATAAGTAGAATGGATTAGAATCGTTAATTTTTTTCACACAACCTAATGGGATCATAATCCTTCTACTTATGCTCAAGGAATTCGTCTCCATTTTTTTATATAGATTATGAGGTAGTTACTTAATAAAAAATATATTGTTAAACTCATCCCATTCAATGGAGTAAATTTATTCATCCTTCCTCTTAATCTTAAAAAGATTCCATGATTGATAGAGTTTACCTTACAAATGATATATGGTAAAGAAATATTTTCCATGTTCAAAGTACTGGAGAATAGAAAATCCTTTTAAAATGGTGTTGATCAATTGTTTATACCCTTATGGATTAGAATACCCAACAAGTGAAGGTGAATTTTGCTTCATGAAAGAGTAAATAGTATATTGTTCCATCCATTGATCATTTATAAGGATAGAATGATTCCTGGAATGTGAACATTACTTATATAAAGAAAAAATATTAGGCATTCCATCAGCTATTTAAAAAGGTAACTATGATGTATATTCAGTAACTATTCAATCACATTCATTGTTTTCAAGAATTTATATGGTTATATCTTTCCTAATAAAGAACATCAATGTGTACTCTTTATGAGATATTAATTACAACGAGATGCAATAAAATATCATAGGATTTATAAATCATGACACCTTCTTGTCCATCTATTGAACCTTATGTTTATCCAAGTTTATGCATTTTCATTTCCAAAATATTAAAATTTCATGCTATAAAATGATTTATCAACTATGGTTTTACTAAGAATTTTTATCCCTATTGAAAATATAATAACTAAACCGTAAATCGATACCAAATATAGAAACCAAATAATTTTTTAAATAAATATTATTTTATTATTGATAAATATTTAATATATAGAATTGGGATTCATGGAAAAACCTTAACGGATTACTTTTTGGATATGAGATACAAAAACATCTTATTTAATCAAGATATAAATAACCTCTCTTAATTATTATCTCAAAATGTGTCCTTGACATTAACTATATGAAACCATTCATCATAACATGGGATAATTTAAATTAGTATAGGTGGGCTAATATGATCTGTAAGGGTAAACATGGGATATTAAAATCTATCATTATAAGAAAGAAAAAGATAGGAATAAGGTTGTGAGTTTGTAATAATAATTTCCATGATCATAAAAAATCTCTCATAAATAACTAATACTATTCATGAAATAAAACATTATCACATCAATATACATCAATTATAACAGTGAGATAACATCATAAGTCAATCATGATCCATAAATTCATATCATAATCATTTCAAAAATCTGTGTCACATCATAACTAAGAACCCTTTTAATAAATCTTGGTCAACTATCAATACTATGAAATTTTTTTGTATTTAGTATCCACATATGCTTACCCTATCCAAATTTATTATGGATCATCACATTTTTTGATAGATTATCAGGCATCACCACTTTCTTCTCTTAGTAGATTATGTATCCCAAATTATTTCCCGTATTTGATCGATCATACCAACTCACCTCCAATAATTATGTCAGGATATATAAAACATTAACTAATTTGTAATATGAACATATATTTCTATTAAAACCCCTTATGTACATAAAACAATATATATATGTGTTCTATAATATCATATAATAGTCATCATATCATCCTATCATAACCCATGCAATGAAAATGAGCTTAATCAACATTATATAAATTCACTATAACTTAACCCACTGAAAAAATTGGTTTCATAAACATATCATCATTATAATAATTTAACATAAAAATAAATGAATATGATATTATCCTTAGATCATATCCCTAGTAAATAATAATTAACTATAAAAGAAGTTATCATATATGAACATTTTAAAAAAATAGCACAGAAATATTTCATGGGAAAAATAAATTTTTAGTTTTAAAATCATTAATTAAATATACTTATATTTCATAAAAATTAAACATTAAAATTTCATTTAAAATTTTGATGGAAAATTTTAATTTATTCATCAAATTATAGAGTGGTTATTATCGAGTGAAACTAAATTCATACCATGAGTGTTAAAACAAATATTCTATAATTTATTTAAATTTTTTTTACAAAACTAAAACATATCCAGGAAGATTAAATTGAATAATTTTTTTTAAAATGTAAAATATGGGAAATTTTACTTCTAATGATTATTTTATAATAATAAAAACAATCAAGAAATCATTTTATAAAATAAATTGACATGGAAGAAAAATAATCACAAAAAAATAGTAAAACATAGTCAATTTACCTTAAAAAAATCATTATGTCTATTGAGTACATAATATGAGGAGAGTATAATTATAAAATTAATTATATATACATAGACTCAGGTGAATAATAGTTAATTCTAATTATCTGAAATTGATCATATAATTTTATTAATGGAAATTTAATCACCAAAAATCATGTCTCAAATTTGATTGAAACATAAATCCCTTACCTCGACTCTCATATCACATTATATGTGTTAAAACCCCTATATAAGAAATATATAGTTTTTATAAATATAATATATAACCATATATATATATATATATCATATAATATTTTATTCTCTTATAACATTTTAACACTAGTTCATTATAATTCATTATTAAAATCATAGTTGAATGTGATAGCTATTTTTGGTTTAACATGTACATTGATTTGTCAATCCTGATCGTTATACATTGATCATGGATCCATTATAACAATAATTTTAAAAATGATATAAATATCACATATATTCATTAAATATATATATAGAGTGATCCATTGAGGTTGTATATATGAAAAATTAATTACACCAATCATTGAAATAGTAGGCCATGTGTTCGCATAAACAACAATTTCTCATTTCAACGGATGTAATGAAGGAATGACATGTTATTATTCACCATTACAGAATCATATTAATGTATTATATTTCAGATATAATAATTAAATAAATAATTTATAGAATCCATGTTATGTTGAATTGTAAAATAAATCACATCGCCTTTTGGTTGTTGTGGTAGTCCATAGATACACATGAGTGATGTTATCATTTTCCAATGGATTGTAAGTTAAGAATTTAGATATAATATTATAAATAAAAAATAATAATTATGTCATAAATATCATATATAAACAATTAATTCATCCTAATGACAATCCAAAAATCATGGAAACTGAAAATAAATTGTATTGGTAATTGGTGGCAGTGGTTCACACGTATGCATGAGTGATACATTATCTTCCCTTTAAACTAAAAATTTAGCAGATAATGGTGATAACATAATAGAAAATAAAATAATGTATTATTAGGATATTCAATATATTATTTTATTCTGAAAAATATTGTTTTAAATGAGGTATACGAGGAATTAATTGGAATGTTGTTGGGAATGACAATTAACACTTCATAATTATGAATCCTTGAGATCCCTTATTATAAAAAATTGGAAAATGGTTTTCAGAATAAATATAAAACTATATAACGTATATGGATATTTAAAATGGAAATGGTTGTGTTTTTTCATCATGATATCTCATGGAGGTGTACAGAAATATGATAATGGGTTTCCTTTTACATTGGAGGTAAAGGACACCCTTCTAATCACCAAAATGATTGAAACATAATTAATGATATTGAAAAGTATAAAGAATTAGAATACGAATTAATGTGAAAAAAAAGAACTATGATTCTAATATAATTATAAATTTATTTTTATAATAGTTTTAGTGTCTGTATAAACCATTTCGTTATATTTATCTCTAATTTAAATTTTTTTATCATTAACCCTAGTAATGAATTTTTAAATATAAAGGAGTTATAATTATAAATATAGGATCAGAAATATATCATAATTTAGTAAGGTAAGAAATAATATAAAACTTATAATCATAATTATCCTATTTTGGATAGTTTTGTTTTATAAAAAAATTAATAAAATATTATTTATAAAAAAAATATAATTAATTTCATTTCTATTACTATTTAATTAATTTGGAATTAAATACATAATTATCATAATTAAATTCAAATAAAAAACATTAAAATCTAACTAATATATTTTATTCATGAATAAAAATTGTGGGAAAAAACAATATATTATTATTTTTATAGTTTTTAATGTATTTTTAACTTATTTCAACACCTTTCACATGCATTATGTCAACATTTTTTAAGATATTATGGTAATTATTACATCAATAAAAGATAAATTTTAATCTAAATGATAAAAAAATTATTATTATATTAAATATAAATTTATAAATTAATATATAATCATTTTATTCTTATATAATATATTTTTATATATTATGTTACAAAGAGTATTGATATTTAATTTTCAATAATTAAAATTATATAAATCTAATTTTAGTGGGAAATGAAATAAAAATTTTAATATATTAGTGTATTTGATTATTGTGGCCAAATTTAAAATATTTAATAAAAAATGTATCTTTTGGGTATATTTCGAGACCT
This sequence comes from Viscum album, assembly GCA_963277665.1. NCBI lineage: Eukaryota > Viridiplantae > Streptophyta > Magnoliopsida > Santalales > Viscaceae > Viscum > Viscum album. Next base: position 385,676,823 of record OY728147.1, on the reverse strand, counting down.
TATCTTATGGTTTTTACAATGTTTTACCCATTTTAAACTTTAATAGTTGATAAATCTTTACCATTGTTACTATTTAAAATGGCTTAAAATTAAAGGGATGTATTTAATCGTTTTCCAAAAACTAATTAAAAAAATAGAAACTATTTTTCTATATTTATTTTCTACATGAAGATGAAATTAATATAACCTAAAAATGATGAAGGCATTGAGAATCATTTTTTCAGAAAACAATTTTTTTGTATAAAAATGATTTTATAAAACATTGAAACCTAAATTTATTTCAAATAAAATATTTGGAAAATACATAATATAATTGAAAAAAAAAATTCCTATGAAAATATTTTCACAAAAAATGAATCTTTTTAAATGTGAGAATAAAATGTGTAGTTTTAATATATATAATACTTCTCAGTATTCATTAAAAAATAAATTCCTTTGAAAAAAATTCCAAAAAGTCACCCTAGAAAATTTTTTATATATTGATTCAATAAATTATATAACATTTTTATATAAAAGTTTTAAAATTTAAGATGTTAATTATAACATACTCTCTAAAAACAATGAAAATTCATTTTCGAAAAGAAATCATTTTTTAAAAATATAATGACTTTACTAAAAAATTAATACATTTGTATTTGGTATGTAGATTATATATATATATTTATTTATGTGTTTTATAATATTATTTTTTTCAAATTAAACTGATTGTTGATAAAAATTACATTAAATAACAATATTTTAATTATATGGAAGTTTTTTTTTAATTTTAGTACTCCATGTAAAGAAAGAAAACATAAAAAACAGATTTATTTATAGATAGTTCATTATAGTATCTCAAGGGGTTAAAAGGAAAATGTAGTTGTTTGATAAGGATACATAGCAAAATATGGGACAATGATCTGATTAGAAATTATGATGTTAAGTGATATTTTCAACACTATCGCATTCTTCAGTTTGTCCTAGTAAATAAAAAACAAAACCATATTGAGGCCAATATATTTACCTATACATAAAACAACATGTACATGAGTTTATTTTCAGGAATATAGAAATAGAAATTGGAAATAATATTATATAATCCATGCTCATGCATGGTATCTACAATAACTTCTTCATTCTTCCAATGATCCTCCATAGAATTCAAGTAAATTAGAATATCACCAAAAACCAAAAAATATAATAGCCTATATACGGATGAAAAATACTACTCTTATGTTCAAATTAAATACAAAACAATAAAAAATAGAAATAAATGTTCTGAATCGAAACTATGAATTTTTATATAGACCACATAAGTCTATTATTGGAATATCCACATATCTCATTAATAACTAACTATAACTGAATCTATTGTAAATCTATGAGAACCAGTAAACCCCCTTCAGATAGTCAAACAAATCATAAATTCATGATAGGGGATAATTATTCTTTACCATTATATGGAAAATTCTCTAGGATTTAATTCATTACAATAATGTACTAAAATATTTTTTGGAAAATAAAATATTTACTTACCAAGGGGAATCACTTGGTCAAAGAAACCACTTTAGTTCATGTTAATCCAACTATGCCTTTTTTTACATTAATATATTGGAGAAAAATTACAAGATAGTTGATAAATAAGCTTATCACAAGGTACCAAATCTATGGAATACTAGTCTAAAACCTTAAGGGGGAGTGAGAACCCAAAATAATTATTTGATAATAAATTAAGATATAGAACGGAAAACCATAGTATTAGAGGTGTTCCCTCAATTTGAAATGATCCAATCAAAATGAATCCAAAAAACATAAATGAATTTTCACTTCCACTTGATAAGTAACTCATAAATTGTATATGTATTACACTTCCACATTATTGTGTGAATAACATCATTAGGTGCCTCAATTAGACTTTGATAGATATAAAAAAATATCTACTATAAAACCTATATCTGATAAACAATTTTTATGATCTAATAATATATATTTATTTAATGAAATATGATTTTCAATGTAATATAAATAATAATGTTTATGATCAAAAACTCTCCACACCACAACCCTTACCTTGATATCTCACACATTATAGTTAAATAAGAATTGGGTTATTATGATGTTTCCTCACATCATTGATACTTTTATTTAATCACTATTATCCCTTCAATCCTATTACATGGGAATGTTCCTCCGCTAATCTTTATGGGGATCCAAATTGACATTAAAGTCCCCAACGCCATTCCATGATATAATATTACATCTTATTTAGATATGTCACTCTTCAAATATTATCAATGAATGTTGGTGGATGCTACATTAATACCATCCTGAGGTAACTGAACACAATGAATTATCATGAGGCCCTATCTACAACATTTGTGGAAAATATAAGGCAAAATTTCCATATATATTTCTAATGTCGTACCTATCATCATTGTAAGAATTAATATGGTTCCCTTATATTTATGTTAACACATATAACATACCTTATGCCTATATAATCATTTTAATATAAATAAATGATGACTTCCATCTCTTTGATCATGCATGAAAGAATTTATCCTTCTTCATCTCAACTATATATGCATCAATATAATTTACCATGATCGTTACAACCAAATGGGTTAGTATATTTTCAAAAATGATCATCTACTCAATCACTAGTCACTTGAATATCTAGAACATGAAATAATTCACTATCTAATTCATAAAAAATTATACTAAACCCTCATGATATTATAAAACATATAATAAATATATATCACTAATATTCAATTCAATCATGTTAAGAAATCAACAAAAAATTGTAAGATTCAAATCAGTAGTTCAAAATTGATCACTAAAAATATAATTATATCATTTCTATTAATGGTAGTTCTCAATATATAAATCCTAAATATATTACAAATATTTATGCATTAGGACTTCAATAGTAACATTAAACATGATATTTGAGTCTATTGGTGTTCATAAGAACATGATGACCTGATTGATTATTTTGAACCACTTCTTAGCTATCTTAGGTCCCACATACTATCTATGTGATAGAGGTATCTTCTACATAAATAATGAATCAATATCCATATCCTATTGTCTATCTAATACTTCACCCTTATATAATCCTTACATATCAAAGATAGTCTAACTTATTGACTTAGGGTATACTAAAACATATATACCCAGACCTTTTAATATATTTATACGATCATCCATTAGCATAATATTCTATTACAAATATGAAATACGTAATAATACTATAAAAAAGAAAATATTATTAAACTCCAATTTGAATGAAGTTCAAATCTATGTTTTTAAATTCCATTCCATCCAACCATTACATAATATGGGTATCATTCAAATGAAAACTTTGAAGTGCATTATTAAAATAAAAATTTTATTTAAATACATTTTCACTTGAGAAGGTTATTCATACAAAACCTTGTCATGAAATACATTCATAATGGAACTATAAATAATTAAAAACCAGATACTGATATCGAGATATATTGACCCTGATTCTCATCAAAACCATTGTGGTTAAATTTAGGTATAAAATACATCCCTATATCGTTTTATTTTTTTTTAAAGTAAGGACACTCTTTTAAATTAGTGTTTCTCATAACGAAATTAATGATTTCCTTTTATGGGTATATTATAAATCCCAAAAACACTACTATCTATTCCAACCATGTTCCCTGAACATTAATCTGAAAAAACTACTCTCTCATACCAGTATGAAGAAACCACACTTTAGGTATTATTCCTAATAACCATATCATTGTTCTAAATGGAATCATAAATATTCCTTGAGATAATAATGATGATATTTTTTAAGAAAATAAATTTTTTGGACTAATTTTAGAATTTGAAAAAACATAAATACATAAAATCAAAATTTATTTATTTTTGAATAAACCGTTTTTAAAAAATATTATCGATTTACATTAATAAAATATAATTTAATAGTTCAATTATTAATGAAAAATATAATGGATGAAAAAAATACCTAATACATCACATCCATCTCATAAATCATTGTCTCCAAAGATACCACTACTCAATTACTATATATTTCGAACGAGAATACAACTTACAACCACTAAAAATTGTAAAATTTTTAAATTATATACACCATGGGAAACCAAACCTATAATTTGATGTAGGTACACATATAGAGGTTGATTAAAAGAAACATAATGATAACCCCTAAACTCTAGACAGACTCATAAATAAGTATTTCTATGAAATAATTGTTTGATTGGGCCTAAAATGATTAAAAATAAATATATGATAATTAGTAAATTTTTAGAAAATAAGAATATTATAAATCAAGGACAGAACAATTGTGAATTTAATTATATAATATGATCATTTCCTCTAATCATACATGTTTACCATCAAAAATATCTTTCTAATGTCATTTATTTTCAAAATAACCCATGTGTATCACTATTTTTGTTACATGATTATTCCATTTCTATCCATCCAGTAGTCAACTCTTTTCTAAGGAAACCGATCCCAATTGTGTGAAATATATTTATTTTACTCATTAACATTAAGACACCCAACCATGTGCTATAAAAAATAATTTTTTGATAATTTGTTCCACCAAAGTATTGTAAAAAGGCACACCCTCAATAGAATGCCTTATAAAGTTACAATCTTATATTTTTTTTAAAAAAATAATATAATAACATTGAAACTATGGAAACCATGTAATATTCAAAAAAAAGTATTTCATGTTTTATAATGACATTATAAATCGTTATTTTGAAACAACCACTGAAATACAAGCTTTTTATAAAAAATACTAGTTTTTTAAAAATCACATTTAGAAAAATAACTTCGATGTAAAGGTAATAATTTTAACTCTATCTATCACCCAAAACAATGAAATTATGTATTTATCCAGTTAATGGTAATTTTCAAAGCCATATACTTTGTTATAAAAATCCTAATAATTCAGGAAATCTACACTAGTTAGGCCACATGGAATGTTCAAATCTCCCAACTCAATAATAAAAAAATTGAAATTAAAATATTATAAGAATAAAATTCATAGGTTATACAAACCCAAAAAGAATAGTACATTAAGATAATGAGACAATTGTAATTCATGGAGGAAAATATGTGATATAAATATATTCAACAGTGTTGTAATGATTACCTAGTAGAAAAATTCCAAAAATGGTATAAAACCCCAACAAATTCAATCTAATGTTTAACTAACTCTTATGCGACACACATGAAAGTAAACAATCCCATAACCTGTATAGTTTGATATGTTTTAAAGGATCTCAACTATTCCATGATGCATCATGTTTTCCTTCATGTAATGGAAAAATAATTATTGATTGGAAATAAATTTTGTTATTTCAAAATACATTGGGAAATTATCTTATGGAAGGACAATTAACCATGATATAATCTACCACCTATAAGAATAAGAAAATGTATCTCATGATTCATCATGTATAATCTTGAATGTATCACACACCTCCCTACATCACAAATAACCCTTCTTATGATTAACCATAGGTACCTCATGACATTACTTTCATCTTTCATTCTACAACTTGATAATAAACTAGCTAAAAATATCATAAAATACATAGATTCATTTCCATGCTACAAACACTATTCAATATTCTCTCCTGATTGTTATTGTACCCTATCGCAATACACGTCTTAATGCATCAACATGATTCATCCAAAAATACACTAATTGTGGAACAGATAACTCAATCATGGAATGAAATTTTATTTTTTATCCTAAATTTAACACCGTGTTATTTTATATTATATTATCTCTTCAAAGTATTTCAATAACATGCGCTACATGCAACACCGAGTTTGAGTACACAATGACATAGCAAAGTAGCCGTTCAAAAAAGAGGTTATGAATATTATTGAATTTTTTAAAAAAATTTATAAATCCTATATAATATTTACATTCATCTTTAGTTTTTCTTAGACATAATATAAGATAAATTCCATTTTTAAGACAAAAGAGGTATTTATCAAAAAAATACAATTTTCTGCCATTTAATGTTGAACCATTTTGAAATCCAATTTTTAACACTTTTATAAATTAAATTTAGTGAAATTAAATTTATCTTTATAATATAGAAATAAAAATGTTGTTTGGATAAATATTTGGTACTTTTCTGATAACTTTCATATTTTGATGAATAGTGAAAAATACTAAATATTAATTAAAAAAACATTATTTAAAATACAATTATAGTGTTAAATTATACATTGGAGTGGTTTTAAAGTTTCATTATACTATATTTTTATCATTTAATATAATTTAAGTCATTGGATGTAATTTTCGATTTAAACTGGATATAAACAAGTACCAATATTTTGATACTGATTATTTCTTAAAAACATGCTTTTTGTTTTGACAACGTGAATTAATTTTAAATTATTTTCTACCACTTATATTTTTTGAATTTGAAAAAATTGATTCTCTATTTTTAATCATAAGTTCCAAATTTTGAAAATAAGTAACCATTATTTTTATACAATATGAAAAATTACTTCAATAAATATTTTATTTACCCTGGTTAAAGGGTAAATCCGATAAATAAGGGTAAAAAATATTATTACAATAATATTAAATTACCATATAATGTGTTCTATTCTTATTGGTTGATATATTTCCGACCATGGTAATTTTTGGGTCGATTTTGGTACCCCATGGAGCCACATGGGAGTGATAATGACATTTTATATTACTTAAACTAATTTAAAGACAAAAATAACAAAAGCATGTGTCTTTCAGTTAAACATTTTTATATGGTGTTATATAATTGATCACATCGACTATAAATATTAATTTTAAATATAAAAATATTTCATACATTATGATATTTTATTTATAAATTTTAGATATAAAATATATATATTTATTATTGACTAATAATGATGAAGTATTTTCCTTATTAATAATAGAATCAAATAAATGATATTGTCAATATTAAAATAAATATAATTTGAATTTTTTGATTCTATACATGAATATTATAGGTGAATATGACATGTTATGGTTGATTCAATTTATTTTCTTTGAAGAAATCGAGTTGTGATGACTTTCCCAAAAAACAAATACTAAATAGTTTCAAAATTGACATAATTGAGTTTTTAAAAAAAATACAACATTATTAATTGATATAATATTCCTAAAAATCTATGAGTTTCCAAAAAGAAATATATATGTTTATATATATCAATAATGAACCACATGGGGTTCTCTTGTCTGGTTATAGTATGTTTATTAAACATATAATATTAAAATAAAAGGTGACATGGAAAAATTCAAAATATTTAACTAAGAGTTAAATCTAAATGAAAAGGTCAAAATGTTAACCATAACTTGTATAAAACCAATTTTTTGACTGTTTTTCAACCCATAACCACCTTATCCTAGAAATAAATCATTCTAGATCCAATATAAAACAAATATTATTTTACTATAAAAAAATATTTCATGCTTTTGCAAAAGTTACTCGCACCTCTCTTATAAAAGGAAACTTCCCCTTCTCTCAAAATCACACTTCCAAAGCCATTTTGCTGGAAATACCCCATTAATAATATCCTTCCAGAATTCCAAAAATTAACCTATAGTCCTTAATTTGGTTAAAAAGAAAACCTATGGAGCCCTTTTGATCAACTCAAAAAGAAACACCCGAAAAAGAGGTAATAATTTCAACACCCTCTTTCAAGTTCTTTTCATCTTCCACTTCCTATTTCTTTGTTTTTTACATACTAAAAAAATAAATCCATTACCTTATACATAATTTTATGTTATTATAAATATGTTACAACTATATTTGTTATTCTCTTCATCCTATAAATGACAAATTCACCATGCGTGTGTGCGTTCGACTTACCGTCTCCACGTCGTGGTGAAGTTTGTTATTCAAAAAAAATCATTATTTGGATGGGTATAATTATGAGTATAACTAGTGTAAATAATAAATATAACATTTTATTTATTATATATATATATAATATACCATCCAATTACATATTATTTCACCATCAATATAATGATATTGTCGCCTGTGCGTACGTACAGAATATCGTCTTCACGACGCGATGCGATTCATTTCCACATTCACCATTCAACGATGATTATAAAAATATATATTATTAATAAGTATGTAATATATTAAATAATAATTATAATTAATATATATATATATATATATTTATGTATGTATGTACTTACATACATCTTATTCACTTACTTCTATTCAATACGATATGAAAATGGAAACCACATTTATGTGTATATACTACCTACCGTCTCCATAAACGGTGACTTCCATTTAACATATCTATCTATTATAAATATTTATATTAAAAATATATATGATATATATAAATCATATTTTATATTCTATATGTATGAGAATCATGATCTAAATGATACGATCTAGAATAACATGTTAAAACACGTACGATAAAAAAAGTGATTATTACCTGAAATGTTAATTTAATGAGGAAATAATTAATAAATGGTTCGTATAAAGTCATAAATTAATCATGTATGATATAATAAATTTTAATATGTTTTCAGTATAATTTAATGACATATAATGGTAATTATACAGTAGGTTAAACATACCCTCGATCAAAGGAATGTTCATGTTAATGGTTAATTTGACAATCTCTTTATTATCCGAGGTTTTTTTTATAAAATTATCTACTGGGACTTATTTATTATCCATTTCTGTGTTTCATAAAATATTTTTCAAAGAGATTCTGATTAAGATAATTTTCTCTAAAACATCATTTTAAATTTTTTAATGATTTAATCTTCTAAACCATTCTCAATATTGTCCATGTTTTAAAAATGGTTTTAAGGATTTATTTATATGGACAAGAATGTTTTAAAATGTTAATTCCATTTGAAAAGCATAAAAATGGTACAGGACACTTTGATTCAAAACTATCTTTTAAATTACTTACATTATATGTCTTCAAATTGATTTCATGAAAAGGGATATTTAACTTAATGATTTTTGCTGATCATTTTCAACTATGTCAACATCCTTTATGTGATATTATTCTTGATCGAGATTGATTTATTGTGACTCAAATATTCCATATTTTATTGAGTGTGATATGTTTGACTGTGGATTTGTCATTTTTATACCATTAATGTTTTATAGTTAAGGTATCGACATTTTGTATGCTAGTTTTAATTTGAATTTTTATGTTTTTTTTTCAATCTTTTCATATGAGGAATGTGTAGGGATGAGTATTTGATGGGAAGAGCCTTCTATATCTCCTCGGTGCATCAGTAGGTTTAATGATACAATTAGACATGGAATTGGTAGAGGCCTTTCCCAATTTGATATATATTTTTGGTCAAGGCCTTAATTAATTTTAGGTGTTTTTTCTGAGGTCTTGACAAAATGTTTCAGAATGTCTGGCCTTATACATTCCCACATTATGAAAATAATATTGACGGTTCATGTGGTTATTTGACTGGTAGAATAACCATGACAATGTTTTATTATTGAATTATTTACTCAACTCATATTTTTTCCATAATGTGTTTCATTTTTATTATTTGTAAAGTCATGTGTTTTTTATTATTCAACATCTCTATTGTTTATGTTATCCTATGCTCAATTTTTTACCCTAACTGAACTTCTGACCTCACTACATTCTTATGTTTTATTTTCCAAGGACTTCCAAGATGTGTATTATATATGAACAATAGGGATAGTATAAGGGATATGAATGAGGTCAATGGAGACAATATTGTTGTTGTTTTTAGTTTATAATGCAATGTTGCGTTCATATATGTAATCAATCTCCAAGATTTCAAAACAGATCGGTCTTTTGGGACATGATTACCTTGTATCATTCCAATGTTATTTAATAATGCACTGAATATGGGTAACTGGGGTCAAGGTGTTACACTTTCTATCAGAAGAAGTTCAGTAAAAACCTTGGAAACTAGATTTATAAAAACTCTGATTAGAGAGTAGTACCCTAAGATAGACTTTGAGGATTAGTATAAAAGAACTTCCTAAAAATTTGGTACTGTAGAGATTTTGTGAGTTTTCGAAAAAAATAATTCTGTTTCTACATATGAGCATGTAGAGGCGGCTCTGAAAACATATGTACCTAGGAGTGAAAACTAAAACAAGGAATTTTGGGCATGACCCTAGGTATCCTGGTACACAAGAATGGGCCTTGCTGCACTCTTGGTTACGACACTTTCGGGTAATATGCTTAGGATAATTCACAATATCTATACAAACCATTATAAAGGATATATGAAAAAATATTCTATAAAAGAATCCATTTTTATGATTTTTAGACTAGATGTCTTAATGTATTTCATTAATTTTGAGAATTTTTCTAGTTTTTGGATTATACAGTATGATATGATCTAACCTAGTATATGCCATTTTTTTAGAAATGGGGCCTAGTGGAAAGAATGCAAACTGTATCAATGCACGTAATCCGTGTTGGGATTTCCATCCTACTCAAACTAATTATAGTGGAGATGGTGATGCAACTAGTACTGATCATCTTATCACCATTCTGGAACTACTCACTCATGTTATGAACAACCCTGATCCACAACATAGAGAATCAATGTTAGACCAATTCATGAGGCAAAAAACAAAAAAAATTCAACGGGTCTACAAATCCATTTTTATCATTGAAATTTATAAGTTTCATAGTGAAAATATTTCATACTTCGGGATGTAGTGAAATGAAAAAAAATTTCATGGCAGTTTATCGCCTCATGGGAGATTTCGATCAACGGTGGTATTTAATTCAAAACACAAATAAGGATGAAGAATTATTATGTGTATAATGGAGGATGTTTAAAGAGATTTTATTTGAAAAATACTTTCCTCGTGACCATCGAGCGGATATTGAAATACAATTTCTAAGTCCGAGGAAAAAGGAGAATGAGAATGTCGCAATGTATGAGGATAAATTTACAAGGTGAGTAAAACATGATAAAGATTATGTACATAACCCAAGAAGTAAGATTTATCATTTTTCAAGGGATTAAAACTATTTCCCCGTCAAGAATTAGTCTCCCAATCCTTCTCATCATATGAAGATATTGTCTCATGTGCTATCAAGATAGAAAAATGAATTCTCTAAGTCTTACAACTTTAAAGAAAATCAAGAGAAGAAGAGATACATTGAACACACTAGGATAGGAAATAATGGAATTGGGAAGAAGGGAAAAGTTGAGTTTCCAACCTGTGATAATTGTGGAAGGAATCACCCCGGTTCCTATCTAAAAGGAATGGGAGTTTATTATAAATGGCGAGAAAAAGGTCACCAGGCTCCTGATTGCAAGGGAAAGAAAGAGGATATCAATGTTGAATGCTACAATTTTATAGAAATGGGTCATTATGAAAATAAATGTTCTAAGCACCATGGAAGCTTAACATAGAAAAGGCCAAGGGAGAAAGTCCAAGTTTATGCTATTAATACAGTTGAAGTGGAATATTAATGTATTTGTGTTTTTGGATTCAAGGATTATTTTCTTGTAATAAGAATAATGTGATATACACAAGGATTGTATCGTAGAAATTTTTTTTCATTGAGGTTTTAATATGACGAAGGTAATCATATTTTCAGAGTGTGACAATAAGAGAAACTTTACGTTGTTTAGGGAATATGATGTTACAAATGATTGTGGATTTTAGAGACCTTTTAGTGAGAATTTCAGAAAATTTATTTTGAATATCTATAAAGGATGGAATTGATTAAGTTGAACTTTGGATATTTTTATTTTTTGTAATATAATAATACTATATTTTTAGAAAAAGTACAACCTACAGGTTGGACGATAACCCATCGCGTCAGAAAAACCAGCAGGAATCGAACCCACAACCAAAGTGCAACAAGGATTTATGACCTAAAACTAGCCTACAGGAAGTCTCTGGTTATTATATATTAGTTTCATTCAATCTATATGTCTGGTACTTTATAATATTTGTATTAATATAATATTTTTGAGTTCTATTATCATTGGGAGTGAAAGATGATTTTGTGGATGAAATTAGTTTAAGGATGGAACACTACATGTTAAGTATATATATATATATATATTATTCTATGAAGAAATTAATTCTTAAAATTTTGTTAAGGTATATTAAAACAAAAAATGTGTTATCCTAATACCTAAGGTTTTGTGTAACTGATGATATTATAAATAATATTAGATTGATGTCTTTGAGGCCCTCAATTTTACACTTGTCTGTGATTGATGACCTCAATAAATCCCAATAAATATTTATGTTTTGCTCCAATTATGTGTCTCTAATTTCCACTAATGTCCTCCTAATTTAGATCATTATTTGGTGGTGTATTTTTCATTTCTCTTTCCCTCTTATTAAGAGTAAATTTTAATAACACAATTTCCTATGTTGGTTTTCCACAAATGTATTTTTCTAATTTTACATTTTATTTTAAAAAAAATTCAAATTTAAAGGATTCAATTTATTGAAGGAGGGAAGAATGCAACACTGCATGATTTCATAGTGTTTTATCTCTTCAATGTATTTAAATAACATGCGCTACATGAAACACCGAGTTCGAGGACACCATGACTTACGAGACTAAACGTTCAAAGAAGAGGTTATAAATATTATTAAACACATTTTAAATTTTATATATCCTATATAATTTTAACATTCATCTTTTGTGATTCTCATACAAAATATAAGAAAAATTCAAATTTTAAGATAAAAGAGGTATTTATCAAAAAATACTTTTTTCCGCCATTAAATATAGAACCATTTCAAAATCCAATATTTTGAAATTTTGTGTATTCAATTTAATAAAATTAAATTCACTTTTATATGAATGTTATTAAAATTTAGTTTGGATAAATTTTTGGTACGTTTATGATATTTTTCATATTTTAATAAATAGTGAAAAAATAGTAAATATTAATTAAAAACAACTTTTTTAATCGAAATAATTTTTAGGGATAAATTATATATTTGAGTGGTTTTAAATTATAATTAGACTATATTGTTATAATTTAATATAATTTAGCTCATTGAATGTAATTTAACATCTAAACATGACATAAACAAGTGTCAATATTTTGATAGTTATTATTTCTGAAAAACGCACCTTTTGTTTTTACAACAGGAATTAATATTATATTAATTTCTACCATTTATCGGTTTTGAATTTGGAAAAATTTATTCCATATTTCAAATCAGGTGGTAAAATCTTTGTAAATATGTAACTTTTATTTTTATACATTATGAATAATTAAATCGGTAAATATATTATTTACCATGTTTAAAGGGTAAATTTGGTATATAAGGGTAAAAAATAATATTATAATAATATTAAATTACCCTAAAATGTGTCTTATTATTATTGGATGAAACATGTATGACCATGGGAATCTTTTGGTCAATTTGGGTATCCCATAGAGCCACATGGGATTGATACTGACATTTTATATTAATTAATCTATAGTAAACACAAAAATAACACAAGCATGTGTCTTTTAGTAAAATATTTTTATATGGGGTTATATAATTTATCTCTTAGGTTATAAATATTAATTTAAATGATAAAACTATTTCCTAAATGAATATATTTTATTTATAATTTTTATACATAAAAAAATATATTTATTTATGACACAATAATGATGCATTATTTTACTTATTAATAAAAGAATCAAATAGATGATATTATAAAAATTAAAATAAATATAAGTTTAATGTTATGATGACATCCATGAATTTTATTGGTGAATCAGACATGTTAGGGTTGATTCAATGTATCTGGTTAGAAGTAATTAAGATTTGATGACTTTAACAAAAACCAAATAATAAATAGTGTCAAAATTGACATAATTGAGTTTTAAAACAAATACTATATCATTAATTGAAACAATATTAGAAAAAATCTAAGGATTGACCAAAATAATTATATAAGGTTATATATTTTAATATTTAACAACATGGGGTTATATTGTCTTGTTTTAGTAAGTACATTAACCATATAATATTAAAATAAAAAGAGACATGGTAAATGTCAAACTATTTAACTAAGTGTTAAATCTAAAAGATAAGGTTAAAATGGTTACCTAAACTTTTTTAAAACCTATTGGTTGAGAGTTTATAAACCCTTAACCACCTTATACTTAATATGAATCATTTTGGATAAATTATAAATCAAAAATAATTCTATTATAAATTATGTTTTCAAACATTTCCTAAAGTGACTGTCACCTCTCTTATAAAGGGACACTTCCCCTTGTCTCAAAATCACACCTCCAAAGCCATTTTGATCCACCAAAACCTAGAAAAATATCCTATAAAATTTCATCAAATCAACATAGATTACATACATTTATCATAATTCTATCCTAATGAGCCCTTTGGATCAACTCAAAAGGAAACACCCGAAGAAGAGGTAATAACTTCACCACCCTCTTTCAAGTTTTTTTCATCTTCCACTTCCTATTTCATTGTTGTTTCCAAACCAAAATAATAAATCCAGTAACTTATACATAATGTGATGTTATTATAAATAGGGTACAACCATATTCATTATTTTAACCAACCTATAAATGACAAAGTCACCATAGGTTCTTACATACGGCTTACCGTCTCCACGTCGTGGTGTAGTTTGTTATTCAAAAACTTCATTATTTTGATGGGTATAATAATGGGTATAAATGAAGTAAATCACAAATGTAACATGTTAATGATTTTTTATATATAATATACGATCTGATTACATATGATTTCAAAATAAATATAATTATATTGTTGCTCGTGCGTACGTACAGATTACCGTCTCCATGACGCGATGAGATTCATTTTCACATTAACCATTCAACGATGATTATAAAAATATATATTATTAATAAGTCTGTAATATATTATATAATATTTATACATAACAGATATATATATATATATGTATATATGTATTTATGTATGTATGTACTTACATATATTTTATTCATCTACTTCCATTAAATATGATATGAAAACAGAAACTACCATTATGTGTACGTATGACCTACTGTCTCCATATATGGTGCCTTCCATTTCATATATCTATCTATTATAAATATTTATATTCTAAATATATATGACATATAAAAATCATTTTTTATATTCTGGAAGTATTTAAATCATGATCTAAATGTTACGATCAAGAATAACAAGTTAAAACACGATTGATAATGAATGCGATTATTACCCAAAATGTTAATTTAACATGAAAGTCATTATTGAATGGGTAGTATAATGTCATAAATGAATCATTTATGATATAATAGATATAAATATGGTTCTGGTATAATTTAATAACATACTATAGAAATTATACATAAGGTTATACGTACCATCGACCAAAGGAAAGTGCAATGTAAGGGTTAATTACACAATCTCTTTATTATATGACGTTGTTTTTAAGTAAAAATATACTAGGAAATATTCATTATCCATGTAAATTCTTCATAAAATAATTTTAAAATTGATTATTTTTAAGGGACTTTCTACAAAAACTTAATTTTAAAGGTTTAAAATATTTATTCTTCTAAATTATTCTCATTAATGTTCATGTTTTAAAAATGGTTTTAATGATTTATTTATATGGAAATGAATGTTTTAAAATGTTAATTCCATTAAAAAGTTTCAAAGTGTTATGGGACACTTTTATTTAAAAATATCTTCAAAATTTCATTGTTTATATGGATTTTAAATTATTTCATGTAAAAGGATAATTCTCTTAATGATTTTTACAGATTATTTTCAACTATGTAAACATCCTTTACAAGACATTCTTCTTGATCTAGGTTGATTTATTATGATAAAAATCTTAAATATTTTATTTAATGTAATATATTTGACTATGGATGTGTTATTTGTATACCATTCATGGTTTAGGGTGAAATTATTGACATTTTGTATGATACTTTTAATACGAATGTTTATGTTATGTTTAATCCTTTTTTATATGAGGAATGTATTGGACTTAGTATGTAATGGGTGGAGCATGATATATCTCCTAAATGCATCGGTAGGTCTAATGAGACAACTAGATGTGGAATTGGATGAGGGAGATCACAATTGGATATATGGTTTTGGTCAAGGCGGTAATAATTTTTAGAAATCTTGGCCGAGGCCTTGAGACAATGTTTCAGAATGTCTAGCATTATAAATTTCCTCATTATGAAAATAAAATTGATGGTTCATGTGGATATTAGACTTATAGAATACCCATGACTATGTTTTATTATGGAATTATTTACTCATCTCATTTTTCTGCCATAATGTGTTTCCAGTTTATTATTGGTAAAGGCACGTGGTTTCAATTATTCCCTAGGCCTATTGTTTATGTTATCTTCTGCTAAATTGTATAACCTTGCTGAGCATCTGAGCTCACCCCATTCATATGTTTTATTTTCCTAGGATTTTCAAGTAGTGTATTATTACTAACCTACAGGTATTCTCTATGGGATATGAATTTGGTCAATGGAGACAATGTTGGTGTTAATTTTCATTTTATAATATAATGTAATGTTCATGTTTGTAATCTATTTCCAAGACTGCTAAATCGATCGGTCTTTCGGGATATAATTTCCTTATATAATGCCAATGTAATGTAATAAATCACCGACTATAGGTAACTGGGGTTGGGGTGTTACACCAAAACTCCCAAACATTCAATCCATAACTGTCAAATACCCAAATAACTAAAAATAATTTGGTTAATAAAAAATAGTCCCTCAACTCATAGGATATGAATGAAACAAATTGAAAAAAAGATACATAATGAACCAGAAACACAATTTTTTATATTATATATATTTATATATTTATATTTGTATCTTTTATATATAATTAAATTATTTTCACATTAATTTAAATGGTTATTCATTTTTAAAAAATTTTGATTAATATATCTTATAATAATCAATATTGATAAAACAAAAAATATATTTTTCTTATTTCATTTCATTTATTACTCTTATAATTAATGTAATATTATATGGTTTCTAAAACTATTCATTTTTAATAAATAATATTATTTTCCCTTTTATTTTTTCATGAAAAAACCAATTCCTTTATTTTCAATAATTGTTAATTAACTATTTATTAAATTATTATATATGGGAAAAATTTTGTACCAACTTATTATCTATTTTATAAAATATTACTATATTTAACATATATATTCATGAAATAGAATAATTTTTAACTTATAAACATCCAAAATTCCAAAATAGCATTATTTTTCAGAACTAATTTGAATCATAAATTGATTGTGATTCAATATATTATAATATAACCCATTTCATTTTGTAAGGGATTTCCACATGCGTATAATTTATGTATGACATAGTTATATATACAATAATATAAAATATTACATTATGTCATGGGATGGATTAAAATTATTTAACCACCAATAAATTTGTTAATACACTATATCATATGATATACTATTGTGTGGGATTGATATGGATTCATTTATCAACATTAAAATTAATATGAATGTTTCATTTATCTTTTTCCACAATGTCATGATGTATTAGTAGTTAGACATGATTTTTTAAATGATCATTAATATTCATTAAGAAATGATATCAATAAAAATGTAAATAATATCATTTCATAGAAGAAATAAAAAATTATTACTAATGATTGTACTTTCATCCCGATATGAATTTATATAAATGATTTTCTTATTATCTTTTATAATATTAAAATTTTTATTAAACATTATATAATAAATATTTTTTTAATATATCATTAATGTTTCATTATATTATTAAAAATTACTTAATATTTGTTCCTCAACATCTATAATAACCTTTCATTTATAGAAACTACTTAGAATTTATGACTCAATTATTAATCCATGGTTCCTGGTTTGACCTGTAAAAATATTTACATATGTTATGTTGTCATAAATTATATCCTCTTTCTAACTACCTTTTCATGATAAATAATTTTATTATTAGTCTCTAACCACTATCTCTGTATCTAATTAACTAAAATATATTTTTTACTTCACAATAATGATGAATCATTATCATTTTTTTAGAATAAACTAAACCTTAAAAACATTAATAAATTTCAATGGTATGTCCAAAACATTATAGACCATCTCTATTAAATAACGAATCTGATATTTTTATCATACCATCCGTTAAGGACTGTTATTAATCCTTCCCATTGAAATAATTTTTTTTTCTATTTTCTCAATATAGATTTCAAATCCACTAACATTTGGATTAAAACAACATATTACTCCATTAATACCACTTTGAACAAAC
Organism: Viscum album; assembly: GCA_963277665.1. Classification (NCBI taxonomy): domain Eukaryota; kingdom Viridiplantae; phylum Streptophyta; class Magnoliopsida; order Santalales; family Viscaceae; genus Viscum; species Viscum album. Next base: position 385,658,510 of record OY728147.1, on the reverse strand, counting down.
CAATATTTTTTCCCCTTTCACATTGATAACTTGAGGACAACAAAACATTAAAAATAATATAGGATTTGGTTCCTTTTGTTGGGGATTAAAAATAGTGGTAATAAATATTTTATATTTTATTATAATTTTTCTATGGATATACGTAATTTCCCAAATTTCATTCATCCAAATGAATAATGATATATTATTATTTTCTAATATAATTGTATCCATATCTACCCTGATTATCTACATCTATTATATAAAAATATTTCGTTATCAAGAATATAGTTAATTAAATTCATGTCGTATAAATAAATTTTTAATATATCATTGAGGTTTTATACATTTATCCACATCTCTTTTATTCATTCAAATTTACTTAATTGAGAATCTACATTCCTTCACTGCACTTCTCCTGAATCATTTGAATCACATTGAGTCCTGGGGTTTATGTTTTTTTAAGTGACATATTATTATTAAATTGATAAATAATAGTAATATTTATTTATCTTTATTTATTGATTTAGTTTTTAATAGACAACGTATGGCCAATATATATTAGATATAGTGGATTGGAGCTATGAATATCCACATTCGAATATGAGTATTTTTGCAGCCATATAATTTTAAAAAGAGAGAAAAAAGAAAATATTTATATCGTCATTATTATCATATTAGGAAATTTTTTACATGGGTACACTTATTCATGTTTATTTGGATAAGGGAATGAATTTACATATTACATTACTCTTTCTACTATTTAAATCATTAATAGTAATATTATTTACCTCTTCATAATTTCTACTAATTTTTTTTCCATGAACGTATTTCTGATCTTTAATATTTAAAAAATTACATTTTTCTACTGTCCTCTAATAACAACATGACCATAATTAACCACTCCACTAATAATAAATACATTTAAAAAACAAATAATTTATTTGATGACATTTTCTTGATAATTTCAATATGTTGTGAATTTACCAATGGAATAAAATTGAATTCCACAACATCTATATATTCTATACATTCCTAATTGGTCAAATATCCTTAATTTCTTATTAACACATAATTATAAAAACAAAATATGCTTAATTTTCTATTGTATATCTATTTTTTAATCTGAATTGAAATTACAATACGTTATTAATTAATGTTATCCTGAATCCATGAACATTCCTTTTATGAACCTTTCTGTGAGTATTTAATTAGGTCATATTTTTTAATTGATTTCCTCATATCCATATAATACTTTTATAAAGAAAAAATTCATAGTAAACTTTGTATTTAAAATAGTATGGTAATTATTAGTATGATGAAATAATTAGATTCATAATCCAAAATATCTACGAATACCAGAAATTGATCATCCATATTCATTCATGATGCAATATATTTTATCTAAAAATATATTCCTAAAGTGGGAAAGGTCTCCATTAATTCTTGTTGTTATAATTTTTTAGTTCTTCATAAATAAAAATAATAAAAACTAAAAACATATCTGTATATTTTTTAACCAAATATATTTTTAAAAATATATATATAATGTTAATTTTCATCAAAGGACACTTTTTTATTGTGATTACAAACCTATAGGCCTTTTATAATTTTGAAAACAAATTTTATTCCTAATTTTTTAAAAAATTATACATGTATGAAGAAAAATATTTTTTAAATTATTAATTAAACATTTCAAAAAAAACATTAATGGTAGAATTTTAATTCTTGATTTTTATATACATTTTTCTCTATTAATACATTTTCTCTTCTTTAACAAAAATATTAACCACCATTTCCTTTTTCTCTAACTAATTTTTTTCCATTAATTTATCCCTGAATGTTTCTCAGGGTTTTTGTGTTAATTGTTTATTAATGGAATAGTAACACTTATATAACTCTCAATCACCCTAGAATATTAAATTATAATATTAATTCACATCTTTAATGTAATTATTAAATTTCAAACATGAACTCAATCAAGTGTTTCTTAAAAAATTTAATAGTCCATTAAAAATCCATTTTACTTTATTATTATTCTATTCCATAGACTCTTTCAACATCATCTGATTGATGAGTTAAATCATTAACTTATCAACCACCATTGATATTTCTAATTTTTTAAAAATGATTGAATAGAAATTATTAGATAATTTATAGTCTATATCAATATTTATATCCACATTTTCAATATTTTTGATTTTTACAAGAAAATATTTCAACTCATACTTCAAAAATATTTACAACTTATGTTATTCTTATTTTAAATATCTATCCTATTTATCATATGAAGATATGTCATCATTAAAAAACTCTATTAAAATATTTTCATAATTTTAAATTTAGTAAGAAACATAAATTTAATCTTTAACACATTAGTCATAATTTTATTTTGTAATTTAAAATTTAAAGATTGGAATCTTTATAAATTTTCCATCCCTATTAAAATATCTATATATTTTATTGAACAGTTTTTATATTTGATGAAATTCTTGAAGACCCCACATTATCATCACCTTCATCATACTTAAATTTTGAACACTTTTATATTAAATTTTTAGTATCTTCAAATATTAAACTCATCAGTGGTGTATTGCCTTAGTATAGTCATTTAAATTTCCTAATCATTATTGAGATGAATGTCATTATCTAAAAAATATGTCTTAGATAGTTATGCATCATATGAATTGTTCTTATATTAAATGGACTCCTAAAAAGCTTTTCATAGTTAATCGATTTACTAAAACTTTACATTTATGATATAAAATTTATCATACTATTTCTCACTTCCAAATATCAGTGGAAGTGATAATTTTATTCAAATAAACTAATGGATTCCTGTTATATTGGATCCCCTTGTATTTATTCTATTTGATTATATTTGATTCTTCTTAATTAAAAGAACAAATTTTTTATAGTTCTGGCTAATATATATATATATTGTCAACAATTACTTTCCATGTTTTATTAATTGAGTATCATATGAATTATTATATAATAGAATTTATCAATTTTTGAAATACTATATGTTTCATTTTTTATCATTATCCAAAAAATTATTTAATGGTTATTATATGAATTATTCTATATACCGTTAAATGACATAATAATCATGTATTTAATGAATTAAATAGAAAAAAAATTATTAATGAATTTAATTTCAAGATCGACAATCATTTTAAAATTTTATTCATAAATATATTATAATGGAAATAATCCATAAATAGACAACATTCATTTCTCATGAATTGTCCTAAAAATCCATAATAATTTTATTTAGGTATGTAAAATTTATATCATTTAAAATTTGACAATTATTACCATAATATATCAAAATATACTTACCATTTAGTAAATCTAATTGATCAATTTTGAAAAAAAGTCCAAACTACATGATCATTAAAAAAATGTAACAAACATCACATCCAAAATCCAAACTTCTAATTAAATTTGAAGGGATATCGGGTCATTAAATATAATTAACATAAAACATAAAAACCAATAAGTATTACAATCAATAGAGGTATACTATTAGGTGGAAAATTGATGTAATAATTCATATTATATTCCATCATGGGGTAACCTACATCCCTTATTAACATGACAATATTAAAAGATGTTATAGATTTCATTATTATTCAATGATATAATGTAATTGTATTAACTATATAATTTTATTGGGACACATTTAGTCACAAAAATCATAGAAGGAAAATTAATTTTAGCAATTTTTACTATTCAAACTGAATTTCTATATCAATGGAATAACCTTGAAAAACAAATAAACACTCATCCCTATAGAATACCCATCATGGATACCAATGATTAATTAATTCCATAAATTCATTTTTGAAAATATACTCTCCCACTAATTTAATATTAAATAATATAATCAATAAAATAACATTGAAGGGACAAAATAATGATAAAAATCATCCACCACTATGTGACACCACATTACTCTAGTAGAGAATCAAATCCTTTTGCATTTTTCACACATTGACAATATTTTAAACTAGATAATGGTGCATTCTTTAAAAGCCAAAGATGATAATAAATTATTTAATGACTGTTCTTGAAAAAATATATATCATTTGATCATCAATAAATATTTATATTATTATAATATCATTATAAAAGAATTCATAGTCCACATCATATCCGATAGAGTCATTAATATTAATATTATTTTTATTTTTTATTAAATAATAAAATTTACTAATATTAACTCTACTTATTAAGAATCATATTATTATTCTTCTTATAATTCTCTTTCACAATCAAATTTATTACAATATTACTCCCTATATTCATCTCTCAATCTCACAATAATTTCAAAAGAGTCTATATATTCATTATCTATACAAAATTTAATTTAAAATATATTTTTTAATCAATACACACCATTAAGATATCCCACATTAGAAAGATCATTTGGAATATGTATTATCATCAAATAAACTCTAATATGTTTTTAAAACAATGAATGTGTTATTAATATATTCTTTAGATCATCATCATAGGAAAATTATAAAATCACTCTACATCTATAAATTGGAATCAACCATGGATTAACCAACTAAAATGAGAATGGATAAGGAAAGTCTTCATCACCAAAGTATTTATCATCACCCTTCCAATGTGATTTTCTTCAAACATCTCAAGAAATAATTCTAATTCTCATGTAAGTACAATATTTTCTTTTATTCATTAAGATATAAACTCATTGAAATAATAATATTTAGCAGAAGAAAATTATATGTGGAAAAATCTTCTTAGATTGATATTGGTTTTCCTAATTCAACTTAATATATTATTAATTAATTTTATTTTCCAAAAATAATTGTATAAACACCAATAATATTCTCATATGGAAAAAGAAATGATCTATATTCCAGGAAAACTAGCTACAAAAGATTATAATATTTATGACACAAATCAATGTGCGGATAATCTAATACAACATTGAAATTTTTTTATAAAAAATTGTTTAAACATTCATACTGAATTATAGTGTGATGTCTCCCATTAAAGAGAGGTTTTTTCTCCCTCTACCAAAATACCATTCACAAATTTATTTTCACCATTAAATATCATTTAGCCCCCTATAAGATTCTAATTTATCATCAACATTTAAAAATTCAAATTAATTAATCTATGATATAAGGTGACTTACATTTTGTCTAATGGACTGATAAAAAAGTCAACATAAGGATATAACATATATTCACATCATTTTGTTAATCTTCAACATCCCCCCATTTTACAAATACTAAATCAAGGGGTCACCATAAACCTCAAATTATTTTATCAAACTATAATAAAATAATATTTGTGGGTTTTATATTATGTAATATCATGTAATATTAGATAGAATTATCTTTGAAAATAATTCATTAATATTTTAAGTTTTTTTAATCAATTCATGTATAATATATCTTATTTGATCAAATTTACTATCTGTTTTTTAGAATTTTTTTATATTTAATGATTCATAATGAATTTTGAATTTCTTAGAACAATTTTATTGATTCATATGAATCATGTATGATAATTTGTAAATAAAAGTAAATTTTTTTATTATTTTAAAAAAAATTATATTATTTTATAATACTTTAAAAATATAATATATAATAGATATATATTTGTTTTAAAAAAATTTAAAATATATCATGAATAATAATACAAAAATCCCATAAATTATATATAAATTTTAATAAAAAGAAGAAGAAGTGGTAGCAAGTTGGAAATGTGATATAATAACTGTTTTTAGTAAAATAGTTTTTATAATATAATGAATGATATTTTTAATTCAGTTTTAAATATATAGTTTAATGTATTTATTTTTATGGTAAATGTTTAATTTTAATTTCTTAACATGTTTTATAATACTATGATATTAAAAATTATTTTTGAAAAATGAGTTTCAGTATAATTGGAATCCTTATTCATATTGTTATATTCATTTATAAATTAATATTGATTACTAAATAATCATATGAAACATTTATTAACTTAAAACATATTAACATAATATATAAAAATTATAAAATTTAACTAAATTAATTTTATTGTAATGATAAGTATGTAAATAATTCCATATGGTAAAGTATAGATGGCATAACATTGAAAAATAACAAATTGATGTCATTGACATAATATTAAATAATGGATTATATAATACTTCACATGAGTGATATGTAATATTACTAATAAATCATTATGTTATGTAATTATGTATTTTATTATTTTAAATTTTTATAATTATTAAAATACATAAATAGTCCCCGTGCATATTAATTGAAATTAAAATTATTAATCTATAAATGTTATAATTATAATGATAAGAGTAAAATATAATATGAAATTTCTGTTGGAAAATAGTGACAGATAATAAGTACTTTCTTGTTAAAAATATTTATGTATATTAATATAGAAGGTTAATTATTCCAAAGGCATACACCTTGTTGATACACCACTTTCTTGAGGAGGTAAAATGTAAAATAGTATATTTTTAGCATATATAAAGAGATAGGAATATGATCATTACAGTTTAGCACAAATTTATAATATATTTCACTGTAGAAAATTGATTATATGAATATACAAATAAGAAGATTATGATTTTATTTTTCTTTAAAATATAAAATTTATGAAAATTACAATAATATGTATATAATATGTATTTATTGATAATAACAATTTATAAATATATGAAAATTATAAAACCAAATAAAAAGTTAATTTTACAGGATTAATGGTTTCACATATCGTCAAATTTTTATTTATGTTCCTTATTCTATGTGAAAATTATAGTCATGATTCATAAATATTGAATAATTGCAAAGAAAAAATTGAATCGTGTTTATAAAAGTGGAATCCTTACATCAACTAAAAAACCTAACTATTTGTACATTTTGATTGAATATTTAGACAAAATAATTTTATAAATATCACCTTCAAAGCTAATATGTCTTGGGTATAGCCACTATTTCCTTATTCAATAGTAAAAGTTCAAATCTATTTGATGTTATTAAAAACAATTTAAGGGTTCAATGAAAAATATTTCTTTCTTATTTAATGATATATTACAATAAAAATAATTTAAAAGTCATATTAATTTTGTAGAAATATTCTATATTATTTTTTGTAACACTTTTTTGATCCATTCTTGATAATATAGAACTCAATTTTTTATGAGCCCTATTTCATATATATTCATTAAATTAATGTATATGATACAAAATCCTTGTATTCTATTTTACATTCTACACGTAACATTTCTATAATGTGGATAAATATTAAATTTGTTCCAAATAGTTGTATAATTTTTCTAATTGTGTTTACTTGACTCAAATATTTATTATTTTTTCCTTTTTAAATCATTTTGAAATCAGCATTCACATATTATGGTTTTAAAATACCTAATTGAATAATATTATCTTATTTTTTTAAAATTAATCATTTCATGTATATTATTTTACAAAAATATCTCCCTCAAAAAGTACCCCTCTTGTGTGAAAATGGGACAGTGGATGAAAAGAAACCCCAAATCCCGCCTCTAATAGTACATGAGTTTGAAACCCTTAGTCAGGGCATATAATCCACACATATGGGAGGAATTTTCTACAAAATTTAATTTAATATATTAAAAAATAATATTTTAATCCACTAACCAATACCATTCATAGTATTAAGTAATACAACTATATAAAATTCCCTGAAAAACAAAAATAATTAAAAGTAAATTAATGCAATTACAAAACCAGAATACGTCATTATGATGAAACGCAGTAACTCCTATTTAAATCCCAAGAGAATGTATCACCCATGGAGATACTAAAAATATCAATTAAATATAAATAAATATATTATATTTATATAGGGTGAGTATAACATTCATACAAAATAGGATATTCCCTCAAAACCTTCAGTGGGAAATGTTAAATAAGTCAACTAAAATGTGATGAAAAAAATCAACCCAACTCAAAAACATAATATTTAAATCGAATTTTCATCATGAACATTAACAACTCATCATTTATGACATAGAAATAAACCGTTTTATATGTAAATTATATATTAAATTAAGGTACCAGAGTTCAACATCCCTAGTAATTGGTCACTCCAATACCCCGATTGCTCACTCCTTATACTCATCCCACCAAAAATCCATATTGAAACTCATGAATTTAAATCATATCCATTTTTCATATTCTGAAAACCAATACCACATAACTATCAATAAAACATATGTTACTATGTGTATATTAATAACCCACTACTGGATATGTAAATTCATAATGCCTAATTCCACTTAAGAATATTCAATCACACCCCTGGGGAACCATAATCATCATGTTATTATGTAATAAGTAAAATTATATTAGGAATTTGTACCTCATATATAAATATAAGGTAAAACTATGATCCATCACAAAATAGGTATGATAGGAACCTAAACCATAAAAAACCACATCTTGGGATATACCGACACATACAATATATTTTAAGGGAGTGAAAGGGAAAGGGAAAATTCACCCAAATAATCCCCAACAATCTGGTATATTTTAGAGTAGACCCATAAAACTTTTAGGTGTCATTTTATATACATACTATGGAGATAGAGTTTATAAAACCAGAAAATGTAAGATCTATTTCACACAAAAATTGTATTTGGATATACATGTCCATAAAATCACCTATATTGAAAATTTCTTAAGAAACATGGTCAATCCTACCGAAGTTCAAAAATCATACATTCCTACAAGATTCATGATTAATTATTTTTCACACATGCATTAATTAATTATATTTTTTTTACTTATTTCAAATATTATTATGTCACTCTTCTATGTATAATTACAAAAAAACCACATATTTCATCTAATTTATAGGAATTCCATAATCATCATATATATTTATCTAGAATGATGTATATTCATTTACTAATTAATTTATGATTTTATATTTTCTTGGGTACTATCAGAATCATCCTCTGATAACACCAATAAGATTCACCTTTCATGCCTAGAGTCAAACTTCGTATAGCCATTAAAACCATGAGATATAAAATCTTACGAAAAAATCATTTATAAGTATTCACACAAGAGATATTCATGAACAAGACCGCCGCATTACACATCCAAACCACTATAGGGTCATTTTTTATACAATTGTCAATAATATACTACATCCCATCATTACCATAATAAACTAACACTGCAAACATGATCTTTTACAATATTTCTAATCAATATACCAACTATTACAAGATATCATTAATGAAAAAAGGTAGTTACTATATTAGAGTATTCAATATATGAAATAAATATTTCTATATAATATTTTCATAGAAATAATGTCCTTGGAACCATGGAATCATATTCTCTGACAAACATGAATGGGTTTTTTTATCCCCAATAAATTATCCTTAGAAAAGATCCATTTTAATCCCCATTTTCAGTTAAAATATTTAGTACATAAATTCCCCTCAATCATATATAAACCCATTTTTATATATATAGAGAAATGATATTAAATATTGTTATGGTCAAAGTAAAAAATCACCATTAATTATCCTTTGAATTTTATGACATAAAATAAATTCAATTTATTCATTAAAAAATAAAAAATCCATGATCCTAATCATTCTAAAATAACAACACATATCTAAAAATAATTTATTATCATTATATATATATATATTAATGTTATATAACTCAATATATATTCACTATTTTTTATTATATTGTTCTGATATGTTTACCCATTCCAATATAGGTGTGATATTAAGCGAAATTAATAATATTACATAATGATATCTATTATAATAGAGTATTAGGAATGTCATGTGAAATTTTATCATCAGTATCTAGAAAAAAATACCCCCAGTATTTTTCATTAATTTAAATAATATTATAATAAATAGTAATAATTTTCATGTGATAATATTCTTGCTAAAGATTTAATATTATTATATGACTATTATAAATCACAGAATACGTAAAATCCACTTCTTGATATTTCCAAATCCTGAAACAATAATATTAATCTACTTCTTGTTAGAACCCATTTTTTTCTTTATCCATCTTATTTCACGAGTTTACAATTATTATTATAATCATATATAATGTAATATTTCTGACATATTCTTTCTATATTTTATCATTGTTAGGTATAGTTTGATTTATTATTATAGTAGAATCTAAACCATTATTAAAACTTTTTTTAGAACTAAAGGGAAGAATGAAATCACCAACATCAAGTGTCTTCTCCACTCATTGGATTAAAATATATGATATTGAATGTGTTAATAAAAATCTTATAGGCCATGAAATGTAGGAAATCCGTAGGAAAAATTTTGAAGACACCCTAGACACAGATGTAGACTGGATCACCCATGATGAAGGTAAAATATATAATGATGAAATGGTTGAAGGAAAATATCATTATAAAAGATAACAGGTAGATACCCTCTACATTTTGAATTATATAATACTTATTATGGAAATAATTATATTTAAAACCACAGTAAATCAATTATATTTTATTCTAATTCAATCCATAAAATTATATAATGATTAATATCTTCATCTATCCTCTTTAATTTTAGTTTAAAAACATAATACTTAACTTTATTCCAAATTATATTAATAAAAATATGTATCAATATTGAACCAAAAAATAAATCAATGATTTATGTATATAATAAGTCATTGAATTTTATCATGAATTTGTTTTATAATGGTTGGATGAATCAAAAAATATGAATCTTTTTAAAATACCATAACACAATTCTTCATCAACCATAATATAGATCGATATACCTAAATCTGATGATAAATGTAAACTAATGTGGGACTATGAAATCAAAAATAACCTTTCTTGAGCTACAAATCCATACATTGTAAAGAACCAACTCGAGTACCATTGTTCCCTGATAACTGATCTGGCAGAGACATAGCCTGAAGTGCATTTTTAAACCCCACAAGTTAATGACTGACACATGGAATCTTACAATTTTAATGTGAAAATTAGTTTTTCACAACCATTATAGAAGTAAAAAAACAAGACAATATCAGTATCTAATGAAATTCCACTATGAGTAATGTAAAAAAGTAAAATAGGAATTAAATCCCAATTTACTACAACCAAAGTACTAAAAAATTGGAAAAAACCCAATCCACAACTAAAATGAAGCCCACCATGTACAGGGTTCGATTTCTAGATCCATCTCTAATAAATCCTTTAACCTTGTTCGAACCATAAATAACATATTCTATAAGTAAAAAAACAAAAATATAGGATGTGATTTAAATCCTAGTAGTATTTCACCAAAATCATCTATAATATGTTCAGAGTATCAAATAAAACAGGAATGTAATTTTAGTTTTTAAAAAATTGTTTTGAAATATCAAGAGAGTATCTAAAAAACCACGATTTATTTTTTAAAAGATGGAAATACTTTTTAAATTCATGATTCACATTTCAATTTATGGTAATACATTTCAAAAAGATGGAATTCAACTTTAACCAAGGGGAGGTTTACACAAAATAATTTTTTCACAAAAATGGATTAAATAAACAATTTAATATAAAATAGTTTATATAAATTCTCATGTAGAACAATTTACAAAAATGGAATATAAACATTTGAATAAAAACAAGTAAACAAAATGTTCATGGGATTAATAAGTTATGAAAGTTCCATTATATAAGGATCCCACACTCCTAGTAAAAAAATACATATATACTCCCCTTTCAACAAAAGACATATAGGACTCATCATTTTCACCGAAGTGGTGTGATGTGTTGATATGATGTTTTTGAAAATTTTATGTCAAAAAGTTCCATCCAATAAATCAATTAGAAAATAATTATTTCATGTTCTCAAGTACACAAAATGATGTTAATATATTTCAATACTACATTAAATAAAATTAAACACATTACCCATTACAAATATGCCAATTTTACCATTAAACCCCATGATAGGTTTTTTATAAAAAAATATAACTCTTTAGAAAGATAAAACACAATTATTTATATCAAAATTAATTTATTCGATTTTATATAAATAAGGATTTCAATTGAATTAATGTAATTCAAAAATCCAATGTCACAATTAAATTCATCAATTTAATTTCCAAATTAATTCCATTAATTTCATACGAAACTCCCAAATCACTAGAATTTAGGTTTTTATCAATTTTCAGTACAATTTATTTCACAATTTATGTTGTACAATTTAAACATTCCCAAAATCCATTACCAAACACCAATTCACTGGAATGTGTGGTTTTTCGATTTCATGGAAAAAACCCATTTCAAAACCACAGTTAAAGGAATTGGTTTTTCTCTAACAACCCAATTGAAATCCATTTTAAAGAAAAAATAATAAATTAAGTTAAAATGAAATAAATTATAATAAAAGATAAATATTCGGTTAATATAATGTGGTTATGATGATGGAACCACCTAATGTTTTGTCATAGAAATAAAAAGCCAGATATATACCTTCCAATAAAAATAAATATGAAAATGATCATTGAACTCAACCTAGAAATAATATTTGGCAAGAAATAGTTTAGATACATAAATTAAAAGAGGAAAAATAATTCCCCAAAAGGAAAATATAATGATACTGTGATATTTAGAGAACCCTTACCCAGTAAGTTACACCACAATAGTAAAAATGACCAAACATTGAAGGAAACCACATAGAAGGCTATGAGGGCTCCAAAGTTTCCAGGGAAAGATAATAAAGTTTAGAAGAAGAGTTTTAGGAATAGGAATACATTTTTTATCAGGTATTCCTATTTATAAAAAAATATATGGGTTTTATATAGTGTGTAACCTAATTTCAGATAGTATAATTGAAGAAAACTCATATCCAATGAAAAACTCTTTGCATTTTACTTAAATATTTATTTCCATTTTTGGATTTACCTGATGTGTAACCCCATTACATGATGTGTAAATATCTATCAGACTATAGGAATGTTTGGATAAATCTTCGAATCTATCAAATCAGTGACTTTACCATTATACATTTCCTCCTAATACCATTTTGGCCATATTCACAAAATGAAATAGGATAACCATGATAAGGTTAAAAAAGTACCAAATATATCCATAATGAGATGTTACAACATAGCATCTATAAAAGAATTATATCCCTAGAAATACTATAAAGATTCTTCCTTGATAAAAAATTGATGCCACTACAATATCATCAATGTCTCACATTCCCAACACTCATGAAAATATGAACTGTGTCCCCATATCACACATACCAAATGTCTTTTCCTCCAATGAATTACCTCTATTTTTGAATCCACTATCCTGATTGGCCATTTACTGAATGATAAATCAGGTTCAATCTCAATACCACTGCATCTCGAAAATGTTTGATGGATCTGAAATTTACTTCTATAACTGAGATACCTAGAACACATTACGTATCGACCTCAGCTGGAGTTGAATTAGTAGATGATAATCAACATTCCTTACCTTCTCAACAACCTAGAATGGACCTTAAAAACAAGTTATAAGTATCTATTGCATCCCATGTTATCAATGATCCAACCAGGGTGAAACATCCAGCAATACTAGGCAAAGAGCTGAAAATTATAGTGGTCTATAGAAAATAACCTCATAGTATTTATATCGACTTTATGTTGATAGAATTCCCTGATGAATCAGCTAAATATTTTTTCTTCTTTCTTGTACCATGCTTGGTCTAAAAATGAAATGTTCACCATCCTCTAACAAGTACAATGTTGAACTTCAGGGTCATCCATACAAGGACTCAAAAGGTTACCTTTTGATCATAGACTATTATCTATTGTTTAAAGAAAACTCAACCATCCATAAATGGTCATCCCACCCCCGCCCTCATGTCAATGAAACACATCCGAAGCATCATCTCAAGAATATATAGGTATTTTTATGTCTATCAATCGAACTGTTGATGGTATTCCAAACACAAATGATGGTGAGATCCCAGTGCCTCATGATGGACACTCAATAGATGGGAATTAAACCAATGATCAATATCAAAAAATGTATCATGTGTAACTCTCTAAACCTGAAAAATCTCTGTCACATTTGTATTTACAAACCCAGAAAATTTATCTATATCTCGAATTGGTATAATGAAAGCGGACATTGTCAACATATCTATCACAACCAATATAAAATTCTTCTTTCCCTTGGTATGTGGAAAACCTGCCTCAAAGTCCACCAAGATCTCATCTGATTTCCAAGTCAGAATTGGATGTGACTAAAGAAAACCCAAATGATTTTGGTGCTCAACCATCACATATTGGAAGGTATAGTAATTTGAGATAAGCTCAATAATTTATTTTCCTATACATGGCCACCATAAATATTGTTGTGTATCATAAAACTTATTAGTGGTTCTAGGGTGCATTACATATTTGAAGTTATGTCAATATCACATAACACATATTCTCACCATTAACTATACAACAATGATTATCTACTAGCATATAACAACCTTTGTGGATTACAACCACTAGGAAACTGTATCCCCACCATAAAGATAGAATCTATTTCAACATAACTCATCATCAAACTAAAGATACTGAAGACTATTTTTGAGAATTATAGATGTCCAAAAAACACTATACATGAAAACCTGACTCCCTAATTCATGGACTCCAATATATAACTGTGGAATGATATCTATAAATTTCTACTCTTATGATGATTATTTTACTACCACAGTCATATGTTTGATAATTAAATAAAATTCAAGGAAAATCCATTTCCTTAAGGTATAGGTGATTCCCAATTATAATGACTACATGTATTACACCCAATGCCTCTAGTGGGAATTCAAATCATTTTAATAAAATATGTAACTCAAGGTCTTGTGGTATGAAAACATGATTAAACATTATCTATAAATATAATGATTCCAAATATAATTTGTGTGAATCGAAGCTGCATGTACTAGATCATGGGTCGTATACCTCTAATCATGTGTCCTAAGATGACGATATCTATTGGCAATAGCATGATTAAATTGCATTATAATTCATCCAAAGCATGATCCTGATGTATCACATGAGACCACATAGCCCTACCTAGACACTGGAAGAATCTAACCAAAAGAATAAGTCAAATTAAATTTCATCTCAATAATATAATTCATAAATATTTGATCCTAAGAAAACATTACTCCCTTATGAGTTAGTTCAATCATTATAAAATCCAACATTCCGATGTCCCTAATGAACAAGTGATAATAAAAAACTAGATCCAAAAAGATCTAGATTTGAAAAACAATATATTGTTGTTCCCATATCATAAAATATTCTACAATTTTAGGATCAACTGATTTACCACATTCTGTCACCACATGCCTTATGAATTTCACCTCATGAATCCAAAAGTTTCATTTCTAAAGCATGGAATATTTTTTGTGATTTATCAGTAATATCTAAAACAATTTTAGATAATGAACTTGATCCCCATGATATTTTTATTAAAAAGGATTTAATAATTAAATACAACCACAATGGTGACAAGATACTCGTGCAAAATCTTATTCATTAATTCTATAAAGATTTTATGATAATTTCATAAACCAATGGGAAATAAATAGGTACACATTATAAATGTACCTACTCGAAAAGGAAGTAATCTGAATGTCAAAATCTTTTATTCATAGGTTAAGGTTACAATAGAGATGATCAATATTCATGAACTACTTTTCCCCTTTCAACTAATTAATCATATCATCAATCCATGGAAACATATAGTTGTTCTTCACCATAACAATATTGAGATTTCATTAATCAACACATAGGTGAAGTGATGAATCATCTTTATTAGAAAAGAGAAATAGTTCCACCCAATGAGACACACTGAGGTATATAAATACTCTCTCTAGATGATCATCCAACATGGACTTAATCTCATTTCTTTCAGCTCATTCCATTGGTAAAATTTATTTGAAACAGGTTGAGTATTAGGAATTAAATCAATGGTTAACTCAACCTACCTTACCGAAAAAACCGGATCAGTCAAAAGAAATCAAGTCGGTACAAATGAAAAAAACTAGTGGGAGATCACCTATCAATGATTCTCACTCTTGATCAATTTAAAATATTTATATTACATTCCACAACTCCCGATAAGAACGTCCAACTCTTCTCGACCTTGGTTCTCATTATCCTTGAATGATAATATATACACCATAGGGTTCAGTAAGGCAGACTAATCGAATATTAAAATAAATTATGGATCTATTGTATATCATAAAATCCATAAAAAATAACATCAAGAGGTTTCGTGTCAAGAAATAGAAAACTCCAACCATTCTCGACATCTGATAGAGATAATTCATAAGAGGGACTATACAAACCCTTTTCCGTCTTTTTACAAATGGGTGCTTTAATATCCGTTGTACAAGATAAAAACTCCATAAGAAGATTTACTAGATTAACAATACAGGATTAAATAAAGGAATGAGATGCACCAGTACCAAATATATAATTCACTAATGTCAAAGACAATGTAATGGTACCTCTATTTGTTGTTGGACCCGTGTCCACTTCCTACAGAGTCTCCTCCACTATGTGAAGTATATTTTTTCCATAATTCTATAGATGGATCCCTTTTTTACATAAATCATTATATTTCCGCTATGTTTTAAAATGATATGATTATATCGTTAAAATATATGGAGTAGAATATATATAGAGGAATCAATATAAGTTCTCTAAATATCCATAGGAGCCACAATTCTTGGATTCCATGGTGAAAACCCTTTTTGAATGTCCTAGATTTCCCCATAAGTTGGAATGAAAATAACTTCCTCCTAGTGTGGTCAGAGCTATAGAAGGAACCTACTGTTAAGAACCAACTTGAGAGTCATCATGATTCTACTTTCATATCAAGGAACTCATTCTGGTAGTGGTAGACAAAGAAAATCTTGATAACCATGTTCTCCCAGCCTGGTAAATCGCGACCATCAGCCCCTTATAGAATAAAACTATATAATAAGGAATCTTATTTAATAAAATTTGAGAAAAAATATACTAAATATGTCCCAACTCAAAACATAGATCATTTATCTTCTCTTTCGATACAATCTCAATTGAGAAGGGCATGAGTTCAGTAAACCTGTTTTCGTACTCTGTCACGATCTTGTCAGCTTGCTCAAACTTGAAAAACTCAATATTCTTGAATAGAAACATAAAATTTGGGTAGAAATGGTCAGTGAAAAAAACCTTCAAGTCTTTAGAATATAACCCTATAAGCTTATTATCTGTTACTATATTTTCCCATCATATCCTTCTTGGTCCTTCCACCATAAATGTGGTGCCGAAAACATCGATTTTTTCAGTTGTTTCTAAGAACCCAAAAAATTTCTATTTAAATATAAACCATTCCTCATCCTCCTGAGGAACATTTTAGAGACCCAATGCTTGAAATACATAGAAATTATATTACTTTTTCAGAATATCTAATACCTAACAAAAACAGACACATAAGGACTATAATAGTTTAGTGTATTTGGAAACATGGAATATAATCTTCTAATCGTGGTGAAAAGATCTTCAACATCTCCCACAAAGATCTTCCCAAATTTCTTTTCATAGCTAAAATCATTCTTTATATACTGGGGAAAAGAAAAATTATAAAGGGCGAGCTCAAATTCTCAGTAAGGGTAAGCATGTTAAAAATAAAACAAACCATATAAATTTGAACATAAAAACATTAACATAATGTTTAAACATCAAAATCTTGAGCAATGACAAAAAACATGGCAGTATGTAAGGCATAGATCATAATGAAACATTAACCAAGATAAAATATCATGGGAATAAAACATGTAATTATGGAAACCATTAATCACATGATATGATTTCCATATTATCTAGGGCATTGCTTCCAAGACCATCTTAGTGGACAGTGTCCCTTTCTAAATCGGGTTCACTCCTCATTCCAGTCCTGTATTACTGAACCAGATTAACTTACCGTTCTAGCCATGTCAATATCATGAGATATAAATATTTACCAAATTCATTGGAGGGAGATATATGTACCACCCATCTCATAATGAAATCATTCTTACTTGTTCCATAACATAAACATAAATAATTCATCATAACGCAAAGAATAAAAATGGTTTTCATAAACATAATCCCATCATAAAATAATCTATATAAAAAAAATTGATATAATTTCATAATATTAAAAGTGAAACCATGTAAATCATATAGAAATTACACTTGAAACATACACACATGAAATAATTTCATCTTATATGGAAAATGGTTTTGATAAAACACTTGAAAATAAATATTTAGAAAAATATCCTTTCTTCTTAAAAATCATTTTTTTTTCTAAAAATTATACATAATTTTAAAATAATTGAATTTTATTGAAAATAACGATGAAATATTGTAGAGTAAACTTCATGAAAAAAGGTCTTATGAAAATTGTAAAAATCAGTTCATGCTGTATAAGTCAAAAAAACATTCTTCTCGTACTTTTGCCCGAAAAGTGAAAAAGTACCTCGTATGGTAAAAAATAGAAATATTCATTACATACCATGTAGTAAAAGAATAAAAATGGTTAAAATGTACTTTAAACAAACATGAATCCATTTTTATAAAACAGGGACATGGGTGATAAATATAACACCAGTAAATACTGACAAATAAACAATCCTAGATAAAAACGAGATTGGAAATGTTTTCCCATACCGTTTGTCCGATATGCTTCGTACATATCTGAAACTCCTATAAAATGATTTAAATAATGTCATTTAGTTTTTATAGAATCATATTTATTGTTATGATATCATATATGGTTCACTTATGGATTTATATTACCCGTTCTATTGTAAATTCCATGTTAAAGTAGCGTTTTTGGTAAAATTGTATTATTTATCGTACGTGTTTGGACTTGTTGTTCTTGATATTATTATAACTTATACCATTATTTACTTACTTACATAATTTAAATAAATATTTACATATCATATATATTCAGTATATATATATTAGATAGATAAATGAAATTAAAAACACCGTTCATGGAGACGGTAGGTCGTATGTACTCATGAACTCTGTTTTCCTTTCCTTATTGACATGAATGGAAGTAAGTAGATGACACACATATATATAGATAAATAAATTAGCTTTAGTAGCTTTATCATGTCATATATTTCATTATTATTCATTATATATACTTTATAATCATTTTTGAATGGTTAACATGGGGAATGAATCTCATCGCGTCGTGGAGACGGTAATCCGTACGTACGATTGAGCGATGCTATCATTCCCATAATTTTTGAATTGAATTGGAGTGGATGTTATAATATCATAGAATAAGTATGATGTTATAATAACTATATATATTTATTCTTTACACCATTGTACCCATCCAAGTAAGCTGGTGGTGGAGAAACAGATTACACCACGGCGTGGAGACGGTATTCTGTACGTACACACGCGTGGTGATTTCATTTTCCATAGGATGGATAGAAGGTGAAATGGGTTTGTTTCATATTTATAATAACATATCAGTATATTATTGATAAGTATGTTATTACTTTATAGTGAAACTACTAAAGAATAAGAATTTGAAGAAGAAAGAAAACTTGAAAGAATCGGTAGAAGAGATTACCTCTTCTACATCGTGCCTCTTTTAAACATCCTCTTAAGGAACTATAGTTGGTCTTTTGAGGAGAACATAATCTCTATAATGTTTATAGGGAAGTTGATTAGGGAAATGGGTAGGGTTTGGCTGATCTGGAAGGATCTAAATTGTGCAGAGAGAAGAGGGAGGAGGTGCCCTTTTATAAGGGAGGAGAGGGACACCTTAGGAAAAACATAAAATATTATTTTATAATAAAGTAATATTCAGTTTATAATAGCTTAAAATTGATTTATTTTGAATCTAAAGTTGGTATGGGTAGAAATACTATAATCCAATAAGTTTTATACAAGTTTAGATTACTATTTTAACCTTATCATTTAGATTTAACTCTATGTTAACTAATTTACCTTTTACCGTGTCTTCTCGTTTTCTTACACTATACAGTTAATAAACATACTATAACAATTTAAAATGACCCGAAGTGGTTAATTATTAATATATATAACCTTATCTAAGTCATATGTGCGAAAATTAGATTTTTAGGAAAAGAATAGAAGTTAATTATATAATAATTGTTTTAAAACCTATTTTATGTCAATTTCGACACTATTTGGTAATTGATTTTTTTAAATTAAAACAGCATTATTAGTTCGAGAAAAGTTAATTTAATAAATAATAACATGTCATATTAACCTAAAAGAGTATTTTAATTTATTAGAAGTCTCAAATTACATTTATTTGAGTATTTATAACAACAATTAAGTTAATATTTTATTAATAAGGTAATTACTGCATTATCATTGTGTCATAGATAAATTAAATTATTTAATGTCTAAAAATTATAAATAAAATATAATTATGTATTAAATCTTTCAATATTTATAAGGAATACTTATAGTCGAATTTATCTAATGTATAACCCTATATTAAAAATGTTTTAGTTATCAAACATTGATTTTAACGATTTTAACTCTTCTTTAAATAAATTAATAATAAATGTCCTAATCTAATCCATGTGGACATAAATGATAATATTATATTCTTAAGGTTTTTTTTTCAATTATAATTATCCAATAGAATTAAGACATGTGTTAGGGTAATAATAATATCATTTTTACCCTTAATTACCCTATTTACTTTTAACCGTGGAAAATAAAAGTACAAAGTTACTATTCAAAAAAATTATTTTTATCTTATTGAACCAATTTTTACTCCTTTATATTAACTGTGTCTCTCGTATTTTGGAAATTCCACTCACAGAAGTGGTAAAAATATGTTTTATGTAAGTTTTCAAATTCTCCTAGAAGGTGGGTAATAGATGGTGAAAAGTTCAATAAAATTTTATATATCTAAAATTATTATAAAATGTCTCCAATGAATTACTTTGAACATATATAGGTATTATGTATCAATTCTAACCTAAAATAAAATAAAATAAAATAAAATAAAATAAAATAATTATTTAAATAAAAAGTCAGTTTTTAAATAGTAACCCATTGTTTTCACTATTCATATAAAATTAACAGTTTTCAGAAAAATACCAATAATTCACCCTAGGATAATTTCGATATTCCGAATCCAAAAATGATGTCCATTTTTACAGATAAAATTTATAAAATTTAAAAAAGTGTGAATTACTATTCATAACAGCCAGTTCATAATAATATTATAATAATATCTCGTTTAGTGAAACTCAGTATTTCGTACTACCCACACTATCGAGGAAGGTCTTGATTGCGTGTAATAAAAGCCAAGTTAGGTCTGCATGTAGTAAAATATATGTTTGGTGTTTCGTATAACATAATCAAAACTTATTTCATTTATACATTAAACAAAATCTATACTTAATGTTTCATAGAATAATTTCTACAAAACGAACTTGAAATTGTGTGTCACACGAGCCAACAAGAGTGTTGTGTATACTGCAATCTAATACGATGTTGCATATAGAACAAGAAAATTTTGGTGTAGCGTACAACACAAGACATCAATGAAAATAAAAAAAATTCATAAAATCTCAGGGTGTTACATTCTACCCCTCTTAAAATAAATTTCGCCCTCGAAATTCGTCGAGGATATACATGGTTTGTTACTTGAATGTTTTTTAATTGAAACCCATATCATAAAAATGAATACTAAAACATAATTTTAAAAAGTAAAGTAAGAAATGTATCGGTTTCCCAGATTAACTAATCACTGGGTTTCCACATAGGAGAACATAGGTAGAAATATGGATATGGAAGAAAAATCTATCCATCAAGTTTTGATGGAGAGTGGTTGAGGAAATTGATAGGAAAAATCCAACAATCACAAAGCCATAAATTTGTGATGATTTAAGGTACCATCTGATTCATCAGATATAAGGACACTATGACAGAATTTTTTTTTTGTTTTCAATCCCATTTCCTTAAAGTTGAAGAATAATTAAAACAAATACTTACTTGATTTTGCTACAATCCCACTATTGTTTGTGCCTTGAACAATTTCTAATTCACCTCTTAAAAATGAAGTTGAATATTTCTTTTTTAAAGTGTTAATAGATCATGCGACAGAATGATAGGTCATTCCATCTGTCTTACACATAAGGATAGAAAAAGTTATATACATAAGTCCATCTATAGTGAGATTAATAGTATATGGTTCCAAAAATGGACATATACTTCATCTATAATACCGCTTTATAAAATTAAACAAGTTTATACTAACTATGGACTTCCTGTAGGCCAGAGGTAAGTGATAAAGGCATGTCGCATTTCGGTTGTGGGTTTGATTCCCACAACCATGTCCGACACGACGAGATGTCGCTCATCCTATGGGTATTCATTTTTCTAAAACTATATTGTTATAACATTCCGGAAATAATATCAAAATTCTAGTTATATCTTTAAATAATACTATCTGATTTCCAACATAATCCATTCCAATATTTATGCTTATCCAAAATATATTTGTCCAATATCATAGTGTAAAGAAAACGATTACCTGAAAGGTCACATAAAAAGCACGTGAATACCATCATTTATCCCCCATATATCATAAGATATATCTTGTTGGTCAAATTCCAAACATGTGAATACCTTAATCATGTATTCTTTTGAAACATGAATTACCATAGAACCACAGTAAATCATGAATGCTGTCAAAAGTTAAATCTTTCCACATACCAAAATCCAAAAATTTCTATATACTCAAACCATGATATCAGTTTGTCCTTATATCAGTCATGAACTCATGAATACTATCAAACATTTCATTTATTCTTATCCCTTCTTTATTTGCATATCATCTACTTTCCAAAATATTTGAATCACTTTTCTTGTTTACCGGTACCATATAATTATTTAAAACCACAATGGACCAATACGTTGATATTCCAATATACCATAAAAGTACCTCAAAACATTATTCTTGAATACCAACACATAAACACTTCAATCCATCCTCTTCAATGATTGTCATGGATTATGTCTATACATGATTTAGAAGTAACCTCTTAGGTCAGGGCATTGATTTGGGTAATGACAATGTTCTCCATAGATAAGACATTTAACATTATAATAGTATGTCACCCTATGACCCTTCTCTCCACACAGATAACATCTTCCCCTCCATTTGATGTATTCACCAAGGTTCTTCTTCCCTTATTTAGAAATCTCAATCTTCTTTTATCTATGATCCTCACCATGAGAATATGCATAAAAGTATATATTCCTCTTACTTGATGAATTTGTAATACCTCTAAAGTTCACCTTGTTCATCATATATCGTGATGACTGATTCAACATAATAAAAAAATCATTA
Organism: Viscum album; assembly: GCA_963277665.1. Classification (NCBI taxonomy): domain Eukaryota; kingdom Viridiplantae; phylum Streptophyta; class Magnoliopsida; order Santalales; family Viscaceae; genus Viscum; species Viscum album. Next base: position 385,635,080 of record OY728147.1, on the reverse strand, counting down.
TTTCTAGGAATTACACAATTTCATTGCTTATAGTCACCAATTTTTCCATTGGATTCAATGTTGACACAATTCCTTCTGGTTCCCTCTATTGACTAAAACCAAATACCATGGTGTAAGAAATAGTTAAAATAACAAGGAACCACATAATCATAAAATGTCACATATGGGATGTCTAACTTCTCACACATTCTTTAATCCATGACACCATAGGTTTACCCTAGGTTATTCATGATCGTAAACAAAATTCTAAGACTGTAACCTATAGTAATACTAACACTTTGGGACATCCTTAGACATACCTTTGAAATATATCTTGGGATATCACAAAATTTTTCGCATCCTAGTTTCCAAAGGTTAACTAAACCTTACCTATGATACCAACTCTAGAGACCCAATCCTTGACGTACATAGACATTACATTAATTTTTCCGAATATCTAATACATAACAAAAATAGACACACAAGGACCGTAATATTTTAGTGTCTTTGGAAACTCAGAATATAATCTTCTAATCATGGTGAAAATATCTTCAACATATCCCATAAAGATCATCCCTTTTTTCTAACCTTAAACCTTTCTATATATCCCAGGGAAAAGAAAACATATAAAGGTTGAGCTCAAATTCTTAGTAAGGATTATCATGGAGAAAATAAAACAAAAAATATACATTTGAACTTAAAAACATGAACATAATGCTTAAACATAAAAATAATGAGAAATGACATAAAACATGGCGGTACGTAAGGCATAGATCATAAAGAAACTTTAACCATTATAAAATAGAATAGGAATAAAAAATTTAATTGTGGAAACCATTAAGCACATGATATGATATCCATAGTATCCATGGCATTGCTGCCAAGACCATCTTAGTGGACAAAGTACCTTTCTGAATCGAGTTCACTCCTCATTCCAGTCTTGTATCACTGAACCAGATTAAATTACTGTTCCAGCCATGTCTATCTCATGAGATATAAATCTTCACCCAATGCATTGGAGGGAGATATATGTCCCACCCATCTCATAATGAAATCATTCTTACTTGTGCCACAACATAAAGGTAATTCATTCATCATAACCCAATGAATAAAAATGGGATTCAAAAACATCATCCCATCATAACATAATCCATATAAAAAATGGATATTATTTCATCATAAGAAAAGTGAAACCATGTAAATCATAGATACATTATACTTGAAACATACACATATGATATAATGACATCTAAGATGGAAAATGGTTTTGATAAAACACATGAAAAGAATTCGTGAGGAATATATCCTTTCTTCTTAAAAATCATTTTATTTTCACAAAATTCCATGAAATTTTAAAATAAAAGGATTTTATTGAAATTAACAATGAAATATTGTAGAGTAAACTTCATGAAAATAAGGCATTATAAAAGCTGTAAAAATCCATTCATGCCGTATAAGATAAAAAATACATTCTTCTCGTACTTTTGCCAGAAAAGTAAAAAACGTACCTCATATGGTAAACAAAAGAAATATTCCTTACATACCATGTAGTAAAATTAAAAAATGGGTAAAAATCACTTTAAAAATACATGAAACCATTTTTATGAAACATGGACATGGATGATACACATAACCCTCGTAAATACTGACGAATAAACAATCTCGGATAAAAATGAGAATTGAAAAGTTATCCCTTACCTTAGGTCTGATATGCTTCATACGTATCCGAACATCCAGTATAATGATTTAAATATTTCCATTCACTTATTAAAGAATAATATTCATTTTTATGATATCATATATGGTTAAATTATGTCTTTATATTACCTATTCTTTTGTAAATTCCATGTTAAACTAGCGTTTTGGGTAAAATCGTATTATTTATCATACGTGATTGGACTTCTTGTTCTTGATATTATTATTACTTATATCATGATTTAATTACATCAATAAGTTATATCATGATTTATATATCATATATATTCATTATATATACATAATAGATTGATAAATTAAATGAAATACACCTTTCATGAAGACGACAGGCCGTACATACGCAAGAATGTTGTTTTCCTTTCCTTATTGACTTTAATGGATGTAACTAGATGAAATTTATATATAAAAAAATAAATTATCTCCAGTATATTTATCATGTCATATATTTCATTATTACTCATTATATATAATTTATAATCAATGTTGAATGGTTAACATGGGGAATGAATATTATCGCATTGTGGAGACTGTAATCCATACGTACGTGTGAGCGATGATATCGTTCCCATAATTATTGAATTGAATTGGAGTGGATGATAAAATATATTAGAATCTTTATTTTGTTATAATAACTATATATAGTTATTCTTTACACCATTTTACCCATCCAAGTAAGTTGGCGGTGGAAAAACAGATTACACCACAGCGTGGAGACTGTATTCCGTACGTATGCACGCGTGGTGAATTCGTTTTCTGTAGGATGGATAGAAGGTGAAATGGTGTTGTTTCATATTTATAATAAAATATAAGTATATTATTGATACTTATGTTATTACTTTATAATGAAACAACTAAAGAAGAATATGTTGAAGAAGAAACAAAACTTGAAAGAATTGGTAGAAGAGATTACCTCTTCTTCGACATGCCTCTTCTTAACCTCCTCTTATGTCACTAGAAAAGGTATTTTGAGGAGTCCAAAACCTCTATAATGTTTCTAGGAATGTTTAGAATGGAAATGGGCCGAGTTTGGCCGACCTTCAAGGCTCAAAATTGTGTAAAGAGAAGAGTGAGGAGGTTCCCATTTATAAGGCAGGAGAGGGGCACCTTAAAAAAAACTTAAAATATTATTTTATAATAAAGTCATATTCAGTTTATAATAGTTCCAAATTGATTTATATTGAAACTAATGTGGGGATGGGTAGAAATCCTCCCATACAATAATTTTTAGACAAGTTTAGGTTACTATTTTAGCCTTATCATTTAGATTTAACTCTAAGTTAAATAATTTAACTTTTACCATGTCTTCTTGTTTTCTTACACTATATGGTTAATAAACATACTATAACAAGCCAAAAGGACCCCAATTGGTTCATTATTAAAATATATAACCTTTTTTAAGTCATTTTTCCAACCCGTAAATTTTTAGGAATAGAATAGAAATTAATAATATAATATTTTTTTAAAAAAACTATTTTTTTTTAATTTTGACACTATTTGGTAATTGATTTTTTTGAAAATTATAACAGCATGATTAGATCGAAAAAATTAAATATAATAAATACTAACATGTCATATTAACCTAAAAATTTAGTTTAATTTATTAAATGTTTCAAATTACATTTATTTGGGTGTTTATAACACCAATTATGTTAATATTTCTTTAATAAGGTAATTACTGCATCATCATTGTGTCATAAATAAATTAAATTATTTAATGTATAAAAATAATAAATAAAATACCATTATGTATGAAATATTTATAGATTTCTAATTAATATTTATAGTCCAATTTATCTTATGTATAACCCTATATTATAAATTTTTTATTTATTAATCATTGATTTTAACTATTTTAACTCTTCATTAAATAAAATAATAATAAATGCCCCAATCTAATCCATGTGGACCTAAATGATAATATTATATTTCTAAGGTTTTTTTTGGTCGAATTATATGTATCCAATATAATTAGGACATGTGTTACGGTAATAATAATATCATTTTTACACTTAATTACTCTATTTACTTTTAACCTTGGCAAATAAAATTAAAAAGATACAATTCACCAACAATTATTTTTATCTTCTTGAACCAAAAATAACTCCTTGATATTAACCGTGTCTCTCGGATTTTCTAAATTCCACTCACAAAAGCGGTAAAATTATGTTTTATGTAAATTTTCAAATTCTTCTTGAAGGTGGGTAATAGACGGTGAAAAGTTCAATAAAATTTTTATATATATATAATTTTTATAAAATGACTGAAATTAATTACATTTAACTTATATAAGTATTATGTATCAATTCTGACTAAAAATAAAGTTAAATAAAACAAATTATTATTTAAACAAAAAGTCGATTTTTAAATAGTAACCCAGTGTTTTCACTATTTATCAAAAATTGAATTTTTTCAGAAAAATATCAAAACGTCACCCTAGGCTAATTTCGATATTCCGAATCCAAATATGATGTCCATTTTAAAAGATAAAAATTATAAAATTTCAAAAAGTGGGTATTGTTGTAACATCACAAATAAATAAAGAATAAATCATTTTCATAATTATTAATATTTATGCATTAAATATTAATTTTACTTTAAAGGGGATGCTATGTTCGATACCGTACTGGATACGCAATAGAGTTTCATTGAAATCTTACATTGCACACTAGTAATAAAATTATATTATTTTAAATGGTAGTTAACACATATCTGTTGTATTGGCGGGAATGGATAGAAATAACTAAAATATGATTATATATATTTTTAAATGTTTTTTACATTTATCCAATAAAAGATAAAGGCTTAAAATACGGAAAAAAATCAATTTTAGGCATATATACCCTAATTTGCAATAAAGGTTCACTTATCACCTTTTGAGGGAGAACCATCATTAAATATAGTATTTGTCACTTTTATACACTCTATTGGACCAAATAAAACTCTTCTTTATAATCGGGACATCAAAATTTACTTTGTGTAATTTTTTGGTATTTTTTCTGATAATGTTCATTTTTTAATGAATAGTGAAATTTTTTATTTTAATTCAAAAACTCTTTTTAATCTAATTTATTTATATGATTAGATTATATTTTCAATTGGTTTAGAGTTGAATTAGAATATATTATTACCATTTAATCCAATAGTGGTCGTTGAAATTAATTTCACTTTGAAATTGGACTTAAACTAGCGTCAATCTTTTGATACTTATAGTTTCATAAAAACAAGCTATTTGCTGTGACAGTGGGAATTATTTATTAAATTAATTAATTCAACTTATATGTTTTTAATTTTGTAAAAAATACATCTTTTTTGAATTCAGAATATCAAATATATCATAGGGTGAAGTTTTGGTATTTTTCTGAAAAACATCAATTTTTGATGAATAGTGAAACCACTAAGTGGTACTTATAAAAACTGATTTTTCGTTTAAATGAATTTTTACCACCTCTTTGTTTTGAATTTCAAAAATCTGACATACATGGTTGTCATTAAGATGTAAAATGTGGTTCAATGGGATTAAAATAATTTTTTTGTGAATAGTAATTTTTATGGTTTTAATCACGATTAGAGGTAATTACTGTAATTTAAGATAAGAATAATGTTTTACTAATATGAAATGAACATGACACTTGTCCTAAACTTATTTTATTTGTCATGGCCGACCAATACAATCCATGGGTCAACTTGGGTACCCCATGGAGCAACTTTGGAAGGAAAATGACATTAATATCTTTTTAATTTAATGTTAAAGTAAAAATGTCACAAACATGAGTTGTTTTACTAAAACAATTTTTAAGTGGGGTTATACAAGTCATATTTTTTACTATAAATATTAATTAAAAAGCTAAAAAATTTTCCTACATCATGATAGTTTTTTATAATTTTTATACATTAAATAAATTAAATTATTTATGACATCATGAGGATGGACTGATTACCTCATTATTTAATGATTTAAATAAAATGAAAAGATAATGTAAAATATAATACCTACACATGTCAAAAACCTATTGGATTAGTATATTTAATACTCCTATCACCTTATACTCGATATATATTAATTTTGGGACCTTTTAAATCCAAAAATCATTTTATGATAAAGTAACCTTTTATAACTTTCCAAGAGTGCCCCTCCACTCCTCTTATAAAAGGCCCCCACCTCTACCACCTTACCCACACTTCCAAAGCCTTTGGCTCAGAAAAACCCTTCCCATTTTGTCTCTAAACATCTATTTCTAAGTCTTAGAAGCCTAAATTTGGTCAGAAGTCTTCCCAAGGAAGCCTTTGAGCTCAAATCTAAGAAAGTTACCCGATTTTAAGGTAATTTCCACACTTTTGTTCTTTTGTTTTATTTTGCTTCTCCAACCCCCTAAACTCTTTTTATTAATTTATTTTGTAACAACTCCAGTATCTTAAATATACTAGGATGTTTTTATAAGGAGGACTCGAGCTACAACTACACACACATCTGTCTAATGGTTGTAGAACATATTGTTTCTGTGTTTGGCGAATTTCTACTTTACGAAATGATGATTGTTCAATCTTCTTTTAACACCTTTAATGGTGGCCATTAAGATGTCACTATATTTATATATGATATATATTATGTTTATGTTTTCTTATGCTTCTGTATTTTTCATTTTTGTCTTACCTTTATGGTATCCATTTTGGGTAAACACGATAATTTCATTTTATGAAGTGCGGACTACCGCCCCCTCAAAGTGATTTGATTCGTTAATGCCATATGTGGGATGTAAAAAGGAAAGATTTAAAGTTATTATATATGATTTTTTTTAGATATAAATGATGAAAATAATTCTGTAATTAAAATATACATACCTATCATTTAGTTTTAATTCCATTAATATGACATAGAAATGAAAGTAGCGTTCATGCGTACGTACGACTTACCATCTCCATGAACGGTGCATTTCATTTCTTACCTCTAAATTATTATGTAATATTATAAATACATGTATATTCTGGATTTATATGATATATATGATATCCAAATGATGAATATCATTCTGGATATAATGAACCTCTGACCACACAAACAACATGTAATTGTAAGAAGTCCACTTTCGACTTAAGAATCAAATATCGACAAAACAAACATTATTAACTTAAATGATTACATAATGTTTATAACATGGTAATAAGTGATACAAAAGTAATAATGAAGTTTAAAAAGGTTATTAAAAAAGTAGAAATTAAATCAAGTTTATTATTCAGGACGTTAAAGAATGATCGAGTCAACTCGAACCCGAGGTAAGGGACTTCGTCTCAATCTCCTTTCATTGAGGCATATTTTGTTCTAATAAAAGACTTTATTTTATACGGCGTATAAACCCCTTTGACATTTACTTTTATACAAAAGGAATCTTTTTCTACAAAGTGTTTTACAAAAGGAGAAAAATGAATGTTTCTTTTAACGTACGCGGTGACAATGACCTTTTCCGCCGCCGCGAGTATTATTTGGTCATTGGCTTACTCAACAAGTCGTAATGTTTTTAAAATTTAACAAATACCATATAATCTTTTATGTATTTTGGTATTGAATATGGTTTTTATAAAGGGTTTGTTATGTCAATATATTTATGTGATATATTGTGATCAAAGTGTGGAATTGTTTTCATTCCATTATATTCGTTTTATGTCTTATGATTTTATAATGGTACTTGGACATTTGATGGGTGGTTACGTGATAAACCATATGACGGGTGGTTCCGTGAATACCAGGAAGGATGGTTACATTATAACCTCCAATGCATTGGGTATGGAAGTCGGCCGTATGGCTATTCCATTAAATGATATGTGTGGAAGTCAACCGTATGGTTATTCCACCTAAGTATGTTCATGTCCCAACTTACCTTTATATGTTACGTGTTCTTAATATGGGTTTTATGGAAATATTTTGGTTACTAAAGGGTATGTAATGATCTTTTATACAGTGAAGAGTTTTTTCTACTTTATAAAGGTGAAAAGTATTACACTAATAAAGTATACATGGTTTACTTGTTTTGAAAAACTAACAGTTTTCATTCAATGTGAATCCCTTACTGAGCTTTTTATTCTCACCCCAAGTTTTTTTTGAAATGTTTTTCACAGGACATAATGTGTAATAGTGTCATGGATGGGATCAAGGGAAAGTCATGCTATTTAAAACATGGAACTATACATGTTTCTTTTTAAGAGTTTTATTTTATGGAAACATAGTAGAAGTGTCTGCTTTGTAATCTTTTGAGATGTAATAGTTATGTCCTAATTATCTAAAATTATAAACCTGAAAATATCATCAATTTGAATTATTCATTTAATTCAATATTAAGTAAGGTTTAATGTCGGGGCCTTATAATTACTATTCATAATGGCTAGTTCATAATAATATTATAATATTATAATAATAATATCTCATTTAGTGAAACTCGGTATTGCGTATTACACACGCTATCGAGGAAGGTTTTGATTGTGTGTAATGAAAACCAAGTCAGGTATGTGTGTAGTGAAAGCTCTGTTGGGTGCTGTGTATAAAGTAAGCAAAACTTATTTCATTTATACATTAAACAAAATCTATACTTAATGTTGCATAGAATAATTTCTAAAAAACGAACTTGAAATTGTGTGTAACACGAGCCAAGAATAGTGTTATGTATACTGTAAGCTAATACGGTGTTTTGTATAGCACAAGAAAATTTTGGTGCAGCGTACAAAAGAAGACATCAATGAAAATAAAAAAATTATTTTTCATAAAATGTCAGGGTGTTACAAACATCCTAGTGTTTGATTGGTGTTGATTTCTTGAAATTGAAATATTAAAAACATATCATAAGAACGCCCCTATGATATTCCACATAAGGATCCTAAACAGAAAATGGAAGTGGTTCTTATCCTAGAGCATGGAAAGTGAACACAATATCCTCAATTAGATTTAGATATACTATTGGATTCACAAACTATGGTTTAGTAGTTGTTGCCTACTATGTATGATTCTCATGTCTTCTCAGTGACATGTTTATATACAACATAAATTGATAAAAATGATAATATAATATTACACACAAATAGATAATCAAGGGAGAATAATCCCACAATAAAGAATAAAAATGATTTAGAATTCACTATATTCTAATAAAGAAAAGGAAATGATTAGAATAAATCAAAAAGATGACTTTCACTAACCAATACTAGCAACATAATGTTCCCTTCATGTAGAGATATCTAGACACTCAATCACAACTACCATCGTTGTCCTAACACTATTTCAGAAATGAATACTAACTTCAAGAAAAAATAACAACCTTGAGCTCTGATACCACTTGATCACAAACCTTCCCATGTACCCCAGTAACCTGTTAACCACGCCAATATTTACATAGCCAATGTGTACTCCCTATCCCCACAAGTAAACTATTAGGACCTGACATCATACAAACTGAATGTGGTAATTGATTTTCCATGAACACTCTAGAACAAAATGTGTATCCAATAAAAATCCACTAGGATTAATGTACCAGAAGACAAACATTAAACAAATAAAAAATTAATATAAAAAAATTACTAAAATAGAAAAAATAAGTCCCAACATAGATGGAACACCCATAGTCCATGATTAAACATCCAGATCCACCTCTACGAGATCTTGTACCCCATATCGAACCTGGAAAGAGATAATCTAAAAACTCCTGCAGGAACAAGTACAGTATGATTCAAATAGTAGTATGATTCACCAAACTTTTCCAACAAGGGATACCAATAATGATTTAATAAGTAATTTGATTTCACTGTTAAAACAAACAGGTTTGGCATATCAATATGATATTTAAGGTAATCATTTTTTACGATTTAAAATATGGAAATACTTTTTCTATTAACGTTTTTCATTTCAAATGATTGAAATAAATTTAAATGGATGGAATTTTCCATTAAACAAATGGATCTTTACAGGAAAGTATCTTTTCACATGAACAGATAAAATATATTTTTTTTATATTTGGGAAGTCTATATATATTTTTAGGTCATGTAAAAAAGTGTACAAAAATGATTTCTATAAATTTTAAATTAAACAACTGAGAAACATGGTCATTCACTTAATTGGGTATTGAAGATCCATGATACAAGGGTCCCATGCTCATAGTGAATGGAGGACATGTACATACATCCCTTTTAATTCAGGACAAAGTGTACCTGTCACCATCGCATAAGGGCTGTGATGAACTTCTATGATCTTTTAGAATGTTGTAAGATATAATGTTCCATCTATATAACTCACGAACTACCTACGGATATCATGTGTTTTTCTAAATATAAATGTTGATAAATTTATTTATGGACATATTAAATTAACATTAAACTAATTTTCCATTTTAGACATTATAATTTTCCCATTAAAATAAATAACATCTTTTTATTCAAAATTATTCCATTTCACAAATTAAAATACTAAGGTTTTGTATCCAAAAAATTTAAAGACATTTTACATTAATATGGATTTGAAACTAACTAATGAAATTCCACAACCAATTCTCATGATTAAATTCATCAAATTATTTTTCAAATAAATTCCATCAAATTTCATAATATACCCCCAAATCACTAGAATTGGGTTTTTTGACAATTTTAAATAAAATTCGTTTAAGATTTTAATTAAATTATTTAAATGTTTCCAATTTCTATAATAACAAAAAAATTCACAATATTGGGAGATTAAAAATCTCATTCCAAAAATCCATTTCAAAACACAAATCTAAAAGAATTAGGTTTTTCTTCAAAAACCAAATGAAAATTTTATGCAACAAAATAAAAGCAATGAATTTATCTCAATCAATTGAAATAGAAGATGAAATTATGGATTATTATAAATTGGGAATCAAGATGGAACCACATTCATTTTTCTCACATAAACACAAACCAGTGATATATCAGCTAACAAAAATGAAGGTGCATAATATATAATAACTGAATCTAGAAAAAAGATTTGACAACAAAAATATTAGATCCATCAATTAAAAGATGTTTAATCAAACCCCAATGTAGAGACCCGAAGCCTGACGTACATGAACATTACATTACTTTTGCGGAATACTTAGTACATAACAAAAACACACACACAAGGATCGTAATAGTTTAGTGTCTTTGGAAACTCGGATCGTAATCTTCTAATCGTGATGAAAGATCTTAAAAATCTACCATAAAGATCTTCCTTTTTTTTACCTAAAACCTTTCTTTATATCCTGGGGAAAAGAAAACATAAAAGGGTGAGCTCAAATGCTCAGCAAGGGCAAATAAAGGAAATAAAAATCATATCATATCTTTTTGAAAATCATAACCTGCAAAAGAGATCATAATATCTTTACATGGAATAAATCATAGAAGTGAAAATGAGATCACCATAATCATAACATGAAACTTGAAACTTTGTGGCATGAACACATAATCATGGAAAATCATTTCTTGTTAGTCATGACTCATTGCCAAGACTATCTTAGTGGACAAAGTCCCTTTCTGAATCGAGTAACCCTCGTTTCAGTCCTGTTTCACTGAACCGGTATAACCTACCATTCCAGCCATGTCTATCTCATGAGATATAAAATCTTTACCCAATGCATTGGAGGGAGATATATGTCCCACCCATCTTATAATGAATCCTTTCTTATGTGTTCCACATAATCATAAACCATACATCATAGCATAACCCATGTAATAAAAATGGGATTCTTAAACAACATGACATCATAAAACAATTAATATAAGATAAAGGAATTCATAAAACTATTTCCATCACAACATAATCAAATCCATGTAATAATACGGATAAAAACAGAACCCTTTATTATCTTAGATGGAAAATAATTTTGATAAAACACTTGAACTTCATTATTGAGGAAAATATCCTTTCTTCTTCAAAAACACTTTTACTTTCTTAACATGTCATACAATTTTAAACTAAAAGAAGTTGACTAAAAATAAACTTGAATACTTTTAAAGGAAGATTCTTGGAAATAATGTTTTAGAAATCCATTCATGCCATATAAGTTAAAAAAAACATTCTTCGTACTTTTGTCGGAAAAGTCAAAAAGTACCTCATATGAAAAACGACAAAAGATTCCTTTCTTATTCTTTACCAAAAACTCACTGAAGGGTAAAAATGGATTTAAACAATTGTAGGTGGATGGAAATAATATTGCATATTGATGAAACATGGATGTGGATGATAAAATACACCCCAGTAAATACTTACGAATAAACAATCTCGGATAAAAATGATATTGTGATATTTCCCTTACCTTAGGTCCGATTTGCTTCGTATGTGACCAAACCTCCTGTATAATGATTTAAATAATGTCATTGACTTATTACAGAATCATATTCATTGTTATGATATCATATATGGTTCACTTATGACATTATATTACCCGTTCTTTTGTAAATTCCATGTTAAAGAAGCGTTTTGGGTAAAATCGTTTCATTTATCGTAGGTGTTTTGACTTGTTGTTCTTGACATCATTATTACTTATATCATGATTTACTTACTTCAAGAATATAAAACATGATTTATATATCATATATATTCAGTATATATATTTATAATAGATAGATAAATAAAATGAAAAACACCGTTCATGGAGACGGTAGTCCGTACGTACGCATGAACGCTGTTTTCCTTTCCTTATTGTCTTGAAATGGAAGTAAGTAGATGACATACATATATATATTTATATATATAAATCCAGTAGCTTTATAATGTCATATATTTCATTATTATTTCTTATATATACATTATAATCATTCTTAAATGGTTAACATGGAGAATGAATCTCATCGCGTCGTGGAGACGGTACTCCGTACGTACGCACGAGCGATGATATCATTTCTATAAATATTGAATTGAATTCGAGTGGATTATACAATATATCAGAATCAATATGATGTTGTAATAACTATGTATAGTTATTCTTTACACCATTATACCCATCCATGTAAGGTGGTGGTGGAAAATAGATTACACCACGGCGTGGAGACGGTATTCCGTACGTACGCACGCGCGGTGATTTCTTTTTCCGTAGGATGGATAGATGGTGAAATAGGGTTGTTTCATACTTATAATAACATATCAGTATATGAGTGATACTGATGTTATTACTTCATAATGAAACAACCTAAGAAGAAGAAGTGGAAGAAGAAATAAAGATGAAAGAATTGGTAACGGTAATTACCTCTTCTTTGAAGTGCCTCTTTGAGACCTCCTCTTAGGGAACTAAAATTGGTCTTTGAGGAAGACCAGAACCTCTAGGATGTTGCTAGGGAAGTGGAGAGGAGATTTTGGCAGGGGTTGGCCGAGCTTGAGTGCTCAAATTGGTGTGAGGAGGAGGGGGAGGAGGTGTCCTTTTATAGGGGAGGAGAGGGGCACCTTAGGAATTCTTAAAAATATTAATTTATAATAAATCTAACCCCACTTAAAAACCTCCAAAAATGACTCAAATTCGAAGATTAGATTAGATAGGGTTGTAATATCATCAACCAATCAAATTTAGACATGTTTGGATTTTATTTTAAACCTTTTCAATTAGATTTAACTCTAAGTTAAATAATTTAACTTTTACCGTGTCTTTTTGTTTTCTTTCACTATATGGTTAATAAACTTACTATAACATGCCAAACGAACCCCAAATTGTTTATTATTAATATATATATCCTTATCTAAGTCATTTGGCCGAACCTTAGATTTTTAGGAATACAATAACAATTAATAATATAATATTTGATTTAAAAACTATTTTGTGTCAATTTTGACACTATTTGATATATGATTTTTGTGAAAGTCATAACAGAATTAAATGTTCGAACCAAGTTGATTAAATCAACATTAATATATCATAGTAACCTAGAAAATTAGTGGAATTCATAAAAAGTCTCAAATTACATTTATTTTGGTGTTTATAACATCAATTATGTCAATATTTCATTAACAAGATAATTACTGCATCATCTTTGTGTCATAAATAAATTACATTATTTGATGTCTAAAAATTACAAATAAAATACCATCATGTATTAAATCTTTTTATCTTTCTAATGAATATTTACAATCAAATTTATCTAATGTATAACCCCATATTAGAAATGATTTACTTATTAAACTTTGATTTTAACTATTTTAACCCTTCTTTAAATAAATTAATAATAAATGTCCTAATCTAATCCAAGTGGGCCTAAATGGTCATATTTTATTCCTAAGTTTGTTTTTGTTAGAATTAAACTTGTCCAATAGAATTAGGACATGTGTTAGGGTAATAGTAATATCATATTTACCCTTAGTTACCCTATTTACTATTAACCGTGGTAAAAAAAGTAAAAAGTTACTATTCACCAAAAATTATTTTCATCTCATTGAACCACATTTTAGTCCTTGATATTAACCGTGTCTCTCAGATTTTCGAAATTCCATTCACAGAAGCGGTAAAATTAAGTTTTATGCAAAATTCAGTTTTTAACCTACCACTTAGTGGTTTCACTATTCATCAAAAATTGAATGTTTTCAGAAAGATGCCAAAATTTCATCCTAAGCTATATTTCATATTCCGAATTCAAAAATGAAGTCTATTTTACCAAATTCATAACATAGAAATTACATTAATTAATTTTATAATTAAATCCCGCTGTTAAAACAAATAACGTGTTTTTAAGAAACAATATCTATCAAAAGATTGACACTTGTTTATGTCTAGTTTAAATGTGAAATTACATCCAATGACCAACATTGCATTAAATTGTAAAAATATATTCTAAATATACTTTAAAACCACTCAAATTAATGATTTATCACTATTAATTATTTCGATTAAAAAAAGTTTTTTTTAATTATAATTTAGTAATTTTTCACTATTCATCAGAATATGAAAGTTATCCGAAAAGTACCAAAATTTCACCTTAGGCTAAATTCGATACTCCGAATCCAAGAATGAAGTTCATTTTGAAAAATAAGATTTACAGAGTTTTAAAAAGTGGTTATTACTATTCATAACGGCTAGTTTTAATAATATTTTAATAGCATATCGTTGTTTAGTGAAACTCGGTATTGCGTATTACACACGCTATCGAGGAAGGTCGTGATTGCGTGTAATGCAAGGCAAGTCAAGGATGCGTGTTGTGCAAACTCCTTTTGGTGTAGCGTACAACACAAGACATTAATAAAATTAAAAAGAATATTTTTTTATAAAATCTTGGGCTGTTACATTCTACCCCCCTTAAAATGAATTTCGCCCTCGAAATTCGTCGGGGTTATAAATGGTTTACTATTTGAAAGTTTCTTTAATAGAAACCCACATCGTAAAAAGGAATATCAAAACCAATCTTTAAAAACAAAAGTATGAAACGTAACGGTTACCCAAATAAGCTAATCATTGGGTTTCCACATAGGTGAAAATATGGATATGGAAGAGAAATCTAACCATCATGTTCTGATGGAGAGTGGTAGAGAACATGGCTATGGAAAAGCCAGTAATCAGAAATCCATAGATTTGTGATGATATAAGGTACCATCTGATTCATCAGGTATAAGATCACTAGGACAACATTTTTGGTTTTCAAGATCATTTCCCCTAAAGTTGAAAATTTGAATTAGAATAAATACATACTTTATTTTGGTACAATCTCACTGTTGTTCATGCTTTGAACAATTTCCACTTCATCTCTTAAATAAATGAAGTTGAATTTGTTATTCGTGAAGTGTTAGCAGATCATGTGATAGAATGACAGGTCATTCCATCTGTCTCAAACAAAAGGTTAGCAAAACTTATATACATAAGTCGATCTATAGTGAGATTAATCATATATGGTTCCTAAAATGAACTTATACTTCATATATAATACCGCTTAATAAAATAAAACTAATTTCTACTAAACAGGGACTTCCTGTAGGTCAGTGGTAGGCGATAAAGGCCAGTCGCACTTCGGTTGTGGGTTCGATTCCTACAGCCTTGTCCGAAGCGATGGGCTGTCGCCCGTCCTGCAGGTTGTCCTTTTTCTAAAACTATATTACTATAACATCCCATCAATAATATCGAAAAAAAATTTCTATCCTTAAACAATACTAACTTACGTCCAACACAATCCATTCCAATCTTTAGGCTTATCCATAATATTGCAGTCCACTCTCATAACATAGTGAAAACAATTACCAGAGATTTAATATCATCGTTGATCCCCATATATCATAAGATATGTTTTGTTGGTCACATTCCAAACATTCAAAGTCCTTAATCATGTATACTCTTGAATACCCATTGAACCTTAGTGAAAACATGAATGCAGTTAAAAGTTAACACTTTACACATACCAAAATCCTCAAAATTATTTATACTCAAACCATGATATCACTTAGTCCTTATATCAATCATGAGCTCATGAATACAATCAAACATCTCATTATCTTCTTATCCTTTCATTATGCACTTATCATCTACTTTCCAAAAGTATCTGAATAACCTTTCATGGTTACTGGTAACATTAATCAGACAACAATGTATCAATCCTTACATGTCTCTTTATTCCATAGTACCATGAGATTACTAATACAACATTACACTTGATAAACATGTAATCATTCCACTACATTCTTAAACCATTAACCGAGCTTCAACAATTCTTTCATCTCACATATCATTTGTAGTCTCTTCATCATCATCCACATAAATACTACCCATATGGCCATACTTATTCTCTTCATGAGTCTTTCCCTTAGGACATTGGTTTGCATAATGCCCATACATTCCACATTTAAAACACTTAACCATTTTTGATGTCGTAGCAATACCATTATCCTCATCCATGGTGTTAACTGAACCTTTTCCTTTGCACTTACTTGCTTTGTGTCCTTCTTTTCCACACCTAAAGCATCTTCCAGTTCCTTTGAAACATTCTCCTTGATGCCTCTTCCCACATGAATTACATAGGGGAAATTGAACTTTCTTTCCTCTATGATCATAATGAAACTCCATCTTTCTCTTATTAGCCGAGTCAGGAAACTTACCAAATTTTACTTTATTGATCATATTATGAGATTTCTGATTCGGCATAATAATTATGTTTGGACTTCCAAATCCCATTTCATTATGAAGAATATCATTCCATTTTCCATCATATCCTCCATTATCGTGAATCATCTTGTTTCCAGCCATTTTCTAAAACCCAAAAAGAATAGTGTGAGAGGCAAAAATCATGCTAGGGAAAACAACATAATAAAGGGGGAGTACCTTCAATATCTAACATCTTAGGTTTAATTCTATGATCGTTAGCGTAGTTCTAGTACTATAACTTATACGTCTACTTAACCTTAGGGACATCCCTAGACATACCGTAGAAATATCTCTAGGGATCTCACTAACGTTTTCGCATCCTAGTTTCCAAAGGTTGACTAAACCTTTCCTCTGATACCAACTGTAGAGACCCGAAGCCTGACGTACATGAACATTACATTACTTTTGCGGAATACTTAGTATATAACAAAAACACACACACAAGGATCGTAATAGTTTAGTGTCTTTGGAAACTCGGATCGTAATCTTCTAATCGTGATGAAAGATCTTCAAAATTTACCATAAAGATCTTCCTTTTTTTTACCTAAAACCTTTCTTTATATCCTGGGGAAAAAAAAACATAAAACGGTGAGCTCAAATGCTCAGCAAGGGCAAATAAAGGAAATAAAAATCATATCATATCTTTTTGAAAATCATAACCTGCAAAAGAGATCATAATATCTTAACATGGAATAAATCATAGAAGTGAAAATGAGATCACCATAATCATAACATGAAACTTGAAACTTTGTGGCATGCACACATAATCATGGAAAATCATTTCTTGTTAGTCATGACTCATTGCCAAGACGATCTTAGTGGACAAAGTCCCTTTCTGAATCGAGTAACCCTCGTTTCAGTCCTGTTTCACTGAACCGGTATAACCTACCATTCCAGCCATGTCTATCTCATGAGATATAAAATCTTTACCCAATGCATTGGAGGGAGATATAGGTCCCACCCATATTATAATGAATCCTTTCTTATGTGTGCCACATAATCATAAACCATACATCATAGCGTAACCCATGTAATAAAAATGGGATTCTTAAACAACATGACATCATAAAACAATTAATATAAGATAAAGGAATTCATAAAACTATTTCCATCACAACATAATCAAATCCATGTAATAATAGGGATAAAAACAGAACCCTTTATTATCTTAGATGGAAAATAATTTTGATAAAACACTTGAACTTCATTCTTGAGGAAAATATCCTTTCTTCTTCAAAAACACTTTTACTTTCTTAACATGTCATAAAATTTTAAACTAAAAGAAGTTGATTAAAAATAAACTTGAATACTTTTAAAGGAAGATTCTTGGAAATAATGTTTTAGAAATCCATTCATGCCGTATAAGTTAAAATAACATTCTTCGTACTTTTTTCGGAAAAGTCAAAAAGTACCTCGTACGAAAAACGACAAAAGATTCCTTTCTTATTCTTTACCAAAAACTCACTGAAGGGTAAAAATGGATTTAAACAATTGTAGGTGGATGGAAATAATATTGCATATTGATGAAACATGGATGTGGATGATAAAATACACCCCAGTAAATACTTACGAATAAACAATCTCGGATAAAAATGAGATTGTGATATTTCCCTTACCTTAGGTCCGATTTGCTTCGTATGTGTCCAAACCTCCTGTATAATGATTTAAATAATGTCATTGACTTATTACAGAATCATATTCATTGTTATGATATCATATATGGTTCACTTATGACATTATATTACCCGTTCTTTTGTAAATTCCATGTTAAAGAAGCGTTTTGGGTAAAATCGTTTCATTTATCGTAGGTGTTTTGACTTGTTGTTCTTGACATCATTATTACTTATATCATGATTTACTTACTTCCAGAATATAAAAAATGATTTATATATCATATATATTCAGTATATATATTTATAATAGATAGATAAATAAAATGAAAAACACCGTTCATGGAGACGGTAGTCCGTACGTACGCATGAACGCTGTTTTCCTTTCCTTATTGTCTTGAAATGGAAGTAAGTAGATGACATACATATATATATTTATATACATAAATCCAGTAGCTTTATAATGTCATATATTTCATTATTATTTCTTATATATACATTATAATCATTCTTAAATGGTTAACATGGAGAATGAATCTCATCGCGTCGTGGAGACGGTACTCCGTACGTACGCACGAGCGATTATATCATTTCTATAAATATTGAATTGAATTGGAGTGGATTATACAATATATCAGAATCAATATGATGTTGTAATAACTATGTATAGTTATTCTTTACACCATTATACCCATCCATGTAAGGTGGTGGTGGAAAATAGATTACACCACGGCGTGGAGACGGTATTCCGTACGTACGCACGCGCGGTGATTTCTTTTTCCGTAGGATGGATAGATGGTGAAATAGGGTTGTTTCATACTTATAATAACATATCAGTATATGAGTGATACAGATGTTGTTACTTCATAATGAAACAACCTAAGAAGAAGAAGTGGAAGAAGAAATAAAGATGAAAGAATTGGTAACGGTAATTACCTCTTCTTTGAAGTGCCTCTTTGAGACCTCCTCTTAGGGCACTAAAATTGGTCTTTGAGGAAGACCAGAACCTCTAGGATGTTGCTAGGGAAGTGGAGAGGAGATTTAGGCAGGGGTTGGCCGAGCTTGAGTGCTCAAATTGGTGTGAGGAGGAGGGGGAGGAGGTGTCCTTTTATAGGGGAGGAGAGGGGCACCTTAGGAATTCTTAAAAATATTAATTTATAATAAATCTAACCCCACTTAAAAACCTCCAAAAATGACTCATATTCGAAGATTAGATGAGATAGGGTTGTAATCTCATCAACCAATCAAATTTAGACATGTTTGGATTTTATTTTAAACCTTATCAATTAGATTTAACTCTAAGTTAAATAATTTAACTTTTACCGTGTCTTTTTGTTTTCTTTCACTATATGGTTAATAAACTTACTATAACATGCCAAAAGAACCCCAAATTGTTTATTATTAATATATATATCCTTATCTAAGTCATTTGGCCGAACCTTAGATTTTTAGGAATACAATAACAATTAATAATATAATATTTTATTTAAAAACTATTTTGTGTCAATTTTGACACTATTTGATATATGATTTTTGTGAAAGTCATAACAGAATTAAATGTTCAAACCAAGTTGATTAAATCAACATTAATATATCGTAGTAACCTAGAAAATTAGTGTAATTCATAAAAAGTCTCAAATTACATTTATTTTGGTGTTTATAACATCAATTATGTCAATATTTCATTAACAAGATAATTACTGCATCATCTTTGTGTCATAAATAAATTAAATTATTTGATGTCTAAAAATTACAAATAAAATACCATCATGTAGTAAATCTTTTTAGCTTTCTAATGAATATTTACAATCAAATTTATCTAATGTATAACCCCATATTAGAAATGATTTACTTATTAAACTTTGATTTTAACTATTTTAACCCTTCTTTAAATAAATTAATAATAAATGTCCTAATCTAATCCAGGTGGGCCTAAATGGTCATATTTTATTCCTAAGTTTGTTTTTGGTCGAATTACACTTGTCCAATAGAATTAGGACATGTGTTAGGGTAATAGTAATATCATATTTACCCTTAGTTACCCTATTTACTATTAACCGTGGTAAAAAAAGTAAAAAGTTACTATTCACCAAAAATTATTTTCATCTCATTGAACCACATTTTAGTCCTTGATATTAACCGTGTCTCTCAGATTTTCGAAATTCCATTCACAGAAGCGGTAAAATTATGTTTTATGCAAAATTCAGTTTTTAACCTACCACTTAGTGGTTTCACTATTCATCAAAAATTGAATGTTTTCAGAAAGATGCCAAAATTTCATCCTAAGCTATATTTCATATTCCGAATTCAAAAATGAAGTCTATTTTACCAAATTAATAACATAGAAATTACATTAATTAATTTTATAATTAAATCCCGCTGTTAAAACAAATAACGTGTTTTTAAGAAACAATATCTATCAAAAGATTGACACTTGTTTATGTCTAGTTTAAATGTGAAATTACATCCAATGACCAACATTGCATTAAATTGTAAAAATATATTCTAAATATACTTTAAAACCACTCAAATTAATGATTTATCACTATTAATTATTTCAATTAAAAAAAGTTGTTTTTAATTATAATTTAGTAATTTTTCACTATTCATCAGAATATGAAAGTTATCCGAAAAGTACCAAAATTTCACCTTAGGCTAAATTCGATACTCCGAATCCAAGAATGAAGTTCATTTTGAAAAATAAGATTTACAGAGTTTTAAAAAGTGGTTATTACTATTCATAACGGCTAGTTTTAATAATATTTTAATAGCATATCGTTGTTTAGTGAAACTCGGTATTGCGTATTACACACGCTATCGAGGAAGGTCGTGATTGCGTGTAATGCAAGGCAAGTCAAGGATGCGTGTTGTGCAAGCTCCTTTTGGTGTAGCGTACAACACAAGACATTAATAAAATTAAAAAGAATATTTTTTTATAAAATCTTGGGCTGTTACACCCAAGGAGGAAAAGTGAAATAGATTTGAATAAAAATAAATTTATTTATAGGAATGTTATTATACATCTGGAACAATAGCTGAACGTTGAATAAAATCACCTGGAAGGGTTTGAGGGATCCAAAGATTCTGGGAAAGCCTCCAGGGTTGAGTAGAAGACATTCTAGAAAAGATGAATAATATTTTCATGTGAAAAGCCTATTTAAAAACAATTCTTGGGGTTTTACATGGTGTGTATCCCAACAAAACGTCTTGTAATTGAAGTAATATTCTATTAAAAACACCGATATGTTTTTCTTAAAATGGATTTTATTTTATTTAGGATTTACACAATGTGGTACCCATTTACATTGTATTTAAATATCAAGAAGGATACAGAAATGGATGGATATAACTATGAATCCAAACAACTTCTGTCTTCCCCATTATATGTATCCTCCCAGTTCTATGTTTTCCGTATTCAGACAATGAAAATGGAAAAAGAGGAAACGGTAAAAGGTATACTTGAAAAATAAATAATGGGATGTTACATATGCAGTGACTATATTTCATCCTATACATTTATTTAAAAATTAATGTTCCTATATGGGATATAAAAATCACCCTTATATGGGTTTTTCGAAAAAATTTCCCTAAAAAATATATCAATACAAAATTTATGCATATAAAACAAACTAAACAAACTTTATATAACTCTAAAAGTAAACATACTTGAATAAACCATACCGAAAAACAAAAAAACACAAAAAAACAATATATAGAATAATTTCACTTTCAATAAATAAAATATTAAATAATTAACTATTTAATTTATTTCCATTTTTAAATTTTTATTTTCTAATAAATTGTTGAATTAGATTAATTATTATGATGTATGTTTAAAACAACATTATGAAAGTCTTGTAAATTTACAAACACTACCTTGATATGATGAACACAAAAACATAACATATAAAGGAATTGGGAAATTCCTTCTAATTTATATTTACTACAACATGAATATATATAATTCTTTAAAATGAAAATAATGGGATGAAAATTGAATGGTGTTACAAACAAACACTTTGTGATACCGATCAAAGAGTACAAGTCATCCAAAATAACAATCCATAAAACATGATAATTTTTTTCCAAGAAACTGATTCCATGAAAGATACCTCTAAAAAAGAATAAGACCATCAAAAAAACACATCATAGAGCTGAATCAATATCAAATATACGTATGAGGATGAATTCATCATTTTAAAAATAATTCACACATAAAAAACCAAAAATATTTAGTATGAATTTATGGCTCACACTCTTCTATGCTATCTTCTCTGTCATATTGGTGTAAGTGGAAAAAATAAATTTAAATGAAAAAACTAACACAACACAATACCAATATAATCTCACATCATGATTTACCATTCTTCAAAAGTCACACCATCTTCAATAGTCATCTCTACTGAATTCATGATGTTGTAATTTTCAAAATAAACATCAATAAAATATATGATATATAGAAGATATCATGATTTTAACTCTTACCCATGTGAAAAAATAGATTAAACACATCTCTACAATGTGCTAACACCTCTTAATGTCCCAAAAAATTCAAGGGAATCCTTACACAATGATTTAATGTTATCCTCTCATAATGAGGATATGCAATCATGAATACAAGATCATATATGTTAAACTCCCTACGTATCCTTTTATGATCATCCTCATAATTTATATGATCTTCTACAACCTTAATTCTCTCATAGGTAAGATATATCATCTCTATCATGGACTACAACAACTTTGGCATATGAAATATTGAATCTTTTAATGTGGTCCAACACAATAGATATCGGGATGGCCAATCTTACAATTCTTCAAAAGTTTCCAAACTAGTGGTAGAGTTATAAATGATTATGTTTGAATACAACGCCATGGGTTGGTGACTCATCCATGAAGCTAAAAATCTATGGAAAATATGTGAAACATGTACTTAATGTCTAAATTATCTACTCCCTTTGACTATATATATTTATTTGAAAAGAAATAATAAGGTATAATTGAGTATTGAATGTATACTGGAGACAACCCCATACCTTGGAGGAATGTATTTTTTAACAATTAGAGGTGTTATTTTTAAAACCACGTGAATCCTCACCATCTATTGTAGATATTTATTCAAACATTCACTAATATCAAATCCATTAAAAATAAAAAAGCAAACATATTCATGCAGTCCAAAACGACCCATATAGAATCCTAACAATCATTTTTTCTAGGAGAACATGGGATGAATCCTATTGGTATTTTCTATAAAGTCCATTGTGGAATATCAACTGGCTAATTAAAACCATCCATAAAATAATAGTCATCCATCTCATTTAGGAAGACTACGAATCAATATATTAAATTAGAAACTATAATCATCATTATAGAACACAAAAATTATCATCTCAAATCATGATATATATTCACCGCACAAGGATGTACCACTAAGGGAGAGTTATAGAACTCATAGAAAACAAAATCACACATAAAAAATGAATGAATATATTACCATAAATAAATTAAATGTGAGTAATATCCTCATACCACCCCATTTGGGAATAACCAAAAATAACATGCTCATTCCAAAAATCCACATCAAAATCTTTGACCTATGTCTCCTTGATCTACTACACCAAAGATGAATACATTGATATTTTAAAAGAAATGATATTATATAAACTACTCGCATATAACAGTATATGATATCCAACTCTTCCATCACTTACTAAGAGTCTCTAGACTCATGGACAACAACAACCCAAGACTTCATCCTCAATGACTGCTTAAAAACATTCCACTTACTAGGTTTATTGAAAATACCAATCACATAATCCTGAAATTATTTCCTCCATCATCATTTATGTGATTTATAATTATTTTAGAATATGATAATTCTCAAATTCTAGTGATCTGTGAGAAAAAAAATTAATTCACGGATGAAGTAACTCTAATAAAACATCATGGTTAACAGAAATAAAATAATCTCACAATCAAGTGTCTAATAGTTATATTTACAAGGATGTAACTGAAAATAGCCTTAAAAATAGATATATAATCAATTGAAATCCCTTGAAAATACATCATACATTGTAATAAACCCACAATGAAATGACCTCCAATGGTTTATGGAGAACAACAGAACTGAATATATTCCACATAAAATACGCAATTATGTCCTGGAACTTGTCAGTATATAATAAAATATGATCTATTATAATAGAAACTGTAATAGGATATTAAATCTGGGAGAATATGGGTATTGATATCCTATAATATCCTATAATATGTTGGAAACTCCAAACAACTAAATAATTTTGGGGGGGATACAAAATATCACTATCTCAAAATTAAAATGATCTAAATATACTCCATGATAAGATATTAAATTCCTTGAAATAGAACATTGATGTATAAAACACACACTAAAATAATATCACAATTAAATTATGACACCAAATTACTTCAACAATATCTCCAAGATACACTGCATTATCTGCCTCTAACATTGAATACATAAGGATTTAATCAATTAGAACAACCAAAAACAACTCTATATACACATGGAACTCTATATTCATCAGGCTCATTGACATGGATGGAGGGCTCATCACACTATAAAGGAAAAAATTCGTCTATATCTATATCACATTATATATCTATTTTTAAGTGTGTTTCACCAAGACAAAATCTAGGAAAAATAATTGAAACCCTCAAATATTATTGGAAGGGCCTCCAGTTAATCTTCTATGAAACTTAGCATCAACACGAACATCATGGAAGATAATAATTCAATGAACCTCAATATAATATGAGGGACTTAATCACAAAATAAATGTATGGTTTTCTATCATTTTCATAGAACAATACAGGAAAAATGAATCAATACATAATAAATTTTTTTAGATATATGAATTCCATACTGAGGATGGTGTTTCATGGGTGTATCATTGAATATAAGAAGTATTTCCATGGGAGTTGTTCCCTATCACTGAATCAAAATCTCTACACACATTGTATATGATAAGTCGACCTCCAACATACTTCTTTAGTAAAAATAGAACAAGAATCCCATCGCCAATTTTTCAAATGAATTTTCTACATTCTGTGAATGAAATTACAATATAGATATTGGATGAGAAAATGAAAATATCTTTTTAGAAAATATGTAAAAATAAAATGTAGAAAATGTATCATCCCTAACATTGGTAATTCATTGAAGAACATAAAACCATGAAATGATTCAGTGGATATTTTCCCATGATTGGTACAATATCGACACATATTCTCTACTCACAATTATATTGAATGAGTGGAATCATGTGGATTCCCTCGACCTTCCCCAAATCCTTTATTTATCTCAAAATATGACATTCCCTAGTATTGTTCGTACTTTCTTGGAAGATACTAATTAAATTTAAGATCATTAAATGTGCTATGATCTAAAAAATTAATAGTGTGGGTAGTATGGTACTCTCACTTTTGATGTCCATGACCTCTATATGAAAAAAACATTTCATATCTACTCATACCTTGATGAGAACTACTATCCCATGTGTAAGGAGTTGATTTAGAGTGAAACATGGACCCTACTGACTTATACATTCTCTTTATACTAGGAATTATTAAATGTTAGGTCACATATCAACTCTGATGAATATGATGTTGACTCCTACCATGTAATGATTTGACCATGGTGAATATCATCTTAATAACACCTACCTTCTCTAGTAATAACTAATTTGACATCAATGTAAATGGGCTTTCATGGAACTATATCAAAAATTAATAATACTCCTCAAAATACATTTACTTTATCACATTATATGGTATATTTTATATGGAAATATAAAATATATTCAGATTTAAAATACTAATGTTACACAATGAAGAATACACATAAAGATGTGTATGAATCCTCAATCAACATGTTTCCTTCATAGTCAATGATCTGAAATCCGATAGAAACTGATTTCATATATTATATTAGGGAACATTTGAAACATAAAAATATTTTGGGATTAAAATAAACCAATAACAAGATACCAAAAAAACAATAATATCATTTTCAATATGAATCAAATAGAATCAAATATCTACCAACTCTAATCTATACTCTATATTTTAATGATAAAAAAATTAATAATACTTCTATTGTGTTTATAATTGAAACTCCTAGTGTATTATCATTAATGGTTCATCATCACTAATATTTTTGAACCACCTATTGATATCGGACTATATTTTGAGTCTGGGTGAGAATTTAATTAATATGATAGAGTATTAAATAAATTAATATCACATTTAAGTGTTTATTTAGTTTAAGGTTGATTTATTATTCATTTATGATTATTCAACTTTTCTCATCTATTCTATGACTGAATATTGAGCCTATAATAAAAAAGTTTTATATTCATTCTATATAATTAGGGTTTTTGGTTTTATTCCATGTTTCATAACACATTTATTAGGAAATTTATTTTTCACATGGTTTAACAAATATTTGGTATCTTATAGTTTCATGACTATTATTTATTGCAACATATCAATAAAAAATGTGATGTATGTGAATGATGGTGTGATCAAGGTGCAATGTTGTAGGATGACTATATACGAATCAAATTAGACTAATGATCCCCATTCATACTATTTGGACATGTGGTGATGAAATGGTAAGATAATAGAGTGTCAAGATGAATTAATTTTAGAGAAATTCTGAGCCCATATCTCAAATACTATTGATGGATAGGGTCATCTGACCCAATATCCACATTACATAGATGGGTTTTTAGTGGTTGAATCATGGATGGATGAATAAGAGGAGAAACTTATTTTTTTTTTACCATAGTTACACATTGATTTATCCAGAATTACATGATTTGTGGGGACCTTGATATATCTCTAGGGTTTTCATGGAAGAGATATTTATAAAACACCATGTGTTGCCTAACACATTTAATGTGACCTTTATATGACATCCTAACACGTTTTTTGGATGATACATAGATAAAAACTGAGTACATGGAATGAGAAATATAGACATAAAAGGCTAGTGTACACAAGATAAGTCATCTACATGGGAATTACTACGTGAATATGGGAATGCCCTAGAAAAAATGGTCATGTGAACTGAAATAGAAGCCTGTCTGGATATAGTTGTACACATAATTTAATGATTCAAATATATATTAGATCAATTTTCCTCTTTATTATTAAAAAGGTTCTATTGATTGTGATTCCTTGGTCATTTACCATGAGGTTGAAACGTGGAATTACATCCTTGGAGTTGGATTGTGATCCCCATAATTGGTGTAATATTGGATAGAGTTAGGGGGATGCCTCTATGGGACTACGGTGGAATCCTATTTCAATCCATTTTGGAGTTCATGTTATCTCCATGAACTGTAGTTATATGGTTTCAAGACCCTTCCATTTAGGTGTTTAGTAATCCATCAATATCCTCATGTGTGACCCCCTTAATGGATGATGCGATCTTCTGAAATTTAGTGATTACTAATGGGGTGGGACTAGAGGATCATGAACTCTTATATGAGTGTTAGTAGTGGTAGTGTGTCTCATGGTATGATTACTACTAGAATATGAGTTACCTTTAATATTCCAATAATATCATGTTTTAGGTGGTTTTGGATGAGACCATTAAAGACTGATCATCTAATATGAGGGTATTTGATGTAATTTATATGTCACATTTTAGAGTAATATACTCTCATCTATTATTCTTAGTGATTTTGGGGTGTCCCTATAGATTTGGTTATACTTTCCCCTACATGTTCTCTTCCCACTCATGTTAGGTATTATATAGATGATTTCATTTTTTATTGTTTCCGTGGAGGATATGGATCAGGAAGACCATAAGGTTGCTAAGAAAACCGAGGATTCCACAGGGTGGTTTTATTTTCTTGTGGTCCCCTCTTTCATATATAGATGGAATATTTTCTATGTTATTCTGGCATTTTATTTATACCCTTTATATGTTTTTGTAAATATCTTTAATTTGATGTATGATATGTGTTTTGGAAGAATTTATGGTATTAGCTATTTTTAAATTCAAAATATTTTATAGGCCCTGAGACTTGTCTGTTTGTTCATGTACTCCGTGATAATGACTCCTATGTATGGAATTTCCCTACTCTACTGTAGTCTCTAGAACATCGAAAAATTGAGGTTTTATTATGGTATTCATACATGTATTATTATCCTTCACGAGGTCTATGGTGGGTGAATTCGTGATAGATTGTGAAGATAGTAGATAGTTCGACCATGGGACCAAAGTATATTTTTTTCTAGATGTGTTATTGGTGTGGTATTGGTGGAACAAAATTTAATATATTTAATAATTGTATTTAATTTTAAGTTTTCCATTGTGTGTGTGGTGGTTGATGTATCCATGCCCCAGTACTCTAATTACCTTATTGTCCACTCGATATATGTAAATATGGGTAGCAGGGGAAACATTACTAGCTGCATTATGTTGGAATTAGTGGTTGATTGAATTTACTTCTTGAGTCATATTGCAAGATATAATAATTATCCATGGTACATATATTTTATATCATGATTCTTAAACATGGAAACCCATACAAAAGTCCACAACATGGTGACAAGAATGATTCTTTTAGTAAAGAGGCTATATAACAATGGAATTAAAAGGATGTAGCACAAATGGGTTCTTTTCTATTTATTCCACCACTCGTTGAGCTGTAGTTAGAACAAAATGGACTATTTATGGAATCATATAAGTTGACTAAACTATATGAGATTCAGGGGAAGTGGCCTCCTTTGTTTTGGGTCGAGTTAGACACCTAGGTAGAGGAGTACAAGAGAGAGGTAGTAAATCATGTTATTGGCCTAACTACAATTCCATAATATCATATTTAATTTCTAGAAATGAATTTCCTATAGGGATCTATCTGATGGTGGTGGAGTCTAGTGACTTTGTGAAATTATGTAATAACTCTCACCTGTCACAAAATCAAGTTACCTTTTAATGATGATTTTTTCAGACCATGTTGTTATTAGATCACATCTACGATCTTCTGTATCTACATCAGGTAAGTATGAATCTGGTAAAGTATTCAGTTTGGTGTATTAATCTCTCATGGAACACCCTAGATATGGTTCATCATTTTTTTCTTATGGTCACATACCATTGATCCTATATAATGTTAAAACATAATAGATTTATTTTTACATCTTTTCATTCTCACCTATGATAGAGTGTTTGAGTGAACTGTAGTAGTGTAAAGATTCCAGGTCGAGTAGATATTAACCATTTATGATGGTACTGGAAATCTAGTTGATGAGACCGTCATACTAGATAGAAAAATGTATTCATATGGATATGGGCATAGCAAACGCTTTATGATATGATATCGAGATAGATGATATTTTTTGTATTAATTTTAGGATAGATTTGGATTACTGATAAAGATGAGATGTTTCTCCTACAGAAATCGAGGACATCATTCATGTGATGATTCGACCTATCATATATCTAAATAAGATACAATCAATGGAACTTCCATGAAGAGATTAATATAGGAGAAAGTAAATCCATAGGGAAGAGGATGGGGAAGAGGGGAAGGATGAGTATCATGAGATGGAAGGTTATATGAACTATTTCCAAAACTATCCCCAAGTCACCCAATACATGGTTATGGATTTGGTAGTCAAGGACATGAAGAACATCATGTAATTGAGTTCTATGACCCGTAGGTTCTTATAAGTATTTGTTGTATCGATTGTGTCTACTCTACCTTAGTATAATTTCTAATGGACACTAGTGTGTTATAGTATATTCTTTTTCTACTTCTCTAGTTTGTGCATTATATATTATGGGATAGCCCATGGATTCACCCTTCACTTGGAGATTATATTTTAGGTGACTCAGTTTCAACATGCTTCTGAAATTGTGTGATTTTATTTATATAGGATATAGTTTTCAATAGAAGCCTTATTATAATTGATGAGGCCCTATAATTTCATCTAAAGTCTGTAGTATCTAAAATATCTCATGCCTATGTTGAAATTTTAAGTAGAGGATCTGGTTTATAAATGCTAACAGATTAAGGTATTCTGTTATAGTTGATAAGGAAACACATGATTGGTAGGATGTTCTCATGCATAGGAGAGTGAATTATATTAATCATCAATTAGAAAACATGACTTTAGGAGTAGTGGATGATATGGGTACCCATTTCATCCAATGGTGGTGATGTATGAGGATGTATTTCGTAACATTCTCCCAAGAATAACTCTTTTCCAAGATATATAAATATTCATTCAATTACACCATGGGATGGACCATATATTATTTTCATTATATCATATATATCCCTTAGAAATCAAATATCTTAGTGTGAAGTTGGAGAAGTTATAGGGGAATTGATTCATGTTAATTAGTGTTTTCCATTAGTCATATCCATTGTTTTCAATAATAAGGAGGCGAAGTGCATGAGGTTGTGTGTGGATTATTGGTTAATGAAGTTGGATAATGTGTAGAATATGTTTCCACAAAATGGATTGAAAATTTATTTGATCAATTTTGAGGGAATCACGGCTCTCGGGGAATTTAAGATCCCATATTTCTCTATAAGGTATGTTTTACATGAGTTCCAGTTTAATCTCTTTATTTTGGAAAATTACTTTTTTACCATATCCTTAAGAAGGCTCAAGGGTGTTTTAGGGGATTAGGGAACTAAGGAGGAAGGAAAAGGGAGTTCTGTGAATGATTGATAGTTTGAGCACTATTAGTGGTGACTGTACATAATTCCTCGTGAACCATTCAAATTGTGGTTTTTCAGACAGTAGCATCTACATGGTTTGTGCACAGTTTGAAAATCCATGCTTCCTAGAATATTTTAAAAAATAAATAATAATCCATTACAATATTTTTATAACCATCTTGGGATTTTTTTTCTTCCTCCCATGGACCTTAGAAATGAACCAATGATCCCAATATCTTCTAAGGATAGTTCTCCCTCATCATAGGGCAATTTTGAGCACTGTCAGTTGTGGATTAAAGATCCGGGTAAGGCTAAACCCGTCCATAGTTATTTTTATTGATTTGGATTAGTATCTCCATCTTATTTTTTTTTCTAAAGCTATCAAACCCTTCTTTTTTTTGGAATTTTTATGTTGAGGCTTCAAGGGAGGATTGAATCGGGATCTAAGGCTTCGATTGAGAGTGTGTTCACAAATAGATTTAAGGTATGTTGTCTATAATTTATATCCCATGGGTTTTTTTGTGGTTTTGTGCTTGTAGGGTTTTTATTCTTGATCTCTTTTGATGAGTTGTTTATTCCATTACATGATGTGATGTATTGGGTGTCTAAAATAGTTATTAAAAATCTCATATTCCATGTGTGATGCATGGAGGATGGTGTGACTGAATTTAAGATCACGCATGGGGTGTACAGATATTCCCTACACAAAGAGGTTAGCTGAGTAAGTGTAAAGTCGTTGTGCGATAACATAGTTCCCATGATGAATATGTTAACATGGTTGAAGGGTGTGTAATTGGGGTTTCAGTAATACACATAGGATGGATAATGGCTTATGAGTTTTTTGGGTTTGCATGAAAAATGGTTAAATGATTAATGGAAAAATTCTAGAGCATTATCTTTATACTTGAACAGGCTTATTGAGATAGGTATAAGAAA
Source organism: Viscum album (assembly GCA_963277665.1). NCBI lineage: Eukaryota > Viridiplantae > Streptophyta > Magnoliopsida > Santalales > Viscaceae > Viscum > Viscum album. The sequence goes on along the minus strand of OY728147.1, from coordinate 385,603,030 downwards.
TGGGAAATGATGTAGAAGGGTTGAGTTATATAAATTATGAATGTGTTCATGGATGGTGGAAAATGATAATTTCCCATTTATTAATATTGGTGTGCTGTGGTAAATGATTTTGGTTATGATTGTTGAGATATGGTTGATTGTGATGAATGTTAAATATGCATGTGCCCATGGATTGGTAGTGTGGGGAATAGATTTTAGGTTCTATGAACATGGATCTAGTTCAACCGATGATCTAGCTCAACCCCTAAATGCATTGGTTAGGGAAGGGGAAATAGTTCTATTCCCCAAACGGTTGTGTTCAACCCGAACTAAGGCTTAAAGGTGAGGATTGTGAGGTTGTTATAATGAGATTCCAAATGATATAGGACCTGATTTTATTCCTATATAATTGAGAATATTAAAAATTACTAATCCATTGAACACATAAAAATGGTATATTAATTCTTGAAGTGTCAATTTATTGAACTTAAACTAAATTTTAATATTGTTTAAGGAACGTATTTTAGAATGGAATATTGAACAGTAAACCTTTATTTTTTCATTATTATCATTTTCATGTGTTATCTACTTTTTCTGGATATTTTGTAAACAATATCATTGGTGTCCTACTGAGTTACACGCAAACACTACTAGGGCCACTATTGGGCACCTGATATGATTTAATAATTGCAGGTCATGACAAGGTCAAGAGCCATATTCTAGGGAGTTGAGTTGGACATGGGACATGTTTAGGTGAGGTTACAGACTTGGATTTTAGACCAATTTGGGGATTCGACAGTTTCATACTTTTGGGGGTTTTTCTACATGCCATTGTAGCATGGACAGATATATTTACTATAGTATAAGTTTATACCATGTCTTGGGGTTTGGTTATGTATACATTTTATTGAATGTTCTCTTTGGTTTCCTCTATTTAAGGTGTTTCCTGATGTTTCTTACTCTGGTAAAGAGGAGATAGTCACCACATGTATCTTAGATAACTCCTACTTCTAGTCAGAAGCCTCTGGCGTATGGGGAGACATGCTTGTGGCCATGTGGAGACCCTGCTCGGGGAACTTGTTAAGTGGCATCCAGGTCAGGGATGTTACAATGTAGTATCAGAGGAGTTATTTTCTATTCTTATTATTTGGGGACAGTAGACTTGAGGTTAGGAAATTTTCAGGCCATGGTAATGATCTCGTTCTTGGGATTATCTATTCAATATATGGAGGGGAAACCAATTCACCTTTGCAGGAGATTATTGTTCTTCTTATGAATTGTTATATTTGATATCATTTCCCCATTGGGTGATGCACTTATTATTTGATTTGATAGTTTTGTGATGTTTTCCTCATGGTCATAAGGGTTTAAGGTTGTGCATTTGTGGATCATTTTGGGAACCTAGGTAGTAAAGTGGTAGACATCATGATAGGCACAAACACATGATGTGTGTCCATGAAATATAAATGCTTGGATGCATATGTTTTTTAAAATTAATGAAAAATTGTGCCTAATGGTATGGTATGAATGGGTATAAATGAAAATATAAAAGGTAAGTAGTAAATATAAAATGGTTCTTGATAAATAATTAAAAGTAGATTAACAAGTTGTAAGAGTACATTGGGTTATGAAAATTGTTTTTAACTGGGTGTAAAAGATAAGGAATGCATCCATGAGAATTAGATACCCCTGTTAACCATGAAATTATGAGAGACAGATAAAGGTAGTGATCCAGTAATGAGTGGGATCATTTGGGTAGTGTATGAGAACTGGTTTTGTTGTGGTGGTTAATGATCTTACCTATATCGTTTCTTTTTTAATATCCCTAAGGTTGCGTTCAAAAATATTATGTTTGGCATTATAGGGAAATTCCACCTCAAAGATGTGTGCCGATTGGGTGACACGAGGACGTTTCCAAGAATTCTCTTCATGTAGTAGAGAAGTAGAATGTGGTGATCAAATAATATAGGGATGAGAAGTTCCATGAAAACATTTCTCATTTTATTTAGATGATGGAATGAGACCCAGGGTGGGTTGCACCGAGTATGTTTTAGATGTCCAGGGAGTTTCTATTGAAGCACCCTCCTACCATTACCGGAGAGGGTGGTTATAAGGTGGTGGAGTATTGGATTGAGTCCTTCAAAACTATTCTTGAAAATATAGTGAATCCTCTCAATAATCAAGTTAGGTTAGATAAATTTATGTTGATAGGTCAAGATAAGCGTTGGTGGGACATAAAGGTTTAGATAGAGTAGGCTAAAAGAATGATGTTGAAGTATTTTCAGGAGAAGTTCCTTGAGAACATCTACCCAGACTACATGAGGCAGGAGAAGGCTTCATATCTTATGATGTTGACTCATGGTAAAATTTAGATAATGGACTATTCCAGCTGTTTCATCGTCCTATGATTCTTCTATCCAACATTGATGGGGGATGAGGCAGCTGTGGTGAAACACTTCCAGGAATGGCTAATACATAAGATCTGATATTAGGTGAATATCATTCGTCTAAAAAGGATTACTGTAGTGGTGGATCGAGCCCATATCATAGTGGGGTACATGAAGGGAGCTTCAGGTAGTGCTCTTGTGCTACCTACTGGGTGAATAGATCGTGCAACTTCTGATTGTAGTAAGCACAACTTTGGAACCTTTCAGCAAGGTGCGAGAAAACAAAGTAGTTAGAAGAAGGTGTCATAATCATAGCGCGGAAACATGGTCTTTTGTTATTAGTGTAGCAGGATGAGGCAAACTCATGATTAGTTTCCCCACCCACTGGTCGAGTGCCAAGAATACGGCCGGTTATGCCACATCTATAGGTCTTATAGAAATTTGTGACATATATGGAATAAAAGAGGTCAGAGGTAGATTCCATGTGTCTGAAGGGGGTCTGATACTGTAATGTCCTCGACCTAGATTCCACTAAACTCGTGCTTTGATCCAGGTGGTTACATGACCTTAAGCACACCTCCCCGTATGCCTAAGGCTGCCGACTAGCAGCAGAGGTCTATGTAGTCATGTGGGGAGACTATACACCCATTTTTATCAGATCAAGCCACAACAAAAATACACCAAGTAGTGGAAACAATAACCAATAAACAAGGAACATGTATAACAACCAATTCCAACAACAAATATTCCATGTCATACTACAAGTGCATGGATGAACAAAAACCAAAATAAATACAATTTCCAAAATCCCCAAAATGGTCCCAACTCCAAGTCCGGATCATCCACCAAGTGCTAGCCATGTGCACTCACTATCTAGCCAGGACCATTGCCCCTTTCCTGAAATGCAGACATGAAATCTGCTCGGGTACCTAATGGTGGCCCAAGTAGGGTGTGAGTACAACTCAGTAGGCCACAACCAATGGTGTATACAAAATATCCATTAATAACAGGTAGTGCAAGGAAAGGAAAATTAATGATAAACACAATCAATATAAATAAGGTTCCATTAACCGGTTAAAAGCCAAGTCATTTACACTTTCACTACCATTCAATTTATACCATTTATCATCACTTACCATTTCATCCAATTTCTACGGGTTAATCATATACATTATTTTACGTGGGTCTAAGTCCAACAATCACATGCAAGAGGGTAAACACATCGTTATACTATCTCACTAGGACTAACCCCTCATAGAAACCATAACCTCACCTCGAACCCTTAGTCTGGGTGGATGCAACCACTAGGAGAATAGCCCATCAGTCTCATTTCCTAACCCATGCATTTAGGGTGGAGTTTATAACCATTGTCTTAGCTCGACCCATGGGCATAGATCCTCATGTCATACCCCACTCTACAAAGCCATGTGCACATGCTTATATATATATATAAGTAACCATCAACCATCCAAACCATTTCTCTTTGGAAAACACAATTCACAACAACCCACATGGGAATTCACATTCTGCCTGAACCCATTATCACATTACCCTTTCACATCATTTAACCATTCACCCAATTCTCTTGTGTTATGCCTATCTCACTATGCATTCAATACTAGAACCATAACCTATCACATTATGGTATTTAATCAATTTACACATTAACCCATTTAACCCGTTCATCATTTCCATGAATCAAACATTCATGCCAACATATTTATCAAGGTCTTTATAGTTCATTACAACAAGGTCACTTGTTTTATAACAATCCCTAACCCGGGAAAAGCTGGGAAATCCCATGGATGGCCCTAAATTTGGTCAAGTCAATCCCAACACAACCTATAGGGATCGTGAGGGTTCACATTTACCATTTTAAACACCAATATTACCAAACATGCCTAGTTTATTTAAAACATAACCAGGGGAAAACAAGAACACATTTAAACATGCACAAAAGCCTAAATAACAGTGGGATATAACTTGTAGACCACCTACCTCGAATCTGTGGTTGAACGCACTCTCAATTGAGTCATTATACCTAGATATGACTAGAATTTGGAGCTTCAACCTATAACTCACACAAAAGATAAGGTTTTAGAGATTCTGAATAAGAGGGAGAGAAGATACAAACCGTAAACCAAAAGGGAGAAGCAAGGATGGGATTAGCCTTACCCGGGTATTCGATCCGCATCCAACAGTGTTGTAAACGGCCTAGAATCGAAGGAGAACCACCCTTGGGAAGCATGGGTCAGCCAAGTTCATCACTACGGTTTAGAGGGGAGGAGAGGTGGAAAATACCGAGTGGGGTTTAAAAAGGCAGGAGTGGAAATTTTGAATTTTTTTTAACATTAAGTTGCTATACGGTTTAGCCACACGGTTTGGAAAACTGTGCGCAAACCGTGTGAATTCCACTGCCATGAGGAGGAGGGGTCACATGATCAATCAACATGGTGTTTAAAACCATACGCAAACCGTGCACATGCTTATATCAGTCAGAGGAAGGGCATCATGGTTACGCCTAGGCAGGCCTCACGGTTTGGCTGGCCGTGCGCAGGTCGTGTGCCTTGGTCTGTCTTGCCCAGTTTTTCTATCTATCGTGCCCCGAACCCCCGGAACACCCCCAAGGCCTCTCACAAATTCACGAAACATTCCTTGAATCCCAAAACAAAGGATTAAACAAAAACATAAAAAAAACATACATTTCCGAAAACCAGGATCTTACAACCTCCCCACCTTATAATGGCTCGTCCTTGAGCCGAGGTTCCAAACCTCATTGATCCACCGAGGAGAAGACTTCGGGCCACTGAGCCCGCATATCTGATTTCTGCTCCCTAGTATCTTCCTGAAAATTCTCATTCTTCCATAGTACTCGCACTAATGGCACAACCTTTCCCCGCAAGACCTTCTCACTATGATCCACCACACAAACCAGATGCTCCTCAAAGGACACATCAACCTCAAGCTCCACAACCTCAACATCAACCACGTGAGATGGGTCAGGGTGATACCATCAAATCTGTGACACATGATACACATCATGCATCCCAACATACTGCTATGGAAGAGACAATCAGTAAGCAACTGGTCTGATACTCTCCACAATCTCGAAAGGTACCACATACCTCGGCGCCATCTCACCCTGATTCTGAATCCATCGGTGACCCAACATTGGCGACACCCGAAGGAACACTTTATCACCCACCCATAACTCAAGAGGTTTATGCCTCAGATATTCATGAGAATTATTCTTACATTGATCCATATCCATCTTCTTCCTGATCAACTTAACTTTCTCTGAAGTCCCATGCATGAGATTAGGCCCCAACAACTCAGATTCACCGGCCTCTAACCTACACAACGATGATCTACAAGGCCTCCCGTATAGTACCCCAAAGAGTGTCATCTAAATCGTAGCCTGAATACTGTTGATGTAGGTGAACTCAACTAACTATAGGTGCCTCTCCGAAGAGCCACCAATGTCCATGACACAAGTTCTGAACATTTCTTCCAACAATTGGATCGTAAGTTCTGACTGCCCATCCGTCTGCGGGTGGAAAGTCATACTCAAAAATACCTGCATACCAAGCACCTTGTAACATCCCAAGTGAGTAATGAATAATATATTTTCATATCTATGTCTATTTATTAATTACATAGTGTTTTAGGAGTCTTAAAATGAGAATAAATCCAATCTTAAGCATTGAATTCTATAATATTTTAAAAAGATTGTTTTACCTCCTTTTGATGGAGAACCATATTTAAATCTATATTTTGACAATTTTATAAGAAATACTTTTCAAAATAAACATATTATATAGGATCTGGACATTGAATTTTACTTTGGATAAATTTTTGGTACTTTTCTGACAATGTTCATTTTTTAATGAATAGTGAAAAATACTGCATTTTACTTCAAAACTGCTTTTTCATCTAATTTAATTTTATGGATAGATTGTTATTTTAATTGGTTGTAAAGTTTAATTGTAATATATTTTTACCATTTAATCCACTTGTGGTTATTAGAATTGATTTTACTTTGGAATTGGGCATATACAAGTGCCCAACTTTTCATAGATATTGTTTCAGAAAAACCCGCTATTTGTTTTGACAATGGGAATCATTTTTTAAATTAATTACTGTAATTTTTGTGTTTGGAATTTGGGAAGGTCCATATTTGTAATAATAAGGTACAAATTATGTAATTAAGACTATTTTATTTATGGACATTGTGAATAATAACGACAGTAATTATCTTTAATTATCGTGATTAATTAGTAATCGGGTAGTTAAGGATAATAAAATAAAATCATAATAATAAAAAATGACCCCACATGTGTCCTAATGCTACTAGTTTTGTCATTTCCGACCATGGGATGCCTTTTTCCAAACTTAGGGACCCCATGGAATCACTTTTGGGTGATAGTGACACTTTAACATTTTATTTTTAAAGAAAGGAGAATATCACAAAAGTATGTAACACCTTAGTAAAACAATTTTACTTTTTTCTACATAAATGATGTCTTGGACTATAAATTGAAATTGGAATTCTAAAAATATTTCCTGCATCATATTATGTTATTTATAATTTTTATACATTAAATAAATTAACGTTTTTATGACACCATGATGATGCAACGATTACCTCATTAATGAACGATTTAAATAAAATGAAAATATAATGTAAAATATAAGACTTAAACTTGTCAAATACGTATGGGATTGGTGGATTTTGAACCCTTATCACCTTATCCTAGAAATATATAATTGTGGGACCTTTAAAATCTGATACACATTTTAATATAAAGTAACATTTCTTGACTTTCCATGAGTACCCCTCCTCCCTCTTATAAAAGGCCCCCACCTCTACCTCCTTACCCACACCAATCAAACCATTTTCTCAGCCAATTTCTGCTCATTTTATCTCTCCACATCCCTCTCTTAATCCAAAAGCCTTACTTTAGGTAGAAAGCTTTTCAAGAAACCCATTTGGTTCAAACCAAGAGGAGTTACCAGATTTAAAGGTAATGTATTCACTTGTATTCTTTTGTTTTATTTTTCTTCTCCAACCCCCTAAACTCTTTTTATTCCTTTATTTTGTAACAAAAAAAGTATATTAAAAATAATAGTATGTTGTTATGAGAAGTAATTGAGCTACACTTACACACACATCCATCTAATGGTTAAAGAACATACTGTTTCTCTAGTTGGCAAATTTCTGCCTCACGAAACGATGATTGTTCAATCTTCTTTTAACACCATTAATGGTGGCCATTAAGATGTAAATATATTTATTTATGATATATATTTTGTTTATGTTTTACTTATGCTTCTGAATTTTTCATTTATGGTATACTTTTATGGTTTCCATTATGGATAAACACGATATCTTCATTTTAGGAAGTACGGACTACCACCCCCTCAAAGTGATTTTACTCGTTAATGCCAAGTGTGGGACGTATAAAGGAAGGAGTTAATGATATTATATATGATATTATACTGGAATTATAATATACCTTTATATAATTATTATTTCATTCCATTAAATATGAAATATAAATGAAAGTAGCGTTCATGCATACGTACGACTTACCGTCTCCATAAACAGTGCATTTCATTTTTTACCTCTAAATGTTATGTAATATTTTAAATGAATGCATATAATGGATATATACAATATATATTATATATAAATCATGAATATAAATCTGGATATAATGTATATTTTATCAAATGAACAAATTGTAATTATAAGTAGTTTATTTCTAACTCAAGTACCAATGATCGACAAAACGACTGTTATTAACGTAAATAATTGCATAGTGTTCAAAACATGGTAATAAGTGATATAAAAGGAATAATTAACTTGAAAAAGGTTCTTAAGAAAGTAGAAAATAACTAAAGTTTATTATTCAGAAGATTAAAGAACGATCGCATCATGTCGGACACGAGGTTAGGGACTTCGTCTCAAACTCCATTCATTGAGGCAAATTTTGTTTATTCACAACTATCTTTTATATGGTGTATAAACCCCTTTAAATTTTATGTTTATTCAACCAGAATTTTTTTATATGAAGCGTTTTACTATATAACAAAACAGACTATTTTTTTCATACGTATGCAGCGACAACGACTTCTCCACCACCGTGACTATTATTTGTGTTTCAGCTTCCTCTACAAGACATAACTTTTTTTAAAATGAAAAATAAATACCATGTTTTACTTTTCTTTTATTTTGGTATTGAAAATGTTTTTGATAATGTTTTTATTATATCAATGTGTTATTGATATCTTGTGATTGAAATGTGGAAATGTTATGTTTCCTTTATGCATGTTTTATGTGATACGATTATGTTATGGTTCTTGGGAATTGTTTATGAAAACAGGTGGTTCCGTGAAAAAATAAGGGAGGGTGAGCCTGATATAGCTCTCCAATGCATTGGGTAACTCAAATGGGTTAAATTCTAAGGTTTTTCCGAAGATATTTAGGTAATATACTGTGATGGGTATTCAAACGTAACCATGAGGGTTACTCCCTCCGTAAGAATGTTATGAATTCCTCAAGTTACCTTTATGTCTTATGATTTCTTTGAGTTATTCATGATTTGATGAGTTATGTTAACGTTCATATGTTTTATGAGTAAAGTATGTTCTCATTGATTCTTGTGTATACATGGACTAATGTTTTCATTTCGTATTTTTATATACCATACTGAGCGTTTTTATTCTCATCTGATGTTTTTAAAAAATAATTCACAGGTGAAGGGAAAGGTACATGATGTGATGATAGTGTCAAGGAAGTTTCAAGAAAGAATACATGTTTTGTTTTAAATATGTTTCCTTCAATGGGAAAAGTGAATATTGTCTTTAATGTTTCCACCTAGTTTAAATGTGGAATGTAATGCAGGATTTATGATCTAATTATCTAAAACTCTAAACCTGAAAAGATCCTCAATGTGTAATCTTGTAATAACTCAAGATTAAGTAATGTTTAAGGTTGGGGAATTATAGATGGGATCAGAGGTCGGTTTAGATAACTTTAAGAGTTAGAATTATATTAAATGATTATCCAAAAATATTTTTTTATTGTCAAATAGAAATGATATAGCATTTGAATATTACAATGTTGCTTCATCTAAGACATGTTTTTTCGGAATGGTTTTATGCAGAAGAAACAGGGAAGCAGTGCTAGAAAGGCATACAGAAGGAAATGACCTTCCGAATCAGCATACTGAGATTGTCGGAATTAGAACTAAATAGTTTTTTTGCAGTAATGGTGTAGTTGACTCAAGCGATAAATGGTGGTGGTATCCACGAACGAGATCAACCATATCAACCACAAAGGAACATGTCAGTGGTGGAACATTTCCAGAGGCAAAATCCCCCATCATTCAGAGGATCATCTTAACCTGTGCTAGCTGAAGGGTGGATTAAAGCACTAGAGAATATTTTCGATGTCATGGGGTGTTCAGAAAATCAAAAGTTTTGTCTTGCAATTTACAATTTGGAGGGTGAATCAGATCAATGGTGGTCGATGGTTAAAAATAAAATGCACGCTGATGAGATTGATGCTCTCGATTGGGATGAATTCAAAGGTATGTTTCATGAGAAGTATATTCCTAAGGTAGTTTGACATTGGATGGAAAACAATTATTGAAATTGAGGCAAGAGGACAAATCAGTGGTTTCTTATGAAGAAAGGTTCACTCGATTGGAAAGGTATGCTTCAAATTTTATCCGAGGCCCTGATAGTAAAATCAATCATTTTTACTCAGGATTAAAGCCAAAATATCGAAGGGATTCAGCTTCTCGAGAGTTCAATAGTTATGAAAGTATTGTTCAATGTGCTGACAAGGTGGAAATGGAGTTTTCTGATGATGAAGTGTTCTATAACAACCAATAGAAGAAGATACTGAGGTGGCAGGAGAAAGGGAAGAATTCTTCAAAAAGGTCTGATGGTAAGAAAACCATGTTTCCAGTTTGTGATAAATGTGATAAAAGGCATGATAGGGAATCTCCTTTGAATTCTGTAAAGTGCAACCGATATGGTAATATGGGAAATAAGGCTCGTGATTGCACTGAAAATGATCAGGGTGATGGTAAGACCAAATTTGATATACAGTTAGTGAAATGTTACAAGTGCAATGAGATGGGTCATTATGAAAACGAGTGTCCGACAAAGAGTTCGAGTGATGAGAAGAAGTCAGACTACAAGAAAAAAGGAGTGGTGAAATCCTTTGAAACTACTTCAGCAGATGTTGGGCCATCAAATGATGTGGTTTCGGGTACTTTGTTTGTTTTCTCATGTTATGCCAATGTGTTTTTTGATTCGGGGTCTACACATTCTTTCATCTCTGAAAAATTTTCTAGTAAATTGGGAATTCCATCTCAAGATTTGACTCTTCATCTTCTGGTAAAAACATCTAGGGGAAATGTTGAGGAAAAAAAATTTATAAGGATCTGTCTATCCTTATCCGTGGAAAGAACCTACTTGCAAACCTTATATTTTTACCTCTAGTAGAGTTTGATGTTATGATGGGTATGGATTGGTGCTCTGTTTACCATATTAAGATTGATTGTAGATCTAAATACGTTTATTTTCATAAAGACTTTCAGTTTGTGTACATGAATGAACCCTTACTGTTGATAACATATCAAGAGGCCGAGAAACTTGTAAAATATGAAAATAAATGCTACCTTTCACATATTGTTGAAAAAATTGGAACCGTTCAGATTAACGATGTGCTTGTGGTAAATGAGTATCCTGATGTTTTCCTGATGAGTTGCCTGGAATAATACCAGATCGGGAAGTTGAATTTACTGTTGACATAGTTCCTGATGCTAAGCCAATTTCAAAACCCCATTATCGAATGGCTTAAATTGAACTTTTAGAGTTGAAGGAGAAATTGAAAGATTTATTAGAGAAAGGTTTCATTCGACCTTGAACATCGCCATGGGGTGCTCCTATATTATTTGTTAAAAAGAAATATGGTTCTATGAGACTGTGCATTGAATATAGACCCTTGAATAATATCACTGTTAAGAACAAATATCCTTTGCCTCATATCTATGAATTTTTTGATCAGCTCCATGGAGCTCAGTATTTTTCAAAGATTGACATGAGATCGGGGTACCATCAGTTGAAGGTAATAGAAGAAGTTGTTCTGAAGACTGAATTTCGTACAAGATATAGCCATTATGAATTTGTAGTAATGGCTTTTTGGCTAACCAATGCACTTGTTGTATTCATGGACCTTATGAATAGAATATTCCATGAGTTATTGGATAAGTATGTGTTTTTTTCATTAATGGAATTTTTGTGTTTTCTAAAATTTAAGAGGTGAATGAAAGTCATTTAAGGGTTATTTTTCAAAACATAAAATAAAAGAAATTGTTTGGTAAATTCAGCAAGTGTGATTTTTGGTTTTAACAAATTCCTTTCCTTGGTCACATTGTTTCTAAATTTGGAATAACTATTGATCCTACAAAAACAAACATTGTTGAAGAATAGAAAAGATCCACAAATGTAACTGAGATTTGTAGTTTTCTTGTTTTGGCAGGCTATTACTGAAGGTTTGTTAGAATTTTTTCCCGGTTATCTTGTCCAATGACTAATCTAACTCGGAAGGTTGTTAAGTTTATCTGGACAAAAGAATATGACGATTGTTTTCAGGAATTGAAAAGAATATTTTTGAATGCTCCAGTTTTGGCACTACCTTCCAGGAATGGTGAGTTTGTTATCTACAATGATTTTTCATTGAAAGGACTTGGTTGAGTCCAAATGCAGAATGATCAAGTAATTGCATATGCTTCACATCATTTGAAAACTCATGAGGTAAATTACCCTACACATGATTTGGAATTAGCTGCTATTGTTTTCACTTTAAAAATTTGGAGTCATAATTTGTATAGTGTAACGTGTGAAATATATATTGATCACAAAAGTTCAATGTATATATTCACTCAGAAATAATTGAACATGAGACAGAGGAGATGGATGGAATTAATCAAGGATTATGATTGTACAATTCATTATTTTCTGGGAAAAGAAAATAAAGTGGATGATGCTTTGTGTCGAAAAAGTAATTCATCATTAACCATGTTACGTTTGGAACGTGATCCTTTGTGTAAGGATTTGATGAACTTTGGAATAGAAGTTTTTTCTGCAGGATGTTCTTCTATTTTGTTTCAGGTATCAGTGAAATCTTCTCTATGACACAGAATTAAGCAAGCAGAGAAGCAAGACAGTGAGTTGTAAAAAAAAGGTAGAGCTGGTTCAGAAGGGTATGTTACCTGAATTCAACATTGATAATGATTGTGTTTTGATATTTGGTAAGAGTTGTGTGTGCCTTGTGATTCAGAGTTGAAGAGAGAGTTGTTATATAAAGCTCATAGTTCTCCGTTTTCAGTTCATCCAGGCATTACTAATATGTATATAGATCTTCGAGAGTACTACTGGTGGGATGGAATGAAAAAGGATATTGCTGATTTTTCTTTATTCTTCTGTATTTTTCATTTATGGCATACCTATATGGTTTCCATTATGGGTAAACGTGATATCTTCATTTTAGGATGTGCGGACTACCGCCCACTCAAAGTGATTTGATTCATTAATTCCATATGTGGGATGTATAAAGGAATGAGTTAATGATATTATATATGATATTATTCTAGAATTATAATATAACTTTATATCATTATGACTTAATTCCATTAAATATGAAATTGAAATGAAAGTAGCGTTCATGCGTACGTATGGCTTACCATCTCCATGAATGGTGAATTTCATTTCGTACCTATAAATGCTATGTAATATTATAAATGCATGTATATACTAGATATATATGATATATATGATATATATATCATGAATATAATTCTGGATATAATTTATATTTTACCACATGATCAACATGTAGTTATAAGGATTTTATTTTTGACTCAAGTACCAATGATCGACAAAACGACTGTTATTAACTTAAATAATTACATAGTGTTCATAACATGGTAATAAGTGATATAAAAGGAATAATTAACTTGAAAATGGTACTTAAGAAAGTATAAATTAACTCATGTTTATTATTCGGGAGATTAAAGAATGATCAAGTCAATTCGGACACGAGTCAAGGGACTTCGTCTCAATCTCCCTTCATTGAGGCATATTTCCTTTTATACACAACTTTCTTTTTTACGCTTTATAAACCCCTTTAAATTTTATTTTTATTCAAAATGAATCTTTTTATATGGATTGTTTTACTAAATAAAAAAAGGGAATGTTTTTGTCGTACGTATGCTGCGACAACGACTTCTCCGCCGCCGTGACCATTATTTGAGTTTCATCTTCCTCTACAGGAAATAACTTTTTTTTAAATAAAAAATAAATACCATGTTTTACTTTTCTTTTATTTTTCTATTGAAAATGGTTTTGATAATTTATTTATTATATCAATATGTTATTGATGTCTTGTGATTGAAATGTGGAAATGTTAGGTTTCCTTTATGCATGTTTTATGTGATACGATTATGTTATGGTTCTTGGGCATTGTTTATGAAGACAAGTGGTTACGTGATAAACTAAGGGAAGGTGGGCCTGATATATCTCTCCAATGCATTGGGTAACGTGAAGTGGTTAAATTCTAAGGTTTCTCTGAAGAGATTTATGAAATATATTGTGATGGGTATTCCAAACGTAACCCTGAGGGTTACTCCCTATGTAAGAATGTTATGAATACCTCAAGTTAACTTTATGTATTATGATTTCTATGAGTTATTCATGATTTGATTAGGTATGTTAAAGTGGTTATGTTTTATGAGTAAAGTATGATTTCATTGATTCTTATGTACACATGGACTAATTTTTTCATTCCGTATTTTTATATACCATACTGAGATTTTTTATGCTCATCCCATGTTTTTGAAATGTACTTGACAGGTCAAGCTAAAGGTACATGATGTGATGATAGGGTCAAGCAAGTGTCAATAAAAAATACATGTTTTGTTTTAAATATGTTTCCTTTGATGGGAAAAGTGAATATTGTCTTTAATGTAACCACCTTTTTTAAATGTGGAATGTAATGCAGGATTTTTGATTTAATTCTATAAAACTCTAAACCTAAAAAGATCCTCAATGTTTAATCTTGTAATAACTAAAGATTAAGTAATGTTTAAGCCTGGGGACTTATACGCCTTCTACAACCCTTCCCATAAACGTGACGTGAAACGCAGATCTCGGTCTGAAACAATGGTTAACAGCATGCCATGAAACCGCACTATTTCCCTATTGTATTGTTCACCCAACTGGTCGACTGTAAAGGCCTCCTAAATCAGTACGAAATGAGCCACATTAGTTAACCGATCCACAACCTCCTAGATTGCATCATTCTTCTGTGGCGTCCTCGGATGAATCTCGACAAAATCCATTGTTACATCATCCCACTTACTTTTTGAAATGGGAAATGCATGCAACAAACCACCTGGGCATTGATGCTCGGCCTTCACCTGGTGACAGGTAAGACACCGTGCCACAATGACCACAACTTCCTTCTTTATTCTAGGCCAAAAAAACTTCCTTCATAGATCACAGTACATCTTGGTCAACCCAGGATGAACATCCCACTTCGATGCATGAATCTCACGCATCAACTCTTCCTGCACACACTTTGGAACAACCACACGTTCATGAACACGGACAACATCTTCCACACTGACGGCCCACCCAGAAGGTAGATCCCTGCCTTTAAGCTTTTCCTTCATTCTCAAACACTCAAGATCATCAAGATTACTTTACTTAACCCGACTCAAGAGCATCGACTCCATCGTTAAAGATGCAGGAGTGACTTGACCATTCTCCTCCTACACCTCTAGGTGCATCTCTGGAATCAAAGCCATCACCTTCCACTCGGTGCTGGACTCCTGAACCACCTGATTCTGAACGTTTTTGCTTAGAGCATCAGCAACACTGCTTCCCTTTCCCAGCTTGTACACCAACACAAAGTCAAAAGACTTGATATATTCAACCCATCTTCGATGCCTAAGATTTAGATCCCACTGTGAGAAGATGTACTTCAAACTCTTATGGTCCGTGAATACGGTAAACCATTTACCCAATAGATAGTGCCTCCAGGACATCAAGGTGTACACCACTATAGCCAAATCGAGGTCATGAGTGGGATATTTCCACTCATTGGGTCTCAACGTCCTTGACCAATAAGCCACAACCCACTCATCCTGCATCAACACAGCCCCATGTCCGACTCCGGACGCATCACAAAACACGATGTACTTATTACCCGACTCAGGTAAGATCAAGATAGGTGAGGTATTAAACTGCTTCTTCAACTCTTGAAATGAATTATTACAAGCCTCATACCACTCGAACCTAATTCCTTTCTTGGTCAAGCTCGATATTGGTGCTGCGAAGTGAGATAAATCCTGAATGATTCTTTGGTAATACCCGGCCAAAGCCAGAGAACTCCGAACATCAGAAATGCTCTTTGGATGCCCCCAAGATACAACTGCCTGCACATTCTCTCGATCCACTGACACACCTACCTCCAAGAGGATGTGACCCCGAAAATTCACCTCACCTATCCAGAATAGACACTTTGATAGCTTGGTATATATTCGGTGCACTATTAGTGTACCCAAGACGATGTCAAGATGTTGGGAATGAACGTCGTGAGTTTTTGAGTACACAAAGATATCATCAACAAAGACAACCACAAACAGATCTAGATTGAGATGAAAGATTCAGTTCATCAAGTCCATAAACACCACCGGTGCATTGGTCAATCTGAAAGGCATTACCAAAAACTCAAACAACCGAAACGGACTCCGGAAAGTTGTCCACGGTATTTTAGAAGACCACACTCTCAACTGGTGATAACCCGACATCAGATCAATCTTAGAAAACACTAATGCACCCCTCAACTGATCAAACAGGTTGTCAATTCTAGGAAGATGGTACAAATTCTTCACTGTCATCTGATTCAACATTTGATAGTCAACACATAGCCTCAACGACCAATCGGCCTTCTTTGCAAACAACACGAGAAATCATCAAGGAGACGTACTAGGACGTATAAACCCCTTACGCTCCAAATACTCAAGCTTAATCTTTAGTCCCTGGAGTTTTCCCGGTGCCATTCGGTATGGCGGAATAGAAACTAGCTTCGCCCCCGGCAGCAACTCGATCGTGAACTCGACATCCCTCCCATGTGGTTACACAGAGATATCCCCAGGAAACACATCCTGAAACCGATCCACCACGAGAGTAAATGCATATTTTTATCCTCTTTCATCATCATCAAGCATGATACATGTCATTCGAGTCGTGATTCCACTCAACCACTGACCAAACGATCATGCACGGCCTACTCGAACATCTCATTTGCCATGGTAGACATAAGCATCAACCTCAAGGGACCTGAATGTTACAATGCGACGGTAATAGTCTATGTGCGCCCAATACAACACCTACCAATCCATTCCCAGGATTAGGTCAAACCCTGAAATCTCGAGAACAAACAAGTCCCACAGAAAACGACACCCACCAAATTCCAAGGCACATCCCTTGCACTACTTAATATCCTCAACCCGCACCCCCAACGGAGTGTCAATTGACATAACTCAAAATACCCTCTCCACAGGTAAACCCAGCACTACCACAAGTTGAGAAGAAACAAAAGAGTGTGTGGCACCTGTGTGAAACAACGCACTAGAAAAAGTAGAATCTACAAGGATCGTACCTCGAATGGTCGACGGCCTGGCATCGCTCTCACTAGGCGCAAACAGAACTGCCTGAAGCTAACCTGCCCCTCTACCCTAGGCTCTAGCTTGAGTACTTTGTGTTGGTCGGAGAGTGATGGAAAGAGGGGGGGTGAATTGCCTTTTAAAAATTAATTAACAACTTAAAAACAATTTATAAATGCAGCGGAAATAAAAAGGGGCAAGACACAATTTGATAACAGAGTTCGGCTTAAACCAAAGCCTACGTCTCCGCTCCCAACTCAACCGTTGAGAGATTTATACTTCAGCTTGCTTTTTAATGGTTGTAGCAAGAAACCCACTAGCCGTTTTAAGGTAGGCTAGATCACCTTCGTACAGCTTGCTTTTTTATTATGGTTGTAGCAAGAAACCCAAAATGAAAGAGAGGAAGAAAAGGATGGTTTGTTTTAATACAAACCCAATGAAGAACTAAAAAATTGAAATAAATAAATTATAACAAACTAGAGGAAGCCTTGAGCGCCAAGAGTGTGAGAGTAGTTGATGTAGAGGCAGCCCAAGCTTCAAGGATGGAGATGGATCACAAGTAGCATTAGAGATTTGTCGTTAGAGCTTCAAGGGATCAAAATATCATTCCAATGTATCGTGTGTGTTCCCGGCATCCATCCTCGTCTATTTATAGGAGAAATATCCCCAAATACTTCAATATAGCCGTTGAAGGGCTTCCGGAGCCGTTGAGGGTCAAAAGTAAAAGTCTGGTAAAAGCCCAACGGCTAGTTTGACTGGGCTTATCGGCTGACCGGTGCTTGGCCACCGGCTAGCCGGTGCTCCAGACAGAAGGCAGATCTTTCTGTCTGGGCTCCACCGGCGGGCCGGTGGGTCAGACAGAGAGCAAGCTCTCTGTCTGGAGCCGCCGGCCGGCCGGTGATTCAGACACCGGTTGGCCGGTGGCACCTGGAAGTGGGCAAGGCCTACTGTCTGGTTCCACCGGCTGGCTGGTGGTCAGGCACCGGCTGACCGGTGGAACCTGGCAGAGAGCATTGCTTCTGCCAGAGACTACCGGCTGGCCGGTGGTAATCCACCGGTTGGCCGGTGGACTCAGAGAGTCCTTTTCCAATCTTCTTAGGACAACTCTTTGGCAACCTTTTTCCTATCATCAAACAAACTTGAAAACAAGTTAGAACACGATGATAGTGATTGTGATCATTAAAATCCAAGAGAGAGGTGTACAACAATATCCCCCTATTTTGATGATCACAATCACAAAAGAGAAAGCTTTTAAAAGGATATTCCAAGTAAAAAAGAAATAAGAAACTTGGACATGGAAAATTTTAGAGATCATTTTAATACAAGAATTTCATAGATGTATCATGATATTAATCTTTAAAGGATTGAAATAAACAGAATGGTTCATTTTTAAATTGTAACCATAGGTCATTTAAAAGAAAAAACTGTAATCAATAACATAACCATTTAAAAACAGATTTTGATGAAAGTAATAACTTAAAATTGAACTTGTAAAAAGAGCACTTAATTAAATGAGATAAGTAACTATGTAATAGGGAGTTTCCCTCCCCCTTTGGGATTATCAAAATAGGAGGAAAAGTATGAAAGAAAATTAGAAAAACAATAATAAGGAAGTAAGCAATGACAAAAAGGATTGATGGATAAGACAACTTGAATTATATAAAAGATGAAACGTTACATAGAAAGTTCAAAATACAAATACAAAGACAAGCCAAAAAAAGTCAAATATTTAATAGTGCTCATTGACGAATCATTCCTAACTCCCCCTTAATAAAATCAAAACGTTCAACCAGGAGCAGTTTGGTAAAAATATCAGCTAATTGGAAATCAGTAGAAATGAAATCCAAAGTGATATCCCCTTTTTGAAAATGGTCACGAAGGAAATGATTCCTTAAATATATATGCTTTTTCCTAGAATGTTGTATTGGATTCTTAGAAATACTAATGGCACAAGTGTTGTCACACCGTATAGGGACATGATCGTAGGAAAGGCCATAATCCAAGAGAGTGTGCGGCATCCAAATAATTTGGGCACAACAATTACCAGCTGCTACGTACTCGGCCTCGGCAGTAGAAAGAGAAACACAGTTTTGCTTTTTGCTACTCCATGAAACAAGGGACTTGCCTAGCAGATGACAGGTTCCACTAGTACTCTTACGATCTAATTGACATCCGCCAAAATCAGCATCTGAATATGAAGAAAGTTCGAAAGAAGTATTAGAGGGATAAAACAAACCAATGTTTTTGGATCCTTTTAAATACTTAAAAATCCTTTTGACTGATTTAAAATGAGATTCTTTGGGATTGGCTTGAAACGAGCACAAAGACAAACACTGAACCTGATGTCAGGGCGGGTCGCAGTTAGGTAAAGTAGACTCTCGATCATACTCCTATAAAGCTTGTTATCAACCGGTTTCCCGGCTTCATCTAACGTAAGTTTACAAGAAGTACTCATGGGGGTACTAATTTCCTTTACATGATCCATACCAAAACGACTTAAAAGTTCGTTTGTGTATTTGCCTTGGCTTAGAAAAATACCATTTTAATTTTGAAAGATTTGAAAACGAAGAAAAAATTTTAATTCCCCCATAAAGCTCATTTCAAATTCTTTTCTCATTAAATTTGAAAAATTAGTACAAAGCGATTCTTTGGTTGAACCAAATATAACGTCATCAACGTAAATTTGGACAATTAAAAGATCTTTGGAAGTGTGTTTTAAAAATAGGGTACAATCAGCTTGACCCATTTTAAAATCATTTTCTAAAAGAAATTTTGTTAACCGCTCATACCAAGCCTGAGGGGCTTGTTTTAAGCCATATAGAGCCTTGGTTAACTTAAAAACATGATTTGGAAATTTTGGATCTTCAAAACCAGGGGGTTGTTCAACAAAGATTTTTTCTTAAATAAAACCATTTAAAAAAGCACTTTTAACATCCATTTGAAAAAGTTTGAAATTTAAGTGGGCGGCGAATGCCAACAAGATCCTAATGGATTCCAATCTAGCAACGGGCGCAAAGGTTTCACCATAATCAATTCCTTCTTCTTGATTATAGCCCTTAGCTACAAGGCGAGCCTTGTTCCGGGTTATATTTCCTTGATCATCAAGTTTGTTCCTAAAAACCCATTTAGTGCCAATAATTGGATGATCATTGGGTCTTTCAACAAGAGTCCAATCATCATTTCTAGAGAATTGATTTAGTTCCTCTTTCCTTGCAAAAACCCAATTCTCATCATTAATGGCATCATTAATGGTTTGCGGCTCTAGTTGAGAAAGAAAGGCTTGATGTTCAACCTCGTTGAGGATTGATCTTCTAGTTCGAGTACCGGCTTGAAGATCACCTATAACATTTTCTAAAGGATGGTCTCTAGAAGGTTTCCAAACCATAGGAAAGGTGGAAGGCGAAGAAGGTGAAGAGGGTTCTTGATGGTCATCCTCCTTGGGAGGAGAAGAGGAATCATTCAAATGAAGCTCATCAAGCTTATCTTCAACATCTTCAATGACCGGGTGAGGTTTTGGAAGAGTTTCATCAAATTTGACATGAGATGATTCTTCGATGGTTTTTGAACGTTTATTGAAGACATGATAGGCTTTGCTTGAGTTGGAGTACCCATGGAAAATACCTTCATCAGATTTGGCATCAAATTTCCCTAGGTTATCTTTTGTGTTAAGGATAAAGCATTTACAACCAAACACTTTAAAATAACCAACTTTGGGCAATTTGCCTTTCCAAAGTTCATAGGGGGTTTTCTTAAGAAGGGGTCTTACAAGGACTCTATTGATAGTATAACAAGCAGTGTTAACTGCCTCGGCCCAAAAATATTGAGGGAGGTTGAATTCAGTAAGGAGGGTTCGAGCAATTTCTTGGAGAGTTCGGTTTCTCCTTTCAACCACTCCATTTTGTTGTGGAGTCCTAGGGACAGAGAAGGTGTGATTGTATCCTTGATAGGAACACAATTCATCGAATTCTTTGTTCTCGAATTCACCTCCATGGTCACTACGGAGCGATATAATTTTATATCCTTTTTCGTTTTCTACTTTCCTAGAGAATTTCAAAAAGGTTCTACAAGCATCATTTTTATGAGCTAAAAAGAAAACCCAAGTGAAACGGGAAAAGTCATCTACTAGGACAAAGGTATAGGATTTTCCACCTAGACTTGCTACAGGGGTAGGACCAAAAAGATCAAGATGAAGGAGCTCAATAGATTTTGAAGTGGACTCTTCCTTCTTAGATTTGAAATAAGATTTGTGTTGCTTGCAAAGTTGGCATGGCTCACAAATCAAATCTTTCTTAAACTTAAGTTTAGGAAGGTCACGGATGAGCTTGTTCTTATTAAGCTTTTGAAGTGAATGAGAGCTACAATGCCCCAACGTTCTATGCCAAATCCAAGACTCATTGTCAAGAGCACTTAAACATTTAACATTTTGGCTAGCTAAAGACTTTAAATCAATAATGTAAACATTATGAAAACGGGAAGCAGAAAATATCAATTTGTTTTGAAAATCAAACACATTGCATAAATAATTTTGAAAATTCACCGAGAAACCACTATCACAAAGTTGACTAATGCTAATTAAATTATGTTTAAACATTTAACAAATAAAACATCTTTAATTAAGGAGGTGCTACCAAAACCAATGGTACCTATTCCAACGCTCTTTCTTTTTGAATTGTCACCGAAGGTGACGTATCCTCCATCGAATTCTTCAAGGGAGTTGAACTCGGAGGGATCACCACACATGTGCCTAGAGCATCTTCTGTCGAGATACCACGAGCCTTTCGAAGTCCTACTTCTTTGGTGTTTATCCTACAAAATCAAGAGAGAATTGATTTTGGTACCCATATAAGTTTGGGCCCGGAAAGATTATCCAAAAGAGACTTTTGAACCCATACTTGTCTAGAGGGATACATCCTGAGATATTCATCCGAGTAGGTAATGATTTTAGGGTGGCCGTATCTAGAATTTTTACAATTGCATTCATAAATCATATGTCCGGTTTTTCTACAATAATTACAAAATTTATTTTGAGAGCTCCCCCTTACAAAAGTAGTGGGTGCTCTAGAAGAAGTGGCTTATTTGTTAAAGCCAAGTCCATGTGTGGTTCTAGCCGAACGTTGAGAACCTAGCAATTTGGTCAAATTTTGTTCACCTTGGGTGAACTTGGCAAGAGATTCCCTTAAATCTTTAATAGTTGAATTCAAAGAATCAAAATTTGGAATATCTTGGACTTTAAGGGCAAGTTCCTCATTCTTTTTGAGAAGTTGATCTTTTTCAGAAATTAGAATTTTGTGTTTCTTTTTTAAGGCCAAAAATTTAGAGGTAAGTTCATGAAAACCTTCCCTTAATTGATCTCTCGCATTTTGGAGATCTTTATAAGACATATCATTATTAAAAGAAGATGATGAGGAAGAGGAGTCAGAAGAAGATACCTCATCAAGTGCCATTAGGCATTTTCCACCTTCATCGCTTGAGTCGCTTGAAGACATGGAGTCATCGCTTGCACTCCATGTTGACGCATTGAAAGCCATCTTGTTTTTATTTTACTTTAACCTTTTCTTGAAAAGAGAGCACTACGGTTTGATGTGGCCTTTCTTTCCACATTCAAAACATGTAACTTCTTTTTCTGCTTTTGGCTCTTCCTTTCGTGCCCTTTGAAAATTCTTCTTTTTCATCATGAACTTGCTCATTTTTCTTGCAAGTTGTGCAATCTCGGATTCACTATCATCGGAGGAGCTTTCTTGATTTTCTTTGAATGATATGTTCTTTTTCTCCTTGAAGATATTACCTTCTTTATCGGCTTGCCTCTTCAAGGTAATCTCATAGGTCATAAGTGATCCAATGAGTTCTTCAACCGGCATTTTCTTGACATGTTTCGCTTCTTGGATTGCCGTCACCTTTGGAGCCCATGAGCTTGGTAGGACCCAAAGAATCATCTTGACCATCGTCTCTGCAGAAACATCATCTCCAAGAGACTTTCTCCCATTACACACATCAGTAAAGCGAGTAAACATTTTCGTAATAGATTCGTGTGGGTGCATGGTGAAACTTTCAAATTCTTGACAATACATATCTAATCTAGTGTCTTTGACTTTGTTAGTGCCCTCATGGGTCACATAGAAAAGCTTCCAAATTTCATGAGAAGTGGTGCAAGTAGAAATACGATTAAATTCATTACGGTCTAACCCACAATGAAGAGCATTCATGGCTTTTCCATCAAGCTCAAAATTAGCAATGTCTTCGGGGGTCCAGTTAGACTCATCTTTGCTAGAGAGAGTGTAGCCTTGAATAACAATTCTATATATAGGATAGCCAATACTTCTAAGAAATGTAATCATGTGAGTTTTCCAATAAGTATAGTCGGTTCCATCAAAGAATGGATCCCGAGTCATGGAATACCCTTCGGGTGCTTGTGAGGAAGAAGCCATCACTATGGATTTTAGGTTTGTAACCGGTTAAGGTATTACACAAACTTCCCTCTGATACCAAGTGTTGGTCAGAGAGTGATGGAAAGAGGGGGGGGGGGTGAATTGCCTTTTAAAAATTAATTAACAACTTAAAAACAATTTATAAATGCAGTGGAAATAAAAAGGGGCAAGACACAATTTGATAACGGAGTTC
This sequence comes from Viscum album, assembly GCA_963277665.1. Classification (NCBI taxonomy): domain Eukaryota; kingdom Viridiplantae; phylum Streptophyta; class Magnoliopsida; order Santalales; family Viscaceae; genus Viscum; species Viscum album. Next base: position 385,579,296 of record OY728147.1, on the reverse strand, counting down.
GACTTAAACCAAAGCCTACGTCTCCGCTCCCAACTCAACTGTTGAGAGATTTATACTTCAGCTTGATTTTTAATGGTTGTAGCAAGAAACCCACTAGCCATTTAAAGGTAGGCTAGATCACCTTCGTACAGCTTGCTTTTTTATTATGGTCATAGCAAGAAACCCAAAATGAAAGAGAGGAAGAAAAGGATGGATTGTTTTAATACAAACCCAATGAAGAACTAAAGAATTGAAATAAATAAATTATAACAAACTAGAGGAATCCTTGAGCGCTAAGAGTGTGAGAGTAGTTGATGTAGAGGCAGCCCAAGCTTCAAGGATGGAGATGGATCACAAGTAGCCTTAGAGATTTGTCGTTAGAGATTCATGGGATCAAAATATCATTCCAATTTATCGTGTGTGTTCCCGGCATCCATAATCATCTATTTATAGGTGAAATATCCCCAAATACTTCAATATAGCCGCTGGAGGGCTTCCGGAGCCGTTGGGGGTCAAAAGTACAAGTCTGTTCAAAGCCCAACGGCTAGTTTGACTGGGCTTACCGGCTGACCGGTGCTCCAGAAAGAAGACAGAGCTTTCTGTCTGGGCTCCACCGGCTGGCCGGTGATTCAGACACCGGATGGCCGGTGGCACCTGGCAGTGGGCAAGGCTTACTGTCTGGTTCCACCGGCGAGCCGGTGGTCAGGCACCGGCTGACCGGTGGAACCTGGTAGAGAGCATTGCTTCTGCCAGAGACCACCGGCTGGCCGGTGGTAATCCACCGGTTGGCCGGTGGACTCAGAGAGTCCTTTTCCAATCTTCTTGGGCCAACTCTTTGGCAACCTTTTTCCTATCATCAAACAAACTTGAAAACAAGTTAGAACACGATGAGAGTGATTGTGATCATTAAAATCCAAGAGAGAGGGGTACAAAACTTTGTGCTAAACTGCCCTACTGGTGTGTGAGATCTTGCCCCGGTGTTCCACATCCACCGCCCCTACCAGTACAGCCCATGGAGCTCCAACATCCAACCTAATATGGGGCGACTGATCCCCTTCTCGTATCTGTTGCCTGATTTCCACCATCGTACTCATCTTCCTGCCAAGGGTTCTTACAGAACCTCTACACAAGTCCCATCCTGACACACGAACGACACTCAACTAGAGGTTGATGAAACTGACCACACATATGCCCCGGTCTACCACACCGATATCAGAACACCTGGTCCCCACTCTGAGAGGCATACCCTCTCTTCCAACCACATTTCACACTTTTCCCATGCTGTGAGCTCTCATGGCCTCGCTTCTGACCCACCATAGTTGCACTGCTCGTCTACCTCACTTACACCACAAGCCCCCTACCCAAAGATCCCTTCAGGTTTCCTTCCGAGATCAGTGCCTAATCTACTACCTCTGCGAACCTCTTCAAGCGAAATATGTTTACATGAGACCTGATATCATGTCTCAGCCCATCCTGGAAACGCTTTGCTACTAATGCATCATCCCCTGCTAACACTGGGACAATGCATCTTAAATCATTGAAGCAACTAGAACAGTCCATCACCGATAGTGATCCCTGATTTGGGCTCATAAACTCTACATCCCACTCCTACCTCAGAGTCTCTAAGTAGAAATGCTACAGAAACTTTTCTTAAAAAAACCTTACATGGCATTCCCTCAACCTGCTCGATTTGAGCGTGAATGTCCCACAAACGCCTAGCTAGGCCTCACAACATATAAGCAGCTAGCTTCACTCTCTATCCCACAGGGGTCTCTATATGGTCCAGTATCATCTAGATAGACTCTAAACAGATCTATGCTGCCTCTAGCCCACCCTCTCCGGTGAGGGTCATAGGGTGCTGCAACTGGAACTCCCTGGTCAACTCAAACATACTCAGTGCACCCCGCCCTGGGTCCCGATCCATCATTAGCATAAGGCGAGCCAGGTTCCCCCAGAACTGGTCTTCTCCACCTTCATTGATCACCACATTTTCTTTCCCATCTACTAGAGGAGTGTTCTCAGCAACATCCTCCCATTGTCCAATTGGTACCCGATGTCATGGTGGCATTTCTCTACATTGCCAAGAATGAGATTTAGAATGCATACCACAAAACTTTCACGACTTTATCAAAAGCAATTTACTAGCTACAAAAACCCATTTTCATATACTAAACCAACAAAATTTTCCAATTTTTTTCCAACCCTAACATTTCATTAACATCATTTACCCACTTATTTCATTTCATTCTTCTCAGTATTTCTTGGGTTCATGAAATGCATAATGCTCCCTACATTCCTGCCTCAAACACCCATCCAGTGCGTATGACTAATAAAATTCATGCCACCTAACTCCCTACGTTCCTACAATGATGTATGAATTAAAACCCTCATGTTGTTAAGGCCACCAGCCAAGTATCATAAAATAGTCACATCAAACCACATGTGGATCACCCAATGGAGAAATATCATCAACTAAAACAACACACAACCAAATACAATAATTCCCACCCAGGGTGACTTGGGGTTTCCCTCGTACATGGGTTAGCTACTTCCTAGCACGAGCTCATTACCAAGTCTTGACACATCTTAACCCTTGGCCACAAATCCCAAATAACAAGACCTCAGAGAAGGATAAGAATGAACAAATTTGATACCACTTTGTAATGTCCCTGACCCAGAAGCCACTAAACTGGTGCTTTGAGCCTGGTGGTTACATGACCTTAAGCGCGCCTCCCCATATGCCAAAGGATTCCAACTCGGAGTGGGGTATATGTTGTCATGTGGGGAGACTATACCCCCATTTTTATCAGAGTAAGACACTACAGAATAAGCCATGTAGCGGAAACAATAAACAATAAACAAGGAACATGTATAACAACTAATTACAACAAAAATATGCCATGTCACACTACAAGTGCAAGGGTGAACAAAAAAACAAAATAAATACAACGGCCAAAATGCCCAAAATGGTCCCGACTCCATGTCTAGATCTTCCAGCAAGTGCCAACCATGTCTACTCACCATCTAGCAAGGACCTATGCCCCTTTCTTGACCTGCGGACATGAAAACTGCTCGGGTACCCAACGGAGGCCAAAGGAGGGTGTGAGTACAACTCATTAGGACACAACCAAAGGTGTCTACAAAATATACATTAATCACGGGTAGTGCATGCAAAGGAAAACGAATGATAAAGACAATAAATTTATTTATGGTTCCATTAACTAGTTCAGAGAAAAGCCATTCCCACTTTCAGTACCTTTCATTTCATACCATTTATCATCACTTACCATTTCATCACATTTCCATGGGTTAATCACATACATTATGATATGTGGGTCTAAGGCCAACAATCACATGAAAGAGGGTAAACACATCGTTATACTATCTCACTGAAACTAACCCCTCATAGCAACCATAACCTCACCTTGAAGCCTCATTCTGGGTGGATGAAACCATTAATAGAATAGACCCTCATCCCCCTTTCTTAACCGGTGCATTTATGGTGGAGTTTAGATCCTCAGTCTTAACTTGACCCATGGGCGTAGATCATCATGTCATGCCCCACTCTATGAAGCCATGTGAAAATGCTTATATATATATATGTAACCATTAACCATCCAAACCATTCCCTTTGGAAAACACTATTTACAAAAACCCACATGGGAATTCACATTCTTCCTTAACCAATTTACACATTACCATTTCACATTATTTAACCATTCACCCAATTCCCTTGTGTCATGCCTATCTCACTAAGCATTCAATACTAGACCCATAACCTATCCCATTATGGTCTTAAATCAATTTACACATTAACTCATTCAACCCATTCATCATTTCTATGAATCAAGCACTCATGCCAACATTTTTATCGTGGGATCTTTAATTCATTACAACAAGGTCACTTGTTTAATAACAATCCCTAACCTGAGAAAAGCCGGCACATCCCATGGATGGCCCCAAATTTGGTCAAGTAAATCCCAAAACATCCAACAGGGATCGTGAGGGTTCCCATTTACCATTTTAAACACCAATATTACCAAACATTCCTAGTTTATTCAAAACATAACCAACGGAAAACAAGAACACAAGTAAAAATGCACAAAACCCTAAATAACCATGGGATATAACTTGTAGACCACATACATTGAATCTGCAGTTGAAATCACTCTCAATCGAGTCCTTAGACCTCGATCCGAATAGCCTTTTGATCTTAATCCTAGACCTCACCCAAAAGATAGGGTTTTAGAGCTTCAGAAAAAGAGGGAGAGAAGATACAAACCATAAACCAAAAGGGAGAAGCAACGATGGGATTAGCCTTACCCTGAGCTTCGATTTGCATCCAACAGTGCTCTAAACGGCTAATAATTGAAGTAGAACCACCCTTGGGAAGTTTGGCTCAGCCATGTTCGTTACTAGGGTTGAGATATGAGGAGAGGAGGAAAATCCAGAGTGGGGTTTAGAAAGCCCGGAGTGGGAATTTTGTAATTTTTCCTAACATTAAATGGTCGCACAGTTTAGCCGCACTGTTTGGAAAACCGTGCACATTTCACTGCCCTGAGGAGGAGGGGTCGCATGTTCAATCCGCACGGTTTGGAAAACCATGTGCAAGCTTCTGTTCGGAGGAGGAAGGGTCGCACAATTTTTCCTGGGCAGGCCGCACAGTATGGCTGGCCATGCGTTGGTCGTGCGCCATGGTCTGTCTTACCCATTTTTTCTTTCTTCTGTTCCCCGAACCCCCGGAACACCCCCATGTACTCTCACACATTCATGAAACATTCCTTGAATGCCAAAAGAAGGATATAACAAAAAAATAATAGAAACGTACCTTTCAAAAAACCAGGATCTTACAGATACCCTATATTAGGCAGGCAGTTGGAGCACCGTAGGCCATAATAGTTGTGGCGATGGATGTGGAACTCTAGTCTAAAATCATCCTTACCATCAATGCAGTGCAGTGCAGGGTACTCAGGCTGGAGCCTAGGGTAAAGAGGTAGGACATCTCCATGTAGCTTATGCTACACCTGATGATGGTGATGCAAGATTGTCTTCTATTCTAGGTAAAATTCTTATAGCTTACCCAATTTCTAGTGCTTTATTTGATACATGTGCTATTCATTCCATTATTTATTCTTAGTTCGTAATAGTGTTGGGCTTGACCATGTAGAATACTTTTGGGGTAATTTCACATGATACTCTGTTAGGGGTATAAGTTTAGGACATTCGAAAGTGTAATGATTATGCCCCAGATGTTGGTGGATATCCTTTACTATGGGATATGTTTGTCCTTGAGATTTTAGGTTTTGACTGAATCATGGGGATTTATTGGTTGGAATTATATCAAGAATTTATCGATTACTACCGACTTCGGGTAACGTTCACATCTCTTGATGGGAGAACTTATGTCCTTCGTTATGACTGGGATACTCTAGTAGGCTACACAGGGCTGCTAAGCCAACAGATGGGGGAACATGCTGCCCATGTGGCATGCCTTATGTTTGTTGATATAGAGAAAGGACAACATATCTGCCATTTTATTTTAGATCAGTTTTAGGTTGTGTTTCCTAAGGACTTCTCAATTTTACCACATAGGAGAGATGTTGAGTTCGTGATCGAATTGTTTCAGGGAGCATAGACAGTTTCTATTCCACCCTGTCAAATGGCACTAGAAGAGATCCAATAACTGAGGGTTCTGTTAGAGGAATCTGAGTGTAAGTCATTTATACGTCTTTGTACACCACCTTGAGGATCTATAGTGTAGTTTTATAATAAGGATGGTAGATAACTAAGGATAGGTGTTGATTATAGGAAGCCAAACCCGAAGACAATTAATAACGGATACACTCTTCTTAGAATCAATGACCTATTTGATCAGCTCAGAGGTTCCTTGGTGATTTCCAAGATTGATTTGAGAACAAGGTACCATTAGTTGAGTGTAAGTCCTTCTGACATTCCCTAAAATACTTTTCGATGTTAGTATGGGTTTTATGAATTTTATTTGAGATTATATTTGGATTGACCAATGCACTAGAAGTATTGATGGCCTTAATGAATTGGATATTTTACCCATATCTAGACCATTATCTTGTTATGTTCATTGATGAAATCTGTGTGTACCCCAGAACTCATGATTATCATTCCAGAAATCTTGAAATCATCATAAGTACACTATTAGATCATTGAATTTTTTACTATCTATCAAAATTTATGTTTTGGATTAATGAGGGGCACATTATGGAACCCATCATTTTGTAGTCAGGTGAGTCAGTGGATCCAGAAAATGTGCAAGATGTGGTGTCTTGGGAGTAGCCTAAGAATTTCACTGATATTCAGAGATTTCTGAGTATGGATGGTTATTAAAAAAATTTTATTTTGTATTTTTCTCATTTTGAAGTTCCACGCATAGGCCAAGCCAATATGAAGATGATGTTTTATTGTTATGTGGTGCGTGATAACGCTTTTATAGAGCTAAATAAGCAGTTGACTACCACACCAATTTTGATCATACCCGAATCAGATAAGAGGTAAACCTTGTTCTGTGATGCTTCCTTTGTTTGAATTGGGTAAGTTTAGATATAGGATGTTTAGGTTATATCTTATGGGTCGAGATAGTTAAGACCATATCATAGAAATTATCCTACTCATGATATGGAAATAGCTGTTGTGGTTCATGAATTAATGTGTTCGAGGAATTTGTTGTTGGGAGAACCCTTTAACTAAGGTCAACGATCATAAAAGTCTCAAATATATCTTCTCATATTGGGATTTTAATCTTTGATTGTGAAGGTGGGTCTATTACCTATAGTATTTTGATTTTGAGTTGGTTTACACACCAGCGAAAGGGAATAGTGTTGCTGTTTCTCTGAGATGGAAGAATCTGAATCAGGTAGTTCCAGAATCTGGTTTATAGTGTGTGATGATGTCCTTATTTTCTAAGATGCATTTTTAGTTAAATGGTGGGGATGATAATATGACCCTTTCATCTATATTAGTTTTTTATACACATCTAATATGAGTTAAAGAGAGTCAATAGGTGGATCTGAAGTGTTAGGCAATGAAGGAATGTATTAAATTTGGGGAGTCACCTTCAGGTTGGACTTTCATTACTGATAGAGTTGCTTATGTTCCTGCAAATGTTGTGGTGCCACCAGATGTATGAGAGGATTTGATGTTCAAGTTACATGGGTCAAAGTGGGAAGTGAATCCTGGATTGACTAAGATGTAACATGATTTCATAGGAAATTTTGGTGGTAGGAAGTGCAGAATGATATTGCGAGTTTTGTGGCACGATACATTACTTGTTTGCAGGTGAAGGATGAACATCAGCGTCTTGGTTAGTTGTTGTAGTAATTTACTATTCTATAGTGGATGTGGAATGACGTCCCGATGGAATTATTTTTTGGACTTTCAAGGATACTCAGAAGAATAATGCAATTTGGGTGGTGGTAGATTGGCTGACCAATGTGTCACATTTCATTCCAAACCAAGAAACCTGTACAATGGATCTGTTTCGGGAAATTTATGTTCGAGAAATAGTATAGTTTCATGGTGTGATGAGAACCATATAATCAGATCATGATTCTTGGTTCCCCTCATACTTAAATATGGGACTAAATAATGAACATGGTACCATGGTGTTTTTGAGTATGGCTTACCACCCACAGACTGATTGATAGTCAGAGCATAAAATTCTGGTATTAGAATAATTGTTGAGAACATTTGTTTTGGATTTCAATGGTTTTTGGAAAAATAAAATATCCCTTGTAGATTTTTCATACGACAACATCATTCAGTCTATAGTTCAGATGACTCCTTTTGAGGAACTTTATGGGAGACCATGTAGATCCTTGTTGTGTTGGTTAGAGGCTAGAGATTATGACCTATTAGGAAAGTGTGTTGGGGAGGAGATGTCCAAGAGGGTTTGTTTGATTAAAAATTGTATGAAAATAGATCAGAGTAGGTAGAAGTCATTGGTAGATTGGCATCATAGAACTCTTGAGTTTATGGTTGGTGATAGTTCAGTTTTTCGGGTGTCACCAAGGTTGGATCACTATCAAATTTGGAATCAGGGAATGTTGCCACATAGATATGTGGGACCATTAATGATTGGGGAGAGGGTTGTACACATGTAATATTGAGGGGATCTTTTACAGTGGTATAGGGGGATGAATTATTTTTCCCTTATTTCATAACTCCGAAAGAATCATGCAGATGAATCTCATGTTTTAAACACAGATGATGTTGATAATGATGATGATGCGTTCTTTGAGAAGAACCTAGTTCATATTGTGGTTCATAGTCAAAATGTTTTATAGGGAAAGTTTAGGCATTAATTCATGTTATATGTTAGCATGGAAATATATTGGAGGAAACTTGGGAGAAGGAATTGGAATTGCAGGCCCAAGGGAAAAACCTATTTTTTTATGAAACCAAATGAAGCTCAGGAAGAGTGGCTTGAGGACAAGCTGTTATAAGGTGGGGAGGTAGTATGATTCCATAAATATCCATAAGTAATTTTTTTACATGTGTTTCAGGTTAAGCCCATTATTTTGGACAATTCTGTGTTGTCCCATGTCCTTATGAATGCTAATGGGTGTTCTGGGGGTTTATGGAATGAAAGAGAAAGGAAAAGGGGGTTTTGGGGATATATCACCATTTGCAAATAGTTAGTTCAAATCATGCGGAATTCCCATGAAACTGTGAAAAAGGTTGTTTTTCATATAGTAGTCTTTGCACGGTTTGGTAATGGTTTAGGAAATAGTGCGGGTAAACCGTGTGAGGGGTATTTTTTGTGAATAAAGTTGATCCACGGTTTTCGCATGGTTTGGAAAAGCATGGGGCTGAAAACCTTTTAAAAAATTCAAAAATTCTATTACAAGATTTTTATACCCGACTCGGTATTTCATCTTTTCATCCATCGATGGATGCTAGGACCAATCCAAAGCTCCCAACAGCCTCCAAGGATCAATCTCTCCCATATTAGGGCCATTTGTAGAATCATAAATTGTGGAGTGAAGATCTGGGTAAGGATAAACCACTCCTTACTTCTTTTTCATTATTTGGGATTTTATCTCTCATTTAACTTATTTGAAAGCTCTCAAACCCATCTTCATCACTGAGGATTAGGTTGAGGAATTATGGGTTTATAAAATCAAGATCTAAGGCTTCAACTGAGACTGAGTGCACCATTGGATTCCCAAGAGGTTCTCTATAAGTTATATCCCTTGGTTTTTGTTTTGTTGTGTGCAGGTGGGCTTTTTATTCGTGACCTATTTTGATATGTTCTTTACATCTTGAAATGATATGTTGTATTGGGTGTCTAAAAATCTGTTGAAACCCTCATGATCCTCGTGGGATGCATGGAGGACGATTTGAACTATTTTAGGACCACCAATATATTGTGATTATATTCCCAAAACATAGAGTTTCACTTAGTAAGTGTAATCCCATTGTGCAAGAACATAGATACCATGATTAATATGTTAATATTCTTGATGGGTGTGTAATTGGGGTTTTGGTAATACTCTTATGTTGGGTAAAGACCTTATTGGTTGTCCGGTTTTCATGAAAATGGGTTAAAGGTTTAATGGGAAACAAAAGGGGATTATCTTTATACATGAATTGGTTTAGCGATATTGGCATGTCAAATCAGGAAAAAGTTTAAAGTAATATAAATGATGAATATGTTAATGTATTGAGGTAAAAATGTTAATTTCTCATTTATTGATATTGATTAGATATTGAAAAGATGTTGGTTTTTCTTGTTGTGATATGGATGATTGTTGTGAATGTTAAATAAGCATGTGCGCATTGATTGGTAGTGTGTGGTATAGACATGAAGTTCTACTCCCATAAGTATTATTGGACCAAGGATCTAGCTCCCCCCAAAAATTCACGAGTGAGGGAAGGGGATGAAGTAATATCCCTGTAATGGGTGCATTCCACCCTGACAGTGGATTAACGGTGAGGATTTTGATGTTATAATGTGATTCCTAGTGAGATATAACTTGAGTTTATTCCCATATTCTTGAGAATATTGAACATGAATAATCCATTGAATGCATGAAAAGGGTAGATTAATTCATGATTAGTCTAATTAGTAAACTCGGACTCAAGGGTAATATATATTAAAGAACATTCTATAGAATGGTCTATTGAAGTTTTTACCATTATTTATCCATTATTATCATTTGTATGCACTATCTTCATTTGATGGATATTTTTTGGGCACCGTTGATGGTGGAACACTGAGGTATATTCACACCATACTCAGGTCACCATTGGGTAACTGAGCAGATTTCATGGTTGCAGATAAGGACAAGTGCAAGGTCCCTTTGCTAGGGAGTTGAGTTATACATGGGACATGTTTCGGTGAGGATCTAGACGTGGTGCCTACACTATTATGGGGATTCTTCTATTTTCTTTCTTTTGGGGTTTTGTTCACTTGACATTGTAGCATAGAATGAAAAAATTACCATTGTATATAGTTAAACCCAGTTTTGGGATTTGGTTATTTTTGCATATTATGGATAGATCCCAATTTTTTATTCTATTTAAACTATTTTTTGTTATTCCTTGACCTGGTAAAGAGGGTATAGTATCCCAACATATGTTATTTGACTGTCGATTCTAGTCAAAAACATATAGTGTACGAGGAGGCGTGTTTAAGGTCATGTGGAGACCCATCTCGGGGCACTAGTTCGGTGGCTTCTGTGTCGGGGACGTTACAATGAATGTCCTCAAATCAATCTATCACCTAATATGGGTATGTGATGAGGATATACAAAAGAATAAATTATAAGGTCTCTACAATTACTATGAATACATATTGATGGATTAAAGCATGATTAAAACTACAGTAGTGTTTAGGTGACTCATGATCCAGATCTCAAATAATTTCGTCGTTTGATTTCAAGTGGTATTCATTGATAATATCATAGAATACTCATTGTCTGAGAAACAAGGAAATCATTCTAGACACACCCCAAGATTACCATGTTTTTAGTAATCTCTCAATGTCTTAGTTCAAGATTTAGTAGTTCCACATTCTGGGACATTTCATCATGACTGTAGGTGTATTATGGGATCCATCCAAGATCGAGGTAGTGTTAGTATTTGATCAACTCAAGAGCATGATAGAGGTGAATAGAATTTTTGAGTTAAATTGATACTCTAGGAGATTTTTTTCTAAATTATTTAGTATATTGAAACCTTTTAAATCATTGACCACGAAGAAGGATCCATTAATTTGGATATATTTATTCTAGTAGTATTTTTAGGAGTATGGAAAGAGGATATTGGGAACACTAAATTTGAGACTTCTAGAGGAGGGTGTTGAGTATATAGTGTTTTTTGATGCTTCGTGGATTGTACACAGTTTTGTACTAATCCAAATGAATTATATTATTTCATATGGGTCTCTATTGTTGTAATATCACTATTACTACAATAAGATACTTGATCTTGAGTTGGTAGGTGTATTATTCACGTTAATGTTGTGGAAAGGTATGTTATGGGTGAGTGAATTATTGTCTACTATAATCATAAGAGACTCAATAATATATTTCCTCAATATAATTTTATCTTAATATAGCAGTATTAGATAATTATCATACTTGAATTTGAATTCATGATAGTATATACTCATAAAAATATGAACATGATGGAAGATTCTATAAGGAAAATATATAGTTCTCAGTTGTTGGTTCAGTTGTTAGTCATCATACTCTTGAAAACATTCTTTTTTGTACAAGGATGGTTCATCAAATATTGAATAGACATAGGGTACCCCAACACTGTTATAGTTTTATTGTGATCCCCAAAATAGATAAACCAACTATGGGACCATATGTAATTATACACCCACGGGATATGCCGTAGATAAATAATCTAATGGCGGGGAACATGCATTATTTCTAAAGGATAGATGATGGTACCAATGATATTTTAGAAGGATTTTATATTGAATTTTCATACATTCACCAATGTGATACATCCTAGTGTTGAAAATATGTACGAGGACAACTTGGATTAGTATTTAGGGAAGGCATAAAGAAGTTAGTACTATATTTTTTCCTACTATGATTTGTGTTTCAGAAGATAAAATTTAGCACCAGGTTGCATTGGGTTCAACTCAACCACTTATTTCAAGAGTGGATGTTTGATGGAAGAACCATGGAGTTAATTGAATTGTAACCATGAACATCCAAATGACATGATTCCATATTAGTGATCTTATACTAACATACCGTGATGACCAACATAATTTTAATTCATGCGTATATTTTAGTAGGGAGGATGGTATGTCTCCACATATATGGGATATTTAGGATCAATGGAATTCCCTAGACAACAATTTCAAACCGTCTAGATCAATTCATTTCATGGTTATGGAGAGGAATGTAAGAGGCCTTTGGGAATCAATTTCATTTGAGCATGGTGTTTCACGCCCTAAATATCATGTACACTATGAATGAAATTTTAATTATGGAGAAAAATTTAGAGCCATTTTCTTCAGACATTATCTGTAGTTGTGAGGATCACCTACCATTAGGGAATTATTCAAAAAATAATATCTTCGAATTAAAAAATAGTATGACACCCTTAATTGCCTTGTTTTAGTGAACCTATAGTTTTAAACTATATTTTAATGAACTATGACATACAACACTAATGAGATAATATTACGATTTATCTATGACAATGAATTTGTAGATCATCCACGAGTGGATGATGACATAATAGATCAATCAGGTGTCCTTTATTGACAAATGATGGAGGAAATTAGGTTTAGGGAGTTAGTTTAGGTGTTCCCTATGGTCTCACATCGACATAGATCTTGGATATTGGATAGATTCAATAAGATATCTCTTAGATTCACTGGCCCATTCTTGATATTGTGTATATTAAGTGAGTAGGAATATCTCTTGCTCTATAATGGTAGATATATTTGGAACATGATGTCTTCCATTTGTCATAGATAAGGATGTTTGTTTATTACTAGTGGCTTGTTTTAAACTGGGGAGATCTAAAAATTGATGAAGGTGATACCATTATATAGTACCTAATAAATATTTTGTATTGGAATGGTGAGATCCTCCAAGGGTGAGTGATTCCATTGGGTCGTGTCTTGTAGCGGCATGAGAATCCTCATGAGAGAAACATGGAGTGAGAAACCTAGATGCAGGCTCATTATCCAAATATTTTTTTGTAGTGTTTTCACTTTGATTCCGGAAAATACATTAGGTGTGTATAATTAAATTTCGTGGATTTTTATATATAAACATTTTATCTATTCAATGTGAATTTTTTAGATCCAAACACTAAGACTATGCATGATTCAGAGTCCTAGTGATCCCTAAGTCGATATGTGAAAAATATTCATTTAATTAATATCACATGCATGATGTTTACTTGAATATGTTGAATATAATCGAAATATTGTATTTGATTAGAAATATGAGGCCACTATTGTGTTCAAAATGATGGTTTTCCCCTTGTACTAACATTAATTATTTCAATGTTACTGGTTTATGAAACTTTATTAATGGGAACTAAAAATATATAGATAAAAAAATTATTTAATTTTATTTCATTTATGAAATGACCAAAATCCCACATTTTATAACCCATTATGGTAAGGTCATATTGTTATGCACATCACCCTGGAAACGTAGTGGGAATTGATTTGAGATACGTTCTTAAAAAACATCAGAACGAAAGATCAGATTCATACTAAACAGATCATATATGCCCAAAGAGTTCATAGATATAACCTACAATGTCAATACATAATCATTAACAATCATCAATTGATCAAAAATACATCTAGGTTGTTTAATTTATCTGGTTTCAGAAAATTTATTTTTCCCATGTAGAAAGGGTACCAACACAACATAAAATAATTCATTCAAACATTGATGGTTGATTTATTTTATAGATGGTTTTGTTTTATATTATTCATCTTCATTTGAATAATTTTTTATAAAATATAATGGATGAAATGAACAAATTCATCATTTTTTTCTTGTGTCAATGATTTATGGTTTTCGGCACTTTTTCATTAGATGATATTATCATGAAATTTCACAGGCCCATAGTTCAATGAATAATGGGTTTTAATAATTTCATGGCCATTTGATGGATCAATGGATCAATACCATGGGTGAGGTTTATGATTGATGGTTTTATTGAGCTGTGATGATAGAGGATGACCATATCCCGATCGGATTGCAATGATGTTCCACATTCATCACGGTTTGATTGTGCAACAACATTATGGTACGATGATGATGTGGTTCACTGAAGTGATTTATGAATAAATCATATATTAGATCACTATGTCCAATGATGGTAATGATTGTATGACATGGATCCTTTATTCTTAGCCACATTTTTTGTGGCAGTCACATAGATGGTCTATGGAAAGGATGGACCACATGTTTCTTGAAACCCAATGTTTCATTTATTGTATCATGGAATTAGATTACTGTTCGGCCCCTAGATTTGAAACAAGTGTTTTAGATGAAGGGATTAGGATTAAATGATGTGTGTTCCACACCAGAGACCATGTGACCTCTAACTATTTCAATTTCATTTTTCTAGGATGATACATGGCCACCATCTAGTACATAGGCTAAACAATGTACTTGGACACAACCATTATACATGGGCTGAGCTTTGAACTCTAGCACAAACTGGTGTACATGGGAATTTCCCATGGTGTATAGAGACCTGTATAGGAGAATAGAAAATGAATTATGAATTTATTGGATTTGAATTACATGATGTGTACCCTACGTACACATAGTGCACTCCCTCAGATATTTCTTATAACCCTTCATCAATTCATTATATAATGTATCCAGTTGGGTTCTATACCACAATACTTTCCCATAAGGTTAAAATGAGTCATTAAACCCTCTAAATAAAATTATGACCCCCTATATGATTTATATTTTATTTTTTTAATTCTTCTATATTACTAGGATGAGATATTCAATATTTTCAATATTTTTTTGTGGTATTATTATGAGCACAAGTAATAATATATCGATCAAATGTATTGATGACAAATACAGTAGGGTTTTTCGTTTCCCCTAATAGTCTTGGGACTAACCCTTTCCTTGATTATTGGATATTTTGTGATCCAATGAGTAATTCATGGAGATGTACTAATGATGGTGACCTCTTGGGGAAGCGTTACTACTAATAACATGGATCATGGAAGGAGTACTCATGAAATGAGTGTTATTTTGAATATTATCGTATATCCTATGGATAGTGGTTTTTGTTGACACTATATGTGAATGGATTCTTATTATGAGTGTATATATGTTTACTTTTATATTATAATTATGAGTTGACAACTCTTTATGTGTTATGTTTTTTCATTTTGGGGTGTCCTATTTTGTTTTCTTATTCTCTCCCCTAGATGGATAACTAGGAACTTTTCATGTCTTATGAAGATGAATACATTTTTTATAGTTCCCTATGATTTCATGGATCATGTCAAGCATTTTTTGGGCATGAAAATTGGGTTTTAGGGCTCTTGCAGTTATCATTTGTCCACTCCTTATGAGAAGGTTGGACACTCAGATGTTTTTGGTTGGGCATGTATTATCCCCTATAATTCCTTTCATTTTTTTCATACTATAATGCGGGATAAACTTTATCCAATTTTTTATGTTATAAGTTGTTTTTTTCAATATCCACATTTTATTGTATTCAGAATTTTTTTGTATAGGTACATTAGACTAATGATTCCCATTAATAGTTTATTCCTAATTGGAACTGGTTTTTAACACATAGACATTTAGAGGTGGGATTGGGGTAAAGACACATTACATATCATAGGTAAAGAGGGTCCTAGTGGGTTAGTTCATGAAACCAGATAAATTTTTATAAAACAGTTATGTATTATTAATGAAATTAGATTATCTAAATTCCCAAAACCAATGAATTTCAAACGAAGGGGAATACATTCTAGATTGATGACCCAAAACAAGTTCTATAACCAACAAGCATCAACCATTAATTTATAATCATTAGTAAACTCAAAGGACATTAAATCATGTTACTAGAGCCCTAAATATGTGATTTCTACATATCCTCCCTAGTTTACTTCATGATATAAGACTAATAGATCCAATTTTCCCCCAAACCCATCAAATGCACACATGTAAATAATATTATGATCCATAAATATTTATAGAAATTATATATGATACAACTCTTTTACGACCCCTCCAACCAAAGGCACCCCTCTGGGGCCAATATTGATGAGAGGGGGATAACTAACCATTGATAACTCCTCAAATAGGTCACATTTTGGTGACATGTACATTTTGAATATAATCCACAAATATGAAAGGAATTACTATTAATATCAATATTTACATAATAAGAGATAAGATGAAGATTCTCTAATCAATATCATACATAATAATAAGAATCCAAATATATATACTTTCATTAATTGTTGAAGGAAATAATATAGATTTACTATAGTTCCAAAAATACCTAGTTAGTGACAATAACATCTAGAAATATCTAATCCACCGATCATGTTAGTAAAACACAACTAGATCACTAACTATATCATTCATACAAGAAAATAGTATATATATATATACTAATATGGTTAACATAACATGTATTCTTAATAGAATCCACCCATAAACCAATTGTGAATATTGAGAAAGAAAATTAAAAAATCCCAATATATGATCAAATGAAATGAATTCATCACCTAAATTAGTAAATTTATTTACCATCATAACCATGGACCACTGACCATGTAATTTATAAATAAAAAAATTTTATAATCATATTTATGTTTAAAATACATTATTTTGCATGTAAATTAATTACTCACTAAGATAATACAACTCATGAAAGTACATCTATTTAAAATCATAGTCCCCATATCAATATAAAATTATATTATATAACTTGAAACTGTTACATTCCATAGATAAATTTACCATAGTACTATGATCTACCATACATTGTGTAAGAAAACACCTTATAACATAATCCACTATAGATTGGGATATTCCTTCATATGAAATGCATCTAGGTGTGATGTAATGGATACATATGTCAAATCTGTCACTTCTTTAACCATCATATATATATATATACATATTAAAGACAACAACCCAAATACATTTGGGATTTATTTTATCTTCTCAATCTATTTTTGCATCATATGAGATTAGAAAATATAATTTTAATTTCATAGAACCACACTAAGGGAAATTACATGTCATTCATATAATCCTTATCTATATGCAAAGATGAAATTCATCAATCATTTCTAATATCCTAATATAAAACATACATTAAATCCAAGAGATTTAATAATAATAATTTATTATAAAAAGATAAAAAATAATATTCCATAATAATTCTAAATATTTATACAATAATATTCTAAATAAAGTTCCTCTGATTCCCTAATTTTATACCAAATGATAGGTATCTCATCACCATAAAAAATCATCATCGACCATCCTTATTCTTTGGTTAATTTATTTACTTTTCCTAATTTTCATGGTACACATATACTCATAAATATTTTGGACAATAGATTTCTAGTATCTTGGATAGAGTGAAAATAGGTAGATATTTTTGAAATCAAGAAAATGAATATTTCTCTATCTAGGAAATAACTATTAAATTCGATGATTATTTTATAGGATCGAAATAACGATGTAGATGCTCAATATACAAGAGGGGGGGTGAATTGTAAACTTTAAAAAATTCCTTAAACAAGGAAATATCATAGTTTACCAAAGTTATACTAAAAAAATTCACAACACCTATAATCTCAAAGGAATTATTGGTACAAAGTATGAAGATAAAAAATTATAGTTCCATGCACTTGCTTGAATCTAGAATGTGATTCCGAAAAACAAGTTATGGAAATTTGGAACGGAAATTGAAACTTAACCAAAGTTTAAATAGTGAGATTCTAACTTAAATTATATAGAGTCTAAATGAATCAGAGTACTAGTGTAAGGAAATATAATAAGGTTATACATTCCTTACAATACACAATGCAGCAGAAAAACTTATAACAAAAACAAGTAACAAGATATAAATCTTTTAACCCAAAGAGATGGGTATCCAACAACCTTGGATAAAGGTCCCTTGATTTATACTTTCAAGAAAGTCTATGTTACCCACACTAGGGTAAGCCCTCGATATGAAGATCAGAGTCTCTGTATTGCTATCCCCACAAGCCCTCAACATCAAGGTAGTTGGAACCTCTGTCTTCCTCAGCAAGGGAACCCTCGAACTTCAAGGTAGTCGGCACCTCTGTCTTCCAATTCCCAGAAGCCCTCAAATGTAATCACCAACATTCAGAGTCGCACTAAAAAATAGGAATGAGCATTTCTGTACGCACAAGGCATGAAAAACCTCTCTCTCTATAGAAATCACCTTAACAGTGTGTGGTCTCTAGATTGATCAACATCAGTTATAAGATCTATCAAATGAGATCCTATTTATAGGCTCAATTGGAATGGTCGGCTCCCTCATCAAATGGTCATATTTTCCTTAAAATTCGGAGGGATGACATCGTTTTATATCAAACATAACAAAACGGAGTGTAAGTAAAATGTTCATAATGTAAGAAAATAAAAGTTTGGAGTCTAACCAAAATGGAATTAGGAGTCTATAATAGAATGTTATTCGGATTCTGTTTTATATGAATTTGGAACCTGAATTCTATATAAATCTGGAGTCTGAATTTCTAATTAAATTCGGAGTATGGTATCACTAGAGTTCAGAATCTAAACCTCCATAGTACGGAGTCGAGTTTTTAGAAGTTTTGAGTCGAACCAGTAAATGTTTTGAGTCAAACTAGTAAAATTTCAGAGTCTAACTTATAAAAGTTCGGAGTCGAACTTATAAAAGTTTGGAGTCGAACATATAAAAGTTCGGAGTCGAAATTATAGAAGTTATGAGTCGAACTTATAAAAGTTTGGAGTAGATCTTATAAAAGTTCGGAGTCGAACATATAAAAGTTCAAAGTCGAACTTATAAAATTTCAGAGTCCAGAATTCGGAGTTGAACTTTGTTAGAGTTCACATACAGAATTCAGAGTGGAACATCATTACAGTTCACATCCAGAATTCAGATCCTAAAACCGAATTCTTCATATCTAGGCATTATATTTGTTTATGTTTTTTGATATGAATCTAAATTTTACACTTAAGAAAAATATTTTTATGTATAAGGAAATATAGGTTAGGGTAAATTTCCTTAAGGAAGGAAATTTTCCATATAGGACTAAAATATATATTTTCTTAAGTATAAGGTGTCTGTGATTTTCAAAACAAGAAGGAATGGAAAATTTATAATGAAAACCTTATTGACTCAACAATCTCCCCCTTTTTAGAATTCACAAACATCCTTACGAAAAATAATATAAGAACTTTGTAAAATTTCATTAAACATTGAAATTAAAACTTATCTCCCTTTGTTCATGGATGATAGTGAATAAAACTAACTCCCCCTTAGGCATTGAAACTCTAAGGATTGTATTCTGAATTTTTGGAGTGGAGTTTTCATTATCATGAGAATGAAAAACTTCATAATGAGAAACTCCCCCTTACTTTAAGGATATCTTCTATTGGAAATTTTCCCTTCTCCATTTTTAATTTTTCTTTTTCCCCTTTTGAGTAGTTCTTTTTCCTTCTCCCCCTTTGTGATTTTCAAAAAGAATTTAAGGAAATGAAAAAGAAATATGGTACCTGAAACAT